>CM055128.1:7062306-8403583 GCA_029206835.1 Rana muscosa
ATTTGTCCGATTATTGGGATGAGGGGAAATCGGTCACCAGACAACGCTGATAGAAAAATACAGAACTTTTCTAATCAGTGGACAGCGCGGTCTGAGGTCAGACACCTATTTGCCAATCTGTGGTGTGGTGTGTTGCGGATTGATCATGGCCCGCTCGGTCAGCCAGTAAAAGGGTCCGGTCTGGACCCCCCTTAGCAGCTCAGTGTTTCCGAGCGCAGCCCCATCTCTCGTTCTCACTGCCTCCCTCCCCCCCCCAATAAATCTGGGTGCACTTCCTGTCATAGGGTGACAATGCTCTATTCCTTTTTTCTCCTGACAGGGGGTCTAACCCTGTGCCCGTCTGTTTACATTTGGAGTTCTCCTTCAAAGAGTAACCCCACTTTTGTTGAGAAGAAACCCCTCCCCCTCCGGGTGATCTCTGTACATTACAGGGATTGTAACAAACATAGCAGATTCCGACCTTTTGTTACTCTGAAGAAATAGCTGTTTGTTTCTCTGTGTCCATGTGCAAGGTCTAATGGGAGCGATTTTATAATTATCAATCGGCTGCTGCATCTGCAGGGTTATAATGAGGAAAGTGGCAGGCTCTGCATTCCTTTAGATGTGATTTCCATTTGGGAGAATCTCACCAAAAATGACATTATTGCAGGAGATGCCCAAAAATCTGACTTGTATCTCAGTGCAGACTTCTGGGGGCGTTCTGTATACCATCAAATTCCCCCCCCCCCCACATACATCAGAGTCCTCCATTACATAGGAGTCCCCTTAGATCAGAGTCCCCTCTTACATCAATGTCCCCCCCCCCCCCCATATATCAGAGTCAGCTTTTACACCAGAGTCCTCCTTACATCAGTGTCCTCTCTTATATCACAGTTCCCCCCACTACATGACTGACTCCTCCCCCCACATAAGCTCCCACTGAAATCGGAGTCCTCCATTACATAGGAGTCCCCCTTATATCAGAGTCATCTCTTATATCAGGGTCTTCTCTTATACACCAGAGCCCCCCCCCCCCCATATATTGCAAGAAGACAGATTTTACATCAGAGTCCTTTATTACATAGGAGTCCCTCTTAGATCAGAGTCCCCTCCTACATAGGCATCCCCTCTTAAATCATAGTCTACTCTTACATCAGTGTCCACTTACATCAGAGTCCCCTGTTACATAGGAGTCCCCCTTAGATCAGAGTCCACTCTTACATCAGTCTCCACTTACATCAGAGTCCCCTGTTACATAGGAGTCCCCCTTAGATCAGAGTCCCCTGTTACATAGGAGTCCCCCTTAGATCAGAGTCCCCTGTTACATAGGAGTCCCCCTTAGATCAGAGTCCTCTCTTACATCAGTGTCCACTTACATCAGAGTCCCCTGTTACATAGGAGTCCCCCTTAGATCAGAGTCCTCTCTTACATCAGTCTCCACTTACATCAGAGTCCCCTGTTACATAGGAGTCCCCCTTAGATCAGAGTCCCCTGTTACATAGGAGTCCCCCTTAGATCAGAGTCCCCTGTTACATAGGAGTCCCCCTTAGATCAGAGTCCTCTCTTACATCAGTCTCCACTTACATCAGAGTCCCCTGTTACATAGGAGTCCCCCTTAGATCAGAGGCCCTTCCCACATAGGCATCCCCTCTTAAATCATAGTCTACTCTTACATCAGTGTCCACTTACATCAGAGTCCCCTGTTACATAGGAGTCCCCCTTAGATCAGAGTCCTCTCTTACATCAGTCTCCACTTACATCAGAGTCCCCTGTTACATAGGAGTCCCCCTTAGATCAGAGTCCCCTGTTACATAGGAGTCCCCCTTAGATCAGTCCTCTCTTACATCAGTCTCCACTTACATCAGAGTCCCCTGTTACATAGGAGTCCCCCTTAGATCAGAGGCCCTTCCCACATAGGCATCCCCTCTTAAATCATAGTCTACTCTTACATCAGTGTCCACTTACATCAGAGTCCCCTGTTACATAGGAGTCCCCCTTAGATCAGAGTCCTCTCTTACATCAGTCTCCACTTACATCAGAGTCCCCTGTTACATAGGAGTCCCCCTTAGATCAGAGTCCCCTGTTACATAGGAGTCCCCCTTAGATCAGAGTCCTCTCTTACATCAGTCTCCACTTACATCAGAGTCCCCTGTTACATAGGAGTCCCCCTTAGATCAGAGGCCCTTCCCACATAGGCATCCCCTCTTAAATCATAGTCTACTCTTACATCAGTCTCCACTTACATCAGAGTCCCAGGTTACATTGGAGCCCCCTTAGATCAGAGTCCCCTGTTACATAGGAGCCCCCCTCTTAGATCAGAGTCCCCTGTTACATAAGAGCCCCCCCTTAGATCAGAGTCCCCTCCTACATAGGAGCCCCCCCCTTAGATCAGAGTCCCCTGTTACATAGGAGCCCCCCTCTTAGATCAGATCAGAGTCCCCTGTTACATAGGAGCCCCCCCCCCCTTAGATCAGAGTCTCCCCTTATGTTACAGCACAGTAAGATCCAGGGATTGGGAAAGCTTACACATCACCTCCGGGTAATAAAGTAGGATTTGCACAACTTTACCTCCGTCTTTTGCTTTCCATATGGAAAGATTCCCGAGGAATGCAGTGCAGACCAAATCTTGCAGGAAGACATTCCAGTCCATTGCTAGAGCATCTTCTACAAGATTTCACCGGCTCAGTATCCCCAGGAACACCCCCAGAATTCAGCCTTTGCTGCTGCTGATCTCCTACATCCTCTTTGCAGCTATTTTTCCAGCGATGAACGCACAGCATTTCTCAGGACGGGGTTCCTGATGGTGACAACAGTGACTATGTCTGTGCAATGTGTGTCAGTATGGATGCTTGTAGTCTCCACAGGGTGAGAAGGAACAAATGGATGACAGGAACAGAGCGTTGTCACCCTGTAACAGGAAGTGCCTGAATAAGGACTTCCATGGCAGGATCACCAGAAATTATTTTAATGAAAGCTGCAGATTTAAAAACAATTGAAAATGACACGGAGCTGTTAAAGCTTCTATGAGATTTTAGTGATCGGGTTTACATTGACTTACACAGAAAATCAGCACACAGATCAGGTGAGCATCGCTGTAACTGACGACATCCACCCACTAGATGAGCGTTTCTGCAGAGGGCGTCCCCCATCTCCGCCACCAGACACTGCAGCACAAACCCCCAACAGGGATAATTCCATTCATGAAATGGCCACCTGACCAGAGCCGAGGAGCCTTTTTATGAATGAAGGAAACTCGCAGAGCCGCACAATACACACAACGCCAACCTCAATGCGCCTGGCGGGGGTGGGGGGGGGGGAGGTGTCAACAGAGCGCATGGTGTAAAAAGCAAAGAAGGAAGGAAGGAATGCATGGTGTAGAGAGGGAGGAAAAGAAAAGGAAGGAAGGAGGGAAGGAAGGAAGGAAATTGAGGAAGGAAGGAAGGAAATCGAGGAAGGAACGGCAAGGAAGGAGGGGAATGAAGGAAGAAAACAAAAAAAAAAGGAAAGGAAGAAAAGAAGAAATCATGGAAGGAAGGGAAGGAAGAAATCAAAGAAGGAAAAGAAAAGGTAAAGAAAAGAAGAATAAAATCGAGGAAGGAAGGGAAAAAAGGAAGAAAGGAAAGAAAGAAAAGTAGAAATCAAGGAAAGAAGGAAGACAGGAAAGAAGAAAGGGAAAGGAAAGAAGAAATCGAGGAAGCAAAGGAAAGAAGGAAAGGATGAAATCAAGGAAGGAAAGGGAAAGAAAAGAAGAATTTGAGGAAGGAAGGAAAGGAAGGAAAAAATGAAGAAAGGAAAGGAAGAAAAGTAGAAATCAATGAGGGAAGGAAGGCAAAACAAGGAAGACAGGAAAGAAGAAAGAAAAGGGGAAAGAGAAAGGGAAAGGAAAGAAGAAAATCGAGGAAGGAAGGAAAGGAAGAAATCGAGGAAGGAAGGGAAAGAAGGAAGAAAGGAAAGGAAGGAAAGTAGAAATCAAGGAAGGAAGGAAGACAGGAAAGAAAGAAAGTAAGAAAAAAAGGGGAAAGAGAAAAGGGAAAGGAAAGAAGAAATCGAGGAAGGAAGGAAGGAAAGGAAGAAAGGAAACGAAGAAATCAAGGAAGGAAAGGGAAAGAAAAGAAGAAGAATTTGAGGAAGGAAGGAAAGGAAGAAATCGAGGAAGGAAGGGAAAAAAGGAAGAAAGGAAAGGAAGAAAAGTAGAAATCAAAGAAGGAAAACAGGAAAGAAGAAAGAAAAAGAGAAAGACAAAGGGAAAGAGAAAGGAAAGAAGAAAATCAAGGAAGGAAGGAAAGGAAGAAAATCGAGAAAGGAAGGGAAAGAAGGAAGAAAGGAAAGAAGAAAGGGAAAAGGAAAAGGGAAAGGGAAGAAGAAAATCGAGGAAGAAAGGAAAGGAAAAAATCAAGGAAGGAAAGGGAAAGAAAATAAGAATTTGAGGAAGGAAGAAAAGGAAGAAATCGAGGAAGGAAGAAAAGTAAAAATCAAGGAAGGAAGGAAGGAAGGAAGGGAAAGAAGGAAGAAAGGAAAGAAGAAAGGGAAAGGAAAGAAGAAATTGAGGAAGGAAGGAAGGAAAGGAAGAAATCGAAGAAGGAAGGGAAAGAAGGAAGAAAAGGAAAGGAAGAAGTCAAGGAAGGAAAGGGAAAGAGAAAGGGAAAGAAAAGAAGAGTTTGAGGAACAAAGGAAAGGAAGAAATCGAGGAAGGAAAGGAAGAAATCGAGAAAGGAAGGGAAGGAAGGAAGGAAGGAAGAAAAGGAAAGGAAGAAGTCAAGGAAGGAAAGGGAAAGAAAAGAAGAAGAATTTAAGGAACGAAGGAAAGGAAGAAATCGAGGAAGGAAGGGAAAGAAGGAAGAAACGAAAAGAAGAAAGGAAAGGAAAGGGAAAGTGAAACGAAAAGGAAGAAATTGTGGAAGGAAGGGAAAGAAGAAAAGGAAAGGAAAAGGAAAATAAAAAAATCAAGGAAGGAAGGGAAAGAAGAAATCAATGAAGGAAGGGAAAGAAGGAAAAAAGAATAGAGGAAAGGAATAAAATAAGAAATCAAGGAAGAAATTAGGGAAGGGGAGGAATGGAAGGTGGCAATCAAGGAAGTAAGGGAAGGAAGAAATTAGGGAAGGGGAGGAATGGAAGGTGGCAATCAAGGAAGGAAGGGAAGGAAGAAATTAGGGAAGGGGAGGAATGGAAGGTGGAAATCAAGGAAGGAAGGGAAGGAAGGGAAGGAGGGGGAGCAAGGAAGCAATCATGTTGCGCCGCAGTGAACTTCCTGGTTTAGTGGCACACGTGTGCGTCCCCTGCTGACCTGTGCTGTGATTGGACACGGCATGAGTTTATCGGCCGGTTACTGCTAATTAATTTGACTGTAAACCTGCTGGTTGGCTGTGCCCAATCACAGCACAGAGATCGGAGTGTTGGTAAACACCACACACAGATCTGGCTGGATTTCTCCCTGCTTTCAGTTACTGTTCAGAAATGAAGGTAAGGAGAGACTCCAGACTAGGGATGAGCTTCGTGTTCGAGTCGAACATACGTTCGACTCGAACATTGGCTGTTCGATCGTTCGACGAAGATCGAACGATTTGGGCCGTTCGCGCCAAATTCGAGTGACGCGAACGGCCCACAATGCACTACGCCATCGCAGTGTCATCCAGGCGCTGTGATTGGCCAAGCATGCACTGTGACCCCGCATGCTTGGCCAATCACAGCGCCGGCAGCGAGGAGAGCAATGATTGGCCACAGGCAGGATGCCTGTGGCCAATTATTGCTGAGGGTGTTTAGTACACGCCCCACACTATAAAAGGCCGCCAGCACGGCGGCCTAGTGTAGTGTGTTCCGGAGCAGGGATAGAGTAGCATAGGCAGGGACAGTGACTGTTATTTCTTTCTTGCTTAACCTGGATTCCTTTAGTTTAGGGAAAGAGAAGGATAGGTAGGGAGAGTGTCAGTGTGTTTTGTGCTTCTGCTATAGTGTGCTTAAAAAAAACATTTATTCTAGGGACAGAAAACTCTAGGTAGGGACAGTGTCAGTTTCTTTCACTCTGCAAGTCCTTGTTTCCAGGGACCTGTAAGGACAGTGAGTTAATTGTCCTTGTGCTATATTGTGCTTAAAAAAAACATTTATTCTAGGGACAGAAAACTCTAGGTAGGGACAGTGTCAGTTTCTTTCACTCTGCAAGTCCTTGTTTCCAGGGACCTGTAAGGACAGTGAGTTAATTGTCCTTGTGCTATATTGTGATTAAAAAAAACATTTATTCTAGGGACAGAAAACTCTAGGTAGGGACAGTGTCAGTTTCTTTCACTCTGCAAGTCCTTGTTTCCAGGGACCTGTAAGGACAGTGAGTTAATTTTCCTTGTGCTATATTGTGATTAAAAAAAACATTTATTCTAGGGACAGAAAACTCTAGGTAGGGACAGTGTCAGTTTCTTTCACTCTGCAAGTCCTTGTTTCCAGGGACCTGTAAGGACAGTGAGTTAATTGTCCTTGTGCTATATTGTGCTTAAAAAAAACATTTATTCTAGGGACAGAAAACTCTAGGTAGGGACAGTGTCAGTTTCTTTCACTCTGCAAGTCCTTGTTTCCAGGGACCTGTAAGGACAGTGAGTTAATTTTCCTTGTGCTATATTGTGATTAAAAAAAACATTTTTTCTAGGGACAGAAAACTGTAGGTAGGGAGAGTGTTTTTTTTCTTTCACTCTGCAAGTCCTTGTTTCCAGGGACCTGTAAGGACAGTGAGTTAATTGTCCTTGTGCTATATTGTGCTTAAAAAAAACATTTATTCTAGGGACAGAAAACTCTAGGTAGGGACAGTGTCAGTTTCTTTCACTCTGCAAGTCCTTGTTTCCAGGGACCTGTAAGGACAGTGAGTTAATTTTCCTTGTGCTATATTGTGATTAAAAAAAACATTTTTTCTAGGGACAGAAAACTGTAGGTAGGGAGAGTGTTTTTTTTCTTTCACTCTGCAAGTCCTTGTTTCCAGGGACCTGTAAGGACAGTGAGTTAATTTTCCTTGTGCTATATTGTGCTTAAAAAAAACATTTTTTCTAGGGACAGAAAACTGTAGGTAGGGACAGTGTTTTTTTTCTTTCACTCTGCAAGTCCTTGTTTCCAGGGACCTGTAAGGACAGTGAGTTAATTGTCCTTGTGCTATATTGTGCTTAAAAAAAACATTTATTCTAGGGACAGAAAACTCTAGGTAGGGACAGTGTCAGTTTCTTTCACTCTGCAAGTCCTTGTTTCCAGGGACCTGTAAGGACAGTGAGTTAATTTTCCTTGTGCTATATTGTGATTAAAAAAAACATTTATTCTAGGGACAGAAAACTCTAGGTAGGGACAGTGTCAGTTTCTTTCACTCTGCAAGTCCTTGTTTCCAGGGACCTGTAAGGACAGTGAGTTAATTTTCCTTGTGCTATATTGTGATTAAAAAAAACATTTATTCTAGGGACAGAAAACTCTAGGTAGGGAGAGTGTTTTTTTTCTTTCACTCTGCAAGTCCTTGTTTCCAGGGACCTGTAAGGACAGTGAGTTAATTTTCCTTGTGCTATATTGTGCTTAAAAAAAACATTTATTCTAGGGACAGAAAACTGTAGGTAGGGAGAGTGTTTTTTTTCTTTCACTCTGCAAGTCCTTGTTTCCAGGGACCTGTAAGGACAGTGAGTTAATTGTCCTTGTGCTATATTGTGCTTAAAAAAAACATTTATTCTAGGGACAGAAAACTCTAGGTAGGGACAGTGTCAGTTTCTTTCACTCTGCAAGTCCTTGTTTCCAGGGACCTGGAGAGACATTGAGTGAATTGTCCTTGTGCTATATTGTGATTAAAAAAAACATTTATTCTAGGGACAGAAAACTCTAGGTAGGGACAGTGTCAGTTTCTTTCACTCTGCAAGTCCTTGTTTCCAGGGACCTGTAAGGACAGTGAGTTAATTTTCCTTGTGCTATATTGTGATTAAAAAAAACATTTTTTCTAGGGACAGAAAACTGTAGGTAGGGAGAGTGTTTTTTTTCTTTCACTCTGCAAGTCCTTGTTTCCAGGGACCTGTAAGGACAGTGAGTTAATTTTCCTTGTGCTATATTGTGATTAAAAAAAACATTTTTTCTAGGGACAGAAAACTGTAGGTAGGGAGAGTGTTTTTTTTCTTTCACTCTGCAAGTCCTTGTTTCCAGGGACCTGTAAGGACAGTGAGTTAATTGTCCTTGTGCTATATTGTGCTTAAAAAAAACATTTATTCTAGGGACAGAAAACTCTAGGTAGGGACAGTGTCAGTTTCTTTCACTCTGCAAGTCCTTGTTTCCAGGGACCTGTAAGGACAGTGAGTTAATTTTCCTTGTGCTATATTGTGATTAAAAAAAACATTTATTCTAGGGACAGAAAACTCTAGGTAGGGACAGTGTCAGTTTCTTTCACTCTGCAAGTCCTTGTTTCCAGGGACCTGTAAGGACAGTGAGTTAATTTTCCTTGTGCTATATTGTGATTAAAAAAAACATTTTTTCTAGGGACAGAAAACTGTAGGTAGGGAGAGTGTTTTTTTTTCTTTCACTCTGCAAGTCCTTGTTTCCAGGGACCTGTAAGGACAGTGAGTTAATTTTCCTTGTGCTATATTGTGATTAAAAAAAACATTTTTTCTAGGGACAGAAAACTGTAGGTAGGGAGAGTGTTTTTTTTCTTTCACTCTGCAAGTCCTTGTTTCCAGGGACCTGTAAGGACAGTGAGTTAATTGTCCTTGTGCTATATTGTGCTTAAAAAAAACATTTTTTCTAGGGACAGAAAACTCTAGGTAGGGAGAGTGTTTTTTTTTTTTCACTCTGCAAGTCCTTGTTTCCAGGGACCTGTAAGGACAGTGAGTTAATTGTCCTTGTGCTATATTGTGCTTAAAAAAAACATTTATTCTAGGGACAGAAAACTCTAGGTAGGGACAGTGTCAGTTTCTTTCACTCTGCAAGTCCTTGTTTCCAGGGACCTGTAAGGACAGTGAGTTAATTTTCCTTGTGCTATATTGTGATTAAAAAAAACATTTATTCTAGGGACAGAAAACTCTAGGTAGGGACAGTGTCAGTTTCTTTCACTCTGCAAGTCCTTGTTTCCAGGGACCTGTAAGGACAGTGAGTTAATTGTCCTTGTGCTATATTGTGCTTAAAAAAAACATTTATTCTAGGGACAGAAAACTCTAGGTAGGGACAGTGTCAGTTTCTTTCACTCTGCAAGTCCTTGTTTCCAGGGACCTGGAGAGACATTGAGTGAATTGTCCTTGTGCTATATTGTGATTAAAAAAAACATTTATTCTAGGGACAGAAAACTCTAGGTAGGGACAGTGTCAGTTTCTTTCACTCTGCAAGTCCTTGTTTCCAGGGACCTGTAAGGACAGTGAGTTAATTTTCCTTGTGCTATATTGTGATTAAAAAAAACATTTTTTCTAGGGACAGAAAACTGTAGGTAGGGAGAGTGTTTTTTTTCTTTCACTCTGCAAGTCCTTGTTTCCAGGGACCTGTAAGGACAGTGAGTTAATTTTCCTTGTGCTATATTGTGATTAAAAAAAACATTTTTTCTAGGGACAGAAAACTGTAGGTAGGGAGAGTGTTTTTTTTCTTTCACTCTGCAAGTCCTTGTTTCCAGGGACCTGTAAGGACAGTGAGTTAATTGTCCTTGTGCTATATTGTGCTTAAAAAAAACATTTATTCTAGGGACAGAAAACTCTAGGTAGGGACAGTGTCAGTTTCTTTCACTCTGCAAGTCCTTGTTTCCAGGGACCTGTAAGGACAGTGAGTTAATTTTCCTTGTGCTATATTGTGATTAAAAAAAACATTTTTTCTAGGGACAGAAAACTGTAGGTAGGGAGAGTGTTTTTTTTCTTTCACTCTGCAAGTCCTTGTTTCCAGGGACCTGTAAGGACAGTGAGTTAATTTTCCTTGTGCTATATTGTGATTAAAAAAAACATTTTTTCTAGGGACAGAAAACTGTAGGTAGGGAGAGTGTTTTTTTTCTTTCACTCTGCAAGTCCTTGTTTCCAGGGACCTGTAAGGACAGTGAGTTAATTGTCCTTGTGCTATATTGTGCTTAAAAAAAACATTTATTCTAGGGACAGAAAACTCTAGGTAGGGACAGTGTCAGTTTCTTTCACTCTGCAAGTCCTTGTTTCCAGGGACCTGTAAGGACAGTGAGTTAATTTTCCTTGTGCTATATTGTGATTAAAAAAAAACATTTATTCTAGGGACAGAAAACTCTAGGTAGGGACAGTGTCAGTTTCTTTCACTCTGCAAGTCCTTGTTTCCAGGGACCTGTAAGGACAGTGAGTTAATTTTCCTTGTGCTATATTGTGCTTAAAAAAAACATTTATTCTAGGGACAGAAAACTCTAGGTAGGGACAGTGTCAGTTTCTTTCACTCTGCAAGTCCTTGTTTTCAGGGACCTGGAGAGACATTGAGTGAATTGTCCTTGTGCTATATTGTGATTAAAAAAAACATTTATTCTAGGGACAGAAAACTCTAGGTAGGGACAGTGTCAGTTTCTTTCACTGTGAAAGTCCTTGTTTCAAGGGACAGAGAAGGACACCTGAAGGTAGCCCTTATTGCTTTTTTCCCATCTCCCTGCAGGCCATCTATTAGAATGTCTGGAAGGCAAACAAGGAGAGGCAGACAGTCAGGAGGCAATAAAAGAGGGCAAGCAGGCTCTGTGTCTGGGGGCAACAGTGCTGGTCGTGGACGCGGTGCATTGTCATCAGCACATGGCCATGGGACACGCTTGTCCTTCTTTTCGGCAGCTGGACATGTTGAGCCACATCATGCCGAAGACTTGGTAGAGTGGATGACCAAGCCCTCCTCCTCCTCCTCATCCTCTCTCACCCAGGCTCAGGGTACTGGAAAAGCAGCTGCCAAAGCGTCGTCTTCCCTGGTATCAATGTCAGACAAATCATCAGTCACTCCTTCCCTAGACCCACCATGTCCTCCTCCTGAGGAGTCCCCCGAACTGTTTCAGCACAGTGTTGGGTACATGCTCCAGGAGGATGCCCAGCGTTTCGAAGGGTCTGATGATGAAACCCAGCTAGAGGAAGGCAGTAGCGTGAGAGCAGACAGAGGGGATGCTCAAGAAGGACACCAATCTGGCAGTCATGTTCCAGCAGCTGCAGCATACTGCCAGATTGGCTCCAGTGATGAGGAGGGAGGGGATGATGAGGTCAATGACTCCACGTGGGTGCCTAATAGGAGAGAGGAGGAGGAGGAGGATGAGGAGGAGGCACATCTCCAACGAGGCAGGATGCCCTTTGGTGGCCAGCGTAAGGGCAGTACACCGACGGAATCACACCGCAGAGCTCCGCCTGTGCAGGGCGCTGCCTCTGCCCGTCATTCAAAAAGTTCTTTGGTGTGGGCCTTTTTTGAGGCTAGTGCATCAGATCGCACAGCTGCTGTTTGCAACATATGTCTCAAGCGTATATCGCGTGGCCAAAACATCAGCCGCTTGGGTACCACATGCCTGACCAGACATATGTTGACCTGCCATGCAGCTCGTTGGCAAGCCTACCTCAAAGACCCACACCAAAGAACAAAGCGGACCTCTCCTTGCACCGCATCAGCTGGGATCTCCAACCCCACTATAACTTCAGTCCTCTCTGAAACATGCACTGAGAGGAATGAAGGTGTAGAATTAGGTGTGTCACAGCCAAGTACTTGCGCCCACTCTGCTAGCAGTACACCGACGTCCGATTCTAGCAGGCAAATTTCCCTGCCCCAGCTGCTGGACCGTCGAAAGAAGTTCACTCCCAGCCATCCACATGCCCAGCGGTTGAATGCTAGCTTGGCTAAATTGCTAGCGCTTCAACTGCTGCCTTTTCAGTTGGTAGACTCGGCCCCCTTCCGTGAGTTTGTGCAATGTGCGGTTCCTCAGTGGCAGGTTCCCAAACGCCACTTTTTCTCACGGAAGGCTATTCCGGCTCTCTACCGGCATGTGGAAGGCAATGTCTTGGCCTCGCTGGACAGGGCGGTCAGCGGTAAGGTGCATATTACCGCTGACTCATGGTCCAGCAGGCATGGACAGGGACGTTACCTTTCTTTCACGGCCCATTGGGTCACTCTTTTGGCAGCTGGGAAGGATTCAGGACAAGGTGCAGTAGTGTTGGAGGTTGTCCCACCGCCACGCCTCCAAAATGCTACTACTGGTTGTGACACACCTCTCTCCTCCACCCCCTCCTCTTCTTCTTCCTCCATGGCCTCTTCCTGTGGTTTGTCCTATGAACCAGCGGTGCTCCGTAGCCGTTCACGGGGCTACGCAAGTACGCAGGCAAAAAGATGCCATGCCGTGCTTGCGCTGGTGTGTTTGGGGGACAGAAGCCACACTGGGGCAGAGGTCCTGTCTGCTCTGCAGGGCCAGGCCGAGAGGTGGTTGACGCCACGCCAGCTTAAGCCAGGAATGGTGGTTTGCGACAATGGCACCAACCTCCTCTCCGCCCTCCGACAGGGACAACTGACCCATGTGCCCTGTGTGGCTCACGTCCTTAACCTGGTGGTGCAGCGCTTCTTGGGCAGGTACCCGGGCTTACAGGATGTCCTGAGGCAGGCCAGGAAAGTCTGTGTGCATTTCCGCAGATCTTATAATGCCAGTGCTCGCCTGGCTGAGCTGCAAAAGGAGTTGAACCTGCCCAAGAACCGCCTTATATGTGACATGCCCACCAGGTGGAACTCAACGTTGGCCATGCTGCAGCGGCTGCACACGCAGCAGAGGGCCATCAATGAGTACCTGTGCGACTACGGCACCAGGACAGGGTCAGGGGAGCTTGGTTTTTTTTCTCCACGCCAGTGGGGCATGATCAGGGATGCATGCACTGTCCTGGCACCATTTGAGGAGGCCACGAGGATGGTGAGCAGTGACAGTGCATGCATCAGTGACACTGTACCTCTTGTCCACCTGTTGGAGCACACGCTGCGTGGAATAATGGACAGGGCACTTGAGGCAGAACAGAGGCAGGAAGAGGAGGACTTCCTTGCCTCTCAAGGCCCCCTTTACCCAGACAGTGTTCCTTCTGTCCCACCCATCGCACAGGAAGAGGAGGAGGAGGAGGAGGAGGAGGATTGTGTCAGCATGGAGGTGGAGGCTGGCACTCAGCATCATCAGCAGCAGTCTTTTAGGGATGATTTACAGTCCCAAGAAACCAGTGGACTTGTACGTGGCTGGGAGGAGGTGGCTGCGGATCATGTCGTCCTTAGTGACCCAGAGGACTCCGGAGCGAATGCCTCAGCAAACCTACGCTGCATGGCCTCCCTGATCCTGCAAAGTCTGCGGAAGGATCCTCGTATTCTTCGGATCAAGGAGAGGGACCATTACTGGCTGGCCACTCTCCTTGATCCACGGTACAAGGGTAAGGTTGCGGACCTTATGTTACCGTCGCAGAGGGAGCAGAGGATGAGACAACTCCGGGAGGCCTTGCAGAAAGGTCTGTGCAACGCGTTCCCAGAGACTGGGAGGTTGCAAACTCCTGGTCCTGGACAACGAGTTGCTGAGGCTTCGGCCAGTCAAAGAAGGAGCGGTGGGGAAGGTGGCCGTCTGACCGATGCGTTCAGACAATTCTTTAGTCCGCAGCCCCAAAGTATGATCGGTTCCAGCAACCATCGCCAGCGTCTGATAAACATGGTGCAGGAATATCTAGGGGCAAGGTCAGACTTGGACACCTTCCCCACCGAAAATCCTCTGGCTTACTGGGTCTTGAGGATGGATCACTGGCCAGAGCTTGCACAGTATGCAATTGAGCTACTGGCCTGTCCTGCATCCAGCGTTCTTTCGGAACGCACATTCAGTGCTGCTGGAGGATTTGTCACGGATCACAGGGTGCGCCTGTCCACCGACTCGGTTGATCGACTGACTTTCATCAAGATGAACCAGTCTTGGATCACCACCAGCTACCACACACCTGATGCTGATATAACAGACTAATTGATTTTAAAATGTCACATCCCTTCAAGACTGATGCTGATGCTGAGTGCCTGTGCTGTTATGTTGACTGGCTATCCTCCTCCTCCGAGTCCTCAATGATACGATTGATGATGATAGCTTGGAAGATCATTTTTGTTTATGGGTGCCGCCACCAGTGCCTAACGCCCAATTTTTCAGCCCCTGTTTAACAGTGGCGTGTAATTACAATTTTTGAAGCAATACTTTGCAACAGGGCTCATTGCTGTGCTCCAAGTACAGTATCTGTGAGGAGTTGCAGTGTTGTGCCACCAGTGCCTAAGGCCCAATTTTTCAGCCCCTGTTTAACAGGGGCGTGTCATTACAATTTTTGAAGCAATACTTTGCAACAGGGCTCATTGCTGTGCTCCAAGTACAGTATCTGTGAAGGGTTGCAGTGTTGTGCCACCAGTGCCTAAGGCCCAATTTTTCAGCCCCTGTTCAACAGGGGCATGTAATTACAATTCTTGATCTAATAATTCACAGCAGGGCCCATTGCTGCACCCACCAAGAGTAACTGTCAGGGCTTACAGTGTTGTGGCACCAGCACCACCATCAAAGGCCCAATTTTTACTACCACTGTTCAACAATTATATGTAATTAAAATTCCTGATATAATAGTTGACAGCAGGGCGTTCCAGCACCAACCAAGAGTAACTGTGAGTGCTTACAGTGTTGTGCCAACACCAACAACTAAGGGGCCTATTTCTGCAGAGTATATACGGCAGGTCCCTACTTTCAAACATCCAACTTACAAACGACTCCTACTTGCAAACGCAAGAAGACAACAGGAAGTGAGAGGAAATCTACCACTAGGAAGGAAAATTCTCTCCTGTAAGAATAAATATGGGAGAAAGGTGTCTCCTCTGTACTGATGCTTTATCAGCAATCCTTGTTTCAAGAAAAACACCACATTTCAAAAACAGTTGTCATTAGGACGGAAAGTGAGGTGAAATGTTCTGAACAGGGGCACAGACAGCAAAACAAATGTTACAGGGGTGATAACCCTTACCTATGTTTTCCAAAAAGTTTAAAAATAGATTTTTGGTCTGGAGCTACACTTCAACAATGTACCTGTTCAAAATTACAAACAGATTCTACATAAGAACAAACCTACAGTCCCTGTCTTGTATGCACCGCCTGTATACGGCTGTTCAGAGTATATAGGGCCTTTTTTATTTTATGTGCGGGGTTCCCCTTAATATCCATACAAGACCCAAAGGGGCTGGTAATGGGCTGGGGTAGGGGGGGGGGTCATGGGGTAGCTATGCCATTTTTCTTAAAGATTTTCATCCATATTACCGGGACCAGACATTACATTAAAGCCGCAAGCAGTTTTAAATGGCTTTTTTTTCCTTTAGAAGTGTCATTTTGTGCAGGGACAGTTCTAAACACGGGAAACACGTGGCACTTCACAGGCATACTTTAGACACCCCCCAGGTACGATATTTAAAGGAATATTTGACTTTTTTTTTTTCACTTTATGCATCATTAAAATGACTGCTCCCGGAAAACGACCGTTTTTAAAACTTATTTTTGCATTGATACATGTCCCCTGGTGCAGAACCCGGGTTCCCAAACCCTTTTTAGGACAATAACATGCATAATAGTTGTTATAATTAGCACTTTAGAATTCGAACGTTCGCATCCATTGTATTTAATAGGGTTCTAATGT
This sequence comes from Rana muscosa, assembly GCA_029206835.1. Classification (NCBI taxonomy): domain Eukaryota; kingdom Metazoa; phylum Chordata; class Amphibia; order Anura; family Ranidae; genus Rana; species Rana muscosa. The sequence continues at coordinate 7,077,870 of CM055128.1, forward strand.
TCGTTCGAACTTTCGGTCCGTTCGCGGGTTCTGGTGCGAACCGAACCCGGGGGTGTTCGGCTCATCACTACTCCAGACAGATGATCAATGTGTAAAATCAGCATATACACTTGTTAGGCACACAGTTAACCCCTTGAGTGCACTCCTGATCACCCCGGCCACCCAACCAGTGTCATTAGTACAGGGTCCAGCGTTATCACTGATCACTGTATTACTACTACTGTAGTACTAGTGAAGTCAGTTAGTGTCTCTCCCACCCAGTGTCAGCGCCAGATTGCCCGCCACACTATCACAGTCACACTAGAACCACCATTAGGCTTAATTTACACTACAGCTCCTAATCTTGAGTTAGCATCGCTTAGCAGCTGCTGCGGTTAGAGGAGCTTCAACCTCCCTCTTGTTTCGATCTCTGGCCGCCAGAAACTGGAAAACGTGGCAAAATGGCGATTTTGATGAATTGTGTGGTTTCCCACGGCCGTAGTACATCACAGACATGTGTACATGAAGCCTTACTAGTAGAGTGTCTGTATGAATCAGTATCCCGATCAGAACTATACTAGTGATCCCAAAAATACAATGTTAGCCGGACCATCCCCCGATCACTGCCAGCACTTGCAATGTGTAGCAGAATACATCTTGGCCTTCATTTGTGAAGAAATTTGATTTTATTGAATGTTTTATAACAGAAAGTAGAAAAATATAGTGTTTTTTTTTTTTGGATCTTTTTTTGTATATATGATAAAAAAACAAAAAAAAAAACAGTGGTGGTCAAATACCGCCAAAAGAAAGCTGTATTTGTGTTTACATTTTTTTAATATAAATTGTATTTGGGTACAGCGTTGCATGACTGCGCAATGGCATAATTAATGTAGCGCAGTGCTGAATAGCAAAAAATGGTCATGAAGGGGGGTAAAACCTTCCGGAGATCAAGCAGTTAATTTTGGGAGTGTGAGCTTTTTGTACAAGTTAGCAAAACTGACTTTTCCATTATCAATGAGGCTTAGTGATAGATAGATAGATCTATCTATCTATCATTTGATCTAGATCTATCGTTCGTTCGTTTGATCTATCTATCTATCTATTGTTTGATCCATCTATCTAACGATAGATAAAGTACTTATTTGGTAACACTTTGAGAGTGTGAACTTTTTCATTATCAATGGGGCTTGGTGATAGATAGAGATAGATAGATAGATCAAATGATAAATAGATAGATAGATGAGACAGACAGACAGACAGACAGACAGACAGACAGATAGATATAGAGAGATAGATAGAGAGAGATAGACAGATAGAGAGAGAGATAGATAGATAGAGATAAATAGATAGATAGATAGATGAGATAGATGAGACAGACAGACAGAGAGAGATAGAGATAGATAGAGAGATAGATATATATATAGATAGATAGAGAGATAGATATATATAGAGATAGATAGAGAGATAGATAGAGAGAGATAGACAGATAGATAGAGAGAGAGATAGATAGATAGAGATAAATAGATAGATAGATGAGACAGACAGACAGAGAGAGATAGAGATAGATAGAGAGATATATAGAGAGATATATATATATAGAGATAGATAGATAGATAGATAAATAGATAGAGAGATAGAGAGATAAATAGATAGATAGATAGATAGATATATATAGAGATAGATAGATAGATAGATATATATAGAGATAGATAGAGAGATAGATATATATATAGATAGATATAGAGATAGATAGAGAGATAGATATATATATAGATAGATATAGAGATAGAGAGATAGATAGATAGATATAGAGATATAGAGATAGATAGATAGATAGATAGATAGATAATTGGTAACACTTTGGGAATGTGAGCTTTTTATACAAAGTAGCAAAAATTGACTTTTTCATTATATATGGGGCTCGGTGATCGATAGATCGATTGATAGAACGAACGATAGATTCTCATGTATATACTGTACACACATCTGCAGAAACTTGTCATAGTTTAAAGACGACCCAATAAATTTGATCTAATGATGATTTAATCAATTGATATTTTGGATGTAGTAGAAAGCAATAAATAGAAGTCTCACCAATTCCACGCGCTTCATACGCAGTACTCATGAAGGGATGAATGGGGGACAGCAAGCATGGGGCTTGAGGATGCTGGGAGTCCTCCATCTATGCAGGCACCTACCTGTAGCTTGCTCGGTGGGTTTCCACACGGTGGATTCCAGAGATCCGTACTGCTTTGACGCTCTGCATTCCTTCTCCATCGTCATCGCTTGGAAAGGTCCCCCCTGACTGGCTCTAGGTGTGTATGAGGAGCTCCCCTGGATGAGGCATTGGCTGGAGGAGGGAGATGAATAACTACATGGCACAGGGAGAGAGTGAATAAGAGGCAGACGTAGGAGGAGGAGGAGGAGGAGGAGGAGGAGGGGAGGCAGCGCTGACACTCGCCTGGAAGCTTACAAACCATTGGAGAGTCATCAGTGGAGATGCAGAGGGATGCTGAAGACTAGAGGACCAGATGCTGGAGGAGGAGGAGGAGGAGGAGGAGGTGCGTGGGTGACCTCTAGTGACCTCTCTAAGTAATTACTCACAGACTGCACAGAGACAAGGAAGGTTTGGGGAGTGAGAATCCTTCGACTAGCCATTTATAGGATGATCTGACAGCGGTCGGCGATCACGGAATCTTCTGACAGTGATACCCATCAGACACAACTGATCCTTTGTAAAAGGTAAAACCCTTAAAGTGATTGTAAACGATCGCCTTGTAAAACAACCCATTCGGTTTAAAATAGAAATGAAAGGCAAAACATTTTTGTATAGATATAAAAAAACAAAATAAATACTTTTTTTTTTTATAAGTGATCACATCTCCTCTGTTCTGAGCTGCATAAGAGCTGGGGGGGGGGGAGAAGCAGCAGCACACTGAGCTTCCCAGTGAATGGCTGTGCAGGGGGAGGCATGTCAGGACAAGTCTGATCATCGGAGGAGAGCACACTGAGTTCTCGGCATAGCTATAGAACTGACCACGCTGCGTTCTCATGCTTAGTGTGGTCAGTTTTAATAGGAAGGGGACTGGCAGAAAACACCGGGGATTTCACACAAAGGAAGCAATACAAAGAGAACAGGAGACTTTCTCATACAAGTACATGGTACAGCAGCCACATACCAGGAATATGAAGTGTTGGGGTAACAAACGTTTTAAAGGGGTGTTCCACCCGTGATTTTTTTATTTATTTTTTAAAAGTCAGCAGCTACACTGTAGCTGCTGACTTTTAATAAGGACACTTACCTGTCCTACTTGCCCGCGATGTCAGCCCCCCCAAGACCGATCCCTCGGCGCTGGCAGCTCCCGGTGCCACCATCCTCAGTAAGGGAAAAGGGCAGTGAGGCCGTGCGGCTTCACTGCCCGTTTTCTACTGCGCATGCGCGAGCAGAGCGGCGCTTTGTGAATGGGCCGGCTGCTCTCTGGGATACACACAGTTCCCAGAAGGCAGCGCTCCCCATTCACAAGAAGACACCGAGTGTAGGACGAGGAAGAAGATCCACCGCGGAGGATGAGATGAGGAAGAGGCAGATTAGGGACTTCCGCATAGCAACAGCTATTTCTGGTAAGTAAAAAAAAAAATTTTTTTTATTTATTTGTAGATTTTTGGTGCAAATTTTTTTTTCAGGGTGGAACTCCAATTTAGCCCTTACCCTAATCTCAAATCCAAACATTCACACTTCGTCCTTCTTGTGCGTGGCGTCCCTCGTTAACCACTTGAAGACCAAGCCCTTTTCTGGCACTTTTTGTTTACAATTTTTTTGCTAGAAAATTACTTTTAACCCCCATACATTATATATATATATATATATATATATATATATATATATATATTTTAAGCAGAGACCCCAGGGAATAATATGGCGATTGTTGCACTTTTTTATGTCACACGGTATTTGCGCAGCGGTTTTCAAACACAGTTTGTTTGGAAACAATTTATAAAAAAAACAATATCTACCCTAATTTATTTGTATGATATGAAAGATGATATTATGCCAAATAAATGGATACCTAACATGTCACATTTTGCGCATGCTCGTGGAATGGCGGCAAACTACGTTTGAACTGGTTGGTCTTTTTTCAACCTGACTAACTATGTAACGGTACTTAAAAATCTCCATAGGCGACGTTTTAAACGCCTTTACAGGTTACCTGTTTAGAGTGAAGCCTCGTACACACGGCCGGTTTTCTCGGCAAGTAAACTGCTGGGAGTGTACGAAGAAAACCGCGCGTGTACGAGGCTACATACTTACCTGTCCCCAGGTAAGCCCGCGCATGCTCGAAAAGACTTTGACGCATGCGCGGTAGCATACAAGGGTAGTGTAGGGTGTAGCAAGATGGTGGCGACAGCATCGAATGTGACGAGCGCATGCTCGTCGTAGTCGATGTCACCGCGTTCTTGCCATTCAAATGACAGGCGGTTCTTTTGAATGTGCCGTGTGTACACAGGGCTTGGCAAGAAAAACTTGCCAGGATTCCCGTCGAGAAAACCAACGTTTTTTTTTAGACGGGATTCTCGCCCGTGTGTACAAGGCTTCACAGAGGAGATGTAGTGCTAGAATTATTGCTCTCGCTCTGACATTCGCAGCGATACCTCACATGTGTGGTGCAAACACCGTTTACATATGCGTGGGCGACTTACGTATGCGTTCACTTCTGCGCGCAAGCTCAGAGGGATGGAGGCGCTTTGAAAAAAAATAAAAATAAAAAATCCTATTTATTTTTTCTACACTGTCCCCTAATTTTTTTTATCATTGTTTTATCACTTTTATTCCCTTTACAAGGAATGCAAACATCCCGTGTAATAGATATAAGGGATGACAGGTCCTCTTTATGGAGACATCTGGGGGTCAAAAAGACCGCAAATCTCTAGGCCCCTTTCACACTGGGGTGGGCAGGTGCGGTGGCGGTATAGCGGCGTGATTTTCAGCGTCGCTATACCGTTGTTTTCACCGCAATATTCGGCCGCTAGCGGTGCGGTTTTAACCCCCGCTAGCGGCCGAAAAAAGGGTTAATACCGCCTGCAAACCGCGACTACAGCCACGGTATTACCGCGGTGTCCCATTGATTTCAATGGGAAGGAGCGGTAAAGGGGCGGTATACACACCGCTCCTTTCACCGCTCCAAAGATGCGGCTTGCAGGTGATTTTTTTTCCTCCCGCCAGCGCATCGCCTCAGTGTGACAGCCCTCGGGCTTTCACATTCAGCATAATGGGGCAGGAGTATTTCAGGCGTTATTTATGCGCTATTTTTAGCGCTAAAACGCCTGAAATACGCCTCAGTGTGAAAGGGGCCTTAAAGGCAAAAGATCTTGAAGCTACCAGATTACCATAACATCAGGGAATTTTCAGAAATAAGTCAGCAAATATAAATTGATTTTATCAAAGGTGAAAAAAAAAACAAAAAAAAAACAAAAGCAAAAGACCTTTTGCGTTAAAAAAAAAAAAAAAAAATAGTTTACTTCCACCGTAGCCCGGAAGGGACGTCATGACTTTACTCCGGTCCTCCAAGACCATAGAGGCAATCAAAGGCGATCTACTCTTTGATCGCCTCTGTGACCAGCTGACGGCACCGTCCGATCTTTTCTTGGGCGAGCCGGTGGAAACGATAACGCGTTCCAGCGGCTCATGAGCTTATCAATTCTTAGATGCGACGGCTGTATTCGTTTTCTTTTTTAGGCTTTCTTTCCTTTATTTTCACCTAGTGACCTGGCCAGTACGTCTGTTTTTCAACAAAACAAGCTCTTCTGCAGATGTAGCAGTAAGAGGGTTGAGACAAACCATTTACCACTGACAGGGGAGCTTACAATGATCCGCTTTTTTTCCATGTAAAATCTTTATCCCAAAAAGGAAAAAAAAAAACAAAAAAAAAACAGTTTGCTGTAACGGATTATAAAGCGTGAGCTGGAGTTTGGCTTCAATTTGTTAGTGTATCTAAATCTGCCAGTACAGCTAACACTCACCTCCCCCATGCTGACAATGCTGCTGTCAGCTGTGCCTCCTGTTCTGCTTCATCCAGAGTGGAGGTGGGGGTGGGCTCTAATACAGGAGGTGTGTTACTGCCCAGATGACCAGAAAACAGAGAGGGGAAAAAAGCCTAAAAAAAAGAAAATAAATGCAGCCTCCACATCCAATGATTGCAATATATCCCATGTTTGGTTTTGAGTTTAATACTGCTTCAGGCCTAGTTCACACCAATGTGTTTTTTGTTTTTTTTCACAGAAACGCATTAGAGTGAATTTAACATGGTTTCCTTCGGGGCTCGTTCACCTCTGTGCTTTTTTTCAGCCGCTGCGTTTTTTAGAGAGGGTCAGGGACTTCTTTTTAATGGCAAAAGGGTGCGTTTTGGGGTTCAATAGGCTTCAATGGAAAAGCTGCAGAAAAACATGTAGTGCATCATTTCTCCGGTTTTGCAATTTTTTAAAATCTGGCCAACAAACAAACTGGCCAAGAAAACCCAAAAAGCATAAAAAATGCAAAACGGATCAAAAAAAATGTGTGAAAAACGCACGTGCAGAGACACAAAAGACGCACAGCAAAAAGCACTGCAGAAAGGGATCAAAAGGCAAACTGCATAGGCATGAACCAGGACTTTATGTACATTGCGGTAAGTTGTGCACTTTCCCAGGTGGGCTCCCCCCCCGGTCGGTCACCTGGCAGCAACACTTACCCCAGGTGACCGGCTTCCCCTGTGTCTCTCCTCTTCCCAGCGGCCAGCGTAGCTTCTGATTTCGAATAATTGAGTGACAGGTCTCAGACCCGCTTCCTGATTGGCTGGGAGGAGAATCAGGAAGACAATAGCAAATATTCATTCACTATTGTCATACAACTGGGTGGGCTTCAGGCACAGAGTTCTGCGCCCCGAGCCCACCCTTTCTTGAAGCCTATTAGAGCCTCCGCTTTTAATCACTTGCTTTCAAAAGAAAACACCCACCCATTGGAATCCATGCGTCTGGCGCCCCGCGTGGGGGGGGGGTGGCGCCTGTGTGCCCCTTATGGACATGATGATGATATAAAGGTACCTCCAAGATGTGACTTGCTACAAATGAACAATGTTGCATTCTGTTAAATGAGGGGGGGGGGGATTGGAATAAGGAAATGCTCCTCCGGCCTGCAGCTGACAGATGACATCATCCCAGCCTCGGCAAAGTCACTGGACTAGACCTTCACCCTTAAATGAGTGTCATATTGACCTGGCTCCTCCCCTCTCCCACACATGTTTTTTTATTTATTGAAGGCATGAGCAAAGACGACTCCACAAATACTGTAACACTTACCAGAAGTCCAGCGATGGTTCTTCGGACCCCCGGCGAATAATCGCACCAACTATTGTCACTTTCTCACCAAGCTGCTTGGCGATGGTCTTGTAGCCCATTCTGGCCTTGTTTAGGTCTCCAATCTTCTCCCCGACGTCCTCTGACAGCTCTTTAGTCTTGGCCATGGTGGAGAGATTGGAATCTGATTGATTGCTCCTGTGGACAGGTGTCTTTTATACAGGTAACAAGCTGAGATTAGGAGCACTCCCTTTAACCGCTTAACGACCGCTCACGGCATATATACGTCGGCAGAATGGCTCGTACAGGCACAATCGCGTACCTGTACGTGGCCCTTTAACTGCCTGCCGTGTGGTCGCGCGTGCGCCGCTGGCGGCTCGCTCGCGACCCTGCAGCCATCCCCGTGAGTCAGGCTGCGGGTCCCGCAGACTCGATTGCCACGGGGGGTCCCGCAGACTCGATTGCCACGGGGGGGTCCCGCGGACTCGATTGCTGCGGGTATCCCCGCGATCATCTCACGGAGGGATGGAGCGGGGAGATGTTAGTGTAAACACAACATCTCCCAGCTCCCCTACTGACACTGTCACCGATCTCCATTCTTTGTAATCAGAGTGGAGATCGTGACGTGTCACTCGTAGCCACGCCCCCTAACAGTTAGAATCACTCCCTAGGACACACTTAACCCCTTCAGCGCCCCCTAGTGGTTAACCCCTTCCCTGCCAGTGTCATTTTTACAGTAACCAGTGCATTTTTATTGCACTGATCGCTGTATAAAATGACAATGGTCCCAAAAATGTGTCAAAAGTGTCTGATGTGTCCGCCATAATGTCGCAGTCACGAAAAAAAAAAAATCACTGATCGCCGCCATTACTAGTAAAAAAAAAAAAAAAAAATTATAAAAATGACATAAAACTACCCCATATTTTGTAAACGCTATAACTTTTGCACAAACCAATCAATAAACGCCGATTGCGATTTTTTTTTTACCAAAAATATGTAGAAGAATACGTATCGGCCTAAACTGAGGAAAAAAAAATTTTTTTTATATATTTTTTAGGGTCTATTTATTATAGCAAAAAGTAAAAAAAAATTAAATTTTTTTCAAAATTGTCGCTCTATTTTTGTTTATAGCGCAAAAAATAAAAACCGCAGAGGTGATCAAATACCACCAAAAGAAATCTCTATTTGTGGGAAAAAAAGGACGTCAATTTTGTTTGGGAGCCACATCGCACAATTGTCAGTTAAAGCGACGCAGTGCCGAATCGCAAAAAGGGGCCCGGTCTTTATGCTGCGTATTGGTCCGGGACTGAAGTGGTTAAGAGAGTGCTCCTAATCTCAGCTTGTTACCTGTATAGAAGACACCGGGGAGCCAGAAATCTTGCTGATTGATCGGGGATCACATACTTATTTCACTCATTAAAATGCAAATCAATTTATAATTTTTTTGAAATGTGTTTTTCTGGATATTTTTGTTGTTATTCTGTTATAATAAACCGACCAATAAAATTATAGAGACTGATCGTTACCGCGGTCTGTTTTCTTCCCCATCCTCTTCTAGGTAATGGGGCGCGCTGCTTTCTGGGAACTGTGTGTAATCCCAGAGAGCAGCCGCCCATTCACAAGTCGGCGCGAGACTCGCGCATGCGCAGTAGGAAACGGGCAGTGAAGCCGCAAGTGTAGTGTAGATGGCGGCGCGGGACCGGCACTGATCGAGGGGGGGGGCCCATCAGTGCGGGAGAGTAGGACAGGTAAGTGTCCTTATTAAAAGTCAGCAGCTACAGTGTTAGTAGTTGCTGACTTTTAAAAAAATAAAAATTGCGGGTGGAGCTCCGCTTTAATTTGTTCAGATCTTCTTGCAAGGTTTCCACATCCCGCAGAGAAGTTATTGCTCTGCTTAGCTTAGTATCGTCCGCAAATACAGAGATTCAACTGTTTACCCCCATCCTCCAGGGCTTTTAGGAATAAATTAAATAGGACTGGTCCCAGCACAGAACCCTGGGGGACCCCACTACCCACCCCTGACCATTCTGAGTAAAATCCCTACATCTAAAGACCATTAGTCTGAGAATTAGAGTGGAGACTGTGAGCCAGGCCTTCTCGTCCAACATCAGTGCCTGACCTCACAAATGCTCTTCTGGAAGAATGGTCAAACATTCCCATAGACACCCTCCTAAACCTTGTGGACGGCCTTCCCAGAAGAGTTGAAGCTGTTATAGCTGTAAAGGGCGGGCCAACTCAATATTGAACCCTACGGAGTAAGACTGGGATGCCATTAAAGTTCATGTGTGTGTCCTGTCCGCTGATACAGCATTTTTGGAGGGGGTGGTTCACATTATCTGCTCTGTGAGCAACCTCACTTTACCCTGCGACCCAATCCCACTGCTGCTCGGCATAGTTGATACGCTGGAGGGCCCCCAATCAAAAAAATTATTTGTTTTTTACGCGGCCTTCTATGCCAGGAAGGCCATTCTGCTGCGGTGGAGGGGGCCCTCCCCCCCATCCATACCACAGTGGAGGGCCTTGATTAACGCTGCCCTCCCCCTTTACAAGCTTACCTATTTGGGGCGAAACTGCCCCAAAAAATTTGACAGGATCTGGGCGGCATGGGAGAGCGCTGAGCAACAGGCCATGGACTAGGAGCTAGGCTCTCAGATTTGATCGCGAGACACTCTATGAACGCTGTATCTGTTTGCCTGATGGGGACATATTGGAGCCTTCTTTAGAGCTGCGTTGTTATACCCCGGTCATGCAACCATCGTTTGATGACTCCCCCCCCCCCCATCTGCAATACCCTGTTTCATGCCCTGGTCAGGGCCTCCCGTCCCTAAGCAGTATGATAACCCCCCCGGTTTTTATTTATTTAATATTTTTTTTCCTTCCCATCCCCTGAAGCTGGGCGGGTTCTTTTTGATCCTATTTCTCTTCAGTTGGGGGGTAGGGGTGGGTTCGACTAATCTGACTGTTTATTGATGATGTTGATTCATGTTTGCTCTGTAATGATTAAGGGTTTCCCTATCTGTACGCACAACTGCTTCGACGACTAACTTTTAATGTATTATTTCTGAAGACTATGTATGATCACTGCAATTTTTGTACATATTGTTTTGTTTATTTTCTTTTATAAAATAAAAAACCTTTCTGTTAAAAAAAAAAAAAAGTTCATGTGTGTGTAAAGGCATGCGTCCCAATACTTTCGGTAACATGGTCTATATATTTGAAAATTGATCAATCCTGATGTACTGACGGCTGATCCCATTTCTTGAGGCTCTAAAATGTCAGGACAGTACAAATACCCCCCAAATGACCCCTTTTTGGAAAGTAGACAGTCCAAGGTATTTAGTAAGAGGCATAGGGAGTTTTTTTAAAGTTGTAATTTTTTGTAGGGATGCACCGATATATCGGCCGCCCCAAATTATCAGACGAAAAATAAAGTTATTGGCATTTTAGCGATAGAACAAAAAAGGTGCCGACAATGGCCCCCCCCGAAAAACGCATGCAATTTTGCTGTGTTTTTCATAGGTCATGTGACCAAAAACGCATCAAAAACGCAACATGAATGCTGCGTTTTTAATGTATTTTAATGGGGTGGTGCATTTCTTTTTTTTTAACTGACCAAATATGCACCAAGAATGCGGCAAGCAGGATTTTTTAACACCGCAAGGGAAGCGCAACGGACCAGTGTGAAGACATGCATAGAATTTAAAGGGATGCAATTTTCTAGAGCTTTTCTTGTACTTTTTTTTTTTTAAATGCAAAAGCGCTACAAAAACTGCTCTGTGTGAAAGCAGCCTGTCGGCCGAAAAGGTGCCGACGGTGGCCGAAAATATATTCATTTAAATTCATGAGATTCATTAAAAAGTAGAATATAATACAATTATATATATATATTTTTTAAAACTGTCCGTTTTGGTTTCGGTTTTCGGCCAAGTGCATCCTGAATTTTCGGTTTCTGCACCGGAATTTTCATTTCGGTGCACCACTTATTTTTTTGGCACAATTTTTTTGGAAAATTAAGAAATGAACTAAACTTTTTATTTTCCACAATTTTTTTTTTACATACTGTCACCAGAGCAGTACAGCGTCATCATATGACTGGTGTGGCGATGATCACGGACACTGGCTGGTAACAGTATGGTACAGTACAGTTTTTTTGGGGGGGTTTTCATACTGTGACCAGAGCAGTGTAGTGTTACCATAGTGACACTGTACTACCCTGGGGAGGTGGTCAGGATTTTTTTTCATTTTTTACACTATGATTGCTTATAACTGTGATGATCACGGTTATAAGCAAACATTTTTATGAATGGCATCCATTCATTACCAGTGTGCACTAATGTGATAGCTGTGATTAGTCACAGCTATAACATGGTACAGATGCGCTCTGATTGGCCCTGTCTGTACCATGTGATCATTGTGACCAATCACAGAGATCATCAAAATAGTACACAATAATTGGCTATAAATGAAAGCCATTCATTGTGACATGTGATTGGTCACAGAGATCACATGGTACCAGGGCTAGCCCGGTACAACGATCTGTCTGGTGGATACAGCGGGTGATAGGCGCGCGCCTTGAGGATGTTATATGACGTCCAACCAGGATACCAGTACTCCTGCTCTGCCATTTTTCTACAATAGGCGGGGCTGCAAGTGATTACTCTCAGGACTGGATGGACAGAAATATAGAACCTAGGGCAGGTACATCAGCAACCCCATATGTATTTTTAGCTGGTTCTTGATTTTGATTAAAAATTATGACATAACACGTGTAATTAAAGAATATATTATCTCATTTGCATTCAAAGCCATTAAATCAGATTATAAAGATTGTTCTAAAATTCAGAGTCTTTTTTTTTTGTTCATGACATCAGCAGGACTCTAATAATATGGGCCTCTGGCCCAGAAGTGTCAACCTTCTGGAGTAAACTTTTCTCTTCGTTTTTTTTTAGAATTGCACTATAGAGAGAGTTTCTTCTCAACAAGTGGTCCATGCTTTTGCCTGGGATTTCCCATACTATACCAGTAAAGGAAATATTGGGTGCAGAACAAGTTCTATGAGTCCCATGGATGAGAAACGAACTGCTTGGATTGGAGAAGTTCCGATATTTCCAGGCTTGGATCCTAGATACGTCAAGTATTGGTCATGGAATACAGCCAACGTCCTGGGCTACCATATTTTACTGTCATCTTTCATGGCCTTGACCAGCCAGTCTCTTTCCTGCTCATCCTCGGAGTCACTCATGTCACTGTTGTCGGGGGCCAGAAGCCGTGAATAGTTGATCTTCTTGATGTGAGGAAGCCTGGGTTGGATGACCAAAAACATCAACAACCAGGTCAGTAATAATACACAGCAGGACTGGAAGAGAATGGCTAGGCTGAAACTGCTGATGACGAAACCGCTGGCAAAGCTACCTAGGCTAGCTCCGAAGTGGTGGGATAGGCAGTGCAGAACGAGCTGGATGGACCTCTCCATTCCTGGCGTGGCTACGTCATCAATTTGTGATTTGATGGCCCATAAAAGAACACCGTTGCTGAAGGCGCTTGACAACTGAATAGGTAACACAGCCCAAGGTGCCCACAGGAAGGAATAATACAAAAACTCTACTGCTTGGCAGAGGAGGCCAAGAGCCACCATCCACTTGAAGGACAAGGACCTCATAAGCTTGCCTTTAAAAATATACAGGATGATTTCAGAAACTAGGGCGAGGACCACGGAAAGTCCCATGTAAAGTTCAGAGCTCCCCATATCCTGCATCTTCCAAAAAAGGAAATTGGTAGCGGTGGACCTCACGGCACCCATCAAAAATACAGTCACCGAAATCAAGATGATACGGCCGTCACTTACCATGAGGCCCAAAGCTTTTATGGTCTTGCTTGCGTGTTCCGTCTTCTTCGAGACATGTATGGGATACAGCGTGCTCAACAGAAGAGTGATAATCATAAAGGTAGAGTAGCTATAAAAGTGGAGGTAGATTCTGGGTAGGCCGGGGATAAAGAAACAGTTGACGTTATCTATCAGAAACGCAATGGAGAAGGATCCAAGGCAAGCCCCCAAGTAACGCCAGATCCAGATCTTCTCGTGCCGATCTGTGGCATCCACAAAGTCAAGGTATTCATAAACGCTGTCGTCTGCTGTCCACTCCAGAGGTGAAGCAACAATTTCCCAAATAAGTACAATTCCCAGAACAACCAGGAATATCTTATGTTCAATCAGAAAGTGCTCAGGTTGGGTTGCCTTTTCGGCAAGGTCTCTTTTCCTTGGCACATCGTGGTGTAAGGATTCAGTTTGTAAATGGAAAGTGATGGAACTAGTACTGTCATCTTGAGGTTCCTGTGCTAAAGAGGTCCTCATAACTGCATCAGTTAAATAGGTCCTATGCTCTGGGGTGACTGTAGATTGCTCGCTGGTGGCGATTCTACCTTTTGGCTTGGTATACCTTTTAGAAGCATCTGTTTTAGGCAGTTTTTTGGGGGTGATGGCAGTTTTTAAATGGATGGATAAATCTGGGTGACGAGGAGTCTCAGCATGTACATTCTTTAAGGCTTTAGGAGTAATTTTAGTTTCCATGGACGCTGCATTTCTAAGACTTGTAAACATGACCGATGCCATTGTAGTTATCTTGGGAGGTTCAGGCAACACAAAACTGCTGTTGTCCTCAGGTCCGAACATTTCCATGTCCATGGCACCCGGTATAGTCTGTCTGTTCATCCCCGACAGACTAATGTTGCAGAACTTAAGGACCATGTCCTGCTGCAGCGGTGGGAAAAAGGTGAGGACTCCGCTAGCCGCCGCCGAAAAAAGCAAAGAAGAAATAATGATGATCCTTCTCTTGCTGTTGGTCTTGGCCACAAATGAGCAAAACGGAGCCCAGAGAGCAAAGACGATGTGTTTTGCCCCCATTATAATGCCCACCAGTGGGGGGCTTAGTCCGAAGTGTCGGAAGAAGATGGTTAAAAAGGGAAAGACACAAAAATTTCCAATATTGTGGAAGAAATTGAAGAAGCTGGCAATGGCCAAGGTCTTGCTGACGTCCCATTGTTTGGGGGAACTCATAGCTCCAGCTTGAAGGTGTCTACTTCCAGGAGACCTGTAAAAAAAAAAAAAAAAAAAAAAATACTTCAAGTTACCGAATTCATGCCAACTGAAGAAATGAAGGGACATGCATCACATTTCCATCTTATATTTACTACCTGCATACTTAACCACTTGACCTCTGGTATGTTTTACCCACTTCATGACCTCCTTTTTCGGCACTGTGATAGTTTAACTGGTAATTGCACAGTCATGCAACATTGTACCCAAATTAAACATACCGTATATACTCGAGTATAAGCCGAGTTTTTCAGCACATTTTTTTGTGCTGAAAATGCCCCCCTCGGCTTATACTCGAGTCACCTTTTTGCGCCTGATCTCCCGGAATTTGGGGACCCGGTAACGGCCGGCCGTAGGTCCTCTGGAACCCAAGCTTGGCACACATATAGACTCACTCTTCCTCTATAAGTGTGCAAAGTTTGTTGTCCGGGGGACCTACGGCCGGGGAGCACCAATTTTTCAAAGCCGGGCACCCCTTCTATAGACTCCCATGTTAAACGGTAATTTCTCCGGTGACTTTGGGGACCCGGTACTGGCCGGGTCCCCAAAAACTTGGGGACCCGAAACTTGGCACACATGTAGTCCCCTTTCTCCTCTATAGGTGAGAAACTTTTTTTTGTCTGGGAGACCAACGGCCGGGGAGCACTGATTTTTCAAAGCTGGGAACCCCTTCCATAGACTCCCATGTTAAACGTCAGTCTAGTCATGGACACAGTGAGGCATGGGCACAGTGAGGCATGGGCACAGTGAGGCATGGACACAGTGAGGCATGGACACAGTGAGGCATGGACACAGTGAGGCATGGACACAGTGAGGCACAGTGAAGCATGGACACAGTGAGGCATGGACACAGTGAGGCATGGACACAGTGAGGCATGGACACAGTGAGGCATGGACACAGTGAGGCACAGTGAGGCATGGACACAGTGAGGCACAGTGAGGCATGGACACAGTGAGGCATGGACACAGTGAGGCATGCACATGGACACAGTGAGGCATGCAGATGGACACCCTAGGCTTATACTCGAGTCAATACGTTTTCCCATTTTTTTGTGGTAAAATTAGGTGCCACGGCTTACATTCGGGTCGGCTTATACTCGAGTATATACGGTATATAATTTTTTCACACAAATAGAGCTTTCTTTTGGTGGTATTTGATCACCACTGGGTTTTTTATCTTCTATTACATAGACAAAAGAAAGACCAAAACATTTGAAAAAAAACAAAAAACAAAAACATATTTTCTACTTTCTGTTAAAAAACATATCCAATAAAATCGAATTTCTACACAAATTTAGCCCAAAGTATATTCTGCTACATGTCTTTGGTAAAAAAAAAAATCCCAATAAGTGTATATTGATTGGTTTGTGCAAAAGTTATCGCGTTTACAGACTTCACTATATGATATATTTACAGGATATTTACACAGCTTTGACACTATACTAGTAATGGCGGTGATCAGCGACTTATAGTGCGACTGCGACAGTGTGGCGGGCAATCTGGCTCTAATAGACGCTATCTGGGAGAGCCACTAACTGACACGGACGTTGCTAGTGACATGAATACAGTGATCATTGATAATACTGTATACTGACATTGTACTAACGACACAAGGGGTAATGAAGGGGTTAACTGTGTGCCTAACATGTGTAATGTGTGCTGCTTTTACTTAGGTTGCATTCACACCTGAGCATTTTCAGCTCATAAAACGCTCGTAAAACACCTGAGAAAAAAGCCTGAAAAACGCCCAACAAGCAAAATCCCATTCATTTCAATGGCATCTGTTCACATCGGAGAGTTTTGTCACCTGAAGCAAAATGCCTGAAAAACGCCCTAAGCTCAAACAAGAACATGAGCTTCTTTGGGGCAGATTACAGGCGTTTTTCTGCCTTTTACATTGGCGACTTGAACAAAATTGTGGCAAAATCGCAGTAAAAACTTTTGCTTTTTCAGGGAGAAGAAATCAGGCAGATCGCTGTTCACTGCCCAGAGTTCTGTGTGTTTGTAAACAGAGAACTCTTTGTGTGATTGGACACAGCCGATCAGCAGGTTGAAATCTGAATAACATCATCAGCAGTCACTTCCGGTTCATGTGTATATAGTCTGGTAGTATCTGGTGTGGACGACACATCTGGTGTGCAGTGTGGAGCAGTAGGAAGGTGAACGAGGTCCGGACTGGAGTAGAGCATCTAGCAGATGGCACACATGGTGTGAAACATGGGAACACGATAGCGGAAGGTGAACAGGACTGGATAGAGACGACTGGAGCGGTGGAGGATCAGCAGAGCTGGGGGACCAGAGCAGGAGAAACTAGCAGATGTCACATATGGTGAACAGCATGAGAGCAATATAGCGGGGGGTGAGCGGGGACCAGAGAGAGGAGGATCAGAAAACCAGAGGATCACCAGAGCTGGGGGCTATTACTGAGTGGGGGATCAGCTGAGTGGGGGTACTAATGATCTGGGGGTCTGCTGAGTGGGGGTACTAATGATCTGGGGTTCTACTGAGCCCCTTTAAAATAACTATAAAATCAAACACACAGAGAGAATTTACCAAGTTTCATTAAAGCTTCAACTAAAGCATCACTGAAGCATCAATACACATCAAAAAAGTATGTTGAAGCAGTAGGTGCTTTAGTCCTGGTTCACATCGGCGCAGCTTTGAACTTCGGCGCAATTTCAAAGCTGCAGATCTGCGAGAATGGAAACTCCTCCTACAAGCTTTAACCAGACACTGATAGACGTTACAAGACTGCTATATACTGCTAATGAGAGAAGGTATTTAGCAGTTTATATTTACTTAAATAATTGCATTTCCATGTTAAGTGTACTGTGGGAGATCAGATATAGTGAGTGCAGATATAGTGAGTGCAGGCTCCTGGGGAGACCAGATATAGTGAGTGCAGGCTCCTGGGGAGATCAGATATAGTGACTGCAGAGTCCTGGGGAGAGCAGATATAGTGACTGCAGGCTCCTGGGGAGATCAGATATAGTGACTGCAGGCTCCTGGGGAGACCAGATATAGTGAGTGCAGGCTCCTGAGAGAGCAGATATAGTGAATGCAGAGTCCTGGGGAGAGCAGATATAGTGAGTGCAGGCTCCTGAGAGAGCAAATATAGTGACTGCAGGCTCCTGGGGAGACCAGATATAGTGAGTGCAGGCTCCTGAGAGAGCAGATATAGTGACTGCAGAGTCCTGGGGAGAGCAGATATAGTGACTGCAGGCTCCTGGGAGATCAGATATAGTGACTGCAGGCTCCTGGGAGATCAGATATAGTGAATGCAGGCTCCTGAGAGAGCAGATATAGTGACTGCAGGCTTCTGGGGAGATCAGATATAGTGACTGCAGGCTCCTGGGGAGAGCAGATATAGTGACTGCAGGCTTCTGGGGAGAGCAGATATAGTGAATGCAGGCTCCAGGGGAGATCAGATATAGTGAATGCAGGCTCCTGGGGAGAGCAGATATAGTGACTGCAGGCTCCTGGGGAGAGCAGATATAGTGACTGCAGGCTCCTGGGGAGAGCAGATATAGTGACTGCAGGCTTCTGGGGAGAGCAGATATAGTGAATGCAGGCTCCTGGGGAGATCAGATATAGTGACTGCAGGCTTCTGGGGAGAGCAGATATAGTGACTGCAGGCTCCTGGGGAGAGCAGATATAGTGACTGCAGGCTCCTGGGGAGATCAGATATAGTGACTGCAGGCTCCTGGGGAGATCAGATATAGTGAATGCAGGCTCCTGGGGAGAGCAGATATAGTGACTGCAGGTTTCTGGGGAGAGCAGATATAGTGAACGCAGGCTCCTGGGGAGAGCAGATATAGTGACTGCAGGCTCCTGGGGAGATCAGATATAGTGAATGCAGGCTCCTGGGGAGAGCAGATATAGTGACTGCAGGTTTCTGGGGAGAGCAGATATAGTGAACGCAGGCTCCTGGGGAGAGCAGATATAGTGACTGCAGGCTCCTGGGGAGATCAGATATAGTGACTGCAGGCTCCTGGGGAGAGCAGATATAGTGACTGCAGGGTCTGGGGTTTAGTAACACTTTAACATGCTTTGGCTCGAGTTCTCATGGGAAGTTATTTTTTTTACCAGCAGATGAGTGTAATTTGGTGTGGCGCATGATGACAGGCGCTTCATCTCGTGCATGATCTTGTGAGATCTCAGTTTGGGTACAAGATTTCCCTGAAGGCAATGGTTAGGCAGCCTTCCCTGGGAGCATCTGTGCTTCTGGGGCTACATCACTGCTGCCATCAGGGAAACCAGAAAAAGGAAACCAAAAAAAACAAAAAACAAAAAACGTTTTTTAAAGATAGCAGCTTCAGGTGATTTCAAGCCAGCTTGCAGAAATGCCAATGTCAATATGAATTTTGGGGAAAGGTCCACTCAAAATAAAAACAACTAAAATAAAACTGAAAATAAATAAATACAAAAAAAAAAAAATGTATGTATGTATGTATGTATGTATGTATGTATGTATGTATGTATGTATGTATATATATATATATATATATATATATATATATATATATATATATACACACACACAGTATCTCACAAAGGTAAGTACACCCCTTAGTGTAAATTTGCTGTCCCCTCAAAATAACTCAACACACAGCCATTAATGTCTTAACCTGCTGGCAACAAAAGTCAGGACACCCCTAAGTGAAAATCTCCAAATTGTCCCCAATTAGCCATTTTCCCTCCCCGGTGTCATGTGACTCGTTAGTGTTAGAAGGTCTCAGGTGTGAATGGGGAGCAGGTGTGATAAATGTGGTGTTATCGCTCTCACTCTCTCATACTGGTCACTGGAAGTACAACATGGCAGCTCATGGCAAAGAACTCTCTGAGGATCTGAAAAAAGAATTGTTGTTCTACATAAAGATGGCCGAGGCTATAAGAAGATCGCCAAGACCCTGACACTGATCTGCAGAACGGTGGCCAAGACCATACAGCGGTATAACAGGGCAGGTTCCCCTCAGAACAGGCCTCGCCATGGTCCACCAAAGAAGTTGAGGTCACGTGCTCAGCGTCATATCCAGAGGTTGTCTTTGGGAAATAGACGTATGAGTGCTGCCAGCATTGCTGCAGAGGTTGAAGGGGTGGGGGGGTCAGCCTGTCAGTGCTCAGACCATACACCGCACACTGCATCAAATTGGTCTTCATGGCTGTCCTCCCAGAAGGAAGCCTCTTCTAAAGATGATGCACAAGAAAGAGCCGCAAACAGTTTGCTGAAGACAAGCAGACTAAGGACACGGATTACTGGAACCGTATCCTGTGGTCTGATGAGACCAAGATAAACGTATTTGGTGTCAGATGGTGTCAGGCGTGTGTGGCGGCAACCAGGTGAGGAGGACAAAGACAAGTGTGTCTTCCCTACAGTCAGGCATGGCGGTGGGAGTGTCATGGTCTGGGGCTGCATGAGTGCTGCCGGCACTGGGGAGCTACAGATCATTGAGGGAACCATGAATGCCAACATGTACTGTGACATACTGAAGCAGAGCATGATCCCCTCCCTTCAGAGACTGGGCCGCAGGGCAGTATTCCAACATGATAACCACCCCAAACACACCTCCAAGACCCCACTGCCTTGCTAAAGAAGCTGAGGGTAAAGGTGATGGACTGGCCAAGCATGTCTCCAGACCTAAACCCTATTGGGCATCTGTGGGACATCCTCAAACGGAAGGTGGAGGAGCGCAAGGTCTCTAACATCCACCAGCTCCGTGATGACGTCATGGGGGAGGGGAAGAGGACTCCAGTGACAACCTGTGAAGCTCTGGTGACCTCCATGCCCAAGAGGGTTAAGGCAGTGCTGGAAAATAATGGGGGCCACACAAAATATTGACACTTTGGGCCCAATTTGGAGATTTTCACTTAGGGGTGTCCTCACTTTTGTTGCCAGCGGTTTAGACATTAATGGCTGTGTGTTGAGTTATTTTGAGGGGAGAGGAAATTTACACCGTTATACAAGCTGTACACTCCTCCCCCCTGTGTACACTCCTCCCCCCTGTGTACACTCCTCCCCCCTGTGTACACTCCTCCCCCCTGTGTACACTCACTACTTTACATTGTAGCAAAGTGTCATTTCTTCAGTGTTGTCACATGAAAAGATTTACACCAATGTGAGGGGTGTACTTACGTTTGTGAGATACTGTATATAATTTCCCTTTAATTGGGATTTCCTTTTCAAATAAGCAGCTGCTGTAATCACTAAATATCAGCGATAGACATGGTTCCCTTCAGCAAGTCCAACACTGCAGAGGAGAAGAATGCAGAACTGGACCCAGCCCGTCATGTGACCACCAATTTAGGTATTTGGAGACTTTAGTCCAAGGTTTTTGTCTTCTTTGAATAAGAAGGTGCGATTATCTGAGAGGATATTAGCTGGGGAAGGAAAAGGTTTTTTAATTTACTAATACCCAGTGATAACTTTAACCCTTTCCTATGGAGCGTACATATATATGCGGCCTCACCGAAGGATGGATGACGTGCCGCTTCCTCCCAGCGCAGGAACTGAGCTGCCAATGACTGCACAGCGGAGGCAAGTACGACATGTTTGTTATTTAAAACACAAAAACAAACGAAGGTTTAGTGACCCTTTAATAAGTAAAGTGGTTATATACCCAAATGTTTTACTTTTACCTACAGGTAAGCCTATAATAAGGCCTATAGTAAGGCTTACCTGTAGGTAAAAAGAATATTTCCTCCTAAACCTGTATGGTTTAGGAGATATTCCCCTCGCAATGAGCTGGTGAATGCAGCGGCGCATGCGCAGCGGGGATTCTCGGCTAAAGGCCGGCAGCCGCCGGACCTTGCCGACGCGCGGGGGGGACAGCATCGCTGCTCCAGCCACTCACAGCGCTGGGGCGGCGATACCCGGAAGACACGCCGAGGCAAGATGACATCTCCCTCGGCGTGGACCAGGTAAGTTCCCGATGCCTCGTTCTAAGGTAAGTATTTCATAATGAGCTAGTATGCAGTGCATACTAGCTCATTATGCCTTTTGCCTTACAGGTATGAAAAAAAAAAAAAAAAACAGCAGCGGGTATACAACCGCTTTAAACCTGCTAGTCCATCTAATACCACCCCTCCCTCCAGACTGACAATACTGCTGTCCAAAAGGTACCCCCTGTGCTCCTTCATCCAGAATAGGGGGGGCGCTCTAATACAGGAGGTGTGTTACTAGGTGAAAACAGAGAGGAAAAAAAAAAAAAGCCTAAAAAAAAAAAACGAATGCAGCCGCCACATCTAATGACTGGTAAGCTGCAATATATGACATCTTTGGTTTAATGCCGCTTTAAAAAAGAGGAGCGCACCTACCTGCATCTGACGCCGGTCAGAACGGCACAGATACAATGGCAACAAAAATAAATAAATAAATCCATCTTCTCATTTCCTGAATATGAACACGGCACTCTTCTCCAGAACGTTGTTTCCTTCGTTTTCGGTCAATGTGCTCCACAAATACAGAACGACGGATGCAAATACCTACCCAACACCAGACTGAGCCGTTCACCCGCAGAGCGCGGGGGAGGGGAAAGTCAGCGCTGAGACTCGGGAAATCCCAGTCTTAGTCTTTATCTACAGATTATTATTATTATTATTATTATTATTCTTTTTTTATAGTGAATTATAAAACAGAAGAACATAATGTTTGTTGGGTGATTTCTATGTGCCCGGAATGGATGGCGGGGAAGCTCTGCACATGGCGTTGTAGAGAGTGTCTCCCGGGGGATGTTTGCTCACACTTCCTGGTGTAATACGGAGCCCGGGACGCCTCCTTCTCACAAATCACACAAGAAACTATTCCCTACAATATTCAGGAAGATAATGAAGTGTATCCACTGGCAAAACTTTGTTCTTAATGTTAATGAGTGGAGATGGATTAGAACACCTGTCATGTATTTATTGCTGTGTCCCCGTTGGGGAGATTCGCCCCTCTCAATATGTCCTGTTTATTATTAGCACCGAAAATGAAAGAGAAAATCCCAAGTTTCGTGTTGTCACCAGAAAAGGACTAGAGGGGGAAATCTTCCAATAGGGACGATTGTTCTGGTGACAACCACTTTGCAGGGTATTCCTTCTCACTTCCTGTTGTGGCTATGGGACAGGAAGTGAAGAGAAATCTCCCCAATGGGATACAGATGGGGTTTAAAACTCTCCCTTACTCTATCCAAAATGAAAAAGAAATGCCTTTAGTTTCAATAGGAACACTAGTTCTGGTGACAACCACTTTGCAGGGATTTCCTCTCACTTCCTGTTGTGGCTATGGGACAAGAAGTGAAGGGAAATCTCCCCAATGGAACACAGATGGCAAAAAAAACAAAAATGGGTAGAACTCTCCCTTACTCTATCCAAAATAAAAAAAGAAATGCCTTGTTGCAACGGGGACACTAGTTCTGGTGACACACGGAGATTCCCTCACTTTGGAGAAATTTCCTCTAACTTCCTGCTGTGGCTATAGGACGGGAAGTGAAGGGAAATTTCCCTAATGGGACACAGATGTGATTATTTACCCTTCCTTACTCTATCCAAAATGAAAAAGAAATGCCTTTAGTTCTAATGGGGACACTAGTTCTGGTGACAACCACTTTAATGGAATTTCCGCTCACTTCCTTTTGTGAAGTAAGGGGAAATCTCCTTAAAGTGGAGCTCCACCTAAAAAAAAAAAATATTAAAAGCCAGCAGCTACAAATACTGCAGCTGCTGACTTTTAATAAATGAACACTTACCTGTCCTGGGCGCCCACGATGTCGGCAGCCAAAGCCGATCAATCACTCGGCTCTCGGATGCTGCCGCCGCCATCCTCGGTAAGGGAATCAGGAAGTGAAGCATTGCGGCTTCACTGTCCGGTTCCCTACTGCGCATGCGCGAGTCGCGCTGTGCTTCCTCACTGGTCCCCGCACTGTGTTCTGGGACCTGTGTGTTTCCCAGAACACAGCGGGAGGGGGGGGGGGGGGAGTGGCATAGACCCCCGGAAGTGGGTGCAAATACCTGTATTAGACAGGTATCTGCACCCCCCTCCCCCCTGAAAGGTGCCAAATGTGACACCGGAGGGGGGGGGGAGGATTCAGAAAAGCGGAGGTTCCATTTTTGTGTTAATGGGACACTAATTCTTGTGACAACCACTTTAAAGGGATTTCCTCCCACTTCCTGTTGTGGCTATGGGACAGGAAGTGAAAGAAAATCTCCCTAATGGGACACAGATGGCAAAAAAAGCTGACAAGGGTTATAACCCTCCCTTGTTACATTCAAAATGAAAAAAATAAAAAGTTTTGCCTTAAGTTCTACTTTAAATGATACTTATATCCGTTTTTTTTTCCATGTTGAGGCTCGTTTTACACTGCTGCGACTTGTCATGCGACTTGAGAGTTCAAAGTCGCATGACAAGTCGCACCCCATTATCTGCAATGGAACCGTTCTAATCGGTGTGACTCAAGTCACAGCGACTTAGAAAAAGCTTCCTGCACTACTTTGGGGCAACTTCATGACGACTTGCATTGACTTCTGTTAATGAAGTCGCAAGCAAGCCGCAATGAAGTTGCGCAGGATGTAGGCTGTCAAAGTCGCACGACTTTGAAATTACGGAGATGTGAACTGTGCCTCAATGGACGAGGGTTAAACCCCCCTTGGAAGCGTTTCTTTCCCCATCTGTGTCCTTTCCTTCTTGTAGAATCAACAGGCGGTGAGGGGAAATCCCCTGTTAGTTGTCACTGCCAACGGTGTCCCCACATTTACTTCCTGCTCTGGTGACAACTGCAAAAAAAAAAACCTGGATTTCCCACCCCTTCCTGTCTCTACAACAAAGGTCACTAGGATAAAGTAAAGAAGGTGAATTTCCCCAGTGGGGGAAGCAATAAAACCTGACAGGGGTTCTAACCCTTCTCCACCCAAAACTAAAATAAAACGTTTTGGGAAGGGGGTTACAGTACACTGCAACAACTTTCAACCTGTCCCAGCGACCCTTTAAAAAACTCTGAATGGCGGCGGTGGGGGGGGAAGCTTGGCTGATCATGTGCTGCTGTTAATCATGTTGGCCTGGAAGACGTCTTCTGATGACGAAACGCGCTGGATGGAGCCTCCTACTGACGTCTTTGCGTTCCAGGAAGTGGATACCAGGTTGGTGATTGTATTTTACATGTGCATATGTTTTAATTTTATGTAAGTGTATCTCTTTACTATGGAGAGGCTTTTCTTCTCTTGCCTTACATGTATGGCTATGCTGGGAACCTGGATATGTGTATCTAACGGACGGTGTCCCGAGTCAATGTTGTAGCTGTTTGGAGGGTGACCTTGACGTCCAAGGAGATTATACAAGTGCTTTATGACCACTCTCGATTTAAGGGGGTCATGGAAAGTTAGTAAGCGAGTACCCCGTTATCACTTTGGGAGCCAGGAGCACCGGCAGGGGACACAAGAAGAGGAGGATCAGGGCTGCTCTGTGTAAAACCATTACAGGCAAGTATGGTACATTCCATCAGTGTTTGAGTGGTAGACCTCAGGGTAGTCTGTACGGCTCGGTGACACGGGTTCTATTTAGCAAACATCCCGAAGCTGCAGCCGGGACCGGTCCGGCAGGTTGTGGATTGTCACCAAACCGGTATTTCCAAAGAAGAGACGGCAAAATCAAAGTGCGTGATGAAATGACTCGTCTATGTGGAGGGTCACAGCCCAGAGCTGCCGGGGATCACAATGGAGGACCTAAATTTGACGTCTCTTAACCACTTGAAGATCGGGCATTTTCTGGCACTTTTGTTTACATGTAACAATCAGTATTTTTTTTTGGTTTGCTAGAAAATTACTTGGCACCTCCACACATTATATATTTTTTTTTTTTACAGCAGAGGCCCCTAGATAATAAATTGGAGGGTTTTGCAATTTTTTGTGTCACACGGTATTCGCGCAGCGGTTTTTGAAATGCAGTTTTTGGGGGAAAAAAAAATACACTTTTTTAAATTATAATGCAAATAAACACAATACATAACCCAGTTTTTTTTTTGTAAAATATAAAAGATGATGTCACGCAGAGTAAAAAAAATTACCAAACATGTCACGCTTTCAATTTGCACGCACACAACGGTGACAAACGACGTAAATTTTAGGTGATAGGTGATGCTTTAAAAGACTTTACAGGTTACCACTTTAGATGTACAGAGGAGGTCTGGTGATAGAATTACTGCCCAGGATCCGACGTTCACGGTGATACCTCACATGTGGGACAATCGCTGGTTGCTTTACTTTTTTTTTATTTATTTATCACTTTTAGGCAGTGACAGGTCCTCTTTATGGAGGGATCTGGGGTCTATAATGAATGTAAACATCCCATGTGACAGTAATAGGTGGTGACATGTCCTCTTTATGGAGAGATCTGGGGTCTATAATGAATGTAAACATCCCATGTGACAGTAATAGGTGGTGACATGTCCTCTTTATGGAGAGATCTGGGGTCTATAATGAATGTAAACATCCCATGTGACAGTAATAGGTGGTGACATGTCCTCTTTATGGAGAGATCTGGGGTCTATAATGAATGTAAACATCC
Organism: Rana muscosa; assembly: GCA_029206835.1. NCBI lineage: Eukaryota > Metazoa > Chordata > Amphibia > Anura > Ranidae > Rana > Rana muscosa. Next base: position 7,103,807 of record CM055128.1, read on the forward strand.
CATGTGATAGTAATAGGCGGTGACAGGTCCTCTTTATGGAGAGATCTGGGGTCTATAATGAATGTAAACATCCTTGTGACAGTAATAGGCAGTGACAGGTCCTCTTTATGGAGAGATCTGGGGTCTATAATGAATGTAAACATCCCATGTGACAGTAATAGGTTGTGACAGGTCCTCTTTATGGAGAGATCTGGGGTCTATAATGAATGTAAACATCCCATGTGACAGTAATAGGAGGTGACAGGTCCTCTTTATGGAGAGATCTGGGGTCTATAATGAATGTAAACATCCCATGTGACAGTAATAGATGGTGACAGGTCGTCCTTATGGAGAGATCTGGGGTCTATAAGGAATGTAAACATCCCATATGACAGTAATAAGTGGTGACAGGTCCTCTTTATGGAGAGATCCAGGGTCTATAATGAATGTAAACATCCCATGTGACAGGTCCTCTTTATAGGGAGATCTGGGGTCTATAATGAATGTAAACATCCCATGTGACAGTAATAGACGGTGACAGGTCGTCCTTATGGAGAGATCTGGGGTCTATAAGGAATGTAAACATCCCATATGACCGTAATAGGAGGTGACGGGTCCTCTTTATGGAGAGATCCAGGGTCTATAATGAATGTAAACATCCTTGTGACAGTAATAGGCAGTGACAGGTCCTCTTTATGGAGGGATCTGGGGGTCTATAATGAATGTAAACATCCCATGTGACAGGTCCTCTTTATGGAGAGATCTGGGGTCTATAATGAATGTAAACATCCCATGTGACAGGTCCTCTTTATGGAGAGATCTGGGGTCTATAATGAATGTAAACATGCCATGTGACAGGTCCTCTTTATGGAGGGATCGGGGGTCTATGATGAATGTAAACATCCCATGTGACAGTAATAGACGGTGACAGGTCCTCTTTATGGAGAGATCTGGGGTCTATAATGAATGTAAACATCCCATGTGACAGGTCCTCTTTATGGAGGGATCGGGGGTCTATGATGAATGTAAACATCCCATGAGACAGGTCCTCTTTATGGAGGGATCAGGGGTCTATGATGAATGTAAACATCCCATGTGACAGTAATAGACGGTGACAGGTCCTCTTTATGGAGAAATCTGGGGTCTATGATGAATGTAATGGGTGTGGAAAAAACGCAGCTCAACCAAGCATTTTTACCACCCTCCCCAACCACAAGTCTAACAGGAAGGCCTCGTTCACACTCTTAGACCCAATTCACACCTAGACAGTGGCAACGCATTTTGTTTTTATGCGACAAGCATAGGGCAGACCATTTCACTTGAATGAAAATAAATAAGAAAAATTCCTGCGCTAAAAAATCTCACAAAAGACAGAAGAAAATATATGACATGAAAGAGAACGAAGTAGAGCTTCTCCCACCTATACGACGTACAATCGCTATACACATAACAAACAATCAGATAAAAGCGAAGCGCTCCACACTACAAACACAAAAATAGATATAAGACAACAAAACACAATACTGCAAATAAAAACCAATCACCCGACGCGTATCGCCCCCCCCCCTCCAGGCTTTCTCAGGACTTATTTTTATTTGCATTATTGTATCATTTTGCGGTTTCCTATTTACTCTTTATGTTTGTAGCATGAAGCGATTTGTCAGATCAAGATTGCTTATAGATTCAAATTGGACTTTGTATGGGAATTCTATTTAACCACTTCCCTACCGGGCTCTCCCCCCCCCCCCTTCCTGCCCAGGCCAATTCTCAGTTTTCAGCGCTGTCACACTTTGAATGACAATAACACGGTCATGTAACTCTGTACCCATATGACATTTTTAGCATTTTTTTCACACAAATAGAACTTTTTTTGAGGGAATTAGGAACAACGTTTTTTTTTTTTGCTAAACAAACAAAAAAAAACAACAACATTTTTTATAGTTTGTTATAAAATTTTGTAAATAAGTAATTTTTCTTCTTCACTGATGAGGCAGCACTGATGGGTACTGGTGAGGAGGCACTGAAGGGCACTGGTAGGCGGTACTGATAGGTGGCACTGATGAGGTTGAACTCATAGGTGTCCCTGATGGGCACTGATAGGTGTCACTGATGGGCACTGATAGGCGGCATTAAAAGGGGGCACTGATGAAGAGGCACTGATGAGGAGGCACTGATAGGTGACACTGATGAGGAGACACTGGTAGGCAGCACTGATGGGCACTGCTAGGTGGCACTGATGAGGAGGCACTGATAGGTGACATTAATAGGTACTGATAGGTGACACTGATGAGGAGAAACTGATAGGAGGCACTGATAAGAAGGCACTGATAGGTGACACTGATGAGGAGGCACTGATAGGCGACACTGATGAGGAGGCACTGATAGGCGACACTAAAGGGAACTTATAGAGGGCACTGATGGGAACTGATAGGTGTCACTGATGGGCGGCACTAAAAGGGGGCACCGATGAGGTGGCACTAATAGGTGACACAGATAAAGAGGCACTGATGAGGAGGCACTGATAGGCACTGGCAGGCAGCACTGATGGGTGACACTGATGAAAAGGCACTGATAGGCTGCACTGATAAGGAGGCACTGATAGGATGCACTAATGGGTGGCACTGATGAGGAGGCACTGCTAGGCAGCACCGATAGGTGTCACTGATGGGCACTGCTAGGTGGCACTGATGAAGAGGCACTGATAGGCTGCACTAATGGGCACTGATGAGGAGGCGCTTATAGGTGGCACTGATGGGCACTGCTAAGTGGCACTGATGGGCACTGCTGGGTGGCACTGATAGATGACACTAATAGGTACTAATAGGTGGCACTGATAAGGAGGCACTGACAGGTGACACTGATAAGAAGGCACTGATAGGCTACACTAAAGGGAACTTATAGAGGGCACTGATAGGTGTCACTGATGGGCACTGATAGGCGGCACTAAAAGGGGGCACCGATAGGCACTGATAGGTGACACTGATAAAGAGGCACTGATAAGTGGCACTGATGAGGAGGCACTGATGAAAAGGCACTGATGGGCTGCACTAATGGGCACTGATAGGTGGCACTGATGAGGAGGCACTGATGGGCTGCACTAATGGGTGGCACTGATGAGGAGGCACTGATGGGCACTGCTAGGCAGCACCGATAGGTGTCACTGATGGGCACTGCTAAGTGGCACTGATAGGCTGCACTAATGGGCACTGATTAGGAGGCGCTGATAGGTGGCACTGATGGACACTGCTAAGTGACACTGATGAGGAGGCACTGATAGGCTGCACCAATGGGCAGCGATAGGCGGCACGAAGAGGGGGTACTGATGAGGTGGCACTGATTGGCAGCACTGGTGGGCACTGTTGGGACTGCACTGATAATCAGTGTTGATGTCCCTTAACAAAAGCCGGTTAGTGGTTCTTCTCTCCTCATGTTGTCAACATGAGGAAAGGAATGCTGATAACTGGCTTTTGTTTACATCATGATCATTGTCATTGGACACAGCTGATCACGTGGTAAAGGGCCACTGTGATTGGCCCTATACCCTGATCTGTGATCAGTGGAGTCTGAAGGATCACAGAGTGCGCCGCAGAGGGGCGTGCAGGAAGCGCGATCACAGGAGGACGTCAATAGACACAAAGTAATGCCTGCGCTGTATCCATCATTCGTCTATAGTGTGGGCAGGAAGGGGTTAATTGTGCGCCGCACACACAGTGCCAAGAAAGCCCCCCCCCCTGGCCACGCGCAGTGTAGCGGCAACGCGTATTACGCAACACACATAGGGTAGAATGGGCCGCCCTGTGCACGACAAAATGCGCCAAAGAATCTCCTGCAATCTTTTTTTATGTAGCGTGTCATATGTTTTGCCATGTAAAAAAAAACGTGCGTCTGCGATGGGGGTGCCATGGAGAATTAGGCCTGCGCATTCTGCGGGGGAAAGGCAAAACGTGCAAAAAAATTTTTTAATGCGCGTTGCGCTGTATTAATTTTTATTGGCACCCCAAACGCGGCCAGTAGGCATGCATTTTTTTTGTGTGTGCAGCAACAAACGCGCCACAGTGCAAGTTAAAAAAGAGGCGCGAAGCTCTACACTTCAATAAGGCGCTTCTTTGGTGAGCTCGCTGCGTTCAAAAAAAAGTGCGACACGCGAAAAAAAAAGAAGCACATTGCCGGTGTGACTGAACCGCTAGCGCTGAAATACTGCGAGCCGAGCATTGGTGGCGCAGTCCCAGCGCCTAAAAAAAAAAAAAAAAGGGGGGGGGAAATCAACTGTTTTTTCATTAGGCCCTCTTTTAGACCTACGGTAATAACTGACGCGTTTCAACAGCCCGCCTACATTGCAGCCGCTCGGGGCTGCGCACATTGCGAGCGTTTGCAAATTTATTTATTTTTTAAAGGATGACACGCTTGCCAGTTGGTGCCGCTTGCCAAGAGCATTATGCTGTAAGAAAAAAAAAATTGCAACTGCGACAATTTGTACAAACCCGAGCGGCCGCCCATGGAGGTGAGCTGTTAAAACGCGTCAGTAATTACTGCATGTCTGAAAGGGGCCTAATGCAAATGTTGTGAATCTTCTTCTTTTTTTTTAATTTGTTAAATTTGGCGGCCAATCACAGAAATTCGCCATTGCTGACATCGGACGGGTCTGAACGGACGCATTTCGAGCCAATCAGGAGCCTGCAATTCGCCAATGGGGCAATCTAACTGGCTGATTATTGATAAAATCCCATTTTATATCCATGTATCATTATATATATTAAATATATTGTAGTATATAGCAGAATTGGACCTCAGGGAGTATATATACACACACACACATCTATATACACTCACTCACATGTATACAGTATATACACATGATTTCAGGATATATATATATATATATATATATATAGTATCATACATAGAAATAATAATAATAGTAATATATATATACCCCCAGTCATGAGAAGGACAATGCTCTGCTATTATGTATTATTATGACGATGATGATGTATTATTCTAAGGCCGATGACGTCACACGCACCTGCAGCCGCCGGGGCTCGCTCACACCGGGCTCCCCTCCTCCTCCTCCGCTCTGGGGTTCTTGGCCCCCAGGGGCCCCTCCATACCGGACCGGACACCGTGTGACACCTGCTGTCCCCGCCCACACCGCCTCACCTGCCCGGGGACACGTCACTTAGGCCGCCACCGCCCCGCTCCTCCCCACACATCACACACACAGGACCGCCGGCAGGTGTCGCTGTTGGCCAGGCTCAGCGTATAAACGGCGGTTGCTAGGGAGACGGAGCGGATCATAGAGAAGGAGGAACCAGGAAAAGGGGGCGTCCTCTGCCGCCATCTTGTGTCCGCATCGCTAACTGTAGCGCTGAGGTGATTTTTTGTTACACTGAGAGGAGAGTGTCGGGCGGGAAGCGGTGAGAAGGATTGGATTACCATGGAAATAGGGGCCCCAACTGGAGACTATGGGGCCCCAACTATAGGCTCGAACTATAGACTAGGCGGCCTCAGCTAATAAACCATGGACCTCCATGGGGCCCCAAAAATAGGCTGTGGTCGCCAACTATAGACCATGGGGAAACAAATATGGTCCATGGGGCCCCAAATATAGACCGTGGTCTCCAACTATAGTATAGACTATGTAGCCTCAGCTATAGACTGTGGGCACCAACTATGGATCATGAGGCCCCAAATGTAGGCAGTGGGCCCCGACTATAGATTGTGGGCCCCGACTATAGACGGTGGGCTACCAACTATAGACGGTGGGCTACCAACTATAGACGGTGGGCTACCAACTATAGACGGTGGGCTACCAACTATAGACGGTGGGCTACCAACTATAGACGGTGGGGCACCAACTATAGATGGTGGGGCACCAATTATGGACCATGGTCTCCAATTATAGACCATGGGCCCCAACTAGACACCATGGCGAACCAAATATGGATCATGGGGCCCCAAATATATAGGCTGTGGTCTCCAGCTATGGACTGTGGGCACCAGCTATAGACCGTGGGGCACCAACTATAGACTGTGGTGCACAAACTATAGACCACTGGGTCTCAGCTATAGACTGTGGGGCACCAACTATGGACCGTGGTCCCCAACTAGACACCATGGCGAACCAAATATGGATCATGGGGCCCCAAATATATAGGCTGTGTCCTCCAGCTATAGACCGTGGGCATCAACTATGGACTGTGGGCATCAACTATAGACCATGGGGCACCAACTATAGACCATGGGGTCTCAGCTACAGCCCGGGGGCACCAAATATGGATTATATGGCCCAAAATATATCGTCTGTGGGCCCTAACTATAGGGCACCAACCAGAGACCGTGGGCACCAACCAGAGACCATGGGACCCCGACTGTGGATCACATAGCCCCAATTGTAGACTGTGAATCCCAACTATGGATCAATAAAGCTAGTTTAAACAAAAACTGAACTGTGTGATGCACCGGAATGGGTGCATCAACACAGCCTTCACAACAATGCAGCGCCCCCTCCCACCCCCAGGCCCCATAGCAACCACATGGACAGCTATGGCTATTGTTATGACACTGCTAGGAATGCAGTTGGCTTAAAGTGAAACTTTAGTCAGAAAATTAAGTCCTGCTAGATGACTTCATGTTGGCCCCTTTTGCAGGTATAGTTATATAAAACATAAAAAATAGGTGTCTATGTCATAATCCAGTATTGCACGGTCTCATCAGGCTTTGAACATCCTCAGATGCTGTTGTTTTTGGCACTGTGCAGATAATCAGTGAGTCACTAGAGGCCGATCAGCTGACCGCCTCAAGATTACTGCTGCTGTTAGGGGAAGGAAACAACAGGAATGATGTAGATTGTGCCAAGGGAACACAATCTACCTGAAGTTCCCTCCTTGCTCCCTGGCATCAGAACCCTGAGTACTGTCATCTATTGCAGCCTTCTCCTCTGGCTGAGCCAAGACTTACAATCAAAGCTAGAGATGCACACATTTTAATTACAGAAAGTGAGATACAATTTTTAAGACTGAAGCCTCGTACACACGGCCAAGAATCTCGACAGGAAAAAACTTGTCGTTTTTTCTTGATGAGATTCTTGGACAACAAACTTGTCCCGGCCGAGTGTACACACGCTTGAACCCGCGGTTCTTTGAATGGAGCGAACGCGGTGACGTAATCGACTACGACGAGCGTGCGCTCGTCACATTCGATGCCGTCGCCGCCATCTTGCTACACCCTACCTATGCCTAGGAAGCTACCGCGCATGCGTCAGTCATTTCGAGCATGCGTGGGTTTCCACGGCGAAAGGTAAGTGTACACACACACACTTTTCTCGTCGAGAAACATGCTGACGAGAATCTCAACGAGAAAATGGAGAATCCTGACGAGAAAATAGAGAGCAGGTTCTCTATTTTTCTCATCGAGATTCTTGTCGGTTTTCTTGACGAGAAACCTGATAGCCGCGTACACACGACCGATTTACTCGGCAAGAAATCTCTGCCAGCAAGTTTCTTGTCGTTTTTTGACGAGAAACTCGGTCGTGTGTACGAGGCTTAAGGAGAAGGGGCGAGTTCTTAATAAGGAAGTGACTGCTCTGGGCTTCAGCAAAATGGCCGCCTCCAGCAAGAAGAAACAGGAGCAATGCTAGAAGCAATTTACAGCACACACTAATGTTGATAGAATAATTATTAATCTCAAAAGTACTGTATACTGTATCCTATGAACTGTTTGTGGATAAGATACATAATGATGCCATTCAGGGGAATATTTCTGAAATATAGCAAAATAGTGCCAGGAAAAGCTAAGAGACTTGCCTGGTTTGGTGTGACTGTATGGGAAGTAGTTGGATGGTTTGGTGTGACTGTATGGGAAGTAGTTGGCTGGTTTGGTGTGACTGTATGGGAAGGTGTTGGCTGGTTTGGTGTGTCTGTATGGGAAGGTGTTGGCTGGTTTGGTGTGTCTGTATGGGAAGGTGTTGGCTGGTTTGGTGTGTCTGTATGGGAAGGTGTTGGCTGGTTTGGTGTGACTGTATGGGAAGGTGTTGGCTGGTTTGGTGTGACTGTATGGGAAGTAGTTGGATGGTTTGGTGTGACTGTATGGGAAGGTGTTGGCTGGTTTGGTGTGACTGTATGGGAAGTAGTGATGAGCCGAACACCCCCGGGTTCGGTTCGCACCAGAACCCGCGAACGGACCGAAAGTTCGTACGAACATTAGAACCCTATTAAATACAATGGATGCGAACGTTCGAATTCTAAAGTGCTAATTATAACAACTATTATGCATGTTATTGTCCTAAAAAGGGTTTGGGAACCCGGGTTCTGCACCAGGGGACATGTATCAATGCAAAAAGAAGTTTTAAAAACGGTCGTTTTTCGGGAGCAGTCATTTTAATGATGCATAAAGTGAAAAAAAAAAGTCAAATATTCCTTTAAATATCGTACCTGGGGGGTGTCTAAAGTATGCCTGTGAAGTGCCACGTGTTTCCCGTGTTTAGAACTGTCCCTGCACAAAATGACACTTCTAAAGGAAAAAAAAGCCATTTAAAACTGCTTGCGGCTTTAATGTAATGTCTGGTCCCGGTAATATGGATGAAAATCTTTAAGAAAAAAGGCATAGCTACCCCATGACCCCCCCCCCCCTACCCCAGCCCATTACCAGCCCCTTTGGGTCTTGTATGGATATTAAGGGGAACCCCGCACATAAAATAAAAAAGGCCCTATATACTCTGAACAGCCGTATACAGGCGGTGCATACAAGACAGGGACTGTAGGTTTGTTCTTATGTAGAATGTGTTTGTAATTTTGAACAGGTACATTGTTGAAGTGTAGCTCCAGCCCAAAAATCTATTTTTAAACTTTTTGGAAAACATAGGTAAGGGTTATCACCCCTGTAACATTTGTTTTGCTGTCTGTGCCCCTGTTCAGAACATTTCACCTCACTTTCCGTCCCAATGACAACTGTTTTTGAAATGTGGTGTTTTTCTTGAAACAAGGATTGCTGATAAAGCATCAGTACAGAGGAGACACATTTCTCCCATATTTATTCTTACAGGAGAGAATTTTCCTTCCTAGTGGTAGATTTCCTCTCACTTCCTGTTGTCTTCTTGCGTTTGCAAGTAGGAGTCGTTTGTAAGTTGGATGTTTGAAAGTAGGGACCTGCCGTATATACTCTGCAGAAATAGGCCCCTTAGTTGTTGGTGTTGGCACAACACTGTAAGCACTCACAGTTACTCTTGGTTGGTGCTGGAACGCCCTGCTGTCAACTATTATATCAGGAATTTTAATTACATATAATTGTTGAACAGTGGTAGTAAAAATTGGGCCTTTGATGGTGGTGCTGGTGCCACAACACTGTAAGCCCTCAGAGTTACTCTTGGTGGGTGCAGCAATGGGCCCTGCTGTGAATTATTAGATCAAGAATTGTAATTGCATGCCCCTGTTGAACAGGGGCTGAAAAATTGGGCCTTAGGCACTGGTGGCACAACACTACAACCCCTCACAGATACTGTACTTGGAGCACAGCAATGAGCCCTGTTGCAAAGTATTGCTTCAAAAATTGTAATGACACGCCCCTGTTAAACAGGGGCTGAAAAATTGGGCCTTAGGCACTGGTGGCACAACACTACAACCCCTCACAGATACTGTACTTGGAGCACAGCAATGAGCCCTGTTGCAAAGCATTGCTTCAAAAATTGTAATGACACGCCCCTGTTAAACAGGGGCTGAAAAATTGGGCCTTAGGCACTGGTGGCACAACACTACAATCCCTCACAGATACTGTACTTGGAGCACAGCAATGAGCCCTGTTGCAAAGCATTGCTTCAAAAATTGTAATGACACGCCCCTTTTAAACAGGGGCTGAAAAATTGGGCCTTAGGCACTGGTGGCACAACACTCCAACCCCTCACAGATACTGTACTTGGAGCACAGCAATGAGCCCTATGGCAAATTATTGCTAAAAAAATTGTAATTACACGCCCCTGTAAAACAGGGGCTGAAAAATTGGGCCTTAGCCACTGGTGGCGGCACCCATAAACAAAAATGATCTTCCAAGCTATCATCATCAATCGTATCATTGAGGACTCGGAGGAGGAGGATAGCCAGTCAACATAACAGCACAGGCACTCAGCATCAGCATCAGTCTTGAAGGGATGTGACATGTTAAAATCAATTAGTCTGTTATATCAGCATCAGGTGTGTGGTAGCTGGTGGTGATCCAAGACTGGTTCATCTTGATGAAAGTCAGTCGATCAACCGAGTCGGTGGACAGGCGCACCCTGTGATCCGTGACAAATCCTCCAGCAGCACTGAATGTGCGTTCCGAAAGAACGCTGGATGCAGGACAGGCCAGTAGCTCAATTGCATACTGTGCAAGCTCTGGCCAGTGATCCATCCTCAAGACCCAGTAAGCCAGAGGATTTTCGGTGGGGAAGGTGTCCAAGTCTGACCTTGCCCCTAGATATTCCTGCACCATGTTTATCAGACGCTGGCGATGGTTGCTGGAACCGATCATACTTTGGGGCTGCGGACTAAAGAATTGTCTGAACGCATCGGTCAGACGGCCACCTTCCCCACCGCTCCTTCTTTGACTGGCCGAAGCCTCAGCAACTCGTTGTCCAGGACCAGGAGTTTGTAACCTCCCAGTCTCTGGGAACGCGTTGCACAGACCTTTCTGCAAGGCCTCCCGGAGTTGTCTCATCCTCTGCTCCCTCTGCGAAGGTAACATAAGGTCCGCAACCTTACCCTTGTACCGTGGATCAAGGAGAGTGGCCAGCCAGTAATGGTCCCTCTCCTTGATCCGAAGAATACGAGGATCCTTCCGCAGACTTTGCAGGATCAGGGAGGCCATGCAGCGTAGGTTTGCTGAGGCATTCGCTCCGGAGTCCTCTGGGTCACTAAGGACGACATGATCCGCAGCCACCTCCTCCCAGCCACGTACAAGTCCACTGGTTTCTTGGGACTGTAAATCATCCCTAAAAGACTGCTGCTGATGATGCTGAGTGCCAGCCTCCACCTCCATGCTGACACAATCCTCCTCCTCCTCCTCCTCCTCCTCTTCCTGTGCGATGGGTGGGACAGAAGGAACACTGTCTGGGTAAAGGGGGCCTTGAGAGGCAAGGAAGTCCTCCTCTTTCTGCCTCAAGTGCCCTGTCCATTATTCCACGCAGCGTGTGCTCCAACAGGTGGACAAGAGGTACAGTGTCACTGATGCATGCACTGTCACTGCTCACCATCCTCGTGGCCTCCTCAAATGGTGCCAGGACAGTGCATGCATCCCTGATCATGCCCCACTGGCGTGGAGAAAAAAAACCAAGCTCCCCTGACCCTGTCCTGGTGCCGTAGTCGCACAGGTACTCATTGATGGCCCTCTGCTGCGTGTGCAGCCGCTGCAGCATGGCCAACGTTGAGTTCCACCTGGTGGGCATGTCACATATAAGGCGGTTCTTGGGCAGGTTCAACTCCTTTTGCAGCTCAGCCAGGCGAGCACTGGCATTATAAGATCTGCGGAAATGCACACAGACTTTCCTGGCCTGCCTCAGGACATCCTGTAAGCCCGGGTACCTGCCCAAGAACCGCTGCACCACCAGGTTAAGGACGTGAGCCACACAGGGCACATGGGTCAGTTGTCCCTGTCGGAGGGCGGAGAGGAGGTTGGTGCCATTGTCGCAAACCACCATTCCTGGCTTAAGCTGGCGTGGCGTCAACCACCTCTCGGCCTGGCCCTGCAGAGCAGACAGGACCTCTGCCCCAGTGTGGCTTCTGTCCCCCAAACACACCAGCGCAAGCACGGCATGGCATCTTTTTGCCTGCGTACTTGCGTAGCCCCGTGAACGGCTACGGAGCACCGCTGGTTCATAGGACAAACCACAGGAAGAGGCCATGGAGGAAGAAGAAGAGGAGGGGGTGGAGGAGAGAGGTGTGTCACAACCAGTAGTAGCATTTTGGAGGCGTGGCGGTGGAACAACCTCCAACACTACTGCACCTTGTCCTGCATCCTTCCCAGCTGCCAAAAGAGTGACCCAATGGGCCGTGAAAGAAAGGTAACGTCCCTGTCCATGCCTGCTGGACCATGAGTCAGCGGTAATATGCACCTTACCGCTGACCGCCCTGTCCAGCGAGGCCAAGACATTGCCTTCCACATGCCGGTAGAGAGCCGGAATAGCCTTCCGTGAGAAAAAGTGGCGTTTGGGAACCTGCCACTGAGGAACCGCACATTGCACAAACTCACGGAAGGGGGGCGAGTCTACCAACTGAAAAGGCAGCAGTTGAAGCGCTAGCAATTTAGCCAAGCTAGCATTCAACCGCTGGGCATGTGGATGGCTGGGAGTGAACTTCTTTCGACGGTCCAGCAGCTGGGGCAGGGAAATTTGCCTGCTAGAATCGGACATCGGTGTACTGCTAGCAGAGTGCCCGCAAGTACTTGGCTGTGACACACCTAATTCTACACCTTCATTCCTCTCAGTGCATGTTTCAGAGAGGACTGAAGTTATAGTGGGGTTGGAGATCCCAGCTGATGCGGTGCAAGGAGAGGTCCGCTTTGTTCTTTGGTGTGGGTCTTTGAGGTAGGCTTGCCAACGAGCTGCATGGCAGGTCAACATATGTCTGGTCAGGCATGTGGTACCCAAGCGGCTGATGTTTTGGCCACGCGATATACGCTTGAGACATATGTTGCAAACAACAGCTATGCGATCTGATGCACTAGCCTCAAAAAAGGCCCACACCAAAGAACTTTTTGAATGACGGGCAGAGGCAGCGCCCTGCACAGGCGGAGCTCTGCGGTGTGATTCCGTCGGTGTACTGCCCTTACGCTGGCCACCAAAGGGCATCCTGCCTCGTTGGAGATGTGCCTCCTCCTCATCCTCCTCCTCCTCCTCTCTCCTATTAGGCACCCACGTGGAGTCAGTGACCTCATCATCCCCTCCCTCCTCATCACTGGAGCCAATCTGGCAGTATGCTGCAGCTGCTGGAACATGACTGCCAGATTGGTGTCCTTCTTGAGCATCCCCTCTGTCTGCTCTCACGCTACTGCCTTCCTGTAGCTGGGTTTCATCATCAGACCCTTCGAAACGCTGGGCATCCTCCTGGAGCATGTACCCAACACTGTGCTCAAACAGTTCGGGGGACTCCTCAGGAGGAGGACATGGTGGGTCTAGGGAAGGAGTGACTGATAATGAGTCTGACATTGATACCAGGGAAGAGGACGCTTTGGCAGCTGCTTTGCCAGTACCCTGAGCCTGGGTGAGAGAGGATGAGGAGGAGGAGGGCTTGGTCATCCACTCTACCAAGTCTTCGGCATGATGTGGCTCAACATGTCCAGCTGCCGAAAAGAAGGACAAGCGTGTCCCATGGCCATGTGCTGATGACAATGCACCGCGTCCACGACCAGCACTGTTGCCCCCAGACACAGAGCCTGCTTGCCCTCTTTTATTGCCTCCTGACTGTCTGCCTCTCCTTGTTTGCCTTCCAGACATTCTAATAGATGGCCTGCAGGGAGATGGGGAAAAAAGCAATAAGGGCTACCTTCAGGTGTCCTTCTCTGTCCCTTTACTTAAGGATTTCTAAATATGGTTGAGGATGATTGCTTTTGCACAGAATAGCACAACGACAATTTCCCTGACTGTCCAAAAAACAAGGATTTCAAAGATGGTTGATGAGGAATGCTTTAGCACACTATAGCACAAGGAGAATTACCCTCACTTTCCTTCTTTGTCCCTAGAAACAAGGACTCGCACAGTGAAAGAAACTGACACTCTCCCTACCTAGAGTTTTCTGTCCCTAGAAAAAATGTTTTTTTAAAGCACACTATAGCACAAGGAGAATTCCCCTCACTTTCCTTCTTTGTCCCTAGAAACAAGGACTCGCACAGTAAAAGACACTGACACTCTCCCTACCTAGAGTTTTCTGTCCCTAGAAAAAATGTTTTTTTAAAGCACACTATAGCACAAGGAGAATTCCCCTCACTTTCCTTCTTTGTCCCTAGAAACAAGGATTCGCACAGTAAAACACACTGACACTCTCCCTACCTATCCTTCTCTTTCCCTAAACTAAAGGAATCCAGGTTAAGCAAGAAAGAAATAAATGTCACTGTCCCTGCCTATGCTTGTCTTTCCCTGCTCCGGAACACACTACACTAGGCCGCCGTGCTGGCGGCCTTTTATAGTGTGGGGCGTGTACTAAACACCCTCAGCAATAATTGGCCACAGGCATCCTGCCTGTGGCCAATCATTGCTCTCGCCGGCGCTGTGATTGGCCAAGCATGCGGGGTCACAGTGCATGCTTGGCCAATCACAGCGCCTGGATGACACTGCGATGGCGTAGTGCATTGTGGGCCGTTCGCGTCACTCGAATTTGGCGCGAACGGCCCAAATCGTTCGATCTTCGTCGAACGATCGAACAGCCGATGTTCGAGTCGAACGTATGTTCGACTCGAACACGAAGCTCATCCCTAATGGGAAGGTGTTGGCTGGTTTGGTGTGACTGTATGGGAAGGTGTTGGCTGGTTTGGTGTGACTGTATGGGAAGGTGTTGGCTGGTTTGGTGTGACTGTATGGGAAGGTGTTGGATGGTTTGGTGCGACTGTATGGGAAGGTGTTGGATGGTTTGGTGTGACTGTATGGGAAGGTGCTGGATGGTTTGGTGTGACTGTATGGGAAGGTGCTGGATGGTTTGGTGTGACTGTATGGGAAGGTGTTGGATGGTTTGGTGTGACTGTATGGGAAGGTGTTGGATGGTTTGGTGTGACTGTATGGGAAGGTGCTGGATGGTTTGGTGTGACTGTATGGGAAGGTGCTGGATGGTTTGGTGTGACTGTATGGGAAGGTGTTGGATGGTTTGGTGTGACTGTATGGGAAGGTGTTGGATGGTTTGGTGTGACTGTATGGGAAGGTGTTGGATGGTTTGGTGTGACTGTATGGGAAGGTGTTGGATGGTTTGGTGTGACTGTATGGGAAGGTGTTGGATGGTTTGCTGTGACTGTATGGGAAGGTGTTGGATGGTTTGCTGTGACTGTATGGGAAGGTGTTGGGTGGTTTGGTGTGACTGTATGGGAAGGTGTTGGATGGTTTGGTGTGACTGTAAGGGGTGTTGTCTTGCATGGTTTGGTGTGACTGTATGGGAAGGTGTTGGGTGGTTTGGTGTGACTGTATGGGAAGGTGTTGGGTGGTTTGGTGTGACTGTATGGGAAGGTGTTGGGTGGTTTGGTGTGACTGTATGGGAAGGTGTTGGATGGTTTGGTGTGACTGTATGGGAAGGTGTTGGATGGTTTGGTGTGACTGTATGGGAAGGTGCTGGCTGGTTTGGTGTGACTGTATGGGAAGGTGTTGGATGGTTTGATGTGACTGTATGGGAAGTAGTTGGGTGGTTTGGTGTGACTGTATGGGAAGGTGTTGGCTGGTTTGGTGTGACTGTATGGGAAGTAGTTGGGTGGTTTGGTGTGACTGTATGGGAAGGTGTTGGCTGGTTTGGTGTGACTGTATGGGAAGTAGTTGGGTGGTTTGGTGTGACTGTATGGGAAGGTGTTGGCTGGTTTGGTGTGACTGTATGGGAAGGTGTTGGCTGGTTTGGTGTGACTGTATGGGAAGGTGTTGGCTGGTTTGGTGTGACTGTATGGGAAGGTGTTGGCTGGTTTGGTGTGACTGTATGGGAATTAGTTAGCTTGTTTGGTGTGACTGTATAGGGTTTCCAATCATTTTGAATGGTATTTTTGGTTTGTTTTGAACCAGTGTAGGGCCGTGTTCAGGAATTAAGCCTGATGGCTCTGGGAGCGCCCAGTCCAGTAATAAGGATATGGCAGATTGAGGGCACAATTTAAAAAAGGAAGATGTAGTCTTCGACCCTTCGTGAGGGTGACTGGAAAGATGGCGGTGTCACCTCAGCTGCCAGTCGTCCCGAAAGCTAGAATCCCAAGACCTAGCATGAGGAGGAGGAGTCAGTCTACAGAACCACCATACCTGCTAAGGTAATCTTATTACATAATGGGGCAAAGTCATGTGACCTTTTAAATGTGTAAATCTGGTAATTTTCAGTTTGTGGGACGCTGACTGGAGGAAGAACATTTCATCATCATGCATTCTCCAAAAGAATTCCCGTCTGCCGATTGGCACGGCCAGGGGATGGTGTCTCTGGGTTCTCTATAATGGAGATCAGTGGTCTCCAGAAGGAGCGGTGATTTATATATGGGGTCCTGTCTGGCTGCCATTGTTCATCCACTTTTTTTTACTGCCGTTCATGTGAACAAGGCTGTAGAAGTTTGGCACTGAAAGCGTTTCTTATCAGGGATTGCAATCCATTGGTAATGTATGCACAGCACATCTCATGCTGTCAGTGATACGTATCTATGACAGATGAATGCCACCTGGGCACCGCTCATTTCAGGGTAAGGGACACATCTGCCAGTACTGGCGGGCGCGGTAAATGCATACTAGCTTCACTTTTGGCACCTGTGGGGATTCGGCCTGTACAAAGGTTTGCTGGGCTGATTTGTAAAATAAAGATCTTGCCATAACCCGACAATTGTTGATCTTTGTAGGTGACGGGAAATACTCTGAAAAAGCATTTATCATTTTTTTTTTTTTCCCTTTGAGCATCTGTAATGTTTATTATTGAATAGTAAGCTCTGGGATCCCTAAATCCATTCCTCATGTGTCTTCTTCTGGAATCTCAGTGATCTTTGTGTATTTCTCCCAGATCTGTGCAGTCATCCAGTGTGAGACTTCCTGTAATAAAGACCGCCCACTGCCAATCTCTCTCCTTGTGCAGGGGGACTGGTCTCCACCCCCCCTCCCTGTAGTTTTCTGTAGTGGGTGGAGCCTGATGCTGGGCCCCTCCCACATCTCTGCTGTCTCTCCTTGTGCAGGGGGACTTGTCTCCACCCCCTCCCTGTAGTTTTATGTAGTGGGTGGAGCCTGATGCTGGGCCCCTCCCACATCTCTGCTGTCTCTCCTTGTGCAAGGTCTTGTCTCCTCTCCCTCCATGTAGTTTTTTGCAGGCAGCCTGTAGTGGGTGGAGCTTGCTGGGCCCCTCCCACAGCTCTGCTCTTTCTCCTTGTGCAGGGGGACTTGTCTCCATCCTCCTCCCTGTAGTTTTCTGTAGTGGGTGGAGCCTGCTGCTGGGCCCCTCCCACATCTCTGCTGTCTCTCCTTGTGCAGGGTGACTGGTCTTGTCTCCACCACCTCCTGTGGTTTTCTGCAGGCAGCCTGTAGTGAATGTTGTGTGAAACTTGGGTGAATGTTCACTCTTGGGTGAATGAGGTGTGAATTTTTGGTTAATATTGTGTGAATGTTGAATCTTGGGTGAATCAGGAGTGATTTATTTTGAATGTTGTATGAATCTTGGGTGAGTGTTCATTCTTGGGTGAATGAGGTGTGAATTTTTGGTTAATATTGTGTAAAGCTTGGGTGAATGTTCTGTGACTCTCGGGGGAATGTTAAGCGAATCTTGGGTGAATTTTTGGCGAATGCTGTGTGACTATTGGGTGAATGTTGTGTGAATCTTGGGTGAATGTTGACCAAGGTGAATGAGGTGTGATTTATTTTTTTGGGAGAGTGTTCAATCTTGGGTGTTCGTGTGAATGTTCTGTGAATCTTGTGTAAATCTCGGGGAATGTTGGGCGAATCTTGGGCAAATTTCTGGTGAATGTTTACTTTTGGGTGAATGAGGTGTGATTTATTTTGAATGTTGTATGAATCTTGGGTGAGTGTTCATTCTTGGGTGAATGTTTACTTTGGTGAATGTTGTGTGAATCTCGGGGAATGTTGGGCGAATTTTTGGTGAATGTTTACTTTTGGGTGAATGAGGTGTGATTTTATTTTGAATGGTGAGTGTTCATTCTTGGGTGAATGTTGTGTGAATCTTGCCTGACGATGCACTATGTCTTCTGCGATGTGATCTCTCTTCAGCAAAGATTGGGAGGTAAGTGACGATCCGGGGTGTGCGGGTGAATGTGATCAGTGAAGTTTCCAGTCCCAGCTGGTTGTAGCTGCAGCTCCCGCTTCTCCTGAAGCCGGATCCAGTGAGTTGTGTGATGGGAATCGGGATACCATCATGTCACATGCATTTAGACACGTTTAGGTGGATTAAGGCGGATGAAGCTTTTGAGCATTAATGGATTCCATTGACCGGAATATTTATTCTGCCCATTGGAATGAATGAACGCTCGTGCGTTTAGGCGCATGCAGTGTTTTTTCTGCTCATTGGCTCCTCCCCTCAATGCGCTGGTGGTGTGTTTTTTTTTTTTTTTCTTTTCTGCCTGTAAACACCTATATGTTCATTGACATACAGGCCAACACAGAGGTGCGTTTACAGGCAAAAAAAAAAGTGCAAACGCCTGTAAATAGCGGCGTATTTTAAGCCTGTGAGAACGAGTCTTTAAAATGACATGATTGGTAAGTATTGTTCTGTGCTTGGAGAAGATGTGCTAATCCTGAAAACGGAAAACAAATGCAGCCATCACATGTAAGGAGCGGCGAGCTGTAAATTTGTGACATTTTTGCTTTCAGATTTAGATACACTGTAACAAGCCTTGGTCTATATTGTTGCGACTTTCTCTAATAACAAACCATTCATGATGATCTCAACGTTTTTTATTTTTACAGCGATTCTTACAATAAATAAATAGAAGATATAATCTGGTAGAACAATCACGAGTTGTTTTGTTCTCGCCAAAAACTTGGTAATGTTTGTACAGAAAACGGAGGCGGTTGGCGGTAATCGGACTGAACGTCAGCCAGGTCCAGCCACATTGGAGGGTGGAATGTGCTGCTCCCAAGCCTGGTGCCAGACGCCAGCAGAGGCTCCTCCCACTCACTCCAGAACTCAAGAATTCAAACACTTTATTTATCTATTTATTTATCAAACAGCTTTATTTATCCGGACAAAGTAAATATTCCCCACCTGGAAACATCTCGCTGATGCAGTTCTTCAAGTTGGGCTCGACCAGGGCAAAGCGAACAGAGAAGACGGTGTCTGGATCCTCCCTCCCTCACTGATGCATTTCACCCACAAATTTGGGCCTAATCATTGATCTAGACCAGTGGTCTCCAAACTGCAGCCCAGGGGCCAGATGGAGCCCTTTGCTTGTCTGTCTTTATCTGGCCCTTGGAGCACTTTTTCTTCCACTGATACAAGACCTATTCCTCCCACTGACACCAACAATGGGGCATAATTCTTACTATTGACACCAACAATGGGGCATAATTCTTACTATTGACACCAATGATGGGGCTCTATTCCTCCCTCTGACACCAACGATGGGGAACTATTCCTCCCTCTGACACCAACGGTGGGGAACTATTCCTCCCTCTGACACCAACGGTGGGGAACTATTCCTCCCTCTGACACCAACGGTGGGGAACTATTCCTCCCTCTGACACCAACGGTGGGGAACTATTCCTCTCTCTGACACCAACGGTGGGGAACTATTCCTCCCTCTGACACCAACGGTGGGGAACTATTCCTCCCTCTGACACCAACGGTGGGGAACTATTCCTCCTGCTGACACCAACGATGGGGCACTATTTTGCCTAGATTGTCAGCATTTGAATATTTTGGAGTGTAGCCAGCTTCCTTCTTCTTTGGACTTGTCCAGGTACAGGTGTGTAAATCTCCAGTGTATAGAATTAGTACAGACGTGATCTGGTTAGCACCGCTCCTCACACACCAGTGTGCTGTCAGTTTAGAGAGTCTCAGATATTTGAGCTTTTGGTAGATGACCTGGCGAGATCTCCGCGCTGAGTTCCCGGATCTGCACACCAGGAGCTCTCACTATCTCAGCTGCATCCCCTATTTAATTCATAGCAGGCATGATGCAGTAGGGGAACACCTCGAGGTGGGGGGGGGGGGGGTGGATGTAAAGCAGAACTCGCCATTTAGGTCCTCCAAAGTTTTATACGTAGACAGCGAATATCGCTTGACTCTACAATCAAAATATCTCGTCAAGAGGAAAGACTCCAATAATTCTGTGCAGCTTAATTCGTGAACCGATAGATGGTGGACTGTAGCTGGAGTCAGTGATGGTCCATTGGTTTGGTCAGCTGTGGTCCTCCTGACATCACTGGATAATGCCGGCAAATGTATTTATTGGGAGCAGCAGAGATTTTGTCATATATTGGCTCAGACCGCCAACGTCCCCCTGGCCGCGTGATGCCCTCATCTTCTGTAAGCTGTATCCAGGCTCCTGGCAGGGGGTGACCTCAAAGCTGGAAAAAATAAATAAAAAATTATATATTTTCAGGGCAGTTATTTTGAGAAAATATATTTTAAAGACCAATGTGAGGGCCTGAATCTGAACCCGGGACCTCTGCTTTGTCGGAAACTCTTCTTGCTGAGCTACCAGAGATGCTGGACAGCTCCCTGCCTGATTGCTTAGACAACCTTGCCTTATTTCCTCTCTCCCCCCCCCCCCCTCGTGTGGGATACTCCTCCATTTACCCCTATATTCTATCCAGGGTTCTTGGTGTAAAGTTACCAACATCATGTCAGTTGTGGACCTGATTACAGGCCAATCTCCAATGTTTAAATGGTAATCCTTTCCTCTCTCCTTTTTTGTTTATTTATTATTTGTTCATCTGTTTGGGTATCTGAGACATATTTCCCCTGACGAAGCCCCGAAGGGCGAAACATGTTGGGACTGTGTATGATTCTCTCAGTTAAACACCATGATAACCACCATTTCTTTGAATTTACCCTATTGTGAACTTTGTGATATCACTTATATTTTTACAAATTTTGTACGAATTGTTAATAAAAAGATATATCTTTTTTACCATATGGTATCTGAGTCTTCCACTGTGTTCAGTATTATGTTAATAGCACCGCTATAGTCCCGTCCATTCTTCCTCTCACATTTTGCCCTTGCCTTATTTTTCTTGAACCCTTTGCTCATCCCACGAACTTCCTGATTTAGGCCTTGCCTTCTAACTTCCTGTTTGCCAGATTATTGTGTTCTCTCCAGCCAATATCTCGCTCTTGCCACCCCTGCTGCCGCTCGTTACCAACCTTTTTGGCTTGTTCCTCGCTTACGCTTTTGCTTGATCCCAACCTGTAACCACTTGTTACCGACCATTGGCTTGGTTACTGACTACGCTTATGCTTGTTCCCTACCTGCTATATCTGCTACTGGACCCTGGTGGAGAAATCCTGAGGACCACGGCCTGGTACTAACGCACAGCAAAGCCCATCACCATCCGGAGCTCTGGTGAACACCGGTTAGTTTTAAGACTCCACGCTTCAGGGGAACCAACGTCATCCACCAGGGTGACCTGCTGGGAAAACCTATCCTGCTGGTCGGTGGAGTCTTTCTACTGCTATAGCTACTGGTCTCCGAGCCTGACTCCAGATCGTAACAGCTGTCTACTTCCATTGTATTCTGGTTGACAACCAATGGGGCACGGTGTTTCTGCTCCTCACACCAGCTTGAAAAATAGCTAAACAAACAAAAAAAAACAACAACATTTTTTATAGTTTGTTATAAAATTTTGTAAATAAGTAATTTTTCTTCTTCACTGATGAGGCAGCACTGATGGGTACTGGTGAGGAGGCACTGAAGGGCACTGGTAGGCGGTACTGATAGGTGGCACTGATGAGGTTGAACTCATAGGTGTCCCTGATGGGCACTGATAGGTGTCACTGATGGGCACTGATAGGCGGCATTAAAAGGGGGCACTGATGAAGAGGCACTGATGAGGAGGCACTGATAGGTGACACTGATGAGGAGACACTGGTAGGCAGCACTGATGGGCACTGCTAGGTGGCACTGATGAGGAGGCACTGATAGGTGACATTAATAGGTACTGATAGGTGACACTGATGAGGAGAAACTGATAGGAGGCACTGATAAGAAGGCACTGATAGGTGACACTGATGAGGAGGCACTGATAGGCGACACTGATGAGGAGGCACTGATAGGCGACACTAAAGGGAACTTATAGAGGGCACTGATGGGCACTGATAGGTGTCACTGATGGGCGGCACTAAAAGGGGGCACCGATGAGGTGGCACTGATAGGTGACACAGATAAAGAGGCACTGATAAGTGGCACTGATGAGGAGGCACTGATAGGCACTGGCAGGCAGCACTGATGGGTGACACTGATGAAAAGGCACTGATAGGCTGCACTGATAAGGAGGCACTGATAGGATGCACTAATGGGTGGCACTGATGAGGAGGCACTGCTAGGCAGCACCGATAGGTGTCACTGATGGGCACTGCTAGGTGGCACTGATGAAGAGGCACTGATAGGCTGCACTAATGGGCACTGATGAGGAGGCGCTTATAGGTGGCACTGATGGGCACTGCTGGGTGGCACTGATAGATGACACTAATAGGTACTAATAGGTGGCACTGATAAGGAGGCACTGACAGGTGACACTGATAAGAAGGCACTGATAGGCTACACTAAAGGGAACTTATAGAGGGCACTGATAGGTGTCACTGATGGGCACTGATAGGCGGCACTAAAAGGGGGCACCGATAGGCACTGATAGGTGACACTGATAAAGAGGCACTGATAAGTGGCACTGATGAGGAGGCACTGATGAAAAGGCACTGATGGGCTGCACTAATGGGCACTGATAGGTGGCACTGATGAGGAGGCACTGATGGGCTGCACTAATGGGTGGCACTGATGAGGAGGCACTGATGGGCACTGCTAGGCAGCACCGATAGGTGTCACTGATGGGCACTGCTAAGTGGCACTGATAGGCTGCACTAATGGGCACTGATTAGGAGGCGCTGATAGGTGGCACTGATGGACACTGCTAAGTGACACTGATGAGGAGGCACTGATAGGCTGCACCAATGGGCAGCGATAGGCGGCACGAAGAGGGGGTACTGATGAGGTGGCACTGATTGGCAGCACTGTTGGGACTGCACTGATAATCAGTGTTGATGTCCCTTAACAAAAGCCGGTTAGTGGTTCTTCTCTCCTCATGTTGTCAACATGAGGAAAGGAATGCTGATAACTGGCTTTTGTTTACATCATGATCATTGTCATTGGACACAGCTGATCACGTGGTAAAGGGCCACTGTGATTGGCCCTATACCCTGATCTGTGATCAGTGGAGTCTGAAGGATCACAGAGTGCGCCGCAGAGGGGCGTGCAGGAAGCGCGATCACAGGAGGACGTCAATAGACACAAAGTAATGCCTGCGCTGTATCCATCATTCGTCTATAGTGTGGGCAGGAAGGGGTTAATTGTGCGCCGCACACACAGTGCCAAGAAAGCCCCCCCCCCTGGCCACGCGCAGTGTAGCGGCAACGCGTATTACGCAACACGCATAGGGTAGAATGGGCCGCCCTGTGCACGACAAAATGCGCCAAAGAATCTCCTGCAATCTTTTTTTATGTAGCGTGTCATATGTTTTGCCATGTAAAAAAAAACGTGCGTCTGCGATGGGGGTGCCATGGAGAATTAGGCCTGCGCATTCTGCGGGGGAAAGGCAAAACGTGCAAAAAAATTTTTTAATGCGCGTTGCGCCGTATTAATTTTTATTGGCACCCCAAACGCGGCCAGTAGGCATGCATTTTTTTTGTGTGTGCAGCAACAAACGCGCCACAGTGCAAGTTAAAAAAGAGGCGCGAAGCTCTACACTTCAATAAGGCGCTTCTTTGGTGAGCTCGCTGCGTTCAAAAAAAAGTGCGACACGCGAAAAAAAAAGAAGCACATTGCCGGTGTGACTGAACCGCTAGCGCTGAAATACTGCGAGCCGAGCATTGGTGGCGCAGTCCCAGCGCCTAAAAAAAAAAAAAAGGGGGGGGAATCAACTGTTTTTTCATTAGGCCCTCTTTTAGACCTACGGTAATAACTGACGCGTTTCAACAGCCCGCCTACATTGCAGCCGCTCGGGGCTGCGCACATTGCGAGCGTTTGCAAATGTTTTTTTTTTTTAAAGGATGACACGCTTGCCAGTTGGTGCCGCTTGCCAAGAGCATTATGCTGTAAGAAAAAAAAAAATTGCAACTGCGACAATTTGTACAAACCCGAGCGGCCGCCCATGGAGGTGAGCTGTTAAAACGCGTCAGTTATTACTGCATGTCTGAAAGGGGCCTAATGCAAATGTTGTGAATCTTCTTCTTTTTTTTTAATTTGTTAAATTTGGCGGCCAATCACAGAAATTCGCCATTGCTGACATCGGACGGGTCTGAACGGACGCATTTCGAGCCAATCAGGAGCCTGCAATTCGCCAATGGGGCAATCTAACTGGCTGATTATTGATAAAATCCCATTTTATATCCATGTATCATTATATATATTAAATATATTGTAGTATATAGCAGAATTGGACCTCAGGGAGTATATATACACACACACATCTATATACACTCACTCACATGTATACAGTATATACACATGATTTCAGGATATATATATATATATATATATATATATATATATATATATATATATATATATATATATATATATAGTATCATACATAGAAATAATAATAATAGTAATATATATATACCCCCAGTCATGAGAAGGACAATGCTCTGCTATTATGTATTATTATGACGATGATGATGTATTATTCTAAGGCCGATGACGTCACACGCACCTGCAGCCGCCGGGGCTCGCTCACACCGGGCTCCCCTCCTCCTCCTCCGCTCTGGGGTTCTTGGCCCCCAGGGGCCCCTCCATACCGGACCGGACACCGTGTGACACCTGCTGTCCCCGCCCACACCGCCTCACCTGCCCGGGGACACGTCACTTAGGCCGCCACCGCCCCGCTCCTCCCCACACATCACACACACAGGACCGCCGGCAGGTGTCGCTGTTGGCCAGGCTCAGCGTATAAACGGCGGTTGCTAGGGAGACGGAGCGGATCATAGAGAAGGAGGAACTAGGAAAAGGGGGCGTCCTCTGCCGCCATCTTGTGTCCGCATCGCTAACTGTAGCGCTGAGGTGATTTTTTGTTACACTGAGAGGAGAGTGTCGGGCGGGAAGCGGTGAGAAGGATTGGATTACCATGGAAATAGGGGCCCCAACTGGAGACTATGGGGCCCCAACTATAGGCTGTGGGCTCGAACTATAGACTAGGCGGCCTCAGCTAATAAACCATGGACCTCCATGGGGCCCCAAAAATAGGCTGTGGTCGCCAACTATAGACCATGGGGAAACAAATATGGTCCATGGGGCCCCAAATATAGACCGTGGTCTCCAACTATAGTATAGACTATGTAGCCTCAGCTATAGACTGTGGGCACCAACTATGGATCATGAGGCCCCAAATGTAGGCAGTGGGCCCCGACTATAGATTGTGGGCCCCGACTATAGACGGTGGGCTACCAACTATAGACGGTGGGCTACCAACTATAGATGGTGGGCTACCAACTATAGACGGTGGGCTACCAACTATAGACGGTGGGGCACCAACTATAGATGGTGGGGCACCAATTATGGACCATGGTCTCCAATTATAGACCATGGGCCCCAACTAGACACCATGGCGAACCAAATATGGATCATGGGGCCCCAAATATATAGGCTGTGGTCTCCAGCTATGGACTGTGGGCACCAGCTATAGACCGTGGGGCACCAACTATAGACTGTGGTGCACAAACTATAGACCACTGGGTCTCAGCTATAGACTGTGGGGCACCAACTATGGACCGTGGTCCCCAACTAGACACCATGGCGAACCAAATATGGATCATGGGGCCCCAAATATATAGGCTGTGTCCTCCAGCTATAGACCGTGGGCATCAACTATGGACTGTGGGCATCAACTATAGACCATGGGGCACCAACTATAGACCATGGGGTCTCAGCTACAGCCCGGGGGCACCAAATATGGATTATATGGCCCAAAATATATCGTCTGTGGGCCCTAACTATAGGGCACCAACCAGAGACCGTGGGCACCAACCAGAGACCATGGGACCCCGACTGTGGATCACATAGCCCCAATTGTAGACTGTGAATCCCAACTATGGATCAATAAAGCTAGTTTAAACAAAAACTGAACTGTGTGATGCACCGGAATGGGTGCATCAACACAGCCTTCACAACAATGCAGCGCCCCCTCCCACCCCCAGGCCCCATAGCAACCACATGGACAGCTATGGCTATTGTTATGACACTGCTAGGAATGCAGTTGGCTTAAAGTGAAACTTTAGTCAGAAAATTAAGTCCTGCTAGATGACTTCATGTTGGCCCCTTTTGCAGGTATAGTTATATAAAACATAAAAAATAGGTGTCTATGTCATAATCCAGTATTGCACGGTCTCATCAGGCTTTGAACATCCTCAGATGCTGTTGTTTTTGGCACTGTGCAGATAATCAGTGAGTCACTAGAGGCCGATCAGCTGACCGCCTCAAGATTACTGCTGCTGTTAGGGGAAGGAAACAACAGGAATGATGTAGATTGTGCCAAGGGAACACAATCTACCTGAAGTTCCCTCCTTGCTCCCTGGCATCAGAACCCTGAGTACTGTCATCTATTGCAGCCTTCTCCTCTGGCTGAGCCAAGACTTACAATCAAAGCTAGAGATGCACACATTTTAATTACAGAAAGTGAGATACAATTTTTAAGACTGAAGCCTCGTACACACGGCCAAGAATCTCGACAGGAAAAAACTTGTCGTTTTTTCTTGATGAGATTCTTGGACAACAAACTTGTCCCGGCCGAGTGTACACACGCTTGAACCCGCGGTTCTTTGAATGGAGCGAACGCGGTGACGTAATCGACTACGACGAGCGTGCGCTCGTCACATTCGATGCCGTCGCCGCCATCTTGCTACACCCTACCTATGCCTAGGAAGCTACCGTGCATGCGTCAGTCATTTCGAGCATGCGTGGGTTTCCACGGCGAAAGGTAAGTGTACACACACACACTTTTCTCGTCGAGAAACATGCTGACGAGAATCTCAACGAGAAAATGGAGAATCCTGACGAGAAAATAGAGAGCAGGTTCTCTATTTTTCTCATCGAGATTCTTGTCGGTTTTCTTGACGAGAAACCTGATAGCCGCGTACACACGACCGATTTACTCGGCAAGAAATCTCTGCCAGCAAGTTTCTTGTCGTTTTTTGACGAGAAACTCGGTCGTGTGTACGAGGCTTAAGGAGAAGGGGCGAGTTCTTAATAAGGAAGTGACTGCTCTGGGCTTCAGCAAAATGGCCGCCTCCAGCAAGAAGAAACAGGAGCAATGCTAGAAGCAATTTACAGCACACACTAATGTTGATAGAATAATTATTAATCTCAAAAGTACTGTATACTGTATCCTATGAACTGTTTGTGGATAAGATACATAATGATGCCATTCAGGGGAATATTTCTGAAATATAGCAAAATAGTGCCAGGAAAAGCTAAGAGACTTGCCTGGTTTGGTGTGACTGTATGGGAAGTAGTTGGATGGTTTGGTGTGACTGTATGGGAAGTAGTTGGCTGGTTTGGTGTGACTGTATGGGAAGGTGTTGGCTGGTTTGGTGTGTCTGTATGGGAAGGTGTTGGCTGGTTTGGTGTGTCTGTATGGGAAGGTGTTGGCTGGTTTGGTGTGTCTGTATGGGAAGGTGTTGGCTGGTTTGGTGTGACTGTATGGGAAGGTGTTGGCTGGTTTGGTGTGACTGTATGGGAAGTAGTTGGATGGTTTGGTGTGACTGTATGGGAAGGTGTTGGCTGGTTTGGTGTGACTGTATGGGAAGGTGTTGGCTGGTTTGGTGTGACTGTATGGGAAGTAGTTGGATGGTTTGGTGTGACTGTATGGGAAGGTGTTGGCTGGTTTGGTGTGACTGCATGGGAAGGTGTTGGCTGGTTTGGTGTGACTGTATGGGAAGGTGTTGGCTGGTTTGGTGTGACTGTATGGGAAGGTGTTGGCTGGTTTGGTGTGACTGTATGGGAAGGTGTTGGCTGGTTTGGTGTGACTGTATGGGAAGTAGTGATGAGCCGAACACCCCCGGGTTCGGTTCGCACCAGAACCCGCGAACGGACCGAAAGTTCGTACGAACATTAGAACCCTATTAAATACAATGGATGCGAACGTTCGAATTCTAAAGTGCTAATTATAACAACTATTATGCATGTTATTGTCCTAAAAAGGGTTTGGGAACCCGGGTTCTGCACCAGGGGACATGTATCAATGCAAAAAGAAGTTTTAAAAACGGTCGTTTTTCGGGAGCAGTCATTTTAATGATGCATAAAGTGAAAAAAAAAAGTCAAATATTCCTTTAAATATCGTACCTGGGGGGTGTCTAAAGTATGCCTGTGAAGTGCCACGTGTTTCCCGTGTTTAGAACTGTCCCTGCACAAAATGACACTTCTAAAGGAAAAAAAAGCCATTTAAAACTGCTTGCGGCTTTAATGTAATGTCTGGTCCCGGTAATATGGATGAAAATCTTTAAGAAAAAAGGCATAGCTACCCCATGACCCCCCCCCCTACCCCAGCCCATTACCAGCCCCTTTGGGTCTTGTATGGATATTAAGGGGAACCCCGCACATAAAATAAAAAAGGCCCTATATACTCTGAACAGCCGTATACAGGCGGTGCATACAAGACAGGGACTGTAGGTTTGTTCTTATGTAGAATGTGTTTGTAATTTTGAACAGGTACATTGTTGAAGTGTAGCTCCAGCCCAAAAATCTATTTTTAAACTTTTTGGAAAACATAGGTAAGGGTTATCACCCCTGTAACATTTGTTTTGCTGTCTGTGCCCCTGTTCAGAACATTTCACCTCACTTTCCGTCCCAATGACAACTGTTTTTGAAATGTGGTGTTTTTCTTGAAACAAGGATTGCTGATAAAGCATCAGTACAGAGGAGACACATTTCTCCCATATTTATTCTTACAGGAGAGAATTTTCCTTCCTAGTGGTAGATTTCCTCTCACTTCCTGTTGTCTTCTTGCGTTTGCAAGTAGGAGTCGTTTGTAAGTTGGATGTTTGAAAGTAGGGACCTGCCGTATATACTCTGCAGAAATAGGCCCCTTAGTTGTTGGTGTTGGCACAACACTGTAAGCACTCACAGTTACTCTTGGTTGGTGCTGGAACGCCCTGCTGTCAACTATTATATCAGGAATTTTAATTACATATAATTGTTGAACAGTGGTAGTAAAAATTGGGCCTTTGATGGTGGTGCTGGTGCCACAACACTGTAAGCCCTCAGAGTTACTCTTGGTGGGTGCAGCAATGGGCCCTGCTGTGAATTATTAGATCAAGAATTGTAATTGCATGCCCCTGTTGAACAGGGGCTGAAAAATTGGGCCTTAGGCACTGGTGGCACAACACTACAACCCCTCACAGATACTGTACTTGGAGCACAGCAATGAGCCCTGTTGCAAAGTATTGCTTCAAAAATTGTAATGACACGCCCCTGTTAAACAGGGGCTGAAAAATTGGGCCTTAGGCACTGGTGGCACAACACTACAACCCCTCACAGATACTGTACTTGGAGCACAGCAATGAGCCCTGTTGCAAAGCATTGCTTCAAAAATTGTAATGACACGCCCCTGTTAAACAGGGGCTGAAAAATTGGGCCTTAGGCACTGGTGGCACAACACTACAACCCCTCACAGATACTGTACTTGGAGCACAGCAATGAGCCCTGTTGCAAAGTATTGCTTCAAAAATTGTAATGACACGCCCCTTTTAAACAGGGGCTGAAAAATTGGGCCTTAGGCACTGGTGCCACAACACTCCAACCCCTCACAGATACTGTACTTGGAGCACAGCAATGAGCCCTATGGCAAATTATTGCTAAAAAAATTGTAATTACACGCCCCTGTAAAACAGGGGCTGAAAAATTGGGCCTTAGCCACTGGTGGCGGCACCCATAAACAAAAATGATCTTCCAAGCTATCATCATCAATCGTATCATTGAGGACTCGGAGGAGGAGGATAGCCAGTCAACATAACAGCACAGGCACTCAGCATCAGCATCAGTCTTGAAGGGATGTGACATGTTAAAATCAATTAGTCTGTTATATCAGCATCAGGTGTGTGGTAGCTGGTGGTGATCCAAGACTGATTCATCTTGATGAAAGTCAGTCGATCAACCGAGTCGGTGGACAGGCGCACCCTGTGATCCGTGACAAATCCTCCAGCAGCACTGAATGTGCGTTCCGAAAGAACGCTGGATGCAGGACAGGCCAGTAGCTCAATTGCATACTGTGCAAGCTCTGGCCAGTGATCCATCCTCAAGACCCAGTAAGCCAGAGGATTTTCGGTGGGGAAGGTGTCCAAGTCTGACCTTGCCCCTAGATATTCCTGCACCATGTTTATCAGACGCTGGCGATGGTTGCTGGAACC
Source organism: Rana muscosa (assembly GCA_029206835.1). Lineage (NCBI taxonomy): Eukaryota > Metazoa > Chordata > Amphibia > Anura > Ranidae > Rana > Rana muscosa. Next base: position 7,134,013 of record CM055128.1, read on the forward strand.
GATCATACTTTGGGGCTGCGGACTAAAGAATTGTCTGAACGCATCGGTCAGACGGCCACCTTCCCCACCGCTCCTTCTTTGACTGGCCGAAGCCTCAGCAACTCGTTGTCCAGGACCAGGAGTTTGTAACCTCCCAGTCTCTGGGAACGCGTTGCACAGACCTTTCTGCAAGGCCTCCCGGAGTTGTCTCATCCTCTGCTCCCTCTGCGAAGGTAACATAAGGTCCGCAACCTTACCCTTGTACCGTGGATCAAGGAGAGTGGCCAGCCAGTAATGGTCCCTCTCCTTGATCCGAAGAATACGAGGATCCTTCCGCAGACTTTGCAGGATCAGGGAGGCCATGCAGCGTAGGTTTGCTGAGGCATTCGCTCCGGAGTCCTCTGGGTCACTAAGGACGACATGATCCGCAGCCACCTCCTCCCAGCCACGTACAAGTCCACTGGTTTCTTGGGACTGTAAATCATCCCTAAAAGACTGCTGCTGATGATGCTGAGTGCCAGCCTCCACCTCCATGCTGACACAATCCTCCTCCTCCTCCTCCTCTTCCTGTGCGATGGGTGGGACAGAAGGAACACTGTCTGGGTAAAGGGGGCCTTGAGAGGCAAGGAAGTCCTCCTCTTCCTGCCTCTGTTCTGCCTCAAGTGCCCTGTCCATTATTCCACGCAGCGTGTGCTCCAACAGGTGGACAAGAGGTACAGTGTCACTGATGCATGCACTGTCACTGCTCACCATCCTCGTGGCCTCCTCAAATGGTGCCAGGACAGTGCATGCATCCCTGATCATGCCCCACTGGCGTGGAGAAAAAAAACCAAGCTCCCCTGACCCTGTCCTGGTGCCGTAGTCGCACAGGTACTCATTGATGGCCCTCTGCTGCGTGTGCAGCCGCTGCAGCATGGCCAACGTTGAGTTCCACCTGGTGGGCATGTCACATATAAGGCGGTTCTTGGGCAGGTTCAACTCCTTTTGCAGCTCAGCCAGGCGAGCACTGGCATTATAAGATCTGCGGAAATGCACACAGACTTTCCTGGCCTGCCTCAGGACATCCTGTAAGCCCGGGTACCTGCCCAAGAACCGCTGCACCACCAGGTTAAGGACGTGAGCCACACAGGGCACATGGGTCAGTTGTCCCTGTCGGAGGGCGGAGAGGAGGTTGGTGCCATTGTCGCAAACCACCATTCCTGGCTTAAGCTGGCGTGGCGTCAACCACCTCTCGGCCTGGCCCTGCAGAGCAGACAGGACCTCTGCCCCAGTGTGGCTTCTGTCCCCCAAACACACCAGCGCAAGCACGGCATGGCATCTTTTTGCCTGCGTACTTGCGTAGCCCCGTGAACGGCTACGGAGCACCGCTGGTTCATAGGACAAACCACAGGAAGAGGCCATGGAGGAAGAAGAAGAGGAGGGGGTGGAGGAGAGAGGTGTGTCACAACCAGTAGTAGCATTTTGGAGGCGTGGCGGTGGAACAACCTCCAACACTACTGCACCTTGTCCTGCATCCTTCCCAGCTGCCAAAAGAGTGACCCAATGGGCCGTGAAAGAAAGGTAACGTCCCTGTCCATGCCTGCTGGACCATGAGTCAGCGGTAATATGCACCTTACCGCTGACCGCCCTGTCCAGCGAGGCCAAGACATTGCCTTCCACATGCCGGTAGAGAGCCGGAATAGCCTTCCGTGAGAAAAAGTGGCGTTTGGGAACCTGCCACTGAGGAACCGCACATTGCACAAACTCACGGAAGGGGGGCGAGTCTACCAACTGAAAAGGCAGCAGTTGAAGCGCTAGCAATTTAGCCAAGCTAGCATTCAACCGCTGGGCATGTGGATGGCTGGGAGTGAACTTCTTTTGACGGTCCAGCAGCTGGGGCAGGGAAATTTGCCTGCTAGAATCGGACATCGGTGTACTGCTAGCAGAGTGCCCGCAAGTACTTGGCTGTGACACACCTAATTCTACACCTTCATTCCTCTCAGTGCATGTTTCAGAGAGGACTGAAGTTATAGTGGGGTTGGAGATCCCAGCTGATGCGGTGCAAGGAGAGGTCCGCTTTGTTCTTTGGTGTGGGTCTTTGAGGTAGGCTTGCCAACGAGCTGCATGGCAGGTCAACATATGTCTGGTCAGGCATGTGGTACCCAAGCGGCTGATGTTTTGGCCACGCGATATACGCTTGAGACATATGTTGCAAACAACAGCTATGCGATCTGATGCACTAGCCTCAAAAAAGGCCCACACCAAAGAACTTTTTGAATGACGGGCAGAGGCAGCGCCCTGCACAGGCGGAGCTCTGCGGTGTGATTCCGTCGGTGTACTGCCCTTACGCTGGCCACCAAAGGGCATCCTGCCTCGTTGGAGATGTGCCTCCTCCTCATCCTCCTCCTCCTCCTCTCTCCTATTAGGCACCCACGTGGAGTCAGTGACCTCATCATCCCCTCCCTCCTCATCACTGGAGCCAATCTGGCAGTATGCTGCAGCTGCTGGAACATGACTGCCAGATTGGTGTCCTTCTTGAGCATCCCCTCTGTCTGCTCTCACGCTACTGCCTTCCTGTAGCTGGGTTTCATCATCAGACCCTTCGAAACGCTGGGCATCCTCCTGGAGCATGTACCCAACACTGTGCTCAAACAGTTCGGGGGACTCCTCAGGAGGAGGACATGGTGGGTCTAGGGAAGGAGTGACTGATGATGAGTCTGACATTGATACCAGGGAAGAGGACGCTTTGGCAGCTGCTTTGCCAGTACCCTGAGCCTGGGTGAGAGAGGATGAGGAGGAGGAGGAGGAGGGCTTGGTCATCCACTCTACCAAGTCTTCGGCATGATGTGGCTCAACATGTCCAGCTGCCGAAAAGAAGGACAAGCGTGTCCCATGGCCACGTGCTGATGACAATGCACCGCGTCCACGACCAGCACTGTTGCCCCCAGACACAGAGCCTGCTTGCCCTCTTTTATTGCCTCCTGACTGTCTGCCTCTCCTTGTTTGCCTTCCAGACATTCTAATAGATGGCCTGCAGGGAGATGGGGAAAAAAGCAATAAGGGCTACCTTCAGGTGTCCTTCTCTGTCCCTTTACTTAAGGATTTCTAAATATGGTTGAGGATGATTGCTTTTGCACAGAATAGCACAACGACAATTTCCCTGACTGTCCAAAAAACAAGGATTTCAAAGATGGTTGATGAGGAATGCTTTAGCACACTATAGCACAAGGAGAATTCCCCTCACTTTCCTTCTTTGTCACTAGAAACAAGGACTCGCACAGTAAAAGACACTGACACTCTCCCTACCTAGAGTTTTCTGTCCCTAGAAAAAATGTTTTTTAATGCACACTATAGCACAAGGAGAATTCCCCTCACTTTCCTTCTTTGTCCCTAGAAACAAGGACTCGCACAGTAAAAGACACTGACACTCTCCCTACCTAGAGTTTTCTGTCCCTAGAAAAAATGTTTTTTTAAAGCACACTATAGCACAAGGAGAATTCCCCTCACTTTCCTTCTTTGTCCCTAGAAACAAGGACTCGCACAGTAAAAGACACTGACACTCTCCCTACCTAGAGTTTTCTGTCCCTAGAAAAAATGTTTTTTTAAAGCACACTATAGCACAAGGAGAATTCCCCTCACTTTCCTTCTTTGTCCCTAGAAACAAGGACTCGCACAGTAAAAGACACTGACACTCTCCCTACCTAGAGTTTTCTGTCCCTAGAAAAAATGTTTTTTTAAAGCACACTATAGCACAAGGAGAATTCCCCTCACTTTCCTTCTTTGTCCCTAGAAACAAGGACTCGCACAGTGAAAGAAACTGACACTCTCCCTACCTAGAGTTTTCTGTCCCTAGAAAAAATGTTTTTTTAAAGCACACTATAGCACAAGGAGAATTCCCCTCACTTTCCTTCTTTGTCCCTAGAAACAAGGATTCGCACAGTAAAACACACTGACACTCTCCCTACCTATCCTTCTCTTTCCCTAAACTAAAGGAATCCAGGTTAAGCAAGAAAGAAATAAATGTCACTGTCCCTGCCTATGCTTGTCTTTCCCTGCTCCGGAACACACTACACTAGGCCGCCGTGCTGGCGGCCTTTTATAGTGTGGGGCGTGTACTAAACACCCTCAGCAATAATTGGCCACAGGCATCCTGCCTGTGGCCAATCATTGCTCTCCTCGCTGCCGGCGCTGTGATTGGCCAAGCATGCGGGGTCACAGTGCATGCTTGGCCAATCACAGCGCCTGGATGACACTGCGATGGCGTAGTGCATTGTGGGCCGTTCGCGTCACTCGAATTTGGCGCGAACGGCCCAAATCGTTCGATCTTCGTCGAACGATCGAACAGCCGATGTTCGAGTCGAACGTATGTTCGACTCGAACACGAAGCTCATCCCTAATGGGAAGGTGTTGGCTGGTTTGGTGTGACTGTATGGGAAGGTGTTGGCTGGTTTGGTGTGACTGTATGGGAAGGTGTTGGCTGGTTTGGTGTGACTGTATGGGAAGGTGTTGGATGGTTTGGTGCGACTGTATGGGAAGGTGTTGGATGGTTTGGTGTGACTGTATGGGAAGGTGCTGGATGGTTTGGTGTGACTGTATGGGAAGGTGCTGGATGGTTTGGTGTGACTGTATGGGAAGGTGTTGGATGGTTTGGTGTGACTGTATGGGAAGGTGTTGGATGGTTTGGTGTGACTGTATGGGAAGGTGCTGGATGGTTTGGTGTGACTGTATGGGAAGGTGCTGGATGGTTTGGTGTGACTGTATGGGAAGGTGTTGGATGGTTTGGTGTGACTGTATGGGAAGGTGTTGGATGGTTTGGTGTGACTGTATGGGAAGGTGTTGGATGGTTTGGTGTGACTGTATGGGAAGGTGTTGGATGGTTTGGTGTGACTGTATGGGAAGGTGTTGGATGGTTTGCTGTGACTGTATGGGAAGGTGTTGGATGGTTTGCTGTGACTGTATGGGAAGGTGTTGGGTGGTTTGGTGTGACTGTATGGGAAGGTGTTGGATGGTTTGGTGTGACTGTAAGGGGTGTTGTCTTGCATGGTTTGGTGTGACTGTATGGGAAGGTGTTGGGTGGTTTGGTGTGACTGTATGGGAAGGTGTTGGGTGGTTTGGTGTGACTGTATGGGAAGGTGTTGGGTGGTTTGGTGTGACTGTATGGGAAGGTGTTGGGTGGTTTGGTGTGACTGTATGGGAAGGTGTTGGATGGTTTGGTGTGACTGTATGGGAAGGTGTTGGATGGTTTGGTGTGACTGTATGGGAAGGTGCTGGCTGGTTTGGTGTGACTGTATGGGAAGGTGTTGGATGGTTTGATGTGACTGTATGGGAAGTAGTTGGGTGGTTTGGTGTGACTGTATGGGAAGGTGTTGGCTGGTTTGGTGTGACTGTATGGGAAGTAGTTGGGTGGTTTGGTGTGACTGTATGGGAAGGTGTTGGCTGGTTTGGTGTGACTGTATGGGAAGTAGTTGGGTGGTTTGGTGTGACTGTATGGGAAGGTGTTGGCTGGTTTGGTGTGACTGTATGGGAAGGTGTTGGCTGGTTTGGTGTGACTGTATGGGAAGGTGTTGGCTGGTTTGGTGTGACTGTATGGGAAGGTGTTGGCTGGTTTGGTGTGACTGTATGGGAAGGTGCTGGCTGGTTTGGTGTGACTGTATGGGAAGGTGCTGGCTGGTTTGGTGTGACTGTATGGGAAGGTGTTGGCTGGTTTGGTGTGACTGTATGGGAAGGTGTTGGCTGGTTTGGTGTGACTGTATGGGAAGGTGTTGGCTGGTTTGGTGTGACTGTATGGGAAGGTGTTGGCTGGTTTGGTGTGACTGTATGGGAAGGTGTTGGCTGGTTTGGTGTGACTGTATGGGAATTAGTTAGCTTGTTTGGTGTGACTGTATAGGGTTTCCAATCATTTTGAATGGTATTTTTGGTTTGTTTTGAACCAGTGTAGGGCCGTGTTCAGGAATTAAGCCTGATGGCTCTGGGAGCGCCCAGTCCAGTAATAAGGATATGGCAGATTGAGGGCACAATTTAAAAAAGGAAGATGTAGTCTTCGACCCTTCGTGAGGGTGACTGGAAAGATGGCGGTGTCACCTCAGCTGCCAGTCGTCCCGAAAGCTAGAATCCCAAGACCTAGCATGAGGAGGAGGAGTCAGTCTACAGAACCACCATACCTGCTAAGGTAATCTTATTACATAATGGGGCAAAGTCATGTGACCTTTTAAATGTGTAAATCTGGTAATTTTCAGTTTGTGGGACGCTGACTGGAGGAAGAACATTTCATCATCATGCATTCTCCAAAAGAATTCCCGTCTGCCGATTGGCACGGCCAGGGGATGGTGTCTCTGGGTTCTCTATAATGGAGATCAGTGGTCTCCAGAAGGAGCGGTGATTTATATATGGGGTCCTGTCTGGCTGCCATTGTTCATCCACTTTTTTTTACTGCCGTTCATGTGAACAAGGCTGTAGAAGTTTGGCACTGAAAGCGTTTCTTATCAGGGATTGCAATCCATTGGTAATGTATGCACAGCACATCTCATGCTGTCAGTGATACGTATCTATGACAGATGAATGCCACCCGGGCACCGCTCATTTCAGGGTAAGGGACACATCTGCCAGTACTGGCGGGCGCGGTAAATGCATACTAGCTTCACTTTTGGCACCTGTGGGGATTCGGCCTGTACAAAGGTTTGCTGGGCTGATTTGTAAAATAAAGATCTTGCCATAACCCGACAATTGTTGATCTTTGTAGGTGACGGGAAATACTCTGAAAAAGCATTTATCATTTTTTTTTTTTTTCCCTTTGAGCATCTGTAATGTTTATTATTGAATAGTAAGCTCTGGGATCCCTAAATCCATTCCTCATGTGTCTTCTCCTAGAATCTCAGTGATCTTTGTGTATTTCTCCCAGATCTGTGCAGTCATCCAGTGTGAGACTTCCTGTAATAAAGACCGCCCACTGCCAATCTCTCTCCTTGTGCAGGGGGACTGGTCTCCACCCCCCCTCCCTGTAGTTTTCTGTAGTGGGTGGAGCCTGATGCTGGGCCCCTCCCACATCTCTGCTGTCTCTCCTTGTGCAGGGGGACTTGTCTCCACCCCCTCCCTGTAGTTTTATGTAGTGGGTGGAGCCTGATGCTGGGCCCCTCCCACATCTCTGCTGTCTCTCCTTGTGCAAGGTCTTGTCTCCTCCCCCTCCATGTAGTTTTTTGCAGGCAGCCTGTAGTGGGTGGAGCTTGCTGGGCCCCTCCCACAGCTCTGCTCTTTCTCCTTGTGCAGGGGGACTTGTCTCCATCCTCCTCCCTGTAGTTTTCTGTAGTGGGTGGAGCCTGCTGCTGGGCCCCTCCCACATCTCTGCTGTCTCTCCTTGTGCAGGGTGACTGGTCTTGTCTCCACCACCTCCTGTGGTTTTCTGCAGGCAGCCTGTAGTGAATGTTGTGTGAAACTTGGGTGAATGTTCACTCTTGGGTGAATGAGGTGTGAATTTTTGGTTAATATTGTGTGAATGTTGAATCTTGGGTGAATCAGGAGTGATTTATTTTGAATGTTGTATGAATCTTGGGTGAGTGTTCATTCTTGGGTGAATGAGGTGTGAATTTTTGGTTAATATTGTGTAAAGCTTGGGTGAATGTTCTGTGACTCTCGGGGGAATGTTAAGCGAATCTTGGGTGAATTCTTGGCGAATGCTGTGTGACTATTGGGTGAATGTTGTGTGAATCTTGGGTGAATGTTGACCAAGGTGAATGAGGTGTGATTTATTTTTTTGGGAGAGTGTTCAATCTTGGGTGTTCGTGTGAATGTTCTGTGAATCTTGTGTAAATCTCGGGGAATGTTGGGCGAATCTTGGGCAAATTTCTGGTGAATGTTTACTTTTGGGTGAATGAGGTGTGATTTATTTTGAATGTTGTATGAATCTTGGGTGAGTGTTCATTCTTGGGTGAATGTTTACTTTGGTGAATGTTGTGTGAATCTCGGGGAATGTTGGGCGAATTTTTGATGAATGTTTACTTTATGGTGAATGAGGTGTGATTTTATTTTGAATGGTGAGTGTTCATTCTTGGGTGAATGTTGTGTGAATCTTGCCTGACGATGCACTATGTCTTCTGCGATGTGATCTCTCTTCAGCAAAGATTGGGAGGTAAGTGACGATCCGGGGTGTGCGGGTGAATGTGATCAGTGAAGTTTCCAGTCCCAGCTGGTTGTAGCTGCAGCTCCCGCTTCTCCTGAAGCCGGATCCAGTGAGTTGTGTGATGGGAATCGGGATACCATCATGTCACATGCATTTAGACACGTTTAGGTGGATTAAGGCGGATGAAGCTTTTGAGCATTAATGGATTCCATTGACCGGAATATTTATTCTGCCCATTGGAATGAATGAACGCTCGTGCGTTTAGGCGCATGCAGTGTTTTTTCTGCTCATTGGCTCCTCCCCTCAATGCGCTGGTGGTGTGTTTTTTTTTTTTTTTTTTTCTTTTCTGCCTGTAAACACCTATATGTTCATTGACATACAGGCCAACACAGAGGTGCGTTTACAGGCAAAAAAAAAAGTGCAAACGCCTGTAAATAGCGGCATATTTTAAGCCTGTGAGAACGAGTCTTTAAAATGACATGATTGGTAAGTATTGTTCTGTGCTTGGAGAAGATGTGCTAATCCTGAAAACGGAAAACAAATGCAGCCATCACATGTAAGGAGCGGCGAGCTGTAAATTTGTGACATTTTTGCTTTCAGATTTAGATACACTGTAACAAGCCTTGGTCTATATTGTTGCGACTTTCTCTAATAACAAACCATTCATGATGATCTCAACGTTTTTTATTTTTACAGCGATTCTTACAATAAATAAATAGAAGATATAATCTGGTAGAACAATCACGAGTTGTTTTGTTCTCGCCAAAAACTTGGTAATGTTTGTACAGAAAACGGAGGCGGTTGGCGGTAATCGGACTGAACGTCAGCCAGGTCCAGCCACATTGGAGGGTGGAATGTGCTGCTCCCAAGCCTGGTGCCAGATGCCAGCAGAGGCTCCTCCCACTCACTCCAGAACTCAAGAATTCAAACACTGACCATCTTTATTTATCCGGACAAAGTAAATATTCCCCACCTGGAAACATCTCGCTGATGCAGTTCTTCAAGTTGGGCTTGACCAGGGCAAAGCGAACAGAGAAGACGGTGTCTGGATCCTCCCTCCCTCACTGACGCATTTCACCCACAAATTTGGGCCTAATCATTGATCTAGACCAGTGGTCTCCAAACTGCAGCCCAGGGGCCAGATGCAGCCCTTTGCTTGTCTGTCTTTATCTGGCCCTTGGAGCACTTTTTCTTCCACTGATACAAGACCTATTCCTCCCACTGACACCAACAATGGGGCATAATTCTTACTATTGACACCAACGATGGGGCTCTATTCCTCCCTCTGACACCAACGATGGGGCTCTATTCCTCCCTCTGACACCAACGATGGGGCTCTATTCCTCCCTCTGACACCAACGATGGGGCTCTATTCCTCCCTCTGACACCAACGATGGGGCTCTATTCCTCCCTCTGACACCAACGATGGGGAACTATTCCTCCCTCTGACACCAACGGTGGGGAACTATTCCTCCCTCTGACACCAACGGTGGGGAACTATTCCTCCCTCTGACACCAACGGTGGGGAACTATTCCTCCCTCTGACACCAACGGTGGGGAACTATTCCTCCCTCTGACACCAACGGTGGGGAACTATTCCTCCCTCTGACACCAACGGTGGGGAACTATTCCTCCCTCTGACACCAACGGTGGGGAACTATTCCTCCCTCTGACACCAACGGTGGGGAACTATTCCTCCCTCTGACACCAACGGTGGGGAACTATTCCTCCCTCTGACACCAACGGTGGGGAACTATTCCTCCCTCTGACACCAACGGTGGGGAACTATTCCTCCCTCTGACACCAACGGTGGGGAACTATTCCTCCCTCTGACACCAACGGTGGGGAACTATTCCTCCCTCTGACACCAACGGTGGGGAACTATTCCTCCTGCTGACACCAACGATGGGGCACTATTTTGCCTAGATTGTCAGCATTTGAATATTTTGGAGTGTAGCCAGCTTCCTTCTTCTTTGGACTTGTCCAGGTACAGGTGTGTAAATCTCCAGTGTATAGAATTAGTACAGACGTGATCTGGTTAGCACCGCTCCTCACACACCAGTGTGCTGTCAGTTTAGAGAGTCTCAGATATTTGAGCTTTTGGTAGATGACCTGGCGAGATCTCCGCGCTGAGTTCCCGGATCTGCACACCAGGAGCTCTCACTATCTCAGCTGCATCCCCTATTTAATTCATAGCAGGCATGATGCAGTAGGGGAACACCTCGAGGTGGGGGGGGGGGGGGGGATGGATGTAAAGCAGAACTCGCCATTTAGGTCCTCCAAAGTTTTATACGTAGACAGCGAATATCGCTTGACTCTACAATCAAAATATCTCGTCAAGAGGAAAGACTCCAATAATTCTGTGCAGCTTAATTCGTGAACCGATAGATGGTGGACTGTAGCTGGAGTCAGTGATGGTCCATTGGTTTGGTCAGCTGTGGTCCTCCTGACATCACTGGATAATGCCGGCAAATGTATTTATTGGGAGCAGCAGAGATTTTGTCATATATTGGCTCAGACCGCCAACGTCCCCCTGGCCGCGTGATGCCCTCATCTTCTGTAAGCTGTATCCAGGCTCCTGGCAGGGGGTGACCTCAAAGCTGGAAAAAATAAATAAAAAATTATATATTTTCAGGGCAGTTATTTTGAGAAAATATATTTTAAAGACCAATGTGAGGGCCTGAATCTGAACCCGGGACCTCTGCTTTGTCGGAAACTCTTCTTGCTGAGCTACCAGAGATGCTGGACAGCTCCCTGCCTGATTGCTTAGACAACCTTGCCTTATTTCCTCTCTCCCCCCCCCCCCTCGTGTGGGATACTCCTCCATTTACCCCTATATTCTATCCAGGGTTCTTGGTGTAAAGTTACCAACATCATGTCAGTTGTGGACCTGATTACAGGCCAATCTCCAATGTTTAAATGGTAATCCTTTCCTCTCTCCTTTTTTGTTTATTTATTATTTGTTCATCTGTTTGGGTATCTGAGACATATTTCCCCTGACGAAGCCCCGAAGGGCGAAACATGTTGGGACTGTGTATGATTCTCTCAGTTAAACACCATGATAACCACCATTTCTTTGAATTTACCCTATTGTGAACTTTGTGATATCACTTATATTTTTACAAATTTTGTACGAATTGTTAATAAAAAGATATATCTTTTTTACCATATGGTATCTGAGTCTTCCACTGTGTTCAGTATTATGTTAATAGCACCGCTATAGTCCCGTCCATTCTTCCTCTCACATTTTGCCCTTGCCTTATTTTTCTTGAACCCTTTGCTCATCCCACGAACTTCCTGATTTAGGCCTTGCCTTCTAACTTCCTGTTTGCCAGATTATTGTGTTCTCTCCAGCCAATATCTCGCTCTTGCCACCCCTGCTGCCGCTCGTTACCAACCTTTTTGGCTTGTTCCTCGCTTACGCTTTTGCTTGATCCCAACCTGTAACCACTTGTTACCGACCATTGGCTTGGTTACTGACTACGCTTATGCTTGTTCCCTACCTGCTATATCTGCTACTGGACCCTGGTGGAGAAATCCTGAGGACCACGGCCTGGTACTAACGCACAGCAAAGCCCATCTCCACCATCCGGAGCTCTGGTGAACACCGGTTAGTTTTAAGACTCCACGCTTCAGGGGAACCAACGTCATCCACCAGGGTGACCTGCTGGGAAAACCTATCCTGCTGGTCGGTGGAGTCTTTCTACTGCTATAGCTACTGGTCTCCGAGCCTGACTCCAGATCGTAACAGCTGTCTACTTCCATTGTATTCTGGTTGACAACCAATGGGGCACGGTGTTTCTGCTCCTCACACCAGCTTGAAAAATAGCTAAACAAACAAAAAAAAACAACAACATTTTTTATAGTTTGTTATAAAATTTTGTAAATAAGTAATTTTTCTTCTTCACTGATGAGGCAGCACTGATGGGTACTGGTGAGGAGGCACTGAAGGGCACTGGTAGGCGGTACTGATAGGTGGCACTGATGAGGTTGAACTCATAGGTGTCCCTGATGGGCACTGATAGGTGTCACTGATGGGCACTGATAGGCGGCATTAAAAGGGGGCACTGATGAAGAGGCACTGATGAGGAGGCACTGATAGGTGACACTGATGAGGAGACACTGGTAGGCAGCACTGATGGGCACTGCTAGGTGGCACTGATGAGGAGGCACTGATAGGTGACATTAATAGGTACTGATAGGTGACACTGATGAGGAGAAACTGATAGGAGGCACTGATAAGAAGGCACTGATAGGTGACACTGATGAGGAGGCACTGATAGGCGACACTGATGAGGAGGCACTGATAGGCGACACTAAAGGGAACTTATAGAGGGCACTGATGGGCACTGATAGGTGTCACTGATGGGCGGCACTAAAAGGGGGCACCGATGAGGTGGCACTGATAGGTGACACAGATAAAGAGGCACTGATAAGTGGCACTGATGAGGAGGCACTGATAGGCACTGGCAGGCAGCACTGATGGGTGACACTGATGAAAAGGCACTGATAGGCTGCACTGATAAGGAGGCACTGATAGGATGCACTAATGGGTGGCACTGATGAGGAGGCACTGCTAGGCAGCACCGATAGGTGTCACTGATGGGCACTGCTAGGTGGCACTGATGAAGAGGCACTGATAGGCTGCACTAATGGGCACTGATGAGGAGGCGCTTATAGGTGGCACTGATGGGCACTGCTAAGTGGCACTGATGGGCACTGCTGGGTGGCACTGATGAGGAGGCACTGATAGGTGACATTAATAGGTACTGATAGGTGACACTGATGAGGAGAAACTGATAGGAGGCACTGATAAGAAGGCACTGATAGGTGACACTGATGAGGAGGCACTGATAGGCGACACTGATGAGGAGGCACTGATAGGCGACACTAAAGGGAACTTATAGAGGGCACTGATGGGCACTGATAGGTGTCACTGATGGGCGGCACTAAAAGGGGGCACCGATGAGGTGGCACTGATAGGTGACACAGATAAAGAGGCACTGATAAGTGGCACTGATGAGGAGGCACTGATAGGCACTGGCAGGCAGCACTGATGGGTGACACTGATGAAAAGGCACTGATAGGCTGCACTGATAAGGAGGCACTGATAGGATGCACTAATGGGTGGCACTGATGAGGAGGCACTGCTAGGCAGCACCGATAGGTGTCACTGATGGGCACTGCTAGGTGGCACTGATGAAGAGGCACTGATAGGCTGCACTAATGGGCACTGATGAGGAGGCGCTTATAGGTGGCACTGATGGGCACTGCTAAGTGGCACTGATGGGCACTGCTGGGTGGCACTGATAGATGACACTAATAGGTACTAATAGGTGGCACTGATAAGGAGGCACTGACAGGTGACACTGATAAGAAGGCACTGATAGGCTACACTAAAGGGAACTTATAGAGGGCACTGATAGGTGTCACTGATGGGCACTGATAGGCGGCACTAAAAGGGGGCACCGATAGGCACTGATAGGTGACACTGATAAAGAGGCACTGATAAGTGGCACTGATGAGGAGGCACTGATGAAAAGGCACTGATGGGCTGCACTAATGGGCACTGATAGGTGGCACTGATGAGGAGGCACTGATGGGCTGCACTAATGGGTGGCACTGATGAGGAGGCACTGATGGGCACTGCTAGGCAGCACCGATAGGTGTCACTGATGGGCACTGCTAAGTGGCACTGATAGGCTGCACTAATGGGCACTGATTAGGAGGCGCTGATAGGTGGCACTGATGGACACTGCTAAGTGACACTGATGAGGAGGCACTGATAGGCTGCACCAATGGGCAGCGATAGGCGGCACGAAGAGGGGGTACTGATGAGGTGGCACTGATTGGCAGCACTGTTGGGACTGCACTGATAATCAGTGTTGATGTCCCTTAACAAAAGCCGGTTAGTGGTTCTTCTCTCCTCATGTTGTCAACATGAGGAAAGGAATGCTGATAACTGGCTTTTGTTTACATCATGATCATTGTCATTGGACACAGCTGATCACGTGGTAAAGGGCCACTGTGATTGGCCCTATACCCTGATCTGTGATCAGTGGAGTCTGAAGGATCACAGAGTGCGCCGCAGAGGGGCGTGCAGGAAGCGCGATCACAGGAGGACGTCAATAGACACAAAGTAATGCCTGCGCTGTATCCATCATTCGTCTATAGTGTGGGCAGGAAGGGGTTAATTGTGCGCCGCACACACAGTGCCAAGAAAGCCCCCCCCCCCCCTGGCCACGCGCAGTGTAGCGGCAACGCGTATTACGCAACACGCATAGGGTAGAATGGGCCGCCCTGTGCACGACAAAATGCGCCAAAGAATCTCCTGCAATCTTTTTTTATGTAGCGTGTCATATGTTTTGCCATGTAAAAAAGAACGTGCGTCTGCGATGGGGGTGCCATGGAGAATTAGGCCTGCGCATTCTGCGGGGGAAAGGCAAAACGTGCAAAAAAATTTTTTAATGCGCGTTGCGCCGTATTAATTTTTATTGGCACCCCAAACGCGGCCAGTAGGCATGCATTTTTTTTGTGTGTGCAGCAACAAACGCGCCACAGTGCAAGTTAAAAAAGAGGCGCGAAGCTCTACACTTCAATAAGGCGCTTCTTTGGTGAGCTCGCTGCGTTCAAAAAAAAGTGCGACACGCGAAAAAAAAAGAAGCACATTGCCGGTGTGACTGAACCGCTAGCGCTGAAATACTGCGAGCCGAGCATTGGTGGCGCAGTCCCAGCGCCTAAAAAAAAAAAAAAGGGGGGGGAATCAACTGTTTTTTCATTAGGCCCTCTTTTAGACCTACGGTAATAACTGACGCGTTTCAACAGCCCGCCTACATTGCAGCCGCTCGGGGCTGCGCACATTGCGAGCGTTTGCAAATGTTTTTTTTTTTTAAAGGATGACACGCTTGCCAGTTGGTGCCGCTTGCCAAGAGCATTATGCTGTAAGAAAAAAAAAAATTGCAACTGCGACAATTTGTACAAACCCGAGCGGCCGCCCATGGAGGTGAGCTGTTAAAACGCGTCAGTTATTACTGCATGTCTGAAAGGGGCCTAATGCAAATGTTGTGAATCTTCTTCTTTTTTTTTAATTTGTTAAATTTGGCGGCCAATCACAGAAATTCGCCATTGCTGACATCAGGCGGGTCTGAACGGACGCATTTCGAGCCAATCAGGAGCCTGCAATTCGCCAATGGGGCAATCTAACTGGCTGATTATTGATAAAATCCCATTTTATATCCATGTATCATTATATATATTAAATATATTGTAGTATATAGCAGAATTGGACCTCAGGGAGTATATATACACACACACATCTATATACACTCACTCACATGTATACAGTATATACACATGATTTCAGGATATATATATATATATATATTAGTATCATACATAGAAATAATAATAATAGTAATATATATATACCCCCAGTCATGAGAAGGACAATGCTCTGCTATTATGTATTATTATGACGATGATGATGTATTATTCTAAGGCCGATGACGTCACACGCACCTGCAGCCGCCGGGGCTCGCTCACACCGGGCTCCCCTCCTCCTCCTCCGCTCTGGGGTTCTTGGCCCCCAGGGGCCCCTCCATACCGGACCGGACACCGTGTGACACCTGCTGTCCCCGCCCACACCGCCTCACCTGCCCGGGGACACGTCACTTAGGCCGCCACCGCCCCGCTCCTCCCCACACATCACACACACAGGACCGCCGGCAGGTGTCGCTGTTGGCCAGGCTCAGCGTATAAACGGCGGTTGCTAGGGAGACGGAGCGGATCATAGAGAAGGAGGAACTAGGAAAAGGGGGCGTCCTCTGCCGCCATCTTGTGTCCGCATCGCTAACTGTAGCGCTGAGGTGATTTTTTGTTACACTGAGAGGAGAGTGTCGGGCGGGAAGCGGTGAGAAGGATTGGATTACCATGGAAATAGGGGCCCCAACTGGAGACTATGGGGCCCCAACTATAGGCTGTGGGCTCGAACTATAGACTAGGCGGCCTCAGCTAATAAACCATGGACCTCCATGGGGCCCCAAAAATAGGCTGTGGTCGCCAACTATAGACCATGGGGAAACAAATATGGTCCATGGGGCCCCAAATATAGACCGTGGTCTCCAACTATAGTATAGACTATGTAGCCTCAGCTATAGACTGTGGGCACCAACTATGGATCATGAGGCCCCAAATGTAGGCAGTGGGCCCCGACTATAGATTGTGGGCCCCGACTATAGACGGTGGGCTACCAACTATAGACGGTGGGCTACCAACTATAGACGGTGGGCTACCAACTATAGACGGTGGGCTACCAACTATAGATGGTGGGCTACCAACTATAGACGGTGGGGCACCAACTATAGATGGTGGGGCACCAATTATGGACCATGGTCTCCAATTATAGACCATGGGCCCCAACTAGACACCATGGCGAACCAAATATGGATCATGGGGCCCCAAATATATAGGCTGTGGTCTCCAGCTATGGACTGTGGGCACCAGCTATAGACCGTGGGGCACCAACTATAGACTGTGGTGCACAAACTATAGACCACTGGGTCTCAGCTATAGACTGTGGGGCACCAACTATGGACCGTGGTCCCCAACTAGACACCATGGCGAACCAAATATGGATCATGGGGCCCCAAATATATAGGCTGTGTCCTCCAGCTATAGACCGTGGGCATCAACTATGGACTGTGGGCATCAACTATAGACCATGGGGCACCAACTATAGACCATGGGGTCTCAGCTACAGCCCGGGGGCACCAAATATGGATTATATGGCCCAAAATATATCGTCTGTGGGCCCTAACTATAGGGCACCAACCAGAGACCGTGGGCACCAACCAGAGACCATGGGACCCCGACTGTGGATCACATAGCCCCAATTGTAGACTGTGAATCCCAACTATGGATCAATAAAGCTAGTTTAAACAAAAACTGAACTGTGTGATGCACCGGAATGGGTGCATCAACACAGCCTTCACAACAATGCAGCGCCCCCTCCCACCCCCAGGCCCCATAGCAACCACATGGACAGCTATGGCTATTGTTATGACACTGCTAGGAATGCAGTTGGCTTAAAGTGAAACTTTAGTCAGAAAATTAAGTCCTGCTAGATGACTTCATGTTGGCCCCTTTTGCAGGTATAGTTATATAAAACATAAAAAATAGGTGTCTATGTCATAATCCAGTATTGCACGGTCTCATCAGGCTTTGAACATCCTCAGATGCTGTTGTTTTTGGCACTGTGCAGATAATCAGTGAGTCACTAGAGGCCGATCAGCTGACCGCCTCAAGATTACTGCTGCTGTTAGGGGAAGGAAACAACAGGAATGATGTAGATTGTGCCAAGGGAACACAATCTACCTGAAGTTCCCTCCTTGCTCCCTGGCATCAGAACCCTGAGTACTGTCATCTATTGCAGCCTTCTCCTCTGGCTGAGCCAAGACTTACAATCAAAGCTAGAGATGCACACATTTTAATTACAGAAAGTGAGATACAATTTTTAAGACTGAAGCCTCGTACACACGGCCAAGAATCTCGACAGGAAAAAACTTGTCGTTTTTCTTGATGAGATTCTTGGACAACAAACTTGTCCCGGCCGAGTGTACACACGCTTGAACCCGCGGTTCTTTGAATGGAGCGAACGCGGTGACGTAATCGACTACGACGAGCGTGCGCTCGTCACATTCGATGCCGTCGCCGCCATCTACCTATGCCTAGGAAGCTACCGCGCATGCGTCAGTCATTTCGAGCATGCGTGGGTTTCCACGGCGAAAGGTAAGTGTACACACACACACTTTTCTCGTCGAGAAACATGCTGACGAGAATCTCAACGAGAAAATGGAGAATCCTGACGAGAAAATAGAGAGCAGGCTCTCTATTTTTCTCATCGAGATTCTTGTCGGTTTTCTTGACGAGAAACCTGATAGCCGCGTACACACGACCGATTTACTCGGCAAGAAATCTCTGCCAGCAAGTTTCTTGTCGTTTTTTGACGAGAAACTCGGTCGTGTGTACGAGGCTTAAGGAGAAGGGGCGAGTTCTTAATAAGGAAGTGACTGCTCTGGGCTTCAGCAAAATGGCCGCCTCCAGCAAGAAGAAACAGGAGCAATGCTAGAAGCAATTTACAGCACACACTAATGTTGATAGAATAATTATTAATCTCAAAAGTACTGTATACTGTATCCTATGAACTGTTTGTGGATAAGATACATAATGATGCCATTCAGGGGAATATTTCTGAAATATAGCAAAATAGTGCCAGGAAAAGCTAAGAGACTTGCCTGGTTTGGTGTGACTGTATGGGAAGTAGTTGGATGGTTTGGTGTGACTGTATGGGAAGTAGTTGGCTGGTTTGGTGTGACTGTATGGGAAGGTGTTGGCTGGTTTGGTGTGTCTGTATGGGAAGGTGTTGGCTGGTTTGGTGTGTCTGTATGGGAAGGTGTTGGCTGGTTTGGTGTGTCTGTATGGGAAGGTGTTGGCTGGTTTGGTGTGACTGTATGGGAAGGTGTTGGCTGGTTTGGTGTGACTGTATGGGAAGTAGTTGGATGGTTTGGTGTGACTGTATGGGAAGGTGTTGGCTGGTTTGGTGTGACTGTATGGGAAGGTGTTGGCTGGTTTGGTGTGACTGTATGGGAAGTAGTTGGATGGTTTGGTGTGACTGTATGGGAAGGTGTTGGCTGGTTTGGTGTGACTGCATGGGAAGGTGTTGGCTGGTTTGGTGTGACTGTATGGGAAGGTGTTGGCTGGTTTGGTGTGACTGTATGGGAAGGTGTTGGCTGGTTTGGTGTGACTGTATGGGAAGGTGTTGGCTGGTTTGGTGTGACTGTATGGGAAGTAGTGATGAGCCGAACACCCCCGGGTTCGGTTCGCACCAGAACCCGCGAACGGACCGAAAGTTCGTACGAACATTAGAACCCTATTAAATACAATGGATGCGAACGTTCGAATTCTAAAGTGCTAATTATAACAACTATTATGCATGTTATTGTCCTAAAAAGGGTTTGGGAACCCGGGTTCTGCACCAGGGGACATGTATCAATGCAAAAAGAAGTTTTAAAAACGGTCGTTTTTCGGGAGCAGTCATTTTAATGATGCATAAAGTGAAAAAAAAAAGTCAAATATTCCTTTAAATATCGTACCTGGGGGGTGTCTAAAGTATGCCTGTGAAGTGCCACGTGTTTCCCGTGTTTAGAACTGTCCCTGCACAAAATGACACTTCTAAAGGAAAAAAAAGCCATTTAAAACTGCTTGCGGCTTTAATGTAATGTCTGGTCCCGGTAATATGGATGAAAATCTTTAAGAAAAATGGCATAGCTACCCCATGACCCCCCCCCCCCTACCCCAGCCCATTACCAGCCCCTTTGGGTCTTGTATGGATATTAAGGGGAACCCCGCACATAAAATAAAAAAGGCCCTATATACTCTGAACAGCCGTATACAGGCGGTGCATACAAGACAGGGACTGTAGGTTTGTTCTTATGTAGAATGTGTTTGTAATTTTGAACAGGTACATTGTTGAAGTGTAGCTCCAGCCCAAAAATCTATTTTTAAACTTTTTGGAAAACATAGGTAAGGGTTATCACCCCTGTAACATTTGTTTTGCTGTCTGTGCCCCTGTTCAGAACATTTCACCTCACTTTCCGTCCCAATGACAACTGTTTTTGAAATGTGGTGTTTTTCTTGAAACAAGGATTGCTGATAAAGCATCAGTACAGAGGAGACACATTTCTCCCATATTTATTCTTACAGGAGAGAATTTTCCTTCCTAGTGGTAGATTTCCTCTCACTTCCTGTTGTCTTCTTGCGTTTGCAAGTAGGAGTCGTTTGTAAGTTGGATGTTTGAAAGTAGGGACCTGCCGTATATACTCTGCAGAAATAGGCCCCTTAGTTGTTGGTGTTGGCACAACACTGTAAGCACTCACAGTTACTCTTGGTTGGTGCTGGAACGCCCTGCTGTCAACTATTATATCAGGAATTTTAATTACATATAATTGTTGAACAGTGGTAGTAAAAATTGGGCCTTTGATGGTGGTGCTGGTGCCACAACACTGTAAGCCCTCAGAGTTACTCTTGGTGGGTGCAGCAATGGGCCCTGCTGTGAATTATTAGATCAAGAATTGTAATTGCATGCCCCTGTTGAACAGGGGCTGAAAAATTGGGCCTTAGGCACTGGTGGCACAACACTACAACCCCTCACAGATACTGTACTTGGAGCACAGCAATGAGCCCTGTTGCAAAGTATTGCTTCAAAAATTGTAATGACACGCCCCTGTTAAACAGGGGCTGAAAAATTGGGCCTTAGGCACTGGTGGCACAACACTACAACCCCTCACAGATACTGTACTTGGAGCACAGCAATGAGCCCTGTTGCAAAGTATTGCTTCAAAAATTGTAATGACACGCCCCTTTTAAACAGGGGCTGAAAAATTGGGCCTTAGGCACTGGTGCCACAACACTACAACCCCTCACAGATACTGTACTTGGAGCACAGCAATGAGCCCTGTTGCAAAGTATTGCTTCAAAAATTGTAATGACACGCCCCTGTAAAACAGGGGCTGAAAAATTGGGCCTTAGCCACTGGTGGCGGCACCCATAAACAAAAATGATCTTCCAAGCTATCATCATCAATCGTATCATTGAGGACTCGGAGGAGGAGGATAGCCAGTCAACATAACAGCACAGGCACTCAGCATCAGCATCAGTCTTGAAGGGATGTGACATGTTAAAATCAATTAGTCTGTTATATCAGCATCAGGTGTGTGGTAGCTGGTGGTGATCCAAGACTGGTTCATCTTGATGAAAGTCAGTCGATCAACCGAGTCGGTGGACAGGCGCACCCTGTGATCCGTGACAAATCCTCCAGCAGCACTGAATGTGCGTTCCGAAAGAACGCTGGATGCAGGACAGGCCAGTAGCTCAATTGCATACTGTGCAAGCTCTGGCCAGTGATCCATCCTCAAGACCCAGTAAGCCAGAGGATTTTCGGTGGGGAAGGTGTCCAAGTCTGACCTTGCCCCTAGATATTCCTGCACCATGTTTATCAGACGCTGGCGATGGTTGCTGGAACCGATCATACTTTGGGGCTGCGGACTAAAGAATTGTCTGAACGCATCGGTCAGACGGCCACCTTCCCCACCGCTCCTTCTTTGACTGGCCGAAGCCTCAGCAACTCGTTGTCCAGGACCAGGAGTTTGTAACCTCCCAGTCTCTGGGAACGCGTTGCACAGACCTTTCTGCAAGGCCTCCCGGAGTTGTCTCATCCTCTGCTCCCTCTGCGAAGGTAACATAAGGTCCGCAACCTTACCCTTGTACCGTGGATCAAGGAGAGTGGCCAGCCAGTAATGGTCCCTCTCCTTGATCCGAAGAATACGAGGATCCTTCCGCAGACTTTGCAGGATCAGGGAGGCCATGCAGCGTAGGTTTGCTGAGGCATTCGCTCCGGAGTCCTCTGGGTCACTAAGGACGACATGATCCGCAGCCACCTCCTCCCAGCCACGTACAAGTCCACTGGTTTCTTGGGACTGTAAATCATCCCTAAAAGACTGCTGCTGATGATGCTGAGTGCCAGCCTCCACCTCCATGCTGACACAATCCTCCTCCTCCTCCTCCTCCTCCTCTTCCTGTGCGATGGGTGGGACAGAAGGAACACTGTCTGGGTAAAGGGGGCCTTGAGAGGCAAGGAAGTCCTCCTCTTCCTGCCTCAAGTGCCCTGTCCATTATTCCACGCAGCGTGTGCTCCAACAGGTGGACAAGAGGTACAGTGTCACTGATGCATGCACTGTCACTGCTCACCATCCTCGTGGCCTCCTCAAATGGTGCCAGGACAGTGCATGCATCCCTGATCATGCCCCACTGGCGTGGAGAAAAAAAACCAAGCTCCCCTGACCCTGTCCTGGTGCCGTAGTCGCACAGGTACTCATTGATGGCCCTCTGCTGCGTGTGCAGCCGCTGCAGCATGGCCAACGTTGAGTTCCACCTGGTGGGCATGTCACATATAAGGCGGTTCTTGGGCAGGTTCAACTCCTTTTGCAGCTCAGCCAGGCGAGCACTGGCATTATAAGATCTGCGGAAATGCACACAGACTTTCCTGGCCTGCCTCAGGACATCCTGTAAGCCCGGGTACCTGCCCAAGAACCGCTGCACCACCAGGTTAAGGACGTGAGCCACACAGGGCACATGGGTCAGTTGTCCCTGTCGGAGGGCGGAGAGGAGGTTGGTGCCATTGTCGCAAACCACCATTCCTGGCTTAAGCTGGCGTGGCGTCAACCACCTCTCGGCCTGGCCCTGCAGAGCAGACAGGACCTCTGCCCCAGTGTGGCTTCTGTCCCCCAAACACACCAGCGCAAGCACGGCATGGCATCTTTTTGCCTGCGTACTTGCGTAGCCCCGTGAACGGCTACGGAGCACCGCTGGTTCATAGGACAAACCACAGGAAGAGGCCATGGAGGAAGAAGAAGAGGAGGGGGTGGAGGAGAGAGGTGTGTCACAACCAGTAGTAGCATTTTGGAGGCGTGGCGGTGGAACAACCTCCAACACTACTGCACCTTGTCCTGCATCCTTCCCAGCTGCCAAAAGAGTGACCCAATGGGCCGTGAAAGAAAGGTAACGTCCCTGTCCATGCCTGCTGGACCATGAGTCAGCGGTAATATGCACCTTACCGCTGACCGCCCTGTCCAGCGAGGCCAAGACATTGCCTTCCACATGCCGGTAGAGAGCCGGAATAGCCTTCCGTGAGAAAAAGTGGCGTTTGGGAACCTGCCACTGAGGAACCGCACATTGCACAAACTCACGGAAGGGGGCGAGTCTACCAACTGAAAAGGCAGCAGTTGAAGCGCTAGCAATTTAGCCAAGCTAGCATTCAACCGCTGGGCATGTGGATGGCTGGGAGTGAACTTCTTTCGACGGTCCAGCAGCTGGGGCAGGGAAATTTGCCTGCTAGAATCGGACATCGGTGTACTGCTAGCAGAGTGCCCGCAAGTACTTGGCTGTGACACACCTAATTCTACACCTTCATTCCTCTCAGTGCATGTTTCAGAGAGGACTGAAGTTATAGTGGGGTTGGAGATCCCAGCTGATGCGGTGCAAGGAGAGGTCCGCTTTGTTCTTTGGTGTGGGTCTTTGAGGTAGGCTTGCCAACGAGCTGCATGGCAGGTCAACATATGTCTGGTCAGGCATGTGGTACCCAAGCGGCTGATGTTTTGGCCACGCGATATACGCTTGAGACATATGTTGCAAACAACAGCTATGCGATCTGATGCACTAGCCTCAAAAAAGGCCCACACCAAAGAACTTTTTGAATGACGGGCAGAGGCAGCGCCCTGCACAGGCGGAGCTCTGCGGTGTGATTCCGTCGGTGTACTGCCCTTACGCTGGCCACCAAAGGGCATCCTGCCTCGTTGGAGATGTGCCTCCTCCTCATCCTCCTCCTCCTCCTCTCTCCTATTAGGCACCCACGTGGAGTCAGTGACCTCATCATCCCCTCCCTCCTCATCACTGGAGCCAATCTGGCAGTATGCTGCAGCTGCTGGAACATGACTGCCAGATTGGTGTCCTTCTTGAGCATCCCCTCTGTCTGCTCTCACGCTACTGCCTTCCTGTAGCTGGGTTTCATCATCAGACCCTTCGAAACGCTGGGCATCCTCCTGGAGCATGTACCCAACACTGTGCTCAAACAGTTCGGGGGACTCCTCAGGAGGAGGACATGGTGGGTCTAGGGAAGGAGTGACTGATGATGAGTCTGACATTGATACCAGGGAAGAGGACGCTTTGGCAGCTGCTTTGCCAGTACCCTGAGCCTGGGTGAGAGAGGATGAGGAGGAGGAGGAGGAGGGCTTGGTCATCCACTCTACCAAGTCTTCGGCATGATGTGGCTCAACATGTCCAGCTGCCGAAAAGAAGGACAAGCGTGTCCCATGGCCATGTGCTGATGACAATGCACCGCGTCCACGACCAGCACTGTTGCCCCCAGACACAGAGCCTGCTTGCCCTCTTTTATTGCCTCCTGACTGTCTGCCTCTCCTTGTTTGCCTTCCAGACATTCTAATAGATGGCCTGCAGGGAGATGGGGAAAAAAGCAATAAGGGCTACCTTCAGGTGTCCTTCTCTGTCCCTTTACTTAAGGATTTCTAAATATGGTTGAGGATGATTGCTTTTGCACAGAATAGCACAACGACAATTTCCCTGACTGTCCAAAAAACAAGGATTTCAAAGATGGTTGATGAGGAATGCTTTAGCACACTATAGCACAAGGAGAATTACCCTCACTTTCCTTCTTTGTCACTAGAAACAAGGACTCGCACAGTAAAAGACACTGACACTCTCCCTACCTAGAGTTTTCTGTCCCTAGAAAAAATGTTTTTTTAAAGCACACTATAGCACAAGGAGAATTCCCCTCACTTTCCTTCTTTGTCCCTAGAAACAAGGACTCGCACAGTAAAAGACACTGACACTCTCCCTACCTAGAGTTTTCTGTCCCTAGAAAAAATGTTTTTTTAAAGCACACTATAGCACAAGGAGAATTCCCCTCACTTTCCTTCTTTGTCCCTAGAAACAAGGACTCGCACAGTGAAAGAAACTGACACTCTCCCTACCTATCCTTCTCTTTCCCTAAACTAAAGGAATCCAGGTTAAGCAAGAAAGAAATAAATGTCACTGTCCCTGCCTATGCTTGTCTTTCCCTGCTCCGGAACACACTACACTAGGCCGCCGTGCTGGCGGCCTTTTATAGTGTGGGGCGTGTACTAAACCCCCTCAGCAATAATTGGCCACAGGCATCCTGCCTGTGGCCAATCATTGCTCTCCTCGCTGCCGGCGCTGTGATTGGCCAAGCATGCGGGGTCACAGTGCATGCTTGGCCAATCACAGCGCCTGGATGACACTGCGATGGCGTAGTGCATTGTGGGCCGTTCGCGTCACTCGAATTTGGCGCGAACGGCCCAAATCGTTCGATCTTCGTCGAACGATCGAACAGCCGATGTTCGAGTCGAACGTATGTTCGACTCGAACACGAAGCTCATCCCTAATGGGAAGGTGTTGGCTGGTTTGGTGTGACTGTATGGGAAGGTGTTGGCTGGTTTGGTGTGACTGTATGGGAAGGTGTTGGCTGGTTTGGTGTGACTGTATGGGAAGGTGTTGGATGGTTTGGTGCGACTGTATGGGAAGGTGTTGGATGGTTTGGTGTGACTGTATGGGAAGGTGCTGGATGGTTTGGTGTGACTGTATGGGAAGGTGCTGGATGGTTTGGTGTGACTGTATGGGAAGGTGTTGGATGGTTTGGTGTGACTGTATGGGAAGGTGTTGGCTGGTTTGGTGTGACTGTATGGGAAGGTGTTGGCTGGTTTGGTGTGACTGTATGGGAAGGTGTTGGATGGTTTGGTGTGACTGTATGGGAAGGTGCTGGATGGTTTGGTGTGACTGTATGGGAAGGTGCTGGATGGTTTGGTGTGACTGTATGGGAAGGTGTTGGATGGTTTGGTGTGACTGTATGGGAAGGTGTTGGATGGTTTGGTGTGACTGTATGGGAAGGTGTTGGATGGTTTGGTGTGACTGTATGGGAAGGTGTTGGATGGTTTGGTGTGACTGTATGGGAAGGTGTTGGATGGTTTGCTGTGACTGTATGGGAAGGTGTTGGATGGTTTGCTGTGACTGTATGGGAAGGTGTTGGGTGGTTTGGTGTGACTGTATGGGAAGGTGTTGGATGGTTTGGTGTGACTGTAAGGGGTGTTGTCTTGCATGGTTTGGTGTGACTGTATGGGAAGGTGTTGGGTGGTTTGGTGTGACTGTATGGGAAGGTGTTGGGTGGTTTGGTGTGACTGTATGGGAAGGTGTTGGATGGTTTGGTGTGACTGTATGGGAAGGTGTTGGATGGTTTGGTGTGACTGTATGGGAAGGTGCTGGCTGGTTTGGTGTGACTGTATGGGAAGGTGTTGGATGGTTTGATGTGACTGTATGGGAAGTAGTTGGGTGGTTTGATGTGACTGTATGGGAAGTAGTTGGGTGGTTTGGTGTGACTGTATGGGAAGGTGTTGGCTGGTTTGGTGTGACTGTATGGGAAGTAGTTGGGTGGTTTGGTGTGACTGTATGGGAAGGTGTTGGCTGGTTTGGTGTGACTGTATGGGAAGTAGTTGGGTGGTTTGGTGTGACTGTATGGGAAGGTGTTGGCTGGTTTGGTGTGACTGTATGGGAAGGTGTTGGCTGGTTTGGTGTGACTGTATGGGAAGGTGTTGGCTGGTTTGGTGTGACTGTATGGGAAGGTGTTGGCTGGTTTGGTGTGACTGTATGGGAAGGTGTTGGCTGGTTTGGTGTGACTGTATGGGAAGGTGTTGGCTGGTTTGGTGTGACTGTATGGGAAGGTGCTGGCTGGTTTGGTGTGACTGTATGGGAAGGTGCTGGCTGGTTTGGTGTGACTGTATGGGAAGGTGTTGGCTGGTTTGATGTGACTGTATGGGAAGGTGTTGGCTGGTTTGGTGTGACTGTATGGGAAGGTGTTGGCTGGTTTGGTGTGACTGTATGGGAAGGTGTTGGCTGGTTTGGTGTGACTGTATGGGAAGGTGTTGGCTGGTTTGGTGTGACTGTATGGGAAGGTGTTGGCTGGTTTGGTGTGACTGTATGGGAAGGTGTTGGCTGGTTTGGTGTGACTGTATGGGAAGGTGTTGGCTGGTTTGGTGTGACTGTATGGGAAGGTGTTGGCTGGTTTGGTGTGACTGTATGGGAAGGTGTTGGCTGGTTTGGTGTGACTGTATGGGAATTAGTTAGCTTGTTTGGTGTGACTGTATAGGGTTTCCAATCATTTTGAATGGTATTTTTGGTTTGTTTTGAACCAGTGTAGGGCCGTGTTCAGGAATTAAGCCTGATGGCTCTGGGAGCGCCCAGTCCAGTAATAAGGATATGGCAGATTGAGGGCACAATTTAAAAAAGGAAGATGTAGTCTTCGACCCTTCGTGAGGGTGACTGGAAAGATGGCGGTGTCACCTCAGCTGCCAGTCGTCCCGAAAGCTAGAATCCCAAGACCTAGCATGAGGAGGAGGAGTCAGTCTACAGAACCACCATACCTGCTAAGGTAATCTTATTACATAATGGGGCAAAGTCATGTGACCTTTTAAATGTGTAAATCTGGTAATTTTCAGTTTGTGGGACGCTGACTGGAGGAAGAACATTTCATCATCATGCATTCTCCAAAAGAATTCCCGTCTGCCGATTGGCACGGCCAGGGGATGGTGTCTCTGGGTTCTCTATAATGGAGATCAGTGGTCTCCAGAAGGAGCGGTGATTTATATATGGGGTCCTGTCTGGCTGCCATTGTTCATCCACTTTTTTTTACTGCCGTTCATGTGAACAAGGCTGTAGAAGTTTGGCACTGAAAGCGTTTCTTATCAGGGATTGCAATCCATTGGTAATGTATGCACAGCACATCTCATGCTGTCAGTGATACGTATCTTTGACAGATGAATGCCACCCGGGCACCGCTCATTTCAGGGTAAGGGACACATCTGCCAGTACTGGCGGGCGCGGTAAATGCATACTAGCTTCACTTTTGGCACCTGTGGGGATTCGGCCTGTACAAAGGTTTGCTGGGCTGATTTGTAAAATAAAGATCTTGCCATAACCCGACAATTGTTGATCTTTGTAGGTGACGGGAAATACTCTGAAAAAGCATTTATCATTTTTTTTTTTTTTCCCTTTGAGCATCTGTAATGTTTATTATTGAATAGTAAGCTCTGGGATCCCTAAATCCATTCCTCATGTGTCTTCTTCTGGAATCTCAGTGATCTTTGTGTATTTCTCCCAGATCTGTGCAGTCATCCAGTGTGAGACTTCCTGTAATAAAGACCGCCCACTGCCAATCTCTCTCCTTGTGCAGGGGGACTGGTCTCCACCCCCCCTCCCTGTAGTTTTCTGTAGTGGGTGGAGCCTGATGCTGGGCCCCTCCCACATCTCTGCTGTCTCTCCTTGTGCAGGGGGACTTGTCTCCACCCCCTCCCTGTAGTTTTATGTAGTGGGTGGAGCCTGATGCTGGGCCCCTCCCACATCTCTGCTGTCTCTCCTTGTGCAAGGTCTTGTCTCCTCCCCCTCCATGTAGTTTTTTGCAGGCAGCCTGTAGTGGGTGGAGCTTGCTGGGCCCCTCCCACAGCTCTGCTCTTTCTCCTTGTGCAGGGGGACTTGTCTCCATCCTCCTCCCTGTAGTTTTCTGTAGTGGGTGGAGCCTGCTGCTGGGCCCCTCCCACATCTCTGCTGTCTCTCCTTGTGCAGGGTGACTGGTCTTGTCTCCACCACCTCCTGTGGTTTTCTGCAGGCAGCCTGTAGTGAATGTTGTGTGAAACTTGGGTGAATGTTCACTCTTGGGTGAATGAGGTGTGAATTTTTGGTTAATATTGTGTGAATGTTGAATCTTGGGTGAATCAGGTGTGATTTATTTTGAATGTTGTATGAATCTTGGGTGAGTGTTCATTCTTGGGTGAATGAGGTGTGAATTTTTGGTTAATATTGTGTAAAGCTTGGGTGAATGTTCTGTGACTCTCGGGGGAATGTTAAGCGAATCTTGGGTGAATTTTTGGTGAATGCTGTGTGACTATTGGGTGAATGTTGTGTGAATCTTGGGTGAATGTTGACCAAGGTGAATGAGGTGTGATTTATTTTTTTGGGAGAGTGTTCAATCTTGGGTGTTCGTGTGAATGTTCTGTGAATCTTGTGTAAATCTCGGGGAATGTTGGGCGAATCTTGGGCACATTTCTGGTGAATGTTTACTTTTGGGTGAATGAGGTGTGATTTATTTTGAATGTTGTATGAATCTTGGGTGAGTGTTCATTCTTGGGTGAATGTTTACTTTGGTGAATGTTGTGTGAATCTCGGGGAATGTTGGGCGAATTTTTGGTGAATGTTTACTTTTGGGTGAATGAGGTGTGATTTTATTTTGAATGGTGAGTGTTCATTCTTGGGTGAATGTTGTGTGAATCTTGCCTGACGATGCACTATGTCTTCTGCGATGTGATCTCTCTTCAGCAAAGATTGGGAGGTAAGTGACGATCCGGGGTGTGCGGGTGAATGTGATCAGTGAAGTTTCCAGTCCCAGCTGGTTGTAGCTGCAGCTCCCGCTTCTCCTGAAGCCGGATCCAGTGAGTTGTGTGATGGGAATCGGGATACCATCATGTCACATGCATTTAGACACGTTTAGGTGGATTAAGGCGGATGAAGCTTTTGAGCATTAATGGATTCCATTGACCGGAATATTTATTCTGCCCATTGGAATGAATGAACGCTCGTGCGTTTAGGCGCATGCAGTGTTTTTTCTGCTCATTGGCTCCTCCCCTCAATGCGCTGGTGGTGTGTTTTTTTTTTTTTTTTTTTCTTTTCTGCCTGTAAACACCTATATGTTCATTGACATACAGGCCAACACAGAGGTGCGTTTACAGGCAAAAAAAAAAGTGCAAACGCCTGTAAATAGCGGCGTATTTTAAGCCTGTGAGAACGAGTCTTTAAAATGACATGATTGGTAAGTATTGTTCTGTGCTTGGAGAAGATGTGCTAATCCTGAAAACGGAAAACAAATGCAGCCATCACATGTAAGGAGCGGCGAGCTGTAAATTTGTGACATTTTTGCTTTCAGATTTAGATACACTGTAACAAGCCTTGGTCTATATTGTTGCGACTTTCTCTAATAACAAACCATTCATGATGATCTCAACGTTTTTTATTTTTACAGCGATTCTTACAATAAATAAATAGAAGATATAATCTGGTAGAACAATCACGAGTTGTTTTGTTCTCGCCAAAAACTTGGTAATGTTTGTACAGAAAACGGAGGCGGTTGGCGGTAATCGGACTGAACGTCAGCCAGGTCCAGCCACATTGGAGGGTGGAATGTGCTGCTCCCAAGCCTGGTGCCAGACGCCAGCAGAGGCTCCTCCCACTCACTCCAGAACTCAAGAATTCAAACACTGACCATCTTTATTTATCCGGACAAAGTAAATATTCCCCACCTGGAAACATCTCGCTGATGCAGTTCTTCAAGTTGGGCTCGACCAGGGCAAAGCGAACAGAGAAGACGGTGTCTGGATCCTCCCTCCCTCACTGATGCATTTCACCCACAAATTTGGGCCTAATCATTGATCTAGACCAGTGGTCTCCAAACTGCAGCCCAGGGGCCAGATGGAGCCCTTTGCTTGTCTGTCTTTATCTGGCCCTTGGAGCACTTTTTCTTCCACTGATACAAGACCTATTCCTCCCACTGACACCAACAATGGGGCATAATTCTTACTATTGACACCAACAATGGGGCATAATTCTTACTATTGACACCAATGATGGGGCTCTATTCCTCCCTCTGACACCAACGATGGGGAACTATTCCTCCCTCTGACACCAACGGTGGGGAACTATTCCTCCCTCTGACACCAACGGTGGGGAACTATTCCTCCCTCTGACACCAACGGTGGGGAACTATTCCTCCCTCTGACACCAACGGTGGGGAACTATTCCTCCCTCTGACACCAACGGTGGGGAACTATTCCTCCCTCTGACACCAACGGTGGGGAACTATTCCTCCTGCTGACACCAACGATGGGGCACTATTTTGCCTAGATTGTCAGCATTTGAATATTTTGGAGTGTAGCCAGCTTCCTTCTTCTTTGGACTTGTCCAGGTACAGGTGTGTAAATCTCCAGTGTATAGAATTAGTACAGACGTGATCTGGTTAGCACCGCTCCTCACACACCAGTGTGCTGTCAGTTTAGAGAGTCTCAGATATTTGAGCTTTTGGTAGATGACCTGGCGAGATCTCCGCGCTGAGTTCCCGGATCTGCACACCAGGAGCTCTCACTATCTCAGCTGCATCCCCTATTTAATTCATAGCAGGCATGATGCAGTAGGGGAACACCTCGAGGTGGGGGGGGGGGGGGGGATGGATGTAAAGCAGAACTCGCCATTTAGGTCCTCCAAAGTTTTATACGTAGACAGCGAATATCGCTTGACTCTACAATCAAAATATCTCGTCAAGAGGAAAGACTCCAATAATTCTGTGCAGCTTAATTCGTGAACCGATAGATGGTGGACTGTAGCTGGAGTCAGTGATGGTCCATTGGTTTGGTCAGCTGTGGTCCTCCTGACATCACTGGATAATGCCGGCAAATGTATTTATTGGGAGCAGCAGAGATTTTGTCATATATTGGCTCAGACCGCCAACGTCCCCCTGGCCGCGTGATGCCCTCATCTTCTGTAAGCTGTATCCAGGCTCCTGGCAGGGGGTGACCTCAAAGCTGGAAAAAATAAATAAAAAATTATATATTTTCAGGGCAGTTATTTTGAGAAAATATATTTTAAAGACCAATGTGAGGGCCTGAATCTGAACCCGGGACCTCTGCTTTGTCGGAAACTCTTCTTGCTGAGCTACCAGAGATGCTGGACAGCTCCCTGCCTGATTGCTTAGACAACCTTGCCTTATTTCCTCTCTCCCCCCCCCCCCTCGTGTGGGATACTCCTCCATTTACCCCTATATTCTATCCAGGGTTCTTGGTGTAAAGTTACCAACATCATGTCAGTTGTGGACCTGATTACAGGCCAATCTCCAATGTTTAAATGGTAATCCTTTCCTCTCTCCTTTTTTGTTTATTTATTATTTGTTCATCTGTTTGGGTATCTGAGACATATTTCCCCTGACGAAGCCCCGAAGGGCGAAACATGTTGGGACTGTGTATGATTCTCTCAGTTAAACACCATGATAACCACCATTTCTTTGAATTTACCCTATTGTGAACTTTGTGATATCACTTATATTTTTACAAATTTTGTACGAATTGTTAATAAAAAGATATATCTTTTTTACCATATGGTATCTGAGTCTTCCACTGTGTTCAGTATTATGTTAATAGCACCGCTATAGTCCCGTCCATTCTTCCTCTCACATTTTGCCCTTGCCTTATTTTTCTTGAACCCTTTGCTCATCCCACGAACCTCCTGATTTAGGCCTTGCCTTCTAACTTCCTGTTTGCCAGATTATTGTGTTCTCTCCAGCCAATATCTCGCTCTTGCCACCCCTGCTGCCGCTCGTTACCAACCTTTTTGGCTTGTTCCTCGCTTACGCTTTTGCTTGATCCCAACCTGTAACCACTTGTTACCGACCATTGGCTTGGTTACTGACTACGCTTATGCTTGTTCCCTACCTGCTATATCTGCAACTGGACCCTGGTGGAGAAATCCTGAGGACCACGGCCTGGTACTAACGCACAGCAAAGCCCATCTCCACCATCCGGAGCTCTGGTGAACACCGGTTAGTTTTAAGACTCCACGCTTCAGGGGAACCAACGTCATCCACCAGGGTGACCTGCTGGGAAAACCTATCCTGCTGGTCGGTGGAGTCTTTCTACTGCTATAGCTACTGGTCTCCGAGCCTGACTCCAGATCGTAACAGCTGTCTACTTCCATTGTATTCTGGTTGACAACCAATGGGGCACGGTGTTTCTGCTCCTCACACCAGCTTGAAAAATAGAAGATTGGCTGTAAATCCGAAGGTTCCAAAAAAGTGCCTTTATTGAAAATCACCAGGATTCACCAGGGACACCAGATTTCAGTCACGTAGACACATTTCACACATCCAACCTGCGGGCCGGGGCTAGCACTCCTACTTGGTTCCATTTGGGTTATTGCACACACCTGGAACGCGGATTCTTTCTTCCTTGCCTCACGCCAGCTTGCATCCCTTTTGGCGGGCAAAGGGATACCGCGCCGCTCCTTCTCTTGCCAGTATGCATCCTGGTTACTGGGCTGCTAGCCTTGCTTCTCCCAGCATTGCTCCTTGCTTCCCTGTACTTTCCCTGACTGTTGACAGTTGTCAGGGAACCAGTTTTGGCAACCCTGTGATTGGCCCCTGCACAGTAGGCATCTTAGTTAAACCTCACCAGCCTGTCCCTCTGGGCTTAGTATAGTGTTCTTGCTGACAAAGGCCTCGTCAACAACCCCCCCCCACAAAAAAATAAATACATTTTTACGGACCACCCACCCACCAAAAGCCTAACAAGGCAGCCAGGAGGGTCATACACATGGTATGGAAAATTTGGCCCATGTTTAAATCACACTAGACAGATACGAGGAGGCAATTTCTCACCTGGAGACGTTGGTGTAAGTCCTCCGGCTGTCCTTGTCCATCTGAAGGCTCAGAGTTCTCAGCTCCAGGCTCCTCATCTGTACGCTGGACACCTTCAGCCCCTCGCTGTTACCCTGCAAGAGAGAACCGGGACATTGTGACCCCAGCTGGGTGACCTCACCAACGATCACATTCAGAAGAATTGGCCTCAAGCTAGTCGGATCAGAAAATTAAACCCTTCTTGCAACCGAAGTTCTAGGATTGGTAAACGACACCGCCAGCATGACTGATTTTGGTTATTTGTGGTTTTTATAAATGACCTGCAGAACCCTCAATCTAGTGTAGCCCCCTTGTCCTAAACAGGAGCTACTATGTCAATGTAGTTTTTGGCCAGGCTGTGCAGGCGCGTTCCCGAGTCCCGCTGCTGCGTCCATTGATACAGACCGCAGGACTCGGCCCCGGCCCCCGTGTCACTGGATTTTTGTTGTATGCAATATGGGGATGGAGGTGTGTCACTGGCAGAACCAGACCATTTTATTTTCTGGATTTGATTGACAGCAGTGGGAGGGGCTTGTTGGGCATCTCTCCCTCCCCCTCTCTCCCTCCCACAGCTTTGCGCTCTCTCTCTCTCTCCTTGTGCAGCCTATAGTAGGTGGAGCTTGCTGGGCCCCTCCCACAGCTCTTCTCTCCCTCTCCCTCTCCCCCTTGTGCAGGGTGACTGGTCCTGCCCCCGCCCCCTCCTGTAGTTTTCTGCAGGCAGTCTATAGTAGGTGGAGCTTGCTGGGCCCCTCCCACAGCTCTGCTCTCTCTCTCCTTGTGCAGGGTGACTGGTCCGGCCCCACCCCTCCTGTAGTTTTCTGCAAGCAGCCTATAGTGGGTGGAGCTTGTTGGGCCCCTCCCACCTCTCTCTCTCTCTCTCTCTTCCCCCCCCCCCCCCTGTGCAGGGTGACTGCCCCCGCCATCTCCTGTAGTTTTCTGCAGGCAGCCTATAAGTAAGGTGACCAGATTTTCAAATTGAAATCCGGGGACATATTTTTTTTTACTAGTAATGGCGGCAATCAGCGACTCTCTGCCCGTCGCTGCCGCCCGCTTCACAGCCTGTCAAGTCTTACTTTCCGGGCCCCGGCTACTACTGGGTGGGGAGAGGAGGAAGATCACTCCACCAGGGAAGGGAAGGAGATACGCAGGCAGGCGGCTGGCCGGGACTTAAGCCAAGGCGGCAGAAGAACATGCGAGTGGAGCTGGATGGGCATGCACCCGAAACTGAAGAAATATTCCCTCCGCTCCGACCAGCACATGATCATCAGAAAGGGGCACAGATAATGGAAAAAAATACACCCCCCTAAGCTAGTAGGAGCGGCAGACCGGGGGGGGGGGGGTGTGTAATTCAGATTTTTTTTTTTTTTTTTTTATTCTGCACTGACTGTCCTTGAAATTGCCCAGGCCCCTGTTCAAATCCAATCCGGGGACAAAACCGGGGACAGATTTGGTCCGGGGACATTGTCCTCAATCTGGGGACTGTCCCCTGAAACTGGGGATGTCTGGTCACCCTACCTATAAGCCTATAGTGGGTGGAGCTTGCTGGGCCCCTCCCACAGCTCTGCTCTCTCTCCTTGTGCAGGGTGACTGGTCCTGCCCCCTCCTGTCGTTTTCTGCAGGCAGCCTATAGTGGGTGGAGCTTGCTGGGCCCCTCCCATAGCTCTGCTCTCTGCACAGGCTGCCCGGAGTTCAGCTTTAAATAACATACTTGCCATATTATGATAAAGCGAAGGATACAACCGTATCTTGGAGTCGTACTTACCAAACCTGAACGTCCCGAGGAGGATTTCATTGGCTCGTCAGTGCAGATGTTCAGACAAACCAAGGCTGCAAGAAAGGAGCATTATCAGCTTGTTTTGCTGTTTTGGGGCTCTGGATTGAGTTGCCACCAACATGGAGTATGTGTGTCCCCAATCACTAGAATCGCCTATCCTGAGCTTTAACAAGGTAATGTCATTTCAGAAGTTGTATTTTGTCTTTTTAAAGCTTAACTCTGGGGGAAAATGTAAAGGGGCATTAAACCCAAAACCAAAAATGTAATAAATTACAGCTGACCATTCATCAGATGTGGTGGCTGCATTCGTTTTTTTTCTTTTTTTTAGACTTTCTTTCTCCCTCTGTTTTTCACCTGGAGATCTGGCCAGTAACACACCACCTGTATTAGAGTGCACCCACTCTGGATGAAGGAGCACAGGGGGGCAGCATTGTCAGTCTGGGGGAGGGGAGTGTTAGATGAACTAGCAAATCCAGATACACTAGTAAATTGAAACTGAACTCCACCCCTCACTTTATAATTAGGTACAGCAAACAGTTTTTTACTTTTGGGATAAAGGTTTTACATCAATAAATCATAGCTGATCATTGTAAGCTCCCCTGTCAGTGGTAAATGGTTTCCCTAAACACTCTACTACATTTGCAGGAGAGCTTGTTCTGTTGAAAAACAACAGACTGGCTGGCCAGATCACCAGGTGAAAATAAATGGGGGCACGGTGAGTCCGCAATGGTGGGCACGGTGAGTCCGCAATGATAGGCACGGCGAGGCTGCATTGATGGGCACAGGTGAGGCTGTGCTGAGGGGGACTGATAAAGTTTTTTGTTAATATTTATTTTTGTAACTTAATTGTGCATAAAACATTTCACGAGATAATTTGAGGGCGTGATTAGCGGCAGAATTAGGGGAGGAGCAGGGTAGGGGTTAGGTGGGGCAACTAGTGGCGAGTAACCCTTGAGGCCTGGCTAGTGGCTCAAGACTTTAAATTTTGAGCCCTGGTTTATACTATAAAAAAAAATGCCATGTACCGCTAAAGTGTTCGGGTTTGTCTTGAAGAAAAGGTGACAACCTCACTTCCACCTGCAAAAAATTCTGGGATCTCATGTCCCGGGACTACACAGCCAATGTGTGTGAGGGCTGAATGTCCCCCAGTCAGGATTTATATCTACTTTAATGTCTTCCACCACATTTTCCCTGCTGTGTCTGTATAACTGTGGTGGGGAATTAGAGTGTAAGCTCCTGCGGGGACTGATGCACTATATGGTCTAGGTGTGTGGAAATAGTCTCACCTTCAGTGTCTTTATTGGGTATGGCTTTGATAATGGCTCCAGCACTTCTGAGCACCAAGGAGGCATCCTTCCCCCGGTTACTGGCCAAAGCCTGCAACAAAAGTTTTATAGATATCAATACAAGCACCACAGATCTGTCATTAGGTTTCATATGATGGTCATCTCCCTGCTATGGGGCCCTAGCAGGACTCTAGGGGCCCAGTTCCTTGAGAAAACACACGCCCTGATGCCTCATCTGTCTGGAAGAAGATTTATAGGACACGTGACTTTTCTTCCCGTCATAATATTTGTAGTTCTCTTCAGCCAGTCTCATGATTCATGCAGCCCCGCCATACTTTTTGCCTGCAGGGTGACACCACTGTTTCTGGTTTCAGCTTTGCAGCTTCCAGTGTCACCTGCCTATTCATCACACGAGGAATATATATATATTTTTTTTTTCTTTAAAGCGGAGCTCCACCCAAAAGGGCTCTGTTTTTTGACAGGTACCCGTCCCCACTTCCGGGAGACCTCACTGTGGCGAGGTCCCCTGGAAGTTCGGCTCTCCTCCTCCTTCCCCTGCCGATGGGCCATTCACAAAGCGCAGCGCACAGC
The DNA here is from genome assembly GCA_029206835.1 of Rana muscosa. NCBI lineage: Eukaryota > Metazoa > Chordata > Amphibia > Anura > Ranidae > Rana > Rana muscosa. The sequence goes on from CM055128.1 coordinate 7,170,858, forward strand.
GCACATCGCGCATGCGCAATAGGGAACCGGTTTTGAAGCCGCAAGGCTTCACTGCCGGTTTTCCTTACAAGGAATGGAGGCGGCAGAACCCGAGAGTTTGTGCCAGATCATGTAGTAGGGATGCAGCTGCGAATCTGCCACTGGGATCACTTTTATCAGACGCCGAATCACCCACAGAAAAAAAAATTATACTGCAACGGTATTTAACGTCAAAGCAATGATGTAGTGTGTGTGTATATGTGTGTGTGTGTGTGTGTATATATATATATATATATATATATATATATATATATATATACTCTGTGGGTGGTCGACAAGTGGCTAATTGCTGAATATTCCAGTTCAGGGTGGAGTGGGGAAAGATTAGAACCTCTGTCAGAATTTTATTGCGGTCTGTGTCTCTGCGAGTAAGATTCCCCCTCTCTATTTGTCCTGTTGGCTGTTGTCCAGTGTTTTATAGTTGTCACCGGGACAGGAAGAGAGGGGAGTTCTTCCAATGGGGACAGGAAGAGAGGGGAGTTCTTCCAATGGGGACAGGAAGAGAGGGGAGTTCTTCCGATGGGGACAGGAAGAGAGGGGAGTTCTTCCAAAGGGGACAGGAAGAGAGGGGAGTTGTTCCAAAGGGGACAGGAAGAGAGGGGAGTTGTTCCAAGGGGGACAGGAAGAGAGGGGAGTTGTTCCAAGGGGGACAGGAAGAGAGGGGAGTTGTTCCAAGGGGGACAGGAAGTGATAGGAAGCCAACTCCCAAATTCGACTCAGACAGCAAAACAAAACTGGACGGTGTTCTAAAACTTCCCTACTCTTCCACTCCCCCAAAATTTTTTTTATCTAGAAATACATTTTATAATTGGCTATATACTATTAATTTACAAAAATAACCAAACTTGACCAACACTTTATAGTTTCCTTTCAATGGGCTCTACTATGAGATGTAAATTCTCTTACCGCTAAAAATGTACCTTTTTATAGTGAACCTGGATCCCAGCGCCACGAAAATCCACCGCAGTCTTCTTTCTGGTTATTGTATTCACTAAACAAAGAACATTTTTATTAGAATGACAACTTGGACACTTTGGGAGGAGATTTTTTAAAACTGGAGCACACAGAATCTGGTGCAGCTCTGCATGGTGACCAATCAGCTACCAGGTTTTAGGCTCCATTCACACTTGTAGGACTCCAAAGTCTTGTGACTTTGGAGTACAACTTTTTGATGGGTGCGATTTGGATGTGACTTGTTATCCGTCTGCAATGTCGGACCCACTGTTGCATCTAAAACATTCAGGTACGACTTTCATGCAACTTTTGAGGGTTAACATTAGAGGTGCATCGAATAGAAATTTTGGTGCCGAAACCGACAATGACAGTTTAATTATATATATATATATATATATATATATATATATATATATATATATATATATATATATATAATTTTTTTTTTTTTATTATATTCGACTTTTTAATAAATTTTAATGAATATGAATTCATTGTCGGCCTTTATTGGCACCTTTAGCGCAAGGAAAGCTCAAGAAAAATGCATCCCTTTAAATTCTATGTCTTCGCACTGGTTCATTCTGCTTCCGCTGGGGTGATAAAAATCCTGCTTGCTGCATTTTTTGGCCAGTTAAAAAAAACGCACCTCCTCGTTTTAAATGCATTGAAAACGCAGCAAGAATGCATCAATAACACACCCGTGTAACGTTTTTTTATGAGTTTTTTGAGTCACATGACCTATGAAAAACGCACCATAAGCACAGTAAAATTGTGGAAAACTCGTGCGCGTTTTCGGTGCCATTATCGGCACATTTTTCTTCTATCGGCAAATTGCCGATAACACCATTTTCAGCCAATATATGTTTTGGCCACTGAAATTTCGGTGCATCTCTAGTTAACATTGAAGTCTTAAGCCTCGTACACATGGGCAGGAATCTCGTCGGGAAAAAGAACGTTTGTTTTCCAGACGAGATTTCCGGCAAGCTTGCCTTGCTCGCCGAGTGTACACACGGCCATTCAAAAGAATCGTCGTTCTTTTGAATGGCAAGAACGCGGTGACGTCATCGACTACGACGAGCCTGCGCTCGTCACATTCGATGCTGTCACCGCCATCTTGCTACACCCCACACTACCCTTGTATGCTACCGCATACAAAAGTCTTTTCGAGCATGTGCGGGTTTACCATGAACAGGTAAGTGTACACACTCACAAGTTTTCTCGCCAGGAAACAGGCCGACGAGAATCCCGTCGAGAAAATAGAGAGCAGGTTCTCTATTTTTCTTGTCGAGATTCCTGGCAGTTTTTCCGACGAGAAACCATACACACGGCCGGTTTTCTCAGCAAAAAGCTCACCCAGCAGTTTTCTTGCCGAGAAAACCCGTCGTGTGTACGAGGCTTAAGGCCCTCAAGTTGCTTGAAAGTTGGACCAAAGTAGTGAATGAACTACTTGTCATTATCTATGGGCACGAGCGTGTTCGGATCGAACACGCCAGGAAGCCGGCACTGCAAACCACCAATCATAGGCAGCGTTTGTATGTGCAGCTGCCGGTCGGGAAATGCCTCACTGCCTATGATTGGATTGGCGGTGTGAAGTGCGGGATTCCTGGCGGGTTCAATCCGAACACGCCCGAGCCCATCGCTACTTGTCATGCGACTTTGATGTCCAAAGTCGCATGACAAATCGCACAAGTGTGACTGTGCTGTTATTGTCAAAGCTTAATTGAAGAAGCTGAACTTAGAAGCTGATTGGCTCCCATGCACAGCTGCACCAGATTCTGAGTGTTCCAGTTTTAGTAAATCACCCCCTTTGTGTGTGAGGACGGGAATATGAGGGGTCCCGTGGCTGAATTCTTATATTTTACAAAGGATATAAATCTGTCATGTGGGCACCAAGCAGTTGGCAAAACCAGAAACTACCGTGTAAAAGTAGCAGTGACCTCATCAGCTTTGTCACAGTGTGGCGTCACTTACATTTAGTAAAGGCGCAGTCCTGGATCTCCACCTTCAGCTCAGTCAGGAAGACGTCCTCCACCGGCTCCAGCGTCAGGTCTCTGAAGTGAATCTGAAAGAACATCGCATCTTAAAGTACAACTATAGGAAACTTTTTGTATTTTTTCCATTTTGGATAGAATAAGGAAGGGTTATAACCACTGTCAGATTTTGTTTTTTCCCATTTGTGACCCATTGCGGAAATTTCCCTTCACTTCTTGTGCCATAGCCCAAACAGGAAGTGGGAGGAAATCCCTGCAAATAACCCGGTTCAGGACCGCCCTGTAGCAGTTTTACTGCTACAGGGCGGCACCTGTGCACGGGATCGTGATCCAACACTTCCGGGTAGGGGACGCGCATGTGCCCCGCCGCCGGCTCGCTCCCACTGTGATTATACACAGCGGGAGCTGATCTGCGGGTACTGCGGACTCGATGTCCGCCGGCCCCGCTGATCATGATGAAAGACACAGAATGGTGATCTGCCCATGTAAACAAGGCAGATCCCCCGTTCTATGTAAACAAGGCAGATCCCCCGTTCTATGTACACAAGGCGGATTCCCCTTTCATATAAACAAGGCAGATCCTTGTTCTGACAGGTGAGAAGGGATTGAATTTGTGTCCCTGCAAAGCAAGGAATAAATGCCATCTCTTCCCCAGTAAAAGCACCTTCCCCACAGTACACAAACACTGGCTAGGCATACAGTTAACCCTTTGATCGCCCTAGATGTTTAACCCCTTCCCTGTCAATGTCATTAGTACAGTGACAGTGTAAACTTTTAACACTGAACACTGTATTAGTGTCACTGGTCCCCACAAAGTGTCACTTAGGCCCCTTTCACACTGGGGCGGGCATGTGCGGTGGCGGTATAGCTATACTGTCGTGTTTACCGCGATATTCGGCCGCTAGCAGTGCGGTTTTAACCCCCGCTAGCGGCCGAAAAATGGTTAATACCGCCCGCAAACCGCGGTTTGCGGGCGGTATTACCGCGGTGTCCCATTGATTTCAATGGCAAGGAGTGGTATACACACCGCTCCTTCACCGCTCCAAAGATGCGGCTTGCAGGAGATTTTTTTTGTCTCCTGCCAGCGCACCGCCTCAGTGTGAAATTCCTCGGGCTTTCACATTGAGAATGCTGGGGCAGGAGTATTTCAGGCGTTATTTATGCGCTATTTTTAGCGCAAAAACGCCTGAAATACGCCTCAGTGTGAAAGGGGCCTTAGTGTCCAATTGTCCGCTGCAATATCGCAGTCCTGCTGTAAGTGGCTGATCGCCACCATTACTAGTAAAAAATAAATAAAAAATATCCCATAGTTTGTAGACGCGATAACTTTTGAGAAAACCAATCAATATATGCTTTATTTATTTTTTTTCTTCTCTTTTTTTTTTTCTTTACCAAAACCATGTAGCAGAATACATATTGGCCTAAACTGATGAGGACATTTTAGATTTTTTTTTTTTGGATATGTTTTATAGCAGAAAGCAAAAAAAAAAAAAAAATATATATATATATATAAAAAATTTTTTTTAAATTGCAGTCTTGTTTATAGCGCAAAAAAACAGAGGTGATCAAATACCACCAAAAGAAAGCTCTATTTCTGGGAAAATTTTTATCTGTGTACAGTGTCGCACGACCGCGCAACTGTCAGTTAAAGTAACGCAGTGCCGTATCGCAAATCCTTTGGGCCCTCAGAACTAATGTTCCCATTGGAAGATTTCCCCTCTATTACTTTTCTGAGGACAACTCAAAATTTGGGATTTTCTTTTACTTTCCCTTTCAATGATAAAGGTAAACAGAACAAATAGAGACGGGGAATCTCCCTAACAGGGACACCGACAGCAATATAACTGACGGGTTCTAATCCTTCTCCACTCCACGTCAAAAATGTAAAAAAATTTGGCTGCCCAAAGACCAGAGCACTTTTTGCGATTCGGCACTGCATCGCTTTAACTGACAATTGCGCAGTCGTGCGACGTGGCTCCCAAACAAAATTTAAGCTCCTTTTTTTTTTTTTTCCCCCACAAATAGAGATTTCTTTTGGTGGTATTTGATCACCTCTGCGGTTTTTTATTTTTTGCGCTATAAACGAAAAAAGAGCGACAATTTTGAAAAAAAAAGCAATATTTTTTACTTTTGCTATAATAAATGTCCTGAAAAAATATATAAAAAAAAAATATATTTTTTCCTCAGTTTAGGCCAATACGTATTCTTCTACATATTTTTGGTAAAAAATAATGGTTTATTGATTGGTTTGCGCAAAAGTTATAGCGTCTACAAAATAGGGGGTAGTTTTATGGCTTTTTTATTAATTAATATATATATATATATATATATATATATATATATATATATAATTTATTTTTTTTAAGCACCCCGGCACTTTACCCGCTCGTGTGGCGGGGCTGCGGTGTCCTCTCTTGGAGTGCGGGCAGCGGCCGTGGCGGCTCCGGTATCCGCTCCTCCAGCTTCCTCTGCCGTGTGTCTCCTCTTCTGCCAAAGTGGTAGGCATCCAATAGGATCGCCTAACGCTTTGGCCAATCGGGAAACCGGTCTCACAGACCTGCCTCCTAATTGGCGGGGAGGAACTTTAGTGTGATAATAGCTAAAATTCATTCGCTATGGTCACACAACTGGGTGGGTTCGGAGCATTACGCTTTGCGCTCCAAGCTCACCCTTTTTTTAAAACCTATTAGAGCCTCTGGCTCTAATCGGGTGCTTCAAAAATACACCCCCCCCCCGCATTGGAATCCATGGTCCGGCGCCACTGATATGTAGATCAGGGGGCCAGACTCATGGATAGGGGAGGTGGTGCCCGTGCGCCCTCTATGGACGGGCCGCAACTGTGAACAGAAAGGTGCAGTAGACCATCTGGGTGGTGGTATACGGTACTAACCTTCACATTGTAAATTTGAAAGTACACCGGCTGAAGACCAAACCTCAGGTAGTAGGAGGCGACATCCAGGATGAAAGGATCCGACGCGGCGTCTCTGGTCGGACATACAGGCTGCAAAGAATGTGTCTGCGATTATTGGCCAGTAAAGGTAGACTACACTCAGACTTGGAGGTCTGTCCTGGAAAACACATATTTAGGACACGCCCACTCTGATCAGGGTTCTTCTTTCAGTGTTGATGAGGACAAGGGCCCCTTCCCCACAACCCTGGCATGGTGGTTGTGGGGGGGGCTGTAAGTAGGGGGCCCATCAGAATCTGGAAGCCCCCTTTAAAAATAAGGGGCCCCTAAATACTGCCCCCCCCATGTGAATGAGTAAAGGGGCACACAATACCGTACTAATTCAGAAAAAAAAGCTATGTAAATGTTAACACAGACAAACTTTTTGATGTCCTTTTATTAAAAATAGCCGATTATAAGTCCCATGATGTAACTCCACCATCAATTGAATCCTCCAGAAATGCAGATCTTTGTCAATCACAACGGCCCCTCGCTGAAGAATGTAAACAAAGGGCTGAGTGATGGGTGAGATCATTGACCAAACATGGTCAAAAATGGACCAAATTTCAATGACGTTACGAGAATGCTCAGAAAAGGGTCTGGTATGGGTTCTGAGGATTCCTCTTTTTATTTTTATTTTACTTTTTTTTTAGTGGAGTTCCCCCTTCAAATCCATACCAGACCTAAAAGGTTGGATATGAATCTCAGGTGAGGCTCTTCCCTCCTCCCACCCCCCTTTTTTTTTATTTTTATAGTTTACACATTTCCTGCCAGTTTATTTACATTCACCTGCCTGGAATCCCCAACTGAAGGAGGGGTCATGGTTTTTAGTGCTCGTGCACACTGCAGCTCAAAGAAGCTCAATAAAAACATGCAAAAGAGCCCAACAAAGTACAAGCTTCTTCAAGCTGAAATAAAAGCTCAAACGCCTGTAAAAGCGGCATCTGAGCTTTTTTATTTCAGCTTGAAGAAGCTTGTACTTTTTTGGGCTCTTTTGCATGTTTTTATTGAGCTTCTTTAAACTCCTTTATGCTTCTTTTGAGCTTTTTTTTTTTTTAGCATAAGTGGCAGCACTGCTGGGCGCTGATGAGGCAGCACTGCTGGGCGCTGATGAGGCAGCACTGCTGGGCGCTGATGAGGCAGCAGATAAGGCAGCACTGCTGGGCGCTGATGAGGCAGCACTGCTGGGCGCTGATAAGCTGCACTGATGATCAGTGTAAACAATGTACTCACTGTGCCCTGTCAGGTCGGCTCTCCTTTATTCACACACTGTCTTTGTGTGAGGAAAGGAGAGCTGATAACTGGCGTGTTTGTTTATAGATTGGACGCAGCTGATCACATGGGAAAGAGCCGCTGTGATTGGCCCTTCACCGTGATCTGTGATCAGCTCTGTCCAATGTACACAGCGGTCTCAGAGCAAGCCAGATACGTGTGGGAGGACATCCATGGACATCCTCCCAGAACCAGAGGCTCAAGCTGTAGCCATCTTTCAGCTATAGAGCGGGCAGAAAGTGATACAATTAGACAACATTGCTTGACCATGGCAGCCAATATTAAAAATCCATTTTCTAACCTGCGCTGGAAAAGTTGATGAGGCTGCACTGATGGGCGCTGATGAGGCTGCACTGATGGGCACTGATGAGGCTGCACTGATGGGCGCTGATGAGGCTGCACTGGTGGGCGCTGATGAGGCTGCACTGGTGGGCGCTGATGAGGCTGCACTGATGGGGCCACACTGATGGGCGCTGATGAGGCTACACTGATGGGCGCTGATGAGGCTACACTGATGGGCGCTGATGAGGCTACACTGATGGGCGCTGATGAGGCTACACTGATGGGCGCTGATGAGGCTACACTGATGGGCGCTGATGAGGCAGCACAGATGGACGCTGATGAGGCAGCACAGATGGACGCTGATGAGGCAGCACAGATGGGCACTGATGAGGCAGCACAGATGGGCACTGATGAGGCAGCACAGATGGGCACTGATGAGGCAGCACAGATGGGCACTGATGAGGCAGCACTGATGGACACTGATGAGCTGCACTGATGATCAGTGTAAACAATGTACTCACTGTGCCCTGTCAGGTCGGCTCTCCTTTACTCACACGCTGTCTTTGTGTGAGGAAAGGAGAGCTGATAACTGGCGTGTCTGTTTATAGCGACCAGCTGATTGGACACCGCTGATTACATGGGGAAGAGCTGCTGTGATTGGCCCTTCACCGTGATCTGTGATCAGCTCTGTCCAATGCACACAGCGGTCTCAGAGTGTGCCAGATACGTGCGGGAGGCACTCGCATAGGAGGACGTCCATGGACATCCTCCCAGAACCAGAGGCTCAAGCTGTAGCCATCTTTCAGCTATAGAGCGGGCAGAAAGTGATACAATTAGACAACATTGCTTGCCCATGGCAGCCAATGATAAAAATCCATTTTCTAACCTGCGCTGGAAAAGTGAGAGTTGGAATCTATCTGATTGTCATTAATGGGCAACACACCTCCTGTGCACGAGGGCATGACAAGATTAGCCTGCCAGTCCCAGTCTACTCACCATCATTGCCAGCTTGGAGATCCTGCCACAGAGAGAGCTGATGTTACGATCATACCACGGGTCCACCTGACCCAAGTACCTGCTCAGTTCATGCATCTCACCCGGGGCTTCCTCCTGAAATGAAGAGCAAACCGGCTTTTTATTAGAAAGAGGTGTCGCCATGTCAAGAAGCAACAGACACATCGGCTTATGGGGATTTTTAAGTACCGAAGTTTGGCACCATTCCACGAGCATATGCAATTTTAAAGCGTGACATGTTAGGTATCTATATTTGCTCGGCATAACTTGATCTTTCACATTATGCAAACAAATTGGGCTAACCTTACTGTTTTTTTTTTGTTTTTTTTAAAAGCATGAAACTTTTTTTTTTCCCAAAAAATACGCGTTTGAAAAATTGCTGCACAAATACTGTGCGTATATAATGTTTGGGGGTTGTGTATAATTTTCTAGCAAAAAAAATTATGATTTTTACATGTAGGAGCGCAGTGTCAGAATTGGTCTGGTTGTCAAGTGGTTTAATTCTGGTTGTTGCCTTCTCCTCGGGATCACACACTGACGATCAGTTACTGACAGGTGGGTCGGGTCATCTGCTAGATACCGTATATACTCGAGTATAAGCCGACCCGAGTATAAGCCGAGGACCTAATTTTACCACAAAAAACTGGGAAAACGTATTGACTCGTATAAGCCGAGGGTGAGAATGCAGCAGCTACTGTAAGCGGAAAAGAAGGTCAACAATGCCCATTTGCATTCTCACTGTGCCCATTGCAACCTCACTGTGCCCATGGCAACCTCACTGTGCCCATGGCAACCTCACTGTGCCCATTGCATTCTCACTGTGCCCATTGCATTCTCACTGTGCCCATTGCAACCTCACTGTGCTCATTGCAACCTCACTGTGCTCATTGCAGTCTTTAGTTTGTAGGGTTCAATATTGAGTTGGCCCCGCCCTTTGCAGCTATTCCAGCTTCAACTCTTCTGGGAAGGCCGTCCACAAGGTTTAGGAGTGTGTCTATGGGAATGTTTGACCATTCTTCGAGAAGAGCATTTGTGTGGTCAGGCGCAAATGTTGGACGAGAAGGCCTGGCTCACAGTCTCCACTCTAATTCATCCCAAAGGTGTTCTATGGGGTTGAGGTCAGGACTCTGTGCAGGCCAGTCCAGTTCCTCCACCCCAAACTCGCTCATCTGTGTCTTTATGAACCTTGCTTTGTACACTGGTGAGCAGTCATGTTGGAACAGGAAGGGGCCGTCCCCAAACTCCCACAAAGTTGGGAGCAGGAAATTGTCCAAAATGATGCCTTAAGAGTTCCCTTCACTGGAACTAAGGAGCCAAGCTCGACACCTGAAAAGCAACCCCCACACCATAATCCCCCCTCCACCAAATGATTTGGGCCAGTGCACAAAGCAAGGTCCATAAAGACATGGATGAGCGAGTTTGGGGTGGAGAAACTTGACTGGCCTGCACAGAGTCCTGACCACAACTCGATAGAACACCTTTGGGATGAATTAGAGCAGAGGCTGTGAGCCAGGCCTTCTCATCCAACATCAGTGCCAGACCTCAGAAATGCTCTTCTGGAAGAATGGTCAAACATTCCCATAGACACCCTCCTAAACCTTGTGGACGGCCTTCCCAGAAGAGTTGAAGCTGTTATAGCTGCAAAGGGCGGGCCAACTCAATATTGAACCCTCCGGACTAAGACTGGGATGTCATTAACGTTCATGTGCGTGTAAAGGCAGGCGTCCCAATACTTTTGACAATAAAGTGTACAAACAGGCAATCTTACCGTATCAGGCAAGGGATGGGACTGTTCTCCATGGACGGGGATACAATAGAACTGAAGATTGGCCTTAAGGGTCCTGTGGGGCCTCCTGGCTTCTCTCTTCCTAGAGGGGGAAAAAAAATACAGAGATCCTATTTAGATTTCTGCAGTATGAGAACACAAGAGAGAACAATAACAGAACAACAGTGTAGAATTCTATTCCATACAAAATATATTATCCTCATTATGGACCTCTGCTTTTTAAATCTCTATCAAATCATTTTATGACCATTTTCACCTGTGACTATTACCCCCCCCCCCCTCCCCCTCCCCATTCCACAGCTCTGCTCTATTCCTTATCTGACTGCAGATTTTGTCTTAGCATTTTGTTAAACCTTTTTGCATTAGCAATGTTTGGACATAGAAAAGGGGGTTGGATCCCAAAAACTTCTCCTAAAAAATAATTTTTTTGTGCAAATAAAAAAAAAAAATGATCATGGGCAGCACTCAACAGTTTTTCCTCCTACTGTCTGAGAGTGCATTACCATTTATGAGCACAAGATGGCAACAAATACAAGCAGTTAAAAGTAGTTTTAAAGATATTGGGTAAAGGCCATTGCATGCTGTATTTGGGTCACATGACACATTTTTTTTCAGGTGCCCCAAAAAACAAAAATGTTGGGTAAATACCGCATAAAACAGCGTTAAAGTCACTAAGTGAACTAAGTTCACTAAAGGAAATAAATAAATGCATGAGTTCAATAAGTAGTGGTTCAGGCATGCGTAGGGTGCCCACGTGTCCCGGATTGCTAGGGACTGTCCTGCAATTGACATGTCTGTCCCTGGGTCCCGGGCACCTTCATTCCGGGACAATACAGTGTCCCGAAATGAAATAGAGGACACAGTCACCCCCTACTAACTAGTAACTACATTTCCAGAACTGGTTGCTAGGGCCGGCGCTGCCTGGCGTCTTGCAACCAGTGACAATTTACTCTCAGGCAGTGAGGCCGGAAGTGAGGCCTGCGCCTAGTGCAGCGCTGCTGTCCCCACCCACCTCTGCACCTCCTCCTTCTCTGGAACCAAGCAGCAGGGACTGGTGTGATCTTCACTCTCCAGATAGCAACGCCACTCCTCTCCTTCAATGCACGTGGCTCATGCAGAGGGAGTGACAGCAGCACTGCATCTGGTGGCAGGCTATTGGTGGCAAGCGGCACTGCGTCTGGTGGCAAGTGGCACATTCACCTGGCAAATAACCCGCCGCCTTTCCCAATCAACTCCGAGACTACATTTCCCCCCGCCCCCCCTAATCTTTTTTTGGGGAAGGTGAGGGGGGGCGGGGTGTCCCTGAATGGCAGTTTGGAAATGTGGTCACCCTAGGCATGCGCTATTTAGGAATATATGATTGTCAGGGAAGCCAGCAGCCCCCAGTGTCATTAACCACCAGGAAGCAGCTGGTTGTTAAGGAGCCATTACCCGCCGTGTCTTTAACAGCCATGACTTATCTGCTGTCGGGTTCCCCCCAAAACCCATAACAGACCGTTATCCGAGCATGCAGCCCAGCAGACCAGGAAGGGATGGGGGAACGAATGAGTGTGGGGTACTTCGGGGGATGTTTTCAGATGAAGAGGCCAGAATTCTTGTTAAAGGGGGGGCTTCCGGATTCCAATAAGTCGCCCCCCCCCCCAACCAGTGAACCAGGCTTCTGGGGAAGAGGCCCTTGTCCTCATCAACTTGGGGACAAGGTGCTTTAAAGACAACCCCCCCCCCCCCCCCGTGTTGAGGACATGTGCCCTGGTATGGTTCAGGAGTGGGGTGGAATGTAGGGCAACCTCCAGCATTCTGCTCCACCCACCTCCCGCCCTCTGCCTCTCTACTAGAGCCAAAAAGTAGGGCTCTGATGTGAAGACGGGACTGTAGGATTGAGGGGCTCTGTGACGAGAAGACTATGATAGGGGACCCGTGATTTGAGGAATAACTATTTTTTGGGGGGTACTCTGATGAAATAGGGGGCTCTCATGTATAGGGCGCCCTCTGATATATAGGGAGGACTCTGACATGAAAGGGGGACTTTGATGTGATGAAAAGACCAATGACATGATGGAGAACTGCTGACATAAGGGGGGGCTCTGACATGAAGAGATGACTCTGATGTGAAGGGGAACTCTAATGGAAAGGGGGGCATCTGATGTGAATGGGGAGGCTCTGATGCGATAGAGGGACAATCTGATGTGATGGGAGGCTCTGATGTGAAGGGGAGACATCTGATGTGAAGTGTGTCCTCTGATGTGAGGGGGGACCTCTGATGTGATGGGGGGCTTCTGTCGTGATGGGGAGACCTCTGATGTGATGGGGGGACCTCTGATGTGATGGGGGGATCTCTGATGTGATGGGGGATCTCTGATGTGATGGGGACCTCTGATGTGATGGGGGATCTCTGATGTGATGGGGGGCTTCTGATGTGATGGGGGGACCTCTGATGTGATGGGGGGACCTCTGATGTGATGGGGGGACCTCTGATGTGATGGGGGGACCTCTGATGTGATGGGGGATCTCTGATGTGATGGGGGATCTCTGATGTGATGGGGGGACCTCTGATGTGATGGTGGACCTCTGATGTGATGGGGGTGGCTCTGATGTGATGGGGGGATCTCTGATGTGATGGGAAGACCTCTGATGTGATGGGAAGACCTCTGATGTGATGGGAAGACCTCTGATGTTCAGTATGAGCCACTCCGCTCTGATTGGCTCCTCAGGCACTTTCAATGACCCACATTTTAGGTTTGATTGATACCTGAAAGAGTAGTAAGCTTTGGCCAGTCTGCCCAGAGCCCGGTCATCTCCCAGAATGATGACCCGAGCGGTGGGCAGCCTGTCAGGACCAGATGGGACCTCAGTGCTCTGCCCTGACAGCCTCTGTAGTGTCCCTGTCCGGCTTCCCTTGGGCGCCTTAGTGAGGTTCTGGAGCAGGATGGTGGGATCCAGGTCTTTCTTCTTGATGCACGGCTTCCTATACAGCTTGGTTGGTTCCTTCTCCTCCACCACCGGCAAGTCCCTCTCAATCCCGCTATCGTTGGACCACACCGAAATACGATTCTGTTCACTGCCTTCCGAGTCCATCGCCAGGTCTGGCATCTTGAACGACTCGATCTCTGCATCTGTGGCTTGGGTCTCACGGGTGAAAATCATGAGCTCTTTCCCTGAAGATAGATAAAAGGATGAAGATGGCAAACATTTCGAAGAATTAAAAGTACATCATTGCTGTCACACTGCGAATCTGTAATATATGCGTGTACCCATTCTCCCCTCCCCCCACTATGAACATCTTATCTGTGGCAGTTGAAAGATGGTGATGGTGGGAACCCCTCATAATGGGCACAGCGGTTGTACAGACCCGGGAACTCAGCACAGGGATAGTGGGAACTCCTCGTAATAGGCACAGCGGGTGTACAGACCCGGGAACTCGGCACAGGGACAGTGAGAACCCCCTCATAATGGGCACAGCGGGTGTACAGACCCGGGAACTCAGCACAGGGATGGTGGGAACCCCTCGTAATAGGCACAGCGGGTGTACAGACCCGGGAACTCAGCACAGGGACAGTGAGAACCCCCTCATAATGGGCACAGCGGGTGTACAGACCCGGGAACTCAGCACAGGGACAGTGAGAACCCCCTCATAATGGGCACAGCGGGTGTACAGACCCGGGGACTCAGCACAGGGATGGTGGGAACCCCTCATAATGGGCACAGCGGGTGTACAGACCCGGGAACTCAGCACAGGGATGGTGGGAACCCCTCATAATGGGCACAGCGGGTGTACAGACCCAGGAACTCAGCACAGGGACAGTGAGAACCCCCTCATAATGGGCACAGCGGGTGTACAGACCCGGGAACTCAGCACAGGGATGGTGGGAACCCCTCATAATGGGCACAGCGGGTGTACAGACCCGGAGCATCCTCAGCCATATGAAGAACATTTGCACACAGGGATAAATATTGTTCGGAAAGTGGTGTAGAAAATGACAATTACATAGTTGATCGTCCTCGGTCCATAGGTGGACACTGATATTCGGGCTGGGGAGGGGGATTCTTTGAAGCTTGGATTCCGTATCTTCTGGAAAAGAAAAGAGAGAGAACACATCAGTGCTGACCAATGATTTATCAGTGAGCAGAGAACATTGAACCTTATTTAATGTGAGCCCAGAGCCGGATATATCTTCTACAATTTAGGTGCAGCATACTCTGTAATGTGTCAGCTTTACTCTTTCTGGTATTTATCGGCTCCTGATAGCACAGCAGAGGCGACGCTCCGGCAGCGCCCCCTAAGTAGAAGTGCAGATTCACATATACAGTATATATATACAGAGGCGGCTCTAGGCTTTGTGAGGCCTTAGGCAAAACTTATACATGAGGCCCCCACTCACGCCCATAATGGGGAAAAATAATTCAAGCAAGAAAAATGGCTGCAGAAAATGCACGGATCTAGCACACAGGTGATCAGCACCACTTCCAGGGCACCCTCCTCACCCATCAGACATATTCAGCCAATGCAAGAGGGGGGAGAGAGTGGGAGGTGATAAAGAAAGAGGGGGTGATAGAGATCCGATGACGCCGACATTATTATTAGTATTGATCACAGGCAAATTAGGCGTCCGCAAGGCCCCTGTGAGTGTGAGGCCTTAGGCGATCGCCTAATTAGAGAGCCGCCTCTGTGTGTGTGTGTGTGTGTGTGTATATATATATATATATATATATATATATATATATATATGTATATGTGATTCTGCACAGAACTGCCACCATGTAGCAGTAAATCTGCTATAGAGCATTTGTTAAGTGGTTATCTAATGGAAAAGGGAAAAAGTCTCCTGGAAGTCGCAAACGTCTGCAAAAACCTGTAAGAAGGTGTATGACAGCCTCAGCCCAGGCTCCAACCAGGACCCCCCCCCCATACCCAACGTGTTTCACTCTGCCCACAGAGCTTAGTCATGGGGATCAGACTAAAGCTGGGACGAGCTGGTAATAAAGTGACCCAAACTAAAATGACAGGTTACCCCGCTAAAGACTCCACCGGGTCCTCCTAAATGTAGCAGACAAGGACAGAGCCCGCCCCAGCTCTAGTCTGATCCCCATGACTATGCTCTGTGGGCGGAGTGAAACGTGTTTGGGGGCGTGGCCTGGTTGGAGCCCGGGCTTATTACCACTCACAGAGATCACAGTACTCCCCCTGACAATGCTAAATCTGCTTTTCTCCCCAGAACCACGGTGCCATCTTTGTTCCGGTATCATCCAGGGTCACCATATACTTCCTGGGCTGAGATTCCGGCTCGGAAATGACACAATCATGCTAATCTTGGTGCCTGTGCAGTTCTTGGTTTTATGCATAAATATTCTGGACACAGATCAGCCCCTGCTGCAGCCATTTACCTTGTGACTTTCTACAAAAGTTCCAATGTTGCACTGGGGGGACAGGGGATTGAGGAAATGCTTCCTCCTGCCTGCAGCAGAGTGATGACATCATCTCAGCCTAGGCAAAGTCACTGAACTGGGGATTGGGGGTCTGCTTTTTTAATGATGAAAGGAGGAGGTTTTCCCCGACAGTTGGGGTATATTTTGACATTTTAGGAATCTATTCTGGCAGACTTGAAACATTGTTGACAAGTCCTCTTTTAATCAGATCAGCGATGGTTAGGGTGACCACGTGTCCCGGATTTCCCGGGACAGTCCCGCATTTTGCAGGTCTGTCCCGGGCACCTTCATTCCAGCATAATACAGTGTCCCAGAATGAAACTGACACACCCACCCCCCGGGCCAATCTGATGCCCCCAAAAAAGGCCGCCACATCACCGCTTTACTCACTGACAGTACTTGTCCTGGCCGGGAATGCCTGGAGGAGCACAATCCCCGCCCCCTGCTTGTGATTGGAGAAATCATAAATCCCGCCTCTTGTGTCCAATCACTGTGCTGTGATTCGTTACAGCACAAGCTGATTTTTGGGAAGGGAGGGTGTCCCTGAATGGTAGTTTGAAAATGTGGTCACCCTAGCGATGGTGTGAAGTCAGCTGCGTTTATTGTACATTGTCCTGTGGACCTGGACCCGTACTACACCACCAGACTGAGATAAAACTGTATTGTCATCTGGAACTGGACCCGTACTACACCACCAGACTGAGATAAAACTGTATTGTCATCTGAACCTGGACCCGTACTCCACCACCAGACTGAGATAAAACTGTATTGTCATCTGAACCTGGACCCGTACTACACCACCAGACTGAGATAAAACTGTATTGTCATCTGAACCTGGACCCGTACTACACCACCAGACTGAGATAAAACTGTATTGTCATCAGGACCTGGACCCGTACTCCAACACCAGACTGAGATAAAACTGTATTGTCATCTGGAACTGGACCCGTACTACACCACCAGACTGAGATAAAACTGTATTGTCATCTGAACCTGGACCCGTACTACACCACCAGACTGAGATAAAACTGTATTGTCATCTGAACCTGGACCCGTACTACACCACCAGACTGAGATAAAACTGTATTGTCATCAGGACCTGGACCCGTACTCCAACACCAGACTGAGATAAAACTGTATTGTCATCTGGAACTGGACCCGTACTACACCACCAGACTGAGATAAAACTGTATTGTCATCTGAACCTGGACCCGTACTACACCACCAGACTGAGATAAAACTGTATTGTCATCTGAACCTGGACCCGTACTACACCACCAGACTGAGATAAAACTGTATTGTCATCTGAACCTGGACCCGTACTCCACCACCAGACTGAGATAAAACTGTATTGTCATCAGGACCTGGACCCGTACTACACCACCAGACTGAGATAAAACTGTATTGTCATCTGGACCTGGACCCGTACTACACCACCAGACTGAGATAAAACTGTATTGTCATCTGGACCTGGACCCGTACTACACCGTCAGACTGAGATAAAACTGTATTGTCATCTGGACCTGGACCCGTACTACACCACCAGACTGAGATAAAACTGTATTGTCATCAGGACCTGGACCCGTACTCCACCACCAGACTGAGATAAAACTGTATTGTCATCTGAACCTGGACCCGTACTACACCACCAGACTGAGATAAAACTGTATTGTCATCAGGACCTGGACCCGTACTCCACCACCAGACTGAGATAAAACTGTATTGTCATCTGAACCTGGACCCGTACTACACCACCAGACTGAGATAAAACTGTATTGTCATCTGGACCTGGACCCGTACTACACCACCAGACTGAGATAAAACTGTATTGTCATCTGGACCTGGACCCGTACTACACCGTCAGACTGAGATAAAACTGTATTGTCATCTGGACCTGGACCCGTACTACACCACCAGACTGAGATAAAACTGTATTGTCATCAGGACCTGGACCCGTACTCCACCACCAGACTGAGATAAAACTGTATTGTCATCTGAACCTGGACCCGTACTACACCACCAGACTGAGATAAAACTGTATTGTCATCTGAACCTGGACCCGTACTACACCACCAGACTGAGATAAAACTGTATTGTCATCTGGACCTGGACCCGTACTACACCGTCAGACTGAGATAAAACTGTATTGTCATCTGGACCTGGACCCGTACTCCACCACCAGACTGAGATAAAACTGTATTGTCATCAGGACCTGGACCCGTACTACACCATCAGACTGAGATAAAACTGTATTGTCATCAGGACCTGGACCCGTACTACACCATCAGACTGAGATAAAACTGTATTGTCATCAGGACCTGGACCCGTACTCCACCACCAGACTGAGATAAAACTGTATTGTCATCAGGACCTGGACCCGTACTACACCATCAGACTGAGATAAAACTGTATTGTCATCAGGACCTGGACCCGTACTCCACCACCAGACTGAGATAAAACTGTATTGTCATCAGGACCTGGACCCGTACTCCACCACCAGACTGAGATAAAACTGTATTGTCATCAGCAGTGTGCAGTTATTACCATTTCCACACATTGACCACTTCCTGAGAACTGCCAGCGTCTCCTTCCTTCTATCAGTACCACGAAGCGTTGTGCTTGATTTGAGTTGCAGAACAATTTCCTCGATGTTTCAAAACGATCTGCAATTACTTCATCCCCATCGGTGCGACTTCCGTGTTTCATCTCTAGAAATTATTCAGCTGTACACTCACCGGCCACTTTATTAGGTACACCTGTTCCATTGCTCGGTAACGCAAATTACTAATCGGCCAATCACACGGCAGCAACTCAATGCATTTAAGCATCTAGGAGGTGGTGAAGACAACTTTCTGAAGTTCAAACCGAGCATCAGAATGGGGAAGAAAGGGGATTGAAGTGACTTTGAACGTGGCATGGTTGTTTGTGTCAGACGGGCTGGTCTGAGTATTTGTGGGATTTTCACACACAACCATTTCTTGGGATTACAGAGAATGGTGGGAAAAAGAGAAAATATCCAGTGAGCGGGGGTTGTGTGGAGGAAAATGCCTTGTTGATGTCAGAGGTCAGAGGAGAATGGGCAGACTGGTTCCAGATGATAGAAAGACAACAGGAACTCAAATAACCGCTCGTTACACCCAAGGTATGCAGAATACCATCTCTGAACGCACAACATATCCAACCTTGAAGATGGGCTACAGCAGCAGAAGACCACACTGGGGGCCACTCCTGTCAGCTCAGAACAGGAAACTGAGGCTACAATTGGCACAGGATCACCAACATTGGACAATAGAAGATTGGAAAAACGTTGCCGGGTCTGATGAGTCTGGATTTCAGCTTCGACATTCAGATGGTGGGGTCAGAATTTGGCGCATGGATCCATCCTGTTCAGACTGGTGGTGGGGGGGGGGGAAATTTTCTTGGCACACTTTGGGCCCCCCATGGTTTATACGCCACTACCTACCTGAGTATTGTTGCTGACCATGTCCATCCCTTTATGACTCCAGTGTCCCCCATCTTCTGATGGCTCCTCCCAGGAGGATAATGCACCATGTCACAAAGCTCCAATCATCTCACCACTGGACAATGGCTGGGCCACTCCATGACCTAAATGTGCTTCTTCTTGAGCCACTCCCTTGTTGCCTTGGCGGTAAGTTTTGGGTGATTGTCATGCTGGAAGACCCGTCCGTGACCCATCTTCAGTGTTCTGGCTGAGGGAAGAAGGTTCTCCTCCAAGATTTTACAATACATGGGGCCACATCCATTGGTCCCTCAATGTGGCAAAGTCGGCCTGGACCTTTTATCAGAGAAACACCCCAAAGCCTCATGTTTCCCCCTCCGTGTGACTGGAGGGATGGAGTGCCTATGCTGCGTACACACGATCGTTTTTCACGTCGTTAAAAATGCCATTTTTTTAACTTGGGCATTAAAAACGATCGTGTGTGGGCTCCAGAGCATTTTTAACGACGTGAAAAACGGCCTCAAAAAATTTAGAACCTGCTGCATTTTTTCACGTCGTTTTTTTTTTTTCCCGTCGTGAAAAACGGTAGTGTGTGGGCTTTTACGAGGGGAAAAAAAAACGCTCAGAATCAAGTATGAGACGGGAGCGCTCGTTCTGGTAAAACTAGCGTTCGTAATGGAGATCGCACATTCGTCGCGCTGTAACTGACTGAAAAGCACGAGGCTGAAAAGCGCGAATCGTCGCTCAACAAACTTTACTAACATGAAGGGTGGCGCCATTCGAACGGAACTTCCCCTTTATAGTGCCGTCGTACTTGTTCTACGTCACCGCGCTTTGCTCGAGCGTTTTTTTTAATGAGCGTGTGTATGCAAGGCAGGCTTGAGAGGAAACAAGAAAAATCACGTCGAGAAAAACGTAGTTTTTGAAAATGACATTATAAACGATCGTGTGTATTCGGCATTAGGGTCATAGTCACCATTTTTCTTCCGCCAAACACGGCGAGTCGAGTTCATGCCAAAGAGCTGAATTTTGGTCTCATCTGACCTCAGAACTTTCTCCCGATCCTCCTCTGAATCATTTAGATGTTCATTGGGAGACTTCAGACGTTCTGTACCTGTGTCTTCCTGAGGAGGGGACCTTGCGGGGGCTGCAGGATTTCAATCCATGGCGGTGTATTGTGTCACCAATAGTTTGTTTGGTGACTGTGATCCCAACTGAGATCCTTCACAAGCTCCTCCCATGTAGTTCTAGGCGGATCCCTCACTTTTCTCATGACCATCCTCACCCCATGAGGAGAAATCTTACATGGAGCTCCAGACTGAGGGGGAGTGATGGTTATTTTTTATTTCTTCCATTTGTGAATAATGATCCCTCCAACATTTGTCTCCTTCTCACCAAGATTCTTACTGATGGTCTTGTAGCCCATTCCAGCCTTGTGCAGGTCTCCAATCTTCTCCCCGACGTCCTCTGACAGCTCTTTGGTCTCCCCCATGATGGTGAGCTGTGATTGGAGGAAAGAGATTCTGTGGACAGGTGTCTTTTATACACATAATGAGTTGTCGTTAGGAGAACCTTCTTCCATTGACAGGACTGATCTGTGTACCACATGAGACCCTCCTGTAGCCAGTCTGTGGGGGGAGAATTATTGTTGGTTGGTTGGGGATGAAATACTTATTTTACTCACTGAACTGCAACTCCATTTATAACATTTGTATCATGTGTTTTTTTTCTGGATTTTTGGTTGATTTTCTGTCTCTATCATATAAAATACACCTATGATAAAAATTATAGACCCTTCATTTCTTTGTAAGTGGGCAAATCTACACAATCTGCAGGGCAGCCAATCATTATTCCCACTGTATATGGTTTGGTGTATACAGGGAGCTGCACTCGGTGCTTCTGTTCATACATTTAATCTAGGATCCAGAGACACTGGCACCCGGGAGGCCGAGGCGAGAGAAGATGCAGCAATTTAGATCACTGCTCACCAGGGGCGGCCCTCCGATCCCACCCAGGTGTGTTACAACAGTGAATGACTATCCTCCTCCCGGCCAATCAGGATGCCGGTTTTGAACCCGGTCACCCGATTGGCTGAAAGAACAGGCTATCCTATTGGACGCCGAGGAGGGGAGGAGCTAGGGTGACCACATTTCCAAACTACCATTCAGGGACACCCCCCCCTTCCCAAAAATCAGCTTGTGCTGTAACGAATCACAGCACAGTGATTGGACGCAAGAGGCGGGACTTATGATTTCTCCAATCACAAGCAGGGGGTGGGATTGTGCTCCTCTAGGCATTCCCGGCCAGGACAAGTACTGTCAGTGAGTAAAGTGGTGATGTGGCGCCCTTTTTTAGGGGCATCAGATTGGCCGGGTGGGGGTGGCTGTGTCAGTTTCATTCCGGGACACTGTATTGTCCTGGAATGTATGTGCCCGGGACAGACCTGCAAAATGCGTGACTGTCCCGGGCAATCGGGACACATGGTCACCCTAGGAGGAGCTGAAGGCCGTCATGGAGGAGAGGACACGGAGCCACTGCCTGCCGCTCACCACACCCACCGCCGCTGATGGAGCAAGTGCAAACAGCCAGGGGGGGGGTTTGGGTGCCCCCCCGGGGGTGGAGGGGGAGTGGAATGGGTGGTTGTTTGCCACGCCTCCCCAAAACACCAGCTGACACTGCTGCTCACCAAGAATAAAGCTGGCCATAGATGGATCACATCTCGGCTGATTCAGCAGAGACCGACCAGGATTCAATCCATCTACGTCCAGGCTGGTTGTATCCAAATTGATCCATCGATTGACTTGAGTACAACCAGCCTGTTGGATTTTTTTACATACGATCACTGCCGGGGGGCTATAGCCGCTAGTAGTAGTCATTGTGTTCTGCTGGCTGGGAAGGCTCCCCGTGCCCCCGCTGGGAGAACACATTAGCTCTGCGGGAGGCATTGATGGGGAAATCGAGCGCTTTTCTTTGTTTCCACCGGTGTAGCGGCTGTTGGTTTTTGTGATATTTTCAGAGCTGGATCACTATTGTGTTGCTGAAATCCGCATTGACATCCTGTAAGCTGTTTAATTTCATCATTTACCTTCGTGCGGCGAGGTGACGATCTTGTCGTAGATCTCCCTGAGCCGCTCGCTGTGCCTTCTCCTGTTGCCTCCGCCTTCTTGCTCGCTTCGCTCCACCGCAGACAAAATTTCCTGCAACCAAAGTTCCACTTCCTCTGTGGTTTGCGTCTTTCCAGGTTATAAAGAAAGAAAGAGAAACAAAACAAAATATAAAAAACGAGAAAAGAACACCTAGAAAGTGCAGAGCTGCCATGGGTCACATGATCTGATGGTGTGTTTTTGGATCATGTGACCAGATACTGGGGCTCCTAACTCTGCCTAGTACAGCTGACAGGTACGTGTTTTCGCTGTTCTGCACTCTCACCCACCCCACCAATATCATTCCTAATGCATCTTTTGTTGGCTAAAGCATATCTAAACCCCCAAAAACGAAATTGTAACTTATTGCAGGTTACAAGTCCTTGTGGTGGCTGCATTTGTTTTCTTTAAGTTTTTTTATTTATTTTTTTCATTTTCGTCAAATGATCCTGCCAGTAACACACTTCCTATCCAGAGTGACGACACTGAGGCCCCCTTCACACTTGGTGATTTGGAATTGGGGGGGCGGAATCGCCACAATTCTACCCGCGATTCCAAATTGCATGGCAATCACCGCAAAAACGTGCAACGTAAAGTTCCTGGTACACAAAAGTCTGAATGGGGCCTCACTGATCAGGATCTATGGAAGAGTAGGGAAGGGGCTACAGAACACATTCCACTCCTGTTTTATTATAACAGATGGTGGAGGTTTTATGTAGTCCACAGTGATATCTGGAAACGATGTAACTGATAACAGTCAGAGAGCACAGAAAGTTGTCAGCTCACAGGATTTCTGGCAGGTTTTTTTTTTTTGGTATATTTAACAGACTAAAAGGAAGCAAAAAACGTAGGGTTTATATTCGCTTGAAAGACAACTTCAGCTTTTCAGCATAGTCCCCCTTTCAAAAAGATTTTTTTAATAAATGCACAAACAATAAATTCATTTTAAAAATGTGCATTTATTAAGTTTTTTGCATTCAAGTCTGCCGAGCATTGCAACCACAATCGGTGCATCATAGGGGCATCAGCCTCCTGGTTTTGACAGGTACCCGCTTCCACTTCGGGCTCAGATCACCGCAAGTCCCAGAAGACTACGGGACCATTCACAAGGTGCAGCTCGCACATGTGCGGTAGGAACCTGGCTGCGAAGCCCAAAGGCTTTACTTCCTGTTTCCCTTACTTGCTATGCTGGTGCCTGCACCCGAAGCCCATTGAAGAATCGCTTCGGGTGGGGACATCTCTGGATCCCTGGACAGGTAAGTGTCCTTCTATTAAAGGTCAGCAGCTACAGTACAGTGGAACCTCGGATTGCGAGTAACGCGATTAACGAGTGTTTCGCAATACATGCTATTTTTAAAAAAAGATTCTGACTCGATTTGCAAGTGTTGTCTCACAAGACGAGCGGGATTCAAGCCGCTGGGGTGTACTGTACTGAAATTTTGGCCAGAGGTGCGGGGGCGCCAGTGTATGCAGTACCGCATTTGGCCAGAGGTGTGGGGGCACCGGTGTATGCAGTACCGCATTTGGCCAGAGGTGCGGGGGCGCC
The DNA here is from genome assembly GCA_029206835.1 of Rana muscosa. Classification (NCBI taxonomy): domain Eukaryota; kingdom Metazoa; phylum Chordata; class Amphibia; order Anura; family Ranidae; genus Rana; species Rana muscosa. The sequence continues at coordinate 7,194,716 of CM055128.1, forward strand.
AGTGTATGCAGTACCGCATTTGGCCAAAGGTGCAGGGGCGCCGCTGTATGCAGTACCACATTTGGCCAGAGGTGCGGGGGCGCCGGTGTATGCAGTACCGCATTTGGCCAGAGGTGTGGGGGCACCGGTGTATGCAGTACCGCATTTGGCCAGAGGTGCAGGGGCGCCACTGTATGCAGTACCGCATTTGGCCAGAGGTGCAGGGGCGCTGCTGTATGCAGTACCGCATTTGGCCAGAGGTGCGGGCGCCAGTGACGCTCTGAGACACTTGGAGACACTCCGTTCGCGAGTGTCCTTGAGCGTCTCCGAGTGTCTCCGGCGCCCCCGCACCTTTGGCCACATGCAGTTCTGCATACACCGGCGCCCCCGCACCTCTGGCCACATGCAGTACTGCATACGCCGGCGCCCCCGCACCTCTGGCCACATGCAGTACTGCATACACCAGCGCCCCCGCACCTCTGGCCACATGCAGTACTGCATACGCCGGCGCCCCCACACCTCTGGCCACATGCAATACTGCATACACCGGCACCCCCGCACTTCTGGTCACATACAGTACTGCCTACACCAGCAGTCACTGTGGAACGAATTAGCTGAGTTTCCATTGATTCCTATGGAGAAACTTGCTTTGATATATGAGTGTTTTGGATTACAAGCATTCTTCTGGAACAGATTATGCTCGTAATCCAAGGTACTACTGTATTTTTAGTTGCTGACATTTAATTTTTGGGGGGGGGGGGGGAGCTTGGAGATCCTCCTTTTAACCTTGATTATGTATGTAACATGAAACATGGTGCAAAAGATGGTCTATGTTTTCATATTCATTATGTTGAATATATTAAAATAAGCTTGTTTTGGTGTACTCCTCCTGTGGATCACATGGGTGCAGTTTGTTCTGCACTCCTGCGACCCGTTTTCAGCTGACAGCGGGGCTGAGGTCTGCTGTCGGTTGATGTCACAGAGCTGGTCCAGGCTCGGGCAAGATTGCGACAATGAAGTTGGGATCTGCCCACATCCAAGGAAAACAGGTATATAGGGGCTGCAACCTTCCCACATAAAAGCTCCGCCCGGTGCTCAGACCTTGAGGCTGCTGACACCTCTAACGTACCAGAATAAGTAAAGGGATGGTCGGCACTCAGGATGACATCCAAAATGGTATTTCTTTATTAAATACATGTACAAAACTGTAAAACAGACTACGCGTTTCAGACGTTAGTCCTTAGCCATCACGCGCCCGAAACGAGTAGGCTGTTTTACAGCGTTGTACAGTGGAACCTTGGTTTACGAGTAATGCGGTTAACGAGCGTTTTGAAAGACGAGCAACTTTTTAAAAAAAATCCTGACTCGGCTTGCGAGTGTTGTCTCGCAAAACGAGCAGTCTTCAAGCCAATGGGGTGTGCAGTACCGCATTTGGCCAGAGGTGCGGGGGCACCAGTGACGCTCGGAACGGTTCGGAGCTGTTCGGAAATACTCGGAAACACTCGGGAACGGAGTGTTTTCAAGCCTTTCTGAGGGTTTCCCAGATCAGCCGAGCTGTCCCAGAGTATTTCTAAAGCTCTCCGGCGCCCCCCACCTCTGGCCACATGCGGTATTGCATGCAATATAAGTCAATGCGGAACAAAATATCTTCGTTTCCATTGACTTCTATGGGGAAACTCGCTTTGATATGCGAGTGCTTTGGATTACAAGCATTCTCCTGGAACGGATTATGCTCGTAATCCAAGGTTCCACTGTACATGTATTTAATAAAGAAATACCATTTTGGATGTCATCCTGAGTGCCGACTATCCCTTTCCTTATTCGGGATCCGGCCACATGCCTGGACTGGCACTAGACATGTGCACTGCCAAAAAATTTGTTAGTTTTCGTTTCATTCGTTTTTTGTTTTTTTTTCGTTTTTCGGGTCATTCGTTGTGATCGCAATTCGCAAATTCGTACATTCATAAATTCATACATTCGTAAATTTGTAAATTCATACATTCGGAAATTTGTAAATTCATACATTCGGAAATCCGAAAATTCGAAAATCTGAAAAAATAACTATTAAATTATAGGTATTGTAATTTCCTTTCAAATTTGGTTGTTAGTGAACGTAACGAATACGAATTTATCCGAAGTTACGCATAACCTGAAATAACAAATGCCACATCTAAACAAATGGAACGGAACTAATTAATAATAATTAATAATAGTAATAAAACGTTTTTATTATTATTATTGTTATTTATTATTATTATTAATTCACTACGTTCCATTCGTTTAGATGCGGCATTCATTATTTCTGAAAACAATTCGTAACTTCGGATAAATTTGTATTCGTTACGTTCACTAACAGCCACATTTGAAAGGAAATTCCAATACCTATAATTTAATAATTAGTAATAGTTAAGTTATTATTAGTTAATTATTATTTCAGATTTCTGAATTTACAAATTTACGAATGTGCGAATGTATGAATTTTCGAATATTCTAATTTACGAATATTCGTTAATTCGGATATTTCCGAATTTCCGAATTTGTCGAAATTCGTTAAAAAACGAATTCGGAACAAAACAAATTGCACATGTCTAACCGGCACCCGGCTCAGCCTCTCAGCGAGCCACTGAGAGCCTGAACCGGCCGTTCCCGCCCCCTCCACAGCCCCCCGCTTCAGTTAGTGTGTGGGGGGGGGGGTTGTGGCGGATCAAAAGAGCGATGACTGACCGTCACCAGCTCTCTGCTCACGGAGCTGTGAGAACCGATCGGCTGTGTTTGATCGCTCGGTTCTCAGCGTTGGACCGATGCTGCATCCACCTAGGTAAGTATAATTGTGGGGGGGGGGGGGGCGGGGGGGGGGAATCCCATACTTTTAAACCCACTAGATGTTCTTCTGGTAAATACCAGTATTGGCAGACCTGGCGGTCCAAGGCTAACTGCAGCATCTTCACTTACCTCCAGCACCCTCTGCAGCAGAGCGTTGTCGCAGTCCTTTCCCAGTGCGGCCTGGATGCTGTTGGCGATGACATAACGCATGCACGATACGGAGGTGTGAGACATCTGACCTGCCTGAGTTTCCCGTAGAAGAGTGTTACATACAGCCTCAGAGACCAGGCCGGGGTCCAGAAACAGCAGCACCCTGCGGAAGAACGCCATTCTTTCTTACTGCCTTTTAGAATAGAACCCCAAAGCAAACCCACCATGAGAGAAATATGTGACCGCGCCTTCCGAAAAAAAAATGGACATTTCCTGGCTGTCATACCAGTGTGTTTAATTCAACATTTTATTGGACGCTGATCCAGACCAAGCATAGAGCTAGGAAGTAGAGCTGCACGATTCTGGGAAAAATGAGAATCACAATTTTTTTATCTTTTCTCAGAATAAAGATCACGATTCTCACGGCGTAACTTCCTCTTTCACATTATACAAAAAAATTGGGCTAACTTCAGGCTACTTTCACACTGAGGCGCTGGCGGTAAAACGGCGCTATTTTTAGCGGCGTTTTACCGTCGTGTTTGCCGCGATTTGCGGGCACTAGCGGGGTGATTTTAACCCCCGCTAGCGGCCGAAAAAGGATTAAACCCGCCCGCAAAAACGCAGCGTTTTGTGGGGGGGTTGGAGGCACAACCCTATTGTTTTCAATGGGCAGGGGCGCTATAAGAGCGGTATTTTTACCGCGCCTCAAAGATGCGGCTGGCAGGAATTTTTTTTACCCTCCTGCCAGCACACCGCTCCAGTATGAAAGCCCTCAGGCTTTCACACTGGATACAAAGGAGCGGCTCTTTCTCGGACACACACAGGTCCCGGAAGACAGCGCGCCCAAATTTTCCAGAAGACAACGCGAGGATTGGAAGAATGAAGACTACCGCGGAATAGGAAGTGGCAGATTAGGACGATCTGCCTAGCAACAGCCTTTTCTGGTAAGTAAAAAGTGTTTTTATTTTTTTTTTCAAATTTTTTTAATGTATTTTAACCACTTGCCAACCGCCGCACGACGATGTACGTCGACAGAATGGCACGGGCAGGCACATTGGTGTACAGGTACGTCCCTTTAAATTTGCAGCCCAGCGTGCGCAGGTCCCGGGAACTCGATGTTCCCGAGCGGCCTGCCATTGCGGTCGGCAAGGGCAGAACAGGGGAATGCCTTTGTAAACAAGGCATTCCCCTATTCTGCCTAGTGACATGTCACTGATCTACTGTTCCCCGTGATCGGGAACGGTCATCAGTGACATGTCACGTGTAGCCACACCCAATAACAGTAAGAATCACGCGCAATTGTCAGTTAAAGCGACGCAGTGCCGAATCGCAAAAAGTGGCCTGGTCTTTGACCACCAAAATGGTCCGGGGCTGAAGCGGTTAAGGAGCGTGTCTATGTATTTTTTTTTTTTTTTTAGGGTGGACCTCTGCTTTAAAGAATGTATTTTATTTCAGTTGGTTGTCTAGGAGCCGGCACCCGCCAGCATCCTTAACAACCAGGAAATAGCTGGTTAAGAGCCAAAAGCTGCCGGCGTCCTTAAAGGAGAAGTACGGGGGGGGGAAAAGCTTGTTTGGCTGTACTTTTGTGTCATCACAACAATGGAAGTCGGGACCAGCCAAGGGCCCGGACCGACACCCAGCGAGCCACTGAGAGCCAGAGCCGCCCACTCCACCCCCTCCACAGCTCAGCGCTCCAGTGATCGAGGAGGGGGCAGAGCAGAGAGCTGCTGACTGACAGGGTGAACACATCACTGGATTGTAGGACAGGTGAGTGTGTTTATTAAAAGTCAGCAGCTACAGTTTTTGTAGCTGCTGACTTTTATTAAAACACAAAAATGACTGGAGCTCCTCTTTAACAACTATGGCTCATCTGTTGTCAGCGGGATTCCCAGCTGACAGCAGAATGTAAACAAAAGAAAAGACGTCATAAAAAATTTAATTAAATTAAAAACGGCGTGGAGTTCCCTCCCCAATCCATACCAGGCCCTTTAGTGTTTGGTATGAATTTTGTGGGGTACCTCACACCAAAATTAAAAAAATATATACCATTGCCCCCCCCTCCCAAAGACTATACCAGACCTGAAGGCCCGGTATGGTTTATGGCAGTGGTCATCAACCCTGTCCTCAGGGCCCACTAACAGGCCAGGTTTTATGTATTACCTTGGGGAGATGCAGACTAGAATGCTGCAATCACTGAGCAGAAAATGATATCACCTGTGATGTATTTCAGTTATCTTGCAAACCTGGCCTGTTAGTGGGCCCTGAGGACAGGGGTTGATGACCACTGGTTTATGGGGATCCCCGCGCTTTATTAAAAAAAAAAATTTTTATTTTTTATAAAGGCTCTTCTTTAGTTTACATTTCGCTGTCAGCCAGGAAATCCCGCTGGCAGCAGATGAGTCATAGTCGTTAAGTTAAGGACGCCGGCGGGTGCCGGTGTTAAAATACTGTTAGTTTTCACTACTAAAATACCACATCAGGGCAAGAGATTGCGCATGCGGTATTTTAGTAAAGTTTTTTTACTGAATTGTAAAAAAATATATTTTAAAACGCTATTTTCTTGCTGATCTTAAAGCGGTAGATACCATTTCGTGAATGGAGCCTGTTGTAATATATCATTTATATAATGACAGTCACTCACTTATCCTGTTGCTGAGAAACGTCTCTTTTCAGGTTTTGTTCGGAAACGACCATTTTCTGATAGGAAAATCCTGAAAGAATAAATGTCTATTAAGAAATAACCCCCCACTGGGTACTGTCTGGGGTGGATTTCCTAAAGGCATATAGACTGTGTGTGTACTTTGCAAGCAGTGGCGGCCGGTTGTCATTTTTTTTTGTGGGGGAGGCGGCAAACAGTACCAACCCCCCCCCCCCCCCCGGCGGGCGGTCGGCAGGTCAGGTGCACTTACCCCATCTATGCAGCGCTTCACCGGCGGCTTCCCTTGCTCCTCGGCAGCGGTGACGGCTCTCCTATTCCCTGCTCTCCATGGGTATCGGCGGCTTCCGTTTCCTCCCTCCTCCTCGGCAGCCAATTGGACCAATTTTCAGCCAATTGGAAAACAGATCTCAGACCTGCTTCTGATTGGCCGGATTGAGGATCAGTATTACGACAGCGAATATTTATTCGCTGTTGTAACACCTGGGTTGGCTCATGGTGCAGTGCTCTGCGCTCCGCCTATTAGAGCCTCGGGCTCTTTTTTACGTTTTTATTAAAAGTCAGCAGCTACAAAAAGTGTATCTGCTGGCTTTTAAAAAACAGACACTCACCTGCTCCACTGTCCAGCGACGCGGCCGCCGGAGCGTCGCTCCTCTCCCCCCCACTCTCCGCCGGCGCCTCCATTCACACTGTGGGCACCCGGCCATGACAGCTTTCGGCTTCACGGCCGGGCACTCACTGCGCATGCGCGAGTCACGCTGCACTCTAGGAGTGGACAGGCGATCGCCTGGGACTAGGATGACCACATTTCCAAACTACCATTCAGGGACACCCTCCCTTCCCAAAAATCAGCTTGTGCTGTAACGAATCACAGGACAGTGATCGGACACAAGAGGCGGGATTTATGATTTCTCCAATCACAAGCAGGGGGCGGGGATTTGCTCCTCCAGGCATTCCTGGCCAGGACAAATACTGTCAGTGAGTAAAGCGGTGATGTGGCGGCCTGTTTTGGGGGCATCAGATTGGCCCGGGGGGGGGGGGGGGTTGTGTCAGTTTCATTCCGGGACACTGTATTGTCCTGGAATGAATGTGCCCGGGACAGACCTGCAAAATACGGGACTGTCCCTGGCAATCCGGCACACGTGGTCACCCTACCTGGGACCTGTCACGTGTCCCAGGTGATCGCCTACAGGAAGGGGCCGCCTAAGGCGATATGACGAGTTGCCTAAGCGGACCCTGGGCAGGAGGAGGAAGTGGGACAGGAAGTCCCACTCCTAATGAAGCCCCCACTCCCCCCAAAAAAAATGACATGCCAAATGTGGTATGTAAGGGGGTGAGGAGTGCTTTAAGCAGAAGTTCCACTTTTGGGTGGAACTCCGCTTTAAGCTTTGGAGCAACTGCACTTTCAAAGTGAACAGCCTATTTGCCTTTAGTAAATTAACCCCTGTCTGTATCTAAACTGCTCACACAGGGGTTGATTTACTAAAGGCAAATAGACTGTGCACTTTGCAAAGAAAGCTTAGTAAATGAGGCGAAGCTTCACTTTGCAAAGAATACCTAATCAGGTGCAAGAAAAAAAAAAACAGAATTTTTGCTTGCACATGATTCACACCTCCCAACTTCCTGAAATTGGAATGAGGGACACCTATTGCCAAAAGTATGTAGGGATAGGACACACCCCCTGCCACGCCCTCTTAAAGGAGTATTATACAAAATGATTGGTTATTATACAAAATTCTTTTATTTTGGCTTTTGGAATTTACAAATGCAGCAATGTAGAATTTGGAGGAAAGGTTTCACACCGAGAAACACTTTTTGTAAGATAAAAAGCGCATTTTATATACAACTCTATGGATCAGACCAAAATGAGGGACAAATGAGGAGGAAAGAGGGACAGAGGGACATTGCTCCAAATCAGGGACAGTCCCTCCAAATCGGGGACAGTTGGGAGCTATTCATGATTGGATTATGGAAGTCAGCAGAGCTTCTGCTCATTTACTAAGCCCCGGTGCAACTGCACTTTGCAAAGTGCACGGTCTACAGTATTTGCCTTCGGTAAATCAACCCCGTAATGTGAGCCCAGTGCAATAAAAAGACGAAACAAAATACTTTGGTGCAAAAAAAAAAAACTTGTTTCCTGGGTCCATGTCTAGTACTGAATCTTCAGCATTTTTTACTTTAACACATTGAACACAATAAAATAAATATTCCCCAGTATACTATTTGTTAAAATTTTTACCCCAGCAGTTTACAACTTTAAATGCCGCTGGCTGTCGGTTTCTCAGTGCTGCTTCCCTAAACTTCCAGTCTTTACAGGAAAGAGTTAACAGTGGACAGTGCAGTCTACAGCCAGTCTGTTAGCTCGGAGAAGAGAGAGGGGTTCTGCACCATCACTAAGAACTGCTGGGGGGGGGAGGGGGGCGGGAAAAGAAGTGCTGACACACAGCGTCATTTTTTAATTCCTCCAGGAGTGTGTGATGCACGGACACCCCGTGAACAGACGGCATTGTTGCTTTTGGGGAAATATCTGGATTTATGTTATTGGATTTTGTGGGGAGAGAGTTCTCCTCTAAATACCTGGCACTTTCTTCTCGGTTTTGATCCTCTGGGCGTAGTCCAATCCGATGGTGCAGTACGGTTTGGGCAGAGTGAGAATCTTCTTACAGAAGACATAGACCCGTTCATAGAGTTCATCCGAGATAAACGCCGCCTGAAAAATACATTTACAACAATATGATCACTGACTGCATTCAAAGTGAACCCGCCAGGCATTTTAAACCTTTCAAAGTCTTGCTTAAAGTGATTGTAAAGGTTTATTTTTATTTTTTAATAACAAACATGTTATACTTACCTCCCCTCTGCAAGGGTTTTGCACAGAGCGGCCCCGATCCTCCTCTTCTGGGGTCCCCAAGCGGTGCTCCTGGCTCCTCCTCTTCTCGAGTGCCCCCAACGGAGAGCCACATTCCATGGGGACACTCGTGCGGGCGCGCTCCCGAGTCCTACTGCTGCGTCCATTGTCACAGACAGCAGGACGCGGCCCCACCCCCCCCCCCGGCTCCCGTGTCACTGGATTTGATTGACTGCAGCAGGAGCATGCTATCAATCTATCCAATGAGGACCCAAGACAGAGGCTGGAACTGGTGTGCTCGTCCCCGTCGCTGGAACGATCGGGTTCAGGTAAGTAAAAAAGGGGGATCTGGGGGGTGCTGCACTACAGAAGGTTTTTTTACCTTAAAGAGAATTTTTTTTATTTTTTTGTAAAATAACAAACATGTTATACTTACCTTCACTGTGCATCTCGTTTTGCACAGAGTGGCCCCGAACCTGGTCTTCTGAGGTCCCTCGGCGGCTGTCTCGGCTCCCCCCCGCAAGAACTTTCCACGTTCATGCGAGCTCTCTCCCATGGTGGTGAGTGATTGCGGGCGCGCTCCCGTGATACAGCCGGCGGCAACAGCCGCTCACTGTATCACTCGGGCCCGCCCCCCGGCGCGCCACATCATTGGATGTGATTGACAGGGGTCAGGTAAGTAAACGGGGGCTCCGGGGGGCCTCTAATGCTCAGATGTTTTTTTACCTTAATGTTTTTTCACATAGAATGCATTAAGGTGAAAAAACATGAACCTTTACAACCCCTTGAATGCATTAAAGTGGACCTTCAGCCATTTTTTCATCTTTCCATCTATTAAATCTTCTGCCCTTGTTGTTGTTGTTTTAACATTGGATAGTAAAAATTTTTTCTCTGAGGCCTCGTACACACGACCGAGTTTCTCGGCAAGAACCAGCAAGAAACTTGCTGGCAGAGATGTCTTGCCGAGAAATTCGTTCGTGTGTATGGTTTCTCGTCGAGAAAACCGACAAGTAATCTCGACGAGAAAATAGAGAACCTGCTCTCTATTTTCTCGTCGAGATTCTCGTCAGCCTGTTTCTCGACGAGAAAAGTGAGTGTGTGTACACTTACCTGTCCGCCGGGAAGCCCGCGCATGTTCGAAATGAATTCGACGCATGCGCGGTAGCTTCCTAGGCATAGATAGGGTATACCAAGATGGCGGCGACGGCATCAAATGTGACGAGCGCATGCTCGTCGTAGTCGATGACGTCACCGCGTACGCTCCATTCAAAGAACCGCGGGTTCTGTGAATCGAGCGTGTGTACACTCGGCCGGGACAATTTTCTTGTCCAAGAATCTCGTCGAAAAAACAACATGTTTTTTTCGACAAGAATCTCGGCCGTGTGTACGAGGCCTGCCAGTAAATCCCTTATACAGCCCACTTCCTGTTTCCTGTCTGGTCATTAGCCTAGGATTATGACATCACGCACAGCTCTCTCATGAGAGTTTGCCAGGAAGGGAGGGGGGGGGTGAGTCATAAGAGGGCAAATGAGAGCTGCAGAGCTGGAGGTGTTCCTCTGTGTAAATCCAGGAAGTGAATAGGCAGCCGCTTCAGCTGCCCACAGTTAAAATGGCTGCAACCAGACTCAGTGGAGGGAGATTTCTGCAGCATATTTGGCAAGTACAGAATCACAGTATATATATAAAATAATATGCAAAGTGGTTGGAGGGAAGCTTCAGAATGGCAAAGATGTTTTTATTACAAATTATGTGAGCAGACTGCAGTTCCTCTTTAACCCCTTAACGACCGCTCACGGTATATATACGTCGGCAGAATGGCTCGCACAGGCACAATCACGTACCTGTACGTCCCCTTTAACTGCCTGCTGCGTGGTCGCGCGCGTGACGCCGGTGGCGCGCTCGCAACCCTGCAGTCATCCCGTGAGTCGGACCGTGGGTCCCGCGGACTCGATCGCCGCGGGGATCCCCGCAATCGTCTCATGGAGCGGGGAGATGTTAGTGTAAACACAACATCTACCCACTCCTCTACTGACACTGTCACCGATCTCCGCTCTGTGTAATCGGAGCGGAGATCGGTGACGTGTCACTCGTAGCCACGCCCCCCCTGAGTTAGAAACACGCCCCTAGGCACACTTAACCCCTACAGCGCCACCTACTGGTTAACCCCTTCACTGCCAGTGTCATTTTTACAGTAATCAGTGCATTTTTATAGCACTGATCGCTGTATAAATGACAATGGTCCCAAAAATGTGTCAAAAGTGTCCGATGTGTCCGCCATAATGTCGCAGTCAAGAAAAAAATTGCTGATCGCCGCCATTACTAGTAAATGAAAAAAAATTATAAAAATGGCATAAAACTATCCCCTATTTCGTAAACGCTATAATTTTTGTGCAAACCAATCAATAAATGGCGATTGCGATTTTTTTTTTATTTTTTTTTATTTTTTTTTACCAAAAATATGTAGAAGAATATGTATCGGCCTAAACTGATGAAAAAAAAAAAGTTTTTTTATATATTTTTTGGGGGGATATTTATTATAGCAAAAAGTAAAAAATATTGCATTTTTTTTCAAAATTGTCACTCTATTTATGTTTATAGCGCCCAGGAAACGGCGACAAACTTCAGTACCCTAAATTTTTCCATAGGCGGCGCTTTAAAAACCCCCCTACAGGTCATCAGTTTAGAGATAACTGTGGATAATGGCCGTAGAATTATTGGTCTCACTCCGGTGTGTGCGGCGATATGTAACTGACGTTTTCATACATAGGTGCCCCCAACATTTGTTCGTATGTGTATGTGTATGGAGGGGTGGCTTGAAATTTCTTCAGGGGGAGGTTTAGGTGCTGGGGACTGGGGTATAACCAATTTTTTTCAATAAACTTTATTTTTATCACAAAAGTCCCCTTTGTGATAACATTTTGTCCCAAGACATGCGGGACACAGGAGCCCGGGAAACATGGCAGGGTGCCAGAGCTGGGGGAGAGGGCCTGGAAGTCGACCATGGGTAGGGTTGCCACCTCATCCCTTTAAACCCGAACACATAAGAATTAGACAGGTTCTGAGGCTAATTGAATGCAGATAAGGCACTAAGTGAGTTTAATTACCACCTTAATCAGCCACAGAACCTGTGTAATTTAATATGTGTTCGGGTTTAAAGGGATGAGGTGGCAACCCTAACCGTGGGCTTGACAGCTTTGGGCTGTAGCGGCTGTAAGTGTGTGTAAACCCCACCCACTGTTGCTGATGTATGCCATACGTTGATGGCAGTGAAGGGGTTAAGGGCCCATGCACACCTGTGTTACACCAGTATTTAGTGAGTAACATGTTACAGCAACCCCATCCCCCACTTCCCTCTGACAGCGGACAGGGGGGTTCCTTTCCCCTGCAGCTGCTGTCAAATTTAATTTTGGCAGGGCTCCACCCACATAGTAAAGACATTCATTCACAGGGATCTGTGACTGAAGAAACTACAAGTACCGTCTTCCCTCCATGGCAGATGGCTTGTACTTGTCAATGGACAATGACTCCCTCCTTACAGCGGTACAGACAGAAAGCCGGAGGAAGAGTCTGCAGGAGCCTGACATTGCAGGAGCCATCCACTGATTGCGGCTGCAATACTTTGCAGGCTCCTTTTTGTAAAAATAAAAATAAATAAATAATATATATATATATATATATATATACTGTACATATGAAAAATTTTACCTGCAAAAATATGCTCACTTTTTTGTAAAAGCTAAACTTAGTCTTTACATTTCATTAGCCTGTTAAAAAGAAGGGTTGGAAGAACCACGGAAGGCACGATAAAAGCAGAATTTTAACTTTAACATAAAAAACAATGATAAAAATTCAGTGTAGATGTCTGTACATTTATCAACCTCCTCAGAACATACCTTAGTGATGGCGTACATCAGAGTGTGCAGTAAGGGGATTATATAGTGCAGGTTGTCACTGAGTTCCGCCTGAGGACACAATACAGAAAGACAGACAGATTAGGATGTTCCATATCACAGATATCACATTCATTTGTTCCATTCCTGTAGGAGTGGAGGACACGAGGCTCCTCTAGGATGATCCATCAGGATGTATTTGTAAAAAACATCGCTCTCCCCCTCTCCCTTTTCTCTCTACCTTCCTTCCTCCATCGCTCTCTTTTCCTCCTTTCTCACTCTTTCCTCTCCTTTTTTTTCTCTCTCTCTCTCTCTCTCTCCCCCTCTCTCCTTTTTTTTCTCTCCCCCTCTCTCCTTTTTTTTCTCTCCCCCCCTCTCCTTTTTTTTCTCTCTCCCCTCTCCTTTTTTTTTCTCTCTCCCCCTCTCCTTTTTTTTTCTCTCTCCCCCTCTCCTTTTTTTTTCTCTCTCTCCCCCTCTCCTTTTTTTTTCTCTCTCTCCCCCTCTCCTTTTTTTTTTCTCTCTCTCCCCCTCTCCTTTTTTTCTCTCTCTCTCCCCCTCTCCTTTTTTTTCTCTCTCTCTCCCCCTCTCCTTTTTTTCTCTCTCTCTCCCCCTCTCCTTTTTTTCTCTCTCTCTCCCCCTCTCCTTTTTTTCTCTCTCTCCCCCTCTCCTTTTTTCTCTCTCTCTCCCCCTCTCCTTTTTTCTCTCTCTCTCCCCCTCTCCTTTTTTCTCTCTCCCCCTCTCCTTTTTTCTCTCTCCCCCTCTTCTTTTTTCTCTCTCCCCCTCTTCTTTCTCTCTCTCTCCCCCTTTCCTTTTTTTCTCTCTCTCCCCCTTTCCTTTTTTTCTCTCTCTCCCCCTCTCCTTTTTTTTTCTCTCTCTCCCCCTCGCCCTTTTTTGCTCTCTACCTTCCTTCCTCCTTCTCTCTCTCTCTCTCTCTCTCTCTCTTTTCCACCTTTCTCACTCTTTCCTTCTCTCCCTCCTGCCTCTCTCCTCCCCTTTTCTTTCTCTCTCTTCCCCCTCTCCAATTTCTCTCTCTCTCTCTCTCTCTCTCCCTTTTCTCTTCCTCCCCCTCTCCCTTTTCTCTTCCTCCCCCTTTTCTTTTCCTCCCCCTTTTCTCTCTCTCTCCCCCTTTCAGTCTCTCTCCCCCTTTCAGTCTCTCTCCCCCTTTCAGTCTCTCTCCCCCTTTCAGTCTCTCTCTCCCTTTTCTCATTCTCTCTCCCTTTTCTCATTCTCTCTCCCTTTTCTCATTCTCTCTCCCTTTTCTCATCCCCCCCCCTCTCTCTCTCGTGCGCACACTCTCTCTCTTCTCTCTCTCCCCCTCTCCCTCTCTCTCTTCTCTCTCTCCCCCTCTCTCTCTTCTCTCTCTCCCCCTCTCCCTCTCTTCTTGCGCTCTCTCTCTCTCCCCCCTTTCCCTTTTTTCTCTCCCCCCTCCCTCCCTCCTCTCTCCCCCTCTCAACTTTCAGTCTCTGTCTCCCCTTTCTCATTCCCCCCCCCTCTCTCTCTTCTCTCTCCCCTTTATCTCTTTTCTCTCTCCCTTTTCTTTCTCTCTTTTATCTCTCTCTTCTCTCTCTCCCTTTTCTTTCTCTTCTCCCTCTCTACTCTACTCTATCCTTTTCTCTCTCCCTTTTCTCTCTCCCTTTTCTCTCTCCCTTTCTTTCTCGTACATCACGGGACACAGAGCGACATAGTCATTACTAATGGGTTATATAGTTACCGTCAGGTGCTGGCACTGGCAACTTCCAAAACCGGAAGTACCCTCCCCTATATAAGCCCCTCCCATCCGGGAGCACCTCAGTTTTTTGCCAGTGTCTAAGGTGTTGGCCAAGAAGAAACATGTGTTTTTCACTGAGCTTGCGTACAGGTTCTTTTGGGCCTCAGTAAGCTATTCCGGATCCGACCAAAAAAGCTTCATAGCTAAACGGTCGGTACCCGGGCCTTGCAGAGAAGAGCAAGGTTCTGCCTGTAATGCTTCTCTTAGGAGAGCTGGACCCTGGGATCCAGAGCTCTGGTCATACCCACGACCAAGATGTTTTCTGTGCAGGGTGCTATACAGGTCCAGGGGAGTGGAATCCTTGGGAACCCGGTCCCTGAAGGTTTGATTACAATGCCTGCCGTGATAGGTGAAGTTTGGGCTTTTGTGGACCAAACAAAGTCCTGCGGCGGGGAACAGGTAAGTGGGGGCCCCCAGGAACTTGGTTCTATTGGGGGACCCCCAAGCCTAATTTGTCTTTCTGTCTGTTACCTAACGGTATTCCCGCTAATATCTGTGCATGCCTGTAACTACTAAAAAAATGTAATAATTTTTAATGGTGGTCAAGAAAAAAAAAAAAAAAAAAGAATGTTTTTTTTATATATGTTTAGTATATTAAACTGCGGTACCTGTGTTCGTCCACTAGAGGCCGCTGTGGAATGTTTTTCTTGTCATATGGACTAGTTTCTCTCAGAGAGCAAAGTCCAGGCAGCTGGTGAGTTCTCCTACAGGAAACTGTTTCCTCTGCCATGTTGCAGTGTTCGTCTATCCCCCGGCCTGCGGCAAAGGGGGCCCTGGCTCCTGTCCCTGGTTTCCATGTTTGAAAATTAGCGCCGAGGCGCACGTGGCCGCGCGCGTGCGCGTGCACGCGCCTCTATATATAGAGGTGGCCGGAAAAAGGGGCGGGGCCTGGGGGATGACGCTCTGTGCGCGCCGCAGCGCTTCTGCGCATGTGCGGGCGTCCCAGCAGGTTTTTAAAAAGCCACATTATTGCAGTAAGCTGGCTATGAAGTACAGAGACAGAGCTGGCAACATTTAAAGGCATACAGCAAGCGGTTGATACAGGCATCCCCTAGAAAGGCACATTAGTAGACACCAACTGTTTATTATAGCAGCATTTATGCTAGACTATTATCAGTAACTGGTGTATTTTCGGCTGGAATACCTCAGCTTTGTGGCTTAGGAATATGCCGTCTAAAAACTCCGGGACTAGAAATTCCAGGAGGAATAGGGGGTCTCCATCGGGCTCTGAGGATCTTGGGCATGCTTTGGCTGCACCAGTCTCCCCTGAAGAATCAGAGGTTAGTGACCGTAGGGCACCCCCAGGAGTACCTGGTACTGTGGCTGTCCCCAGTTCACCTGCTCCTGTGTATGTAACAGAGGAGGTTTTTTCCTCAGCTCTGGGAGGGCTGGAAGAGAGATTGTCAGCACTAATTGCTGCTTCCCTGTCACAGGAGAAAAGCGCTCGATCTCCGTCTCCTCCCTCAGAGTGCCTGTTAACAGAGCAACAGTCCCATACAGAGAACGACCTACCTGAGGGGGATCAGGATGAGGTTGATTCAGTTGTAGAGGAATCAACAGTGGAGGAGCCGTTCTCAGCATCACATGCTGAGAGGTTATGGGTGCAGTCCCTGACTAATATGGTCCGATCAGCATTTAAAATGCCACTTGCGGAGCCATCCTCCTCTTCTGTCTCCTCGTTGGGGTCGCTAAAAGCTCCCCAGACTGTTTGTTCTTTTCCGATCCATCCTTTACTGGAGGGGCTCATTTACCAGGATTGGGAGCATCCTGACAAAATATTTACTCCCCCCCAAGAGATTTCCGGTGGTCTATCCTATGGAGGATAAGTTCGTCAGAAAATGGAAGGTCCCTACAGTGGACGCAGCCATCTCTTGTGTGAATAAATCACTGACATGTCCGGTGGAAAATGTCCAAATGTTCAAGGACCCAATAGATAAAAAATTGGAGTCCTTATTGAAATCTGCTTTTTCTACAGCAGGATTGGTGACACAACCAGCAGTGGCAGCTATAGGGGTCTGCCAAGCAGTGAAGGATCAGTTGAAACAGGTCTTAAGGGACGTGCCAGATCAGCAGGCTCTTGCTCTAGCTGATCTACCTAGAGCCTTATGCTTTGCGGTGGACGCTATAAAGGATTCAATCCATCAGGCCTCCCGCCTTACGCTGTCTGTAGTACATATGCGCAGGCTTCTATGGCTCAAAAACTGGTCTGCTGAAGCTCCCTGTAAAAAATTGCTGGTCAGCTTCCCATTCCATGGGGAGCGCTTATTCGGGGAAGACCTGGACAAGTATATCCAGAGAATTTCCAGCGGTAAAAGTACACTCTTGCCGGTCAAAAATAGAGTTGGAGGTCCCTCTTTTAAGAGGCCGGCTTCTCCAGTCCCTAGGACATCGGCTGTGAAACAGTTCCGACGGCCTCCCCGGTCAAATCCCGGAGGTAAAAATCAGGGACAGTTGCAGGGTAACAAGAAGCCCTGGAGCAGGAGAGGTACAAAACCTCCCCCAAAGTCAAATGCATGAAGGGTTGCCCCCACCCAATCGGGTGGGGGGAAGACTTCAGTTGTTCACAGAAACCTGGCGGGACACGATCCGAGACAGATGGGTGCTCTCCGCAGTAAATCTGGGATACAAATTGGAGTTAAAAAACTCCCCTCCTTCCCGCTTTATAAGGTCGAACGTGCCAAGGGATCCCCAGAAGAGAGGATCCCTCCTGTTGGCACTGGAACAATTATTGCTTCGAGCAGTAATTATAGAGGTCCCCCTGGAAGAATGGGGGTTCGGGTTTTACTCAAACCTCTTTACAGTTCCGAAGCCAAACGGGGACGTGAGGCCCATATTAAATCTAAAAGGGCTAAACAAATTCCTACATATCAGGACTTTCCGGATGGAGTCGATCCGATCGGTGGCCACTGCCCTACAAGGGGAGGAATGGTTAGCCTCGATCGGCATCAAAGATGCTTATTTGCACATCCCCATCTTTCCAGCCCACCAAAATTTCTACGCTTTGCGATAGAAGGGCGCCATTTTCAGTTCAGAGCCTTACCCTTCGGTCTGGCCACAGCACCAAGAGTGTTCACAAAAATTCTGGCCCCATTATTGGCCAATCTAAGAACACGAGGTGTAACGATAATGGCATATCTAGACGACTTGTTGCTGATAGACCACTCAGTGGAAAAACTAGAAGTGGTTGTTCACGAGACAATCAAGTATCTGGAATATCACAGTTGGATTATCAACCGAGACAAGTCAGCCCTAAAACCAGTCAAAAGTCTGGAATACTTGGGGCTAAGGCTGGATTCAGACCAGAGAAAAATTTTCTTGCCTCGAGAAAAGGGGTCGTCTTTGAGAGATTTGATCCACTTAGTGGGTTCAAAAAGACAGCCATCCATACGCCTGTGCATGAGGCTGCTGGGAAAAATGGTGGCATCATTCGAAGCAGTACCCTACGGTCAATTCCATTCAAGGAAGTTGCAAAGGGCCATACTGTCAGCCTGGAACAAAAAAGTTCAGGCTCTGGACGTACCAATGTCCTTGTCCCCTTCCGTTCGCAGAAGCCTCCGTTGGTGGTTGGTTCCCCGGAATCTGGAAAGAGGGAAATCCTTCAGTCCGATTTCTTGGAAGGTGGTCACTACAGATGCCAGCCTTTTAGGCTGGGGAGCAGTACTGGAGCAATGGTCTCTCCAGGGCAGATGGTCGGATGCGGAAAAGGCCCTGCCCATCAATCTCTTAGAGATACGAGCAGCCCGGTATGCCCTAGTAGCATGGACATCCAAACTCCAAGGGTCCCCTGTCAGAGTTCAGTCAGACAATGCCACAGCAGTGGCATATATCAATCGTCAGGGGGGCACCAGGAGTCGTGCAGCCCAAAGGGAAGTAAATTACATCCTGAGATGGGCAGAAAGATATGTCCCAGCCATATCTGCGGTATTCATTCCAGGGGTGGAGAATTGGAAGGCGGACTTTCTAAGTCGCCAACAATTATGCCCAGGGGAATGGTCCCTTCATCCCGAGGTTTTCCGGACAATATGTCAGCGGTGGGGAACACCGGATGTAGATCTGCTAGCATCCAGGTTCAACACGAAAGTGGACAGGTTTGTCTCTTGGACAAGGGATCCCCTAGCGTGCGGCTCGGATGCCCTAGTGTTCCCTTGGGATCAGTTCAAGCTGATATATGCATTCCCACCGCCACAATTGTTACCTCGATTACTCCGCAGAATCAGGGTAGAAAAGAAACCAGTGATTCTGGTGGCTCCAGCGTGGCCCCGAAGAGCATGGTACGCGGAGATTGTAAAAATGTCTGTGGAGAGTCCTTGGACCCTCCCACATCGTCCGGACCTGCTTTCGCAGGGACCGATATACCACCCTTCCTTACCAGCCCTAGGTTTGACGGCCTGGCTATTGAAGCCCACATTCTAAAAAGGAGAGGGCTCTCTAATGCTGTGGTGTCTACCATGATCAATGCCAGGAAACCGGTATCCAGGCAGATCTACTATAGAATCTGGAAGGCGTACATCGCCTGGTGTGAGGCCAGGAAATGGCATCCACGTAAATATGTAATAGGTAGAATTCTGGACTTCCTACAATGGGCTGTAGATAGGAAGCTTGCCTTGAGTACTATCAAAGGTCAGATTTCGGCCTTGTCAATATTTTTTCAAAGGCCCTTGGCTTCGCATTCACTAGTCAAAGCCTTTATACAAGGAGTGATGCGTATTAGTCCTCCGGTTAATATTCCCATATGTCCATGGGATCTAAACTTGGTTCTGTCGGTTCTACAGAAACAACCATTTGAACCATTACAGCATATTTCCTTAGTGCTTCTCACCAGGAAATTGATTTTTCTAGTAGCCATTTGTTCGGCTAAAAGAGTATCGGAATTAGCAGCTATGTCCTGTAAGGAGCCATATCTGGTTATCCATAAGGACAGAGTAGTGTTACGTCCTCATCCAGCCTTTCTTCCTAAGGTGGTATCGAGTTTTCATTTGAACCAAGATGTGGTTCTTCCTTCTTTTTTCCCCAAGCCTACTTCGGTAGAGGAAAAGTTATTGCATTCTTTGGATGTAGTAAGAGCAGTTAAAGCTTATCTAAAAGCCACTGCTCAGATTCGCAGAACGGATACTTTGTTTATTCTGCCGGAAGGCCCCAGAAAGGGTCAGGCAGCGTCAAAATCTACTTTAGCCAAGTGGATTCGACAGGTCATAATACAAGCCTATAGCTTGAGAAGTAGACCGCCTCCGTTCAAAGTTAGAGCGCACTCCACGAGAGCAGTTGGAACTTCATGGGCAGTGCATCACCAGGCCTCCCTGGCTCAAGTCTGTAAGGCCGCAACATGGTCTTCAGTACACACGTTTACTAGGTTCTACCAGGTGGACGTTAGAAGTCAGGAGGATGTCGCCTTTGGGCGCAGTGTGTTGCAGGCCGCAAAAGATCCTCATGTCTGATAGCGCTCAGCTTATATATGGTGTATCCCCCCCCTCATTTGGCATTGCTTTAGGACATCCCATTAGTAATGACTATGTCGCTCTGTGTCCCGTGATGTACGAGAAAGAAAATAGGATTTTTATAACAGCTTACCTGTAAAATCCTTTTCTTGGAGTACATCACGGGACACAGAGCTCCCGCCCCTCTTTGGGGACACTTATTGCTTTGCTACAAAACTGAGGTGCTCCCGGATGGGAGGGGCTTATATAGGGGAGGGTACTTCCGGTTTTGGAAGTTGCCAGTGCCAGCACCTGACGGTATCTATATAACCCATTAGTAATGACTATGTCGCTCTGTGTCCCGTGATGTACTCCAAGAAAAGGATTTTACAGGTAAGCTGTTATAAAAATCCTATTTTTCTCTCTCCCCTTTCTCTCTCCCTTTTCTCTCTCCCTTTTCTCTCTCCCTTCTCTCTCTCCCTTTTCTCTCTCCCTTTTCTCTCTCCCTTCTCTCTCCCTTCTCTCTCTCCCTTTTCTCTCTTCCTTTTCTATCCTCTCCCTTTTCTCTCTCTCTCCCTTTTCTCTCTCTCTCCCTTTTCTCTCTCTCTCCCTTTTCTCTCTCTCTCCCTTCTCTCTCTCTCTTTCCTCTCTCTCTCTCTCTCTCTCTCTCTCCCCCCCTTTCTTTCTCTCCCTTTCTTTCTCTCTCTCTCTCTCCCCCCTCCCCCTTTTCAGTCTCTCCCCCCCCCTTTTAGAAAGATCTTACTAATTTTCATTTTAACAGATAATAGTAGTTGGTAGAAGAGGAGAGGTCTGTATGGAAGGAGCATCTCTTGGCTGCTTGGCTGCTAGGACACTGATATTATTAAGGCCAGACCTGCTTTTCATGTCAAGACAGAGCCTTTTTGTATCTTATTTCCATGTGCCGCGTGTCTTCAATTCACATGTAACGGCCCAACTGGGGCAGCCTGAAATGGACTGAGCAGAGGCCAGCAGGGTGTTGCTCATTCCAATGACAATTGAATTGCGTTCTGTTGAAAACTTTCCTGGCTGTTTTATTGTCTCTCCATAGAATATTCCGCACACCATGTGACAGCTGTTTACTAACCAAGCCATGTGATCCCTATATCCTAGTGGACATGGTGATCACATGATCAATAGTGATCGGGAGCAATTAGTGACAGCAGAGCTGCGCACTCCTAGTTGTGAAATTGGAACGTAGAATAAAGTTTCCTTAGCACTGGGCTGAGGAGAAATAATCTACGAATTGAGGGAGAAAACGTGGTTAAAAGTTAGGTGTAATTTTGGTAAAAAATGTAGAAATCTTTTATACTGCCAAATATATATAGAAACTCCATGTATGAGGTAAGCTCAGTGTTTTCATCCTCCCCAATCCTGATACTAACATAGGGGAGGGCCGGGTGCTCCAAGAGGAAGCAGAGCAGATGGTGGAGTCTACATTAGGTTGTCTAAGAACAGTTGGAGGCGAGGCACTGGTGAGGCACTGGATGAGAATATGAACAAAACCATGCATAGAACCTGATGGCCTGGGCTCGGCAGCTCTCCACAAAACAGGGGCCCCTTAAAAGAGAGGGTTACCCGAATCCCAAAAATCCTCAGGTCAGTTGTCAAAGTCGGGTCAAAATGAGCATGAGACCAAAATCTTGTACAAAGAACTGATGCCAAAAAAAAAAAGAAGAACAATCAATGTGTTTCAGGGGGCGGTAAAAGCCCCCATTCATCAGCGCTACAAAGAAAGATTAAAAATGATACATATAAAGTGAGGTATTTAAATCCAAAAAGCTGATTACACATATTTGTATCAATCTAAATATCTAGTTTTTAACCTTTCTTTGTAGCCCAGATGAAGGATTTGTTGGCCCCCCAAAACACATTGGATGGTATTTTCTTTCTCGCTGTCATCAGTTGCATAATGAAAGACTTTGGACCAGAGTTCCATGGATGTTCCAGAGGTTGCTACGGGTTCCTTGAGCAATAAGTAATTCCTGCCTCTGAGATAAGTTCCCACTGACATCATTGAGCGTTTTAACTTTCTATTGCCATTAAATGTTCCCCACATGTCGGTAACAATCCATACATACAAAGACTCCAAAACAAATACCGTATATACTCGAGTATAAGCCGAGTTTTTCAGCCGTATTTTTAGGGCTGAAAATACCCCCCTCGGCTTATACTCGAGTCAGTACCTGAATTCTTGCCAGGCGTCCATTTTTTTAAAAGTGACGGCTTCCTCCTGGCGTTCCGTTCCGTGATAGGCATTTGACACTGTGTTCCGCCTATCACGGAGGTCCTCTCATCCTCGGACTCAGTTTCCCAGCAGACACTGTGTTCAGTGTTCCGCCAATCGCAGACGTCCTCTTGTTCGAGGATGAAAGAATGTCCATGATTGGCGGAACACTGAACACAGTGTCTGCTGGGAAACTGTCCGAGGATGAGAGGACCTCTGTGATAGGCGTGTCAAATGCCTATCACGGAACTCGGGCACAGTGAGACTGCAATGGGCACAGTGAGGTTGCAATGGGCACAATGAAGCTGCAAATGGGCATTGTTGACCCTCTTTTCCGCTTACAGTAGCTGCTTCATTTCTCACCCTCGGCTTATACTCAAGTCAATAAGTTTTTCCAGTTTTTTGTGGTAAAATTAGGCTTATACTCGAGTATATATGGTACCTTCAGAAATTAAGTTCTGTGTAATAAAATGGAAGGGGACCGGGAAAAAGTATTGAACCCGCTAACTGAAATTAATACTTAGTACAAAATCCTTTGTTGGTAATGACAGTTTCAAGACGCTTCCTGTATGGAGGAACGAGTCGCATGCGTTGCTCAGGTGTGATTTTGGTCTTCAGATCTTGAAGGTTCCGTGGGGCCTCTTCTATGAACTCCGATCTTTACTTCTTTCCAGAGATTTTCTATTGGATTCCAGTCATGTAATTGGCTGGGCCATTCTAGCAGCTTTATTTTCTTTCTCCTCGGCTTTGTGTTCGGGATGATTGTCCTCCTGAGATCTCCGCCCTCCTTTTCATCTTCATCATCCTGGTAGATGGCGGCAGATTTTCTCTTATCATCCATGGACTGACACGGCGTCTCTTTACACTTTACACGTGGGTTATGTCCCTGCTTGCAGGAGAAGACCTAGGCAGAATGTGAGATGTTATACATACATTCTAAAAGCCAGAGCTGAACAGCCCCACCCAGGGGGCGGTCCCTCCGGGCATAACCCTCCCACTACAGTCAGCAGACTTCAGTTTTTTTCTGCCTAGCAGAAGGAGAAGACGTGGCTCCCTCAGGAGCCAGTCTCCTGACCTATTTTATTCCTTTTTGGAATTCTTTTTATTTTATTTTTGAGAATCTTCTATCAACTGTCGGCTGGGCAACAGGTTGGGTACAAGATATCCTCGTAGTCTTCCCTGTCCGACCATCGAGCGTGCTGATCCTCGCCTTCTGTGCGTGAGACTCAGTTCACGACAGGCCCCATGACTCCAGGGGTGGCCGGGTTTGCTTTCATGCTCCCACGGTCCTCTCAAGACTGAACAGCTCCTGACTGACTGTATCTTTCGCGGTGGACCGGGCCGACAGCTACTCAGTACTGCACTGTGATAGTCCTGTCAGAAACACCAGTGTGTCCCTCAGGGGACGGGTAAGTAGTCTCTCCTGCCTGCAGGTGAGTACAAAGGGCTGTGTGTTTCTCTGTGGGGGATTTTCCCTGTCTCCCCCTGTATTTCATTGTCACTCTCTGTCACCATTACTGGCGCTGACTGTGTGGGGTGCTTGGGGGTCACACTGTTCTTGGGGGGGCTCATGCTGGTCTGCAATGTATGCCTTGGGGTTTGTTTTTTTTTTGGGGGCCTGAGTGGCGCTGTGCGTGTGTGCTGTTTCATTTTAACTGCGTCATGGCGGCCATCTTGCCGCGGATCGCCTCAGTGAAGTGCGGCGGCCATTTTCTTGTAGCCCGCGCGCTTTTCAGCACTAGTTTGGCCTCTAGCGCTGCTATAGCAGCGCGAATCTCCTCACAGTCTCCTCACAGCTTACCAGCGCTGACACAGCGCGGTACAGACAGCGGAACTAAGCGGTCCCTGGTCCGGTTTGGTGAGTCCCCTGGGCGCCCCTTCCTCAGTCAGCACAGCCTGTGGGTGGACTTTTTATCTGAGAGAGTCTCAGAGAGGGACAATATGGAGTCTGTGTCACCAGCTTCCCCTAAAAATGTCAGTGGCAACAGGCAGTGCTTCAGCACTGCGGGTCCTATGGACCTGTTGTGGGCAGCCCTGGAATCATTTCTGACCAGGATGGGAGCTGTGTGCAAGCGCAAGGTGCAAAAAGGCGCCCTCTCCCCACTTTATCTACTCGAGGGCAGTGCGCTGATTCAGATATGGGCCTAGCCACTATCGCTCAGGACCCTAGTTCTGAATGTATGGATGGTTTTGAACAGGACATTCCTTATGAGGGAAACTCCAGTTCTGAGTCAGTAAATGACAGGGCGCTTGTTAGTGTACTCATGACTGCGGTGAGGGACACTCTCAAGCTCAAATGCTGCGGATGCAGAACCTCAGGCGGATACTGTCTCCTTTGGTTCTTTTAAGGCCAGGCCTTCTAAAGGGGTTTTTTCCATTGTACTTTCTTTGACCAGCTCATTGATAAGGTCTGGGAAAAGCCGCAGAAGAATTTTTTTATGGTCCCGCGGCGTTTGTCTATCAGGTACCCCTTAAAGATGACCTACTTAAAAAGTGGGCTTCTCCCCCAGTGGTCGACCCTCCAGTCGCCCGGTTGAACAAGGCCATCACTCTCCCGATGGAGGGGACTCCTGCATTTGAGGACCCCACTGACAGGAGGTCAGAAGTGGTGAGCAGAACCATGTTTGCCTTGTTGGGATCCGCCCTACGACCTGTGGTAGCGGCGACCCTTGTGTCTAAAACACTTACAGGTTGGGCAAAAATGTTGCACCTAGCTGTACAGGAGCATATTCTTCCTCCAGACACAGTTGCTCTGGCCCACCAACTGGTTCAGGGCCTGGTTTCTGTGTGCGACGCCACGCTGAACGCGGCCCCTTTAATATCCAGGGCCTCTGTCTCGGCGGTGGTATTGCGTCGTCTTATCTGGTTGAAATGCTGGTCTGCTGACCTAGCCTTAGGAAGCTCCTGACGGATCTACTATTTTAAAGGCGGTAGACCTTTCGGTGCTGCTCTGGATGACATCGTCATGGATGTCACGGGAGGTAAACGCACTCTTCTTCCTTAGACTAGCAAGGGTGAGGAGGCCCGCCGCAAACAGGGGCCTTCCTTTCCAGCAAAACAGGGGTTTTTTCGTCAGAGTCCACAGGTAGACCCTCTCAGACTGACGGCAGTGCGGCTGGTGGGCACAAGTGCCCCTGGGTGCGTAAGCCAAACAAGCGGCTCCCAAGCCCGCCTCCGCGTGAAGTCTTGCCTCTGCCCGACTCTGGGGTGGGGGGACGACTTCGCAGGTTCACGGATCGGTGGACCTCCCGAATCTCCGACTGGTGGGTGTGCGAGGTGGTCACCTCAGGTTATAGGATAGTATTCCGATCCTGGCCCCCACACAGATTCTTTCCCTTGAATCTTCCGCTCCTTCCTACCTGTCGGGCAGCCCTCTTGGGGGCTGTACAGGATTTGATCAGGTCCGGAGTGATTGTGCCGGTTCCGTCACAGGAGAGTTTTCAGGGATTCTGCTCGAATCTGTTTGTCGTCCCAAAAATAGGACGTGGTTCGACCTATCCTGGACCTCAAGGCCCTGAAAGCCTTCGAGAAGGTGCAGAAATTCCGCATGGAATCCATTCGCACGGTGATCGCTACACTCCACCAAAGGGATTTTCTTCTGGCGTCCTTGGACTTCAAGGACGCCTACTTGCATGTTCCGATCTGCGCAAGTCACCAGAAGTTTCTGCGCCTTGCGATCAGCGAAGTCCACTCTCGATTGTGGCTCTTCCTTTCGGCCTTGCCTCGGCACCAAGGGTGTTCACCAAGGTGCTTGCTCCGGTTCTAGCCTTCTGTTACAGCGAGGTATTGCTGTCGTGGGCTATCTGGACGGTCTTCTGCTATGAGCAGAAAGTGGCTCAGACTTAGAGGAAAGGTGACTATCGTCAATTAGACCCTCAGGGACTTCGGGTGGTTCCTGAACATTCAGGAGTCAGTCCTGGTCCCGACTCAGTGTCTGGAGTCTCTAGCTCTGGTTCTGAGACTCCTTGGAGGCAAAGGTATCCTACCTCTGGAGAAGTTGCTGACACTTCAGTCTGCGGTGCGGGTGCTGACATCCCGAACATGGTTGTCAATCCGTTGTTTGCATGAGAGTCCCGGGACTCCTGGTGGCCTCCTTCGCGGCCATTCCGTATGCCCAATCACACACCAGGGCATTGCAGAAGGAGATCTTGTCCACCTGGGACAAATCCCCGTTGTCCTTGGATCTTCGGATCCAGGTGATTCACCTGGTCAGGGTGTCCCTGACAGGGTGGTTGGGACCCTCGGCTCTTCGGTACGGAAAGTCGTTCCCCTCCCATCCAATGGACGGTACTCACGACGGACGCCAGCCTGACGGGCTGGGGTGGAGTCTGGGGAGTCCTGTCGGCTCAAGGCCTTGGACTCCGGACGAGCCCGTTTACCAATCACTGTTCTGGAAATGCGGGCCATCAGACTGTGTCTCTCCTCAGGTCGGAGAGAGTACGGGGTCGCTCCATCAGGAGCCAGTCGGACAACGCCACGGCGGTGGCGTATGTAAACCATCACGGGGGGACTCGGAGCTCAGCTGCGGCTTCCGAGGTAATCCGTATCCTGAAGTGGGCCGGAAGAAATGTGCCGGCTCTGTAGGGGCGGACTATCTGAGTCGCCAATCGCCAGACGCCGGACCAGGAAGAGTGGTCCTTGCTAGAGGTCGACCGATATGGGTTTTTCTCTGGCCGATGCCGATGCCGATATTTTGAAATTGGGGCGGCCGATGGCCGATATATGATGCCGATTTTTGTGACCGATATTTTAGGCCGATTAAAAAAAAAAAAAAAAAACCCTCACCCACTCTATTCCTTCCTGCTTACTCCTGTCACTCTAGCACACACTTGATGTCCTCAGTACAGATGGCACTGGTTTGGAACTGGCAGGTGGCACTGGTTTGGAACTGACAGATGGCACTGGCAGGTGGCACTATTGGAACTGACAGATGGCACTGGTTTGGAACTGACAGATGGCACTGGCATGTGGCACTGGCTGGCGGTACTGGTTTGGAACTGACAGATGGCTCTATTGGCACTGGCAGGTGGCACTGGTTTGGAACTGACAGATGGCACTGGCAGGTGGTACTGGTTCGGAACTGACAGATGGCACCGATTGGCAGCAGGGGGCACTGGTTTGGAACGGACAGATGGCACTAGTTTGGGACAGATGGCACTGATTGGCAGTGGCACTTGCAATTGGAACTGGGTGGCACTGGCGTGTGACACTGGTTGGCACTGGCTGGTGGCACTGACAGATGGCACTGATTGGCGGTGGCACTGACAGATGGCACTGATTGGCGGTGGCACTGACAGATGGCACCGATTGGCACTGGCTTGTGGCACTGACAGATGGCACTGGCTGGTGGCACTGATTGGTACTGGCTGGGGGCACTGACAGATGGCACTGGCTGTGGCACTGATAGATGGCACCGATTGGCGGTGGCACTGATTTGGGTGGCACTGACAGATGGCCCTGATTGACACTGGCTGGTGGCACTGACAGATGGCACCGATTGGCGGTGACACTGATTGACACTGGCTGGTGGCACTGATTGACACTGGCTGGTGGCACTGACAGATGGCACTGGCTGGGGGCACTGACAGATGGCACTGGCTGGGGGCACTGACAGATGGCACTGGCTTGGGCACTGACAGATGGCACTGGCTTGGGCACTGACAGATGGCACTGGCTTGGGGCACTGGCAGGTTTCACACTAAGCCGAGTGTAATGTGTGAAACTTACAGAGAGGAGAGAGAGAGAGAGAGCTGTTAGAATTGAGCTCGATGTGGGGGTGGGCGGGCCAGCAGCTAAATTACACCAGCCAATGATTGGGCTGCTTTAGACGTAGTGGCCCGCCCAGATACCATCCCATTGGCTGGTGTAATATCTGCTGGGTCCCGCCCACCCCCGACATCAAGCTGACACATCCTCTCTCTCTCCTCTTACTTTCAGTTTCACACACACAGCACGGCGCTTGATGCTGCTGAGTGTGGAGAAGTGTGGAGAAGTGTGGAGGAGGGAGGAGGAGGGGGGAGGAAGTGCAGCCAGTGAATAATATCGGCCAGTTTTGATATTAATCGGCCAAAGCCGATTTATCAAAAATGCCTAAATATCGGCCGATATATCGGCCAGCCGATTTATTGGTCGACCTCTAGTCCTTGCATATTTCAACTCCTTTGCCGACGGGGGGGCACGTCGGATGTGGACCTGATGGCCTCTCGACTCAGTCGCAAGGGTCGAGGTTGTGGCCAGATCCAGGGATCCTTGGGCGATGACTCGGATGCGTTGGTGGCCCCATAGGGTCCTTATCGCCTGATATAAACTCCGGTGATCCTAATTGTTCCGGATTGGCCTCAGCGTCACTGGTACGCTGATCTGGTACGTCTCGTTGCGGACGTTCCCTGGCGGTTGCCGATGAGGGAGGACCTTCAGTCTCAAGGTCCTATGTTTCATCCGGCTTACAGTCTCTGGCTTTAACGGCAGGGCTGTTTAAAAGCCAGGTGTTGAGGGACCGAGGTCTCTCGGACTCTGTCATTTTGACCATGTTAAGGACACGGAAGTCTTCCTCCAGGCAGATCTATCACCGTGCCTGGAAAGCTTATATCGCCATATGCAAAGCGCTGGACTGGCGTCCTCGGACGTATTCCGTCCCCAGAATCCTGCGTCCTCTACAGTGTGGAGTGACCCAAAAGCTTGCTTTGAGTACCATCAAGGATCAGATTTCGGCCTTGGCCGTCTTCTTTCAGCGACCTCTAGTGGGTCATTTCTTGGTTAGCACCTTGTGTTGGGGGTTCGCCATGTGCTCCCACCGTGGGATCTGAATTTGGTGCTCTAGGTCCTCCAGGAACCTCCTTTTTGGGAATATCCGGGATATTCCTCTCTTGTCTTGTCTCAGAAGGTGGCCTTTTAGTGGCAATCACTTCTGTTTGACGAGTGTCTGAGTTGGCGGCTTTGTCCTGCAAGTCGCCATATTTAGTCATCCATAAGGATAAGGTGGTGTTGCATCCGCGACCTTCCTTTTTGCCAAAGGTGGTGTCTACCTTTCACCTACATGAGGACATTGCCCTCCCGTCCTTGTGTCCTCACCCATTGCATCCCAGAGAGTTTGCGCTGCACATATTGGATGTGGTACGAGCCTTACGGGTGTACCTGTCTGCTACTGCTTCTATTAAGAAGTCTGACTAACTGTTTGTGACTGCCCCTGGTCCATAACAGGGCCAAGCGGTTTCGTCTGCCATCATTTTTAGGGGAATCAGACAAACCGTCATTCAAGCCTATGCTCTCAAAGGGCGGGCGCCTCCCTTTCCGGTTACGGCGCATTCCATCAGGGCAATTGGTGCTTCCTGGGTTTTCCGACATCAAGCGTCGGTTGCACAAGTGCGCAAGGCGGCGACCTGGTCGTCTGTTCATACCTTTTAAGTTTTTTATAAGGTTGATGTGGCTGCATCTTCGGATGCTTCCTTCGGCCGCAGGGTGCTGCAGGCCGCTGTTTAAAGTTGCGACTCCTCCGTTGAGGAGCTCTGCCTTATTGGAGTGAAGTTTTGGTTTTTCCATTTATACTGCTCCCATCCCTCTTGACACTGCTTTGGGACATCCCACGTGTAAAGTGTAAAGAGACGCCGTGTCAGTCCATGGATGATAAGAGAAAATAGGATTTTTTGTACTCACCGTAAAATCCTTTTCTCTGACATCCATGGACTGACACGGCACCCACCCTTCCTTTTTAAGTTTGTACTGCTTTGTTACGAACTGAAGTCTGCTGACTGTAGTGGGAGGGTTATGCCCGGAGGGACCGCCCCCTGGGTGGGGCTGTTCAGCTCTGGCTTTTAGAATGTATGTATAACATCTCACATTCTGCCTAGGTCTTCTCCTGCAAGCAGGGACATAACCCACGTGTAAAGTGTAAAGAGACGCCGTGTCAGTCCATGGATGTCAGAGAAAAGGATTTTACGGTGAGTACAAAAAATCCTATTTTTATCACCGTTCATCCTTCCTTTAATGATATGAAGTTTGTCAGTACTGTATGCTGAGCCCCGCCCACACCATGATGTTCCCGCCTCCAAACCTCACTGTTGGAATTAGGGGTGTTTTTGGGGTGATGTGACCTCCAAACATGGTGTGTATTATGGCATCCAAAGAGTTCCATTTTGGTCTCCTCTGAGCAGACGATATTCTCCCCGTATTTCACAGGCGTGTCTATTTGTTGTGCAGCAAACCTTAAACGCTTCACCATGCTTCTTCTTCAGCGATGGAGTGTTGTGTGGTGAGCGGTCATACAGGACATGGCGGGGGAGGGCATTACTTATTGTGTACCTGATAATTCCAGGTCTTTCTGAAGCTTTCCACAAGTGCTCCTTGGCTCTTGGAGAACTCGTCTGATAATTATTTTCACTCCTCTGTCAGAAATCTTGCGAGGAGCACCTAGTCGTGGCCGGCTTATGGTGAAATGTTCTTTCCACTTACGGATTATGGCCCCAACAGTGCTCACTAGAACATTCAGAAGTTTAGAAATCCTTCTGTAACCAATGCCATCAGTATGATTTGCAACAATAAAGTTGTGAAGGTCTTGAGAGAGCTCTTTGCCTTTACCCATCATGAGATGTTTATGTGACACCTTTTTATAGGCCATCAGGTGAGTCTGAACCAGCTGATAATAATTTGCACTAACATGGGGCAGGATTGCTTTCTAATTAAAGTGGAACCTTGGTTAACGAGTAACGCGTTTAACGAGCGTTTTAAAAGACGGGCAATTAAAAAAAAAAAATCCTGACTCTGTTTGCGAGTGTTGTCTCGCAACACGAGCAGGATTCAAGCCAATGGGGAGAGCAGTACCGCATTTAGCCAGAGGTGCGGGGGCGCCGGTGACACTCGGACGGCTCGGAGCCATTTGGAAACACTCAGAAATACAAAATTCCCGAGCCTTTCCAAGGTGTCCCCAAGTATTTCCGAGGCTTTCGGGCGCCCCCCTTCCACCTCTGGCCACATGCGGTATTGCATGCAATAGAAGTCAATGCGGAACAAATTACCTTTTTGTTTCCATTGACTTCTATGGGGAAACTCGCTTTGATATGCGAGTGCTTTGGATTACAAGCATTCTCCTAAAACGGATTATACTCATAATCCAAGGTTCCACTGTACTGATAGATTTCAGCTGGCGTCTTGGCTTTCCGTGCCCTTTTGCACCTCCCTTTCTTCCTGTGTTCAATACTTTTTTCCCTGCATCCTTCCATATTATTACACAGAACTTCATTTCTGAATGGATTTGTTTTGGTGTCTTTGTAGGTATGGATTGGATGGATTGTCACTGACATGTGGGGAAAATTTCATGTCAATATCACCTTTACCAATATATTTACCTAGAAAAATGGTGACGTGTTCAATATTTATTTTACCCGCTGTACCATGATAGCCCCATGACACCGGAAAACAAACAATAGCCGGTCGAACCTGTATGGACTTTGGATTGTTTTATGACCGGAGTTCTGCTTTAAGATGTTCCTTTTGCAACTACAAACTTTAATAAACTCACATGAATTCTAAATTTACCTAATTTGTCATTTTGATAAAATTACCGACACATAAAATGTGAAGAAATAAAAATAAAATAAAAATGTCTTTCACGCAAGTAAAAATTTGAATGGCAGGTCAGGGGTTAAGTGCGATCAGGAATTCAGAGCGCCTGGATGGCCGCGCTTCTCCCTCTTCCTGTTTTTCTCTGGCCGTCTTCTTAGCAACAAAAGACTGACCTATATTTCAGTGAACTGGGCTGTACCTGTGATAAATAACTAGCTGACACGGGTGGGATAATTGCTTAACAATAAATGTTTAATTAGAAGAGGACTTAGCAGCCTGAACTGCCCTTCTTCCGATCTCAACAGTTGTGAGAATGTTGGGGGAGGGACTATGCCTTTAATTTATGCTATGACCTAGTCCTAAAGGAGGAGTCGAGGCGGAGCTCTATCACAGGTATGCTGCCATGGATAGGCAACAGGAAAGGAAAATTACTGGTAAGTATGATACAATTTTCCATTTTGATTGTGATAAAAAAAAACAAAGCACAAAAAAAAAAAAAAAAACATTTGTAAATAGACCCCAAAACCCCCCCCCAAAAAAAAAAAAAAAAGGAAAAATAAAATAAGAAAACAACATGTATGAAAAAAATGACACTAATCTAAAAACATCTCTCTCCTCAACAACACCCCCCCCCCCCATCCCAAAAGGGGAGCCAAGATTCACAAAACATTCACGTTGTATTTAGTTAGAAAATTGTGTGAAACCGGAGTAAAGGTTGTAAGGGTCTTCTGTAAAAACATTTGTAAACAGACGCCGCCCCCCCCCCCCCCCCAAATAAAAAAATAACTAGACAACGGAAAAATTCGTTTACTCTTTCGTCCATGGACCGACACAGCTTCTCTATTGACAAAGTGGGTATTATCCGTTAATTAGGAGTGACTAGGCAGAAAAACTTGTAAAAAGTGTTGCATCACACCTTCTACAGTACCGCCCAGGGGGCGGACCCTCTGGGTATACCCTCTCAGTCTGCATCTTCGCAGATCAGTTTTTTTCTGTCTAGCAAGGAGTAGGACATGGCTCCCTTCGGGCCCATTGGTCCGGGGAAAAAAGATATATATAAATTTTTATTTTTTTTTGCTACATTTGTTGTTTCCTGCAATCTTCGATCAACTGCCGACTGGGTGACAGGCTGGATCCTCGATCCTTGTAGTCTCCCCAGTTTCGGCCATCGCGTGTGCGTTTTCCACGCGCTGGGTTTTCCACGACATGCCCGTCGCTCCACGGGTGGCCGGTGAGCTTACGCTCCAGGGCCTGCATCGGACCGCTCAGCTTCGGCTGACCTTACGGCCGAGTCGCAGCAGCCTGGCCGGTGAGCTTACGCTCCAAGGCTTGCATCGGACCGCTCAGCTTCGGCTGACCTTACGGCCGAGTCGCAGCAGCCTGTCCGGTGAGCGTCATGCTCCAGGGCATACATATGATCGTCCCTTCTGGGTCCAATCACAGCATGCCTGGCCAACAGTCACCTTCCGTGCACGGACGATGATCTGTTTGGAATGTCTTCCAGCAGAATACATGCAGGATAGGTAAGTAAAACTCCCCTGCCTCGGCTGGGTGATTTAGCTGGACATTCCTGGAGAGATCAAGTAAGTGGTTGTGGCCCCTTTCTTCCCTCTCTCCCTGCCTTTCCCTCCTCCCTGGGCTTCTAGCTAAAGGTTGCTGGGTGCTGGGGGTCACCTAGGGGGTCCCACTGGAGCGGGGCTGGCTG
Organism: Rana muscosa; assembly: GCA_029206835.1. NCBI lineage: Eukaryota > Metazoa > Chordata > Amphibia > Anura > Ranidae > Rana > Rana muscosa. The sequence continues at coordinate 7,227,752 of CM055128.1, forward strand.
TAACTAACATTTAAAAGAAATGTCATTTTTTCTTACTTGTGTTTGTGTCCTTCCTCCTCCATGCTGTCGGCGGCCATTTTGAGGTGGTCCATGCCAAGTTTGGCCTCTTGTGACTGCCCGGCGGCCATCTTCCTGTGGTTCGGCCACACCCACTGGCCCCTATCAGCTGATCGGCGGCCATGTTTGTCCACCCTGTATGCAGATATTGCCGTTCGGCGGCCATCTTTTTGTGAGCTATGGCTGCTTGACCTCTATCTTCTGTCGGCGGCCATTTTCTTAGAGCCCACATTATCTTCCATACAGACGTTTTGGCAACCATTTTTCGAGAGCCTCCGGCCTCTAGGGTGCATTACACTGGCGCGAAAATTCACACAGGAAGTGCTGATAAAAGAAGCAGACTGACACAGCAGCAGAGGGACAGCATCACAGGCGCAGCATAGCAGTACCTATCCAGGGTGGTGAGTCCTCTGGGTGACCCGGCCTCTCTGCAGCACAGGAGGGTGGCCTATTGATATCTTGCCTGGAGCCCTGTGAGTGTCAGCGTGTGGTCAGCATGGCATCTGAGCCAGATGTCTTCTCCCCTGAAACACCAGATTTAGCAGCTGGTGCCCCTGAGGTGTCTATGAACGCTATGACTGCAATCCTAGAGGCGTTTGCTGCCAGGGTGGAAGCAGCACACGGGAATACAGGGGGTAGTAAACACCCCATCCCCTGCAAGCTTCTGGGGATAATTCTGGTGCAGAACCAGGTCCAGCTACGGCTCGGGGCCCAGATTCTGACGCATCAGGGACTGCAGACCGTCACCGGACAGTGAGAATGACTCAAAGTCCAGGTCAGTACGCGAGACGGCTTTGGTATCTGACCTTATTACTGCAGTGCGGGATATGCTAAAATTGGAAAATACTGCAGAAGCAGCAGAGACTCCGGTCCACTTGGGTTTCATAGACCTGCCCGCACTGCTAAGGTGTTCCCTTGTGTGTCTTTTGATAAACTCTTATACAAGGAATGGGAGAACCCACTGAGGGTCTTTACAGCCCCAAAGAGGTTTGCGGTACGGTGCCCCTTTTGAGGAGAGTTTTCTGAAGAAATGGACCTCTCCCCCCTATAGTGGACCCTCCGGTGTCCAGACTTAATAGAGCCACCACAATTCCTGTAGAAGGGGCTCCTGTTTTCTAGGACCCTGTGGATAAGAAGGCTGAAGCACTCGCTTGCTACCTATACTCAGTGGTAGGCTCGGCAGTACGCCCGGCATTGGCGGGGGCCCTAGTGTCTCGCACACTTACTGAATGGGCAAGATTGCTACTCCAGGGGTTAAGGAGCGAGATGCTCCTCCTGATGAGATAACATTGGCCGACCTGTTGGTCCAGGGCCTTAGGTTTGTCTGCGAGTCAGACATGAATACTATTCCCCTGCTGTCTAAAACTTCGGTTTATGCAGTAGCAATACGCCGCCTGATCTGGCTAAAAGGCTGGTCTGCGGACCAGACTTCCAAGATAGCCCTGTTGGATCTGCCTTTTAAGGGCGACAGACTTTTTGGGGCTTCTCTGGATGACATCATCAAGGATGCCACAGGAAGTAAAAGCACTTTGCTTCCCCAAATTAGCAAGGGTAAGGGGCCACGCCAAGGGCAAGTGCCCTCCTTTACTGCACACAAGTGTTTTTTTCATCCCCCTAGGGCGACAGGGAAAAGACCCCAGGCCGATAAAGCGCCTGCCCAAGGACAAAAGCGTCCCTGGTCCCGCATACCCAATAAGCCTGCGGACAAATTTGCGTCCGCATGAAGGTCCACCCCCACCCAGCTCTCGGGTGGGGAGACGTCTTCGCAAATTCGCGACTCAGTGGACAGCACTAATCTCCGACAGGTGGGTTTGCGAAGTAATCTCCTCAGGCTACAAGATAGAGTTTCTCTCTTGTCCACCGGACAGATTCAACACCTCCAATCTCCAGCTACTACCGACCCGTCGGGAGGCCCTGTATGGGGCGGTCCAGGGTCTACTGGAACGCGGGGTAGTTATTCCAGTTCCAGAACTGGAACGGGGTTTTTACTCAAATCTGTTCATTGTGCCGAAGAAGGAGGGGGTTCGTCCAAGCTTGGATCTCAGAGCCCTCAATTGCTTTGTGAAGGTACAAAGTTTTTGGATGGAGTCGGTTCGATCTGTAGTCACGGCTCTCCATCCGGGGGACTTTCTGGCCTCCTTGGACATCAAGGACGCATACCTGCATGTCCCCATATACTCCAGACACCAGAGGTTTCTGCGATTTGCTATCGGGAAGGACCACTACCAGTTTGTGGCCCTCCCGTTGGGCCTTGCCTCAGCACCCAGGACGTTCACCAAGGTGCTCGCTCCGATTCTGGCACTTCTAAGACAGCGGGGTATCGCTATCACAGGCTACTTATACGACCTTCTGCTGAAGGCCCCTTCAAGCTCAGAATTAGAGGTAAGCGTGTCCATTACCTGTCAGACTCTTCGAGACTGTGGTTGGATACTAAACACGCAAAAGTCAGTATTGGTGCCCACTCAACGCCTAGTGTACCTGGGGTTGATTCTGGATTCCTCAGAGGCAAAGGTATTCCTCCCTGTGGAGAAGTTGCAGACCCTCCGGGCTGCAGTACGGCAGCTGACTTCCAGGAATTGGTCGTCACTCCGTTTTTGCATGTGAGTGTTGGGCCTCATGGTAGCCTCCTTCGAGGCGGTCCCATATGTTCAATACCACACTCGAGTGTTACAGAAGGAAGTTCTGTCCAGATGGAACAGATGCCCTTCATCTCTGGATTATCAAATCCGAGTGAGCCACCTAGTCAGGAGATCCCTGGTATGGTGGCTGACAGCACCGGCTGTAATGGCCGGGAAGTCATTTCTTCCGGTTTACTGGATAGTGATCACGACGGACGCCAGCCTTACAGGCTGGGGGGGAGTCTGGGGTGTCCAGTCGGCGCAGGGTCGCTGGACCCCAGAGGAAGCCCTCCTGCCGATCAATGTCCTGGAGATCCGGGCGATCAAGCTGTGCCTCTTCAAATGGTCTCAGAGACTGCAAGGGCGTCCAGTCAGGATCCAGTCAGACAACGCCACAGCAGTGGCATATGTCAATCATCTAGGAGGAACAAGAAGCTCAACTGCAGCATCGGAGATCGCTCGCATCCTGAAGTGGGCAGAGAGGAGCGTACCGGCACTGTCGGCCGTGTACATTCCGGGTGTGGAAAACTGGCAGGCGGACTACCTGAGCCGCCAGATGCTGGACCAAGGAGAATGGTCCTTACACCCGGAGGTGTTCCAACTCCTCTGCCAAAGATGGGGCACACCAGACGTAGATCTTCTGGCTTCCCGACTCAATCGGAAGGTATTGAGATTTGTGGCCCGGTCAAGAGACCCATGGGCAGACGCAACGGACGCGTTGGTAGCATCGTGGGGTCAGTATCGGCTAATCTATGCCTTCCCTCCCTTAAGGCTTCTTCCTCTTCTGCTCCGCAGAGTGGAGGCAGAGGGAATTCCAATGATCCTAATCTCTCCAGATTGGCCTCAGCGTCCTTGGTACGACGATCTAGTACGTCTGGTAGCAGACGTCCCCTGGCGCCTACCACTACGGAAGGACCTGCTATCGCAAGGTCCCATATTCCATCCTGCTTTACAGTCATTGGCTTTAACGGCATGGCTGTTGAGAACCAGGTACTGAGAGACCGGGGCCTGTCAGACTCAGTAATCTCTACTATGAGAAGTGCTCGGAAACCGTCCTCTAGGAAGGTCTATCACCGCACTTGGAGGGCCTACATCTCCAGGTGTGAGGAAATGAAATGGCATCCGCGTACCTATTTGGTTTCCAGAATCCTGCTGTTTTTACAGCATGGGGTGGACCAAGGGCTTGCCCTAAGTACGATTTAAGGGACAGATATCTGCCCTGGCTGTCTTTTTTCAGCGACCCCTGGCGACTCACTCTCTCGTGAGTACATTTGTGCAGGGGGTCCGACAGGTGGCCCCTCCGGTCCGTCCCCCGTTACCTCCGTGGGACTTGAACCTGGTCCTCTCGGTGCTTCAGAAGGCACCGTTTGAGAATATTAGAGATATTCCCCTGTTGACACTTTCTCAGAAAGTGGTCTTTTTGGTGGCTGTTACGTCAGTTAGACGAGTCTCTGAGCTGGCAGCCTTGTCCTGCAAGGCTCCCTATTTGATTTTCCACAAGGATAAGGTGGTGCTGCGGCCGCAGCCTTCCTTTCTTCCGAAAGTCGTTTCGGCTTTTCATCTCAACGAAGACATTGTACTTCCATCCTTGTGTCCTCAGCCGTCGAATCCTAAGGAGTCGGCGTTTCATTCCTTGGACGTTGTCCGAGCTTTGAGAGTATACCTATCTGCTACTTCCCTGTTCCGGAAGTCAGACTCACTGTTTGTTTCGGTGGCTGGTCCCAAGAAGGGCCAAGCAGTCTCATCGGCCACCATCTCTAGGTGGATCCGACAGATAGTAATCCAGGCTTACGCCTTAAAGGGTCAGGCGCCCCCCTTTCCGGTCACGGCGCATTCCACCAGGGCAATAGGTGCCTCTTGGGCTTTCCGACATCAAGCGTCTGTTTCCCAACTATGTAAAGCGGCGACTTTGTCGTCCGCACACACTTTCACAAAATTCTACAAAATTGATGTAGGTGCATCTTCGGATGCCTCTTTTGGCCGCAAGGTTTTGCAAGCGGCTGTTTAGAGTTGCAACTCCTCCGTTGGAGGAGTGCTGTTTTGTGTTTGGGGTGAAGTTTATTTTTATGCTGTTACCACCCCTCGTTTTTTCTCTGACACTGCTTTGGGACGTCCCACTTTGTCAATAGAGAAGCTGTGTCGGTCCATGGACGAAAGAGTAAATAGGATTTTTTACTCACCGTAAAATCCTTTTCTCTGAGTCCATGGACCGACACAGCACCCACCCCTCCTTTTAAGTTTGTACTGCTTTTTGACAAACTGATCTGCGAAGATGCAGACTGAGAGGGTATACCCAGAGGGTCCGCCCCCTGGGCGGTACTGTAGAAGGTGTGATGCAACACTTTTTACAAGTTTTTCTGCCTAGTCACTCCTAATTAACGGATAATACCCACTTTGTCAATAGAGAAGCTGTGTCGGTCCATGGACTCAGAGAAAAGGATTTTACGGTGAGTAAAAAATCCTATTTTTTGTTTCTTTTCGGTCTTGTTGATTCGTAATCATTCGTAATTTTGCTAAACGGGATTTTTCGTGTTCGGATTAATTCGTATTTTCGCAAGCGACATTTTTCGTTGAATCGGAATGATTGGTATTAATGTAAGCCTTATTTTTAGTTGATTTATAATTCGTACTTTCGGTAGAGTACATTGTTTTTCGTCGATTCTGGACACAACTCCTACTTTCGTAACTTATTTTTTTTGGTTCGTTGATTCGTAATTTTCTGTGTCTCTCTAACAATGGCGCTGCCTAACGTGCTTCGAATGGATTCGTACTTTTCTAAATACATAGCGGTTATTTGTAACGATTCGAAATCTCGTATTTTACTTTCGTTTTTGACATGCGGCTATAGCCTCCGCCCCCTGTACACCATTTTGAGAGGGAGTTCAGCACGGTGAGGAAGGAGCAGAGAGCAGAGCAGAGCGTTATTGTGCTTCGCATGGATTCGTACATTCGTAACTTTTTTTCTGGTTCGTTGATTCGTAATTTTCCGTGACGGATCACAAGTCGACTTGCTGTGGCATTAGGCCGCATTAACGCAGCAACAACAAATTGTGCCTTAGGCATTCGGGCATTCGCTTATTGCGATATAATTTATTTTGGATTCGGTTTTATTGGTAATTGCTTTGTACAGAAATTCGTATGCTTCCGAACGTCCGAAAGTTGCTAAATCCGTACAAATTTGGATTCGTTACGAAACGAATTGCACAAGCCTAAAAATAACACCACATGAGATAAATGAAACTAATCTAAGAACATCTCAACAACCCCCACCCCCCCCCCTCCATAACACCATATGATCTAAATAAAACTACCCTAAATACTTCCCCCCCCCCTCAGTAGCAACACCCCCCCCCCCAAAAAAAAATGTAAGAATTTTTTATTTTATATGTCTCTCCTATGGTTGTCGGCTCCATCTGGTGGCCATAATGAAGTATTTTCCTGATTGTGGTATTTTAGGAAAATACCGCATTATGGCCAACAGAGGGAGCCGACAATCATAGGAAATACGTAGAAAATGACATTTCACACAAACGACGGGGAGGAATTAGTACCACTTGCATAAATGTGAAGACATTCACACAGTGAATTTTGTTTATAAGTAAGGTTAGAGATCAAGAAAAGAAACTCGTCAGAGCTGGGTTACGTGTATACCTCCAATCTGGCTGCCTTAAGGTGGGAGGTAAAAAATGCGGCTCAACCACCTACTTTTACCGGCTTCCCCCCCCCCCCCAATCACTAGTGTAATCTAAGCCTTAAAGTGCATTCTCATCCTGTGTAAGGTGAATCCTGGTGTATGGATTATATGCTGTAAATGACGTCTCTTATCAAGATGTCCTGTTGCCGAGCTCCTACCTTCTCCAGCTCCTTAATGAGGACCCCGACTATTATATTCCCGCTGTACGGGTTCCGGTCCAGACTCTTGTGCAAGGTCCATCTCAGGATTCCTGTCAGAGGACATAAAACGGACGTTATTTAGGAGAATCCTCCCCCCCCCCCCAAACCTTACTTTCCTTTTTATCTAACTGTCAGTGTATCACATCGGATGTCCTGATAGGAAGATCGCATTCAAAGATCGCGTGTTCTGCTAAAATGGTTTAGCCAATGATTTAGCTGCTGACTTTTAACCACTTAAGGACCGAGCCTCTCTCTGAGATTTGGTGTTTAAACAGTTTTTTTTTGCTAGAAAATTACTTAAAACCCCCCAAACATTATATACTTTTCTAGGGTGTATTTCTAAACACCCTAGAGAATAAAATGGCGGTCGTTGCAGTACTTTTTGTCACACCGTATTTGCGCAGCGGTCTTAAAAGCGCACTTGTTTTTGGGAAAAAAATCACCTTTTTGAATTAAAAAATAAGAAAACAGTAAAGTTAGCCCAATTTTTTTTTATTATGTGAAAGATAATGTTACGCCGAGTAAATTGACACCCAACATGTCACGCTTCAAAGTTGTGCCCCGCTCGTGGAATGGCGACAAACTTTTACCCATAAAAATCTCCATAGGCGACGTTTAAAAAATTCTACAGGTTGCATGTTTTGAGTTACAGAGAAGTTCTAGGGCTAGAATTATTGCTCTCGCTCTAACGATCGCGGCGATACCTCACATGTGTGGTTTGAACACAGTTTACATATGCGTTCGCTTCTGCGCGCGAGCTCGTCGGGACGGGACGGTTTAAAAAAATAAATATTTTTTTCTTATTTATTTTACTTTATTTTATTTATTTTGACGCTGTTTTCAAAGAAAATACAATTTTGGGTTACTTTTATTCCTATTACAAGGAATGTAAACATCCCTTGTAATAGAAGAAAAGCACGACAGGTCCTCTTAAATATGAGATCTGGGGGTCAAAAAGACCTGACATCTCATATTTGGACTAAAATGCAATAAAACAATAAATTTAAAAAATGATGTCATTCTAAAAAAACACAAAAAAAATAAAAATGTCCCTTTAAGAGCTATGGGCGGCAGTGACGTTTTGACAGATGCGATCGCCTCCGCCGCTGCCGACGGCTCCGGTAAGCGGCTGAGGGCACCAGAGAGCGGCAGGAGGGGGGGCCTCTCCCGCCGCCGATTAAAAGTGATCTTGCGGCGTATCCGCCGTAGAGACCACTTTTATCTTGTAGCGGACCGCCCGCTGAAGAAGAGGATACCGGGGTTATGGTAGCTAGCTGCTACCATAACAACGGTATTCCTCTTCAAACAGCCGATGTATTCCTGCGGCGGGCGGTCTGTAAGTGGTTAATATTAGGACACTTACCTGTCCATCGATCCCACGATGTCGGCACCCCAGCCGATTTTTCAATTTGGCTTTCGGGTGCTGCCTGCCACCTTTTCTTGTAAGGGAAACTGGCAGTGAAACCTTGCGGGTTCACAGCCGGTACCCTACTGCGCATGCCCTGCACTTTGTGGATGGCCCGGCGGCAAGGGGGGGGGGGGAACTAGTAGGGGGCCAAACTTCTGAGTGACTTCGCCGTGGGGACATCACCGGAAGTGGGAGCGGGTGGTACCTGTCAAAAACGGAGCTTGAGATATTTTACAAAGAAGAATGGGCAAAAATGTCCCTCTCTAGATGTGCAAAGCTGGTAGAGACATCCCCAAAAAGACTTACAGCTGTAATTGTAGAGAAAGGGGGTTCTTATTCATGTGCACTGCCGAAAAATGTGTTCATTTTCGTTTCATTCGCTTTTAAGCTTTCGAAATTCGAAAATTCTACATTTCGGAAATCCAAAAATTCGGAAATTGAGAAATTTGGAAATTTCGGAGTTAACTAATTTGTCAAAATTCATTAAAAAAGCGAATTCGGAACTAAACGAATTGCACATGTCTAGTGGTTCTACAAAGTATTGACTCCGGGGGGCGCCATACAAATGCCCTCCCCCCCCACTTTTCACATATTTATTTGTATTATTTATCATTTTCCTTCCACTTCACAATTATGTGACACTTTGTGTTGGTCCATCACATAAAATCCCAATAAAATACATTTATGTTTTTGGTTGTAACCTGACAAGATGTGGGAAATTTCAAGGGGTATGAATACTTTTTTCAAGGCACTGTACTTTTTACTGGAGAGTAATCATTCTAAAACATTAACATTTTAGATGCACTTTAAAGCGGAGTTCCACCCAAAAATGGAACTTCCGCTTTTTGGAATTCTCCCCCCCCTCCGGTGTCACATTTGGCACCTTTTAGGGGGGGGGGGGGAGCAGATACCTGTGTAATACAGGTATTTGCTCCCACTTCTGGGCATAGATCACCGCGGTGACCTACGCCACGTCCGGCGCCTCCTCCGCCCCCCCCTCTGCTGTCTTCTGGGAGACACACAGGTCCCAGAAGACAGCAGGGACCAGTGGGATCGCGCAGCGCGAGTCGCGCATGCGCAGTAGGGAACCAGGCTTTGAAGCCACAAGGCTTCACTTCCTGATTCCCTTACCGAAGATGGCGGGACAGAGCGGCTTCAGGTGCCGACATTGCGGGCTCCTTGGACAGGTAAGTGTCCTTATTTTAAAAGTCAGTAGCTGCTGACTTTAAATTAATTTTTTTCAGCAGAACTCTGCTTTAACAACCTGTCGACCACTAACACACGATCGAGTTTCACGGCGGTGAAAACACCGCCGTGAAACCCGACGGGAAAAGTGCGGACCGGCTTGGTCTCCTACACACGGCCGGTTTTCATGGCAGGTTTTCTCTTGGTCAAGAAAACCGGCCGTGTGTTTCAGTGTTTCCCTATGGGAAAACTGCCGCGGAAAAAAATGCTGCGACTCGCGCCGAGAAAAATTAGAGCATGTTCTAATTTTTCTTGTTGTAATTCTTGTAGTTTTTCTCGTCGGGAGAAATGCTGGAGAGTCCACACACGGTCGTTTTTCTCGTCGGGAGAAATGCTGGAGAGTCCACACACGGTCGTTTTTCTCGTCGGGAGAAATGCTGGAGAGTCCACACACGGTCGTTTTTTCTCGTCCAAGAGAAAAAATTTAATTTTTCCCGACGAGAAAAGTGATCGTGTGTACGCGGCATCACAGTAAATATACTGCAAGCGAGAAGCAGGTACAGGCACAGTCATGTACATTGATGTCTGTGACCCTCCCAACCAGTGTCAGTTAGCGCCAGATTGTCCACCACCCTATCACAATCCCACTAGAATTCGCTGATCACTGCCAATACAGTATGGCGTCTATAGCTGTGTAAATTCCAGTATCTATCCCATAGTTTGTAGACGTTATATACACCTTTCACACAAACCAAACACATGTAGCAAAATACACTTTGGCCACATTTTTTGAAGAAATTAGATTTTTGAGTTTTTTTGTTGGATGTTTTATAACAGAAAGAAAAAAATATATAGTTTTCGGTCTTTTTTTTGATTATTTAGCAAAAAAAAAAAAAAACGCTGTGGTGATTAAATACCACCAAGAGAAATCTCTATTTGTGTGAAAAAAATTATATAAATGTCATTTGGGTACAGCGTTGCATGACCGCGCAAATACCAATTAAAGTAACGCAGTGCCAAATAGAAGAAAATACCCTGGTCGTGAAGGGGGGGGGGGGTAAAACCTTCCAGAGGGGAAATGGTTAAGCATGGTATGTGGATTTATAATAATGTACCGTGTTTCCCTGAAAATAAGACCTAGCGTTATTTTCCAGGAGGGCTGCAATATAAGCCCTACCCGAAAATAAGCCCTAGTTTAAAATGCTTGTAAAATCCTATAATCCACTCTATTACAGTAGAATATACAGGCATACCCCACTTTTAAGTACACAATGGGACCAGAGCATGTATGAAAAACGAAAATGTACTTAAAGGGAAACAATACCTGATTTTTACTTCTAGGGTGTAGTGGGGGGTCAGGGGCTGTAGTTGAGGCCTTAGGGGCTGTAGTGGAGGTGTCAGGGGCACACTGGAACAGGGCGGGCTATGCTCTCTGAGCTTCAGCTCCTTCTACTGGGGCTGCAAAATGTCTGTACAGTACTTGTGAGGCACTTTACATACACTCGCGAGTAAGGACATACCCCCGAGTGTATGTAAAGTGAGTGTACTTAAAGCGGGGTATGCCTGTAATGTACAATGTGTGTGTTTCTGTAATATAATTGCGGGGAAGAGAGCTCCGGCGGGTCACAGAAGCACAGAGCGGCGCTATAATGAAGGTATTTGACACAAATATATTACAGAAACGCACACATTGTACATTATATATCACTGTAATAGAGAGGATTATAGGATTTTACAAGCATTTTAACTCAGTTCACACTGGGGATTCCTGACAGGCAGGGGGAGAGAGGGGGAGAGAAGACATCACATTACACGGTAAGACCTACCCCGAAAATAAGCCCTACTGTGTCTTTTGTTGCCAAAATTAATATAAGACCCGGGCTTATTTTCGGGGAAACACGGTACAAAAATGAAGCCCCCTGTCACATTCAGTAGGCAGTATGGCCGCCGAATCAAAGTTAACAGAGCCCCTCCGCAACTGACCTGCTTTGCAGCGCAGGAATTCAGCCTTTTTAGGGTTTAACCACTTCAGCCCCGGACCATTTTGTTGCTAAAGGAACAGGCCCCTTTTTGCGATTCAGCACTGCGTCGCTTTACCTGACAATTGCGCTGTCGTGCGACGTGGCTCCCTGACAAAATCTGCGTCTTTTTTTTTTTTTCCCCCACAAATACAGCTTTCTTTTGGTGGTATTTGATAACCTCTGCGGTTTTTATTTTTTGCGTTATAAACAAAAATAGAGTGACAATTTTGAAAAAAATCCAATATTTTTTACTTTTTGCTATAATAAATATCCCCCCAAAAATATATAACATTTTTTTTTTTCCTCAGGTTAGTCCGATACGTATTCTTCTACATATCTTTGGTAAAAAAAACCGCAATAAGCGTTTATTGATTGGTTTGCGCAAAAGTTAGAGCGTCTACAAAATAGGGGATAGTTTTATGGCATTTTTATTAATATTTTTTTTTTTTACTAGTAATGGCGCCGATCAGCGATTTTTATCATGACTGCGACATTATGGCGGACACATCGGACACTTTTGACACCATTTTGGGACCATTGTAATTTTTACAGTGATCAGTGCTATAAAAATGTACTGATTACTATGAAAATGACACTGGCAGTGAAGGGGTTAACCTGTAGGGGGCACTGTAGGGGTTAAGTGTGACCTAGGGTGTGATTCTTACTGTGTGGTGGAGTGGCTTGGCGTGTGATGTCACTGATCGTCGTTCCCTATGACAGGGAACAGACGATCAGTGACACTCTCACTAGGAAGAACGGGGAGAGGTTTGTTTACACTTACCTCTCCCCGTTCTTCAGCTCTGTGACCCGATCGGGCGATCGGGTCCACGGGTCCTGCGGCTGCGCGGTCACGGAGCTCACGGCCGGCGGCACACGCGTGACCCACTGCCGACGTATATCGGCGTTAGGCGGTCCTTAAGCGGTTAAACAGGTGGTGAGAAGGCGTCATATCTCTCTCCAGTCACCTGTCAACTGCCCTCTAAAAAAAGAGATCCACGGTGGATTGTTTTTCAGTGGGACTGTCACACAAGCGAACGAGCCCACATCGAGAAGGTTGGAATCCTTCTCCTTCCTCCCCACCAACCTACCTGGGTCGGAGCGCAGTGCCGCATGCTGCCCATCGAGGCCCCGGAGGATGGCTTGCACCTTCTGATGGACCATGTCTGCCTCAGTTGCTGAAAAGCAGAAGAAATATCATTTAGGGTTGCTTGTGATCATTTAGATTTGGGGACTCCAAACTTTCCAGTGTACGGGCCCCACCATACACCTCATACAATCCTATATTTTACAAATATTTGTAGGTAGAAACGATAGTTAAAGAGCGATTAGAAATGTGAGTCTTTTACTGGGTGAAGGATCAGTCCACACAGAAGTAACATTTGGGCTGGAGGTGGATCCTGTTCAGCCGAGTTGTCCCCCGACTTCTTATCTACTGCAACACCAAGAACTTCCTTCCATAATTCCTGACCCAACTTTGTGTGTTTCAGCTTCTCCTCTTACATTCTGCATAATGGGAAATAACTAAAAATCAATCAGGGATGGTGGGAACCCCTCATACCGGGCACAGTGGGTGTACAGACCCGGGAATTCAGCACAGGGATGGTGGGAACCCCTCATACCGGGCACAGCGGGTGTACAGACCCGGGAACTCAGCACAGGGATGGTGGGAACCCCTCATAGTGGGCACAGTGGGTGTACAGACCCGGGAACTCAGCACAGGGATGGTGGGAACCCCTCATAATGGGCACAGCGGGTGTACAGACCCGGGAACTCAGCACAGGGAGACTGGGAACCCCTCCTAATGGGCACAGTGGGTGTTCAGACCCGGGAACTTAGCACAGGGATGGTGTGAACCCCTCATAATGGGCACAGCGGGTGTACAGACCCGGGAACTCAGCTCAGGGAGGGTGGGAATCCCTCATAATGGGCACAGCGGGTGTACAGACCCAGGAACTCAGCACGGGGATGGTGGGAACCCCTCATAATGGGCACAGCGGGTGTACAGACCCAGGAACTCAGCACAGGGATGGTGGGAACCCCTCATAATGGGCACAGTGGGTGTACAGACCCGGGAACTCAGCACAGGGATGGTGGGAACCCCTTATAATGGGCACAGTGGGTGTACAGACCCGGGAACTGAGCACAGGGATGGTGGGAACCCCTCATAATGGGCACAGTGGGTGTACAGACCCGGGAACTCAGCACAGGGATGGTGGGAACCCCTCATAATGGGCACAGCGGGTGTACAGACCCAGGAGCTCAGCACAGGGATGGTGGGAACCCCTCATAATGGGCACAGCGGGTGTACAGACCTGGGAACTCAGCACAGGGATGGTGGGAACCCCTCATAATGGGCACAGCGGGTGTGCAGATGTGGAAACTCAGCACAGGGATGGTGGGAACCCCTCATAATGGGCACAGCGGGTGTACAGACCCGGGAACTTTACAGCTGACTGTCAACAGCCTTAATGATAAATGTATGAATGATGTCCTGAGTGGGATTACCTGAGAGGTCCATAGAGGAGGCATTTATCAGACGGAGGCTGGTGATGGAGGCTCACTCACACATGTGTGTAACATTCAGCTGGACTCTCCTCCGCAGATCTGCAGGGACAGAAGACAGACACATTTCATTTTTTTCATAGATATAAGAAATAAGAGTGTTCTTTCTTTAACAGCCAATCACAAGTGTGCTTTCCTAATCTAATCTGGAAAATGATATCCGAAAATGGATCAGATGAAACATTTCCCCACCGAGACCTTTTCCATATCTGATATAAGTCTGTATCAGAACTTTGCCCTATTCCTATCTGTGCTTCGCTGAGGTTTTTGTGAGCTGCACTGTGCATTATACTCTTTTCTGTTAGATTCTGGGGCTTACAAACTTTTTCCTTTGCATGTAAAGCAGATCTTTGCAATTACATAGATGTGTAGCATATAGTAAAGCCCTGTACACACGATCGGATTTCCGATGAAGCTGACTTCCATCAGTCTTGCCCACACACCATCAGTCGAAAATCCGACCGTCCCAAACGCCGTGACGTAAAACACTCCGACGAGCCGAGCAAAATAAAGTTCAATGCTTCTGAGCATGCGTCGACTTGATTCTGAGCATGCGTGGGTTTTTTCTCTGATGGAGTTCCACACAGACGATCGGAATTTGCTATCGTTTTTTTTTTTTTCCATCGGATAAATTTAAAACATGTTCTATTTTTAATCACCGATGGAAAAAAAGACCGATGGGGCCCATACACGATCGGTTTGTCCGATGAAAAAAGTCCATCTGACTGTTTTCATCGGTAAAACCGATCGTGTGTACAGGGCTTATGGGTGTCATTTAGACAGAAGGATATTGGATTGAATAGTCAACACTATGAAAAAGCCAACACATTTCGGGGGGTTCCCACTCCCCTTCATCAGGGCTTAAATGTTATGTAACTTCAGCAAATGCTGTACAAAGCTCTGATGACGGTGGGGGGTGGATCCCCAAAATCCGTACCAACCATTCAGATTCCATAAGCAGATTAAACTCCAGCTTTAACCCCTCCATGTCTAATGGCCCATACACACGATACGAATATCGTACGACTTTTTACGCTTAATAGTCGCAAGTAAAAATTGAGTTACTAAAGTCCCGAAAATTCTCGTACGACAGAAAAAAAAAAAAAATCGGAAGTGAGGTCATGTGTTGTAATGTATTTGTATTGTATTTTCGGACGACAACTGTGCTGACTAAACGAAAATCGTACGATCCGGTATCGTACGAGGAAAGTTTTCGTGCATGTCCGATCGGATAATATCGGATGAACTGTCGTGATCGGCTCTCAAAAGTAGTGTACACACGCAATCCGAAAATCGTACGATTCTTCCTCGGACGACCGTTTTCGTCCGATATTCGGATCGTGTGTACGGGCCATAAGAGTAAAACAAATCTTAATGCCTAAGCACAATTTTGCAACTTTGACATTTGTTAGTAAAACTGTACAGATCATCACAACTGCTTTGTGCATCCTGGTGGATTATACAGCATTTCTTTTCAGGACAAATTGGGCTTTTATTTGGTGGTAAATGGTAATGAATATCTCCTGATTTATTTATTTATTTATTTTTAAAGGAAAACTGGCCCAAAATAGTAAAAAAATATATTTTTTTAATCTAGCTAAATATTTCTTGTTACAACGATAACCTATCACCAAAGAAACAATAGTGGTCATTTTGCTTTTTTTTATCCTACTTAAAGTGGAGTTCCACCCAAAAAAAAAAAAAATTTCCACAAAAAATCCTAAAAAAAATAGAAAAAAAAATAGATTTTTTTTTTTTTTTTATACTCGCTTTATACTTTATACTTTTTTATACTCACCCGAAATACCTGTCGCTATGCGGAAGTCCGTAATCTGCCTCTTCCGTAACCGCGGTCTGTTATCTTCCCCATCCTATTCTAGGTAATGGGGCGCGCTGCTTTCTGGGAACTGTGTGTAATCCCAGAGAGCAGCTGCCCATTCACAAGTTGGCGCGAGACTCAGGGGGGGGCCATCAGCACGGGAGAGTAGGACAGGTAAGTGTCCTTATTAAAAGTCAGTAGCTACACTGTTAGTAGCTGCTGAATTAAAAAAAATAAAAAAATCGCGGGTGAAGCTCCGCTTTAAAACACTAATTAAAAAATTAATAAAAAATCCTGTCCCAAAAAAAAATATTCGGACCTTGACCTTTGACCCTGACCTTGACTCAAAAACTAACCCTAACAATAGCCTAGATCAAACGTTGATCTAGGTTTTTTTTTTATTACTATTTCATTATTTATTTATTTTCTTACGCACTTTTTTTTTTTTACTCCGCAAGGAGAGTGAGAGATGCGATGTTTCTTTCTCTCTCTGTGAATGGAGAGAGATACATCGTATCTCTCACTCTCCTTGCAGGTGGAAAAGAAAAAAATTTGCGTAAAAAATAACTAAATAATTATTAAATCGTAACAAAAAAAATAAAAACACGGGGGGGGGGGGGGGCAGGCGGGCTTCACATTGACTGATCACTGTGAAGCAATCAGGAGTTCCAGGTCCCGATCATTAGTACGGGACCCGGGGGGCTCTCCGTGAGACCCCAGTCTCTGTGCTGAGAGTGTGCCGTGCGGTGCGCTCCCTGCACAAAGGGAGATACGCAAATATGCAACCCCCACAGAAAAAAAGCTCAGTCCAGTGAGACCGCATATTTGTGTTAGGTCGAAGTGAAGGGGTTGAAGCAATGGGTCTCAAACTGGCGGCCCTCCAGCTGTCGCAGAACTACAAGTCCCATGAGGCCTTGCAAGACTGACAGTTACAAGCCTGACTCCAACAGGCAGAGGCATGATGGGACTTGTAGTTTTGCATCAGCTGGAGGCCCACCAGTTTGAGACCCCTGGGTTAAAGGGTAACTCTGCTTTAGTGGGGAAAAAATTATAATAAAATGGACACAAGTCATATTGTAATTGAATGTTATTAAACATTCCCTTTCCTTATCAATCTGCAGCCGCTGTAATTTTCTGTAAAATGCAATATGGCCACCTGGAGGCGCTCTATATACAGATGATATACTGAGTGCCCCCCCAGAAATGTCATTTCCTGCTTGTGTGATTGGCTCACTGATTTTCCCATAAGTCTGCACTAAGATACAAGTCAGATTTTGGGCATCCCCTGCAACAAATTCTCATTTTCAGTGTGATACACCCAAAGGGATATCACATCTAAAGGGATGCAGACCCTGCTACTTTCCTCATTAGAGCCTTGCTGGTGCAGCAGCTGACTGATCATTATAAAAACCGCTCCCATACAGATTCACTTCGAACATGGACACAGACAAACACACAGCTATTTCTTCAGAACAACAAAAGGTCGGAATCTGCAACAAAGTTTGTTACAATTCATGCAATGTACAGAGATCACCCAGAGAGGGGGGAGGGGTTTTTTTTTTCTCAGCAAAAGTGCATTTACTCTTTAAAAAAAAAACATGACACTGAGGACATACAGTTCAACAGTATTTATAAATTGGGCCCCAAATTTCGATTTAGTTATAGTCTTTTGACTAAAATACTATTTTAGTTTTAGTCGTATTTTAGTCATCTGAGTTGTTTTAGCTTTCGTCGTATTTTACTCGACCAAAATCGAATGTGTTTTTAGTTAAATTGTAATTATTTCTGTAGATAAAGAGAGAAGATTATAGATGCCCTCATTATAGAATGGTTTGAATAAGGCTTTATGATGGATCTTCTGCTGGCTATGTTGGGGCCCTTTAAAAATGTTATTTCTTTATTGATTGGTTGATGTATTGATTTATGTGTCCTTTAGTTATTAGAGACTAATAATGTCATAGTAAGTAAAGCTAAAATAAGACCACTCATTATATACTCCTGGGGTAAAAATCGAATAAGATGTTTATTATTTGTGGTATTGAACACGCACTACAGACACAGATTTAGCCGTTTTGATATAAATTTTATTTAGTTTTAGTCATTAGTCTTTTGACTAAAATGTCATTTTAGTTTTAGGTCGTATTTTAGTCATCTGAATTGCTATAGTTTAAGTCGTATTTTAGTCGACTAAAATAGTATTACATTTTGTCGACGAGATGCTTGTTTTTTATTTCGTTTTTTTGTTTCTTTTTTCCTTTCTTCTGCCTTGCCTTGTAGAGTTTGGTATTGAAGTTCTCTTTACTGTCAGAACTTAGGAAAGCTTTTGCCTTTAACACAATATCCGCTAGAGATTAAATTTACTGCACACACACACACACCAAAAAAAAAAGGAAGTAGGGGTCCGGCCTCCTTCACCCTTTCTACTTTGTGTAATTTACACACATCGATCAGGGTCCATTTTGAATTGCTGCAGAGAATTACGTTTGCTGTAATACATTAATCCTTTTTTTTTTTTTTTTTTTTTAAGCACAGAAGCAACTGATCCCCAGATCCATTAAACCCAAGACCAAAAATGTCCTACATTGCAGCTTACCAGTCATTAGCTATGGTGGCTGCATTTGTTTTCTTTTCCCCCCTCTGTTTTCACCTGGTGATCTGGCCAGTAACACACCTCCTGTATTAGAGCGCCCTTACTCCACTCTGGATGAAGGAGAACAGAGTGCATAGCAGCATTGTCGGTCTAGGGGAAGGGGAGAGTTAGATGGACTAGCAGATTTAGATACACCAACCAACTGAAGCCAAACTCCAGCTCACAGTTTTTAATCGGTTACAGCAAACTGTTTTTTTTTTTTTTCCTTTTTGGGATAAAAGTTTTACATAAATAAATAAAAGCTGATCATTGTAATCACACCTGCCAGCGGTAAATGGGTTTGTTTCATCCATATAAACTGATACATTCTGCTGGAGAGCTTGTGAAAAATAACAGAGTTGCTGGCCGGATCACCAGATGAAAACAGAAGGCTTTTTAAACGCTTGCCGACCAGCCGCCGTCATTATACTGTGGCAGGTCTGCTCTCCTGCACGAACCGCCGTGCATGGGAGATGGCGGCGCGCGTGCCTGCGTGTCCGGCGGTGTACAGAGCCAGAACGGAGATCTATCTGCCTTTGTAAACAAGGTGATTACCCGTTCTGCCAGATGACATGTCAGATCTTCTGTTCCTAGGGATCAGTGATCTCTGTCATGTCCCAGTCAGTCCCATTCCCTCTACAGTTAGAACACGCCCAGGGAACACAGTTAACCCCTTGATCGCCCCCCCTAGTGTTAACCCCTTCCCTACCAGTGTCATTTATACATTGATCAGTGCATATTTTTAGCACTGATCACTGTATTGGTGTCACTGGTCCCCAAAAAGTGTAATTCGGGGTCAGCTTTGTCCACCGCAATGTCGCAGTCCCGCTAAAAAAAAATTGCAGATCTCCGCCATTACCAGTAAAAACAAAGAAAAAATAAAAGTCCCTAAATCTATCCCATAGCTTGTAGACATGATAACTTTTGCACAAACCAATCAATATACGATTATTACGATTATTTTTTTTTTTTTTTTTACCAAGAATATGTAGAAGAATAGATATCGGCCCAAACTAATGAATACATTTTATTTATTTATATATATATATATATTGTGAGGGGGTTAACTCGGTAGCGGGTGTGTGTGACCCCCTGGTTGGGCTCCCCACACAAAAACAGGGCCAGCAGACGGAGGTTGTGGTTTTCAAAATCAAAAGGTGCGGTTTATTTCTCTATGTACAGTGACAAAAACACAGCAAAGCCAAAAAGAAACAAACAAAATAAATCCTGGTCAGTTTGACCTCTGACTAAACATACAGGTTTCCTAACTAACAACTGGGATCAGCCTAGTGCTGTCCTAGTCCCTAAGTCCCTGGTTTTAAATGTCCAAGCAAATAGCCACACAGGCTTTTTCTCACCGCACAGGGGTTCACTCTCCCTAGACAGTCCACACAGGTCTGGCTCCAGGCATGAGCTAACATCTAATGAAGCTGGGAGTTCTTATAGAGGCCTAAATGAGCTGACAAGCTTCAGCTGGCCTCATCAACTCCCTGTCTGTACGACGCCCCACACTCTCCCTAGAGGTATGAGTCATCCATGAGCCCACTAGCCTTATACAACTCTCCACCTAGTTGTATAAGTCGGCATAAAGCCTGAATCTGGGAGAAATATATCTACCCCCCTGGATGCAACCAGGTGACTTTACCTTCCTGCTGTCACATACCCCCCCCTCTTGTTTTAACCTTGGGGTTGGAACACCAGCAATCAGGCATTCATGTACTCGAGACAAAGCATCCACATTCCCCATTTGAACGCCAGGGCGATGCTTTACTGTGAAGTTGAATTCCTGTAGGGCCAGGAACCACCTATTCACTCTTCTATTTGTCTCCTTGTTTTGAGCCATCCACTTTAACGGAGCGTGATCCGTAACCATGTCAAAGTGCCTACCTAGCAGATAGTACCGAAGGGAATCTAGAGCCCACTTCACCGCTAAACACTCCTTTTCAACCGTGGCGTAATTTACCTCATGGGACTTCAACTTCCTGCTGAGGTAAATGACTGGGTGCTCTTCCCCGTTCCAGACCTGGGACAATACTGCTCCTAACCCCACATCTGATGCATCACTTTGTACGACAAAGTCTTTAGAGAAGTCGGGTGAGTACAACACTGGCTGGCTACATAAGGCTTGTTTCAAGAATTGGAATGCTGCCTCAGCCTCGGGGGTCCATTTAATCATGACCGACCCTTTCCCTTTCGTCAGGTTGGTTAGGGGCACAGCCTTAGAAGCAAAGTGGGGAATGAAGCGCCGATAATAACCCGCGATTCCCAGAAAGGCCCGTACCTGCTTCTTGCTGTTGGGACGTGGCCAACTCTGGATGGCCTCGACTTTGTTGAGTTGGGGTTTTATCACTCCCCTGCCAATGGTGTACCCAAGATATTTGGCCTCCTCCTGCCCAATGGTACACTTCTTGGGGTTAGCCGTAAACCCCGCTTCCCGGATAGAGTCTAGGACTGCTTGCACTTTTGGCAGATGTGAGGCCCAATCTGTGCTATGGACAATTACGTCATCCAGGTAAGCCGCAGCATACTTCCGATGGGGCCTCAGTATCTGGTCCATTTTCCGCTGGAATGTGGCCGGCGCATTCTGTAACCCGAACGGCATTCTCTTATATTGGAACGCCCCGTCTGGGGTTACAAATGCGGTTTTCTCTTTGGCCGACTTGGCCAGGGGAATTTGCCAATACCCTTTTGTGAGGTCAAGAGTCGTCATGTATCGGGCTGTTCCCAGCCGGTCGATCAACTCATCTATACGTGGCATGGGGTAGGTGTCAAATTTTGTAACTTTGTTCAACTGACGAAAATCGTTACAAAATCGCCAGCTCCCATCCGGTTTAGGCACCAACACAATGGGACTAGACCAATCACTTTGGGACTCCTCTATCACCCCTAAGTTCAGCATTTTCTGTACTTCCTCCCGTATTGCCTCCCGTCGGGCCTCTGGGATCCGATAGGGTTTTAACTTCACCCTTTCACCGGGCGGGGTAATAATATCATGCTCTACCCCAGATGTTTGTCCCGGCAGCTCAGAGAACACCTCCTTGTTGCGAAGCACAAACTCCTTAACCTCCTGTTGTTGGGGTTGTGACAAGGTGGCTGCTATTCCAACCTCCGGAATCACGCAACCAGTTTGAGCTGGTGACCAAGTTTCTGCGACTAGGGACTCTCTATCCCTCCAGGCTTTCAACAGATTAACGTGATATATCTGTTCGGGCTTTCGCCTTCCTGGTTGTCTGACCTTGTAATTCACTTCGCTCACTTTTTCCATTATCTCGTAGGGGCCTTGCCATTTGGCAAGGAATTTACTTTCAACCGTAGGGACAAGTACCAATATCCTATCCCCCGGGGAAAAGGTACGGGTCTTTGCTCCACGGTTGTACACTCTCTGCTGTGCCAACTGCGCTTGGGCCAAATGTTCCTTCACGATGGGCATTACCTGTGCAATTCGATCTTGCATCAGGGCGACATGCTCAATCACACTCCTGTGGGGAGAACTCTCACTTTCCCAAGTTTCCTTGGCAATATCCAACAGCCCTCTTGGGTGTCTCCCATACAGTAACTCAAAGGGGGAGAATCCCGTAGAGGATTGGGGCACTTCCCTAATAGCAAACATCAAATAAGGAAGTAGACAGTCCCAATCCTTTCCATCTCTATCCACCACTTTCTTCAACATTTGTTTTAGGGTTTTGTTGAATCTTTCAACCAGCCCATCGGTTTGGGGGTGATACACAGATGTACGCAATTGCGTCACTTTGAGCAATTTACACAGCTCTTTCATAACCCGGGACATAAAGGGTGTACCTTGGTCCGTAAGCAGTTCTTTACAAATACCCACCCGGCTAAAAACAAGAGATAGCTCTTTGGCTATGGTTTTGGCCGAGGTATTTCTGAGAGGGATCGCTTCTGGATAACGGGTGGCATAGTCCATTATAACCAATATGTACTGGTGCCCCCTAGCGGACTTGATTATAGGACCTACCAAATCCATTGCGATTCTCTCAAACGGGACCTCAATGATGGGTAGAGGGACCAGCGGGCTACGGAAATGTGGCATCGGGGCCGACCTCTGACACACAGGGCAGGAGGAACAATAATTTTCTATGTCCTTCATCACCCCCGGCCAATAGAATCTCTGTAATACCCTCTCTCGGGTTTTCTCTGTCCCCAGATGACCTCCAAGAATGTGCCCATGGGCCAACTCCAACACCAACTTCCTGTAAGGTTTGGGCACCACCAGCTGCTCAACGGTTTCTTCTGCCCTTTTTGCCACCCGATACAGTAGGTCCTTCTCTACGCTGAAGTATGGGTAAGTGCAGGTATTATCTGGGTTCACTAACTCGCCATCTATTTCCACTACGTTTTCCCGTGCCTTTATTAGGGCGGGGTCTTTTAACTGTTCTGTGGCAAAATTTTCCCTGTGAACCTCCAGATCAGAAAACTCCACAGACGGTAGGTTTTCGTCTGAGGAGGTGGGCTCCTCTCCAGTTTCTTGAGTCTCCCCTGCAAATACTGACAAGGGAAATTCTGGAGAGTCCTCACCACTCTCAGAGGAGTTCTGGCTATCACATTCCTGGTACATAGGGGCACCAGTGGGGGGCTCAGGATCATCCCACAGTTCCCAGAACTTCGGAAAATCCCTTCCCACAATGGCGTCATGCGGTAACTGAGATACTAAGCCCACTGGATGAGAGAGGGTACCTTTGGGGGTCTCGAAACACACTGTAGTCACTGGATACTCTCGGGTGTCCCCATGCACACAAATAACAGCTACCTTGCTATTCCCAGAGACCTCTGTTTTAACTAATTCAGCCTTTATCAGGGTCACAAGGCTACCTGAATCCAGTAATACCACAACATTTCTACCATTAATACACATTTTGCATAAATGTTTCTCAGTTCCTCGAATGGCAGTGCATGCGACTGTCGCACACAGCGACTGACGTCTGCCCGTCAGAAAGTCACACTGCATGGGTTCCTCCACAACCGGGCAATTGGCTGCAATATGTCCCGCTTGCCGGCAGCGGTAGCAAACGATCCTTCTTGCGGCCTCTTGAGCCGCTGATTTCCCAGGCTGTTCTCGCCAAACTTGGGGTAGAGCTCCCACCCTCTCACTCTCTCCACCCTCACCCCTTGGAATCCTCTTATCCGCCCCTGGGGATGGTCTGGTCTTAGGGTGGAAAGTCCGAGTGTCTCTGGAAGAGGCCGTCAGGTTCTCTGTAGCCAAGTATTTCTCTACACGATCCACAAGACCACCGGCCGTCTCTGGGTCTCCATGGCTTACCCACTTTTGGATGGCAGTAGGAAGAGCTCTCAAAAACCGATCCATTACAACACGTTCCACAATCTCTGGTGCGGACAAAGTCTCTGGCTGTAGCCACTTCCTGCTCAGGTGAATGAGATCATACATTTGAGACCTGGGGGGTTTTCCAAGCTGGAAAGTCCAGTTATGCACACGCTGAGCCCGGACAGCCAGGGTGACACCCAGCCTTGCCAATATTTCAGCTTTTAGCATCACATAGTCTTTTGCTTGGTCAGGCTCTAGGTCATAGTAAGCCTTCTGCGATTCACCAGTTAACAGAGGAGCCACCAGTCCAGCCCACTGCTCCTCAGGCCACTTTTCTCTTTCAGCAGTCCTTTCAAATGTGGTCAAAAATACCTCTGGATCATCCTCTCCAGTCATTTTTGTCAATAAACGACTCACCCCAAAGGACGCGGTATTAGTGGGACGGCTTTCCTCACTGGTCTGCGGACGTTGCTGCATTACTGCTTCCATTTGTTGTAGTCTCTGCTCTTGCTTCTGTAACAGGTCTATGAAGCGGGCCTCAGATTGCTGCTGGGCTTGTTGATGAGCTTGCTGCTGGGCTGCAAGGCTCCTTTGCAAACCTGCATTTGTCTGCTGTTGATTGGCATTTGCTAGAGCCAGCTGTTTCAGTATCTCCTCCATGCTGGCTTAAAAAAAACTGCCACTGGTTCTCCACCAACTGTGAGGGGGTTAACTCGGTAGCGGGTGTGTGTGACCCCCTGGTTGGGCTCCCCACACAAAAACAGGGCCAGCAGACGGAGGTTGTGGTTTTCAAAATCAAAAGGTGCGGTTTATTTCTCTATGTACAGTGACAAAAACACAGCAAAGCCAAAAAGAAACAAACAAAATAAATCCTGGTCAGTTTGACCTCTGACTAAACATACAGGTTTCCTAACTAACAACTGGGATCAGCCTAGTGCTGTCCTAGTCCCTAAGTCCCTGGTTTTAAATGTCCAAGCAAATAGCCACACAGGCTTTTTCTCACCGCACAGGGGTTCACTCTCCCTAGACAGTCCACACAGGTCTGGCTCCAGGCATGAGCTAACATCTAATGAAGCTGGGAGTTCTTATAGAGGCCTAAATGAGCTGACAAGCTTCAGCTGGCCTCATCAACTCCCTGTCTGTACGACGCCCCACACTCTCCCTAGAGGTATGAGTCATCCATGAGCCCACTAGCCTTATACAACTCTCCACCTAGTTGTATAAGTCGGCATAAAGCCTGAATCTGGGAGAAATATATCTACCCCCCTGGATGCAACCAGGTGACTTTACCTTCCTGCTGTCACAATATATATATATATATATATATTGTGAGGGGGTTAGCTCGGCAGCGGGTGTGTGTGACCCCCGGGATGGGCTCCCCACACAAAAACAGGACCAGCAAACGGAGGTTGTGGTTTTCAAAATCAAAAAAAAGTGCGGTTTATTTTCTATTTACAGTGACAAAACACAGCAAAGCCAAAAGAAACATAAATAAAATAAATCCTGGTCAACTTGACCTCTGACTAAACATACAGGTTTCCTAACTAACAACTGGGATCAGCCTAGTGCTGTCCTAGTCCCTAAGTCCCTGGTTTTAAATGTCCAAGCAAATAGCCACACAGGCTTTGTCTCACCGCACAGGGGTTCACTCTCCCTAGACAGTCCACACAGGTCTGGGTCCAGGCATGAGCAAACACCTAATGAATCTGGGAGTTTTTATAGAGGCCTTAAACGAGCTGACAAGCTTCAGCTGGTCTCATCAACTCCCTGTCTGCACGACGCCCCACACTCTCCCTAGAGGTATGAGTCATCCATGAGCCCACTAGCCTCAGCTGGGCTTATACAACTCTCCACCTAGTTGTATAAGTCGGCGTAAAGCCTGAATCTGGGCGAAATATATCTACCCCCCTGGATGCAACCAGGTGACTTTACCTTCCTGCTGTCACATACCCCCCCCTCTTGTTTTAACCTCGGGGTTGGAACACCAGCAATCAGGCATTCATGTACTCGAGACAAAGCATCCACATTCCCCATTTGAACGCCAGGGCGATGCTTTACTGTGAAGTTGAATTCCTGGAGGGCCAGGAACCACCTATTCACTCTTCTATTTGTTTCCTTGTTTTGAGCCATCCACTTTAACGGAGCGTGATCCGTAACCATGTCAAAGTGCCTACCTAGCAGGTAGTACCGAAGGGAATCTAGAGCCCACTTCACCGCTAAACACTCCTTTTCAACGGTGGCGTAATTTACCTCATGGGACTTCAACTTCCTGCTGAGGTAAATGACTGGGTGCTCTTCCCCGTTCCAGACCTGGGACAATACTGCTCCTAACCCCACATCTGACGCATCACTTTGTACGACAAAGTCTTTAGAGAAGTCGGGTGAGTACAACACTGGCTGGCTACATAAGGCTTGTTTCAAGAATTGGAATGCTGCCTCAGCCTCGGGGGTCCATTTAATCATGACCGACCCTTTCCCCTTCGTTAGGTTGGTTAGGGGCACAGCCTTAGAAGCAAAGTGGGGAATGAATCGCCGATAATACCCAGCGATTCCCAGAAAGGCTCGTACCTGCTTCTTGCTGTTGGGACGTGGCCAACTCTGGATGGCCTCGACTTTGTTGAGTTGGGGTTTTATTACTCCCCTCCCAATGGTGTACCCAAGATATTTGGCCTCCTCCTGCCCAATGGTACACTTCTTGGGGTTAGCCGTAAACCCCGCTTCCCGAACAGAGTCCAGGACTGCTTGCACTTTTGGCAGATGTGAGGCCCAATCTGTGCTATGGACAATTACGTCATCCAGGTAAGCCGCAGCATACTTCCGATGGGGCCTCAGCATCTGGTCCATTTTCCGCTGGAATGTGGCCGGCGCATTCTGTAACCCGAACGGCATTCTTTTATATTGGAACGCCCCGTCTGGGGTTACAAATGCGGTTTTCTCTTTGGCCAATTTGGCCAGGGGGATTTGCCAATACCCTTTTGTGAGGTCAAGAGTCGTCATGTATCGGGCTGTTCCCAGCCGGTCGATCAACTCATCTATACGTGGCATGGGGTAGGTGTCAAATTTTGTAACTTTGTTCAACTGACGAAAATCGTTACAAAATCGCCAGCTCCCATCCGGTTTAGGCACCAACACAATGGGACTAGACCAATCACTTTGGGACTCCTCTATCACCCCTAAGTTCAGCATTTTCTGTACTTCCTCCCGTATTGCCTCCCGTCGGGCCTCTGGGATCCGATAGGGTTTTAACTTCACCCTTTCACCGGGCGGGGTAATGATGTCATGCTCTACCCCAGATGTTTGTCCCGGCAGCTCAGAGAATACCTCCTTGTTGCGAAGCACAAACTCCTTAACCTCCTGTTGTTGGGGTTGTGACAAGGTGGCTGCTATTCCAACCTCAGGAATCACGCAACCAGTTTGAGCTGGTGACCAAGTGTCTGCGACTAGGGACTCTCTATCCCTCCAGGCTTTCAACAGATTAACGTGATAGATCTGTTCGGGCTTTCGCCTTCCTGGTTGTCTGACCTTGTAATTCACTTCGCTCACTTTTTCCATTATCTCGTAGGGGCCTTGCCATTTGGCAAGGAATTTACTTTCAACCGTAGGGACAAGTACCAGTATCCTATCCCCCGGGGAAAAGGTACGGGTCTTGGCTCCACGGTTGTACACTCTCTGCTGCGCTAACTGCGCTTGGGCCAAATGTTCCTTCACGATGGGCATTACCTGTGCAATTCGGTCTTGCATCAGGGCGACATGCTCAATCACACTCCTGTGGGGAGAACTCTCACTTTCCCAAGTTTCCTTGGCAATATCCAACAGCCCTCTTGGGTGTCTCCCATACAGTAACTCAAAGGGGGAGAATCCCGTAGAGGATTGGGGCACCTCCCTAATAGCAAACATCAGATAAGGAAGTAGACAGTCCCAATCCTTTCCATCTCTATCCACCACTTTCTTCAACATTTGTTTTAGGGTTTTGTTGAATCTTTCAACCAGCCCATCGGTTTGGGGGTGATACACAGATGTACGTAATTGCGTCACTTTGAACAATTTACACAGCTCCTTCATAACCCGGGACATAAAGGGTGTACCTTGGTCCGTAAGCAGTTCTTTACAAATACCCACCCGGCTAAACACAAGAGATAGCTCTTTGGCTATGGTTTTGGCCGAGGTATTTCGGAGAGGGATCGCTTCTGGATAACGGGTGGCATAGTCCATTATAACTAATATGTACTGGTGCCCCCTAGCGGACTTGCTTATAGGACCTACCAAATCCATGGCGATCCTCTCAAACGGGACCTCAATGATGGGTAGAGGGACCAGCGGGCTACGGAAATGTGGCATCGGGGCCGACCTCTGACACACAGGGCAGGAGGAACAATAATTTTCTATGTCCTTCATCACCCCCGGCCAATAGAATCTCTGTAATACCCTCTCTCGGGTTTTCTCTGTCCCCAGATGACCTCCAAGAATGTGCCCATGGGCCAACTCCAACACCAACTTCCTGTAAGGTTTGGGCACCACAAGCTGCTCAACGGTTTCTTCTGCCCTTTTTGCCACCCGATACAGTAGGTCCTTCTCTACGCTGAAGTATGGGTAAGTGCAGGTATTATCTGGGTTCACTAACTCGCCATCTATTTTCACTACGTTTTCCTGTGCCTTTATTAGGGCGGGGTCTTTCAACTGTTCTGTGGCAAAGTTTTCCCTGTGAACCTCAAGATCAGAAAACTCCACAGACGGTAGGTTTTCGTCTGAGGAGGTGGGCTCCTCTCCAGTTTCTTGAGTCTCCCCTGCCAATACTGATAAGGGACATTCCGGAGAGTCCTCACCACTCTCAGGGGAGTTCTGGCTATCACATTCCTGGTACATAGGGGCACCAGTGGGGGGCTCAGGATCATCCCACAGTTCCCAGAACTTCGGAAAATCCCTTCCCACAATGGCGTCATGCGGTAACTGAGATACTAAGCCCACTGGATGAGAGAGGGTACCTTTGGGGGTCTTGAAACACACTGTAGTCACTGGATACTCTCGGGTGTCCCCATGCACACAAATAACAGCTACCTTGCTATTCCCAGAGACCTCTGTTTTAACTAACTCAGCCTTTATCAGGGTCACAAGGCTACCTGAATCCAGCAATACCACAACATTTCTACCATTAACACACATTTTGCATAAATGTTTCTCAGTTCCTCGAATGGCAGTGCATGCGACTGTCGCACACAGCGACTGACGTCTGCCCGTCAGAAAGTCACACTGCATGGGTTCCTCCACAACCGGGCAATTGGCTGCAATATGTCCCGCTTGCCGGCAGCGGTAGCAAACGATCCTTCTTGCCGCCTCTTGAGCCGCTGATTTCCCAGGCTGTTCTCGCCAAACTTGGGGTAGAGCTCCCACCCTCTCACTCTCTCCACCCTCACCCCTTGGAATCCTCTTATCCGCCCCTGGGGATGGTCTGGTCTTAGGGTGGAAAGTCCGAGTGTCTCTGGAAGAGGCCGTCAGGTTCTCTGTAGCCAAGTATTTCTCCACACGATCCACAAGACCATCGGCCGTCTCTGGGTCTCCATGGCTTACCCACTTTTGGATGGCAGTAGGAAGAGCTCTCAAAAACCGATCCATTACAACACGTTCCACAATCTTTGGTGCGGACAAAGTCTCTGGCTGTAGCCACTTTCTGCTCAGGTGAATGAGATCATACATTTGAGACCTGGGGGGTTTTCCAAGCTGGAAAGTCCAGTTATGCACACGCTGAGCCCGGACAGCCTGGGTGACACCCAGCCTTGCCAATATTTCAGCTTTTAGCATCACATAGTCTTTTGCTTGGTCAGGCTCTAGGTCATAGTAAGCCTTCTGCGATTCACCAGTTAACAGAGGAGCCACCAGTCCAGCCCACTGCTCCTCAGGCCACTTTTCTCTTTCAGCAGTCCTTTCAAATGTGGTCAAAAATACCTCTGGATCATCCTCTCCAGTCATTTTTGTCAATAAACGACTCACCCCAAAGGACGCGGTATTAGTGGGACGGCTTTCCTCACTGGTCTGCGGACGTTGCTGCATTACTGCTTCCATTTGTTGTAGTCTCTGCTCTTGCTTCTGTAACAGGTCTATGAAGCGGGCCTCAGATTGCTGCTGGGCTTGTTGCTGAGCTTCCAGACTCTGTTGGTGAGCTTGCTGCTGGGCTGCAAGGCTCTGTTGATGAGCTTGCTGCTGGGCTGCGAAGGTCTGTTGTTGAGCTGCAAGGCTCTGTTGATGAGCTGCAAGGCTCTTTTGCAAACCTGCATTTGTCTGCTGTTGATTGGCATTTGCTAGAGCCAGCTGCTTCAGTATCTCCTCCATGCTGGCTTAAAAAAAAACTGCCACTGGTTCTCCACCAACTGTGAGGGGGTTAGCTCGGCAGCGGGTGTGTGTGACCCCCGGGATGGGCTCCCCACACAAAAACAGGACCAGCAAACGGAGGTTGTGGTTTTCAAAATCAAAAAAAAGGTGCGGTTTATTTTCTATTTACAGTGACAAAACACAGCAAAGCCAAAAGAAACATAAACAAAATAAATCCTGGTCAACTTGACCTCTGACTAAACATACAGGTTTCCTAACTAACAACTGGGATCAGCCTAGTGCTGTCCTAGTCCCTAAGTCCCTGGTTTTAAATGTCCAAGCAAATAGCCACACAGGCTTTGTCTCACCGCACAGGGGTTCACTCTCCCTAGACAGTCCACACAGGTCTGGGTCCAGGCATGAGCAAACACCTAATGAATCTGGGAGTTTTTATAGAGGCCTTAAACGAGCTGACAAGCTTCAGCTGGTCTCATCAACTCCCTGTCTGCACGACGCCCCACACTCTCCCTAGAGGTATGAGTCATCCATGAGCCCACTAGCCTCAGCTGGGCTTATACAACTCTCCACCTAGTTGTATAAGTCGGCGTAAAGCCTGAATCTGGGCGAAATATATCTACCCCCCTGGATGCAACCAGGTGACTTTACCTTCCTGCTGTCACATACCCCCCCTCTTGTTTTAACCTCGGGGTTGGAACACCAGCAATCAGGCATTCATGTACTCGAGACAAAGCATCCACATTCCCCATTTGAACGCCAGGGCGATGCTTTACTGTGAAGTTGAATTCCTGGAGGGCCAGGAACCACCTATTCACTCTTCTATTTGTTTCCTTGTTTTGAGCCATCCACTTTAACGGAGCGTGATCCGTAACCATGTCAAAGTGCCTACCTAGCAGGTAGTACCGAAGGGAATCTAGAGCCCACTTCACCGCTAAACACTCCTTTTCAACGGTGGCGTAATTTACCTCATGGGACTTCAACTTCCTGCTGAGGTAAATGACTGGGTGCTCTTCCCCGTTCCAGACCTGGGACAATACTGCTCCTAACCCCACATCTGACGCATCACTTTGTACGACAAAGTCTTTAGAGAAGTCGGGTGAGTACAACACTGGCTGGCTACATAAGGCTTGTTTCAAGAATTGGAATGCTGCCTCAGCCTCGGGGGTCCATTTAATCATGACCGACCCTTTCCCCTTCGTTAGGTTGGTTAGGGGCACAGCCTTAGAAGCAAAGTGGGGAATGAATCGCCGATAATACCCAGCGATTCCCAGAAAGGCTCGTACCTGCTTCTTGCTGTTGGGACGTGGCCAACTCTGGATGGCCTCGACTTTGTTGAGTTGGGGTTTTATTACTCCCCTCCCAATGGTGTACCCAAGATATTTGGCCTCCTCCTGCCCAATGGTACACTTCTTGGGGTTAGCCGTAAACCCCGCTTCCCGAACAGAGTCCAGGACTGCTTGCACTTTTGGCAGATGTGAGGCCCAATCTGTGCTATGGACAATTACGTCATCCAGGTAAGCCGCAGCATACTTCCGATGGGGCCTCAGCATCTGGTCCATTTTCCGCTGGAATGTGGCCGGCGCATTCTGTAACCCGAACGGCATTCTTTTATATTGGAACGCCCCGTCTGGGGTTACAAATGCGGTTTTCTCTTTGGCCAATTTGGCCAGGGGGATTTGCCAATACCCTTTTGTGAGGTCAAGAGTCGTCATGTATCGGGCTGTTCCCAGCCGGTCGATCAACTCATCTATACGTGGCATGGGGTAGGTGTCAAATTTTGTAACTTTGTTAACTGACGAAAATCGTTACAAAATCGCCAGCTCCCATCCGGTTTAGGCACCAACACAATGGGACTAGACCAAT
The DNA here is from genome assembly GCA_029206835.1 of Rana muscosa. Classification (NCBI taxonomy): domain Eukaryota; kingdom Metazoa; phylum Chordata; class Amphibia; order Anura; family Ranidae; genus Rana; species Rana muscosa. Next base: position 7,259,410 of record CM055128.1, read on the forward strand.
CACTTTGGGACTCCTCTATCACCCCTAAGTTCAGCATTTTCTGTACTTCCTCCCGTATTGCCTCCCGTCGGGCCTCTGGGATCCGATAGGGTTTTAACTTCACCCTTTCACCGGGCGGGGTAATGATGTCATGCTCTACCCCAGATGTTTGTCCCGGCAGCTCAGAGAATACCTCCTTGTTGCGAAGCACAAACTCCTTAACCTCCTGTTGTTGGGGTTGTGACAAGGTGGCTGCTATTCCAACCTCAGGAATCACGCAACCAGTTTGAGCTGGTGACCAAGTGTCTGCGACTAGGGACTCTCTATCCCTCCAGGCTTTCAACAGATTAACGTGATAGATCTGTTCGGGCTTTCGCCTTCCTGGTTGTCTGACCTTGTAATTCACTTCGCTCACTTTTTCCATTATCTCGTAGGGGCCTTGCCATTTGGCAAGGAATTTACTTTCAACCGTAGGGACAAGTACCAGTATCCTATCCCCCGGGGAAAAGGTACGGGTCTTGGCTCCACGGTTGTACACTCTCTGCTGCGCTAACTGCGCTTGGGCCAAATGTTCCTTCACGATGGGCATTACCTGTGCAATTCGGTCTTGCATCAGGGCGACATGCTCAATCACACTCCTGTGGGGAGAACTCTCACTTTCCCAAGTTTCCTTGGCAATATCCAACAGCCCTCTTGGGTGTCTCCCATACAGTAACTCAAAGGGGGAGAATCCCGTAGAGGATTGGGGCACCTCCCTAATAGCAAACATCAGATAAGGAAGTAGACAGTCCCAATCCTTTCCATCTCTATCCACCACTTTCTTCAACATTTGTTTTAGGGTTTTGTTGAATCTTTCAACCAGCCCATCGGTTTGGGGGTGATACACAGATGTACGTAATTGCGTCACTTTGAACAATTTACACAGCTCCTTCATAACCCGGGACATAAAGGGTGTACCTTGGTCCGTAAGCAGTTCTTTACAAATACCCACCCGGCTAAACACAAGAGATAGCTCTTTGGCTATGGTTTTGGCCGAGGTATTTCGGAGAGGGATCGCTTCTGGATAACGGGTGGCATAGCCCATTATAACTAATATGTACTGGTGCCCCCTAGCGGACTTGCTTATAGGACCTACCAAATCCATGGCGATCCTCTCAAACGGGACCTCAATGATGGGTAGAGGGACCAGCGGGCTACGGAAATGTGGCATCGGGGCCGACCTCTGACACACAGGGCAGGAGGAACAATAATTTTCTATGTCCTTCATCACCCCCGGCCAATAGAATCTCTGTAATACCCTCTCTCGGGTTTTCTCTGTCCCCAGATGACCTCCAAGAATGTGCCCATGGGCCAACTCCAACACCAACTTCCTGTAAGGTTTGGGCACCACAAGCTGCTCAACGGTTTCTTCTGCCCTTTTTGCCACCCGATACAGTAGGTCCTTCTCTACGCTGAAGTATGGGTAAGTGCAGGTATTATCTGGGTTCACTAACTCGCCATCTATTTTCACTACGTTTTCCTGTGCCTTTATTAGGGCGGGGTCTTTCAACTGTTCTGTGGCAAAGTTTTCCCTGTGAACCTCAAGATCAGAAAACTCCACAGACGGTAGGTTTTCGTCTGAGGAGGTGGGCTCCTCTCCAGTTTCTTGAGTCTCCCCTGCCAATACTGATAAGGGACATTCCGGAGAGTCCTCACCACTCTCAGGGGAGTTCTGGCTATCACATTCCTGGTACATAGGGGCACCAGTGGGGGGCTCAGGATCATCCCACAGTTCCCAGAACTTCGGAAAATCCCTTCCCACAATGGCGTCATGCGGTAACTGAGATACTAAGCCCACTGGATGAGAGAGGGTACCTTTGGGGGTCTTGAAACACACTGTAGTCACTGGATACTCTCGGGTGTCCCCATGCACACAAATAACAGCTACCTTGCTATTCCCAGAGACCTCTGTTTTAACTAACTCAGCCTTTATCAGGGTCACAAGGCTACCTGAATCCAGCAATACCACAACATTTCTACCATTAACACACATTTTGCATAAATGTTTCTCAGTTCCTCGAATGGCAGTGCATGCGACTGTCGCACACAGCGACTGACGTCTGCCCGTCAGAAAGTCACACTGCATGGGTTCCTCCACAACCGGGCAATTGGCTGCAATATGTCCCGCTTGCCGGCAGCGGTAGCAAACGATCCTTCTTGCCGCCTCTTGAGCCGCTGATTTCCCAGGCTGTTCTCGCCAAACTTGGGGTAGAGCTCCCACCCTCTCACTCTCTCCACCCTCACCCCTTGGAATCCTCTTATCCGCCCCTGGGGATGGTCTGGTCTTAGGGTGGAAAGTCCGAGTGTCTCTGGAAGAGGCCGTCAGGTTCTCTGTAGCCAAGTATTTCTCCACACGATCCACAAGACCATCGGCCGTCTCTGGGTCTCCATGGCTTACCCACTTTTGGATGGCAGTAGGAAGAGCTCTCAAAAACCGATCCATTACAACACGTTCCACAATCTTTGGTGCGGACAAAGTCTCTGGCTGTAGCCACTTTCTGCTCAGGTGAATGAGATCATACATTTGAGACCTGGGGGGTTTTCCAAGCTGGAAAGTCCAGTTATGCACACGCTGAGCCCGGACAGCCTGGGTGACACCCAGCCTTGCCAATATTTCAGCTTTTAGCATCACATAGTCTTTTGCTTGGTCAGGCTCTAGGTCATAGTAAGCCTTCTGCGATTCACCAGTTAACAGAGGAGCCACCAGTCCAGCCCACTGCTCCTCAGGCCACTTTTCTCTTTCAGCAGTCCTTTCAAATGTGGTCAAAAATACCTCTGGATCATCCTCTCCAGTCATTTTTGTCAATAAACGACTCACCCCAAAGGACGCGGTATTAGTGGGACGGCTTTCCTCACTGGTCTGCGGACGTTGCTGCATTACTGCTTCCATTTGTTGTAGTCTCTGCTCTTGCTTCTGTAACAGGTCTATGAAGCGGGCCTCAGATTGCTGCTGGGCTTGTTGCTGAGCTTCCAGACTCTGTTGGTGAGCTTGCTGCTGGGCTGCAAGGCTCTGTTGATGAGCTTGCTGCTGGGCTGCGAAGGTCTGTTGTTGAGCTGCAAGGCTCTGTTGATGAGCTGCAAGGCTCTTTTGCAAACCTGCATTTGTCTGCTGTTGATTGGCATTTGCTAGAGCCAGCTGCTTCAGTATCTCCTCCATGCTGGCTTAAAAAAAAACTGCCACTGGTTCTCCACCAACTGTGAGGGGGTTAGCTCGGCAGCGGGTGTGTGTGACCCCCGGGATGGGCTCCCCACACAAAAACAGGACCAGCAAACGGAGGTTGTGGTTTTCAAAATCAAAAAAAAGGTGCGGTTTATTTTCTATTTACAGTGACAAAACACAGCAAAGCCAAAAGAAACATAAACAAAATAAATCCTGGTCAACTTGACCTCTGACTAAACATACAGGTTTCCTAACTAACAACTGGGATCAGCCTAGTGCTGTCCTAGTCCCTAAGTCCCTGGTTTTAAATGTCCAAGCAAATAGCCACACAGGCTTTGTCTCACCGCACAGGGGTTCACTCTCCCTAGACAGTCCACACAGGTCTGGGTCCAGGCATGAGCAAACACCTAATGAATCTGGGAGTTTTTATAGAGGCCTTAAACGAGCTGACAAGCTTCAGCTGGTCTCATCAACTCCCTGTCTGCACGACGCCCCACACTCTCCCTAGAGGTATGAGTCATCCATGAGCCCACTAGCCTCAGCTGGGCTTATACAACTCTCCACCTAGTTGTATAAGTCGGCGTAAAGCCTGAATCTGGGCGAAATATATCTACCCCCCTGGATGCAACCAGGTGACTTTACCTTCCTGCTGTCACATACCCCCCCCTCTTGTTTTAACCTCGGGGTTGGAACACCAGCAATCAGGCATTCATGTACTCGAGACAAAGCATCCACATTCCCCATTTGAACGCCAGGGCGATGCTTTACTGTGAAGTTGAATTCCTGGAGGGCCAGGAACCACCTATTCACTCTTCTATTTGTTTCCTTGTTTTGAGCCATCCACTTTAACGGAGCGTGATCCGTAACCATGTCAAAGTGCCTACCTAGCAGGTAGTACCGAAGGGAATCTAGAGCCCACTTCACCGCTAAACACTCCTTTTCAACGGTGGCGTAATTTACCTCATGGGACTTCAACTTCCTGCTGAGGTAAATGACTGGGTGCTCTTCCCCGTTCCAGACCTGGGACAATACTGCTCCTAACCCCACATCTGACGCATCACTTTGTACGACAAAGTCTTTAGAGAAGTCGGGTGAGTACAACACTGGCTGGCTACATAAGGCTTGTTTCAAGAATTGGAATGCTGCCTCAGCCTCGGGGGTCCATTTAATCATGACCGACCCTTTCCCCTTCGTTAGGTTGGTTAGGGGCACAGCCTTAGAAGCAAAGTGGGGAATGAATCGCCGATAATACCCAGCGATTCCCAGAAAGGCTCGTACCTGCTTCTTGCTGTTGGGACGTGGCCAACTCTGGATGGCCTCGACTTTGTTGAGTTGGGGTTTTATTACTCCCCTCCCAATGGTGTACCCAAGATATTTGGCCTCCTCCTGCCCAATGGTACACTTCTTGGGGTTAGCCGTAAACCCCGCTTCCCGAACAGAGTCCAGGACTGCTTGCACTTTTGGCAGATGTGAGGCCCAATCTGTGCTATGGACAATTACGTCATCCAGGTAAGCCGCAGCATACTTCCGATGGGGCCTCAGCATCTGGTCCATTTTCCGCTGGAATGTGGCCGGCGCATTCTGTAACCCGAACGGCATTCTTTTATATTGGAACGCCCCGTCTGGGGTTACAAATGCGGTTTTCTCTTTGGCCAATTTGGCCAGGGGGATTTGCCAATACCCTTTTGTGAGGTCAAGAGTCGTCATGTATCGGGCTGTTCCCAGCCGGTCGATCAACTCATCTATACGTGGCATGGGGTAGGTGTCAAATTTTGTAACTTTGTTCAACTGACGAAAATCGTTACAAAATCGCCAGCTCCCATCCGGTTTAGGCACCAACACAATGGGACTAGACCAATCACTTTGGGACTCCTCTATCACCCCTAAGTTCAGCATTTTCTGTACTTCCTCCCGTATTGCCTCCCGTCGGGCCTCTGGGATCCGATAGGGTTTTAACTTCACCCTTTCACCGGGCGGGGTAATGATGTCATGCTCTACCCCAGATGTTTGTCCCGGCAGCTCAGAGAATACCTCCTTGTTGCGAAGCACAAACTCCTTAACCTCCTGTTGTTGGGGTTGTGACAAGGTGGCTGCTATTCCAACCTCAGGAATCACGCAACCAGTTTGAGCTGGTGACCAAGTGTCTGCGACTAGGGACTCTCTATCCCTCCAGGCTTTCAACAGATTAACGTGATAGATCTGTTCGGGCTTTCGCCTTCCTGGTTGTCTGACCTTGTAATTCACTTCGCTCACTTTTTCCATTATCTCGTAGGGGCCTTGCCATTTGGCAAGGAATTTACTTTCAACCGTAGGGACAAGTACCAGTATCCTATCCCCCGGGGAAAAGGTACGGGTCTTGGCTCCACGGTTGTACACTCTCTGCTGCGCTAACTGCGCTTGGGCCAAATGTTCCTTCACGATGGGCATTACCTGTGCAATTCGGTCTTGCATCAGGGCGACATGCTCAATCACACTCCTGTGGGGAGAACTCTCACTTTCCCAAGTTTCCTTGGCAATATCCAACAGCCCTCTTGGGTGTCTCCCATACAGTAACTCAAAGGGGGAGAATCCCGTAGAGGATTGGGGCACCTCCCTAATAGCAAACATCAGATAAGGAAGTAGACAGTCCCAATCCTTTCCATCTCTATCCACCACTTTCTTCAACATTTGTTTTAGGGTTTTGTTGAATCTTTCAACCAGCCCATCGGTTTGGGGGTGATACACAGATGTACGTAATTGCGTCACTTTGAACAATTTACACAGCTCCTTCATAACCCGGGACATAAAGGGTGTACCTTGGTCCGTAAGCAGTTCTTTACAAATACCCACCCGGCTAAACACAAGAGATAGCTCTTTGGCTATGGTTTTGGCCGAGGTATTTCGGAGAGGGATCGCTTCTGGATAACGGGTGGCATAGTCCATTATAACTAATATGTACTGGTGCCCCCTAGCGGACTTGCTTATAGGACCTACCAAATCCATGGCGATCCTCTCAAACGGGACCTCAATGATGGGTAGAGGGACCAGCGGGCTACGGAAATGTGGCATCGGGGCCGACCTCTGACACACAGGGCAGGAGGAACAATAATTTTCTATGTCCTTCATCACCCCCGGCCAATAGAATCTCTGTAATACCCTCTCTCGGGTTTTCTCTGTCCCCAGATGACCTCCAAGAATGTGCCCATGGGCCAACTCCAACACCAACTTCCTGTAAGGTTTGGGCACCACAAGCTGCTCAACGGTTTCTTCTGCCCTTTTTGCCACCCGATACAGTAGGTCCTTCTCTACGCTGAAGTATGGGTAAGTGCAGGTATTATCTGGGTTCACTAACTCGCCATCTATTTTCACTACGTTTTCCTGTGCCTTTATTAGGGCGGGGTCTTTCAACTGTTCTGTGGCAAAGTTTTCCCTGTGAACCTCAAGATCAGAAAACTCCACAGACGGTAGGTTTTCGTCTGAGGAGGTGGGCTCCTCTCCAGTTTCTTGAGTCTCCCCTGCCAATACTGATAAGGGACATTCCGGAGAGTCCTCACCACTCTCAGGGGAGTTCTGGCTATCACATTCCTGGTACATAGGGGCACCAGTGGGGGGCTCAGGATCATCCCACAGTTCCCAGAACTTCGGAAAATCCCTTCCCACAATGGCGTCATGCGGTAACTGAGATACTAAGCCCACTGGATGAGAGAGGGTACCTTTGGGGGTCTTGAAACACACTGTAGTCACTGGATACTCTCGGGTGTCCCCATGCACACAAATAACAGCTACCTTGCTATTCCCAGAGACCTCTGTTTTAACTAACTCAGCCTTTATCAGGGTCACAAGGCTACCTGAATCCAGCAATACCACAACATTTCTACCATTAACACACATTTTGCATAAATGTTTCTCAGTTCCTCGAATGGCAGTGCATGCGACTGTCGCACACAGCGACTGACGTCTGCCCGTCAGAAAGTCACACTGCATGGGTTCCTCCACAACCGGGCAATTGGCTGCAATATGTCCCGCTTGCCGGCAGCGGTAGCAAACGATCCTTCTTGCCGCCTCTTGAGCCGCTGATTTCCCAGGCTGTTCTCGCCAAACTTGGGGTAGAGCTCCCACCCTCTCACTCTCTCCACCCTCACCCCTTGGAATCCTCTTATCCGCCCCTGGGGATGGTCTGGTCTTAGGGTGGAAAGTCCGAGTGTCTCTGGAAGAGGCCGTCAGGTTCTCTGTAGCCAAGTATTTCTCCACACGATCCACAAGACCATCGGCCGTCTCTGGGTCTCCATGGCTTACCCACTTTTGGATGGCAGTAGGAAGAGCTCTCAAAAACCGATCCATTACAACACGTTCCACAATCTTTGGTGCGGACAAAGTCTCTGGCTGTAGCCACTTTCTGCTCAGGTGAATGAGATCATACATTTGAGACCTGGGGGGTTTTCCAAGCTGGAAAGTCCAGTTATGCACACGCTGAGCCCGGACAGCCTGGGTGACACCCAGCCTTGCCAATATTTCAGCTTTTAGCATCACATAGTCTTTTGCTTGGTCAGGCTCTAGGTCATAGTAAGCCTTCTGCGATTCACCAGTTAACAGAGGAGCCACCAGTCCAGCCCACTGCTCCTCAGGCCACTTTTCTCTTTCAGCAGTCCTTTCAAATGTGGTCAAAAATACCTCTGGATCATCCTCTCCAGTCATTTTTGTCAATAAACGACTCACCCCAAAGGACGCGGTATTAGTGGGACGGCTTTCCTCACTGGTCTGCGGACGTTGCTGCATTACTGCTTCCATTTGTTGTAGTCTCTGCTCTTGCTTCTGTAACAGGTCTATGAAGCGGGCCTCAGATTGCTGCTGGGCTTGTTGCTGAGCTTCCAGACTCTGTTGGTGAGCTTGCTGCTGGGCTGCAAGGCTCTGTTGATGAGCTTGCTGCTGGGCTGCGAAGGTCTGTTGTTGAGCTGCAAGGCTCTGTTGATGAGCTGCAAGGCTCTTTTGCAAACCTGCATTTGTCTGCTGTTGATTGGCATTTGCTAGAGCCAGCTGCTTCAGTATCTCCTCCATGCTGGCTTAAAAAAAAACTGCCACTGGTTCTCCACCAACTGTGAGGGGGTTAGCTCGGCAGCGGGTGTGTGTGACCCCCGGGATGGGCTCCCCACACAAAAACAGGACCAGCAAACGGAGGTTGTGGTTTTCAAAATCAAAAAAAAGGTGCGGTTTATTTTCTATTTACAGTGACAAAACACAGCAAAGCCAAAAGAAACATAAACAAAATAAATCCTGGTCAACTTGACCTCTGACTAAACATACAGGTTTCCTAACTAACAACTGGGATCAGCCTAGTGCTGTCCTAGTCCCTAAGTCCCTGGTTTTAAATGTCCAAGCAAATAGCCACACAGGCTTTGTCTCACCGCACAGGGGTTCACTCTCCCTAGACAGTCCACACAGGTCTGGGTCCAGGCATGAGCAAACACCTAATGAATCTGGGAGTTTTTATAGAGGCCTTAAACGAGCTGACAAGCTTCAGCTGGTCTCATCAACTCCCTGTCTGCACGACGCCCCACACTCTCCCTAGAGGTATGAGTCATCCATGAGCCCACTAGCCTCAGTTGGGCTTATACAACTCTCCACCTAGTTGTATAAGTCGGCGTAAAGCCTGAATCTGGGCGAAATATATCTACCCCCCTGGATGCAACCAGGTGACTTTACCTTCCTGCTGTCACATACCCCCCCTCTTGTTTTAACCTCGGGGTTGGAACACCAGCAATCAGGCATTCATGTACTCGAGACAAAGCATCCACATTCCCCATTTGAACGCCAGGGCGATGCTTTACTGTGAAGTTGAATTCCTGGAGGGCCAGGAACCACCTATTCACTCTTCTATTTGTTTCCTTGTTTTGAGCCATCCACTTTAACGGAGCGTGATCCGTAACCATGTCAAAGTGCCTACCTAGCAGGTAGTACCGAAGGGAATCTAGAGCCCACTTCACCGCTAAACACTCCTTTTCAACGGTGGCGTAATTTACCTCATGGGACTTCAACTTCCTGCTGAGGTAAATGACTGGGTGCTCTTCCCCGTTCCAGACCTGGGACAATACTGCTCCTAACCCCACATCTGACGCATCACTTTGTACGACAAAGTCTTTAGAGAAGTCGGGTGAGTACAACACTGGCTGGCTACATAAGGCTTGTTTCAAGAATTGGAATGCTGCCTCAGCCTCGGGGGTCCATTTAATCATGACCGACCCTTTCCCCTTCGTTAGGTTGGTTAGGGGCACAGCCTTAGAAGCAAAGTGGGGAATGAATCGCCGATAATACCCAGCGATTCCCAGAAAGGCTCGTACCTGCTTCTTGCTGTTGGGACGTGGCCAACTCTGGATGGCCTCGACTTTGTTGAGTTGGGGTTTTATTACTCCCCTCCCAATGGTGTACCCAAGATATTTGGCCTCCTCCTGCCCAATGGTACACTTCTTGGGGTTAGCCGTAAACCCCGCTTCCCGAACAGAGTCCAGGACTGCTTGCACTTTTGGCAGATGTGAGGCCCAATCTGTGCTATGGACAATTACGTCATCCAGGTAAGCCGCAGCATACTTCCGATGGGGCCTCAGCATCTGGTCCATTTTCCGCTGGAATGTGGCCGGCGCATTCTGTAACCCGAACGGCATTCTTTTATATTGGAACGCCCCGTCTGGGGTTACAAATGCGGTTTTCTCTTTGGCCAATTTGGCCAGGGGGATTTGCCAATACCCTTTTGTGAGGTCAAGAGTCGTCATGTATCGGGCTGTTCCCAGCCGGTCGATCAACTCATCTATACGTGGCATGGGGTAGGTGTCAAATTTTGTAACTTTGTTAACTGACGAAAATCGTTACAAAATCGCCAGCTCCCATCCGGTTTAGGCACCAACACAATGGGACTAGACCAATCACTTTGGGACTCCTCTATCACCCCTAAGTTCAGCATTTTCTGTACTTCCTCCCGTATTGCCTCCCGTCGGGCCTCTGGGATCCGATAGGGTTTTAACTTCACCCTTTCACCGGGCGGGGTAATGATGTCATGCTCTACCCCAGATGTTTGTCCCGGCAGCTCAGAGAATACCTCCTTGTTGCGAAGCACAAACTCCTTAACCTCCTGTTGTTGGGGTTGTGACAAGGTGGCTGCTATTCCAACCTCAGGAATCACGCAACCAGTTTGAGCTGGTGACCAAGTGTCTGCGACTAGGGACTCTCTATCCCTCCAGGCTTTCAACAGATTAACGTGATAGATCTGTTCGGGCTTTCGCCTTCCTGGTTGTCTGACCTTGTAATTCACTTCGCTCACTTTTTCCATTATCTCGTAGGGGCCTTGCCATTTGGCAAGGAATTTACTTTCAACCGTAGGGACAAGTACCAGTATCCTATCCCCCGGGGAAAAGGTACGGGTCTTGGCTCCACGGTTGTACACTCTCTGCTGCGCTAACTGCGCTTGGGCCAAATGTTCCTTCACGATGGGCATTACCTGTGCAATTCGGTCTTGCATCAGGGCGACATGCTCAATCACACTCCTGTGGGGAGAACTCTCACTTTCCCAAGTTTCCTTGGCAATATCCAACAGCCCTCTTGGGTGTCTCCCATACAGTAACTCAAAGGGGGAGAATCCCGTAGAGGATTGGGGCACCTCCCTAATAGCAAACATCAGATAAGGAAGTAGACAGTCCCAATCCTTTCCATCTCTATCCACCACTTTCTTCAACATTTGTTTTAGGGTTTTGTTGAATCTTTCAACCAGCCCATCGGTTTGGGGGTGATACACAGATGTACGTAATTGCGTCACTTTGAACAATTTACACAGCTCCTTCATAACCCGGGACATAAAGGGTGTACCTTGGTCCGTAAGCAGTTCTTTACAAATACCCACCCGGCTAAACACAAGAGATAGCTCTTTGGCTATGGTTTTGGCCGAGGTATTTCGGAGAGGGATCGCTTCTGGATAACGGGTGGCATAGCCCATTATAACTAATATGTACTGGTGCCCCCTAGCGGACTTGCTTATAGGACCTACCAAATCCATGGCGATCCTCTCAAACGGGACCTCAATGATGGGTAGAGGGACCAGCGGGCTACGGAAATGTGGCATCGGGGCCGACCTCTGACACACAGGGCAGGAGGAACAATAATTTTCTATGTCCTTCATCACCCCCGGCCAATAGAATCTCTGTAATACCCTCTCTCGGGTTTTCTCTGTCCCCAGATGACCTCCAAGAATGTGCCCATGGGCCAACTCCAACACCAACTTCCTGTAAGGTTTGGGCACCACAAGCTGCTCAACGGTTTCTTCTGCCCTTTTTGCCACCCGATACAGTAGGTCCTTCTCTACGCTGAAGTATGGGTAAGTGCAGGTATTATCTGGGTTCACTAACTCGCCATCTATTTTCACTACGTTTTCCTGTGCCTTTATTAGGGCGGGGTCTTTCAACTGTTCTGTGGCAAAGTTTTCCCTGTGAACCTCAAGATCAGAAAACTCCACAGACGGTAGGTTTTCGTCTGAGGAGGTGGGCTCCTCTCCAGTTTCTTGAGTCTCCCCTGCCAATACTGATAAGGGACATTCCGGAGAGTCCTCACCACTCTCAGGGGAGTTCTGGCTATCACATTCCTGGTACATAGGGGCACCAGTGGGGGGCTCAGGATCATCCCACAGTTCCCAGAACTTCGGAAAATCCCTTCCCACAATGGCGTCATGCGGTAACTGAGATACTAAGCCCACTGGATGAGAGAGGGTACCTTTGGGGGTCTTGAAACACACTGTAGTCACTGGATACTCTCGGGTGTCCCCATGCACACAAATAACAGCTACCTTGCTATTCCCAGAGACCTCTGTTTTAACTAACTCAGCCTTTATCAGGGTCACAAGGCTACCTGAATCCAGCAATACCACAACATTTCTACCATTAACACACATTTTGCATAAATGTTTCTCAGTTCCTCGAATGGCAGTGCATGCGACTGTCGCACACAGCGACTGACGTCTGCCCGTCAGAAAGTCACACTGCATGGGTTCCTCCACAACCGGGCAATTGGCTGCAATATGTCCCGCTTGCCGGCAGCGGTAGCAAACGATCCTTCTTGCCGCCTCTTGAGCCGCTGATTTCCCAGGCTGTTCTCGCCAAACTTGGGGTAGAGCTCCCACCCTCTCACTCTCTCCACCCTCACCCCTTGGAATCCTCTTATCCGCCCCTGGGGATGGTCTGGTCTTAGGGTGGAAAGTCCGAGTGTCTCTGGAAGAGGCCGTCAGGTTCTCTGTAGCCAAGTATTTCTCCACACGATCCACAAGACCATCGGCCGTCTCTGGGTCTCCATGGCTTACCCACTTTTGGATGGCAGTAGGAAGAGCTCTCAAAAACCGATCCATTACAACACGTTCCACAATCTTTGGTGCGGACAAAGTCTCTGGCTGTAGCCACTTTCTGCTCAGGTGAATGAGATCATACATTTGAGACCTGGGGGGTTTTCCAAGCTGGAAAGTCCAGTTATGCACACGCTGAGCCCGGACAGCCTGGGTGACACCCAGCCTTGCCAATATTTCAGCTTTTAGCATCACATAGTCTTTTGCTTGGTCAGGCTCTAGGTCATAGTAAGCCTTCTGCGATTCACCAGTTAACAGAGGAGCCACCAGTCCAGCCCACTGCTCCTCAGGCCACTTTTCTCTTTCAGCAGTCCTTTCAAATGTGGTCAAAAATACCTCTGGATCATCCTCTCCAGTCATTTTTGTCAATAAACGACTCACCCCAAAGGACGCGGTATTAGTGGGACGGCTTTCCTCACTGGTCTGCGGACGTTGCTGCATTACTGCTTCCATTAGTTGTAGTCTCTGCTCTTGCTTCTGTAACAGGTCTATGAAGCGGGCCTCAGATTGCTGCTGGGCTTGTTGCTGAGCTTCCAGACTCTGTTGGTGAGCTTGCTGCTGGGCTGCAAGGCTCTGTTGATGAGCTTGCTGCTGGGCTGCGAAGGTCTGTTGTTGAGCTGCAAGGCTCTGTTGATGAGCTGCAAGGCTCTTTTGCAAACCTGCATTTGTCTGCTGTTGATTGGCATTTGCTAGAGCCAGCTGCTTCAGTATCTCCTCCATGCTGGCTTAAAAAAAAACTGCCACTGGTTCTCCACCAACTGTGAGGGGGTTAGCTCGGCAGCGGGTGTGTGTGACCCCCGGGATGGGCTCCCCACACAAAAACAGGACCAGCAAACGGAGGTTGTGGTTTTCAAAATCAAAAAAAAGGTGCGGTTTATTTTCTATTTACAGTGACAAAACACAGCAAAGCCAAAAGAAACATAAACAAAATAAATCCTGGTCAACTTGACCTCTGACTAAACATACAGGTTTCCTAACTAACAACTGGGATCAGCCTAGTGCTGTCCTAGTCCCTAAGTCCCTGGTTTTAAATGTCCAAGCAAATAGCCACACAGGCTTTGTCTCACCGCACAGGGGTTCACTCTCCCTAGACAGTCCACACAGGTCTGGGTCCAGGCATGAGCAAACACCTAATGAATCTGGGAGTTTTTATAGAGGCCTTAAACGAGCTGACAAGCTTCAGCTGGTCTCATCAACTCCCTGTCTGCACGACGCCCCACACTCTCCCTAGAGGTATGAGTCATCCATGAGCCCACTAGCCTCAGCTGGGCTTATACAACTCTCCACCTAGTTGTATAAGTCGGCGTAAAGCCTGAATCTGGGCGAAATATATCTACCCCCCTGGATGCAACCAGGTGACTTTACCTTCCTGCTGTCACATACCCCCCCCTCTTGTTTTAACCTCGGGGTTGGAACACCAGCAATCAGGCATTCATGTACTCGAGACAAAGCATCCACATTCCCCATTTGAACGCCAGGGCGATGCTTTACTGTGAAGTTGAATTCCTGGAGGGCCAGGAACCACCTATTCACTCTTCTATTTGTTTCCTTGTTTTGAGCCATCCACTTTAACGGAGCGTGATCCGTAACCATGTCAAAGTGCCTACCTAGCAGGTAGTACCGAAGGGAATCTAGAGCCCACTTCACCGCTAAACACTCCTTTTCAACGGTGGCGTAATTTACCTCATGGGACTTCAACTTCCTGCTGAGGTAAATGACTGGGTGCTCTTCCCCGTTCCAGACCTGGGACAATACTGCTCCTAACCCCACATCTGACGCATCACTTTGTACGACAAAGTCTTTAGAGAAGTCGGGTGAGTACAACACTGGCTGGCTACATAAGGCTTGTTTCAAGAATTGGAATGCTGCCTCAGCCTCGGGGGTCCATTTAATCATGACCGACCCTTTCCCCTTCGTTAGGTTGGTTAGGGGCACAGCCTTAGAAGCAAAGTGGGGAATGAATCGCCGATAATACCCAGCGATTCCCAGAAAGGCTCGTACCTGCTTCTTGCTGTTGGGACGTGGCCAACTCTGGATGGCCTCGACTTTGTTGAGTTGGGGTTTTATTACTCCCCTCCCAATGGTGTACCCAAGATATTTGGCCTCCTCCTGCCCAATGGTACACTTCTTGGGGTTAGCCGTAAACCCCGCTTCCCGAACAGAGTCCAGGACTGCTTGCACTTTTGGCAGATGTGAGGCCCAATCTGTGCTATGGACAATTACGTCATCCAGGTAAGCCGCAGCATACTTCCGATGGGGCCTCAGCATCTGGTCCATTTTCCGCTGGAATGTGGCCGGCGCATTCTGTAACCCGAACGGCATTCTTTTATATTGGAACGCCCCGTCTGGGGTTACAAATGCGGTTTTCTCTTTGGCCAATTTGGCCAGGGGGATTTGCCAATACCCTTTTGTGAGGTCAAGAGTCGTCATGTATCGGGCTGTTCCCAGCCGGTCGATCAACTCATCTATACGTGGCATGGGGTAGGTGTCAAATTTTGTAACTTTGTTCAACTGACGAAAATCGTTACAAAATCGCCAGCTCCCATCCGGTTTAGGCACCAACACAATGGGACTAGACCAATCACTTTGGGACTCCTCTATCACCCCTAAGTTCAGCATTTTCTGTACTTCCTCCCGTATTGCCTCCCGTCGGGCCTCTGGGATCCGATAGGGTTTTAACTTCACCCTTTCACCGGGCGGGGTAATGATGTCATGCTCTACCCCAGATGTTTGTCCCGGCAGCTCAGAGAATACCTCCTTGTTGCGAAGCACAAACTCCTTAACCTCCTGTTGTTGGGGTTGTGACAAGGTGGCTGCTATTCCAACCTCAGGAATCACGCAACCAGTTTGAGCTGGTGACCAAGTGTCTGCGACTAGGGACTCTCTATCCCTCCAGGCTTTCAACAGATTAACGTGATAGATCTGTTCGGGCTTTCGCCTTCCTGGTTGTCTGACCTTGTAATTCACTTCGCTCACTTTTTCCATTATCTCGTAGGGGCCTTGCCATTTGGCAAGGAATTTACTTTCAACCGTAGGGACAAGTACCAGTATCCTATCCCCCGGGGAAAAGGTACGGGTCTTGGCTCCACGGTTGTACACTCTCTGCTGCGCTAACTGCGCTTGGGCCAAATGTTCCTTCACGATGGGCATTACCTGTGCAATTCGGTCTTGCATCAGGGCGACATGCTCAATCACACTCCTGTGGGGAGAACTCTCACTTTCCCAAGTTTCCTTGGCAATATCCAACAGCCCTCTTGGGTGTCTCCCATACAGTAACTCAAAGGGGGAGAATCCCGTAGAGGATTGGGGCACCTCCCTAATAGCAAACATCAGATAAGGAAGTAGACAGTCCCAATCCTTTCCATCTCTATCCACCACTTTCTTCAACATTTGTTTTAGGGTTTTGTTGAATCTTTCAACCAGCCCATCGGTTTGGGGGTGATACACAGATGTACGTAATTGCGTCACTTTGAACAATTTACACAGCTCCTTCATAACCCGGGACATAAAGGGTGTACCTTGGTCCGTAAGCAGTTCTTT
The DNA here is from genome assembly GCA_029206835.1 of Rana muscosa. Taxonomy (NCBI): domain Eukaryota; kingdom Metazoa; phylum Chordata; class Amphibia; order Anura; family Ranidae; genus Rana; species Rana muscosa. Next base: position 7,275,477 of record CM055128.1, read on the forward strand.
ACAAATACCCACCCGGCTAAACACAAGAGATAGCTCTTTGGCTATGGTTTTGGCCGAGGTATTTCGGAGAGGGATCGCTTCTGGATAACGGGTGGCATAGTCCATTATAACTAATATGTACTGGTGCCCCCTAGCGGACTTGCTTATAGGACCTACCAAATCCATGGCGATCCTCTCAAACGGGACCTCAATGATGGGTAGAGGGACCAGCGGGCTACGGAAATGTGGCATCGGGGCCGACCTCTGACACACAGGGCAGGAGGAACAATAATTTTCTATGTCCTTCATCACCCCCGGCCAATAGAATCTCTGTAATACCCTCTCTCGGGTTTTCTCTGTCCCCAGATGACCTCCAAGAATGTGCCCATGGGCCAACTCCAACACCAACTTCCTGTAAGGTTTGGGCACCACAAGCTGCTCAACGGTTTCTTCTGCCCTTTTTGCCACCCGATACAGTAGGTCCTTCTCTACGCTGAAGTATGGGTAAGTGCAGGTATTATCTGGGTTCACTAACTCGCCATCTATTTTCACTACGTTTTCCCGTGCCTTTATTAGGGCGGGGTCTTTCAACTGTTCTGTGGCAAAGTTTTCCCTGTGAACCTCAAGATCAGAAAACTCCACAGACGGTAGGTTTTCGTCTGAGGAGGTGGGCTCCTCTCCAGTTTCTTGAGTCTCCCCTGCCAATACTGATAAGGGACATTCCGGAGAGTCCTCACCACTCTCAGGGGAGTTCTGGCTATCACATTCCTGGTACATAGGGGCACCAGTGGGGGGCTCAGGATCATCCCACAGTTCCCAGAACTTCGGAAAATCCCTTCCCACAATGGCGTCATGCGGTAACTGAGATACTAAGCCCACTGGATGAGAGAGGGTACCTTTGGGGGTCTTGAAACACACTGTAGTCACTGGATACTCTCGGGTGTCCCCATGCACACAAATAACAGCTACCTTGCTATTCCCAGAGACCTCTGTTTTAACTAACTCAGCCTTTATCAGGGTCACAAGGCTACCTGAATCCAGCAATACCACAACATTTCTACCATTAACACACATTTTGCATAAATGTTTCTCAGTTCCTCGAATGGCAGTGCATGCGACTGTCGCACACAGCGACTGACGTCTGCCCGTCAGAAAGTCACACTGCATGGGTTCCTCCACAACCGGGCAATTGGCTGCAATATGTCCCGCTTGCCGGCAGCGGTAGCAAACGATCCTTCTTGCCGCCTCTTGAGCCGCTGATTTCCCAGGCTGTTCTCGCCAAACTTGGGGTAGAGCTCCCACCCTCTCACTCTCTCCACCCTCACCCCTTGGAATCCTCTTATCCGCCCCTGGGGATGGTCTGGTCTTAGGGTGGAAAGTCCGAGTGTCTCTGGAAGAGGCCGTCAGGTTCTCTGTAGCCAAGTATTTCTCCACACGATCCACAAGACCATCGGCCGTCTCTGGGTCTCCATGGCTTACCCACTTTTGGATGGCAGTAGGAAGAGCTCTCAAAAACCGATCCATTACAACACGTTCCACAATCTTTGGTGCGGACAAAGTCTCTGGCTGTAGCCACTTTCTGCTCAGGTGAATGAGATCATACATTTGAGACCTGGGGGGTTTTCCAAGCTGGAAAGTCCAGTTATGCACACGCTGAGCCCGGACAGCCTGGGTGACACCCAGCCTTGCCAATATTTCAGCTTTTAGCATCACATAGTCTTTTGCTTGGTCAGGCTCTAGGTCATAGTAAGCCTTCTGCGATTCACCAGTTAACAGAGGAGCCACCAGTCCAGCCCACTGCTCCTCAGGCCACTTTTCTCTTTCAGCAGTCCTTTCAAATGTGGTCAAAAATACCTCTGGATCATCCTCTCCAGTCATTTTTGTCAATAAACGACTCACCCCAAAGGACGCGGTATTAGTGGGACGGCTTTCCTCACTGGTCTGCGGACGTTGCTGCATTACTGCTTCCATTTGTTGTAGTCTCTGCTCTTGCTTCTGTAACAGGTCTATGAAGCGGGCCTCAGATTGCTGCTGGGCTTGTTGCTGAGCTTCCAGACTCTGTTGGTGAGCTTGCTGCTGGGCTGCAAGGCTCTGTTGATGAGCTTGCTGCTGGGCTGCGAAGGTCTGTTGTTGAGCTGCAAGGCTCTGTTGATGAGCTGCAAGGCTCTTTTGCAAACCTGCATTTGTCTGCTGTTGATTGGCATTTGCTAGAGCCAGCTGCTTCAGTATCTCCTCCATGCTGGCTTAAAAAAAAACTGCCACTGGTTCTCCACCAACTGTGAGGGGGTTAGCTCGGCAGCGGGTGTGTGTGACCCCCGGGATGGGCTCCCCACACAAAAACAGGACCAGCAAACGGAGGTTGTGGTTTTCAAAATCAAAAAAAAGGTGCGGTTTATTTTCTATTTACAGTGACAAAACACAGCAAAGCCAAAAGAAACATAAACAAAATAAATCCTGGTCAACTTGACCTCTGACTAAACATACAGGTTTCCTAACTAACAACTGGGATCAGCCTAGTGCTGTCCTAGTCCCTAAGTCCCTGGTTTTAAATGTCCAAGCAAATAGCCACACAGGCTTTGTCTCACTGCACAGGGGTTCACTCTCCCTAGACAGTCCACACAGGTCTGGGTCCAGGCATGAGCTAACATCTAATGAAGCTGGGAGTTCTTATAGAGGCCTAAATGAGCTGACAAGCTTCAGCTGGTCTCATCAACTCCCTGTCTGCACGACGCCCCACACTCTCCCTAGAGGTATGAGTCATCCATGAGCCCACTAGCCTCAGCTGGGCTTATACAACTCTCCACCTAGTTGTATAAGTCGGCGTAAAGCCTGAATCTGGGCGAAATATATCTACCCCCCTGGATGCAACCAGGTGACTTTACCTTCCTGCTGTCACAATATATATATATATATATATATATATATATATATATATATATATATATATTCAGAATCGTCGTTTTTGGCGATCTGAATACTTTGAAGTGCAAAGGAGGGATCGGGGGTCTTTTAGACCTCCGATCCCTCCATAAAGAGTACCTGTCACCACCTATTACTGTCACAAGGGATGTTTACATTCATTGTGACCGCAATAAAAGTGATCAAAAATGTATTTATTTTTAAAAACACAATGTAAAAAAAAAGAAGAAATTTTAAAGCGCCCCTGTCAGCGCGAGCTCGCGCAGCAAAGAAAACGCATACATAAGTCGCGCCCGCATATGTAAACGGTGTTCAAATCACACATGTGAGGTATCGCCGGGATCATCAGATCGAGAGCAATAATTCTAGCACTAGACCTTCTCTGTAACTCTAACCTGGTAACCGTTATTTATTTTTTTAAAGCGTCGCCTATGGAGATTTTTAGGTACCGCAGTTTGTCGCCATTCCACGAGTGTACGCAATTTCAAAGCATGACATGTTAGGTATCTATTTACTCAGCGTAACATCATCTTTCACATTATACAAAAAAAATGGGCTATTTTTACTGTTTCGTTTTTTTTTAATTCATGAAAGCGTCTTTTTCCCCAAAAAATTGCATTCAAAAGACCGCTGCACAAATACCGTGTGACATAAAATATTGCAACAATCGCCATTTTAGATTCTCTGCCAAAAATATATATATATATATATATATATATATAATGTTTTGGGGTTCTAAGTAATTTTCTAGCAAAAAATACGGATTTTAACTTGTAAGCAACAAATGTCAGAAATAGGCTAATGCCCCGTACACACAATCGGTTTTCCCATCGGAAAAAGTCCGATGAGAGCTTTTGGTCGGGAATCCCGACCGTGTGTATGCTCCATACAGCTTGGGTGAACTCAAAAACCCTTAGAAAGGCTCGGTAACTGAGTATTTCCGAGTGTTTGAGTATTTCCGAACGGCTCTGTTCGGCTCCGGTGCCCCCGCCCCTCTGGCCACCTGCACACCGCAGAGGCTTGAATCCTGCTTGTTTTGCGAGACAACACTCGCAACCCGAGTCAGGATTTTTTTTTAAAATGCTCGTTAACCGCGTTACTCGCAATCCGAGGTTTCACTGAGAATATTCATCAGAGAAACAAAACTGATCCCAGTAGAACCATATGGTCTTATGTTCTTTCTGATTTGTCCCGGAGAGCAGAGGTCAGATTCTCCATGCTTTCTATATCGTTCACTCTGGCGAACCATTGGGCAAAAGTAGGAGATTGTTTTTTCCATATGGTTGGGATGCATGCTACCTGATCCTCCACTTCCTCAGCAGAGGGCGCTCTCCTATGCTCCGGTGGTGGGCTATGGACGACCTTTTTTTCCACACGCTAACTTTTTCTACTTAAACCCGATTGACTAAAATGTTCTCACTCTGATGATGTCATAAAAGGGTCTTTTGGATCATGTAGAATGGGTAGAAGGACACGGAAGCCCCCTGGGGGGGGGGGGGGGTCTGCAGAGAAAGTCAGCGCTTACATGCTCAGTAGGAACATCTTTCCGCTGTGATAAGTGAGGGATGGAGTGATGGAAAGTCTGTCTTGCTGATAGTAAAGATGGAACAAGTGATGGAGGAATGAGAATATTTATTTTCCATCCTGTACAGAAGATGCCGGCACGTCTGCACCGAGATCAATCACTTTCCCACAAATGTATCCGTAATCTTCCAGCCGTCAGAAGCAGCTGGAAAGTTCTCGTCAACACGTGCATTCCGACTTAAAGTGGTTGTAAACCTCAGACATGAAATATGAACAAAGCATATCCCTCTATAGTGTGTACTTGTAGAATATTTAAAGGTTTCCGTCATGTCTCCCATTTCCCTTCTTTCCTTGGGGCTGTACATGTTAAGTCCCTGCAGTCCCTCCTGATATGTTTTATCCCTCAGACCTTTCACCATTTTTGTTGCCCATCTCTGAACTTGTTCTATCTAATCAATATCTTTATGTACAGGAAGTGAGGGTTTCAGAACTGAATACAGTATTCTAAATGGAACCAAAGTTCTATATAGAGGAATCGGGACCCCCTTCCTCCTGCTGGTGACCCCTCTAGTGATATAAAGATCTATATAGAGGAATCAGGACCTCCTTCCTCCTGCTGGTGACCCCTCTAGTGATATAAAGATCTATATATAGGAATCAGGACCTCCTTCCTCCTGCTGGTGACCCCTCTAGTGATATAAAGATCTATATAGAGGAATCAGGACCTCCTTCCTCCTGCTGGTGACCCCTCTAGTGATATAAAGATCTATATATAGGAATCAGGACCTCCTTCCTCCTGCTGGTGACCCCTCTAGTGATATAAAGATCTATATAGAGGAATCAGGACCTCCTTCCTCCTGCTGGTGACCCCTCTAGTGATATAAAGATCTATATATAGGAATCAGGACCTCCTTCCTCCTGCTGGTGACCCCTCTAGTGATATAAAGATCTATATAGAGGAATCAGGACCTCCTTCCTCCTGCTGGTGACCCCTCTAGTGATATCAAGATCTATATAGAGGAATCAGGACCTCCTTCCTCCTGCTGGTGACCCCTCTAGTGATATAAAGATCTATATAGAGGAATCCGTTCCTCCTTCCAACATTTTACCTCCAATATTGTACTCTATAAGAGGATTCTCTTCTCTGACGTACATTATATTACATTTAGAAAGATTAAAATGCAGCTCCCACCCCTTTTGACCAATCTTCCAGCAATACCAAATCAAGTTCCATGTAACAAATATGAACCCCCTTGCACACTTTTGTGTCATCAGCAAAAAGAAATACCTGCCCACCATACCCTTAGTTATATCAGTTACAAACAGAATACACAGAACAGAACTAATTGTTAGTAAATTCCATGTGCACTCTACACTGTTGCTTGTGCGTATGCATTGTGGTGGCATAGCAAACTTCTTCAGCATTGGATTTGCTGTCCACATGCGATCAATGCACCATCCCACCTACATGCGATCAATGCACCATCCCACATACATGCTTTCAATGCACCATCCCACCTATATGCGTTCAATGCACCATCCCACCTACATGCGATCAATGCACCATCCCACCTACATGCGATCAATGCACCATCCCACCCACATGCGTTCAATCCACCATCCCACCCACATGCGTTCAATCCACCATCCCACCCACATGCGTTCAATCCACCATCCCACCCACATGCGTTCAATCCACCATCCCACCCACATGCGTTCAATCCACCATCCCACCTACATGCGATCAATGCACCATCCCACCCACATGCGTTCAATCCACCATCCCACCCACATGCGTTCAATCCACCATCCCACCCACATGCGTTCAATCCACCATCCCACCCACATGCGTTCAATCCACCATCCCACCTACATGCGTTCGATGCACCATCCCACCTACATGCGTTCAATGAACCATCCCACCTACATGCGATCAATGCACCATCCCACCTACATATCCCTTAGTAAATCAGACCAATGCCAATTGATCCAACAATGGTCCCTCCCACCTCCACATAGGGGCTTTAATTACACACATTGCAAACAGAGGCTCCTCCCACATGACATCAATATGGAGTTCTCACCTGTTGGGGTCAGTTATTGATCCTTCAGTACAGGGACTCCTGCAGGTCATCATAATATAAAAAAAATAAAAATATATATATCTATAAGCTAGTATTATTAAAGTATCTCTGGCATTGAGTTCTCCTTGAAATGATTCAGTTCTATCCTTCTGGGTCCCAGGAACATCACCAAAAATTTCTCTTCTCCACCCCCCGATCGGAATCCCTATTAATAGCCAACGCTCACAAACATAGGAGCGCACCAGGAAGCCCAATATACGTCTCCAGCGCTCGATCAGGAAAGAGAATGTTTGATCAAAGGCGGAGGTAGGGGAAGTTTTTCTTTCTGCTGAAAAACAAATCATCAACCAAAGATGTTTCAACAAGTAGCAGGGGTTCCTGTTTTTCCTCTAAAAATATACAAACGTCTATTAAGCCCGTAGTGCGGCGGAACTTGGTGGTTGATGAATCGTAATTTGGAGTGGAGGGCGTATGGCGAGATGATGGCCGGGGCGTATACCAGTCAGGGGGGGCCAGACGCCTGACCATGCATGGACAGCTTGTGTGGCGCCCAAGTCTGCATGTGGCCTCTCCGTGGTAAAAGCTTTGTTTTCTGCTCTCCGTGGCAATCAGCCGCAAAGAGACTTTCCAGCATGCTGGGCAATCTTCAATAGCCTCCCCCCCCCCCAGCAACAATATATCCCTCAGCAGCCACCAACAATAGACCTCCCCATCTCACAACAGTAGATCCCCCCCCTCCTCAGCAACATAAGACTCCCCGAACAACAATAGATCCCCAGTAACACTGCACCGCCCTAATGACAATAGATCTCCCAGCTGCCAGCATCAATAGACCCTTGAGCATGCCCGAGAACACCTTGCTGGCCAGCAGCCAGCATTAATAGACCCTCCCACAGACAGCAACAATAGACCTCACACAAAACAGTAGGTCCCCCAGCAACAATAGAAAACCCAATAGCAAGAATAGACCCCTCCCCAGCACTATAAGACTTCTACCCCCCCCCCCCAGGACTAGTACCCCATTGTCAGTGGGAGGAATAGTGCCCCATCATTGGAGTCAGTGGAAGGAATAGTGCCCCATTAGTGGAAGGAATAGTGCCCCGTCATTGGTAGGAATAGTGCCCCATCATTGGTATCAGTGGGAAGAATAGTGTCCTGTTATTGGTATCAGTGGGAGGAATAGTGCCCCATCATTGGTATCAGTGGAAGGAATAGTGCCCCATCATTTTTATCAGTGGGAGAAATAGTGCCCCATCATTGGTATCAGTGGGAGGAATAGTGCCGCATCATTGGTATCAGTGGGAAGAATAGTGTCCCATCATTGGTATCAGTGGGAGAAATAGTGCCCCATCATTGGTATCAGTGGGAGGAATAGTGCCCCATCATTGGTATCAGTGGGAGGAATAGTGCCCCATCATTGGTATCAGTGGGAGGAATAGTGCCCCATCATTGGTATCAGTGGGAGGAATAGTGCCCCATCATTGGTATCAGTGGGAGGAATAGTGCCCCATCATTGGTATCAGTGGGAGGAATAGTGCCCCATCATTGGTATCAGTGGGAAGAATAGTGTCCCATCATTGGTATCAGTGGGAGGAATAGTGCCCCATCATTGGTATCAGTGGGAGAAATAGTGCCCCATCATTGGTATCAGTGTAATGAATAGTGCCCCATCATTGGTATCAGTGGGAAGAATAGTGCCCCATCATTGGTATCAGTGGGAGGAATAGTGCCCCATATTTGGTGTCGATGGGAGAAATAACGCCCCATTAGCGTCAGTGGGAGGAATTAATGAATTTAATACTTGTAGCACTCTGATGTTTAGGCAGGGTTGCTCTTAAATTTATTTGCCATGTGATAGTTGCCTTGGCCAATTGATAGATCAACTGACTTCACTCTAATTCTGGAATTGCTGCACTTCTCTCTTCTGTCACTAGGTGGCCTAGTACCTAGCGACATTAGATAATACAAGAGCATTGCAAGGACAGGTTAGGAGTATATGGGGTATTTCAGCCAATGGGCAGGGGTTTTCTTGAATCCCTTGGCCTGCCGGGAGAGCCTATATATTTGGGTGAGGTCAGGTGATCGGGGGTTTTCTGTGCCACCTGGACGGCTGTCTGGGTGGACGTGTGTTGTGCTGCCCTGGGCTGCTAGGCCAGAGGCTGAGGCCTATCCCGGGGGCATCTAGCTGCTAGCCTGTCGGAGGGCCTATCCAGAAGCAAGAGAGCAGTGTAGGGTTGGGACTGCGGCTTGCAGTCCAACCATAAGTGACAGTTCTGCCGGCCTGAGAACCCGCCGTGGTTGGAGGTAGAGGGGAAGTTGTCGCCATTAAGAGACCATCCGCCTTATTACCAGGAACCACAGGGAGTAGCTGAAGCAAGTATCAGAGCAGTATTCTCACCAACCGGGGACGGTGAAGAATTGGGAAACTTCAGCAAGTGCCAAGCCAGGGACCCAACCAGCGGAGGTGACGCTTGAGGAGTATCTGTGAGTGCCAAGTTAGGGACCGAGCAGGCCAGCAGGGTGACGCTTGAGGAGTATCTGTGAGTACCAAGCTATTGACCCAGCAGGCCAGCGGGGTGACGCTTGAGGAGTATCTGTGAGTGCCAAGCTAGGGACCTAGCAGAGAAGCAGTGTGACGCTTGAGGAGTATCTGTGAGTGCCAAGCTAGGGACCCAGCAGGGAAGCGGGGTAACGCTTGAGGAGTATCTGTGAGTGCCAAGCTAGGGACCTAGCAGAGAAGCAGTGTGACGCTTGAGGAGTATCTGTGAGTACCAAGCTAGGGACCCAGCAGGGAAGTGGGGTGACGCTTGAGGAGTATCTGTGAGTGCCAAGCTAGGGACCCAGCAGGGATGCGGGGTTACGGTTGAGGACTGTCTGTGAGTACCAAGCTAGGGACCCAGCAAGGAGGCTGGGTTACGCTTGAGGACTGTCTGTGAGTACCAAGTTAGGGACCCAGCAGGGAAGCGGGGGTGACACTTGAGGAAGATACTAAGTGAGAAGGTTTGAAGAGCTCAGGAGATCCAGTGGCAGTGGATCAGCAAGTCTAGTGGGAGAGACTGGGAGCTCAGTGGAGAGAAGATCTACAAGAAGTGATTGTAGAGGAAGTAAAGAAGTTTGTTACAACTTGTGTTAGGAACTGTTACAAGACTGTTGCCAAAGGAGACAGCGATCCTACTTGTGCAGATGTGGTGTCTTGCTGATGCCTTTCCCTGCATGGCTGTCTACCTATAGAAGTCTCGGAGTCTGCCAGATAACATTGCAACCACTAAAGGGTGTCCTGGCCCTAACCCTCTCTCCCACAGTTCTGCTCAAGAGAAAATAAATCTCTTTACATTCAAGAAGTGTCTGGTGCCCATCAATCTATCTTGAAATACACCCACCATGCCTCGTAACCCACTCTACACAGAAGGATGTCAGCAGTCCATAACTCTGGAGGTTCTCATTAGGCCTCAGGGGTCCCGGGACTTTAATAAAACAAAGAGGAAGGTGTAATACTTCTTGACTAGGCTCTGACTGACAACGCCCGGCCTCCACCCCCTTACATCACAACGTGACGCTGGTGGGCGTCCGTTTGGTCGGGTACTTATGGGCGCCACTCTGGGCGGTTTGTTACTCGAGGCTCTCTGCTCACCGGACCACACACCCTTGGATTTCACCTTTTCCCTGATGTTCAGAGTGCTCTCCTCACTGAGGTAACCTGACTCTCTTTGCTTGGCTCACTAATCTCACTATCAACACTTTATGGTTTCTACTTGGTCACCCTCTTATGTCCACTATTCCCCTTCCCTCACTACTCACCCTCACCCTTGGATTTCACCTTTTCCTGATGTTCAGATTGCTCTCCTCACTGAGGTAACCTGACTCTTTGCTTGGCTCACCAATCTCACTCATCAACACTTTATGGTCTCACTCTTACTGGCACCCCTCCTTCCCAGTCCTCACCCTAGCATTACTTTCGCTTCCACCACTTCCCCCCCCCCCCCTCACACTTTTACCTCCTCTCATTACCAGCTTCACACGAACCATCCTTCACTTTACCACAGAGCTGCCCTGCGCTCCTGCCCACCCTAGGTGCTGCCCCCCCATCAAGATGCCCACCTCGGCTCCCATTTGGAGGTGCTCCCGGAGGCATGTGACACACCCCTCAATATTTTTAGTTAGTGTACTCCAACCAGTAAGTACCAACCAATTGTTGGAAAAACATTTTTTTACTATACCTGTCCATGTTATTTTTTACAACTATTCACTACTCTAAAGCCCCGTACACACGATCGGATAACCTATGGATTTTCGTCCGATGGATTTGTCCATTGGAAATCCGATGAAACTGTTTTTCATCAGTCTTGCCTACACACCATCAGTCTAAAAACTGACCGTTCCAAACGCGGTGACGTAAAACACTCCGATGAGCCGAGAAAAATGAAGTTTAATGCTTCTGAGCATGCGTCGACTTTATTCTAAGCATGCGTGGGTTTTTTAACCGATGGACTTGCCCATAGACTATCGGAAATTCCCATCGGTAAATTTTAAAACAAGTTCTATTTTTTACAACCGATGGAAAAAAGACCGATGGGTACCATACACGATCGGTTGGTCTGATGAAAACCATCCATCGGACGGTTTTCATCAGTCAAACCGATCGTGTGTACGGGGCTTTATTATAGACTTACCACACGCATGCTCCTGACGAGTGGCGTCGGCCACGAAACGCGTAGAGCCTCATATGCCGTGTCCTTAATTGCTCAATCTTGAAATTCAAGTTACCACACTATACCTCTCTATCAGGCCCAGTGAAGCCATAGGTCCTGCAGGCAATACCGTTTACTACTTATTTAACCAATTGTTCACGGTGAACCACGGAATTTTATTTGAGTCTCTGATGAGATATTACTGTTGTCATGATGCTTATGTTCAGTACCTGTTCAAGTTATTTACCCTCCTACCAGTGCTGTAATATGAGACACGGTTGTGTCCAATTGTGTCATTTTCATATGTACTGCCAATATTATTTATATCGCTGTAATTGTATTATGCAATGTTATCCTTCTTATCAATAAAGCTCTGCTGTTCACCTTATATTCCTTTGCTGCCATTTAGTTCATTTAAAGTCCCACCCTCCTTGCTCCCCTCTTGTCCTATTAGAAGGTTAGAGGTTCCTCCAGCAGGTGTCTGGGTACGTTAATCATTAAACCATTTCATTGGAAGTAACGCGTTTCGCACGGCTGGTTTTTAAATGCTGCAGAGCTTCCTGTGGACCCGCAGCCCATCCTTTCCCACCCCCTCGTTCCCCCGTGAACCCCCGACCTAGAGCATCCTGGAAGCAAGGCCAACGCTGGAGAACAAACTCATTTGTCTATTGTTCCTTACTTTCCCTTTATCCCAAGGGCACCCAATGACCTTCCCGATTACTGAAAATGTGGCCAAGAGGTGCGATTTAAAAATATCTGCTGAAAAAAACTAAACTAAAATTCACAAAAGCTGCCGAAAATATTCTGTGTGAACGTCGCTTGGGTCTGAAGAGAGAGAGCCTCAAATCTGTGGCGGGTCAGCTCTGGTTATCAGCGGAGAAAGAAAAGCGCCTGAACAATTACTGATATTCAGAGCAGTCACAAGTTTGTCACAAGCGACATGCGGCTCAACCGCCACGGGCTGAAAATAACTCGCACACACAAAAAAGTAAAAAAAATAAAAATAGCTGAACACCTGCAACACTGAGAAGAGGGGGGGGGGGATCAATAGGGGGGCGTGTATAAACATGGGGGAGTGCATGAACGTGCGCCTTTTTTTTTTTAGATCGCTGGATCCGCCGCACATTCACCAGCAACATTTCAACCCTGAAAATGTGGTGATTGGTCTGCACTGTACTCATTGGCCAATGTAAAAGGAAAGTCCTTCAATCTGCACAGAATTAAAAATATATTGTAACAAAAATGTTGATGCAATGATACTGATACAATGTATTGACAAGCAAACGCTGCAGCTGTGTTTGCAGGGATTCAGCAGCACTCCCAACAAATGGAGGTGCCCCTTTCAAGGTGGTGACTATAGACTGGAGCCCAGGGCCAGATTTAGACTTTGGGGGGGCCTGGGGCACTTCAGGTTTGGGAAGGGGGGGGCTCATACACAGGGTTGGTTTACATTCCCAATGACAGTCACACAATTATAAAATGCATGACACAACGTTATTCTGAGGCCACACATACGCAGACATAGGCCACCTATTTTAACCACTGCGCACTATATATTAAATACGATGGTGCAAGCTGGCTTCGCGTGTATATATACATGATTCAGCATTTACGGGTAGGGGATGCGCACGCACCTGCCCACCCGGCAGTGGTGGCTGGTGGTAATTTTTTTACCACCAGCTGGTCGGTCGGGTACGGCGCAGGGGGACTGGTCTTGTCTCCTCCCCCTTCCGTAGTTTTCTGCAGGCAGCCTATAGTGGGTGGAGCTTGCTAGGGCCCTCCCACAGCTCTGCACTCTCTCTCTCCTTGTGCAGGGGGACTGGTCTTGTCTCCGCCCCCTCCTGTAGATTTCTGCAGGCAGCCTATAGTGGGTGGAGCTTGCTAGGCCCCTCCCACAGCTCTGCACTCTCTCTCTCCTTGTGCAGGGTGACTGGTCTTGTCTCCACCCCCTCCTGTAGTTTTCTGCAGCAGCCTATAGTGGGTGGAGCTTGCTAGGCCCCTCCTACAGCTCTGCTCTTTCTCCTTGTGCAGGGGGACTGGTCTTGTCTCCGCCCCCTACTGTAGTTTTCTGCAGGCAGCCTATAATGGGTGGGGCCTGCTAGGCCCTTCCCACAGCTCTGCATTCTCTCTCTCCTTGTGAAGGGTGACTGGTCTTGTCTCCGCCCCCTCCTGTAGTTTTCTGCAGGCAGATTGTAGTGGGTGGAGCCCGCTGGGCCCCTCCCATAGCTCCGCTAGCTGCACAGGCTGCGTGCAGTCCAATGATGGTGTCACTTCTACCTTTACAAGGTAATATCTTGGTTTGTAAAGGCATTTGGTGCTCAGAAAGTGGATTTACCTCCTTTGTGGTTACTGAGGAATTTGAAGTATGTAACCATGTTTAGATGGAAATAGAATCATACAGTGTTCCTCTTCAAAACCCTTTCTTACCTCACCAGTAATGAAGAGGATAACATGTTCTGGAATGCGTCATTCAATTAGATCAGAATGAGTACGAAGATTTGGATTGATTGGCTGAATGTGATTAGTTAATTAGAGTCTGACTGCTGGGGGGCTGAGCTTTCTGAGTAGTGAAGACGGCTGTAAAGGCAGAAGTTTTTTTTTTACCTTAATACATTCTCTGCATTAAAGTAAAAAAATGTTTTCGATGCAGCTCCCCCCCAAAGAGCCTATTTACACTAGAATGCAGTGCGGGAGAACTTTGTGTGTGTGTGTGGGGGGGGGGGGGGGGTTAATTACACCCCAAATGCAGGTTACAAATGCAGTGCGTTTGCCCCCACCAGATATGATGCGGTTACCAATGCGTTTTAAAAAGTAGTGCATGCTCTACTTTTGGTGCAGTGCGATTATTGGACTGAAATTGCACTGCACAGAACTGCAGGTGAATCACACAGGAACTGCACAGCATTCCTAGTGTGAATGGACCCTAATACTTACCTGAGCCCAATCTCGATCCATCATTGTGTCCGAGAGCAGCGGCGCTGCTCTCTCCCTCCTCACTGGACTCCATGGTTCTATTGTCAGGTTTATATACATATTAAGCTGATTTTGTATGTAAAATTATCTTTACTTTGTCACCAATAAATCTTATTTGTAATTAATACCTGGAAGTGTTACACTGACACCTTATTTAGCATGCATGCACCCAGGGCCGTTTGAAGGAATTTGGGGGCCCCAAGCAAAATGGACATGGAGGCCCCCCCAACCCCCCGCACTCACGCAAAGCCTACAGGAACCACAGCATAGCGATACAGTTTAAGCTCACCCACACTTTATATAAATAAAAAAGGTTTACAGTGCAAATACTGCTGTTGCATATAATCCAACATACTTAAAAACACATACACACTCGTTAACATTAAGATGCTGTTTAGGATGGTTTATGGACCGTGGGATGGACAGGGGGACAGGGGGATGGACAGGGGGACTCTGCACTGTAATATCCACATCATCTCCCCCACTGTAATATCCACATCATCTCCCCCACTGTAATATCCACATCATCTCCCCCCTGTAATGTCCACATCTCCCCCCTGTACTGTCCACATCTCCCCCCTGTACTGTCCACATCTCCCCCCTGTACTGTTCACATCTCCCCCCTGTACTGTCCACATCTCCCCCCTGTAATGTCCACATCTCCCCCCTGTAATGTCCACATCTCCCCCCTGTAATGTCCACATCTCCCCCGTGTAATGTCCACATCTCCCCCCTGTACACATCTCCCCACATCTCATCTCGGCCGCTGCCGCCGGGTGTACCAAGATGGCCCCCGCTCCGGAGCTAGGCTAAAGCCGCGGCCTTTCCTATGGCCGCAAACCGCGGATCAGCTCGGGCGGCTCGGCTGCTCGAGTCCTGCAAAGGGAACGGCGTTCCTGCTGTGAAAAAAGGGCAGGCACGCCGTTCCACAGGACTCAAGCCCTGGACCCAGGGCGGAAATCTAGGACAGTGACAGGCAGCAGGCAGGCACCCTAGGCCCCCAGGCCACCTCGGGGCCCCAAGCAATTGCTTGTTTTGCCTGTCCTGTTGCGACAGCCCTGCATGCACCTTCCATGAAAAAATATATAAACTGAGGAGAAAACTGTGTCAAGCCTCGTACACACGGCCGGTTTTCTCGGCAAGAAAACTGCTGGGAGAGCTTTTTGCTGAGAAAACCGACCGTGTGTATGGTTTCCCGTCGGGAAAACTGACGGGAATCTCGACGAGAAAAATAGAGAACCTGCTCTCTATTTTTCTCGTCAGGGATTCTCTGCAAGTATTTCCTGTCGAGAAAACCGTAAGTGTGTATGCTTACCCTGTCCCAGATAAGCCCGTGCATGCTCGATGAGACTTCAACACATGCGGTAGTGTAGGGTGAAGCAAGATGGCGGCGACGCCATCGAATGTGACGAGCGCATGCTCATCGTAGTCGGTGACGTCACCGCGTTCTTGCCATTCAAAAGAACGGCGGTTCTTTTGAATGTGCCGTGTGTACACTCGGCGAGCAAGAAAAGCTTGCCAGGAATCCCGTCAGGAAAACCAAAGTTTTTTTCCTGACGGGATTCCCGGCCGTGTGTACAGGGCTTTAGTATGCATTCTTGGACTTGCAGTTCCTCAATATGTGCCCGAGCACAGGTGATTATGCATGACCTAGCTGGGTCTTTGGGATCAGGGTGACATGCATGACCTACTTGGGTCTTTGGGATCAGGTAAACATGCATGACCCACCTGAGTCTTCAGGATAAGAGGAACATGCATGACCCACCTGGGTCTTTGAGATCAGGTTGACATGCATGACCCACTTGGGTCTTCTGGATCAGGTTGACATGAATGACCTACCTGAGTCTTCAGGATAAGAGGAACATGCATGACTTACCTGGGTCTTCAGGATCAGGTTGACATGCATGACCCACTTGGATCTTCTGGATCAGGTTGACATGCATGACCTAGCTGTGTCTTTGAAATCAGGTTAACATGCATGACCTACCTGGGTCTTCAAGATAAGGTTAACATGCATGACCTACCTGAGTTTTCAGGATAAGAGGAACATGCATGACCTACCTGGGTCTTTGAGATCAGGTTGACATGCATGGCCTAGCTGGGTCTTCAGGATCAGGTTGACATGCATGACCTAGCTGTGTCTTCGGAATCAGGTTAACATGCATGACCTACCCGAGTCTTCAGGATAAGAGGAACATACATGATCTAGCTGTGTCTTCGGAATCAGGTTAACATGCATGACCTACTCGAGTCTTCAGGATAAGAGGAACATACATGATCTAGCTGGGTCTTTGGAGTCAGGTTAACATGCATGTCCTACCTGGGTCTTCAGGATGACGTTAACATGCATGACCTGCCTGGGTCTTTGGGATAAGAGGAAAATACATGACCTAGCCGGGTCTTCGGGATCAGGTTAACTTGCATGACCTACCTGGGTCTTTGGGATAAGAGGAAAATACATGACCTAGCCGGGTCTTCGGGATCAGGTTAACTTGCATGACCTACCTGGGTCTTTGGGATAAGAGGAAAATACATGACCTAGCCGGGTCTTCGGGATCAGGTTAACTTGCATGACCTACCTGGGTCTTTGGGATAAGAGGAAAATACATGACCTAGCCGGGTCTTCGGGATCAGGTTAACTTGCATGACCTACCTGGGTCTTCAGGATCTCAGCACGCAGCTCCCATCCACAATAAAAGCCAAACACGAAAAAGCAGAACAAGAGACGTTGGCACATCTGGGCCCCTGGCTGACTCACTACCAGTGGAAATAATGAGTGGTTTGTCTCCTGCTCCGCTCTTCATAAAGGACTTTTTCACAGCCCTAATAGAGGGGATTGTCAGTCCGGGGACAATCTCAAGCTGCGCCGGGCTGGGAAGCCGAGGGAGGGAGTAAAAAGAAAAATCCCTCACACTTCCATATTATATCGCCTAAGCTTAACCCGTTCATACCCGGGTCTTGGCAAGTCCGTGAGGCACCTGCTCTTGCTATCCCCAGTGGAGGGGTTAACATTCCGCAGCAGCTCATGCGGAGATAAAAGTTACCACTTCTAATGGAATATTTAAAGCTTTCCCTGGGATCAATATTCCTTCCCATCAAACATTAATGATCGAAGTTCCAAGTTAACTGGATTTCCCACCAGCTGGCGGAAACATTGAGTATTTACAACCCTGCAGCAACCGATGCGTTCCGCTGAGGTTACATCAAAAATTCTGAAATTTTCGAAGACGGTAATGATGGATGGCTTTTAAAGCCAACTCTTATAAATAAAGACACCTTCCTGTCCCACTGCTGGTCACATCTTTACCAATTCGCCAAAAATGTGGACCACTCCCCATATATTCCACGTTTTCGTACCCTGCATAGACACCTGCAATGGTCAGCAGAACAGGAACGCTACAAATCACTCGAAGGGATTCGCACCGAGAAAAGGCGCATGCAGAATTTTCATTTGAAGATAATGTAACGCGCCTCTGTAGAGCTTCTGCATGATAGCTCAACTGGACTTTTTTTAGTTTGAAGGGTAATTTTCCCTTTTGTGAAAAAAAAAATATAGCAAGTAAAAAAAAAAAAAAAACGTGCGTCTGTGTAGCGATACCCCCAGCTAAGAGAGCCGCTGGTATGATTTTTTTTTCGGGCCTGTAACACACCGCTGTCAACCCCCAGTAATTGGCTCTACCCCCCCTCGGCACAGCTAGTAGGGGATGATAGGATTGTGAGACCTGTAACTTTAGGAATCACAATCCGGCAACAAAAGCACACAGTAATGTTATGTAGCTCACACTAACCGTCTCCTCTGCACAGTAATACACCAAACAACTTGTCTGCTTAATCCTGGTACTTTTACTGAATAAAATAGATAAGCAGATAAACAGTACACTTTAGCATATGCAGAGCCCTGCAATAAAAGGTATTCAGCAAGTAAACAGATATACAATCCTGTACAAACACAACTAACGGACCCCGCTTGCAGCTCCCCTCCCTCGTGGGCAAGATGGTGCCCAGCAATGTTTAAACTGAGAAGTCAGGCCTGACGGTAATATGTACAAGTTCCGTAGAGAAGGATCTTCGCTAGCAAATGGTGGTGCACTTTTGGAGTCAAATTGTAATCCACAGGAGTAAGTATTGGCAAACTTGATGAACAAAGATAAAGTCACTAATGCTACTCAATGCACTGTCCCTCCGGCGTGCAGATGTAAACTCTAAACAGTGGGCCCCGAACAACAGTCACTGGGCCTAGAAATCCTGTACTAATCTCTGAGCAGGTGCTCTCTCACCCAAACGGACCAGTCCGTGTCCGTATCTTCCGTCGCTGTGTCTCGGTACACAGGTCCCACGACACCCGGGGTCTTCGGTCCTCCTGGAAGTAGTAGATAGGTAGCAGGATGAGACGTCCCTCAGGCTCCTCAGTGGAAACGGAAGGTTTTTTGGAAACACAAGGCCTAAACTTGAGGCCCTGTCAGGAACAACAGACTCAGCACAGAGTTCCACTTGCTGGGCGGGCGATGTCCAAAGAGAGCGATCTCCGGCCCGCCCTACAGTTAAATAGCCCACCCCAGCAGTCTTTGCATGGGGCAATGCACCCTGGGTGTCCCGCTGTACCCTGGGTATGGTAGTCTCTGGGTTCTAAAAGCAACACCCCACTACATCTACAATTGAGACGCAAGTCATATTGTAATTGAATGTCATTACAAATGACCTTTCCCGTATCAATCTGCAGCCGCTGTAATTTTCTGTAAAATGCAATATGGCCACCTGGAGGCGCTCTATACACAGATGGTATAGAGAACGCCAAGGGGTGGGCAGGAGGGACAGCACTGTGGTATCATGTAAGTTGGGGGGGGGGAACCAGGAGGTTGGGGGGAGGGGATTTGTGTTCAGAAGGGGAACTTTGGGGGCGACAGGGGGTAAGAATTGTTCAAGGAGGGCCAAATTTAGGAAGGTGTGCCTGGAGTGGGGGTTTGGAGGATTTGTGTTTAGAGGGGGGATGGGGGAACAGGATTTGTGCTGGGGGGGTGATTTGGAGGGTTTGTGCTATAAAGGTAAAACGGTAGAGGGGAAATATTTGGGGGGGAGACTTGAGCTAGTAGGGATGATTGGGGGGTATTTGTCCTATGAGGGGAGATTTGTGGGAGGGACTTGTGCTAGGATGGGGGATTGGTGGGAGGAGACTTTGTGCTGGAAGGGGGGATTTGGAGTGGGGGGACTTGTGCTTGGAATGGAAATTTGAGGAGTAGAGGATTTGTGCTAGGAGGGGGATTTTTTTTGGGGTGGGGGCATATGGGGGGGGAAATATTTGTGCTGGGAGGAGGGGGATTTATGCTCAGGGGGTGAGCATGCAGATTAGCGCTTGTCCGGTTTTTTTTTGGGGAGGGAGGGGATTTTTGCTGACACATAATGCTCATATGTCTTGGGGGGGGGTGCAATTTGGCATGTTCGCCCTGGGCTCTAGATGACCTTGTTCCGACACTGAGAACGCCCCCCCAAAAACGTAATTTCCTGCTTGTGTGATTGCCTTACTGATTTTCCCAGAAGTCTGCATTAGGATACAAGTCAGATTTTGGGCATCCCCTGCAACAATTTTTTTTTTAAATGTAATTTTTGGTGAGATACTCCCAAAGGGAAATCACATGTAACGGGATGCAGACCCTGCCACTTTCCTCATTAGAGCCCTGAAAGCTGATTGATAATGATAAAATCACTACCATTAACATTCATGGATACAGAGAAACAAACAGCTATTCCTTCACGTTGGAATACAGAATTGTATTTTGTACAACTACATGAGTGTCAGTGTTCAGTAGAGATATATTCTTCAGCCAGTAGATGGCAGTATTATAAGTTTGTAGCTGCAGCTATGCTAAACTCTGTCTTTTTCTCTATAATAAAGTTCCTGTTTCCTGTCTGCAGTTAAGCAGCAAAGCCCATGTGGACTGTGCACTGTCTGTTCTACAGCACTATATACAGAATTTCTAACTCTTCAGAATAACAAAAGGTAGGAATCTGCAACAAAGTTTGTTACAATCCCTGCAATGTACAGAGATCACCCAGAGAGGGGAGGGGTTTTTTTTCTCAACCAAAATGGAGTTACTCTTTGAAGCTAAAATTTTATTTTCTTCTTGTTAAATCAGACATTTCAATTTTCATTATATACCTTATATCAGACTCAGTGGCATCATCATGTTTCTCTATGCAATGAGGGCAGATCATGGTTGGTGGGAGGGGCTGTCAGGGTGCTGTGATGTTCTTAGGAAGTTATGTACAGCACCCTGCAAGCCCCTCCCACCGGCCATAATCTCCCTGCATTGCATAGAGAAACATGATGATGCCACCGAGTCTAATATAAGCAGTGGCGGCTGGTGGTTTGCTGGTTGGTCCGTCTCCCGGTACTAAAGGGCTGTGTGTTCTCCGATCCCCTCCCATCTACACACCCAGACTGACGGCCAAACACCGGGAACTGCTGCTGGAGGAATGAGGGAGACGAGTCCAGCCAATCTATGACACCTGACACCAACACACTGCTCATCGCATGGGCTGATGACCCCCTGCGGTCCGTCACTTACCCCATCGTGGCAGGCAGCGGCTCGGCTCAGACTCCTCTCCTCCATTGCGGCTTTCAGCTCCTCCTCCTAGGCGTACAATAGGATCACCTGTCCTTTTCAGCCAATCGGGTGACAGGTATCAGACCCGCTTCCCGATTGGCCAGGAGGAGGATCATTGTTGCAACAGCGAATATTAATTCGCTGTTGCAACACACCTGGGCAGGCTCTGGACGAAATGCTCTGCGCTCCGAGCCCACCCTATTTTGAAGCCTATTAGAGCCTCTGGCTCTAATCAGGTGCTTCAAACTCCCCCCCCCCCTTCCGCCCACCCCCACCATAGGAATGGTCCTGAAAGGGGCCGGGCACATGTATAGGAGGCGGTGGCGGAAGGGATAGGGTAAGCAGCGCCCGTGCACCCACATTGGACAGGCCGCCCCTGAATATAAGGTATATAATACTGCCTCAGTACTCCTATTAAGAGCCCCCAGCCCTGATGTAAGCAGTGGGCGGGCTCTTGGGCGGAGTCTCCAAAATATCAACATGCCTTGGAGGGTGGGTCTCAGTCTGCAGGAGTGGGCGTTCCTAGATGGGCTTTATTAGCACACAAACCACCCTAGGTAACACCCACATATGAAGCTGAGCCTCCATGATTGAAAGAATTGAAATCCAATGAATAAAAAGGGAGGGGCCAGGCCAGGGAGGAAAGAGTTACTTGATGCTGGACATCCCTCAGCCAGGAAATGACGCGGGGCTCTATGTGACTTGCTGCAGCTTCTAATGCACATTGTGAGAAGCTCACAGTGTGCAGCCATTTCAGTAGAGGAGAGGAGTCAATCTGCTCGCTCGGCAGACGGGATTTGCTGATTTCTTCTTTTCCAGAAAATACTGAAGCCAGCGATTCAGCATTACAGCCAGGAGATGAGCATTATCAGGTGTATTGTAGTGATAGGTCCACATTGTAGGACTGGTGGTGGTTTTTTAGGTATGATGTTTGTTATCTGTGAAAACATTAGGCTCCTACGGAAACCATTGTGAAAAAAAACGCTGGATGTGACAGCGCACTGAGCTATTGTTATACCGTAGAAGTCGCTCCATAGTATACTATGAAAATGTCACCCAACAATGGCAGGAAGCTGTTGACATTAAACAAGTTGTTTGGTCTCTGTGTGCAGTGTGCGGCAAATAACGTCTGTCTCACTTACAAGTAGAGGCTGTATGTGGTGTGAGCCGTGACCTATTGCACTGACAGTGAACTTCTGATGCACCCATGAAGAATGTTCACCCATACCCAGTACTATCAGGAGGTGACCCTGGGGGTGCTCAGCATACAAGTGGAGGTGACCCTGGGGGTGCTAAGCACATGATTGGAGGTGCTCAGCATAGGAGTAGAGGTGACCCTGAGCTGCTCAGCAAACAAGTGAAGGTGACCCTGGGTTTGCTCAGCATACAAGTGAAGGTGACCCTGGGGGTGCTTATCATACAAGTGGAGGTGACCCTGGGGGTGCTAAGCATACGAGTGGAGGTACTCAGCATACGAGTGGAGGTCACCCTGGAGGTGCTCAGCATACGAGTGGAGGGGACCCTGGGGGTGCTCAGCATAGGAATAGAGGTGACCCTGAGCTGCTCAGCATACATGTGGAGGTGACCCTGGGGGTGCTCAGCATACATGTGGAGGCGACCCTGGGGGTGCTCAGCATACATGTGGAGGTGACCATGGGGGTGCTCAGCATACGAGTGGAGGGGACCCTGGGGATACTCAGCATACGATTGGAGGTGACCCTGGGGATGCTCAGCATATGAGTGGAGGGGACCCTGGGATGGTCAGCATACGAGTGGAGGGGACCCTGGGGGTGCTCAGCATACATGTGGAGGTGACCGTGGGGGTGCTCAGCATACGAATGGAGGGGACCCTGGGGGTGCTCAGCATACATGTGGAGGTGACCCTGGGGGTGCTCAGCATACGAATGGAGGGGACCCTGGGGGTGCTCAGCATACATGTGGAGGTGTCCCTGGGGGTGCTCAGCATACGAGTGGAGGGGACCCTGGGGGTGCTCAGCATACGAGTGGAGGGGACCCTGGGGGTGCTCAGCATACAAGTGGAGGGGACCCTGGGGATACTCAGCATACGATTGGAGGTGACCCTGGGGATGCTCAGCATATGAGTGGAGGGGACCCTGGGATGGTCAGCATACGAGTGGAGGGGACCCTGGGGGTGCTTGGCATACTTGTAGAGGTGACCTTGGGGGTACTCAGCACATGAGTGGAGGTGACATACTAGTGAAGGCGACCCTGGGGCTGCTTGGTCATTTTGATATCACTGTGAAGGTCCAGGATATATTTATGATATAGTAAATCATTGAAATATGGGGAAAATGGAAAGCCAGACCACTGGCACAAATATCAGTTTATTGATAAAATGCCCTTCACAAGCCAGCATGTTTTGGGGGTTGTAGGGGGCCCTTCTTACTAAGAAGCCCTGATGAAGATGGGTTCCTACGTAAAGTGGACCTTCACCCTTCCTATCCACTTTCTCCCATTCCCTTCTTGCCCCTACCCTCTCATACAATTGGATATTTTTATTTATTTTTTTGGGGAGGGGGGGGAATACCTTTCTCGGAGACCCCTCTTATAATGTCCTTATTTCTGGCCTAGGTAAGAATTACTGGACAGCTGCCCCAAAGCCTCCTGGGATACCCACTTCACAAATCCTAAGAGATTGTGACTACTCCACGTCAAAAGGGCCACGTCACGTGTGTTTTCATGGTTTTTGCAAACCCCCCCCCCCTTCCCAGAGAATTTGCCGCGATGCACTCACATCATTGCGGGGACAGCTGGCCCCCTAGTGATGTCTGAAGAAGATGGCAGTATGGAACAAGGTGTGTGCTGCGGTGGATCCCCAGAAGACACCGCTGGATCAAATATGCTATAGCACTAAGGATAAGGGGGTTCGGGGGAGGGAATTAGGTTCCTCTTTAACCCCTGAAACACATTGGATTGGTAATAGACTTTGGACTTTTTTTCTTTATCAATAAATGGACTTTCTTATAGACTTCACGACTGGTCCGGCACTCCCCCTATTCTGTATTTAGTATATCTTGTTTAAAATACCACAATGGCTTCATAAAAGTCTGACCATCTCCTGCATCATGTATGCAGTCTCTGACCATCTCTTGTATCATGTCTGCAGTCTCTGACCATCTCTTGTATCATGTCTGCAGTCTCTGACCATCTCTTGTATCATGTCTGCAGTCTCTGACTATCTCTTGTATCATGTCTGCAGTCTCTGACCATCTCTTGTATCATGTCTGCAGTCTCTGGCCATCTCTTGTATCATGTCTGCAGTCTCTCACCATCTCTTGTATCCTGTCTGCAGTCTCTGACCATCTCTTGTATCCTGTCTGCAGTCTCTGACCATCTCTTGTATCATGTCTGCAGTCTCTGACCATCTCTTGTATCATGTCTGCAGTCTCTGACCATCTCTTGTATCATGTCTGCAGTCTCTGACCATCTCTTGTATCCTGTCTGCAGCCTCTGACCATCTCTTGTATCATGTCTGCAGTCTCTGACCATCTCTTGTATCATGTCCTCAGTCTCTGACCATCTCTTGTATCATATCTGCAGTCTCTGAACATCTCTTGTATCATGTCATCAGTCTCTGACCATCTCTTGTATCATGTCTGCAGTCTCTGAACATCTCTTGTATCATGTCATCAGTCTCTGACCATCACTTGTATCATGTCTGCAGTCTCTGACCATCTCTTGTATCATGTCTGCAGCCTCTGACCATCTCTTGTATCGTGTCTGCAGCCTCTGACCATCTCTTGTATCGTGTCTGCAGCCTCTGACCATCTCTTGTATCGTGTCTGCAGTCTCTGACCATCTCTTGTATCGTGTCTGCAGTCTCTGACCATCTCTTGTATCGTGTCTGCAGTCTCTGACCATCTCTTGTATCGTGTCTGCAGTCTCTGACCATCTCTTGTATCGTGTCTGCAGTCTCTGACCATCTCTTGTATCGTGTCTGCAGTCTCTGACCATCTCTTGTATCGTGTCTGCAGTCTCTGACCATCTCTTGTATCGTGTCTGCAGTCTCTGACCATCTCTTGTATCATGTCTGCAGTCTCTGACCATCTCTTGTATCATGTCTGCAGTCTCTGACCATCTCTTGTATCCTGCCTATAGTTTTTGGCTTAATCCTGCTGTCCTTTTGGTGATATCGGGGGCTGCAATATCAAGAAAGTTGACCACCCCTGATTTATAGTAAGACAGAGAACAATCTTTCTGATATCATTTGATCTATTTTTGATACATTTCCCAAATTTTCCACCTGTCTACCTTCTGCGGTTTGGGACAGCTTTACATTTTAGAACTTTATAAATCTGAGAACAGACAGCCAGA
Organism: Rana muscosa; assembly: GCA_029206835.1. Classification (NCBI taxonomy): domain Eukaryota; kingdom Metazoa; phylum Chordata; class Amphibia; order Anura; family Ranidae; genus Rana; species Rana muscosa. Next base: position 7,300,581 of record CM055128.1, read on the forward strand.
ATTTTATAATAAGAAGTAATAAAAAATGAAAACAGAAAAAACTGCCAACCCTCACAAATCAGTGGCTTTAAGGGTCCTATTTATAGCGGATTGGACGCAGAGTCCCTCACCTGTCGCTGTCTGACACATCCCCCGCTCCTCTCTGGTCACAGTCCCGGTAATGTCCCCGCAGACCATCTATGAGGGGTGTCCCGGGATCCGGAGAAGGAGTCCTGAAGTGTATACACACGCCGCCGGCAGCACAGATGGAGGGCGACCGGAGAGGGGGGGGTAAACTTCTGTTTATGAGAGTCTGCGAGGGCCCCAGAGGCACAGGAAGGAAGAGGAGGGCAGGACAGCGGCCGATCACATGCAGAAATTATAAATATCTCAACCCTGATTCATTAACAAAAAAAAAACGCTTCTCTCGAAGTGGCGTGACGGACGGCGCGGCTGTCGGCTCAGCCCGGCTTGATTGTACGCCATATATTTGATGTCATCCGTCTTTCCTGGAATTTTATCCTGGTTCAGGACTTTGCCGTGCGCTGACAGTACGGAGCAGGATCTGTTCTTCCTCTGGATGTACAGACAGCTGTATGAACGGCGTTCTCGGTTACTCAGTGCCATTCGGGGGGGGGGGGGTCTAGTTATAAAAGTCACATCATTTCTTTTGTGGGGGACGAGCGGAGCGACTGATCTTGCCTTGCCAAAATTTGCCTCAAATTTTGCCACGCAGACACATTTTTATTAAAGTGGTTCATGATCAGTTCTTTAACTACCTAAGCTCCGGAAAGTTTTACTCCCCCTTCGTGACCAGGGCATTTTTTTTGCTATGCAGCACTGCGCTACTTCAACCACTTGCCGACCAGGCTTTTTTTTTATTGAGCACTTTTTATTTACAAGTTTAAGTCGTATTATTTGCTAGAAGATTACTTATAACCCCCAAACATTATACATTTTTTTTTTTTTAGCAGGGACCCTAGGGAATAAAATGGCGATCGTTGCAATTTTTTTCAGGTAACACGGTTTTGGGAACGCAATTTTTTTTTGGGGGGGAAAAAAATAACACTTTAATGAAAAAAAAAAAAAAACACAATAGTTGCACCAAAACTTTGTAGAATCTGAAAGATGATGTTATGCCGAGTAAATGGATACCCAACATGTCACGCTTTAAAATTGCTCACGCTTGTGGAATAGCGACAAACTACGGTACTTAAAAATCTTGAAAAAAAACCACAATATTTTGTACTTTTTGATATAATAAATATCCCCAATTTTTTTTTTTTTTTAAAAAGCAAATTTTTTCCTCAGTTTAGGCCGATACGTATTCTTCTACATATGTTTGGTAAATAAAATCACAATAAGCGTTTATTGATTGGTTTGCGCAAAAGTTATACAAAATAGGGGGTAGTTTTATGACATTTTTATTATTATACCATTACTAGTAAAAAATAAATAAAAATGCCATAAATCTATTCCCTATTTTGTAGACGCTATATATAACTTTTGCGCAAAACCAATCAATATACGCTTAGGCCCCTTTCACACTGAGGCGTTTTTTCAGGCGTTTTAGCGCTAAAAATAGCGCTGTAAAAACGCCTGAAATAATCCTGCCCCAGCATTCTCACAGCATTCTCAATGTGAAAGCCCTGTGCTGGCTGTGCGTTGCAAAAAATCCTGCAAACAGCTTTTTTGGAGAATCTTTGGGGCGCATAAAATAGCGCTGTAAAAACGCCTATCCCTAGTGAAATGAATGAGTACCGCTGTAAAAACGCGGTAAAAACGCCCAAAAGTTGTGGGAAGGTCACATGACCGCAGTAGAGTGGAGGATTGTGGGTAACCAAATAATCATTTTTACCACAAAAACGCAGTAAAAACGCATAGGCGTTAGCGTTATTTTTAGCGCTAACGCAGTAATAACGTTAATCGTTTTTAGCGCGTTATTGCAACGCCTCAGTGTGAAAGGGGCCTTATTGCAATTTTTTTTTTTTTTTTTTTTACCAAAAATATGTAGAAGAAGAATACATAATGACCTAAGCTGATGAAGAAATTATTATAATTTTTGGGGAGTTGTAATATAGCAAAAAAGTAAAAAATTATGTATTTTTTTCCAAATTGTCTCTCTTTTTTTGTTTTTTAGCTCAATAAATAAAAAAACGCAGAGGTGATCAAATACCACCAAAAGAAAGCTCTATTTGTGGGAAAAAAAGGACGTCAATATTGTTCGGGTACAGTGTCGCACGACCGCGCAATTGTCAGTTAAAGCGACGCAGTGCCGTATCGCAAACAATGGCCTGGTCATTAAGGGGGGATATCTTCCGGTCTGTAAGCGGTTAAAACATTTTTTTTTTTTTTTTGCATTGTACTCGTTCCTTTTATTCTTGCTTGTTCCCCTTTAAGATCTTTTTTTATTTTTTATTTTTTTTCAGCAGCATGAATGTGAAATAGCACAAATATTTTAGATGACAGAAATCCCGGCAGTATTTACATAGAATTTCATCATTATGGAATCCTTGCCTCGCCTAGTTCGATGTTTGCACAAAATGGTTTTTGCTGCACCGCAGACACTCCCGATGAAAAAGGACTCTGTGTTTCCAACGCTGCGTCTCCAACAGAATTTCAGACAGATTTAAAGTTCAACTCCACCCGACAGGTACTTAACTCAACATACACTATATTACCAAAAGTATTGGGACACCTGCCTTTACACACACATGAACTTTAATGACATCCCAGTCTTGGTCCGTAGGGTTCAATATTGAGTTGGCCCCGCACTTTGCAGCTATAACAGCTTCACCTCTTCTGGGAAGGCTGTCCACAAGGTTTAGGAGGGTGTCTATGGGAATGTTTGACCATTCTTTCAGAAGAGCATTTGTGAGGTCAGGCACTGATGTTGGATGAGAAGGCCTGACTGGCAGTCTCTGCTCTAATTAATCCCAAAGGTGTTCTATCGGGTTGAGGTCAGGACTCTGTGCAGACCAGTCAAGTTCCTCCACCCCAAACTCGCTCATCCGTGTCTTTTTTGGACCTTGCTTTGTGCACTGATCCAAATCATTTGGTGGAGGGGGGATTATGGAGTGGGGTTGTTTTTCAGGGGTTGGGCTTGGCCCCTTAGTTCCAGTGTCTTGTCTTCGTCCTTTCCTTGTAGCATCCCCCATAGTCTCTGACCATATCCTACTATAGCATTTGCGCAGTCTCTGACCACCTCCTATAGTCTCTGATCGTGTCCTGTGGCATTTCTCCAGTCTCTGACCACCATGACCATGTTTTCTAACATGTCTGCAGTTTCTGACCATCTCTTGTTTCATGTCCATATCCAGTTGTGTGTTCACTGCTTTTGACACTGAATGGTCACTAAATTTTATGTGCAGCCCTTTGGTGATGTCAGGGGTCACACATGAGGCCCCCTCTATCAAGAAAGTTGACCACCACTGCTCTACACTATTCAGTGGCCAGTTACCTCCCTGGATCATGCACGTCTAAAGGGTGTCCAGGAATGTGTTCTTTTACTTTTGCAAACCGCAAGAAGCTGATGTAACACACCACCTACTGGCTATTATGAAAACTGGAAATACAAAAAAAAAACAAAATATGCAGCAACAGAGATGGGAAAGGGGGATGGACACACATTTTCAAAGTATGAAAAAAAAGTTTGAACAATATTAATGCAGCGTTTGGATTTATTGATTATTGGTCTTTATTAATACTGACAGAAAGCCCAGCATTAAATCTGGGTCAAAGGGGGCGGTGGCACCAACTTCTCCTGTTGCCACAATCTGTTACTAGGAGTCCGGAATTTTCCAAGCATTGTGTGAAGTGTCCCTGGAACAATGCCGCTCTCAATCACTGCACTTTACTGCATTATTTTTTACTTCCTCATTCCTTTTCTTCAATAGTCCTGAAAGTCCCTATTCCATCACAAGGTATCTATTATCAGTTTAATTCTTTGAGTAATCCGGTCATGGCTGCCGCCCTGTAAGCGCACCTGTGCAGAGATCGGGACTTGAAGGAAGCCGGTTCTTTCCCTGACTGACTTGAAGGAAGCCGGTTCTTTCCCTGACTGACTTGAAGGAAGCCGGTTCTTTCCCTGACTGACTCCGTTTAGAAAATGAGTCTGAAACTATCAAAAGGGAAACTGTGGCTATTCAATTCTTTTGCAGATTTAATGGTTTTGATCGAATGGCAGATCTATTGTAGAGGTGCACCCAATGGAAATTATGGTGCTGAAACCGAAAATTCAGGATGCACTTGGCCGAAACCGAAAATGACAGTTTTTATAAAAAACACCATAAAATCGTGGAAAAATCGCATGAGTTTTCCGCATCATTATCGGCACCTTCTTCTATATCGGCAACAGTGGCAGCTCATGCATTGTGGGTGCACGGGGGCCACCCCCTCTCCCCCGCAGCCCTCCCTGTTCATGTGCCTTGCCCCTTTCAGGACGCCGGGCGCATGAATTACTATGGCGAGAATAGGCGGGGGAAGTGTATTTTGAAGCACCTGATTAGAGCCAGAGGCTCTAATAGGCTTCAAAATAGGGTGGGCTCAGGGCGCAGAGCATTGCGTCTGAAGCCCACCCATTAGTCGATTGGCTGATAGGACAGGCGATCCTATTGGACGCCTATAGGAGGCGGGGAGGAGATGCACGGCGGAAGAGAAGAGGAAGCCCCAGCCTGTGCTTGCCGCTGTGTGCCCACCAATCCCCCTCCTGATGTGCCCGCTTATCTCCACCTGATTTGCCTGCAGATTCCCCGCCTGATGTGCCCGCCGATCTCCCTGCCTGATGTGCCTGCTGATCCCCCGCCTGATTTGCCTGCTGATCCACCGCCTAATGTGCCTGTCGATCCCCTGCCGCTGTGTGCCCACCGATCTCCCTGCCTGCTGATCCCCCGCCTGATGTGCCTGCTGATCCCCCGCCTGATGTGCCTGCTGATCCCCTGCCTGATGTGCCTGCTGATCCCCTGCCTGATGTGCCTGCTGATCCCCTGCCGCTGTGTGCCCGCCGATCTCCCTGCCTGCTGATCCCCCGCCTGATGTGCCTGCTGATCCCCCGCCTGATGTGCCTGCTGATCCCCCGCCTGATGTGCCTGCTGATCCCCTGCCGATGTGCCTGCTGATCCCCTGCCACTGTGTGCCCGCCGATCTCCCTGCCTGCTGATCCCCCGCCTGATGTGCCTGCTGATCCCCCGCCTGATGTGCCTGCTGATCCCCCGCCTGATGTGCCTGCTGATCCCCTGCCGCTGTGTGCCCGCCGATCTCCCTGCCTGCTGATCCCCCGCCTGATGTGCCTGCTGATCCCCCACCTGATGTGCCTGCTGATCCCCCGCCTGATGTGCCCGCCAATCCCCTGCCTGATGTGCCCGCCGATCCCCATCGCCAATGGGGTAAGTGCCGGTGGACCGGCAGACAGCAGGGGGGGGGGGGGTTTGAAGTGCCGGGGGGGTGGTTGTCTGCCGCCCCCTCCCAAACTAAAAATCACCAGCCGCCACTGATCGGCAAAATGCTGAAAACACTATTTTTGTCCGATTTATGTTTCGGCCACCGAAGTTTCGGTGCATCTCTAATCTATTGTTTAAAAAAAAATGCAGTATGGACGGCCACCCCCAAGTCTATGTTTGATTTGAAGTTGTCACGGTCCTGCACATTCGATCAGCAATGACATCAGCCATTTGATGGCTTGACAGTTGGGTTGACAGTTGACATAAGCTCAGTGCTACCTTGTAACAGTTATCATTCATGGAATGTCTTCAATGTAACTATTTTGGGAAACAGTGAAATCAATGAGTTTAGTTCTGCTATAAAGAGAAACGACAAATAAAGTTTAACTTTAAAAGTGGAAGTTAAAAAAAAATAATTGTGGAACAGGCAGTCATTCCTGCACATGCCCAAAAGTTTAGTTTGTCAGTTTGACAAAATTGTGCACTGAGCTTTGCATGTGCAGCTCGGTGCCCAGTTTGAGAAATCCCAAGCTGACTAAACTGTTGTGCATGTGTGGGAGTGATGTCACCTCAGCCCAGCCAATTAAAATGGCCAGAAAGCAGAACCTGGAAGCCGCCGGCTGAAGATGACAGCTGGTGGGGAGCTCCAGGACAGCGCCGCTCAGGTGTGAAGGTGAGTATAGTTCCCATAGGTGTGCGCAGCCTATTGCATTAGGGTGTGCACCCAAAGCTCAAACACACATGAACGCCACCTGCTGCCACATGGAGGAGGCTCTGATGGTGGGAGAAAGTTGATTGGGAGCATATTATGCTACACTCTTAATACGAGTGTGGTGTGTTCCTCTAGTTGACCCTAGCCTTTAATATAATGGGAGCATTTACACTGACCACTGGTGCCACTACTGGATAATGCTAATGCACATGGGGTGATTAGGGTGTGCCCAGGCACACTCAGCACACCATGTGCGCACACCTATGATAGTTCCACTTTAAAGTATCTTCTGGGAGATTTCTGATTCCCTTCTGGTTCCATCCAATGGCGTTCAAGGGATAACGCCACTTTTGTAGGAAAAAAGTAGCAACTTAACAAAAAAACTAAATATATATAACGGGGGGGGGGGCGGAAGGGAGACTGAGTAAACTCTTCCTCCTGCCTGCAGCAGATTGATGACATCATCTTAGCCTAGGCAAAGCCACTGACGAGCTCAAGGATAGCATTTAAAAAGGTGATAAATGAGAAATTATACTGTTGTATATTGTGACATGTCAGGAATTTATTTATAGGTTAAAAATACTGACAGGTCCCCACTTTAATTACTGTTGGCCTATAAAATGGCATACGTATAATTTTCGATTTCAATCTTTTGCTTTAAAAAAAAAAACATAGATCAGAAGTGACGTCATGGCCATAGAGGCATTCAGAGATGATCTGGTCTCTGTTTGCCTCTCTAAGCAGCCGGCCGCAGAGCGCGGCGGTAAAAACAGTAAGTCCGAGTAACACCAGCGAGTGGCGGGAGGGCGGGACGTCCCTTTCCCGCTGCTTTTGGAAGTGATCCAGTGACTAATAACTTGCTTAGACCGTTTTCATGAAAAAAGTCAGCCGCTGACAGCTTTAGCCTCTAACCCCAGTAAACTACTTGCAAACCACAACATATATATATATATATATATATATATATATATATATATACAGTGCCTTGAAAAAGTATTCATACCCCTTGAAGTTTTCCACATTTTGTCGTGTAACAACCAAAAACCTAAATGTATTTTATTGGGATTTTATGTGATAGACCAACACAAAGTGTCACATAATTGTGAAGTGGAAGGAAAATTATAAATGATACAAATAAATATGTGAAAAGTATGGGGGGAGCATTTGTGAGTCAATACTTTGTAGAACCCCCTTTCTCTACAATTACAGCCGCAAGTCTTTTTGGGGGTGTCTCTACCAGCTTTGCACATCTAGAGAGGGACATTTCTGCCCATTCTTCTTTGTAAAATATCTCAAGTTCTGTCAGATTGGATGGAGAGCGTCTGTGATCAGCAATTTTCAAGTCTTGCCACAGATTCTCAATGGGATTTCGGTCTGGACTGTGACTGGGCCATTCTAACACATGAAAATGCTTTGATCTAAACCAGGGATCTCCAAACTGTGGCCCGAGGGCCGAATGAGGCCCTTTGCTAGCCTTCATCCCGGCCCTTGGGGCAGTATTGCTCCCAGCAATATGAGGCACTATTCCTCCCAATGACACCAACAATGGGGCACTATTTCTTCCACTAATAGCAATGATGGAGCACTATTCCTCATCCTACTGCCCACCAGCACTGGGGCCGTGTTTATTCTCACTGATGCTCGGCCCTGGGGTATTTTCTACCCCCACTTGTCAGAATCCTGCCCCCCTGAAGTCTGAAAGACAGTAAACTGGCTCTTTGCTTGAAAAGTATGGAGACCCCTGATCTAAACCATTCCATTGTAGCTCTGGCTGTATGTTTAGGGTCAATGTCCTGCTGGAAGGTGAACCTCCACCCCAGTCTCAAGTCTTTTGCAGACTCTAACTTTTCACATATTTATTTGTATCATTTATCATTTTCCTTCCACTTCACAATTATGTGACACTTTGTGTTGGTCCATCACATAAAATCCCAATAAAATACATTTACGTTTTTGGTTGTAACCTGAGAAAATGTGGAAAGTTCTAAGGGGTATGAATACTTTTTCAGAGCAGTGTGTGTGTGTGTATATGTGTGTGTGTGTGTGTGTGTATATATATATATATATATATATATATATATATATATATATAAATATACATTTTTTTTTTTTTTTTCTTTTGAGATAAAGGTTTTAAATGTATTATTGTAAGCACAAGTAGGGGTTGCTGATCCTTTAACCGGTTGAAACATCTCCTCTCTCTTATCTGGGTGTAACCCGGAGCTTAGCGCTGCCAGGGGAGACATGGATCCCCAGATACAGTAACCGAGGACGGCGCTCGCTGTGATTAACGATGAGGCCGCTTCTCGCTGCCTTGGTCCTGTGTTTCCCTCGCTGACGTCAATCGGATACATAGTTACACTTTTCTGCTTCGATAATCTGAAGATTTTTCTAAATAACTTTTTCTTCTTCTTTAGGTCTTTGTTTAGTTTCACTTCTCTTTTTCTCACGTGCGCGCTCAGCGTTCTCATTTGCTTTTAAAGTGAACCTGTTACTTTTGCTCATTTGGGGCAGGCTATGGACTTTGGCGTTCTAAGTGAACCTGTTACTTTGCTCTGATTGGGCAACATATCATACCTTCCAACCATACAAACTAACATTACTGTATGATGGCCACAGGTACCTGTGATTGGTTCAAATCAGCATTTGTGGGAGGAGCCTGGATCAGAACCCCCCCGACCTCACACTAAGTCGAGACTTTTCTGCGGGAGCAATTTTTAAAACATTTTTTATTCTTTTTTGCACACGGTAAAATTGGCATTTTTTTTACTAGAAAATTAATTACCCCCCCAAACAATTACCGTATTTATTGGTGTATAACACACACAGGCGTATAACACACACCCTAACTTTAAGAGGGAAGTTTCAGGAAAAAACTTTCCACAGCCCCCTGCGTATAAGACACAGGCACAGTTTACCCTCCATTTTCAGGGGAAAAAAGTGAGTGTTATATGGCAATAAATACAGTATATACTGCATTTTGTGAAAGCAGAAGCCCTGTAGAACAAAATGATGACAATAGCATTTTTTGTTGCACAATACCTTGCAACTGTTTATCAAATCTGTTAAGGAAAAAAATACACTAAAATAAATTTTAGTGCACACCAACACAATGGAATACTCAATTTGTGGTACAATATAAAAGAAGGGGTAGCGTCGAATAAGCAGATACCAAACATGCCATGCTTCAAAAATGATGTAAAGCTGCCCAGATCAATTTTACATGAAAACAGAATCCGGCTTCAAAAGAATGGTGCCAAGCTCAGCTCAGCTTTGTTTTATCCCCCCAAAATATCAGGACGTTTATAAACCTGGTAGACAAGAAGTTAAAACGTATCTAAAGCCAAAAATAACAATTGTAATACAGTGCAGTTTACTAGTTCTTAGATGTGGTGGCTGCATTTGATTTCCTTTTTTTTTTTTCAGTTTTTCTTCTTTTTTTTTTTTTTTGCTTTTATTTTCACCCGATGATCCTGCCAGTAACACACTTCCTGTCTTAGAGTGACAATGCTCACTCACTCTACTGTACCTATGGAGGATCTTAAAGCATAAAATAATAGAAAATAGCTCACTTGGATCTGGAGCGATATCAGACTCTTTATTATTTAAGGTTTTGTGACACTCAGTCCGATGCCCCCTTGGTTGCCCCCCCCCCCCCCCCCCGGGGCACAATTCTATAGTTCTGGTTTTTAACATAGCAAACAGAAAAAGGTCTAGGCTGGTCAGGCAAGGGTCATGGTTACTGCAGAAGAGCATCTATGCCACAGTCTAGACTCTAGAGGCTGGTGGTGGCCTGGAAAGGCATTAGCTGATAGTCTAAACTAGAGAACAGATCCAAGGTCAGGGCAGGCAATGGGCAAGCGTAATCCAGTAAACAATTTGAGGTCAGGGCAGGTAAAAGGCAAGCATAATCCAGTAAACATTTTGAGGTCAGAGCAGGTAGCAAGAAAACATAATCCAGTAAACAGTTTGAGGTCAGAGCAGGTAGCAGGCAAATGTAATCCAGTAAATATTTTGAGATCAGAGCAAGTAGCAGGCAAGCATAATCCAGTAAACAATTTGAGGTCAGGGCAGGTAGCAGGCAAGCGTTATCCAGTAAACAGTTTGATGCCAAAGCAGGTAGTGGGCAAGCGTAATACAGTAACCAGTTTTGAGGTCATAGCAGGTAGCGGACAAGCGTAATCCAGTAAAGAGTTTGATGTCAGGGCAGATAGTGGGAAAGTGTAATCTAGTAAACAATTTGATGCCGGAGCAGGTAGCAGGCAAGCATCCAGTAAACAATTTGAGACCAGAGCAGGTAGTAGGCAAACGTAATCCAGTAAACAGTTTGAGGTCAGGGTAGTTATCTGGCAAGTGTAAGCCAGTAAAAAATTTGAGGTCAGAGCAGGTAGCAGGCAAGCGGACAGTAAACAGTTTGATGTCAGGGCAGGTAGCATGCAAGCGTAATCCAGTAAACAGTTTGAGGTCAGAGCAGGTAGCTGGCAAGTGTAATCCAGTAAGCAGTTTGAGGTCAGAGCAGGTAGCGGGCAAGTATAATCCAGTAAACAGTCTGAGGTCAGGGCAGGTAGCAGGCAAGCATCCAGTAAACAATTTGAGGTCAGAGCAGGTAGCGGGAAAACGTAATCCAGTAAACAATTTGAGATCAGAGCAGGTAGCAGGCAAGCGGACAGTAAACAGTTTGAGGTCAGAGCAGGTAGTGGGCAAACATAATCCAGCAAATAGTTTGAGGTCAGGGCAGGTAGCAGGCAAGCGTAATCCAGTAAACAGTTCGAGATCAGGGCAGGTAGCAGGCAAGCGTAATCCAGTAAACAGTTTGAGGTCAGGGCAGGTAGCAGGCAAGTGTAAATAAGTAAACAGTCTGAGGTCAGGGCAGGTAGCGGGCAAGCGTAATCCAGTAAACAGTTCGAGATCAGGGCAGGTAGCAGGCAAGCGTAATCCAGTAAACAGTTTGAGATCAGGGCAGGTAGCAGGCAAGCGTAATCCAGTAAACAGTCTGAGGTCAGGGAAGGTAGAGGGCAAGCGTATTTCAGTAAACAGTTTGAGGTCAGAGAAGGTAGCGGGCCAGGATAACCCAGTAAACAGTTTGATGTCAGAGCAGGTAGCAGGCAAGCAACCAGTAAACAATTTAAGATCAGAGCAGGTAGTGGGCAAACGTAGTCCAGTAAACAGTTTGAGGTAAGGGCTGATAGCGGGCAAGCGTAATCCAGTAAACAGTCTGAGGTCAGGGCAGGTAGCAGGCATGCGTAATCCAGTAAACAGTCTGAGGTCAGGGCAGGTAGCAGGCATGCGTAATCCAGTAAACAGTTTGAGGTCAGGGCAGGTAGCAGGCAAGCGTAATCCAGTAAACAGTCTGGGCAGCTTAGTGGCTATTTTGGAGGATTATATTTAAAATGGGATCATATCCCCCCCTTATGTGTTTGTACATGTTGATCATATCCCCCCCTAATCTCCTCTTCTCAAGAGGAAATCGATTCAGTTCCTCTAATCAATGATTTGAATGGCTATGCTCACTGTCCTGGAATGAAGAGTGTTCCTCTAATTTTCGGGATATGTGTGTGGGGGGGGGGGGGGGTAATGAGACATATGAATACCGTCTGTTTTAGGAAGGTATCCAAACTTGTTAAACAAAGAGCCAGGAATATTGTCCCATCACTGGTGTCAGTGGGAGGAATAGTGTCCCATCACTGGTGTCAGTGGGAGGAATAGTGTCCCATCACTGGTGTCAGTGGGAGGAATAGTGTCCCATCACTGGTGTCAGTGGGAGGAATAGTGCCCCATTATTGGTGTCAGTGGGAGGAATAGTGTCCCATCACTGGTGTCAGTGGGAGGAATAGTGTCCCATCATTGGTGTCAGTGGGAGGAATAGTGTCCCATCATTGGTGTCAGTGGGAGGAATAGTGCCCCATCATTGGTGTCAGTGGGAGGAATAGTGTCCCATCATTGGTGTCAGTGGGAGGAATAGTGTCCCATCATTGGTGTCAGTGGGAGGAATAGTGCCCCATCATTGGTGTCAGTGGGAGGAATAGTGTCCCATCACTGGTGTCAGTGGGAGGAATAGTGTCCCATCATTGGTGTCAGTGGGAGGAATAGTGTCCCATCATTGGTGTCAGTGGGAGGAATAGTGCCCCATCATTGGTGTCAGTGGGAGGAATAGTGTCCCATCACTGGTGTCAGTGGGAGGAATAGTGTCCCATCACTGGTGTCAGTGGGAGGAATATTGTCCCATCACTGGTGTCAGTGGGAGGAATAGTGTCCCATCACTGGTGTCAGTGGGAGGAATAGTGCCCCATTGTTGGTGTCAGTGGGAGGAATAGTGTCCCATCACTGGTGTCAGTGGGAGGAATAGTGCCCCATTATTGGTGTCAGTGGGAGGAATAGTGTCCCATCACTGGTGTCAGTGGGAGGAATAGTGTCCCATCATTGGTGTCAGTGGGAGGAATAGTGTCCCATCATTGGTGTCAGTGGGAGGAATAGTGCCCCATCATTGGTGTCAGTGGGAGGAATATTGTCCCATCACTGGTGTCAGTGGGAGGAATAGTGTCCCATCATTGGTGTCAGTGGGAGGAATAGTGTCCCATCACTGGTGTCAGTGGGAGGAATAGTGTCCCATCATTGGTGTCAGTGGGAGGAATAGTGTCCCATCATTGGTGTCAGTGGGAGGAATAGTGTCCCATCATTGGTGTCAGTGGGAGGAATAGTGTCCCATCATTGGTGTCAGTGGGAGGAATAGTGTCCCATCATTGGTGTCAGTGGGAGGAATAGTGTCCCATCATTGGTGTCAGTGGGAGAAATAGTGTCCCATCATTGGTGTCAGTGGGAGGAATAGTGTCCCATCATTGGTGTCAGTGGGAGGAATAGTGTCCCATCATTGGTGTCAGTGGGAGGAATAGTGTCCCATCATTGGTGTCAGTGGGAGGAATAGTGTCCCATCATTGGTGTCAGTGGGAGGAATAGTGTCCCATCATTGGTGTCAGTGGGAGGAATAGTGTCCCATCATTGGTGTCAGTGGGAGGAATAGTGCCCCATCATTGGTGTCAGTGGGAGGAATAGTGCCCCATCATTGGTGTCAGTGGGAGGAATAGTGCCCCATCATTGGTATCAGTGGGAGGAATAGTGTCCCATCATTGGTGTCAGTGGGAGGAATAGTGCCCCATCATTGGTGTCAGTGGGTGGAATAGTGACCCATCATTGGTGTCAGTGGGAGGAATAGTGTCCCATCATTGGTGTCAGTGGGAGGAATAGTGTCCCATCATTGGTGTCAGTGGGAGGAATAGTGTCCCATCATTGGTGTCAGTGGGAGGAATAGTGTCCCATCATTGGTGTCAGTGGGAGGAATAGTGTCCCATCATTGGTGTCAGTGGGAGGAATAGTGTCCCATCATTGGTGTCAGTGGGAGGAATAGTGTCCCATCATTGGTGTCAGTGGGAGGAATAGTGTCTCATCATTGGTGTTAGTGGGAGGAATAGTGCCCCATTGTCAGTGCCAAGAACTATGTCCCCATGTTGCTGTCAGTGGGGTGACTGTATAAATGGTCGGGTCTCTGGGCCACAGTTTGATGACCGTTGCTCTCTTCTCACAATAGTCTGTATGGTTATTCTGTCGCATTTGTTCTCACGCTCTCCTCCATAGATTCCATGCTTTCCATGCTCTGCACTGATGATACACAAAACAGCTGTGTGCAGTTTGGTATCTGATCTATAATGTTGGGCTACATACATTGCAATATAGACACTCACCGGCCACTTTATTAGGTACACCTGTTCAGTTGCTCGGTAACACAAATTGCTAATCAGCCAATCACATGGCAGCAACTCAATACATTTAGGCATCTAGACGTGGTGAAGACGACTTGCTGAAGTTCAAACCGAGCATCAGAATGGAGATGTGCAGCCGACAAATCTACAGCAACTGTGTGATGTTATCAGGTCACTATGGAGAAAAATCTCTGAGGAACGTTTCCAACACCTTGTTGTGTCTATGTCACCAAGAATGAAGGCCAAAGGGGGTCCAACCCACTACTAGCAAGGAGCACCTAATAAAGGGGGTCCAACCCGCTACTAGCAAAGGGGGGCCTAATAAAGGGGGTCCAACCCGCTACTAGCAAAGGGGGGCCTAATAAAGGGGGTCCAACCCTCTACTAGCAAGGGGGACCTAATAAAGGGGGTCCAATTTGCTACTAGTAAGGGGGACCTAATAAAGGGGGTCCAACCCACTACTAGCAAGGGGGATCTAATAAAGGGGGTCCAACCCACTACTAGCAAGGAGCACCTAATAAAGGGGGTCCAACCCACTACTAGCAAGGAGCACCTAATAAAGGGGGTCCAACCCACTACTAGCAAGGGGGACCTAATAAAGGGGGTCCAACCCGCTACTAGTAAGGGGGACATAATAAAGGGGGTCCAACCCGCTACTAGCAAGGAGGACCTAATAAAGGGGGTCCAACCCGCTACTAGCAAGGAGCACCTAATAAAGGGGGTCCAACCCACTACTAGCAAGGAGGACCTAATAAAGGGGGTCCAACCCACTACTAGCAAGGAGGACCTAATAAAGGGGGTCCAACCCACTACTAGCAAGGAGGACCTAATAAAGGGGGTCCAACCCACTACTAGCAAGGAGGACCTAATAAAGGGGGTCCAACCCGCTACTAGCAAGGAGGACCTAATAAAGGGGGTCCAACCCGCTACTAGCAAGGGGGACATAATAAAGGGGGTCCAACCCGCTACTAGCAAGGAGGACCTAATAAAGGGGGTCCAACCCACTACTAGCAAGGAGGACCTAATAAAGTGGCCGGTGAGTGTATATTTGCACTAGTTCTTGTTGATGGAGAATAAAGCAATGATTTGCATGCACCCTGCCACTGTCCTGATATGAGGAGTGTTCCTCTAATTTTTGGGATGGATAATGAGACATATGAACACTTTGGGGTGGATTTACTATAGGCAAATAGACTGTGCACTTTGGAAATTGCAGTTGCACCAGAGCTTAGTATATAAGCATAAGCTCTGCTGACTTCCATCATCCAATCATGTGCAAGCAAAAATGCTGTTTTTTTTTTTTTCGTTGCATGTGATTGGGTATTCTTTGCAACGTGAAGCCTTACCTCATTTGCTAAGCTCTGGAGCATCTGCACTTTGCAGAGTGCACAGTCTATTTGCCTTTAGTAAACCAACCGCTTTGTGTTGTGTGCTTTGTAGCAACAGACAAACACAAATAAAAATAAATACAATGTAACAAATTGGACTCACCTAACAAGCAGATGAAGGTCCCCGGGGCTGAGCGAGTGTGACACGGAGTGTGTTTGTGACACGGAGTGTGTGTGTGTGACACGGAGTGTGTGTGTGACACGGAGTGTGTTTGTGACACGGAGTGTGTGTGTGTGACACGGAGTGTGTGTGTGTGACACGGAGTGTGTGTGTGTGACACGGAGTGTGTGACACGGAGTGTGTTTGTGACACAGAGTGTGTGAGAACGGAGTGTGTGTGTGTGACACGGAGTGTGCGTTCGGTTTCCTGTCCCCGTGTCACCTCCCCCCAGCTGTCACACCTGTGCGGTGGAGAAGCCGGCCAGGGTTTCCTGCAGAAGTCTGACAGCTGTGCCTTGGCTTCAAGGTCCACCTTCCAAAAATAAAATGTTTATCAACCCAAAAAAAAAAAAGTGTGTGCAAAAGGTTTTCACTCGGGGAGATGCCGCGGGGAGGGGGAGTTGTCAGAGGGCTGATTCAGGCATCGGTCCAGACTGATCGAGGAAAGACTCCGAGCGGAAAAACAGGATACGGATCTACACCGAGCAGCTGGGAAAATCACTAAACATCACCAATTCCCAAATGTGCTTCTGTTCCTTGTAAAGTGGAGGAAACTGATCTACAGCGATGAACCCGACACCATAGAAGGCGCGGTGGCGGAGCTCTTTAAAGTCCAACTCCAACCAATTTTTTTGGTTTCATATTATCCTGGGGACAGTTAAAGGAGAACTCCGGCCTTCCATCCAGTCTTGCACAGGTGTAGCGGCTCCTCTCCTGGACTGCAATGGCTTCCTCTGATTTCACCGCACACTGTGTGCTTCTCACTAGTGATGAGCCGAACACCCCCGGGTTCGGTTCGCACCAGAACCCGCGAACGGACCGAAAGTTCGCACGAACATTAGAACCCTATTAAATACAATGGATGCGAACGTTCGAATTCTAAAGTGCTAATTATAACAACTAATATGCATGTTATTGTCCTAAACAGAGTTTGGGAACCCGGGTTGTGCACCAGGGGACATGTATCAATGCAAAAAGAAGTTTTAAAAACGGACGTTTTCCGGGAGCAGTCATTTTAATGATGCATAAAGTGAAAAAAAAAAAGTCAAATATTCCTTTAAATATCGTACCTGGGGGGTGTCTAAAGTATGCCTGTGAAGTGCCACGTGTTTCCCGTGTTTAGAACTGTCCCTGCACAAAATTACATTTCCAAAAGAAAAAAAAGCCATTTAAAACTGCTTGCGGCTTTAATGTAATGTCTGGTCCCGGTAATATGGATGAAATTCTTTAAGAAAAATGGCATAGCTACCCCATCACCCCCCCCCCTACCCCAGCCCATTACCAGCCCCTTTGGGTCTTGTATGGATATTAAGGGGAACCCCGCACACAAAATAAAAAAGGCCCTATATACTCTGAACAGCCGTATACAGGCGGTGCATACAAGACAGGGACTGTAGGTTTGTTCTTATGTAGAATCTGTTTGTAATTTTGAACAGCTACATTGTTTAAGTGTAGCTCCAGCCCAAAAATCTATTTTTAAACTTTTTGGAAAACATAGGTAAGGGTTATCACCCCTGTAACATTTGTTTTGCTGTCTGTGCCCCTGTTCAGAACATTTCACCTCACTTTCCGTCCCAATGACAACTGTTTTTGAAATGTGGTGTTTTTCTTGAAACAAGGATTGCTGATAAAGCATCAGTACAGAGGAGACACCTTTCTCCCATATTAATTCTTACAGGAGAGAATTTTCCTTCCAAGGGGTAGATTTCCTCTCACTTCCTGTTGTCTTCTTCCGTTTGCAAGTAGTAGTCGTTTGTAAATTGGATGTTTGAAAGTAGGGACCTGCCGTATATACTCTGCAGAAATAGGCCCCTTAGGTGTTGGTGTTGGCACAACACTGTAAGCACTCACAGTTACTCTTGGTGGGTGCTGGAACGCCCTGCTGTCAACTATTATATCATGAATTGTAATAACATATAATTGTTGAACAGTGGTAGTAAAAATTGGGCCTTTGATGGTGGTGCTGGTGCCACAACACTGTAAGGCCTGACAGTTACTCTTGGTGGGCGCAGCAATGGGCCCTGCTGTGAATTATTAGATCAATAATTATAATTGCATGCCCCTGTTGAACAGGGGCTGAAAATATAGGGCCTTTGGTGGTGGTGGTGGTGGTGTTGACACAACACTGTAAGGCTTGACAGTTACTCTTGGTGGGCGCAGCAATGGGCCCTGCTGTGAATTATTAGATCAATAATTATAATTGCATGCCCCTGTTGAACAGGGGCTGAAAAATTGGGCCTTAGGCACTGGTGGCACAACACTGCAACCCCTCACAGATACTGTACTTGGAGCACAGCAATGAGGCCTGTTGCAAAGTATTGCATCAAAAATTGTAATTACACGCCCCTGTTAAACAGGGGCTGAAAAATTGGGCCTTAGCCACTGGTGGCGTCACCCATAAACCAAAATGATCTTCCAAGCTATCATCATTAATCGTCTCATTGAGGAGGAGGAGGAGGAGGATAGCCAGTCAACATAACAGCACAGGCACTCAGCATCAGCATCAGTCTTGAAGGGATGTGACATTTTAAAATCAATTAGTCTGTTATATCAGCATCAGGTGTGTGGTAGCTGGTGGTGATCCAAGACTGGTTCATCTTGATGAAAGTCAGTCGATCAACCGAGTCGGTGGACAGGCGCACCCTGTGATCCGTGACAAATCCTCCAGCAGCACTGAATGTGCGTTCTGAAAGAACGCTGGATGCAGGACAGGCCAGTAGCTCAATTGCATACTGTGCAAGCTCTGGCCAGTGATCCATCCTCAAGACCCAGTAAGCCAGAGGATTTTCGGTGGGGAAGGTGTCCAAGTCTGACCTTGCCCCTAGGTATTCCTGCACCATGTTTATCAGACGCTGGCGATGGTTGCTGGAACCGATCATACTTTGGGGCTGCGGACTAAAGAATTGTCTGAACGCATCGGTCAGACGGCCACCTTCCCCACCGCTCCTTCTTTGACTGCACAAAGCCTCAGCAACTCGTTGTCCAGGACCAGGAGTTTGTAACCTCCCAGTCTCTGGGAACGCGTTGCACAGACCTTTCTGCAAGGCCTCCCGGAGTTGTCTCATCCTCTGCTCCCTCTGCGACGGTAACATAAGGTCCGCAACCTTACCCTTGTACCGTGGATCAAGGAGAGTGGCCAGCCAGTAATGGTCCCTCTCCTTGATCCGAAGAATACGAGGATCCTTCCGCAGACTTTGCAGGATCAGGGAGGCCATGCAGCGTAGGTTTGCTGAGGCATTCAGTTCGGAGTCCTCTGGGTCACTAAGGACGACATGATCCGCAGCCACCTCCTCCCAGCCACGTACAAGTCCACTGGTTTCTTGGGACTGTAAATCATCCCTAAAAGACTGCTGCTGATGATGCTGAGTGCCAGCCTCCACCTCCATGCTGACACAATCCTCCTCCTCCTCCTCCTCCTCCTCTTCCTGTGCGATGGGTGGGACAGAAGGAACACTGTCTGGGTAAAGGGGGCCTTGAGAGGCAAGGAAGTCCTCCTCTTCCTGCCTCTGTTCTGCCTCAAGTGCCCTGTCCATTATTCCACGCAGCGTGTGCTCCAACAGGTGGACAAGAGGTACAGTGTCACTGATGCATGCACTGTCACTGCTCACCATCCTCGTGGCCTCCTCAAATGGTGCCAGGACAGTGCATGCATCCCTGATCATGCCCCACTGGCGTGGTGAAAAAAACCCGAGCTCCCCTGACCCTGTCCTGGTGCCGTAGTCGCACAGGTACTCATTGATGGCCCTCTGCTGCGTGTGCAGCCCCTGCAGCATGGCCAACGTTGAGTTCCACCTGGTGGGCATGTCACATATAAGGCGGTTCTTGGGCAGGTTCAACTCCTTTTGCAGCTCAGCCAGGCGAGCACTGGCATTATAAGATCTGCGGAAATGCACACAGACTTTCCTGGCCTGCCTCAGGACATCCTGTAAGCCCGGGTACCTGCTCAAGAACCGCTGCACCACCAGGTTAAGGACGTGAGCCATACAGGGCACATGGGTCAGTTGTCCCTGTCGGAGGGCGGAGAGGAGGTTGGTGCCATTGTCGCAAACCACCATTCCTGGCTTAAGCTGGCGTGGCGTCAACCACCTCTCGGCCTGCCCCTGCAGAGCAGACAGGACCTCTGCCCCAGTGTGGCTCCTGTCCCCCAAACACACCAGCGCAAGCACGGCATGGCATCTTTTTGCCTGCGTACTTGCGTAGCCCCTTGAACGCCTACGGAGCACCGCTGGTTCCGAGGACAAACCACAGGAAGAGGCCATGGAGGAAGAAGAAGAGGAGGGGGTGGAGGAGAGAGGTGTGTCACAACCAGTAGTAGCATTTTGGAGGCGTGGCGGTGGAACAACCTCCAACACTACTGCACCTTGTCCTGCATCCTTCCCAGCTGCCAAAAGAGTGACCCAATGGGCCGTGAAAGAAAGGTAACGTCCCTGTCCATGCCTGCTGGACCATGAGTCAGCGGTAATATGCACCTTACCGCTGACCGCCCTGTCCAGCGAGGCCAAGACATTGCCTTCCACATGCCTGTAGAGAGCCGGAATCGCCTTCCGTGAGAAAAAGTGGCGTTTGGGAACCTGCCACTGAGGAACCGCACATTGCACAAACTCACGGAAGGGGGCCGAGTCTACCAACTGAAAAGGCAGCAGTTGAAGTGCTAGCAATTTAGCCAAGCTAGCATTCAACCACTGGGCATGTGGATGGCTGGGAGTGAACTTCTTTCGACGGTCCAGCAGCTGGGGCAGGGAAATTTGCCTGCTAGAATCGGGCGTCGGTGTACTGCTAGCAGAGTGCCCGCAAGTACTTGGCTGTGACACACCTAATTCTACACCTTCATTCCTCTCAGTGCATGTTTCAGAGAGGACTGAAGTTATAGTGGGGTTGGAGATCCCAGCTGATGCGGTGCAAGGAGAGGTCAGCTTTGTTCTTTGGTGTGGGTCTTTGAGGTAGGCTTGCCAACGAGCTGCATGGCAGGTCAACATATGTCTGGTCAGGCATGTGGTACCCAAGCGGCTGATGTTTTGGCCACGCGATATACGCTTGAGACATATGTTGCAAACAGCAGCTGTGCGATCTGATGCACTAGCCTCAAAAAAGGCCCACACCAAGGAACTTTTTGAATGACGGGCAGAGGCAGCGCCCTGCACAGGCGGAGCTCTGCGGTGTGATTCCGTCGGTGTGCTGCCCATACGCTGGCCACTCAAGGGCATCCTGCCTCGTTGGAGATGTGCCTCCTCCTCATCCTCCTCCTCCTCCTCTCTCCTATTAGGCACCCACGTGGAGTCAGTGACCTCATCATACCCTCCCTCCTCATCACTGGAGCCAATCTGGCAGTATGCTGCAGCTGCTGGAGCATGACTGCCAGATTGGTGTCCTTCTTGAGCATCCCCTCTGTCTGCTCTCACCCTACTGCCTTCCTCTAGCTGGGTTTCATCATCAGACCCTTCGAAACGCTGGGCATCCTCCTGGAGCATGTACCCAACACTGTGCTCAAACAGTTCGGGGGACTCCTCAGGAGGAGGACATGGTGGGTCTAGGGAAGGAGTGACTAATGATGACATTGATACCAGAGAAGAGGACGCTTTGGCAGCTGCTTTGCCAGTACCCTGAGCCTGGGTGAGAGAGGATGAGGACGATGAGGTGGGCTTGGTCATCCACTCTACCAAGTCTTTGGCATGATGTGGCTCAACATGTCCAGCTGCCGAAAAGAAGGACAAGCGTGTCCCATGGCCATGTGCTGATGACAATGCACCGCGTCCACGACCAGCACTGTTGCCCCCAGACACAGAGCCTGCTTGCCCTCTTTTTTTGCCTCCTGACTGTCTGCCTCTCCTTGTTTGCCTTGCAGATATTTTAATGGATGGCCTGCAGGGAGATGGGAAAAACAGCAATAAGGGCTACCTTCAGGTGTATACTGTGCAGGAGGCTTAGCAACAAAGACACTGACACTGTCCCCTGCCTATCCTTCTCTGTCCCTAAACACAAGGATTTGCAATATGCTTCAGCAAGTTTGGTTTAGCACAGAATAGCACACTGACAGTTTCCCTCACTGTCCTTCTCTGTCCCTGCAAACAAGGTTTAGCACAGAATAGCACACTGACACTCTCCCTACCTATCCTTCTCTGTCCCTAAACACAAGGAATCCAGGATTAGTAAAGGAAAAAAATGTCACTGTCCCTGCCTATGCTTCTCTATCCCTGCTCCGGAACACACTACACAAGGCCGCCGTGCTGGCGGCCTTTTATAGTGTGGGGCGTGTACTAAACCCCCTCAGCAATAATTGGCCACAGGCATCCTGCCTGTGGCCAATCATTGCTCTCCTCGCTGCCGGCGCTGTGATTGGCCAAGCATGCGGGGTCACAGTGCATGCTTGGCCAATCACAGCACCTGGATGACACTGCGATGGCGTAGTGCATTGTGGGCCGTTCGCGTCACTCGAATTTGGCGCGAACGGCCCAAATCGTTCGATCTTCGTCGAACGATCGAACAGCCGATGTTCGAGTCGAACGTATGTTCGACTCGAACACGAAGCTCATCCCTACTTCTCACCATGTGCATTAGAAGCCGCAGCAAGTCAGAGCTGATGTGGGTTGGAAGTGGGGGCGGAAGGGGCTCTGATGTGATGGGGGCAGGGTGGATAAAAATCAATGATTTAAAAAAAAAAGAAATCGGATTATTTTGATTTAAATTCGATTTATTACATTTAAATCCGATTTTTTTATTTTAGTCAAATACATTTTATTAAAATGCTTTTGGAGTAAAACTCTATCTAAAAATAGTTTTCCATTTAAGATACATTAATAATTTAGTTTATTCAGCATGAAATGGAGCTTAGTTACCGTATATACTCGAGTATAAGCCGAGTTTTTCAGCCCTTTTTTTAGCTCATACTTCAGCTCATACTCGAGTCTGTACCTGAATTCTTGACAGGCATCCATTTTTTTCAAAGTCGCGGCTTCCTCCTGGCGTTCCGTGTTAGGCATTTGACACTCTGTGTTCCGCCTATCACGGAGATCCTCTCATCCTCAGACAGTTTCCCAGCAGACACTGTGTTCAGTGTTCCGCCAATCGCGGACGTCCTCTTGTTCGAGGATGAAAGAATGTCCGTGATTGGCGGAACACTGAACACAGTGTCTGCTGGGAAACTGAGTCCGAGGATGAGAGGACCTCCGTGATAGGCGGAACACGGAGTGTCAAATGCCTATCACGGGACGGAACGCTCTTTTAAAAAATGGACGCCTGTCAAGAATGCAGGTACTCGGGCACAGTGAGTACCGTATGGCACAGTGAGACTGCAATGGGCACAGTGAGGTATGGCACAGTGAAGCTGCAAATGGGCATTGTTGACCCTCTTTTCCGCTTACAGTAGCTGCTGCATTCTCACCCTCGGCTTATACTCGAGTCAATACGTTTTCCCAGTTTTTTGTGGTAAAATTAGGTACCTCGGCTTATACTCGAGTATATACGGTATGTACCATGAGGCTGTATATTCTGCAACATTTTTGGTAAACTCATTTAATGAATCCAAGCTCTGCAAGCTCAGATAACATGCACTGCATAAACACAATTTCACAGTAACCATGAGATAAAAGTTCAGGAATATTCCTTTATCCCATTGTTTTGCAAATCTATGTACACTACAAACTGTATGATTGAATCGGTTCTGATATCACCGTTTTACTAACCTGACCGCCTATTATTCTAAATAGGAAACCTTCATTTTATTTGTAAATATTAAAGATTCTAACTACCAGCAAGAATAAGTCCTTACATTTAAAGAGTACCTGTCATTTTAGATCCATCAAGGCAGCGCCTGTTAGCGGGCATCCACTCACCTGCTGCCGCCACATCTCTCACCTTGTTGTGTCACTGCCGCCTCACCAGCCGTCCCATTAAAGTGAATAAGACTGACGGTGAGTCCACAGCGGGTCAGAGGAGGAGCCGCTGTGGGACAGAAATCTTTACTACGTAAAAATTCAGCTTCTGGACAATATACCAACAGTATAGCACCACATCCTTTCAATAATTTATATATTGGAGATTTGTGGGATTTTTAAAGTGGTTGTAAACCCTTACAACACACTTTCCCCTACAGGTAAGCCTAGATTTACCTGTAGGTAGGCTTACCTGTAGGTGCTGTAAATATCTCCTAAACCTAGAAGGTTTAGGAGATATTTACAATTCCCCGTACAAGGATTTCTTCTGCACATGCGCCGATGTATTCGGCGCATGCGCACTTTAGAAGGGTCACGGCATGCCGTTTGCCAGTCACAGAGCCGGAGTCCGTGACCCCGGAAGGAAGATGGACGCTTCCAGCCGACGAGGAAATTGGGGACATCGCAGGCTTCGGTTTCAGGTAAGGGACACATAATGGGCTACTATGCGATGCATACTAGCGCATTATGCTTTACCTTTGCAGGGAAACAAAGAGGAAGTAAAACCCATCAGGGTTTACTTCCTCTTTAACCACTTCCCTACCCGCCCATAGTAATATGATGTCCACAGACGGGATCTCCCATCCTGGGTGGACGTCATATGACGTCCTGGGCTTTGTAGGGGGATATCTGAATGATGCCTGCAGCTAGAGGCATCATTCAGATATCCTTTTAAAGTGCCGGCGATTCTGTGCGCCATAAGAACGATCATAGTGGCGGTTCCGCCGCTTGATCGTTCTTATAGTCAGCGGGAGGGGACACCCCCTCCCGCTGCCATCCGGTGCTTCTCCGGGCTCTCCCATGCGATTGGGGACCCGGAGAGAATCGTCCGGCGCCGGAGGTGAACCATAGAGATGACTGGTGACCAGATGGTCACCAGTCATCTCTATGATCGTCGGAGGCCCGGGCGCGATGTGATGACGTCACGCCCGGGTCCTCAGATGTAAACAAAGCCGCCATTGCGGCTAGTAAGCATGAGATCAGTGAAAAAAAATTCACAACCTCATGTTTTCCAGCCTGGAGGAGAGATGTGAGGTCTTATTGACCCCGCCTCTCTCCATAAAGAGGACCTGTCACACACATTCCTATTACAAGGGATGTTTACATTCCTTGTAATAGGAATAAAAATGATCAAAAAAAAAAAAAGTAAAATAAGTGTAAAAAAAAAAAAAATTAAAACGCCCCTGTCCCCGGTAGCTCGCGATCAGAAGCGAACGCACACGTAAGTCCTGCCCACATATGTAAACGCCGTTCAAACCACATATGTGATGTATCGCCGCGTGCGTTAGAGCGCGTGCAACAATTCTAGCACTAGACCTCCTCTGTAACTCTAACCTGGTAACCTGTAAAAAAAATTAAAGCGTCGCCTATGGAGATTTTTAAGTACCGAAGTTTGGCGCCATTCCATGAGTGTGCGCAATTTTAAAGCGTGACATGTTAGGTATTTATTTACTCGGCGTAACATCATCTTTCATATTTTCCCAAAAAATTGGGCTAACTTTACTGTTTTGATATTTTTTAATTCATGAAACCATTTTTTTTCCCAAAAAAAGGCGTTTGAAAAATGATTGCGCAAATACCGTGCAAGAAAAAAAGTTGCAATGACCGTCATTTTATTCCCTAGGGTGTCTGCTAAAAAAAACATATATAATGTTTGGGGGTTCTGAGTAATTTTCTAGCAAAAGAATGATGATTTGTACATGTAGGAGAGAAGTGCCAGAATAGGCCCAGTATGGAAGTGGTATAAAAAGCCCCGGGGTTGAAGTGGTTAAGGTGCATATTAAATCAGAAGAAAAAAATGAAATTAGTTAAAAAGTGTCAATTTTATTAATGCATAAAAACAATGCAGTTGCATTAGAAAAGACTCATACAGTACAGTCCCCAAAGGTACACCATGATGGTGTGGTTCCCAACATGTTTTGCCCTACAATGGGGCTTCCTCAGGAGACACTGTCCAAATGAATATAAGAGCCTTCCCAAGATATATTGCATTTGATAATGGTTCAGGGGGTTAGGCAGACATCATAAGACCAGAAACTGTCCTGCAGGCAATCATAGGAGGCATGAAAGGACCAGAGAGTCTAACTTACAAAAGAGGGGGACACGAGGATGAGAAACTCCTATTTGGGGACAATCGGCACGTAATCTGAGGTCCTGTAGGAAGTGTGTGTCTCTCCTCGTGGTTTCCAGCTAGCTTCCTAGAGGACCTCAGATTATGTGCTGAATATCCCCAAATACAAGTTTTTCCACCTTCCTCTGTATCAACTGTGGGTATAGGATTGTGTATATGGGATTGTATTAGTATTATTTTTTTTTATTTTTTTCGGTTGAACTTGATGAACTTGTGTCTTTTTTTCAGCCTAACTATGTAACTATTCAATTATAGGTATTGGAATTTCCTTTTAAATTTGGCTGTTAGTGAACGTAAGGAATATGAATTTATCCGAAGTTATGAATTACCGTATATACTCGAGTATAAGCCGACCGGAATATAAGCCGAGGCACCGAATTTTACCACAAAAAACTGTGAAAACTAGGGTTGTCCCGATACCACTTTTTTAAGACCGAGTACAAGTACTGATACTTTTTTTCAAGTACTTGCCGATACCGATTACCGATAATTTTTTATAATGTCAGGTGACAGTTTTAAAGCACAATACAGATTAGGTGGCACTGATATGCAGCACTGATAGGCGGCACTGATTAAGCAGCACTGATATGATTAGGTGGCACGGATATGCAGCAGTGATGAGTACTGACAGGTGGCGGGCACTTATGACTGGCACCGACATATGGCTGGCACTGACAGGGGGCTGGCACTGATAGACGGCACTGGCACTAATAGATGGCAGGTGGCTGGCACTTATAGATGGCAGTGATAGATGGTACTGAGTCAGCATATGCTCCTTACATTGGTGATCAGTGGGAAGAATGTTCCTTACATTGGTGGTCAGTGGGAAGAATGCCCCTAACATTGGTGGTCAGTGGGAAGAATGCCCCTAACATTGGTGGTCAGTGGGAAGAATGCCCCTAACATTGGTGGTCAGTGGGAAGAATGCCCCTAACATTGGTGGTCAGTGGGAAGAATGCCCCTTACATTGGTGGTCAGTGGGTAGAATGCCCCTTACATTGGTGGTCAGTGGGTAGAATGCCCCTTACATTGGTGGTCAGTGGGTAGAATGCCCCTTACATTGGTGGTCAGTGGGAAGAATGCCCCTTACATTGGTGGTCAGTGGGAAGAATGCCCCTTACATTGGTGGTCAGTGGGAAGAATGCCCCTTACATTGGTGGTCAGTGGGAAGAATGCCCCTTACATTGGTGGTCAGTGGGAAGAATGCCCCTTACATTGGTGGTCAGTGGGAAGAATGCCCCTTACATTGGTGGTCAGTGGGTAGAATGCCCCTTACATTGGTGGTCAGTGGGTAGAATGCCCCTTACATTGGTGGTCAGTGGGTAGAATGCCCCTTACATTGGTGGTCAGTTGGAAGAATGCCCCTTACATTGGTGGTCAGTGGGAAGAATGCCCCTTACATTGGTGGTCAGTGGGAAGAATGCCCCTTACATTGGTGGTCAGTGGGAAGAATGCCCCTTACATTGGTGATCAGTGGGAAGAATGCCCCTTACATTGGTGGTCAGTGGGAAGAATGCCCCTTACATTGGTGGTCAGTGGGAAGAATGCCCCTTACATTGGTGGTCAGTGGGAAGAATGCCCCTTACATTGGTGGTCAGTGGGAAGAATGCCCCTTACATTGGTGGTCAGTGGGAAGAATGCCCCTTACATTGGTGGTCAGTGGGAAGAATGCCCCTTACATTGGCAAAGGCACCCCCCCCCACCCCCACCTCTTCCCTCCCCCTGGGCCATTCTCAGTGGTTAATGTCTTTTTAAAAAACTCCCTCCCCTCCAGCATCGAAAAACAAAACAGGCAGGAGAGTCAGGGGGAGCACATCGAGCAAAATAGCAGGGTGACCAGCAGAAAGACAGGCAAGGCAGGCAACCATTTGATCACAAGGGCGGAAGGAAAACAAATCTGTGTGCATGTCACAATGAAATTTTACTTACCCGCCTGAAGACACGCTCTGCTCTCCGCTCTGGTTGCGTCCCCTCTCCGCTCTGGTCTCCGCTCTCCGCCCCGTCTGCGATCTGGTCTCCGCCCCCTGCTTCGCTCTCCGCCCCGTCTTTGCTCTGGTCTCCGCCCCCCGCCTCGCTCTCCGCCCCGTCTGCGATCTGGTCTCTGCTCTGGTCTCCGCCCCCTGCTTCGCTCTCCGCCCCGCTCTCCGCCCCCTCTGCGCTCTGTTCTCCGCTCTGGTCTCCGCCCCCCGCCTCGCTCTCCGCCCCCTCTGTGCTTTGGTCTCCGCCCCCCGCCCCGCTCTCCGCCCCCTCTTCGCCCTCTCGGCGAAGTATCGGACAAGGCATCGGGAGCATTTGCGTGAGTACAAGTACTTGCGCAAATGCTTGGTATCGGTCCCGATACCGATACTAGTATCGGTATCGGGACAACCCTAGTGAAAATGTATTGACTCGAGTATAAGCCTAGGGTGTCCATCTGCATGCCTCACTGTGCCTCACTTTGCCTCACTGTGTCCATGCCTCACTGTGCCCATGACTAGACTGATGTTTAACATAGAAGTCTATAGAAGGGGTGCCCGGCTTTGAAAAATCGGTGCTCCCCTGCCGTAGATCCCCTGGACAACAAACTTTGCACACTTATAGAGGAGAAATGGGGCTACATGTGTGCCAAGCTTCGGGTCCAGGGGACTTACGACCGAACAGTACCGGGGTCCCCAAAGTCACCGGAGAAATGACCGTTTAACATGGGAGTCTATGGAAGGGGTGCCCGGCTTTGAAAAATCGGTGCTCCCCGGCCGTAGGTCCCCTGGACAACAACCTTTGCACACTTGTAGAGGAAGAGTGGGGCTACATGTGTGCCAAGTTTGGGGTCCAGGGGACCTACGGCCGGCCGGTACCGCTTCCCCAAAATCTGGGAAATCAGGCGCAAAAAGGTGACTCGAGTATAAGCCGAGGGGGGCATTTTCAGCACAAAAAAATGTGCTGAAAAATTTGGCTTATACTCGAGTATATACGGTATCCAAAATAACGAATGCCGCATCTAAACGAATGGAACATAACAAATTACTTTTTTATTATTATTAATTCGTTATGTTCCATTCGTTTAGATGCGGCATTCATTAATTCGGAACTTCAGATAAATTTGTATTCGTTACGTTCACTAAGAGCCAAATTTGCTTGTCAAAATATTTTATTAAGGCATACAGAGGGTATCATACATACAATCTTGATTATGCTTATTTTAACAATTGTAATAATTCCTTTATATTCCAAAAACTAGATTTTGTTAATTTAAAGGTAGTTGCTTAACAAACAAAATATGCAATGTATCAATATTTTAAGTTCCTTTAAGAGGTTTGCAAGTAGTATATGTTTCCTTAAAACATTCAAATTGTCAATAAATTCATAACGCCTAGAAGATTTAAGTTATGAAAGAGATATGGAATATAAATTCAAACGATATTCTTATGTATACCCGGTGAAATATATAAAAAAAAAGGAAAATTAAATGGATAAGTATGTAAGAAAGAAAGAATAGAGGTGAAAAAAGATAGAAGAGGAGAGTAGATTAGAGTAGAGTAAAAGTCCGTGGGATTAGACCCAGAGCCACCGCCGCTACTATGGAAAATTCAATTAAATCCTTTGTATCAGTTACCATGGTAAGAGTACTTTGGTGTCAAAGGTTGATGGCATAATGTAATTGATCCAGGGTTGCCACAATTTTTCAAATTTGGGGATCGTGTCCATATCTATCGCAGTCATTTTAGCATATGTCATCGCACTATTCATTCTGGTCCTTGATTCGTGTATATTTAATTGGGTTGATTTCCATGCTTTTGCTAATGTTTGTTTAGCTGTTGTAAAAAGTTGTACTAATAGTTTAAATTGCATGTGTGTTATGCTTTCTCGTTTCAGGTTAAGTAGAGCTATTCCCGGGTCAAATGGGATTGTCTTATTAAACATTTCAGATGCCATTTTAAAGAGTTCTTTCCAGAATTTTTGTGCTGTTGGACACGACCACCAAACATGAAACTGTGTCCCTGTCTCTGTACATCCCCGAAAACATTGTGCTGAGTAATTTGGAACATATTTCGCTATTCTTGCTGGCACAAGGTACCATCTAGTTAGTAGTTTATAATTAGCCTCAACCGCTAATATATTAGGGGAGGCCGATTTAGTTGTTATCCATATTTGATTCCATTCTGAGTTTTCTAATTCTCTTTGTAAGTCTCCTTCCCATTTTCGAGCGTAGTGTGGTTTGCCCCCGTCTACTTGTGTCAGTAATTGAGAATATGAGGTAGATATTGCACCTTTTGTGTGTGGGTTTTTCTTACATATTGTTTCAAATTTAGTCATTTGGGATGTTTTGGGTAGAAGAATTTAAAAATGGTGTGAAATTTTTTTTTTATTTGAAGATATCTGAATAGTTCTGATTGTGGTAAGCCGTAAGTTTTACATAGGGTTGGAAATGGGATAAACGATGATGTTGACACAAATTTATACATATAAAGAATGTCTCTAGATGTCCATTCTCTAAAAGTTTTGGAAGAGACCCATGCTGGATAAAATGCGGGATTTTTGTAAAATGAGAGTAGCGGATTATGTAGAGATTGTAGTTGATATTTAATTTCCGACCTATCCCAGAGGGAGATAAAATGTTTGGTGATAGGATTTTGTATATTTTTGCAGTGTTTTGGGGGGATCCAAAGTAAGTTTGAGACTGAAATTGGATCACTCTCAGCAGCTTCTATTAATACCCATAATGGGATTTCTTTTTTTGCATGGTATTTACCGAGCCTAGCAATATGTGCTGCCTTATAGTAACTTGCAAAGTTGGGGCATCCTAAGCCCCCATTTATTTTGGTTAGGAAAAGTGTGCTTTGTTGTATTCTCGGTTTGGTAGAACCCCAAATGAATTTTGATACTTTTTTCTGTAGTATCCTTAGATAGTATGCTGGTATCGGGATTGGCAAGACTCTGAATAAGTATAGTATTTTTGGCAATATCGTAATTTTTACCGTATTTATTCTTCCCATCCATGATATTGGGAGGTGTGCCCAAGATTTCATTGAGTTTGTTAGGTGTTTCAATATCTGTGGATAGTTATGAGAGAATAAATCCGAGAGAGATGCTGTAAGTTTAATGCCTAGGTATGATATTGCTCCCTCAGTCTATGTATATGGGAGACCTATTTTGGCGGCCGATAATTCAATACTTGATAAAGATATGTTCATTATTGAACTCTTTTTAGAATTGATAACTAGGCCTGAAAGAGTGGCGAATTTATTAAGAATTGGGGTTAGATTGGGACCAGATATTTGTGGGGATGAAAGAAAAAGGAGGATATCATCCGCAAATAAGCATAATTTGTGCTGGTAACCTCCTACTTCTATTCCTGTTATTGTGGGTTCTAGTCTAATTAGTTGTGCAAGTGGTTCTATGAGTAAAGCGAATAATAATGGTGAGAGTGGACAGCCTTGTCTTGTACCCCTCTCAATACCAAATGGTTCCGATTTATATCCTGCATATCTTACGTATGCTTTTGGCTTATCATAAAGTGCTTTGATCCAAGTCATAAAATTTGGGCCAAATCCCCATTTTTGTAATGCATAGGTCATGTAAGTCCAGGATACTGAGTCAAAGGCCCTTCTGATATCGAGAGAGAGAAAGCAGGCAGGAATTTTACGTTTTTTCGCTATTTGTGCTAAGAGGACTGCTCTTCTAACATTATCTCCTGCTTGGCGTGAGGGCATGAATCCTACCTGATCACGATGTACTAGTGTTCACTAAGAGCCAAATTTGAAAGGAAATTCCAATACCGATCATTTATTAGTTGGTTATTATAAGTTGGTTATTATTTTGAATTTTTTAATTTTCTTTCTTATTTTTGGATTTCAAAATTTTCGCATTTCTGAATTTTCTAATTTCTTAATTTCCTAATTTTCCGAATTTCCTAATTTTTTTATTTTCCAATTTTTTTTATTTTTTGTTACCTTATTTTTGAATTACCGATTTAAAAAAAAAAACAAGAAAACAAATGAAACAAAAACGAACAATTATTTTGTCAGTGCACATGTCTAAAATCTAACAGAGACGGGAGAATTTCTCCTGAGGAATAGAGAAGGACTTTACCCAGAGAGAAGACGAACCTCTCGCAGGCGCGTTGATTTGAAGGCAAATAGAAAGTGCACTTTGCAAATGCAGTTGCTCTCTGCAAGGGCATTTTATCCAGAGCTTAGTAAACAGGAGAAGCTCTGACTTCCATCATCCAATCATGTGCAAGCCAAATTTTCCTTTTTTTTACATGTGATTGGTTATTCTTTGCACAGTGAAGCTTCTCCGTATTCACTAAGCTCTGGAGCAACTGCCCCTGCAAAGTGCACCGTCTATTTGCCTTTAGTAAACCCCCCCCCCCCTTCTGTGTCTGTGTAACCGCATTCCACAACAAGACCTCCGTGACACTTATAAAATGATTTTATTATTTTTTACAATCAAATTTTTTCTTTAAATTAATGCAATAATTACAGTTACAATTTTTTTTTACATTTCAGTAAAGCCAGAAAACAAGAGATTGTGAAATTATACAAAACATTTGTACAGAATTATTTTGGCTCATGTCTAACTTCTCCAGACAGATATCGGCTAAAAGTGCAATCCTTTCCAAAGCAAAAAGAAAAAAAAAAAAACGTGGGGGGAGGGAAAGGGGAAACAGTGCCTATTAAATAACCGTGAGGTCTTTAATAATTGTATGTTATGGAACAGCAGAATTTATTATTATATACATATTGAGTTGGCCCCGCCCTTTGTAGTTATAACAGCTTCAACTCTTCTGGGAAGGCCGTCCACAAGGTTTAGGAGGGTGTCTATGGGAATGTTTGACCATTCTTCCAGAAGAGCATTTGTGAGGTCAGGCACTGATGTTGGATGAGAAGGTCTGGTTCACCGTCTCCACTCTAATTCATCCCAAAGGGGTTGAGGTCAGGACTCTGTGCAGGCCAGTCAAGTACCTACACCCCAAACTCGCTCATCCATGTCTTCATGGACCTTGCTTAATGGCCAGTTATAGGTGGGAGCAGTGGCTATTTGTTTGCACTGTCATACACATTCAAGGAGTCTTCATCTGGAGGAGGGGGTCTTTTTAGCTTAGCACACCCACCTGCCTGCATGTCTGAGCTAGGGGCAGATGGATTCCAGGTAGTAAATGCTTCATAAATCATCCGCCCTTACTCAAGATGGCCACGACCAGAAATGCTAGGAGGGTGTTTTTCAAAGTGATTTTTCAACAAAATAAAGCATGGAGGGATGGGGGGATGGGAGGAGTTTGCTTTGAATATTAAAAATTTATTTAATAACATTTTCAGCTTGTGGTGCTCAGATACAGTTTAGTTCAACTTTAGGAGCTTTCTTCAAAAATAAATACACAAATATTCACATAAAGAAAACATTTTTAGGGGGGGGGGGGAGCAACATACAAGGGAAACCTCTATTTCTGGACATTAAGCTGGCATGTCTTTGAAGGTCGAAAATAATTTGTTGACCATCTTGGTGAAGCCGTTCTGTACCAGTATGGATCCCAGAAGGTTCTACTACAGCCGAAGCTTCATTTTTGAATAAAAGATGGTTAAAAATCATTGTGAGCTATTAGAAATGCTTGGAGCATCGCTCTAAGTCTAAAGCACTGAGCTCCGTCTTTCGGTGATCCACACCGAAACGGGTGCCGGTGTCTCATCCAGAAGTTGCTTGTATGGTGAGAGCGCTGCACTCGTGACAACCCGTTCTTAAGGGATGGCAGGGAACAGCCTCAACTCCTCTCCAGCCATGCCTACTGATGCGTTTCGCCCTGCCCCAGGGCTTCATGTATGACTAAACCCACAGGGACAGGGCAAAACGCATCAGAGGGCGTGGCTGGGGAAGGCGCTGAGGCTGTTCCCTATTATGCCTGGAGAATGAGCTGTCTGGAGCCTGGCCCGCTAACACCTGCACATACTGTATGAACAACATATATAGTTAGAACCATTTTTTTTTGTGTTTTTTTTTTTTTTTTTTGCGTCTGTGCCCAGTTGGGAAGATTTCCTCTACTTCATATATTTCTGTTATGGTGATAACTCAGAATTTGATCATTTTCATTTTTGGTTACATTGGTGATCCGGACAAATAGAGAGGGGGAATCTCCCGCGAGGACACAGGCAGCAATACAACCCTAAAGCCTCGTACACACGATCGGATATCCTATGGATTCTAATCCGATGGATTTGTCCATCGGAAATCCGATGAAGCTGACTTCCATCAGTCTTGCCTACACACCATCAGTCAAAAAACCGACCGTTCCAAACGCGGTGACGTAAAACACTCCGATGAGCCGAGAAAAATTAAGTTCAATGCTTCTGAGCATGTGTCGACTTGATTCTGAGCATGCGTGGGTTTTTTAACCGATGGATTTGCCCATAGACGATCGGAATTTGCTATCGGTTTTTGATCCATCGGAAAAATTTAAAACATGTTCTATTTTTTAAAACCGATGGAAAAAAGACCGATGGGTCCCATACACGATCGGTTTGTCTGATGAAAACAATCCATCAGACGGTTTTCATCGGTTAAACCGATCGTGTGTACAGAGCTTAACAGTGAATCAAAATCTTTTTATTTTTATTTTTTTAAGTTTAGGCTTTTATTACACTATAAGGTCCTACTCCAGACAAAACTTTTTCATTTTTCGTGTTGGATGAAGTGGGAAAGGAATAGCGCCCTTGTCAGGATGCCTGATGGGGGGGGGGGGGGGGGGGATAATGCCTATGACTTCTTGTCCTGTTGGCTGTGGTCATCAACATAAAGAGTGAAGACAAATCCTTCCTACGGGGACCACAAATAACCTGTCAAGGTGCTAAAATATTCCCCACCCATTCCAAAACCTGACTGGGATTTTGGTTTTTAGATCCAGAGTCAAAAGGTATTGCACCGATTCCCAAGTACTTCATCCTGTTTTTTTGGAAGGTGTTTTCTTTTTTCATCTTTAGGCCTCATGCCCACGGACAGCTTAAAAACGCCTGTCCATGTTATTATATACCGTAATTATTTTTTCTAAAAAAACAAACAAAAAAAAACGTCGGAGCTCAAAAACGCAATCGCGGCGTTTTTTTGAAGCTTTGCGTTTTTTTATGCCCAACGCCGATGCTGAGGAACGCACTGGTCCTGTTTTTTTTTTTTTTACAGCTTAAAAACGTCTATGCTATTTGCAGCTCAAAAACGTCTAGGTGGGCATGAAGCTATAGACTAACATGGCATAACATTTAAGCTGTAAAAAATGCTCAAAAACGCGGCTGTAAAAACGTCCGTGGGCATAAGGCCTCAAAATCCTATTTCCTCCCTATCCTGTGACACTACATCACAATTTGAGTAGATCTGAAGTTGAAGTGTCATGCCATAATATTCAAGTCCAAATACTACAAGTATCACAGCCAGGGGTCAGGCTCGGAGGCCAGTAGCTAGAGATAGAGAGGCTCCCACCAACCAGCAGGATAGGTACACAAGCAGGTGTCATGGTCAGGGGTTAGGCTCGGAGACCAGGGTGATGGTGGAACCCCTTTGGTGTGTAGAAGGTTCCAGCTCAATATGTAAAATCTCTCTCTCTCTCTCTCTCTCTCTCTCTCTCTCTCTCTCTCTCTCTCTCTCTCTCTCTCCCCACACACACCACTGCCATATTATTTGATGACCACAATAATATAAAAGAACCATATAAAGAAACCGCAGGGTTCCAACACCTCTTGTCCATTTTCTCAAGCAACTACTTCACAATATGGCTGCCTTGCGACGTAGTATCCGATATCTCTTCTTCCCAGAGTCCTACATGGCATGAAGGGCTGGACTTCAATTATGAACCATCTACAGAAGATCGCATGAGATGGAGGCCAATAGGGACTTTTCTTCAAACTTGACGTTGTATTATTTCCTCCGCAAACTCAACATTGAAGTATCTCTTTGCTGCGATTAAACATTTTCTCGTACCATAGAAAGAAGACATTCCAGTTCCTGGAGGGACAGAAAATTTACGCACTTTAGAGGGCGCAGTCATTGGACAATAAGCTTTGTGTCGCCCTCTAGAGGTGACCCCCGCTGAACGTTGCCACCGGCAGGCACAGGAGGGAGCAGAACTGGTCCTGAGCCGCCTGTGACCAGTGCGGCCTGTAGATTTTACGGAAGTCTCTGATTTCAGGCTTGTAACACGGCGAAACCTCACACCTAAACCAAGAGAAGAAATAATTGCCGTTAGGGTGTACAGTCCAAACCCACACAGCGCACAATGGTTACCAACGGTTACCAAGCACCACAAAACACACACATTGGGGCTGCTGATTCATTTTTTTCACCCCACTGCAGCAAATTGTATCATATTTTATAGGGGGCGTTCTCGCCTTCCTCTGGATCCACTGTGGGCAATAGGGCTCTCTAGATGAAGGTTTTCTATTTAGTTATACAATTTATTTTAAATCATTGCTTTATATCCACCCTGGTTATTCTATTTCTTTCTTTCTTACCAGTTGAATTAGTTACACTTATGTATGTAAATATAAATATGTACCACTATAGATCAGGGGTCTCCTGACTTTTTAAACAAAGGTCCAGTTTACTGTCCTTCAGATTTTAAGGGGGCCGGACTGTGGTCAGTGAGAGAAAAAAAAATTACATAGTGTCAGTGGTTAGTAGGAGGAGGAATAGTTCCCCATAATGGGTATTAGTGATAGGAATAGTGCCCCATCGTTGGTGTCAGTGGGAGGAATAGTGCCCCATTGTTGATGTCAGTGGGAGGAATAGTGCCCCATTGTTGGTGTCAGTGGGAAGGGATAGTGCCCCCATCGTTGGTGTCAGTGGGAGGAATAGTGCTCCATTTTTGGTGTCCGTGGGAGGAATAGTGCCCCATCGTTGGTGTCAGTGGGAGGAATAGTGCCCCATTGTTGATGTCAGTGGGAGGAATAGTGCCCCATTGTTGGTGTCAGTGGGAGGAATAGTGCCCCATTGTTGATGTCAGTGGGAGGAATAGTGTCCCATCGTTGGTGTCAGTGGGAAGAATAGTGCTCCATTGTTGATGTCAGTGGGAGGAATAGTGTCCCATCATTGGTGTCAGTGGGAGGAATAGTGCCCCATCATTGGTATCAGTGGCAGGAATAGTGCCCCATCGTTGATGTCAGTGGGAGGAATAGTGCCCAATTCTTGATGTCAGTGGGAAGGGATAGTGCCCCATCGTTGGTGTCAGTGGGAAGAATAGTGCTCCATTTTTGGTGACAGTGGAAGGAATGGTGCCCCATCATTGGTGTCAGTGGCAGGAATTGTGCCCCATTGTTGTTGTAAGTGGGAAGGAATAGTGTCCCATTGATGGTGTCTTTGGGGGGGGGAATAGTGCCCCATTGATGGTGTCAGTGGGAGGAATAGTGCCCCATCGTTGGTGTCAGTGGGAGGGAATAGTGCCCCATCGTTGGTGTCAGTGGGAGGGAATAGTGCCCCATCGTTGGTGTCAGTGGGAGGGAATAGTGCCCCATCATTGGTGTCAATGGGAGGAATAGTGCCCCATCATTGGTGTCAGTGAAAGTAATGTTTCAAGGAATATATCTGTGGGAGAAATCCCCCAGGGTCAGATAATTGCATGCAAAGGGCCGCAGTTTGGAGACTGCTGGTATAGAATAATATTTTAAAAAAATATACATAAAAATGTTTTGGATTTTTTTTCCAAAGATTTGGAAAACAACTTGTCGCCACTTCAGCTCCGGCACTTGTGCTCCCCTTAGTGGGTCAGATGTGCTGCTCTGTGTATTTTAGGGTTTCCATTAGCATTGAGGTGAATGGAAGAATGGAAGTCACCACATTAATAAAGCGGGAAGAGACGCTGTTTGCCCGATGTGCTGTATGGCAACACCTTGCTGTGACTGACAGATCCTTTCATGTCCATGTGTTTGTCCTACATGGAAAATATAGAAAAAAAACAAACAGCTCATCTAAAGTCAACAAGTCCTGATTCCAACATATCTCCACTTTTTGCAGGTGCTTGGAAACTCACTGTGGACTTTTTGGAATCAGTCCT
Source organism: Rana muscosa (assembly GCA_029206835.1). NCBI lineage: Eukaryota > Metazoa > Chordata > Amphibia > Anura > Ranidae > Rana > Rana muscosa. Next base: position 7,338,077 of record CM055128.1, read on the forward strand.
GGAGTGCCCCCTTCTGGATACACTGAGGTAGGACCGTTTTTTTCTGTAAAACTTGTTAAACCACCAACTAACAGGGCCATTTTTTTTTCTTTTTGTGTATATGTTAGAAGTACATTTTTAGGCTGCTTGAAAATTAGTTATTTAACATTTAATATCACGGAGAACAAAGTCGGGATCATTGCAATGTTTCACGTTACACAATGTTTGTGCACATGTTTATCAAAAGCAAAATTCCAGTAAAAAATACTCTAAAGTTAATTTTAGTGCACAAAAACACAATATATTATCTAATTTTTTTCTTAAATAATATACAAAAGTTGAGGTTACAACAAGTAAGTAAATACCAAACATGTCAAACCATAAAATATAGTATTGGAATGGCGACAAAGCGACTCTTTAAAAGCCTTTACAGGTCATCAGTTTAGAGTTAACCATGAATGATAGACCCAGAATTATTACTCCCACTCTGACGTTCGTGGTGATAGGAGTAACGCAACTGTCATTTTTTTACATAGATGTACCCGCTGCATGCTTTTATGTTTTTATGTGTGTACGTGGTGGTTGGGGACATTAAAAAATAATAATTTTATGCTACTTTCTTTTTTTTTTTTTTACAATTAACTTTATTGGTATCACAAAGAAGGACCAATAGCCATGCAACAAAGAGAAAAAGCGACACATCAAGAGATGAAGAAAAATTTGTTGGTTTATTGTAGAGTCAAAGGTTTAAAAAAATAAATAAAATGACACATGAGGGATCCACACTGTTCAGCAGACGCGTTTCACACAAAGTGCTTAATCGTTGCAATGATTAAGCACTTTGTGTGAAACGCGTCTGCTGAACAGTGTGGATCCCTCATGTGTCGTGTTTTTTAAACCTTTGACTTTACAAAAAAACGTACAATTTTTTCTTCAACTCTAGATGTGCTGCTTTTTGTCTTGGTTGCATGGATTTTCCAAGTTGCGGACCTCGGCAGGCACCCAGTCTTGTTGCCACAGTAGTAGCAAGAGATCTTTAATTTGCAGACAGCCTTGGAGCGGTGTACACTCTACTTCCCTTTTCCTAAGGACCAATAGCCCCCCTATGTGATAGCGCACTGTAATGACAGGTTCTCTTTACTGAGACATCTGGGGTCCATTAGACCCTCCACTGAAATTAATTGAGCACAGACTCTATCAGCTTGTTCCCTGGCGACGTCAATTGGGGAGAATGACAGCCAAACCCGGACGTGAAATACTGTAATACAGTCCACTGTAGAAAGAAGCCGGAAACTCGGTGGTCCTCTTATTAATCTTTATTGGCTACATAGCATGGATACAGTACAAAATTCTAACGTGTTTCGGCCATTGCAGCCTTTCTCAGGAAGGCTGCAATGGCTGAAACACATTAGCATTTTGTATAGTATGCATGCTATGTAGCTAAAAAAAGATTAATAAGAGGAGCACCGAGTTGCCGGCTTCTTTCTACAGTGGACTTTATTGCATGGGGCCACGGACACCCCAGCCTGTGCACCGGTCTTTAGCATTTTCACTTCAGACACAAGCGGTTGAGCTGGATTATGTTTTTTTGTTCTTTCAAATACTGTAATACACATTGCATCTGTGTTCATTCACTGGAAGGGAGATCAACAAACAGGCATTCACTGATCTCCCTTCGTTCTACCCAATGACACCCGCCATGTCGGTTCAGGGTCTACAGGTTGGACAGTTGAGCCCAAGATAACAGGCTCAGGGCAGGGGGGGTTGGGAGTAAGGGTCATAACTTTCAGCAGGCTGTGGAAGTGATTGAGGGGGGGGGCTTTACAGCTGCCCTGATCACTTCCACACGAAAAGCCCATTGCCAAGTGAACACATTTACAAGACATAGTGTGTTTATCATTCCCTTTCTACCAGCTGCTGCTAATAAATGGCACTGGTAGACAAATGGCTAAACCACAACTGAACTTGTTTTAATAAGAAAAAATCCATCTCTATGTGGAAGCATCAGTCCCTCTACAGAGGACTGACACCCCCCTAGCCCCCCCCCCCCCGCTGAGCCAGAGCTAGACCTCTCCTATTGGCATTGACATGAGATTAGCTGATTGCAGAGTCATAGGTCTCACGCAGCGGGGGGTTTCCCCTGTAGCTATTAGGACCTGGATCTGAACCTCGCCTTGTTTTTCTTAAACCTTGCACCAATTTCTTCCTTTTTAAGCCATGTCTTTGCTCTTCCTGTTTGCCAGATTATTGTGCTCGCTCCAGCCAATATCTTGCTCTTGCTACTCCTTCTGTTGCTTGTATCTTCGCTACCAATCATTACCGATCCTGGGCTTGTTCCTCAACAATACTTCTACTACACTTCTGCTTAATCCCAACCTGCAATCACTCGTTACCAACCTCTGGCTTGTTCCTCGGCCTCACTTCTGCTTAATCCCGACCTCCAACCACTCGTTACCAACCTCTGGCTTGTTCCTCTGCCTCACTTCTGCTTAATCCCGACCTCCAACCACTCGTTACCAACCTCTGGCTTGTTCCTCTGCCTCACTTCTGCTTAATCCCGACCTCCAACCACTCGTTACCAACCTCTGGCTTGTTCCTCTGCCTCACTTCTGCTTAATCCCGACCTCCAACCACTCGTTACAAACCTCTGGCTTGTTCCTCTGCCTCACTTCTGCTTAATCCCGACCTCCAACCACTCGTTACCAACCTCTGGCTTGTTCCTCGGCCTCACTTCTGCTTAATCCCGACCTCCAACCACTCGTTACCAACCTCTGGCTTGTTCCTCGGCCTCACTTCTGCTTAATCCCGACCTCCAACCACTAGTTACCAACCTCTGGCTTGTTCCTCTGCCTCACTTCTGCTTGATCCCAACCTGCAACCACTCCTCGTTAACAACCTCTGGCTTGTTCCTCGGCCTCACTTCTGCTTAATCCCGACCTCCAACCGCTCGTTACAGACCTCTGGATTGTTCCTAGACTACACTTCTGCTTGATCCCAGCCTGCAATCACTCGTTACCAACCTCTGGCTTGTTCCTCGGCCTCACTTCTGCTTAATCCCAACCTCCAACCACTCGTTACCAACCTCTGGCTTGTTCCTCAGCCTCAGTTCTGCTTAATCCCAACCTCCAACCACTTGTTACAGACCTCTGGCTTGTTCCTAGACTGCACTTCTGCTTGATCCCAACCTACAACCACTTGTTACTGACCTTTGGCTTATTTACTGACTACACTTCTGTTTGATCTCTACCTATCTGCTACTGGACCCTGGCTTTCTCACCTCCTGGTGGGGCGATCGTGAGGACGGGCACCTGGTACTAACATGCAACTAAACCCATCTCCACCATCAGGAGCTCTGGTGAACACCGGTTAGTGCTTCACCTCGGGTGAGCCTGCCTCAGCTGCCAGGGTGACCTGCTTGTATACCTATTCTGCTGGTCAGTGGGAACCTCTCTACTGCTATAGCCAATGGTCTCCAAGTCCGATCCCTGACCGTGACAGTAGCCTATCGTCAAGTTAGTAGAACTATCACATTCTCAGACATCATTGACCACGTGGTCGTACCCTCCTTGGTTCATTCTTCCTCTTTCACTGCTTTTTTATAATTGGGACTAAGGATAAAGAAAAATATCTTACTTGATGACCCTCTGAAGGATTTTGCGTTCATCCTGGTCCAGGCACAAGGGGAACGTTCCTCCTTTCTGCGCAATAATCTGCGCTTTGTCTACTTTGATTTGCGAAATGCTGATCTGCTGGAAAATAATAGGGGGGATTAGTGGTGGTCGGCTTTGGCTCAGTGGTCAATAATGTAGCATCAGACTCAGTAAAGAGGAATTTTACTGTATAAATGTCAGAGCTGAAGGCCTCAAATACTTTCTTAGCAGGAGTGGAGAGTTTCAGCTTGGCAGTAGTGTGGATTGTGGAGAGTCTTTTGATGGACTGAGTTGCATTATATGGTTGGCTATCTGGCTTAGAAAGCCCTTAAGAAGGAAATTGATTCCCGTCTCATTCCTCTGTAGTGAACTGGTCAGGATCTGACTCAGAATGAACGGGCTGCATGTAGTCTAATCTCAGAGCAGCTCAGGGATGAGGTCTGTGTTGCTTTTTTGTGACTGATCCTTCCTGACAATATAGCACCATGTATATCCACCCATAATTTGACCAATCAAATGTATACTGCCAGCAACATCATTAGAAATATGTTACACCAATTCCAGAGCAAGTCTGCTGGGAAATACCCCAAGTATGGCGGCTGTTTGCCTCTCTTGTCTCGTGTGGTTCTCACCTGGTTGAAGCTTTTCTTCGTCTTGGAGTTTTGTCTCTTCACCACCTCCCGTATAGTGAGATTCAGGCATTCCATTCTGGAATCTAAAGAAAACACATAGCGGTATAAACACAGATCGCCACACCAATAGAGAAGCTTGCAATGATACAGTGGTTTCCAAACTGCAGCCCGAGGGCCAGATGTGGCCCTTTGCATGCATTTATCTGACCCTTATGCTGCGTACACAACCGTTTTTAATGACGAGAAAAATGCAATTTTTTAAAATGGTCATTAAAAACGATCGTGTGTGTGGGCTTCAGAGCATTTTTCACGACGTGAAAAATGGCCATGAAAATATTTGGAACCTGCTCTAATTTTTCTCGTAGTTTTTCACCTCGTCGTTTTTCTCGTCATGAAAAACGGGCGTGTGTAGGCTTTAACAACGTGAAAAAAAACACGCATGCTCAGAAGCAAGTATGAGACGGGAGCGCTCGTTCTGGTAAAACTAGCGTTCGTAATGGAGATCGCACATTCGTCACGCTGTAACGGACTGAGGAGCACGAGGCTGAAAAGCGCAAATCGTCTCTCTCACCAAACTTTACTAACATGAAGAGTGGCGCCATCCGAATGGAACTTCCCCTTTATAGTGCCGTCCTACGTGTTGTACGTCTCCGCGCTTTCCTCAAACATTTTTTTCCACGATAGTGTGTAGGCAAGGCAGGCTGGAGAAGAATCACGTCGAGAAAAATTCAGTTTTTTTCAATGACATTAAAAACGGTCGTGTGTACGCGGCATAAGGGCACCATTCCTCCCACTGACACCAACTATGAGGCACCATTCCTTCTACCAATACCAACTGCAGGGCTCTATTTCTTCCACTGACACCAATATAGGAGCACTATTCCTCCCACTGACACCAATAATGGGGCACTATTCCTCCCACTGACACCAATGATGGGGCACTATTCCTCCCACTGACACCAATGATGGGGCACTATTCCTCCCACTGACACCAATGATGGGACACTATTCCTCCCACTGACACCAATGATGGGACACTACTCCTCCCACTGACACCAATGATGGGGCACTATTCCTCCCACTGATACCAATGATGGGACACTATTCCTCACACTGACACTAATGATGGGGCACTATTCCTCCCACTGATACCAATGATGGGGCACTATTCCTCCCACTGATACCAATGATGGGACACTATTCCTCCCCCTGACACCAATGGTGGGGCACTATTCCTCCCCCTGACACCAATGGTGGGGCACTATTCCTCCCCCTGACACCAATGGTGGGGCACTATTCCTTCCCCTGACACCAATGGTGGGGCACTATTCCTTCCCCTGACACCAATGGTGGGGCACTATTCCTTCCCCTGACACCAATGGTGGGGCACTATTCCTCCCCCTGACACCAATGGTGGGGCACTATTCCTCCCACTGACACCAATGGCGGGGCACTATTCCTCCCACTTATACCAACGATGGGGCACTATTCCTCCCACTGACACCAATGGTGGGGCAGTAGTCCTCCCACTGACACCAATGATGGGGCACTATTGATGCCACAATTGGCACTATTCATCCCACCAGTACTAATAATAGGGAAATATTCCTCCTCCTCCTGACCACAGGCACTATGTAATTTTCTTGCTCCCACTGGCAACCAAGCCTTAGACATTTTTTAATCCCAATGATACTGGGACATTTTCTACTTCCGCTGGCCACAGTCCGCCCCCCCCCCCCCCCCCCCCAAGGATCGAAGGACAGCAATTCGGCCCTTTGTGTAGAAAGTTTGATAGATAGATGCTCAATATCCGTCACTCCAATGGGGACATTGGGGACACTATGCCAGTAAGGCCTTTGCCAGGATCCCCTTTGTTCCCTTTTCTGTGCTGTCTTATATTTGTTATAGGGTTTTGGGGGAGGGGGGGTAGCTGTACTAGAGAAAGAGCTTTCCCTTTTAGTTGTAATGATACTGTGTCAGAGAAAGACCTTTACCAAATATTCTGGATGTTCTTCTCTAGAACTCCTCAATATCAGCTTCAGCGAAACTATTGTCTGCACGGGGGAATTCAAGTTCTAGACCATATAGTGCATCTGATGCAACATGTTTGCTGTGTCATGGACATGAACTCACTAGGCCAGGGGTTCATCATTCCTCTACCAGTTAAAGACCAGTCCCTTTTCTGACATTTGCGGTTTACAACTTAAAATTTGTATGGTATGCAAAAAAAATACTTAGACGCCTCAAACATTATATATATATATATATATATATATATATATATATATATATATATATATATTGTGAGGGGGTTAGCTCGGCAGCGGGTGTGTGTGACCCCCGGGATGGGCTCCCCACACAAAAACAGGCCCAGCAAACGGAGGTTGTGGTTTTCAAAATCAAAAAAAGTGCGGTTTATTTTCTATTTACAGTGACAAAACACAGCAAAGCCAAAAGAAACATAAACAAAATAAATCCTGGTCAACTTGACCTCTGACTAAACATACAGGTTTCCTAACTAACAACTGGGATCAGCCTAGTGCTGTCCTAGTCCCTAAGTCCCTGGTTTTAAATGTCCAAGCAAATAGCCACACAGGCTTTGTCTCACCGCACAGGGGTTCACTCTCCCTAGACAGTCCACACAGGTCTGGGTCCAGGCATGAGCTAACATCTAATGAAGCTGGGAGTTCTTATAGAGGCCTAAATGAGCTGACAAGCTTCAGCTGGTCTCATCAACTCCCTGTCTGCACGACGCCCCACACTCTCCCTAGAGGTATGAGTCATCCATGAGCCCACTATCCTCAGCTGGGCTTATACAACTCTTCACCTAGTTGTATAAGTCGGCGTAAAGCCTGAATCTGGGCGAAATATATCTACCCCCCTGGATGCAACCAGGTGACTTTACCTTCCTGCTGTCACATACCCCCCCCCTCTTGTTTTAACCTCGGGGTTGGAACACCAGCAATCAGGCATTCATGTACTCGAGACAAAGCATCCACATTCCCCATTTGAACGCCAGGGCGATGCTTTACTGTGAAGTTGAATTCCTGGAGGGCCAGGAACCACCTATTCACTCTTCTTTCTTTTTCGTACATCACGGGACACAGAGCGACATAGTCATTACTAATGGGTTATATAGATACCGTCAGGTGCTGGCACTGGCAACTTCCAAAACCGGAAGTACCCTCCCCTATATAAGCCCCTCCCATCCGGGAGCACCTCAGTTTTTTGCCAGTGTCTAAGGTGTTGGCCAAGAAGAAACATGTGTTTTTCACTGAGCTTGCGTACAGGTTCTTTTGGGCCTCAGTAAGCTATTCCGGATCCGACCAAAAAAGCTTCATAGCTAAACGGTCGGTACCCGGGCCTTGCAGAGAAGAGCAAGGTTTTGCCTGTAATGCTTCTCTTAGGAGAGCTGGACCCTGGGATCCAGAGCTCTGGTCATACCCACGACCAAGATGTTTTCTGTGCAGGGTGCTATACAGGTCCAGGGGAGTGGAATCCTTGGGAACCCGGTCCCTGAAGGTTTGATTACAATGCCTGCCGTGATAGGTGAAGTTTGGGCTTTTGTGGACCAAACAAAGTCCTGCGGCGGGGAACAGGTAAGTGGGGGCCCCCAGGAACTTGGTTCTATTGGGGGACCCCCAAGCCTAATTTGTCTTTCTGTCTGTTACCTAATGGTATTCCCGCAAGATTCTGTGCATGCCTGTAACTACTAAAAAAAATGTAATAATTTTTAATGGTGGTCAAGAAAAAAAAAAAAAAAAAAAATTTTTTTATATATATATTTAATATATTAGACTGCAGTACCTGTGTTTGTCCACTAGAGGCCGCTGTGGAATGTTTTCTTGTCATGTGGACTAGTTTCTTCTCAGCAGAGCAAAGTCCAGGCAGTTGGTGAGTTCTCTTATAGGAAACTGCTTCCTCTGCCATGTTGCAGTGCTCGTCCATCCCCCGGCCTGCGGCAAAGAGGGGCCCTGGCTCCTGTCCCTTTGTTTCCATTTTGAAATTAGCGCCGAAGGCGCACGTGGCCGAGCGCGTGCACGCGCCTCTATATATAGAGGTGAGCCGGAAAAGGGGGCGGAGCCTGGGGGATGACGCTCTGTGCGCGCCGCAGCGCTTCTGCGCATGTGCGGGCGTCCCAGCAGGTTTAAAAACCACAATATTGTAGTAAGCTGGCTATGAAGTACAGAGACAGAGCTGGCAACATTTAAAGGCATACAGCAAGCGGTTGATACAGGCATCCCCTAGAAAGGCACATTAGTAGACACCAACTGTTTCTTATAGCAGCATTTATGCTAGACTATTATCAGTAACTGGTGTATTTCGGCTGGAATACCTCAGCTTTGTGGCTTAGGAATATGCCGTCTAAAAACTCCGGGACTAGAAATTCCAGGAGGAATAGGGGGTCTCCATCGGGCTCTGAGGATCTTGGGCATGCTTTGGCTGCACCAGTCTCCCCTGAAGAATCAGAGGTTAGTGACCGTAGGGCACCCCCAGGAGTACCTGGTACTGTGGCTGTCCTCAGTTCACCTGCTCCTGTGTATGTAACAGAGGAGGTTTTTTCCTCAGCTCTGGGAGGGCTGGAAGAGAGATTGTCAGCATTGATCGCTGCTTCCCTGTCACAGGAGAAAAGCGCTCGATCTCCGTCTCCTCCCTCAGAGTGCCTGTTAACAGAGCAACAGTCCCATACAGAGGTCGACCTACCTGAGGGGGATCAGGATGAGGTCGATTCGGTTGCAGAGGAATCAACAGTGGAAGAGCCGTTCTCAGCATCACATGCTGAAAGGTTATGGGTTCAGTCCCTGACTAATATGGTCCGATCAGCATTTAAAATGCCACTTGCGGAGCCATCCTCCACTTCTGTCTCCTCGTTGGGGTCGCTAAAAGCTCCCCAGACTGTCTGTTCCTTTCCGATCCATCCTTTACTGGAGGGGCTCATTTACCAGGATTGGGAGCATCCTGACAAAATATTTACTCCTCCCAAGAGATTTCCGGTGGTCTATCCTATGGAGGATAAGTTCATCAGAAAATGGAGGGTCCCTACAGTGGACGCAGCCATCTCTTGTGTGAATAAATCACTGACATGTCCGGTGGAAAATGTCCAAATGTTCAAGGACCCAATAGATAAAAAATTGGAGTCCTTATTGAAATCTGCTTTTTCTACAGCAGGATTGGTGACACAACCAGCAGTGGCAGCTATTGGGGTCTGCCAAGCAGTGAAGGATCAGTTGAAACAGGTCTTAAGGGACTTGCCGGATCAGCAGGCTCTTGCCCTAGCTGATCTACCTAGAGCCTTATGCTTTGCGGTGGACGCTATAAAGGATTCAATCCATCAGGCCTCCCGCCTTACGCTGTCTGTAGTACATATGCGCAGGCTTCTATGGCTCAAAAACTGGTCTGCTGAAGCTCCCTGTAAAAAATTGCTGGTCAGCTTCCCATTTCATGGGGAGCGCTTATTCGGGGAAGACCTGGACAAGTATATCCAGAGAATTTCCAGCGGTAAAAGTACACTTTTGCCGGTTAAAAATAGAGTTAGAGGTCCCTCTTTTAAGAGGCCGGCTTCTCCAGTCCCTAGGACATCGGCTGTGAAACAGTTCCGACGGCCTCCTCGATCAAATCCCGGAGGTAGAAATCAGGGACAGTTGCAGGGTAACAAGAAGCCCTGGAGCAGGAGAGGTACAAAACCTCCCCCAAAGTCAAATGCATGAAGGGTTGCCCCCACCCAATCGGGTGGGGGGAAGACTTCAGTTGTTCACAGAGACCTGGCGGGACACGATCCGAGACAGATGGGTGCTCTCCGCAGTAAATCTGGGATACAAATTGGAGTTAAAAAACTCCCCTTCTTCCCGCTTTATAAGGTCAAACGTACCAAGGGATCCCCAGAAGAGAGGATCCCTCCTGTTGGCACTAAAACAATTATTGCTTCAAGCAGTAATTATAGAGGTTCCCCTGGAAGAGTGGGGGTTCGGGTTTTACTCAAACCTCTTTACAGTTCCGAAGCCAAACGGGGACGTGAGGCCCATACTAAATCTAAAAGGGCTAAACAAATTCCTGCATATCAGGACTTTTCGGATGGAGTCGATCCGATCGGTAGCCACTGCCCTACAAGGGGAGGAATGGTTAGCCTCGATCGACATCAAGGATGCTTATTTGCACATTCCCATCTTTCCAGCCCACCAAACATTTCTACGCTTTGCGGTAGAAGGCCGCCATTTTCAGTTCAGAGCCTTACCCTTCGGTCTGGCCACAGCACCAAGAGTGTTCACAAAAATTTTGGCCCCGTTATTGGCCAATCTAAGAACACGAGGTGTAACGATAATGGCATATCTAGACGACTTGTTGCTGATAGACCACTCAGTGGAAAAACTAGAAGTGGTTGTTCACGAGACAATCAAGTATCTGGAATATCACGGTTGGATTATCAACCGAGACAAGTCAGCCCTAAAACCAGTCAAAAGTCTGGAATACTAGGGGCTAAGGCTGGATTCAGACCAGAGAAAAATTTTCTTGCCTCAAGAAAAGGGGTCGTCTTTGAGAGATTTGATCCACTTAGTGGGCTCAAAAAGACAGCCATCCATACACCTGTGCATGAGGCTGCTGGGAAAGATGGTGGCATCATTCGAAGCAGTACCCTACGGTCAATTCCATTCAAGGAAGTTGCAAAGGGCCATACTGTCAGCCTGGAACAAAAAAGTTCAGGCTCTGGACTTACCAATGTCCTTGTCCCCTTCCGTTCGCAGGAGCCTCCGCTGGTGGTTGGTTCCCCAGAATCTGGAAAGAGGGAGATCCTTCAGTCCGATTTCCTGGAAGGTGGTCACTACAGATGCCAGCCTTGTAGGCTGGGGAGCAGTACTGGAGCAATGGTCTCTCCAGGGCAAGTGGTCAGAAGCAGAAAAGGCCCTGCCCATCGATCTCTTAGAGATACGAGCAGCCCGGTATGCCCTAGTAGCATGGACATCCAAACTCCAAGGGTCCCCTGTCAGAGTTCAATCAGACAATGCCACAGCAGTGGCATATATCAATCGTCAGGGGGGCACCAGGAGTCGTGCAGCCCAAAGGGAAGTAAATTACATCCTGAGATGGGCAGAAAGATATGTCCCAGCCATATCTGCGGTATTCATTCCAGGAGTGGAGAATTGGAAGGCGGACTTTCTAAGTCGCCAACAATTATGCCCAGGGGAATGGTCCCTTCATCCCGAGGTTTTCCGGACAATATGTCAGCGGTGGGGAACACCGGATGTAGATCTGCTAGCATCCAGATTCAACACAAAAGTGGACAGGTTTGTCTCTTGGACAAGGGATCCCCTAGCTTGCGGCTCGGATGCCCTAGTGTTCCCTTGGGATCAGTTCAAGCTGATATATGCATTCCCACCGCCACAATTGTTACCTCGATTACTCCGCAGAATCAGGGTAGAAAAGAAACCAGTGATTCTGGTGGCTCCAGCGTGGCCCCGAAGAGCATGGTACGCGGAGATTGTAAAAATGTCTGTGGGGAGTCCTTGGACCCTCCCACATCGTCCGGACCTGCTTTCGCAGGGACCGATATACCACCCTTCCTTACCAGCCCTAGGTTTGACGGCCTGGCTATTGAAGCCCACATTCTAAAGAAGAGAGGGCTCTCTAATGCTGTGGTGTCTACCATGATCAATGCCAGGAAACCGGTATCCAGGCAGATCTACTATAGAATCTGGAAGGCGTACATCGCCTGGTGTGAGGCCAGAAAATGGCATCCACGTAAATACGTAATAGGTAGGATTCTGGACTTCCTACAATGGGCTGTAGATAGGAAGCTTGCCTTGAGTACTATCAAGGGTCAGATTTCGGCCTTGTCAATATTTTTTCAAAGGCCCTTGGCTTCGCATTCACTAGTCAAAGCCTTTATACAAGGAGTGATGCGTATTAGTCCTCCGGTTAATATTCCCATATGTCCATGGGATCTAAACTTGGTTCTGTCAGTTCTACAGAAACAACCATTTGAACCATTACAGCATATTTCCTTGGTGCTTCTCACCAGGAAATTGATTTTTCTAGTAGCCATTTGTTCGGCTAAAAGAGTGTCGGAATTAGCAGCTATGTCCTGTAAGGAGCCATATCTGGTTATCCATAAGGACAGAGTAGTGTTACGTCCTCATCCAGCCTTTCTTCCTAAGGTGGTATCGAGGTTTCATTTGAACCAAGATGTGGTTCTTCCTTCGTTTTTTCCCAAGCCTACTTCGGTAGAGGAAAAGTTATTGCATTCTTTGGATGTAGTAAGAGCAGTTAAAGCTTATCTAAAAGCCACTGCTCAGATTCGCAGAACGGATACTTTGTTTATTCTGCCGGAGGCCCCAGAAAGGGTCAGGCAGCGTCAAAATCTACTTTAGCCAAGTGGATTCGACAGGTCATAATGCAAGCCTATGGCTTGAGAAGGAGACCGCCTCCGTTCAAAGTTAGGGCGCACTCCACGAGAGCAGTTGGAACTTCATGGGCAGTGCATCACCAGGCCTCCCTGGCTCAAATCTGTAAGGCCGCAACATGGTCTTCGGTACACACGTTTACTAGGTTCTACCAGGTGGACGTTAGAAGTCAGGAGGATGTCGCCTTTGGGCGCAGTGTGTTGCAGGCCGCAAAAGATCCTCATGTCTGATAGCGCTCAGCTTATATATGGTGTATCCCCCCCCCTCATTTGGCATTGCTTTAGGACATCCCATTAGTAATGACTATGTCGCTCTGTGTCCCGTGATGTACGAAAAAGAAAATAGGATTTTTATAACAGCTTACCTGTAAAATCCTTTTCTTGGAGTACATCACGGGACACAGAGCTCCCACCCCTCTTTGGGGACACTTATTGCTTTGCTACAAAACTGAGGTGCTCCCGGATGGGAGGGGCTTATATAGGGGAGGGTACTTCCGGTTTTGGAAGTTGCCAGTGCCAGCACCTGACGGTATCTATATAACCCATTAGTAATGACTATGTCGCTCTGTGTCCCGTGATGTACTCCAAGAAAAGGATTTTACAGGTAAGCTGTTATAAAAATCCTATTATTTGTTTCCTTGTTTTGAGCCATCCACTTTAACGGAGCGTGATCCGTAACCATGTCAAAGTGCCTACCTAGCAGGTAGTACCGAAGGGAATCTAGAGCCCACTTCACCGCTAAACACTCCTTTTCAACGGTGGCGTAATTTACCTCATGGGACTTCAACTTCCTGCTGAGGTAAATGACTGGGTGCTCTTCCCCGTTCCAGACCTGGGACAATACTGCTCCTAACCCCACATCTGACGCATCACTTTGTACGACAAAGTCTTTAGAGAAGTCGGGTGAGTACAACACTGGCTGGCTACATAAGGCTTGTTTCAAGAATTGGAATGCTGCCTCAGCCTCGGGGGTCCATTTAATCATGACCGACCCTTTCCCCTTCGTTAGGTTGGTTAGGGGCACAGCCTTAGAAGCAAAGTGGGGAATGAATCGCCGATAATACCCAGCGATTCCCAGAAAGGCTCGTACCTGCTTCTTGCTGTTGGGACGTGGCCAACTCTGGATGGCCTCGACTTTGTTGAGTTGGGGTTTTATTACTCCCCTCCCAATGGTGTACCCAAGATATTTGGCCTCCTCCTGCCCAATGGTACACTTCTTGGGGTTAGCCGTAAACCCCGCTTCCCGAACAGAGTCCAGGACTGCTTGCACTTTTGGCAGATGTGAGGCCCAATCTGTGCTATGGACAATTACGTCATCCAGGTAAGCCGCAGCATACTTCCGATGGGGCCTCAGCATCTGGTCCATTTTCCGCTGGAATGTGGCCGGCGCATTCTGTAACCCGAACGGCATTCTTTTATATTGGAACGCCCCGTCTGGGGTTACAAATGCGGTTTTCTCTTTGGCCAATTTGGCCAGGGGGATTTGCCAATACCCTTTTGTGAGGTCAAGAGTCGTCATGTATCGGGCTGTTCCCAGCCGGTCGATCAACTCATCTATACGTGGCATGGGGTAGGTGTCAAATTTTGTAACTTTGTTCAACTGACGAAAATCGTTACAAAATCGCCAGCTCCCATCCGGTTTAGGCACCAACACAATGGGACTAGACCAATCACTTTGGGACTCCTCTATCACCCCTAAGTTCAGCATTTTCTGTACTTCCTCCCGTATTGCCTCCCTTCAGGCCTCTGGGATCCGATAGGGTTTTAACTTCACCCTTTCACCGGGCGGGGTAATGATGTCATGCTCTACCCCAGATGTTTGTCCCGGCAGCTCAGAGAATACCTCCTTGTTGCGAAGCACAAACTCCTTAACCTCCTGTTGTTGGGGTTGTGACAAGGTGGCTGCTATTCCAACCTCAGGAATCACGCAACCAGTTTGAGCTGGTGACCAAGTGTCTGCGACTAGGGACTCTCTATCCCTCCAGGCTTTCAACAGATTAACGTGATAGATCTGTTCGGGCTTTCGCCTTCCTGGTTGTCTGACCTTGTAATTCACTTCGCTCACTTTTTCCATTATCTCGTAGGGGCCTTGCCATTTGGCAAGGAATTTACTTTCAACCGTAGGGACAAGTACCAGTATCCTATCCCCCGGGGAAAAGGTACGGGTCTTGGCTCCACGGTTGTACACTCTCTGCTGTGCTAACTGCGCTTGGGCCAAATGTTCCTTCACGATGGGCATTACCTGTGCAATTCGGTCTTGCATCAGGGCGACATGCTCAATCACACTCCTGTGGGGAGAACTCTCACTTTCCCAAGTTTCCTTGGCAATATCCAACAGCCCTCTTGGGTGTCTCCCATACAGTAACTCAAAGGGGGAGAATCCCGTAGAGGATTGGGGCACCTCCCTAATAGCAAACATCAGATAAGGAAGTAGACAGTCCCAATCCTTTCCATCTCTATCCACCACTTTCTTCAACATTTGTTTTAGGGTTTTGTTGAATCTTTCAACCAGCCCATCGGTTTGGGGGTGATACACAGATGTACGTAATTGCGTCACTTTGAACAATTTACACAGCTCCTTCATAACCCGGGACATAAAGGGTGTACCTTGGTCCGTAAGCAGTTCTTTACAAATACCCACCCGGCTAAACACAAGAGATAGCTCTTTGGCTATGGTTTTGGCCGAGGTATTTCGGAGAGGGATCGCTTCTGGATAACGGGTGGCATAGTCCATTATAACTAATATGTACTGGTGCCCCCTAGCGGACTTGATTATAGGACCTACCAAATCCATGGCGATCCTCTCAAACGGGACCTCAATGATGGGTAGAGGGACCAGCGGGCTACGGAAATGTGGCATCGGGGCCGACCTCTGACACACAGGGCAGGAGGAACAATAATTTTCTATGTCCTTCATCACCCCCGGCCAATAGAATCTCTGTAATACCCTCTCTCGGGTTTTCTCTGTCCCCAGATGACCTCCAAGAATGTGCCCATGGGCCAACTCCAACACCAACTTCCTGTAAGGTTTGGGCACCACAAGCTGCTCAACGGTTTCTTCTGCCCTTTTTGCCACCCGATACAGTAGGTCCTTCTCTACGCTGAAGTATGGGTAAGTGCAGGTATTATCTGGGTTCACTAACTCGCCATCTATTTTCACTACGTTTTCCCGTGCCTTTATTAGGGCGGGGTCTTTCAACTGTTCTGTGGCAAAGTTTTCCCTGAGAACCTCAAGATCAGAAAACTCCACAGACGGTAGGTTTTCGTCTGAGGAGGTGGGCTCCTCTCCAGTTTCTTGAGTCTCCCCTGCCAATACTGATAAGGGAAATTCCGGAGAGTCCTCACCACTCTCAGGGGAGTTCTGGCTATCACATTCCTGGTACATAGGGGCACCAGTGGGGGGCTCAGGATCATCCCACAGTTCCCAGAACTTCGGAAAATCCCTTCCCACAATGGCGTCATGCGGTAACTGAGATACTAAGCCCACTGGATGAGAGAGGGTACCTTTGGGGGTCTCGAAACACACTGTAGTCACTGGATACTCTCGGGTGTCCCCATGCACACAAATAACAGCTACCTTGCTATTCCCAGAGACCTCTGTTTTAACTAACTCAGCCTTTATCAGGGTCACAAGGCTACCTGAATCCAGCAATACCACAACATTTCTACCATTAACACACATTTTGCATAAATGTTTCTCAGTTCCTCGAATGGCAGTGCATGCGACTGTCGCACACAGCGACTGACGTCTGCCCGTCAGAAAGTCACACTGCATGGGTTCCTCCACAACCGGGCAATTGGCTGCAATATGTCCCGCTTGCCGGCAGCGGTAGCAAACGATCCTTCTTGCCGCCTCTTGAGCCGCTGATTTCCCAGGCTGTTCTCGCCAAACTTGGGGTAGAGCTCCCACCCTCTCACTCTCTCCACCCTCACCCCTTGGAATCCTCTTATCCGCCCCTGGGGATGGTCTGGTCTTAGGGTGGAAAGTCCGAGTGTCTCTGGAAGAGGCCGTCAGGTTCTCTGTAGCCAAGTATTTCTCCACACGATCCACAAGACCATCGGCCGTCTCTGGGTCTCCATGGCTTACCCACTTTTGGATGGCAGTAGGAAGAGCTCTCAAAAACCGATCCATTACAACACGTTCCACAATCTTTGGTGCGGACAAAGTCTCTGGCTGTAGCCACTTTCTGCTCAGGTGAATGAGATCATACATTTGAGACCTGGGGGGTTTTCCAAGCTGGAAAGTCCAGTTATGCACACGCCGAGCCCGGACAGCCTGGGTGACACCCAGCCTTGCCAATATTTCAGCTTTTAGCATCACATAGTCTTTTGCTTGGTCAGGCTCTAGGTCATAGTAAGCCTTCTGCGATTCACCAGTTAACAGAGGAGCCACCAGTCCAGCCCACTGCTCCTCAGGCCACTTTTCTCTTTCAGCAGTCCTTTCAAATGTGGTCAAAAATACCTCTGGATCATCCTCTCCAGTCATTTTTGTCAATAAACGACTCACCCCAAAGGACGCGGTATTAGTGGGACGGCTTCCCTCACTGGTCTGCGGACGTTGCTGCATTACTGCTTCCATTTGTTGTAGTCTCTGCTCTTGCTTCTGTAACAGGTCTATGAAGCGGGCCTCAGATTGCTGCTGGGCTTGTTGCTGAGCTTCCAGACTCTGTTGGTGAGCTTGCTGCTGGGCTGCAAGGCTCTGTTGATGAGCTTGCTGCTGGGCTGCGAAGTTCTGTTGTTGAGCTGCAAGGCTCTTTTGCAAACCTGCATTTGTCTGCTGTTGATTGGCATTTGCTAGAGCCAGCTGCTTCAGTATCTCCTCCATGCTGGCTTAAAAAAAAACTGCCACTGGTTCTCCACCAACTGTGAGGGGGTTAGCTCGGCAGCGGGTGTGTGTGACCCCCGGGATGGGCTCCCCACACAAAAACAGGCCCAGCAAACGGAGGTTGTGGTTTTCAAAATCAAAAAAAAGTGCGGTTTATTTTCTATTTACAGTGACAAAACACAGCAAAGCCAAAAGAAACATAAACAAAATAAATCCTGGTCAACTTGACCTCTGACTAAACATACAGGTTTCCTAACTAACAACTGGGATCAGCCTAGTGCTGTCCTAGTCCCTAAGTCCCTGGTTTTAAATGTCCAAGCAAATAGCCACACAGGCTTTGTCTCACCGCACAGGGGTTCACTCTCCCTAGACAGTCCACACAGGTCTGGTTCCAGGCATGAGCTAACATCTAATGAAGCTGGGAGTTCTTATAGAGGCCTAAATGAGCTGACAAGCTTCAGCTGGTCTCATCAACTCCCTGTCTGCACGACGCCCCACACTCTCCCTAGAGGTATGAGTCATCCATGAGCCCACTATCCTCAGCTGGGCTTATACAACTCTCCACCTAGTTGTATAAGTCGGCGTAAAGCCTGAATCTGGGCGAAATATATCTACCCCCCTGGATGCAACCAGGTGACTTTACCTTCCTGCTGTCACAATATATATATATATATATATATATATATATATAGATATATATCTATATAGATATATATCTATATCTATATATTATATATAATATTTTTAGCAGAGACACTACAGAATAAAATGGCGGTCGTTGCAATACTTTGTCACACTGTATTTGTGCAGCGATGTTTCAAACGCAATTTTTGGGGAAAAAATACACTTTCATGAATTTTAAAAAAAACAGTAAAGTTAGCCCAATTTTTTTGTATAATGTGAAAGATGATGTTACGCTGAGTAGATAGATACCTAACATGTCATGCTTCAAAATTGCGTACGCTCGTGGAATAGCGACAAACTGTGGTACTTAAAAATCTCCATAGGCGACGCGTTTAATATTTTTTACAGGTTACCTGTTTAGAGGGGGGGTGGGGGTCACCTCTCCCACTGCCCATAAAAGTATTTCCGTGGCAAATCCGCTGCCTGGACCACTTTTTTGTGAAAGAGGATCACCCACTTAAAAAAACATCGGGGGGGGGGGGTATGGCAGCTAGCTGCTTCCATAACCACGGTATATAACGTGTGTATATATACTTAAACTTAGGGAAAAAACTGGTGAAAAACGATACAATCAGTCTGAACTAATTACAACCCAGCCAAAAACGACATTGACTGTGGGGGCGACCTATACATGAACAGATATTTCTCTACCAGTGTCACAAACGGCAGGGGATCCATACCGGCACAACTTACTCCACCCAAAGCTGCAAAGTAAATTCCGAGCAGAGGAACGGATCTCACTGTTTTTTGGCTACACCCAATAAATAATTATTTTTTATCAGTTGCCTTACCAAGTTCTTCGTATGAATTGCATGCTTTCCTCAAGCTGACTGACGTACAGACTTTCTCTCCATCACTCCATCGGCTTCGGCCGCTCACACTGGACTGCAGGAACACAAGATTGACAAATCTATGTTACCGTAACTCTTTTTTTTTTTGGAACCAGACCAAATCAACTTAAGCAACTTCAGACTGCAACCAATCACAATTGTATTTCTCTACTGACTTCATGTTCGATTTGACCAGTTGTCTTGAGTCCTGATCGTTAAATCCGGATCACTGAGGTTCACACTTCCTAATTAACCACTTCAGTTCCGGAAGATTTGGGAGGGGGTGTGTGCCAGGGGCAGGCTGTGATTGGGAGGGAGTGTGTGCCAGGGGAAGGCTGTGATTGGGAGGAAGTGTGTGCCAGAGGCAGGCTGTGATTGGGAGGGGGTGTGTGCCAGGGGCAGGCTGTGCTTGGAAGGGGGTGTGTGCCAGGAGCAGACTGTGATTGGGTGGGGGGGGGGGGTGTGCCAGGGGCAGGTTGTAATTTGGTGGGGGTGTGTGCCAGGGGCAGGCTGTGATTGGGTGGGAGTGTGTGCCAGAGGCAGGCTATGATTAGGAAGGAGTGTGTGCCAGAGGCAGTTTGTAATTGGGAAGGGTGTGTGCCAGAGGTAGGCTGTGATTGGGTGGGGGTGTGTGCCAGGGGTAGGCTGTGATTGGGTGGTAGTGTGCCAGAGGCAGGCTGTGATTGGGAGGGAGTGTGCCAGAGGCAGGCTGTGATTGGGAGGGAGTGTGTGCCAGAGGCAGGCTGTGATTGGAAGAGGGTGTGTGCCAGAGGCAGATTGTGATTGGAAGGGGGTTTGTTCCAGAGGCAGATTGTGATTGGAAGGGGGTTTGTTCCAGAGACAGGTTGCGATTGGGAGGGGGCGTGTGTTTTCCTTGCTTCGCAGACTGCCCTTGCGGAGTGTTGCTACTTAAGGAGGGATCTCCTTGACTTTGTCCTTGGAGGGGACTAAGTCACTGTTTGAGCTTCATGCCGGCTGCTAGTGCCATTGAGTGACTATCCGGGTGAGCTGTGCCCACTCGGGACCGAGTGGCGACGAAGCCAAGAGTGTGCCTGAATCCATTCTATTCTGCTAACCCCTTTTCTCTCTTCAACTTTCTGGTTACTGAAGCAAAAGAAAAATAAACTCTTGTTGGAGTTGAAGTGTTGTGTGGACATTGGCCTTCTTTGGGAAAGTTAAAGACTTGCCTCTACAATCTAAAGGGGAGAACCAGTGGAAGGAAGCAACTCGCTGCGGGACCCAAATACATAACACCGCCTGACCTCTAACCCAGAGGACGCGGGCATGTGTGGCATGGTGTGTCTGATCCCCCTATAGGAGAAGGTAAGAGGGGGATGGAAGATCCGTGTGCTACACGTAAATTGTGGCTGTTGCAGATCATTGGTTAATAATAAAGGAACACTGAGGACTGCGGTGTGACTGGCTGCAGCATGTTTTGCATTAGTTGAAGGACACCCAGTAATTGTAGAAGAGGAAACGAGCTGTGTGGCCTTACCTTGCTGTAGACAATTTGTAGTGTAAATGGGATTGCTTCACGATCTCCGTCTATTCCGAGCCTCTTACAGCCGGGACCTAAAGACAAAAGCATGTTAATTAAACGCTAGACACTAGATTTAGGACTACTGCACTGTGATATTTTGGAAGCATTGGCCCTGCACAAGTATTTACAGCACACTAATGTTCCTCCTCAAACAGGGAACACCTCCCTGGAGTTCTGTGGGAAACTTTTTCACTTTTATTCAAGCCCTGATGAAGGGGCTTTGACAGGTACCCTCTCCCACTTCCCTCCTTCCCCCACAGCCTAATGGTACACATCACAGGTTCCAGAAGACCATAAACAAAAGCCCAGTGCTGCTCGCGCATGCACAGTGGAAAGCCGGTTGTGAAGCTGCAAGGCTTCACTACTGGTTTCTCTTCGTTAAGTTTCCGGCAACTGGTACCAAAACCCATTGAAGAATCGGCTCAGATGAGGACAGCGCTGGATCAATGGACAGGTTAGTGTCATTATATATTAACTTTTTTTGGGGACGACTGGAGCTCCTCTTTAGGATGACCATCTTATGCACTTTTTGTTCATTTCACTTGAATTTCCCAATTTGGGAGGCCATCACCTCTTGGAGGACTCTCCGATTTTATGGTAGAGCTGCTGATGTTTAGCCATTAAGTCCCACCAATACCTCCTGATCGATGAATTGTAGATTAGAGTCCAGCATCTTACATACACTTTTTCTAAAACATTTTCTTGGGCAAGTAACATTTCTGTCTTTGCAGATGACACTAAGCTATGCAGTGGAATAACGTCCTTACAGTATGTCTCCAATTTACAAGCCGACCTCAATGCTCTGTCTAATTGGGCGACTAGGTGGCAAATGAGGTTTAATGTTTATAAATGTAAAGGTTTGCACTTGGGGGCTAAAAATATGCATGCATCATACATACTAGGGGGAGTACAACTGGGGGGATCCGTAGTGGAGAAGGATCTGGGGGTTTTGGTAGATCATAAGCATAATAATAACATGTAATGCCAAGCTGCGTTTTCCAAAGTGAGCAAAGTCCTTTCTTGTATTAAGAGAGGTATGAACTCCAGAGAGAGATACATCATTTTGACCCCCTGTACAAATCATTGGTAAGACCTCATCTGGAATATGCAGTTCAGTTTTGGGCCCCAGTTCTCAAAAAGGATATTTGGGAACTGGAGAAAGTGCAGAGAAGGGCAACCAAACTGATAAGACAGCAGAAAACAAAGAAGAAGCACATCGCTCCAGGTAGAATCAGGTGCAAGGCAGATCACAGGTGCAGACCTCGGCTCACCACCGTGGAAGACAAATAAAACAAGAAATTGGTCGCACACTGGAACTCCAACTTATCTTGATGTCATCTTTATTGTCAAAAGGATCAGACAGATACAGGTAATGGTAAACGCGTTTCACAAGCGATAGCTTGCTTGTTCACAACAAACTGATAAGAGACATGGAGAAGCTCAGCTATGAGGAAAGATTAGATGAACTGAATTTATTCACTCTTGAGAGGAGGAGAAAAAGGGGGGATATGATCAACATGTACAAATATATAAGGGGTCCATATAGTGAACTTGGTGTGGAGTTATTCACTTTACGGTCAACACAAAGGACAAGGGGGCACTCTTTACATCTAGAGGAAAAGAGATTTCACCTCCAAATACGGAAAGGTTTCTTCACAGTAAGAGATGTGGAATAGACTCCATGCAGAGGTGGTTCTGGCCAGCTCAGTAGATTGTTTTAAGAAAGGTCTGGATATTTTCCTAAATGTACAGAATATAACTGGGTACTGACATTTATAGGTAAAGTTGATCCGGGGAATATCCGATTGCCTCTCGGGGGATCAGGAAGGAATTTTTTCCCCTGCTGTAGCAAATTGGATCATGCTCTGCTGGTTTTTTTTTTGCCTTCCTCTGGATCAACTGTGGGTATAGAATTGGGTATATGGGATTGTATGATATTATTTTTTTTTTTTTTTTTTTTTTTATGGTTGAACTGGATGGACTTGTGTCTTTTTTCAACCTGACTAATATGTAACTATGTAACCTCTGTCAGTTTTTATGCATAGTCTGTGTTTCATTGGAAGGACAGAAAGTGATAGGAAGTCTATACAATAAAAATTGGGAAGGGTTATGACCTCGGACCCTACCAACTTGACACGTTTTGACCCTTCCCAAGTCTGTCCAATTTTTTTTTTTAAAGCTTTGGCTGGATTTGGGCTATGACCTTGGAGCTGTGGCCACCCTTCTGCCATCCCATTATTAAACGCAGGATTTATCAACCAGGGTTCCTCCAAAAGTTGCTAGGGGTTCCTTGAGCAATGACTAATTCTTGCCCCTCAGATAACTTCCTATTGACACCATTGATCTTTTTAGCTATCTGTAAGGGGGAAATTCTTCCCAATGATCACAAGTGTAAGGAGCATTCTTCCTACTATCACACTAATGTATCATGAGTTGTAGATATAGTCATCTTTAGCCAGGGTTCACCGAGACTGGAAAGTTATTCCAAGGCTTCCTCCGTGTTGATAAGCTTGAGAAAGGCTTCCGTGCGGCATCTACATGGAGGGTTTTCATTCTCAGTCTTCATTGAATGGTCAAAAATGACAAACCTCCTGTTTACCAGACTAATTACTTTGAGAAGTTGTATTCTTCACAAACCTAACAGGCTTGCCCACAGTTCATGTAGAGCGCTGTAGTGAAATAGTGGATGGCACCATACTTCTCCAAGGTATAGCAGGGTTTCTCCACTAGTCCACTAGGGTTCCTCCAGAGGTTGCTAGGGATTCCTTGAGCAATGAACAGTTTTTGCCTCTCAGATAAGTTCCCGCTGACACCATTGATCCTTTTAGCTATCTGTAAGCATGGGCGTCCGCAGAACTTTTTTCGGGGGGGGGGGGGGGCACATTGCTTTAAGGTCACCCATGCAATATAAAAAGATGTACATTCTCTAGGCTATATTTTTATTTCCAATACAGAGTGGCGTTGAATTATCTCTTATATAACACATGTATCTTTCCAGTGGAAGAGATAATTCAGCTTCACTTTGTATTTGAAGTTACTAAGGCCAGGCATACCACCAGCCCATGCCCATATACATATAGCCTAGAGAATGTACATCTTTTTTATATTGCAATGTATTGCAATACATCTGTTGTGTGTTCTTCTTCTGTTGCTTGCAACTGTATATGCCACTCACTTCAGGTCAGGATTTCCTGTGATGTGATCATGAGTAGGCACTGGCAGCGTATCACTCGATGGCTCGGCCGGATCTACACAACACGTACACAGGCAGGCAGCCAATCACTGAAGAGGAGCGGCGGAACGGCCGAGCTGCCGAGCAAAGGACCGAGCGGCCGAGCCATCTCATCCAATGATCGGGCCTGGGGTGAGGCTGCAAACTGCAACACCTTCTTGACGATTCCAGGGGGGGGAATTGCCCCCCCTTGCCCCTACCTGCGGAAACCCATGTCTGTAAGGTAGAAATTCTTCACAATGACCACAAGTGTAAGAAGCATTCTCCCTACTATCACACTAATGTGTATGATGAGTTGTAGATACAGTCATTTTTAGTCAGTGTTTCCTGAAACTAGAAAGTTATTTCAAAAGGTTCCTCTGTTAAAGAGGTTGAGAAAATTCAACGGCTTAATTACAAATCTGTAGCACTTACCTGAAGCTTTGATAGCTCTTAGGGCTGCAGAATGTCCAAGCTCCAAAGACTGGAGGAAGACCTCTGTCTGTTTTCTGCCTCCATCAAAGGTGATCTAAAAATAAAGGAAAGCGCTGTGTGAGGACACTTTGCCTTCTTCATATAGCAACAAATCTGGTTGACGTTGGCTGATAAAACATATCTCTGTTCCTGACCATTGGACACTACCTGAACACCATTTCACCCAGCAACCTAATATGATGGCATGCATTAGAAGCCTGTTTCAGGGGAACACTTAAAATTATCAAATGTTATCAAAAGGGGAAAAACAAGGGGCACACAAAAAGCCTTGTTAGAAATTGTAAGATTTACCTTGGCTCTAAAGAAATTATTTAATTGTTACTTAGGATATATAGGTAGTCTGTTTTTTGAGTCTATGTATTATATTAAAACTGGTAATGCTTAATAGGCGCTGTTTTGTATTTCAAACCTTTGAAATCGAATAAAGATAAAAAAAAGGATTTACCTCGGCTCTGTACAGCTGCAGGAGCAAAGATCGCTTGGCAAACCGGCAATAATACAGCACCATGTCGGCAAGGATGGGCATTTTCCGCGTGTCTGCCGAGTCATTTTCAGGAGTAGAGGACTGTGAAATACGAGAACAATGGTCTTAAAGTGTAAGTAAACCATAACAATAAACTCTTCTGTTCTGTTAAATATACCATTGAATTATATCTTTAAAAAAGAAAGCAATTGATCCTTCCGGGAGTGAGCTGATAACTTCCCATCCTAGGGGGACATCGCTGCTCCTCCATAGAGACAGTACAGTGAGTGAGCGTTGTCACCCTAGCACAGGAAATGTGTTAATAGGCAGGATCATCAGGTAAAATTAAAGAAAGAAAAGCCTGATAAAAGAAAGCTAATGCAACCACAATATCTAAGGACTGGTAAACCGATATATAATAATAATTTTACTCTTGGGTTTAGATATGCTATAAAGGCCAATGGAGACTTTATACTGTATATTAGTGTTTTATCTCACTGCCATATCTGTGAATATTTTTTTTTTTCACAATCAAAATTTATTGAAAGTTTATGTCAGACATATGACATCATAGCAATTATCAAATACAGGTTGAGTATATATGTCAGTTTACATGGGGCTGCAAAGTATAGTATAGAGTGCCCCTATAGCGGGCTGCAAAGTATAGTATAGAGTGCCCCTATAGCAGGCTGCAAAGTATAGTATAGAGTGTCCCTATAGCAGGCTGCAAAGTATAGTATAGAGTGTCCCTATATGAAGCCACAAAGTATAGTATAGAGTGTCCCTATATGAAGCCACAAAGTATAGTATAGAGTGTCCCTATATGAAGCCACAAAGTATAGTATAGAGTGTCCCTATAGCGTCCTGCAAAGTATAGTAGAGTGCCCCTAGCAACCTCTGAAGGAACCCTGGCTGAGAAAGGCTGCAGTAGTCTCATTCAACTGGACTTATAGAATGTTTTGCTACTCATCTAAGTAGCTTCCTCAGCTTCAATGAATGTCATTAGAGAACGGGAGTTGGGGGCCAAACTGGGGTGGAGACCTTTATCCTTTAACACCATCTGTCTCCCAAATAAAATGCAGTTTTAACATCTCTACCCCTGATATTTGACAGCAAATCACACCTTCAGCCATGTAACTCAAACAGTTAACAGCTGACCCAGAATTTATGGCGCAATGGTGACTGGATTATTTCATTAGAATCTGGTGGCAAGTAGTAGTTGGTTGCATTCAATTGGTCCCATTCTGTAATGTTGAAAATGTTCCACAGCGTATCCAAGTGACTTCTTCAATATTAATAGTTTTAAAGATACCCCAGCATTTATACCCACCCAGGTAGCACCAACACCATAATCCAATTACCATTGAATATGTTAGGGCAGATGGGGATTGTCCAAAAACAGGACGGGAGTCTTGCCTGTGTAATATTTTTCATGGGGCTTCCTAGATTTCCCCCCCTTCTCTATGGGTGGAAACGAGACCGCATCACCTTTTTTGGAAACTCGCCCAATGCCCAACCTGGCCTAACCAAATTACAACCCCACAATAGAGCCACAATCTTTACTCGTACCTGTCCCTTTGTCACCAAACACAGATCAGTAGGACTCCCTAGACACGTGAAATTTGTTTCGTTCCTAATTAGTTTTATTAATGAATTTCGACAAATTCGTTATTTCGGAAATATCCGAATAAACAAAAAAACTTTTAACAAATTTTTCCGACTATTTGCAAATTTGAATATTCAAAAATTCGGAAATTAGAAAACTTGAAAATTCAAAAATCTGAAATAATAACTTAATAATAACTTAACTATTACCAACTATTAAATTTTAGGTATTGGAATTTCCTTTCAAATATGGCTGTTAGTGAACGTAACGAATACGAATTTATCCAAAGTTACGAATTATACAGAATATTGAATACTGTATCTAAACGAATGGAACGTAACAAATTAATAATAAATAATAATAATAAAAACGTATTATTATTTATTATTAATTTGTTCCCTTCCATTTGTTTAGATGCGGTATTCGTTATTCTGGATAATTCATAACTTCGTATTCGCTGCGTTCACTTAAGCCCCGTACACACGGTCGGACTTTTGGCCAACAAACTTCATTTTGAGCAAGTTGGACCAACAACCTGACCGTGTGTATGCTCCATCGGACAAACTTTTTTTGCTTTTTTCTTGTTTTCATCGGACAAAAGTTGGGTCTGCAAACGGACAAACTTTTGCCCAACAAAAGTCCGATGGAGCAAAGTCCGACCGTGTGTACAGAAAACCATCGGACTTTTGTCCGATGGACAAAACAACTAATGTTAAAATCAACCAACAATAGCAGAAGTTGACCAAAGGGTGGCGGTAAAGAGCAGAAAAACCACGTGATGTTGCAAAAAGTTTTGGGAAAGTTTGCAGAAAAGTCAGAGCGTGTGTATGCTATGGGTGTTCCCGACCAACTCCGTTCGGACAAAAAGCCACGGAAAAGTCCGATAGAAGTCCGACCGTGTGTACGAGGCTTAACAGACAAATTTGAAAGGAAATTCCCATGCCTATAATTTAATAGTTATTATTAGTTAGTTAGTTATTCTTTAGAATTTTTGGATTTTCTTTCTTATTTTTGAATTTTTGAATTTCCGAATTACGATTAAACAAATTTTTCGGCAGTGCACATGTCTAGGACTCCCCCCTTCCTAAATGAATAATGCTGCTGGGAATGCAGGTTTATTGAAATAAACAGTTTGCTTGCAAACCTTTAAGCCCCGTACACTCGATCCGAATATCGTACGAAAAATGTCGTCCGAGGAAGAATCGTACGATAATCGGATCGTTAGTACAGAGCTTCGAGAGCCGATTATGACAGTTCATCCGATATTATTTTATCGGACATGCACGAAAATTTTCCTTGCACGATAACAAATCGTACGATTTTCATTTAGTCAGTATAGTTGTCGTCCGAAAATACAGTACAAATACATTACAACACATGACATCACTTCCGATTTTTTATTTCTGTCATACGAGAATTTTCGTGACTTTAATAACCTATTTAATTTTAAGCGACTATTAAGCGAAAAAAGTCGTACAATCTGTCGTACGATATTCGGATCGTGTGTACGGGGCATTAGTAACATGACATCCAACATCAGCAGAGGGTTGTAGGGTGCGGTCACTTAAATTGCGAGGTTCCAAATAACGAAACTTCAATGAAGAAACCAACTTTCCTATTGTTTCCCATGGTTCAATAAACCATACACTTTCAACTATGGGGATACAGTCCATGTCCCCTCCCTTCCCTCATTAGGGAGTGATCCAAAATGCTTCCCCAGAATGGGGGCACGCCACCCCTCATTTCTTATATACCTTGCTTCTGAAGTATGAATGGCAGGAAATGGTTGCCTACCAACCTTGAAGTGGAAGCTCCAAATTAAAGGACCTTACATCCCGCTATATGGCGTCTGCCAAATTTCATAATCCATCACACAGGGACCAGTGTTGGATGAATATAGCCGTAATAATTACCTGACAGGAAACGGGAGTGGAAAGGTCCATCAGACCCTGGATATTCCGCTTGTACCATGGGTCCAACATCCCGATGTAGTGAGAGATATCGTTAGTGCTTTCTTCGTCCCCTATTACATCCTGTTAAAAAAATAAAAAAGTATTTTACTTTGCTAAAAAGAAAGGAAGTATCTAAAAAATAGATTCAAAGAGATCACCATTTTCGAAATTGAAAAAAGGATGCCACAATACTATCGTTTTATGATATGCAAACTAAATGTCATCCAGGTTTAAGATCTACTTTAAACTACAGATATATGAAGTAACCATATACAGTTCTTAGCAATGAAAACAGCACAGTTAGATCTTTGTGTGCGTTGTGAGTTCACCTCTAGGCTGGTCGGTCCAGACGGGCTGGGAGACTTTAAAGGGGAACTTGGGCTTGTCAGTGATATACACGAAGTGGGGCTGTTCCTCTTCACTGGGACGTAGTACAACTGCAGCTTAAAAAACCTTGTTAACAGGGGACAGTTGCTTTCCTTCAACCTGAAAGAGAAAAAAAAAAAATCAATGTTCACTGGAACAAGAATTGAGAGAAAAGGGGGACACCTGTTGCTGTGACGACTCTGTAAGATGGAAATTCTCCTCGCTTTCGAGAGATTTCTTTTAATTTCCTGTTGTCTCCTGGACAGGAAGTGAAATCTCCCTGCTGGGTCGCACAGGCAGCTAGAAAATCAACACACAGAGGTTTTAACCTTTCCCTAATCTGAACAAAAAAGGTTGTCTAAAAATACATTTTAAAGGAGACGTACGGGGGAAGCTCGTTTGGCTTTACTTCTCCTGTGGATCACAGGAGTGCAGTTCGTTCTGCACTCCTGTGACCCATTTTCAGCAGACAGACTGAAGCCCGCTGTCAGCTGACATCACAGAGCTGGTCCTGGCTGGGGCAAGATTGCGACAATGAAGTCGTGATCCGCCCACATGCCTGGACCGACACCTGGCTCAGCCTCTCAGCAAGCCGCTGAGAGCCTGAGCCCGCCGCCCCTTCCACAGCCCAGCACGCCAGTGAGCGTGGGAGGGTCAAAGCAGAGCACTGTGACTGAGAGTCACTGTCTCTTTGCTCAGGGAGCTCTGGGAACCAAGCGATCTGCGGTGTTAATCGCTGGGTTCTCAGTGTTAGAGCCGGCGGGGGGACAGATGCTGCATCCAGGTAAGTATGATTCTGAAAGAAAAAAAGAAACTCCACACTTCTTTTAGGTACAAACATCATTGAAGAAAAGCAAAAATACAGCGGTCTGTGAATGTTCTCCTTGATTCAGGTCATAGTATACCTAGTAGTCATTATTCTAGCCTTTCTCAACATTTTTAAAATGGAGGAACGCTTGAAATGCCTTTCTGTCTTGGGGAACCTCTGCTAAGGCCCCATTCACACTTTCAACAGTCAACCTGCAATAGATAGTGCTGTTCTGGGCAGGATCACCAGCTAAGAAACTTTGCAATAGATTCACAAGAGTGTTAAGACTGTATACGGTGTTGAGTGTTAAGACTGTATACAGTAAAATGAGATTCCAAACATACTGAAGAACAGATTTTTGGTTTATGTACACTTCCAAACCTCAAAAATACCCAAACCCACCTCAGATTGCTGTAAGCCCGAGCTAATTTCCCAGAAATTCGGTCAGAACCAAACACCACAACCCTCAAAGTTGAAGCCTTAGAGTCCTCGTTGCAGCTGAGAAATGGTCTTCTGTTTAGGGCTAGCATTTGGTTCTGTTGGATCTCCCAAATATGGGCACCAAGTGCGTTTTGAGGAAGCGACTTGGATCTCTTGGACCGTTCCGGTACTCTCCTGGCTTGTGGGGTGTACAGGCTTCCTGCTCGCCTCAAGGGGAGACTCTGTTGAAGGTTGGACATTGAGCCCATTACAGAATGGGTTGGAGAATTGCCCAACTCTGCCTTCAGTTTGGCTTTGGGTCCATTATTCTTTGGTTTAAAGAACTTGCATATCTTCTGAGTGAACTTTCGGTTGACCCTTTCTTCTCGGTACTCTGTTTTGTCAGACATCTCCTGGGAGCTGTCATCACTGTCTTCCATGTATCCGCTGTCCACACAGCTGGACAAACTGGACACAAAGGACTTTGTGCTGTTGTCTATGATGTCACGTGGCAGGCTGGTGTTGGCTATATCCTCCTGAAAGTTGCTTGGGATGTTCCAGTAGACACAGCACCTTGACTGATTGGAGAAAACTGAGTCCCTTTGGTGACCTTCATTATTAACCTCCTCCTCTACCTCTTCCAATTCCTCGTCATCCTCATCCTCATCATCATCTTCCTCATTGACTTCATACTCTGGAGTAAGACACGTCGATCTAGTGCATCCTTCATTTAAAATGATATTATTCAGCACATCTGTCAAGACACAAAGGTAGTGAATTATATATTGACTTCATCTATGTATTACACATTAAGAAAAACAAACTGATCTGATTGTTAAGCAGCCCATAGATTATGCAATTTTCTTTCCTTCCACCACAGGTAGAAGGAAAGAAATTCGCTCAGTTCCTCCACCAACACTGTGTGGATGGGGGAATTCCTCCCACAGTGCTATTGTGCTCTGCTAGCGGGGAGAGCCGGGAGCCTTCCCTGCCGGCAGTGCTCCATTTTTTTTGGGGGGGGGGGGGGGCGGCAAACAAACCAAGGTCAAATGTTTGAAGCCGGCTATACATGGATCAAACTTCGGCCAGTTCACCAGGGATCAAATGGTGATCAATGTATGGGCACAAAAATCACAGCTATATGAGCTTGTTGGACATCCTACTCCATAATCATGGTTATTAATATAAAACTGGACCACTTTGTGGCTACAACACTCCCACTCTTCTGGGAAGGCTTTCCACAAGGTTTTGTAGGGTGTCTGTGTGATTTTGTGCCCATTTGTGAGGTACTGATGTTGAATGAAAAGACCTGGCCCACCATTGGTGTTCCAATTCATTCCAAAGGTGTTCAGTAGGGTTGAGGTCAGGTACTGATGTTGGAAGAGAAGACCTGGATCACCATTGGCCTTTCAGTGCATCCCAAAGGTGTTCAATAGTGTTGAGGTCAGGGCTCTGTGAAGGCCACTTGAGTTCCTCCATACCAAACTGATCAAACCATGCCCATATGGAGTTGGCTTTATGTACAATGCCAGGGTTCTGTAGGGACCGACCACATTTCAATACATGTATGGACATAAATTATAGCTGTATGAACTTGTTGGACATCCTACTCCAAAACCAGGGTCATTAATATGGAGCTGGACCCCTGTGTGGCTATAAGACTCCCACCATTGGCGGTGCGTCCATAGTGGGCGCAGGAGCGCCGCCCCCTCTCTCCTGCACCCGTCACTCAACAGTAGATAAATCCATGCATTGCATGAATCTATCTATTGTCGCCGCTGCCGCCCCCTATTCAGGTGGCCGGCCCCCCGTTGAGCGCCGGCGATCTGAATTACATTGGTAGGTGTGTTTTGGAAGTGCTTGATTAGAGCCATATAGGCTCTAATAGGCTTCCTGATTAGAGCCTGTGGGCTCTAATCGGCTTCCAAATGGTTAAACAGTGGGCGCACTGCTGTGCCTTCCCTGTTTAAACAATGCTGTGTTAGGGAATCGCTTCCCTAACACTGACCCGCCTCTCAGCCAATCAGGTGCACCAGGTCTGGTTACCGGTCACCTGATTGGCTGAAGCGACAGGTGAGTAGAGATGACATTGAGGACTCGGAGGGCGCGTGGAGGAGGACAGCGCTGACCCAAGAAAGGTAGGTGTCGGTTGGGGGGGCAAACTGGCATCATTAGAGGGGGCAAACTGGCATCATTAGAGGGGGCAAACTGGCTGCATTTCAGGGGGCACACTGGCTGCATTTGAGGGGGCACACTGGCTGCATTTGAGGGGGAAAACTGGCGGCATTTGAGGGGGCAAACTGGCTGTATTTGAGGGGGCAAACTTGCTGCATTTGAGGGGGCAAACTGGCGGCGTTTGATGGGCACAGTGGCTGCGTTTGATGGGCACAGTGGCGGCAATTGATGGGCACAGTGGCGGCAATTGATGGGCACAGTGGCAGCGTTTGATGGGCACAGTGGCTGGGTTTGATGAGCACAGTGGCTGCGTTTGATGGGCACAGTGGCTGGGTTTGATGAGCACAGTGGCTGCGTTTGATGGGCACAGTGGCTGCATTTGATGGGCACAGTGGCTGCATTTGATGGGCACAGTGGCTGCGTTTGATGGGCACAGTGGCTGGGTTTGATGAGCACAGTGGCTGCGTTTGATGGGCACAGTGGCTGCATTTGATGGGCACAGTGGCTGCATTTGATGGGCACAGTGGCTGCGTTTGATGGGCACAGTGGCTGCGTTTGATGGGCACAGTGGCTGCGTTTGATGGGCACAGTGGCTGCGTTTGATGAGCACAGTGGCGGCAATTGATGGGCACAGTGGCTGCGTTTGATGGGCACAGTGGCGGCAATTGATGGGCACAGTGGCTGCGTTTGATGAGCACAGTGGCTGCGTTTGATGGGCACAGTGGCTGCGTTTGATGGGCACAGTGGCTGCATTTGATGGGCACAGTGGCTGCGTTTGATGGGCACAGTGGCGGCAATTGATGGGCACAGTGGCTGCATTTGATGGGCACAGTGGCTGCGTTTGATGGGCACAGTGGCGGCAATTGATGGGCACAGTGGCAGCGTTTGATGGGCACAGTGGCTGGGTTTGATGAGCACAGTGGCTGCGTTTGATGGGCACAGTGGCTGCATTTGATGGGCACAGTGGCTGCATTTGATGGGCACAGTGGCTGCGTTTGATGGGCACAGTGGCGGCAATTGATGGGCACAGTGGCTGCGTTTGATGGGCACAGTGGCTGCGTTTGATGAGCACAGTGGCGGCAATTGATGGGCACAGTGGCTGCGTTTGATGGGCACAGTGGCGGCAATTGATGGGCACAGTGGCTGCGTTTGATGAGCACAGTGGCTGCGTTTGATGGGCACAGTGGCTGCGTTTGATGGGCACAGTGGCGGCAATTGATGGGCACAGTGGCTGCGTTTGATGGGCACAGTGGCGGCAATTGATGGGCACAGTGGCTGCGTTTGATGGGCACAGTGGCTGCGTTTGATGAGCACAGTGGTGGCAATTGATGGGCACAGTGGCTGCGTTTGATGTTTTTTTTTTCCAGTTTGTTTGCGCCCCCCCCAAAAAATTTTGAACACCAGCTGTCACTGACTCCCACTCCACTGGAAGGCTTTCCACAAGGTTTTATAGGGTGTCAGTGGGATTTTGTACTCCTTTGTAAGGTCAGATACTGGTGTCGGATGACAAGACAAGACCTGGTTTGCAATTCAACCTCAAGGTGTTCAGTAGGGTTGAGGTCAGGTACTGATGTTGGAAGATAAAACCTGGAACACCATTGGCCTTTCAATTCATCCCAAAGGTTGTTCAGTAGGGTTGGGAGGTCAGGGCTCTGTGCAGGCCACTCAAGTTCCTCCACGCCAAACTGGTCAAACCACGTCCTTATGGAGCTGGCACAGCAATACTAAAAAAGAAAGGGGTCTTCCCCCAAATGGTTACCACAAGGTCGGAGGAGTACAGTTGTCTTTGTATCATGTAGTATTACCAGGACCCTCCACTGGAAACACCTGAGCTCAATCATTTGGTGGGCTCCACCTACTATTGACCATATAAGCCAATGGGATCTCATGCTTACCGAAGTTGTCCTGGTCCCAGCTGTATGTGTAACATTTGGGCACCGGCAGGGAGATCGGCAGGAAATGATCAGTGGAAATAGGAACTAAAAAGAGAGAGAGAATTTTTTTTATTTTTTATAGTTTTTCATTTTGTTTATTGGAATATAAGGAAGAATGAAGCAAATATACATTATATTGTCAAAAGTATTGGGACACCTGCCTTTACACGCACATGAACTTTATTGGCTTCCCAGTCTTAAGCCTCGTACACACGATCGGATTTTCAGCAGACAAAGCGTCAGACTTTTGTCTGAAGGGCGTTGGCCATGAACTTGTCTTGCATACAAAACGGCACACAATTGTCGGCCAACAAACACAAACGTAGTGACGTACTACGTGAAATTTCAGCTCTTGATTGCCACCGTTTGGGCACCTTCTGCTAATGTCGTGTTTGGTGAGCACTGATTCCGAGCATGCGTGTTTGTACTTTGGAGTTTTGTCTGACGGACTTGTGTACACACGATAGGAAAATCTAACAGATCGTTGTCCACGGAAAATTTATAAGCCTACCATCCGACATTTGTCGGCGGAAAGTCTGACAACAATTGTCTGATGGAGCGTACAAACGGACGGATTTTAGGCCAACAGTCTGTCATCACACAATTCCCGTCGGAAAATCCTATCGTGTGTACGAGGCTTAAGTCCGGAGGGTTCAATATTGAGTTGGCCCCGCCCTTTGCCGCTATAACAGCTTCAACTCTTCTGGGAAGGCCGTCCACAAGGTTTAGGAGGGTGTCTATGGGAATGTTTGACCATTCTTCCAGAAGAGCATTTGTGAGGTCAGGCACTGATGTTGGATGAGAAGGCCTGGCTCACAGTCTCCGCTCTAATTCATCCCAAAGGTGTTCTATGGGGTTGAGGTCAGGACTCTGTGCAAGCCAGTCAAGTTCCTCCACCCCAAACTCGCTCATCCATGTCTTTTATGGACCTTGCTTTGTACACTGGTCCAAATCATTTGGTGGTGTGGGGTTGTTTTTCAGGGGTTGGGTTCGGCCCCCTAGTTCCAGTGAAGGGAACCCTTAAGGTGTCAGCATACCAAGACATTTTGGACAATTTCATGCTCCCAACTTTGTGGGAACAGTTTGGGGACGGCCCCTTCCTGTTCCAACATGACTGAGCACCAGTGCACAAAGCAAGGTCCATAAAGACATGGAGGAGCGAGTTTGGGGTGGAGGAACTTGACTGGCCTGCACAGAGTCCTGACCTTAACCCCATAGAACACATTTGGGATGAATTGGAGCAGATATTGCGAGCCAGGCCTTCTCATCCAACTCCTAAACCTTGTGGACGGCCTTCCCAGAAGAGTTGAAGCTGTTATAGCTGCAAAGGGCGGGACCAACTCAATATTGAACCCTCCAGACTAAGACTGGGATGCCATTAAAGTTCATGTGTGTGTAAAGGCAGGCGTCCCAATACTTTTGACAATATAGTGTTAATTTTATATCTGTTTATAGATCACATTGGAAGATTAATAATGACTGCTTAGTATTTATTATAGACAACCTGTACAGTCTTCTTCTATAGATGATATGTACTCTAATTTTCAGGAGAGGGATCAGTGACAACCCTGACTACCTAGAGGAGTATAAAGTGATCAGACTCCGTCTTTCTTTCCCATGACACTCTGTGGTCACATGACTATCGTGAAAGAAGATAAAGCCTCTAATATTGGGGGTCTTAACCTTTTTTATGATGACAGACCCCCAACTGATTGCCCAGTATGTCCCTCCCTATACCCCATCACCAGACTGTCCAATCATCATCACCAGTCCTACTTGGTACCTTTCTCTGACACTTAATATTGCTTAGGGGCCCCGCCCAGGAAACTGTGATCCTATGAAGTGGAAGTCGCTGTGAGGGGGCGGGCTGGGGAGTGGGTCCAACCTGACCCAAGGCACATCGCAGAGATGAAGATATTCCAGGAGCCGCAGATTATTCCCGGTCCTGCAACAGATAAAAGCAGCCCAAGCCACGCCCCCAATGTGTTTTACCCCGCCCCCGAGGGTTAATTCTTACATCTCCTTCTCTGCCCCGTGATGGCCCCATTCCTCCATCACTAGAATTATGGAGCCCGATTGGTTTTCCCTCTCGGTGTCCCGATTCCTCCTCTAGCTGCTCTCTGGATGGACATCTTCATGTTTAGAAGGAATCATTTCTCACCTGTTACATCCCCCAGCAGTCCCGCCTCTTTCCCAATTTCCTGCAATCTCTCCTTTAGCCAGTCCCGTTTTCTGTCTGCATTGTTCTCGCTGGCCGAGTGTTCCAAAGCCTCCGTCAGAGCTGCAAACACGGCTTCAAGTTCTGCTAAAGTCTTCAACTGGAAGAGAAAAATGTTTTATCAATTAGCAAATATTAACGAAAAAGGTATTTCCACCCCACTGAGGCCAAAGGGCGAGATGTGACCCTTGGGACACCAATGATGGGACACTATTCCTCCCACTGACACCAATGATGGGACACTATTCCTCCCACTGACACCAATGATGGGGCACTATTCCTCCCACTGACACCAATGATGGGACACTATTTCTCCCACTGACACCAATGATGGGACACTATTCCTCCCACTGATACCAATGATGGGGCACTATTCCTCCCACTGATACCAATGATGGGACACTATTCCTCCCACTGACACCAATGATGGGACACTATTCCTCCCACTGACACCAATGATGGGGCACTATTCCTTCCACTGATACCAATGATGGGACACTATTCCTCCCACTGACACCAATGATGGGACACTATTCCTCCCACTGACACCAATGATGGGGCACTATTCCTCCCACTCAGTAGTGTATTTAGGTTTTGTGCTGCCCTAGGCCTGACTAAACTCGTGCACCCCCTAATTTAAATATGACCTACCCCTTCCTGGCAAGGCCACACCCCTTTCTGTTTAAGACCCAAATGAATGCCTCTCAGAATATATAGAGAAAAATAAATGAATATCACACCAACCTAAAGGGATGTGTATGAGTTCACTATAAAATCCATAAAAAACAACATATGTAATCGTGAAGGAAAAAGAAAAACATGTGCAGTGTCCATCAAAATAACCCGTGAAGGCACAATACAAGGAAGGACATGTAGGCTGTAGGTCATCAAGGAAAAAACATCTTCCGACTATAGGAAACAGATGAAACACTCTTACCAGAGTCCGTGGATCTGCCTACCGTGGTAGCAGATCATGTAAGCATGGGAAATCCAGCCACAGGACCAGTCGACTTGTCTGATGACTCCTATGCTGTTGGAATCTTGGCCGTTACGACTCGACAATCCTCGGATCCGAACCTTGGATGGATATCCCCAATGGATACAACGAACCTGGACTCCTAGGGTATCACCCTGTTTCCAATTGGTATAAGAGAAATTCGACCACCAAAGACCCCCAAAAGGGGTAACTGAATGATGCAGAGTAACTCCAGGTAAGCCCTCTCCGAATCCCATGCAGGAAAGAAAGAGACAAGGCTCCAATGGTGCAGGTCAAAAAGGTAGTACATGTATACGGTTTTATTGGAATAAAACCACAAAGATTAACATAAAAAGTGATCACAAATAAGAATAAAACAAAGCAACATGGGGAGTGGCGTACCAAGCCCTACGCGTTTCGTCTACATAAGACTTCTACTGGGGCATCAACCTACTCCCCCATATTGCTCAAATATTTATACATAAAACACTCCAAACTAAAAGAGGAAACCACCAATCAGGTGGATTGCCACCTTGTGGATCTATGATTGGAGGAGAGCAGATTGGCTACCCAATCAAACTCGCAGCCTCCCAACAAGAGCCAAGAGAAAAACAACATAGGCAGAAACTCCTCCCAGGTCAGCTATCACAGCTTGTTTGACCCCGGAAGTGATATTCCCTAAGCCAATGAAACATAATTTAAAAAGCCCGCCAAAAAATAGGGGCGGTGGTAATGTGCAGTAATACACACCCACACACTAAACCACCATTCCCCCTGCACATATAGGTTATCATGTGCTAATCCCCAGTTGCATATATGGCATGCTTGTCCCATCGTACATAACACATGTACGATTAACATGGGAGCATAGATCTCTGTTCCAAACTCTCCCCTCGGTGGGACGCCGGAACACATAAAAAGTCACGTGGTGCAGCGACGTGAATATCGTGGCCGTCACGTGAACCGCAACGAATGGAACGCATCGCAGGTTGGATGAACAGCCGCATAGCGTAC
Source organism: Rana muscosa (assembly GCA_029206835.1). NCBI lineage: Eukaryota > Metazoa > Chordata > Amphibia > Anura > Ranidae > Rana > Rana muscosa. The sequence continues at coordinate 7,376,250 of CM055128.1, forward strand.
GTATCCACGTTGCGCAAGAGGCAAGACCGCACTCCGAATCCAAGACAGTGATCCAGCAGAGGACGAGCGTCTCCACTCGTCATGTGACTGATCCGGGCATGCATCCAAAATTCTCATCTGGATGCCTGGCCGGGCAACTCAGTAGAAAAGGATTCAGAATGGGCCTTAACACATGAAAGGCATCCAATAATGAATTGAGGTGCCATCTTGTGGACAAACATGGAACTGTATCAAATACGATGTATGCTCACTAATAATACAATACTATTGTTAACTTCAAGCTCATAAATAATACATTAAAATGCCATCTTATGGACCAATGAAAAGAGAAATATGTAGGGCTATATCAAACAGCCCACATATTCCCTGATCTGCGAATATTGCTAACTTAAAACTTAGTTATACAGACGCACCGCAGATGACGATAGTGCTAGAGAGATAAAAAATCTCTAATTGATAACTCTGATACACATGAACCCCAAGGTATATGGAACAATATTTCACCTAAAATCAAAAAAACACCCAACATCTAAGAATAGAAATGAATAATAATATAGGGATAACTAATGGAGGGGGGTAGCCCGTATATTGTTGAAACAAAAGGGATTGTCATGCCGTATTAATAAACGAATTTATATCCCACTCCACGTTCATGCCAAAAGGTTGGTATGTACGGAGTTCATAGATCCAAAACGTTTCCAAACGGGACACCCCACGTATGCGGGACAAATTGGTCAATCACCAAAAATTGTGTTCCCATAGGGTCACGGTTGTGGTGTTGAAGATAGTGTCGGGGGACACTGTGGTTGGTTTTGCCCAGCTTAATATTATTGATATGCTCGTTGACCCGAATCGAAAAAGTCCTAATAGTGCGACCAATATATTGTCTTTTACAGTAAAAGACAATATATTGGTCGCACTATTAGGACTTTTTCGATTCGGGTCAACGAGCATATCAATAATATTAAGCTGGGCAAAACCAACCACAGTGTCCCCCGACACTATCTTCAACACCACAACCGTGACCCTATGGGAACACAATTTTTGGTGATTGACCAATTTGTCCCACACTGGAGGGGCGAGTCCCGCATACGTGGGGTGTCCCGTTTGGAAACGTTTTGGATCTATGAACTCCGTACATACCAACCTTTTGGCATGAACGTGGAGTGGGATATAAATTTGTTTATTAATACGGCATGACAATCCCTTTTGTTTCAACAATATACGGGCTACCCCCCTCCATTAGTTATCCCTATATTATTATTCATTTCTATTCTTAGATGTTGGGTGTTTTTTTGATTTTAGGTGAAATATTGTTCCATATACCTTGGGGTTCATGTTTATCAGAGTTATCAATTAGAGATTTTTTATCTCTCTAGCACTATCGTCATCTGCGGTGCGTCTGTATAACTAAGTTTTAAGTTAGCAATATTTGCAGATCAGGAAATATGTGGGCTGTTTGATATAGCCCTACATATTTCTCTTTTCATTGGTCCATAATGTATTTATTTATGAGCTTGAAGTTAACAATAGTATTGTATTATTAGTGAGCATACATCGTATTTGATACAGTTCCATGTTTGTCCACAAGATGGCACCTCAATTCATTATTGGATGCCTTTCATGTGTTAAGGCCCATTCTGAATCCTTTTCTACTGAGTTGCCCGGCCAGGCATCCAGATGAGAATTTTGGATGCATGCCCGGATCAGTCACATGACGAGTGGAGACGCTCGTCCTCTGCTGGATCACTGTCTTGGATTCGGAGTGCGGTCTTGCCTCTTGCGCAATGTGGATACGTACGCTATGCGGCTGTTCATCCAACCTGCGATGCGTTCCATTCGTTGCGGTTCACGTGACGGCCGCGATATTCACGTCGCTGCACCACGTGACTTTTTATGTGTTCCGGCGTCCCACCGAGGGGAGAGTTTGGAACAGAGATCTATGCTCCCATGTTAATCGTACATGTGTTATGTACGATGGGACAAGCATGCCATATATGCAACTGGGGATTAGCACATGATAACCTATATGTGCAGGGGGAATGGTGGTTTAGTGTGTGGGTGTGTATTACTGCACATTACCACCGCCCCTATTTTTTGGCGGGCTTTTTAAATTATGTTTCATTGGCTTAGGGAATATCACTTCCGGGGTCAAACAAGCTGTGATAGCTGACCTGGGAGGAGTTTCTGCCTATGTTGTTTTTCTCTTGGCTCTTGTTGGGAGGCTGCGAGTTTGATTGGGTAGCCAATCTGCTCTCCTCCAATCATAGATCCACAAGGTGGCAATCCACCTGATTGGTGGTTTCCTCTTTTAGTTTGGAGTGTTTTATGTATAAATATTTGAGCAATATGGGGGAGTAGGTTGATGCCCCAGTAGAAGTCTTATGTAGACGAAACGCGTAGGGCTTGGTACGCCACTCCCCATATTGCTTTGTTTTATTCTTATTTGTGATCACTTTTTATGTTAATCTTTGTGGTTTTATTCCAATAAAACCGTATACTACCTTTTTGACCTGTACCATTGGAGCCTTGTCTCTTTCTTTCCTGCATGGGATTCGGAGAGGGCTTACCTGGAGTTACTCTGCATCATTCAGTTACCCCTTTTGGGGGTCTTTGGTGGTCGAATTTCTCTTATACCAATTGGAAACAGGGTGATACCCTAGGAGTCCAGGTTCGTTGTATCCATTGGGGATATCCATCCAAGGTTCGGATCCGAGGATTGTCGAGTCGTAACGGCCAAGATTCCAACAGCATAGGAGTCATCAGACAAGTCGACTGGTCCTGTGGCTGGATCTCCCATGCTTACATGATCTGCTACCACGGTAGGCAGATCCACGGACTCTGGTAAGAGTGTTTCATCTGTTTCCTATAGTCGGAAGATGTTTTTTCCTTGATGACCTACAGCCTACATGTCCTTCCTTGTATTGTGCCTTCACGGGTTATTTTGACAGACACTGCACATGTTTTTCTTTTTCCTTCACGATTACATATGTTGTTTTTTATGGATTTTATAGTGAACTCATACACATCCCTTTAGGTTGGTGTGATATTCATTTATTTTTCTCTATATATTCTGAGAGGCATTCATTTGTTTTTTCCTTAATTACCAGCGCTACTTTTTTATTCCTATCACGTTTACAATTTTCGTCACATTGTTGTGTAGCTGCTTTTTGTTTCTTGTTTTTTAGTTTTTACACTTAGCGCAATATTTTTTCTATTTTTCACTGTTTAAGACCCACCCTGAAATTTTTGAGTGGGGACACTAGTTCTTAGGGTCTGGGGAGGGGGGGCAATGGATTCCCTTAATTTGCATAGATTTCCTCTCACTTCCTGTTTGGCTATGGGGCAGGAAGTGAAGGGAATTCTCTGCAATGGCACAGGGATGTTAAAAAATAAACTGACAGGGGCTCTAACCCCCCCCCCCCTTACTCTATCCAAAATGAAAAAAAAAAGTGTTGCCTATAGTTCTACTTTAAGCACAAATTTCTGATAATTTTATGGAGAGGACTAAGAAGATATAACCATGCCAATGGTGCAGCAGAAAACATATAGCACAGTGGTTTGTGGTCCAGGATGATAGGACAGTCAAAATTAGAAGCAGCTTGCGTTACACTAACAGTGTAGCACAAGCCGGTGGGGACTCTTTCCGTGCTGCCCCCCTGCAAAGTGCTGCCCTAGGCCTGGGCCTTGTTGGCCTAGGCCAGGATACAGCATTGCTCCCACTGACACCAATGATGGGCCCAGTGGCGGCTGGTGCTCAAAATTTTTGGAGGGGCGCAAACAAACTGAAAAAAAAAAAAAAACAATTGCCACCACTGTGTCCATTAAACGCAGCCACTGTGCCCAAACGCAACCAGTTTGTCCCCTCAAATGCAGCCAGTTTGTTTCCATATACAGCCAGTGTGCCCCAATATATATATATAACCAGTGTGCCCCCATATATACAGCCAGTGTGCCCCCCATATACAGCCAGTGTGCCCCCCATATACAGCCAGTGTGTCCCCATATATACAGCCAGTGTGCCCCCATATATACAGCCAGTGTGCCCCCATATATACAGCCAGTGTGCCCCCATATATACAGCCAGTGTGCCCCCATATACAGCCAGTTTGTCCCCCATATACAGCCAGTTCCCCCCATATTCAGCCAGTTTGTCCCCCATATACAGCCAGTTCCCCCCATATTCAGCCAGTGTGTCCCCCATATTCAGCCAGTTTGTCCCCCATATACAGCCAGTTCCCCCCATATACAGCCAGTGTGTCCCCCATATACAGCCAGTGTGTCCCCCATATTCAGCCAGTTCCCCCCATATTCAGCCAGTTCCCCCCAAATGCAGCCTGTCCCCCCCCCCCCCCCCCCCAGCCCTGCACTTACCTTCCTCGGTCCGCGCCGTCCTCGATGTGTTCTCCCGCCCTCGATGTCGCTTCAGCCAATCAGGTTACCGGTAACCAGATCCGGTGAACCTGATTGGCTGAAACCTCCACAGTCTTCTCCAAGGAACGCACCCCCGTGCGTACCTTGGAGGAGTTTTTGGAAGCCGAATACAGCCTGAGAGCTGTATTCGGAAAGCCTATCAGAGCCGTTGGCTCTGATGGACACTTCCAAGTCACACCCACCGCTCTAATTCATATGGCCGGCGCTCACTAGGAGGCCGGCCATATGAATAGTGGGCAGCGCGGCAGCGGTGACAATACACAGATTCATGCAATGCATGAATCTGTGTATTGTCTTTCAGTGGCGGTGCAGGAGCGAGAGGGGGCGGCGCTCCGGCGCCCTCTATGGACGCACCGCCACTGGATGGGACACTATTCCCCCCACTGACATCAATGATGGGGCACTATTCCTCCCACTGACACCAATGATGGGACACTATTCCTCCCACTGACACCAATGATGGGACACTATTCCTCCCACTGACACCAATGATGGGGCACTATTCCTCCCACTGACACCAATGATGGGACACTATTCCTCCCACTGACACCAATGATGGGACACTATTCCTCCCACTGACACCAATGATGGGGCACTATTCCTCCCACTGACACCAATGATGGGGCACTATTCCTCCCACTGACACCAATGATGGGGCACTATTTCCCCCACTGACACCAATGGTGGGACACTATTCCTCCCACTGACACCAATGATGGGGCACTATTCCTCCCACTGACACCAATGATGGGGCACTATTCCTCCCCACTGACACCAATGATGGGGCACTATTCCTCCCGCTAATACCAATGATGGGGCACTATTCCTCCCACTGACACCAATGATGGGGCACTATTCCTCCCACTAATACCAATGATGGGGCACTATTCCTCCCACTGACTTCTGGGACCATTCACAAAGCGCAGCACATACCTTGAGTGTATCTCCAATGGCTGAGATCTGGCTGGAAGGGCCCAGGCTGGCCTGGTAGAGGTGTTGGATGAGGGAGATGTATTTGTTCTCAGCACTTTGCTCTGTGCTACTCAGATGTTCAGCAACTGATAGGAACTCTCTAGGAAGCTCCGCGGGGTTCACCAACAGCACCGTTCTATGAAGTGTCCAGAAATAATCAATCAGATTTTGTGTTTACCGATTATTATTATTATTATTATTATTATTTAATCCTATCTAATGACTATAATTAATAATATTACTTTTTGATAATATTAATTTTGATTATGTTTAAGATTATTATAAATTTTTGATAATATTAATTATGTTTAATCCTATCTATAAGATTATTATTAATATTATTCATTTTTGATCATATTAATTTTGATTATGTTTAATCCTATCTAATGATTATTATAAATGTTTGATAGGATTAAACATAATCAATAATAATATTATCAAACATTTATAATAATCATTAGATAGGATTAAACATAATATTAATATTGATTATCTATAAGATTATTATTAATATTATTAATTTTTGATAATATTAATATTGATTATGTTTAATCCTATCAAAAATGAATAATAATCAATAGATAGGATTAAACATAATAGAAATGAATATGATCAAAAATGTATAATATTAATAATAATAATCTTATAGATATTGATTATGTTTAATCCTATTAATATTATCAAAAATGTATAATAATCATTAGATAGGATAAACATAATCAAAATTAATAATATCAAAAAGTAATAATATTATTATTGATTATGTTTAATCCTATCTAATGATTATTAATATTATCTATAAGATTATTAATTTTTAATAATTTTTGATCATATTCATCTTGATTATGTTTAATCCTATCTAATGACTATAATTATTATTAATTTTAGATTTTTGATAATAATTTTGATAAAATTTTAATTTTGAATACTAAGAATCATTTTGACATTTGATTTTTATCATCACAAAACTATCTTAACAACAAACACACAAGAGCAATAATAATACATGAGGTGCCTAACGGACTGTAGTTACTCTGTGCACCAGCAGATGGCAGCACATGACAATATGAATCATTTACAATAGGCTTATGTATGACAAAGTCTTCTCAAAAAACTCTTGTTGCCCATGAAGGCCAATCGGCTTCTGTCATTTCTGCGGAGCAAAATTGAAAAGGAGGACAATCTTTGATTGCTATGGGTGGCAAGAAATTATCCTCTTTAGCGCTCTTTTCATACATATTCACAATATTTTGTTGCAACCCTATTTCCAGGAAACAAGTACCGTATTTATCGGCGTATAACACGCACAGGCGAATAACACGCACCCTAAATTTAAGAGGGAAGTTTTAGGAAAAAAACTTTCCACAGCCCCCTACGTATAACACGCAGGCACAGTTTACCCTCTATTTTCAGGGTAAAAAAGTGAGTGTTATACGCCAATAAATACAGTAATTATATTGGTTCTCCTCTGTGCTACACAATTTGTTTTGCATGTTTACTTTTCTCATACTCTATTATAATATCTTGTGCTGCCATCTAGTGTTGGAATCTATTCCCAGTCATCCCTGTTACTGAGATAGCTTCATTGACTGCTATTCTTTGTTCAAACACGATTGCACACCTCACTTCCATTCTATCACTCTGCGTTCTGTGAACATCAAGTTGCTCTTCACAGCTTGCCTGATCATTGGACTGCTATCGTTACATAACATTATCTGATGCTGGCGCTAATGATTTGTATCTGCATAGCAAAATAGCATAGCGCAGTTGCAGAAAGAACTTTGCATCTGGTTACAAATCACTGCAGAAAATATGCAAATGGATGTGTAGCTGCCACAGAGTTCCTGGTGTGACAAAGCCTAAATCCCAATACTAATTGGGGAGGGGGGGGACTCTAACCCTCTCGCGGGAATCCCCAGAATGCTCCTCTAGGAAGCGGTACTCACAGGATGCTGGGCAGGGAGGATTTCGTTAGGAGACCTTGCTCTGCTCTCACCAGGCGCTGGTAGGAAATTCCTGTACACACAATAAAAATAAAATACAACATCAGTTAGGCATTCCATGATGATGTACATAAACTATAGCAGGAGGGGGCAGGCCAAATAGCTTAGGCTGGTATTTTCATAATAGAAAGGATGAATGTGACAGGGGTCACTGTGGGCACAGGGTGAGCCAGGAAATAACTGACATTGAGAATATGTCTTGGATTGCTTTAAAATGGGACAGTAATATTAATCCACAATATTTACTGTTTGTTGATCCTGAACTCAACAGGTTAAATGAAAGGGCTGATGTGTTCAACTTCAATCACCCACCTGCCTGTTGTGATGTAAATTAATCTAGGATGGCTTCTGAGGATCTTTCATTGTGATAATTAACTCTGTACTTGTGGGTATTGTAAATTAGCAGACAGACAGGCTGGGGAACATAAAGGTCATGCATAGTCATTTAAGATGTAAAGGGATTAGCTAATGAACTCACCTATTGTCTGCTAAGAGGTGTCAGATGTGTATTGGGAGCTCGTTATGTAACCATTGTGTGATGTTGTTGGTGGAGTTGTTCATTTGGACTACAGTATTCTTTTAGTGTATATAAGGGCCTGTCTTTTCTCAATAAATGGGCTCAGACCAGTTGGAAATAGACAGAGTGTTTGTCTTGTTTTTCTGGAAGAATTATTCCTATGGGAAGCGGTCGCCTGACTGTGGAGTGTCGCCAGCGGATGTGTGTTCGGAGAGGGAATATCTTAAACGGCGTTAACCCCTTTCATACTTGGGGTGCCGTTAAAATGAACTTTGGGGATATTCTGGCTCTTTATTGCTACTTTCACACTGGGGCCACCCGAGCGGGAGCGCTAAAGCGCCGCCCGTTTAAGTGCCGCTTTTCGGCCACTAAAGGGGCACTTTTAACCCCCCGCCCGTTATGCGGCCGAAGAAGGGGTTAAAAGCGGCCGTGTTGCGGGCGGCGCTTCTGAAGCACTTTTCAGGCGCTTTGGTAGCGCTGCCCATTCATTTCAATGGGCAGCGAGGTTTGGGAGTGCTGTATACAGCGCCCCCAAAAAGCCCTGCCCATTGAAATGAATATGCAGCGCTTCCAAAGCACCTGAAAAGCGCTTCCGAAGCACCGCAACACGGGCGCTTTTAACCCCTTCTTCGGCCGTAAAGATGCTGCTTGCAGAACTTTTTCTAACGTCCCGCAAGCGCACCGGGTGTAAAAGCACTCAGGCTTTCACATTCAGGCAGCAGGGGAGGCAGTTTTCAGGCACTTTACAGGCGCTATTTCTGGTGCTAAAATGCCTGAAAACTGCCTTCAGTGTGAAAGGGGTCTAAGTGATTGTAAACTTCAGACATGAAATATGAACAAAGCATATCCCTCTATATAGTGTGTACTTGTCTCAGTCCAGAGCACTAAAGCTGGATACACACTATACAATTTTCTTTAGATTTGTTTCCTTTAGATTTACCAAAACCATATAATATGACATCAGACCTAAACACTTTCATTTGGTATGCAGTCAGGCAGGCCTTCGCACTACATAGTTGAAGGTGAATCTAAACAAAATCGAACAACAAAAGTTGTATACTGTGTATCCAGTCACTTCTGTCTGCTGCCTCCTTCCTTTGATTTCTAACTGAGTGACTTCTGACCCCAAGTTTTCCTGACCCCAAGAGAAAAAAGGACACTGGTGAGAGCTCCAGCACACAGCCTGTGATTGGTGGCCTCAGCTCTGTTCCTGTGTGCTGTGTGAAGGGGGGGTGTCCCTTCCATCCCTCCCCTCCAATCAGCTCTCAGAGCTCTCCTCACTGAGCTCTGCAGTGTGTAAATTCAGCTCTCCGTCTCCTGTTTTCTGATAGCTCAGACAAGCTTTATGTATTCTGGACTTTGAACGGATGTAGAGAAGAGGTGACTGCAGATACGCCGGTACAACTTATGTAGGAGGATTTGTGTCATCTCTGTGTTTTACCTGAGGCCAATCAGTTCACTGGGTATATGTAAGAGTTTACAATCACTTTAAGACAAGGCAAGTATGCGTGCAAGGTAATCAAAAGTAAGCCTACAGCCAGGGCCAAAAGTTTTGAGGATGACACAAATAATAATTATTATAAAGTCTGCTGCCTCCGTTTTTATGGTGACAATTTGCATATAACTCAAGAATGTTATGAAGAGCGATCAGATGAATTGTAATTATTTGCAAAGTCCCTCTTTGCCATGAAAATTAACTTAAACTCCCCCCAAAAAAAAAACATTTCCACTGCATTTCAGCCCCCCCACAAAAGGACCAGCTGACATCATGTCAGTGGTTCTCTCGTTAACACAGGTGTCAATGTTGATGAGGACAAGGCTGGAAATCACTCTGTAATGCTGATTGACTTAGAATAACAGACTGAAAGCTTTAAAGGAGGGTGGTGCTTGAAATCATTGTTCTTCTTCTGTTAACCATGGTTACCTGCAAGGAAACACGTGCAGTCATCATTGCTTTGCGCAAAAGGGCTTCACAGGCAAGGAAATTGCTGCTACTGAGATTGCACCCAAATCGACCATTAGGCCTCATGCCCACGGACGTTTTTACAGCCGCGTTTTTTACAGCTTAAAAACGCATGTCCATTATTGTATAAATTTTTCGACTTTATTTTTTTCTAAAAAAAAAAACCCGCCGGAGCTCAAAAAAGTAATCACTGCGTTTTTGCGTATTTTTGAGTGTTTTTGCGCGGTTTTTAACGCTTCACGTTTTTTATGCCTAGCGCCGACGCTGGGGAACGCACTGGTCCTGGGTTTTTTTAAAGCTTAAAAATGCCTATGCTATTTGCAGCTCAAAAATGCCTAGGTTTAGTTAGTCTAAAAGCTATAGACTAACATGGACAGGCGTTTTTAAGCTGTAAAAAACACTCAAAAACGCGGCTGTAAAAACGTCCGTGGGCATGAGGCCTTAATCTCATCAGCAAGAACTTCAAGGAGAGGGGATAAATTGTTGTGAAGAAGGCTTCAGGGCACCCAAGAAAGTCCAGCAAGCGCCAGTACTGTCTCCTACAGTGGATTCAGCTGCGGGATCCGGGCACCACCAGTGCAGAGCTTGCTCAGGAATGGCAGCAGGCAGGTGTGAGGACATCGGCAGGCACAATGAGGAGAAGACTTTTGGAGGATGGCCTGGTGTCAAGAAGGATAGCAAAGAAGCCACTTCTCTCCAGGAAAAACAGAGACAGACGGATATTCTGCAAAAGTTACAGGGATTGGACTGCTGAGGGCTGGAGTAAAGTAATTTTCTCTGATGAATCCCCTTTCCGATTGTTTGGGGCATCCGGAAAAAAAAAAACTTGTTTGGAAAACCATCAGTCTGTGTCATGCATCTCATGTGTGGGGTTGCTTATCAGCCAAAAGGAGTGGGCTCACTCAAAAATTTCCCTAAAGCCCTGTACACACGATCGGATATCCTATGGATTCTAATCCGATGGTTTTGTCCATCGGAAATCCGATGAAGCTGACTTCCATCAGTCTTGCCTACACACCATCAGTCAAAAAACCGACCGTTCCAAATGCGGTGACGTAAAACACTTCGATGAGCCGAGAAAAATGAAGTTCAATGCTTCTGAGCATGCGTCGACTTGATTCTGAGCATGCGTGGGTTTTTTATCCGATGGACTTGCCCACAGACGATCGGAATTTGCTATCGGTTTTTGATCCATCGGAAAAATTTAAAACATGTTCTATTTTTTAAAACTGATGGAAAAAAGACCGATGGGTCCCATACACGATCGGTTTGTCCGATGAAAAAAGTCCATCGGACTGTTTTCATCGGTAAAATCGATCGTGTGCACACTGAAATATTTTGTTTCGGAATTTCGTTTTCGTCCGAAAAATAAATTTATTTAGTTACTCCCAAAATTTGTTTTTATTTATTTCGTTTTTCGTTAGAAATTGCATTCGGACGAAAATCTGAATTAATTAAGGTCGAATCTGTCATTGAAGGCTTCTGGTGTCTGTCGAATGTTCAAAGAAGATTCGACGGAGCAGCGAAACTGTACGACGCTGCAATCGTATATTTCCGGTCGAATGTTCCGCCTACAAGCTATAGTAGAATTCTAATGTTGTATGACACTAGTAATAATTTATATTTATTCATTATTATTACTAGTCAACCAACATTAGAATTTTTCTATAGCCTATGGGCCGAGCATTTGACCGGAAATGTACGATCGCGGCGTCGTACAGTTTCGCTGCTCCGTCAGAATCTTCTTAGAACTTTCGACAGACACCATAAGCCTTCAATGACAGATTCCACGTTTGTATGTTTTTCGATGCTTTGTCGAATCTTCGTCGTTCACGTTGAATTGTCAAGTTGGTTCTATTTTACTGCTCCTCCTCTTTGGTTACAATCAGCCAATAACATTCATCATCATCATTATTTTTATTTTACTTCCCCCACCCAATTCCAGCAGCGATCTTTTCTCTCTATAATGTGGAATCTTTTCTCTCTATAATGTGGAATCTTTTCTCTCTATAATGTGGAATCTTTTCTCTCTATAATGTGGAATCTTTTCTCTCTATAATGTGGAATCTTTTCTCTCTATAATGTCCAATCTTTTCTCTCTATAATGTCGAATCTTTTCTCTCTATAATGTCGAATCTTTTCTCTCTATAATGTCGGATCTTTTCTCTCTATAATGTCGAATCTTTTCTCTCTATAATGTCGAATCTTTTCTCTCTATAATGTCGAATCTTTTCTCTCTATAATGTCGAATCTTTTCTCTCTATAATGTCGAATCTTTTCTCTCTATAATGTCAAATCTTTTCTCTCTATAATGTCGAATCTTTTCTCTCTATAATGTGGAATCTTTTCTCTCTATAATGTCAAATCTTTTCTCTCTATAATGTCGAATCTTTTCTCTCTATAATGTCGAATCTTTTCTCTCTATAATGTGGAATCTTTTCTCTCTATAATGTGGAATCTTTTCTCTCTATAATGTCGAATCTTTTCTCTCTATAATGTCGAATCTTTTCTCTCTATAATGTGGAATCTTTTCTCTCTATAATGTCAAATCTTTTCTCTCTATAATGTGGAATCTTTTCTCTCTATAATGTCAAATCTTTTCTCTCTATAATGTGGAATCTTTTCTCTCTATAATGTGGAATCTTTTCTCTCTATAATGTGGAATCTTTTCTCTCTATAATGTGGAATCTTTTCTCTCTATAATGTGGAATCTTTTCTCTCTATAATGTGGAATCTTTTCTCTCTATAATGTCGAATCTTTTCTCTCTATAATGTCGAATCTTTTCTCTCTATAATGTCAAATCTTTTCTCTCTATAATGTCGAATCTTTTCTCTCTATAATGTCAAATCTTTTCTCTCTATGTAGAATAATCTTGAACTATAAGGCCCCTTTCACACGGGCGGCTGTTCTGCCGCAGATAAAAGCATGTTTCTTTCTTTTGAAATTCAAGACCCCAGGCACAGCGATCAGCTGCATTTGTACACTGCTTTTAGCTGCGTTTACGTGCGTTTACATGCGGCTGCGTTTAGCTGCGTTTGGCCATTATTGTCATCCCCATAGCAACCATTTTTATTTTGATGTGCTTCCTGTTGTTTTTTTCTTTTGTTCACGCTGCTATCCGCAGCTGACACAGTGCACTGCGATTACCTGCAGTTGTGTGCAGATAGCTGCGCTACATCGCACCTGGACGCATTCAATTCTATTTTTTCTATTCGCACCGAACCGCATGTAACGAAATCGCAGATAAACGCTGTGTGTGAATGGGGCCATAAGAAAGCATTGTGTGCTTTTAGCTGCGGTAGAAAACTAGAAAATCCGCAGCTAAAAGCACCATTCTATCCGTCCGTGTGAAAGGGGCCTAAGAGTTAAGGTTAGGCACATTCGACCGCAGGTTCGATGGACACAGATTGTTATTGTCAGCTTCATGTCGAATCTCCTATTTATATCGAACTGTTGTTGCAACGAAAACGAAAATAAAGCATTTGTTTATGTCGGATCTTTCATTTTCGGATTCTGCGCTTTCGTTTTCGTTTGTTAAAACGATAACGAAAATACCTGAAATTCGGACGAAAATGCATTCGGACAAAAACGAATGCACGTCTAGTGTACAGGGCTTAAGAACACGAATAAAGAATAGTGCAAAAACATCCTTCGAGAGCAACTTCTCCCAACCATCCAAGAACAGTTTGGTTACGAACAATGCCTTTTCCAGCATTATTGGAGCACCTTACTCTAATGCCGCGTACACACGATCGTGATTCACGGCGGTGAAAACACAGCCGTGAATCACGACATGAAAAAAACTGAAAAACGAGGGAACGGCATGTTCCCCCACACACGACCGCTTTTCCCGGCATTTTTTTCCTTGTCGAAAAAAAAACGACTGTGTGTGGGCTCCGTGGCAGTGTTTCCCTATGGGAAAACTGCCGCGGAAAAAAACGACGGGAATCACGACGAGAAAAATTAGAGCATGTTCTGATTTTTCTCGTCGTGATTAATGCCGTTTTTCCGTCGGGAAAAACGGCAAAAAGCCCACAGACGATCGTTTTTCTCGTCCAAAGGGAAAAAATTTAATTTTTCGCCACGGGAAAAATTATCGTGTGTACGCGGCATAAGGCAAAAGTGATAGCTAAGTGGCTGGGGTGAAACATCGAAATTTTGGGTGCATGGCCAGTAGAGCTGCATGATTCTGGCTAAAATGAGAATCATGATTTTTTTACTTAGAAGATAGATGACGATACTCACGGCGTAACATCTTTCACATTAAACAAAAAAAATTGGGCTAACTTTACTGTTTCGTTTTTTTTTTTTTTTATTCATTGAAGTGTATTTTTTCCCAAGAAATTGCATTTGAAAGACCACTGTGCAAATACAGTGTGACATGTAAAATATAGCAACAATCGCCATTTTATTCCCTAGGGTCTCTGCTGGGGGTTCCAAGTAATTTTCTAGCAAAAAATACTGATTTTAACTTTGTAAGAAACAAGTGTAGTGCCCATCCCAAATGGTTGGGACGCTATTCAAATTTAGAGGGATGTCTGAGCCAGTAGTTGGGCTCAGATGGTTGATAATTACATTGAAATTCGCCTCTGTCTTAGTTATGGCTTGTCTGGTAGTGATTTCCCTTTATGCCTGTAGGTGGCGTTACCACCTCAGGCACCTGTTGGAACACGGGCAGATCATGGTACATTGACTGGCCCTTCTGGTATAGTGGGAGTGGTTAACTCGAGGGGATACTTAAGGGGCAGACGTCATTGATTGCGGTCCGTTCGCGGCCCGCAGCCCTCTGGGCGCGAGGGGTGTGTGTGTGGTCCTGGTCTCGGGGCCATGTTGGCCCGAGGCTGCATCGCTACTTTGTAGACCCAGCTAATCTGGCTGGGGCTTGTATCCAGAGAAGGGATCCCAAGTCTCCCATTCAAATGGGGAGAAAGCATTTTAATGAAGGAGACCAGGGGAGGACCTGCCCTGGAGGAGACCGACACAACACTGCTGTCTCGGGTGAGGCCTGGCAACTTTATTAAGGAGGGATCCATTACACCACAAGCCCTGCAGTTCGCCGAATTGGCTTAAAGGCTCTCTAAACTGTACGGCTGGAAGTTTGGGACTTTGAAATCCTGTGGCAGAGGGTTCCTGGACTATCCAATTGATTACTTTAACACAGGTCTGTGACAGAGACTTTGTACACTTTAAAACAGGTCTGTGGCAGAGACCCAACTCATCTTGGGCAGTCTGTGGCAGAGACGGCCCTCTTGCTGACCCATGTGTCATCCCGAGTGCTAGGCCATGTGAGAGGGGACTATCCGGGTTACCTATATCCACTCTAACATTGTGAGTGGTGAGTGACTTTGAACTTCTAACTTTTGTCAACTTTTAGTGGCGAGTGCCGGAACCTTCCCCTACTCTTCTATACCTTCTACTTCTCAACGTTTACCGCATATGAAAAATAAAGCCTAACTGTTTGTTTGAGGTTTTACATCTGTGTGGACATTGCATTACTACAGACTTTCCTACCCGGACAACGCAGCAGAAGAGGCAACGTGCAAAACCCAAAACGAATCAGCGGCCCTGAACAGGGTATTGCTACACAAGTGTCAGAAAAAGGTTTAGAATTTAAGTGGTTAAACTTCCTGCATTTACACACAGAAGTTTTATCCATTTGATCTAAGAAGGAGGAGTTACAATGTTTCTAGTTCTCTACTACAGTAGCACAGACAATGTTGTTACAAACTTGGCAGACTGCCAGAGTGAGCAGTGAACTCTCTACACTTGTTACATGAAAGAATCGGGAAACTCTGCAATAGAGATCGTGAGGGGGGTTTGAATCGAGATCACGATTTTTTTACAAATAATTGTGCAGCTCTAATGGCCAGGAAACACTCCAGACCTTAATCTCATTGAGATCTTGTGGTCAGTCATCAAGAGGGGGGAACAAACCCCCCCCCCCCCACAAATTATGACAAACTCCAAGCATTGATAATGCAAGAACGGGCAGCCATCAGTCAGGATGTGGCCCAGAAGTTGATTGACAGTATGCCAGGATGAAGTGTCAACAAGGTTACCTGGAGCTTTCTGTTCTTCACTGATGAAACTGAGGAGCTCCTGATAGATGTCACAGTAAGGAGCAGGCCAGGTGAGGAAGATGTGGAACGTCTCAAAAGCTTTCAGAAGAAGGTCACACTCTAGAGGGATCCAGGGAGCCTGTAGAAACCAGATGAAATGTGGTCACTGTAGCTAATGCTAATGTCATGCCAAGTCACATTTTCACATTTGCTCCCACATATATATATACTGTAGATATCATTGACATGTAACAGTGTTTGTAGAACTTTTAAGAATCGAATACCCAGAACGGATTATCTTAGCTAATCACTATTGTTCATGTAGGTCAGTGGTTCTCAACCCTCTAGTGCCGTGACCCCTTGATAAAATTTCCCAAGTTGTGGGGACCCCTAACAGTAAAATTATATTCGTAGCATGGGTTGTCAGCACCCAAGGCAAGACAAGTAATTTGCACCCCTAACCCACGGACATTTAGTGCTCCCTTTTAATGGCAACTATAATCGCAGGTAGTGTCACTCACTGTGTCTCCGGCTTCACTGTGTTTCCGACTTTGTGGTGTCTCGTAGCAGTGAAACCTATGCCTAAATCAGGAGATAGGGTCTCCTCCAGCCCCTCCCACTTCACATTTGTCACCAGCCAGCTGACCTCTAGTCTTTGCCCACCAGCCATGCCGTGAACTTAATGGGCACCTGCGAAGAGGCTGAGTGGGCGGCCGTGGGCTCCAGGGATAGCCCTGCTGGGTGGCTGCAAAAAGGCTGGGAGAGTGATGCGGGCTTCAGGAACAGACCAGGATTCGGTGACCCCTGGCAAATCATCATTTGACCCCCGAGGGGGTCCCGACCCCCAGGTTGAGAACCACTGATGTAGGTCAACATGAACGCCAAGGGCAGGGCATAGACATGACCACTTTGGCCAGTTTGATTGCTTTACAGAACATATCTTCTAACCACTGTCTTATATTTCTGGGTACCAATAAGGGGTGTAAACCCTGAGGCAGACCAAAAAGTTCTGAACATTATTGGGAAAATCCCCAGTCTCTTCTCAGGCCCGGACCACCAAACACTTACCGAAAGAACAGCAAAATGGAACATCAGAGCCAAGGGGGCAAGAAGTTCGTATTCACATTTTTCTTGGGCCTGCAGGAAAAGCAAAAGACAAAACATTTTCAAAGCCAACTCCACCCAAAGCAAATATAATACAGTGACTTGAAAAAGTATTCATACCCCTTGAAATTTTCCACATTTTGTCATGTTACAAACAAAAACGTAAATGTATTTTATTGGGATTTTATGTGATAGACCAACACAAACTGGCACATAATTGTGAAGTGGAAGGAAAATGATAATATGGTTTTCATTTTTTTTTTTACAAATAAATATGTGAAAAGTTTGGGGGGAATTTGTATGCAGCTGCCTTTACTCTGATACCCCTAACTAAAATCTAGTGGAACCATTTGCTTTGGGAAGTCACCTAATTGGTAAATAGAGTCCACCTGTGTGTAATTTAATCTCAGTATAAATACAGCTGTTCTGTGAAGCCCTCAGAGGTTTGTTAGAGAACCTTAGTGAACAAACAGCATCATGAAGGCCAAGGAACACACCAGACAGGTCAGGGATAAAGTTGTGGAGAAGTATAAAGCAGGGTTAGGTTATAAAAGAATCTCCCAAGCTTTGATCATCTCACGGAGCTCTGTTCAATCCATCATCGGAAAATGGAAAGAGTATGGCACAACTGCAAACCTACCAAGACATGGCCATCCACCTAAACTGACCGGGCCGGGCAAGGAGAGCATTCATCAGAGAAGCAGCCAAGAGGTCCATGGTAACTCTGGAGGAGCTGCAGAGATCCACAGCTCAGGGGGGAGAATCTGTCCACAGGACAACTATTAGTCGTGCTTCTCCACAAATCTGCCCTTTATGGAAGAGTGACAAGAAGAAAGCCATTGGTGAAAGAAAGACATAAGAAGTCCTGTTTGCAGTTTGTGAGAAGCCATGTGGGGGACACAGCAATCATGTGGGGGAAACAGCAAACATGTGGAAGAAGGTGCTCTGGTCAGATGAGACCAAAATTCAACTTTTTGGCCTAAAAGAAAATTGCCCAAATTTATCGTGGACCATCATCCTCCACATTCACTTCCATTCCTCTCATCAAACCTTCTGTCATCGTCAGGGGTCAGGCTCGGAGACCAGTAGCAATAGCAATAGAAAGGCTCCCACCAACCAGCTGCATAAGTATATAAGCAGGTCACCCTGCCAATGACGCAGGCTCACCCGAGGTGCGGAGTCTAAGCACTAACTGATATTCAACAGAGCTCCTGATGGTGGGGTTGGGTTTTGCTGAGGTTAGTACCAGGCCGTGGTCCTCAGGATTGCCCCACCAGGAAGTGAGAAAGCCGGGGTCGAGTAGCAGATATAGCAGGTAGTGATCAAGCAGAAGTAGAGTCAGTAAACAAGCCAAAAGTTTGGCACCAATGGTTGCAGGTTGGGAACAAGCAGAAACGTAGTTGAGGAACAAACCAAAGGGTCAGTAATGAGTGGTAGTGGAGATAAGGACAGCTGCAGGTACACAAAGGAGCAAGATATCAGCTGAAGAGAACACAATAATCTGGCAAACAGGAAGTGCAAAGGCATGGCTTAAACAGGAAGCCCATGTTAAGAGCAAGGAGTTCAAGGTTCAAGAGATGAGACAAAATAATAATATAATAAATACAAATAAAAAGAGATGAAGGCAGGATGCTGCCCAGCATCCCAGAGCCCAATCCTGATACCTGCTTTCACACAGTTGTGTGTGTGTATATATTATATATATATATATATATATATATATATATATATATATATTTTTTTTTGGGGATACCTCCCCGCACTTTCTTATTTCTCGCCTAGGTAAGAATTATGTGACTGACTGCTGCCCACAGCCTTCTGGGAACCCTACGTCACGAATCCCAGGAGGCCATGGGGTACTCAACGTTGCACTTGCCGCATCATCAGGAGGCCCACTTTGTCTTCATGGGTTTTTGCAACTGGCCCACTGATGATGCACCACGTCATCACAGAACCAGTTGCAAGAACCTGGAAGAGACAGCCAGGTCCCTGTTTTTGTGCACAACCCACTATAGGAGGTATGGGGGGGGGGGGCAATTCCTTTTTTGAAGAACTTGGGTCAGATTCCTGATTAATCCACCCAGTAGACACACTAACCTAGGGTACTTGGGGAACATACGTAAGTGTAGACAATGATATTGTCTGGCACAGCTGAACCGTACTGTCGGTATATAAACAGCTGGTAATAATAGTAAACACCAATTAGGCGGTTTTAAGGCTGTTGTGCATTTGTGGCTCAGGAGGTGACCCCCAGGGGGGGGGGGGGGGGAGGTGTCACCTGTCCTGATTAATGACATCCAGGCCACGTCCTATGAGTTTAGGGTTTGAGAACTCAGGGCTGACTTCCTGCCCGGGCCCTCCTGTTTGTCTTCCACTCTTATTGTTACCGTGTAAGATCTGAACAAGAGAGTAAACTCAGGAAACTAAGTCCAGCATTCCTATTCATGCCCAGATGTCAGAGAATCCCATTTTCCCATTCCTAACGAGTTCCCACCGAGCTCCTGGGACCACAGCACCTGCTGCACATTTAAAGTGTATTTCCACTTTTGCAACCCGATTGCGATAACACCTACTTTATATTTGTTACATGTTCCCATTCATAAAGCAGAACCTTAAAAGATATTTAACCACTTCATGAACTGCCGCACGCCGATATACGTCGGCAGGATGGCACGGGCAGGCAAATGGGCGTATCTGTACGCCCCTTTGAATTTTCCGCCCAGCGAACGTGTGCGCGCCCGCCTCGGGAGTGTTCTCGCGGGTCCCGGGAACTCGATGTTCGCCGGCTGCCCGCGATTGCGGTCAGGAGAGGCAGAACGGGGAGATGTCTATGTAAACGAGGCATTTCCCTGTGCTGCCTAGTGACATGTCAGGGATCTACTGCTCCCTGTGATCGGGAGCAGTGGTCGCTGTCATGTCAGTGGTAGCCCATCCCCCCGCAGTTAGAACACATCCCTAGGACACACTTAACCCCTTCATCGCCCCCTAATGTTTAACCCCTTCCCTGCCAGTGTAATTTACACAGTAAGCAGTGCATTTTTATAGCACTGATAGCTGTATAAATGACAATGGTCCCAAAAATGTGTCAAAAGTGTCCGATATGTCCGCCATAATGTTGCAGTCATGATAAAAAAATAAGATCGCCGCCATTACTAGTAAAAAATAATAATAATAATAATAATAATAAAAATGCCATAAAACTATCCCCTATTTTGTAGACACTATAACTTTTGCGCAAACCAATCAATATACGCTTATTGTGATTTTTTTTTTTTTTTTACCAAAAATATGTAGAAGAATACGTTTCCGCCTAAACTGAGGAAAAAAATCATTTTTAAAAAATAAAAATTGGATATTTATTATATCAAAAAGTAAAAGATTTTGTGTTTTTCTTCAAAATTTTCGCTCTCCTTTTGTTTATAGCGCAAAAAATAAAAACCGCAGAGGTGATCAAATACCACCAAAAGAAATCTCTATTTGTGGGGAAAAAAAGGACGTCAATTTTGTTTGGGTACAGAGTCATACGAGCGCAATTGTCAGTTAAAGCGACGCAGTGCCGAATCGCAAAATATGGCCCAGTCATTGGGCAGCCAATTCTTCCGGGGCTGAAGTAGTTAAACATTTCTGCTTACCTTTTTTACTTGCTGAAAACTCTTACTTCGATTTCCTCTTCTGTGTAATTTTAAAGGAGGAGTACAGACAAAGCTCGCAGGACGAGCTTGCGATCCCGCCACTTTCAATGTCACCCCAATCGCTGTGCGATTTCACCACGATTGTCGCCCAACAAATAGTGGCAAAATCTGTTGCCCAAAATAAGTTTCTATTCCGCCTTGGTGTGAATGGAGCCTGTGAGTCTTATTGACAGAATGTGGGGGACAGGAGTGTGTAAGACTGTAATGCATATTAGGAGTCATGAGTACAAAGCAAAAAAAGTGCTGGAGTCGGGGGGTGTAATGTACAGTGTAGGGCTAAGAAGAGCGCAAAATTCCCTCTGCGAGTAAAACTTACCCCTCCCCCCCCCCCCCCCCACTTTACCCTTTCATCAAAAATCCCCACCCCCTCTCCTGCAAAAAAATCCAGCATTAATCTTTATGCTCACCCTCCACCCCCTCACCAGCAAAAATCTATTCTCCCCCTCCGAGAACAACCCCCCCCCAAAAAAACAAAAACAAATATTCTTCCCCCTTCCACAGCACAAGTCCCCCTCCACCATCCCCTAAACCCCCAGTCCCAACACAATCCCCCCTACTTTCTCATTCCAGCACTTATCCTCACCCCCTCCTAATACAAATCATCTTCTTCCCCTACCAGCACAAACCCCCCCCCCCAATACCCCCAAGGACGCCGACAGGGGGTGCCACCGGGCCTCCTGTAGGGGGCCCCAGCACACAGGGGGACAGCAGGGGGATCGGTGCGGTGGGGCAGGGGACAATTGCAGAGGAGACAAACTGGAAGAAAGAGAGAGGCACCAGGTAGCCGCTGGTGCAGTAGTTTTTAATAATTTAAATGTTTATAAACAATATTTATTGCACTCACACATGTCAGAGCGGTGGGCAGATCACAGTCTGTGAAGTCCGCTGTCAGCATTCCCTCGATCCACGCTGCTGTGATCACTGAATCGCTGGAGGAAGCCGGTACAAGGATACAGAGAACTACGGGAAAACTCCAGTGAACTGTCAGCCTCTGATGATGGCGGTGTGGTTAGGTCTCTGAAACACTCTGATTGGTTACAGCGTCCCAAGCTATTTGACAGTTCACTGGAGTTTCCTGCGACTCTCTGTGTCCTTGTACCGGCTTCCTGCAGCGATTCAGTGATCACAGCAGCGTGAATCGAGAGAATGCCGACAGCGGACTTCACAGACTGTGATCTGCCCACCGCTCTGACATGTGTGAGTGCAATTGTGACGAACCCTCTGTCCTCAAACAGATCCAGGTCCGCCATTAATGCTTCCTCTGTTCAGATCCAGCACCTTCCAAGCTTCTTTAGCCCCTCAGTCCACAGACAACACACCTCAGTGTAGGGTAAAACCACAAACTGCTTTATTCAAGCACATGTTAACAGATATCTCTCTTCAAAAACACATCCCTCCCACCCTTGGAAAACAGGGCAGGTCCAACTGTTCAATGACAATGGCCACACAGGTCAGGTGTGTTCAAACTTCTCAGTACACAGTCTTATCAGCAGGGGGGTTGGAGGAATCCCTCTCCCCTTTTCCTCACAGCAAACACACTTACACATCCCACAATACTTTAGGCAGACAGCCACAATAGACAATAGAATACGGTCACACCCCAAAACATCACAGCAAATAGTCCAACAGCACACATTATATATACATATATACAGCACACATTATATATACATATATACAGCACACATTATATATACATATATACAGCACACATTATATACATTTTACAAGGTTCTAGTGTGGCTGCAAAGAGAGTCTGACTAGCACAGATCATAGCGGGGTTGTCATTCACCCTGTGCCCCTGTTAGAGACACAGGGTGATTTACACATAAGAGGCGTCGGGGAGGCTGGACCAGGAACCTTCAGAACTCTCCAGGGCAAGATGAGCCGCACAAACCCCTGACCCAAAGTCACTCCTGTCACAGCAATAAAGACATTTAATTTATTAAAAACCACTGCACCAGTGACTACCTGTCTCCTCTCTCTTTCCTCTAGTTTGTCTCCTCTGTAATTGTCCCCTGCCCGCCGCACCGAACCCCCTGTGTGCTGGGGCCCCCTACAGGAGGCCCGGTGGTACCCCCTGTCGGCAGCACTGGTGTCCGGGTCTCAGGAAGAGGGAAACCCAGACACAGCGTTCAAAACTGGACAGGTGGCAACCATAAGTTCAAGGATGGCTTTTTAATAACATAATACATTGATATATATATCCAAAAACAATGTAAAGGCTGTATATAAAAATAAGTGTTCTACATGAAACCCCTTACCCGTCTGGTTCTGTCCAGGATCTTTTCCGCTAAAATAATATGATTGGCAGCCTCGCGGTTCACCAGTTCCTCCAGACTCCAGTAATTAAGGCACAGCCCGGCTAGAAGACAGAATAAAACTGGGAATTATTGCATACCTTCAAGGATAAAATTTAAGGTAACAGTTTGGATAGATAGCTTTACTCCCACATTTCTTTTTTTAACACTTAAAGTGGAAGTAAACCCTCCTATCATTTTCAGGCAAGTAGGCCGCCATCTTGGCCTCTGTTTAATCTTCCACTGCCATGATGCTGCACATGTGATCAGTTATGACACCAGCCATTGGATGGTTTGACAGTTTGGTTGAGAGCACAACCAATGTGACAGGCATGCCGGGAATGTAACTGCTTTTTGAAACTGTTAAATAGATTTGTTTACTTCCGCTTTAAAGGGGACTGAGCGCAAAACCTTTTTTTTTTTTTTTACCTTAACCCCTAGACCAGTGATGGCAAATCTTGGCACCCCAGATGTTTTGGAACTACAATGTAGTTCCAAAACATCTGGGGTGCCAAGGTTCGCCATCACCGCCCTAGACAGTACGCAAATAGGCGGCCTCTCTCGGTGCGTACTAATTTGCAGACACAGCTGTGGTGAATGCGTGCGCCCTGCGAGCTCCCGGCACAGTTACCGGTGGCTAATGGAAAGCTCCCGATCTCTTCTTGCAATCGGTAGCATTCCGATCATGTGACCGCTGTGACAACCAATCACGGCGGTTACATGATCATAAACCCTGCCCCGCCTCCCGGCATCTAAAATCCCTTTAAAATGGCCGGCCGGTGCAAAAGGGGTTAATGCATCCCTTGCATTAAAGAGGAGCTCCAGCCCCCCCATCATAAAATAAAAAGTCAGCAGCTACAAATACTGCAGCTGCTGACTTTTAACGTAAGGACACTTACCTGTCCAGGGATTCCACAATGTTGGCACCCCAGTCGATTTTTCAATGGACTCTCAAGGGGTTGCTGCCACCATTCCTTGTAAGGGAAACCGGCAGTTCACAGCCGGTTCCCTACTGCGCATGCAAGAAGCACACTACACTTTGTCTATTGCTCGAGCGGCGGGGGAAGGAGGCGGGGTACTGAAATTCTAGGGGACCTTGCCATAGCAAGGTCCCCTGGAAGTGGGATGGGTACCTGTCAACAAAAAAAAAAAAAAAAAGTGCCAAATGTGGCAGCAGAGGGGGAAGCAAACAAGCAAAGCTTTCCCTTTTAGGCGGAGCTCCGCTTTAAAGGTAAAAAAATGACCTAGTAGCTGTATCAAACCCCCCCCCCCCCCATATACTTACCTGAGTCCAATCTGATCCATCTTATTGCCGTCTCTATTTTAGACTTAGTGATATTATCACTGGATCTCTGTGGTTCTGTATGCAGGGCAGGCAGATCATGGCTGGTGGGAGGTGCCGGCAGGGTGCTGTACATATCTTCCTGAGAACATCACAACACCCGACCTCAGTACTCTCAAGAGCCCTCAGTCCCGATGCAAGCGGTGGGCTGGCTTTTGGGAGGAGTTAAGCAAATATCAAAATGCCTTGATGGGTGGGTGGGTGTCTGTCTGGAGGTGTGGCACACCTCCCAACTTTCTGAAATGGGAATGAGGGACACCGATTGGCAAAAGTATGTAGGCATAGGACACACCTCCTGCCACGCCCCCCTTAAAGGAGAATTGTACAAAAAAAATAATAATGATTAGTTAAACCCACAAGTGCTTTTTTACCACGACTATTAGAAATTGGAGGAAAGGTTTAGCTCTGGGAAACACTTTTTGATAGATAAAAAGTGCATTTTATATACAACTATAGAGATCAGACCAACATGAGGGACAAATGAGGAGGAATGAGGGACAGAGGGACATTGCTCCAAATCAGGGACAGTCCCTCGAAATCCGGGACAGTCCCTCCCAATCCGGGGCAGTTGGGAGCTATGGGTGTGTTCATTCCTGGGCAGGCTGCATTTGCACGCAAGTCATCCTAGGTAAGGTCCACATGTGATCCTGAGCCTCCATGGTTGAAAGAACTGGAATCTAATAGGTGGGGACCGTCAGCTTGGGCAGCAAAGCGGCTAGATGATGTTTGACGTCCTTCAGCCAGGAAACGAGGCAGGGATCTATCTGGCTTGCTGCAGCTTCTAATGCACATTGTGGGAAGCTCACAGTGTGCAGTGAAATCAGATTAAGCCATTTTAGTAGAGGAGAGGAGCCGGTACAACTGAGCAAGACTGAAGGGAAGGCCGGAGGTCGGAGTGAATGCCACCACAATAAAAGGCTGGATTTAAGCAGACTAACCTTCTTAGTGCCTGCATCGGTATTACCGTTGGCACCTTGCATGGTAACACTGCTGGCATCAGTGCCTATAAGCCACACCATACCAAAGTCAACAACATCCCATCCCAATTACAACATCTACCGAAAACTAACATTTTTTTCTTTGTTTACTGTTCCATAAAGCACAGTGGGCTGCTGACCTACAGAAACACTTCCGTCAGCAGACACAAAAAAAAAAGACAGACAAACACGATATGAATTTCACTTCCTTCTTGCTATAATTAAAATTACGGATGAACAAAATGTGGAAAAGGTTCTGTAGGTTCTCTTGTTGCTTCATCCCGGGCAAAGGCCACACAACACATGAGCGCGGTGACACATTTCTTATGATTGTCAAACCGGAAAGGGCCATGCCCTCAGTTTTTTTACACATGGCATCTTAAAAAATAAAATAAATAAATAAATAGCTACCTCCTGTAAATGACAGTTCCCTACCGGCTTTGTTCTGTTTGTAAACAAAGCGTCTGTTGGAAGCGGGAAGGTAGGTGGGGGGTGGGGGGGGGGGTTTTCCCTGGGGACATCATTGACCAATTATGATGACCATTTTGGGTCAAAGATATCACCCAGGTTATCCAGCTGGTTTGTTGGCATACAGCTGCTGGCGGGGACCTGTCATTTGCGCTTAGAGTAGCAGCAGGAGAAGATTCTTGTGGCGGTGGGTTGTCAGACCCACTCATTCATCATGATTGATTCTGGAGGCGCATCAGTAGGAAATTCAGAGACATAACCCATTTTGTATGGCACAACATCCAAGAAAGTAAAACAAAATTCTCCTGCGCTCTGGTGTTTCGATAAACACGTGTAGTGTAGTCCAGTCTTTAACCCTTGCCATACAGGGCTTTTTATGCCACTTCCATACTGGGCCTATTCTGGCACTTCTCTCCTACATGTACAAATCATCATTCTTTTGCTAGAAAATTACTCAGAACCCCCAAACATTATATATGTTTTTTTTAGCAGACACCCTAGGGAATAAAATGACGGTCGTTTTTATCTTGGACGGTATTTGCGCAATAATTTTTCAAACGCCTTTTTTTGGGGAAAAAAATGGTTTCATGAATTAAAAAATAACAAAACGGTAAAGTTAGCCCAATTTTTTTGTAAAATATGAAAGATGATGTTACGCCGAGTAAAAATATACCTAACATGTCACGCTTTAAAATTTCGCACACTCATGGAATGGTGCCAAACTTCAGTACTTAAAAATCTCCATAGGCGACGCTTTGAAAATTTTTACAGGTTACCAGGTTAGAGTTACAGAGGAGGTCTAGTGCTAGAATTGTTGCACGCGCTCTAATGCACGCGGCGATACCTCACATATGTGGTTTGAACGGCGTTTACATATGCGAGCGGGACTTGCATGTGCGTTCGCTTCTAAGCGCGAGCTATTGGGGACAGGCGTTTAAAAAAAAAATAATATTTATTTATTTATTGTTTTACTTTTTTTTTTTACACTTTTTTTTTTTTTTTAATCACTTTTATTCCTATTACAAGGAATGTAAACATCCCTTGTAATAGGAATGGTGTGTGACAGGTCCTCTTTATGGAGAGGTTGCGGGGTCAATAAGACCTCCCCCTCCCCCCACATCTCTCCTCCAGGCTGGAAAGCATGAGATCGTGAAAAAAAATTCACTGATCTCATACTTACAGCCGCAATGGCGGCTTTGTTTACATCCGAGGACCCGGGCGTGACGTCATCACATTGCGCGCCTGGGCCTCCGACGGTCATAGAGATGACTGGTGACCATCTGGTCACCAGTCATCTCTATGTTCGTCACGTGACCCACCACCGGCCCCGGACGATTCTCTCTGGGTCCCCGATGGCACGGGAGAGCCCGGAGAAGCACCGGATGGCGGCGGAAGGGGGGGGATGTCCCCTCCCGCCGCCTATAAGAACGATCAAGTGGTGGAACCGCCGCTATGATCGTTCTTATGGTGTGCAGAATCGCCGGCTGAAGACAAAGATATCTGAATGATGTCTGCAGGTGCACCCATCATTCAGATATCCCCCCTCAAACCCAGGACGTCATATGACGCCCACCCGGAGGGAGAGAGGGTTCCTGCCGGCGTCATTTTACAATGACCCGGTATGGAAGTGGTTAAAGGCAAGGTCTAGAGTCTTGCAGCCCTCCTCAGAACAATGGGTGTTCATACGGCTAAAGAAAGAAAGAAAAAAGGAGGGCGCACCGACCCAGTGCATTACCACTTAAAAAAGCTTTATTAAAAAATAGAATAAAAGCAATGGTCCTACTCACAAAAGGAGCTTAAGTAAACGCATTTCTGACAGTCAAGCTGGATCTCTTGGCTCCTGCCAGCAGGACTTAATGACAAGTCGGAATTTCCGACAAGATTTGTGTGACCGTGTATGCAAGTCGGAATTTCTGATTGTGTGTACGCGGCATTTGTATTTCCTGTTTCCTGTAAGTGTGATTTTATCTGTGCCAATAAAAGCTGTCTCTAATACTACACTCAGGTGGCGCTTCCTTCTCTACCTTCTTCTCTCCGAGCCACAAGGCCTCATCCCCGCTTCCCCAGAATTAATCATGACGATGACTGTTAAAGCTTCAGCATACAAAGACATTCCAACCTTGGGGTATCAGTTTGAAGCAGGCCATAGGTGTGTGCAGCCTATTGCATTAGGATGTGCACCCCAAAGCTCAAACACAGAGCAACAGAGACAGTGGCTAGGGGTATGCACATGCCACGGCTGTGATGCAATGCCATGATTGAAATTATAGAGAGCAGCAAAGCAATATTTTTTTACATTTTTATTTATTTATTTTCTACTTTTTTACTGAAGCAGAGCATGATCCCCTCCCTTCAAAGACTGGACCGCAGGGCAGTATTCCAACATGAGAAGGACCCCAAACACACCTCCAAGACGACCACTGCCTTGCTAAAGAAGCTGAGGGTAAAGGTGATGGACTGGCCAAGCATGTCTCCCGACCTAAACCCTATTGATCATCTGTGGGACGTCCTCTACCGGAAGGTGAAGGAGCGCAAGGTCTCCAACATCCACCAGCTCCGTGATGTCGTCATGGAGGAGGGGAAGATGACTCTAGTGGCAACCTGTGAAGCTTCGGTGAACTCCATGCCCAAAAGGGTTAAGGCAGTGCTGGAAAATAAATGGTGGCCACACAAAATATTGACACTTTGGGCCCAATTTGGACATATTTGCTGAAATATCAGGGGTCTAAGCAGACCCATGATGTCTCACATTTAAGACTGAGCCTCAGCTGAACAGATGAATGAACAGGAAGCACTTACAGGCTTCCTATTAATTTGCAAAGTGAAGTATAATAAAAACTGTTTAATATAGTTAAGTGATAAATAGACACAGGAGCGATCGGTATCGATTGCTCACTGTTTTCATTCAGAACAGGAAGGAGCCAGTAATAGACATATTTACCAGCCCCTTCCCCCTGATCCCCCTGCAGCACAGCTGGAGGGAGGAAGATGAGGAGAAGCTGGTAGTGCTGCAGGGGGAGGAACAAGAGAATCAGTGTCTGTAATATGGCAGTACAGCTAGTCCTCCTGCTCGGCAGGTACCTGGGCCCCTTTATGAACTGATAGGACCCAGGCCCGATATAGGAGGGCCAGCTGTATTAGGGTGTGCCCAGGCACACTCGGCACCCCCCTGCGCACGCCTATGAAGCAGGCCCTTTTCTGTTCCATCCTGCATGTGCACAAGGCCAGCTCCATAAAGACATGGTTTGACCAGTTTGGTGTAAAGGAACTTTAGTGTCCTGTACAGAGCACCTTTGGGATGAATTGGAACAAGGATTGCAAGCCAGGCCCAACATCAGTACATGACCTCACAAATGGGCACAAGTTCTCAGGTACAATGCAGGACTGCTGATCCTGCATTGTACGGGATGACGTCAGAGAGCTGTGACCAGTTGAGCAGCGAAAGAAATTGGCTTTAGGGGTCGCACAACATAGAGGAAGTCTATGGAAATAAGATATAATATAGGTATATCGCCTTATTCATCATCCTCTAGGCAAAACACTCAGGTAATCTTTGCAGTGGGGAGGGTAAAGTTTTTTGTTTTTTTTCTAGAGTTCAGCTTTAAAATACAATGTTAAAAGTTTCACCTGTCCAGGAAGAGGAGGAGCCCGGCGTTCTGCTGAGTCCATGCAGACATCTCTCCAGAGCATGCTGAATCCTGTCCTCGGTACAGGATGTGTTCTGCATCTTAAGACATGTCCTGAAAGGAAAGAGACATCCCGTTACACACCGTGCAACTGGCTACTTTGATGACATCACACCTTCAGCCTACTTATGTCATACACCCTTATCCTCCACTCTAATCTGTTCTGGTTTTGTTGACACAATTCTGAATTTATGGACCCAAATCTGAAAAGTGCTTTTAAAAAGGAGGGTGTTGCTAAAATATTTCTGTGATATGGTGATACCTAGGAAATATCGGAATTTGCCCCTGAGCCTCTCTGGCAATTAAATGGCAATACTCATACCCAGTCACAATCAGCGGCAATTGATTTTCCTTTTTCCCTACTACTCACACACTTTAGGACATTTAAGGTAGAGCCCGTGAAACCTACTAGTATGTTTTTTTGGACTGTGATGAAATTTGATGGAAGCCCAAAGAAACACAGAGAAAACATACAAACTAGTGTGGTTTGACTGCAGGACCCGGAGCTGCAAGGCAGGAGGGCAAGTGAGAGATCTATTAGATCCCCAAAGGAACTCAGATTCAAAGACCACACCACCGAAAGACCTCATGTGCAAAGATCCCACCACAAAAGGAACTCAAGTACAGGAAACCTTCCCCAAAGGGGATACAAGTTCAGAGATCCCACACCAGAGGAACCTCAAATGCACTCAAGTTCAGAGATCCCACCACTAAAGGAACATGTGTGTAGAGATCCCACCACCAGAGAAATTCAAGTTCAGAGTTCCCCCCACCAAAGGAACTCAGGTGTAGAGTGTCATGGTTATGCAGTAATGTTTGTCTGTCAGCTTACCTCCTCCATGTGTCCTGCTTTAGAGGCCAGTCACTCTCACCTGGCTGCTTAAGTAATCTCTCCTCTAAGCATGGCTCCACCCCAGGCCCTATCAGGGAACTCTATATTAACATGTGCACTGCAAGCCAGTCGTGCTGATCAACAGTGTTTGTTAAGCTACTGTGTGTTCGGGTTCCTGCTTACTGTGTGCTCTACATCTGTCTCTGTTTTACTGATCTTGGCTTGTTCTCGACTATCCCTGTCTGCTTGTGACCTTGACCTATGGCGTGTCCTTTGTTTATGCTTGTCTGCTAGTCGCCCTGACCTTTGGCTTATCCCCTTACTATCTCTTGTTATCCTGAGCTACCGCTTCCCCTCTATAGCCTACTGTGAGCGTGAGCTGGGAGACTCTGGGGGGCGCGACCTGGATCCAGTTGCAGCCCAGTCCATCCTCACCACTAGAGGCTCTGGTGAACACCTGCTGGATCTTAGACTCCGCGCCCTGGGGAATCTTAGGCTCTAGCTCCCTGTGGGATCCCTGTTAGTGCTCCAGTGGACCTGCCTTCCTTAACCACCCAGAGTTCGAACCCGCAGCAGTCAGCCACAGGGTCCACTACCTTAGCGGTGCAATCCTGACCCCAACGGTGTGCATTTGTCACCTGGCCTCAGGTGACCTAACATAGAGATCTCACCACAAAAGAACTCAAGTATAGGGAACCCATCTCCAAAGGCACTCAAGTTCAAAGATCCCACCACCAAAGGAACACATGTGTAGAGAGCCCACCACCACCGGCGGAACTCAAATTCAAAGATCTCCCCACCAAAGGAACTCAGTTGCAGAGATCCTACTACAAAAGAACTGAAGCACAGGGAACCCACCCCGAAGGGGATACAAGTTAAGAGATCCCAACACCAGACAAACTCAATCACACAGAACCTCAAATGCACTCAAGTTCAGAGATCCCACCACTAAAGGAACATGTGTGTAGAGATCCCACCACCAGAGGAATCCAAGTTCAGAGTCCCCCCACCAAAGGATCTCAGGTGTAGAGATCTTACCACAAAAGAACTCAAGTATAGGGGACCCATCTCCAAAGGCACTCAAGTTCAAAGATCCCACCACCAAAGGAACTCAATTTCAGAGATCTCTCCACCAAAAGGGACTCAGATAGAGAGGTCTCACCACAAAGGAACTCAAGTACAGGGGACCCATCTCCAAAGACACTCAAGTTCAGAGATCCCACCACCAAAGGAATGCCGCGTACATACGATCGGAATTTCCGACAAGAAAAGTCCGATGTAAGCTTTTGGTCGGAAATTCCAACCGCGTGTAGGCTCCATCGGACTTTTTCTGTCGGCCAACAAAAGATTGAGAGCGGGTTCTCTAATTTTTCCGACGGAAAAAGTTCCTATCGGAAATTCTGTATGCAATTCCAACGGAATTCTGACGCGCAAAAAACACGCATGCTCAGAATCAAGCAGAAGAACCAAACTGCCTATTGAACTTCATTGATTTCAGGTCGTCGTGCGTGTTGTACGTCACCGCGTTCTTGACGGTCGGAATTTCCGACAAGATTTTTGTGACTGTGTGTATGCAACACAAGTTTGAGCCAACATTCCGTCAGAAAAAATCCATGGTTTTCTTGTCGGAATTTCTGATCATGTGTACGCGGCAGAACACGTGTAGAGATCCCACCACCACCGGCGGAACTCAAATTCAAAGATCTCCCCACCAAAGGAACTCAGTTGCAGAGATCCCACTACAAAAGAACTGAAGCACAGGGAACCCACCCCGAATGGGATACAAGTTCAGAGATCCAACCACCAAAGGAACTCGGGTGCAGAAATCCCACCACCAAAGGAACTTAAATACATTAATACCACCACCAAAGAAACTCCGGTTCAGAGACCCCAACACCAGAGGAACTCAGGTGCATGCCCACTTATAGAGATCCCACCACACAGGAACTCAAGCACACAGAACCCATCTCCAAAAGGCACTCAAGCTCAGAGATCCCACCACCAATAGAACACGTGTGTAAAGATCCCGTTCGTTCTCTTCATTCTTCTCAAGACCTCCTGCTCTCTAGCTCTCTCATCACCTGCTCCCATGCTCGTCTCCAGGACTTTTCCAGAGTCTCTCCAAGCCTATGGAACTCCTTACCCCAATCTGTCCGTCTATCTCTTTCTCTATTAGCTTTTAGAGGATGGGATCCCTAAATACCCTCCTCTTCAGAGAAGCCTATCCTACCCACACCTAACAACTGTATTTTCATTTTGTCCACCTGATCATTCCCCACAGCTACTACCCTTTGTTTCACTTGACCCTCCCTTCTAGACTGTAAGCTCTAATGAGCCGGGCCCTCTGATCCCTCCTGTATTGAATTGTATTGTGACTGTACTGTCTTCCCTGTTGTTGTAAAGCGATGCGCAAACTGTTGGCGCTCTATAAATCCTGTATAATAATAATAATCCCATCACCACCAGAGGAACTAAAGTTCAGAGATCTCCCCACCAAAAGAACTCAGGTTCAGAGATCCCATCATCAAAAGAACTGAAGTACAGGAAACCCAATCCAAAAGGGATACAAGTTCAAAGATCCAAACACCAAGAGATCTCAGGTGCAGAAATCCCGCCACCAAAATAACACACGTGGCCAGCTCCTACCATCACCAGAGGAACTCAACTTCAGCGATCTCCTTACTAAAAGGAACTCGGGTGCAGGGGTCCCACTCCCACCACCAAACAAACTCAAGTGTAAAGATCCCATCTCTACAGAAGATACAAAAATTTTATATAAACAGGCATCCACCAAATACGGAAATATCATTTTGGGTGACGCATACCTCTCTAGTTCCGGTAGCAACACGCAGTTTGTCCTGTTCTGAAGCCCAGGCTACCCTCTTCTACGTGACATCAAGGCTGGTGGTGAAATCTGTGGCCATGGTTTAATATTTGGGAAATGTTCTTTGAGTCAGAACTATGAATGGGACTTTATCCTGCGCTCTGTACCGCAATGCAGGTCACATGACTTGTCAGGACCATCCAAACTTGCAGCATCCCCTATTTCCTGCACAAACCACACCAAACGATTGCCTGGCAGAGATCACCACAGTGCAGAAGAGGAACCTGAGCAACACAGGAAGGGTTAAAAAATTTTTATATAAGGTTGCATGTATAATACGATGTATATGAGATGATTAGGATGTGGTCAACCTGTTTAATTTTTCCTGAGAAGCTCTGCTCTTTGCTTTTTATTCAGTTTTAATCACTTATAAAGATCTCAAGCAAAGTAAATAATAAACAAAACAAGAGATAATTATTTTTACTATGAGAACACACACAGCAACCAAAAACAAGTATATAAAAACAAATCGGTTGTATCATACCATATCTGTAAGTTGACAGTAGTTTTAAAACACCAGGGGGGGGGGGGGGAGAGATTTACTCAAACTGGAGCACACAGAATCTGGTGCAGCTCTGCATAGTAACCAATCAGCTTGCAGATTTTATTGTCAAAGCTTAACCGAACAGGCTGAAGTTAGAAGCTAATTGGTTACTATGCTCAGCTGCACCAGATTCTGTGTGCGCCAGTTTTAATAAATCTCCCCGTTCACACCGGTGCGACTTGTCATGCGATTTCACGGTTCCAAATCACATGACAAGTCGCACCCAATTGTCGGCAATGGAATTGTTCAAATCGGGGGGCTGAGAGCGTACGGGTGTGAGGGGGGCTGCGAGCATACAGGTGTGAGGAGGGTTGAGAGCGTGCGGGTGTGAGGGGGGTTGAGAGCGTGCGGGTGTGAGGGGGGCTGAGAGCGTACAGGTGTAAGGGGGGCTCTCAGCCCCCCTCACACCTGTACGCTCTCAGCCCCCCCCAGCGTGCGGGTGTGAGGGGGGCTGAGAGCGTGCGGGTGTGAGGGGGGCTGAGAGCGTGTGAGGGGGGCTGAGAGCGTGCGGGTGTGAGGGGGCTGAGAGCGTGCGGGTGTGAGGGGGGCTGAGAGCGTGCGGGTGTGAGGGGGGCTGAGAGCATACGGGTGTGAGGGGGGCTGAGAGCATACGGGTGTGAGGGGGGGCTGTGAGCGTACATGTGTGAGGGGGGGCTGTGAGCGTACATGTGTGAGGGGGGGCTGAGAGCGTACGGGTGTGAGGGGGGCTGAGAGCGTACGAGTGTGAGGGGGGCTGAGAGCGTACGGGTGTGAGGGGGGCTGAGAGCGTACGGGTGTGAGGGGGCTGAGAGCGTACGGGTGTAAGGGGGGCTGAGAGCGTACGGGTGTGAGGGGGCTGAGAGCGTACGGGTGTGAGGGGGCTGAGAGCGTACGGGTGTGAGGGGGCTGAGAGCGTACGGGTGTGAGGGGGGCTGAGAGCGTACGGGTGTGAGGGGGGCTGAGAGCGTACGGGTGTGAGGGGGGCTGAGAGCGTACGGGTGTGAGGGGGGCTGAGAGCGTACGGGTGTGAGGGGGGCTGAGAGCGTACGGGTGTGAGGGGGCTGAGTGCGTATAGGTGTGAGGGGGGCTGAGTGCGTATAGGTGTGAGGGGGGCTGAGTGCGTATAGGTGTGAGGGGGGCTGAGAATGTACAGGTATGAGGGGGGCTGAGAGCGTACAGGTGTGAGGGGGGCTGAGAGCGTACAGGTGTGAGGGGGGCTGAGAGCGTACAGGTGTGAGGGGGGCTGAGAGTCGCAATACTTTTGAAAAAAATATATATACATACATACATACATACATACATACACACACACACAGTATTATATACAGTATATGTATGTGTATTTTTAGACAGAGAAACACTGAAAGGGATCCATTTATACAAATATTAGCACAGCCATCATGAATAATGGCCATATTGTGTCTAATATATTTCTTATGATCTTTAGCTCCATCTAGTGCCCACATTTCTGTATTTACCTTTTCATTTCCTTTATCCTCCAGAGGGACAACACTTACCTTGTTTAGGCACCATCCACTGTCACATCTACATTTTGGACTGGCTGCTACAGCCGATTCCCGTGTGACTGATACAAAGTGACAATGTTGCAGTCTGATCATTGGGGGGAGGGGGGAGTCTGAGGAAATGCTTCCTCCTGGCTGCAGCAGACTGATGACATCATCTCAGCCTAGGCCAAGTCACTGACTGGAGCTCAAAGGACGTTTTTTTTTTTTTTGAAGGATAAAAAGGTGGATATTTGTTTTGTTTTTTTGCATCATGAAATTGTTGCTGTAAATTGTGATGTTTCCAAAATGTATTTATGGAGACTTGGAAAGTTATTAAAATGTTCAGGTTCATGCACTTACACCTTAACCGCTTTCCGACCAGTGCACAACGATATACGTCGGCACAATGGCTCGGCTGGGCATTTGAGCATACAGGTACGTCCCCTTTAAGATGCGGCATTGTGGGCGCACGTGCGCGCCCGCCGTGAGCTCCGTGAGTGTGACCGCGGGTCCCGTGGACTCTATGTCTGCGGGGATACCTGCGATCGTCTCACGGAGAGGAAGAACGGGGAAATGCTGATGTAAACAAGCATTTCCCTATTCTTCCTAGTGTCAGGACACTGATCACCGCTCCCTGTAATCGGGAGCAGTGATCAGGGTCGTGTCACATGTAGCCCATCCCCCCCACAGTTAGAACACATCCCTAGGGCACACTTAACCCCTTCAGCACCCCCTAAAGGTTAAACCCTTCACTGCCAGTGTCATTCTTACAGTAATCAGTGCATTTTTATAGCACTGATCGCTGTAAAAATGACAATGGTCCCAAAACGGCGTCAAAAGTGTCTGATGTGTCCGCCACAATGTCGCAGTCACGATAAAAAAAAATCTCTGATCGCCTCCATTACTAGTAAAAAAAATATATATTAACCACTTAACGACCGCTCACTGTATATATACGTCGGCAGAATGGCACCGACAGGCACAATCACGTAGAGCATACGTGATTGCCTTTGTATAGTTGGGGGGTCCAATCGGACCCCCCTCCTATACAGTGAGCGGTGGCTAAGTGTCCGGGAGCGTTCCGGGATGAGGGGGCAGCCATTCGTTTCTGGCCACCCCCTCGCGATCGCTCCCGGCGAATGGAAATGCCCCCTCTGTCTGTGTCAGACAGAGGGAGCAGGAGGAAGTGATGTCATCTCTGGTGCGGCGCTCACATATACCGAGCGCCGTACAAGAGAAGACATCAGGTCAGTGCACACAACACTACACTGACACCAGGACACATAGGGACATAAATCGCCCCCCCAGACACCCCAGATCACCCCCCCAGCCCCCAGTCACAGTGTCACTGATTGCAGTGACCAATTATTTAGTGATCACTGCAATCAGTGACATTTGTGACTGTAAAAGTGTCACCAAAGTTTAGTTTTAGGTCCAGTGTAGCCCCCTAACCCCCCCTAATAAAGTTTTAACCCCCTGATCACCCCCCAGATAACCCTTTCACCCCCTATCACCAGTGTCGCTAAGCGATCATTTTTCTGATCGCTGTCTTAGCGTCAGTGATGCCGATCGGCAGCCAGTAATTTTTTTTAGGTTCGCCGCAGGTTTTTATAGCGTCAGGTACCCCAATATATTATCTAATAAAGGTTTAACCCCCTTGATCGCCCCCCAGGTAACCCTTTCACCCCCATCACCACTGTCGCTAAGCGATCGTTTTTCTAAACGCTGTCTTAGTGTCGGTGATGCAGATCGGTAGCCGGTAATTTTTTTTAGGTTCGCCGCAGGTTTTTATAGCGTCAGGTACCCCCATATATTATCTAATAAAGGTTTAACCCCCTAGATCGCCCCCCAGGTAACCCTTTCACCCCCTATCACCACTGTCGCTAAGCAATTGTTTTTCTAAACGCTGTCTTAGTGTCGGTGATGCAGATCGGTAGCCAGTAATTTTTTTTAGGTTCGCCGCATGTTTTTATAGCGTCAGGTACCCCAATATATTATCTAATAAAGGTTTAACCCCCTTGATCGCCCCCCAGGTAACCCTTTCACCCCCATCACCACTGTCGCTAAGCGATCGTTTTTCTAAACGCTGTCTTAGTGTCGGTGATGCAGATCGGTAGCTGGTAATTTTTTTTAGGTTCGCCGCAGGTTTTTATAGCGTCAGGTACCCCAATATATTATCTAATAAAGGTTTAACCCCCTTGATCACCCCCCAGGTAACCCTTTCACCCCCTATCACCACTGTCGCTAAGCGATCGTTTTTCTAAACGCTGTCTTAGTGTCGGTGATGCAGATCGGTAGGCAGTAATTTTTTTTAGGTTCGCTGCATGTTTTTATAGCGTCAGGTACCCCAATATATTATCTAATAAAGGTTTAACCCCCTTGATCGCCCCCCAGGTAACCCTTTCACCCCCATCACCACTGTCGCTAAGCGATCGTTTTTCTAAACGCTGTCTTAGTGTCGGTGATGCAGATCGGTAGCTGGTAATTTTTTTTAGGTTCGCCGCAGGTTTTTATAGCGTCAGGTACCCCCATATATTATCTAATAAAGGTTTTAACCCCCTGATTGCCCCTAGTTAACCCTTTCACCAGTGATCACCATATAAGTGTTACGGGTGACGCTGGTTAGTTAGTTTGCTTTTTATAGTGTCAGGGCACCCGCCGTGTATATAACCCAATAAAGGTTTAACCCCCTGATCGCCCGGCGGGTGATATCAATTAGGTTTTAGCGTCAGAGAGGGTCTGCGTCACACCCCAGGCAGCGTCAGGTTAGTGCCAGTAACGCTAACACCCACGCGTGAAGCATACACCCCCCTTAGTGGTATAGTATCTGAACAGATCAATATCTGATCTGATCAGATCTATACTAGCGTCCCCAGCAGTTTAGGGTTCCCAAAAACGCAGTGTTAGCAGGATCAGCCCAGATACCTGCTAGCACCTGCGTTTTGTTCTCCGTCCAGCCCAGGCCACCCAAGTGCAGTATCGATTGATCACTGTCACTTACAAAATAAAAACACACATAACTGCAGCGTTCGCAGAGACAGGCCTGATCCCTGCGACTCCAGTGCTGTAGGAGGTGATTTCACCACCACAGTTAAAAAAAAAAAGCAAATATGCCGAAGCATTGGGGCAGCAGGAGCGGAGGAGCGATTTTGCTCCTAATGCCACGTACATACGGTCGAAATTCCGACGGAGGCTTGCCCGTGGAAAAGTCCGACCATGTGTGTGCGGCATAACTTTTGCGAGAAGATGCCCCCATGCTTCGGCATATGTAAATGGTGCATGTATGCCCATCATTAGAAGTGGGTGGATGAAGGGCGGTATTCTAATGGTGGGCATACCCACCGATCAATCTCTTTTTTCGTTCAGCCAACTGGCTGCATGAAAAAAAAAGATTACAATACATGTCCAACAAGGACCAGCAACGTACTGGTATGTTGCTGGACTTTGAATGTTTATACCAGAATGATGCCTGCGGGTTTAGGTATCATCTTGGTATCATTCTTTTCAGCCAGCGGCCGGCTTTCATGTAAAAGCAATCCTAGCGGCTAATTAGCCTCTGGACTGCTTTTACAAGCAGTGGGAGGGAATGCCCCCCCCCCCCGGATATAAAAAGCGCCATTGGGAAATTGGGAAAGCATTTTATCACACCGATCTTGGTGTGGTCAGATGCTTTGAGGGCAGAGGAAAAATCTAGGGTCTAGAAGACCCCATTTTTAAAAAAAAAAGAGTACCTGTCACTACCTATTGCTATCATAGGGGATATTTACATTCCCTGAGATAACAATAAAAATGATTAAAAAAAAAAAAATACTTGGAAGGAACAATTTAAAAATAAAATAAAAAAGCAAAATTAATAAGAAAAAAAAAGAAAAAAAAAAAAAGCACCCCTGTCCTGCCCTGCTCTTGCCCAATGGCGAACGCAAGCGTCGGTCTGGCGTCATATGTAAACAGCAATTGCACCATGCATGTGAGGTATCACCGCGAAGGTCAGATCAAGGGCAGTAATTTTAGCAGTAGACCTCCTCTGTAAATCTAACGGGGTAACCTGTAAAGGCTTTTAAAGGCTTTTAAAAATGTATGTAGTTTGTCGCCAATGCGCGTTTGTGCGAAATTTTAAAGCATGTCGTGTTTGGTATCTATGTACTCGGCCCAAGATCATCTTTTTTATTTCATCAAACATTTGGGCAATATAGTGTGTTTTAGTGCATTAAAATTAAAAAAGTGTATTTTTTAACCCAAAAAATGCGTTTGAAAAATCGCTGCGCAAATACTGTGTAGGAAAAAAAAATGCAACACCCACCATTTTAATCTGTAGGGCCTTTGCTTTAAAAATATATAATGTTTGGGGGTTCAACATAATTTTCTTGCAAAAAAAAAAAATGTTTTCATGTAAACAAAAAGTGTCAAAAAGGGCTTTGTCTTCAAGTGGTTAGAAGAGTGGATGTAAGCTTCCTAATGTTGTGTATAAAATGCCAGAACAGTTCAAAACCCCCCCCCAAATGACCCCATTTTGGAAAGTAGACACCCCAAGCTATATACTGAGAGGCATGTCGAGTCCATGGAATATTTTATATGATGACACAAGTTGCGGAAAAACGACAATTGTTTTTTTATTTTTATTTTTTATTTTTTTTTGCACACAGTTGTCACTAAATGATATATTGCTCAAACATGTCATGGGCATATGTGGAATTACACCCCAAAATACATTCTGTTGCTTCTCCTGAGTACGGGGATACCACATGTGTGAGACTTTTTGGGAGCCTAGCCACGTACGGGACCCCAAAAACCAAGCACCGCCTTCAGGCTTTCTAAGGGTGTAAATTTTTGATTTCACTTCTCACTGCCTATCACAGTTTCGGAGGCCATGGAATGCCCAGATAGCACAACCCCCCCCCCCCCAAATGACCCCATTTTGGAAAGTAGACACCCCAAGCTATTTGCTGAGAGGTATTGTGAGTATTTTGCAGATCTCGCTTTTTGTCACAAAGTTTTGAAAATTGAAAAAAAAATATATATATATATATATTTTCTTTCTTCATTTTCAAAAACAAATGAGAGCTGTAAAATACTCGCCATTCCTCTCAGCAAATAGCTTGGGGTGTCTTTATTCCAAAATGGGGTCATTTGGGGGGGTTTTGTGCGATTTTGGCATTTTATGGCCTTCGAAACTGTGATAGGTAGTGAGGAGTGAAATCAAAAATTTGTGCCTAGAAATCCTGAAGGCGGTGCTTGGTTTTCGGGGTCCCGTACGCGGCTAGGCTCCTAAAAAGTCCCACACATGTGGTATCCCCGTACTCAGGAGAAGCAGAAAAATGTATTTTGGGGTGTAATTCCACATATAACCATGGCATGTGTGAGCAATATATCATTTAGTGACAACTTTTTGTAATTTTTTTTTATTTATTTTTTTGTCATTATTCAATCACTTGGGACAAAAAAAATATATTCAATGGGCTCAACAGGCCTCTCAGCAATTTCCTTGGGGTGTCTACTTTCCAAAATGGGGTCATTTGGGGGGGTTTTGTACTGCCCTGTCATTTTAGCACCTCAAGAAATGAGATAGGCAGTCATAAATTTAAAGCTGTGTAAATTTCAGAAAATGTACCCTAGTTTGTAAACTCTATAACTTTTGCGCAAACCAATAAATATACGCTTATTGACATTTTTTTTACTAAAAACATGTGGCTGAATACATTTTGGCCTAAATGTATGACTACAATTGAGTTTATTCGATTTTTCTTATAACAAAAAGTAGAAAATATCATTTTTTTTCAAAATTTTCGGTCTTTTTCCGTTTATATCGCAAAAAATAAAAATCGCAGAGGCAATCAAATACCATTAAAAGAAAGCTCTATTTGTGGGAAGAAAGGGACGCAAATTTCGTTTGGGTACAACATTGCATGTCCGCACAATTTACAGTTAAAGCAGCGCAGTGCAAAATTCTGAATTCACCTCTGGTCCTTTAGCTACCAAATGGTCCGGGGCTTAAGTGGTTAATAAAAATGCCATAAAACTACCCCCTATTTTGTAGACGCTAAAACTTTTGCGCAAACCAATCAATAAACGCTTATTGCGATTTTTTTTTTTTTTACCAAAAATATGTAGAAGAATACGTATCGGCCTAAACTGAGGGAAAAATTTGTTTTTTTATATATTTTTTGGGGATATTTATTATAGCAAAAAGAAAAAAAAATATTGCTTTATTTTTTTCAAAATTGTCGCTCTATTTTTGTTTATAGCGCAAAAAATAAAAACCGCAGAGGTGATCAAATACCACCAAAAGAAATCTCTATTTGTGGGAAAAAAAGGACGTAAATTTTGTTTGGGAGCCACGTCGCACGACCGCACAATTGTCAGGTAAAGCGACACAGTGCCGAATCGCAAAAAGTGCTCTGGCCCTTGGCCAGCCAAATGGTCCCGGGGCTGAAAGTGGTTAACTTTGAACCGGCAATGACAAGGCCAACACTACAAATACAGAACGAGTTTCTTTTATGTTCACCCATATCTGAGACTTTCAACGCTTTAGGATGTCTGGGGGGGGGGGGTTGTGTGGGTACATGAGAAGAGGGCCTCGCCTTGTATTTGTAATAAAAGACGCGTCCAGCTCATTCATATATTGTTCGTTGGATTCATTAAGCTGTTTATAAACTCCATAATGATATGTGCTATTGGCTGCCAAATCACTTTTTCCTTCCGGCTTCCAGACACCAGCGTAGGGAATTGGAACCTTCCTTTACACAATGCCAGACTTCCCTTTCCCGAGCCGCTTACAATGAGACGGCCCTTCTGGACAGCAAGACGGAGCGGGGTGTGTGTTCTCTCCTCAATCAGACCCATTCAAGGTGACCCCAGTTTGACAGTATAATGGGGGGCAAGCGACCCACCGGGGTCATAGGGGGACTACACTTTGCCTGCTTGGTATTAACCGCCAGGGAGCAAAACAG
Organism: Rana muscosa; assembly: GCA_029206835.1. NCBI lineage: Eukaryota > Metazoa > Chordata > Amphibia > Anura > Ranidae > Rana > Rana muscosa. The sequence continues at coordinate 7,418,459 of CM055128.1, forward strand.
GATACATTGGGCGGATGTTCAACCTTCATTTAAAATATATACAGAATTAAAGGTAGTCCATTGTGTGTCTCTGGTGCATAGTTACTTTTTTGCATGCTTTTTCTATTTTTCCAGTTCATTAAGCCAAACGTTAACGATAATATTTCACTTGCAGCTGCTGAATTTTGATACAAAATCTTGAGAATGTTATAACCACAAAAAATAAATAAATAGACTCCCCAATAATGCCCATGTTTTTTGGAAGAGATGTCCAACAAGCTCATATACAGTATCTCACAAAAGTGAGTACACCCCTCAGTCACATTTTTGTAAATATTTTCTTGTATCTTTTCATGTGACAACACTGAAGAAATGACGCTTTGCTACAATGTAAAGTAGTGAGTGTACAGCTTGTATAACGGTGTAAATTTGCTGTCCCCTCAAAATAACTCAACACACAGCCATTAATGTCTAAACCGCTGGCAACAAAAGTGAGTACACCTCTAAGGGAAAATGTCCAAAATGGGCCCAATTAGCCATTTTCTCTCCCCGGGGTCATGTGACTCGTTAGTGTTACAAGGTCTCAGGTATGAATGGGGAGCAGGTGTGTTAAATTTGGTGTTATCGCTCTCACTCTCTCATACTGGTCACTGGAAGTACAACATGGCACCTCATGGCAAAGAACTCTCTGAGGATCTGAAAAAAAAAGAATTGTTGCTCTACATAAAGATGGCCTAGGCTATAAGAAGATTGCCAAAACCCTGAAACTGAGCTGCAGCACGGTGGCCAAGACCATACAGCGGTATAACAAGACAGGTTCCACTCAGAACAGGCCTCACCATGGTCCACCAAAGAAGTTGAGGTCACGCGCTCAGCGTCATATCCAGAGGTTGTCTTTGGGAAATAGACGTATGAGTGCTGCCAGCATTGCTGCAGAAGTTGAAGGGGTGGGGGGGTCAGCCTGTCAGTGCTCAGACCATACGCCGCACACTGCATCAAATTGGTCTGCATGGCTGTCGTCCCAGAAGGAAGCCTCTTCTAAAGATGATGCACAAGAAAGCCTGCATTCAGTTTGCTGAAGACAAGCAGACTAAGGACATGGATTACTGGAACCATGTCCTGTGGTCTGATGAGACCAAGATAAACGTATTTGGTGTCAGATGGTGTCAGGCGTGTGTGGCGGCAACCAGGTGAGGAGGACAAAGACAAGTGTGTCTTGCCTACAGTCAGGCATGGTGGTGGGAGTGTCATGGTCTGGGGCTGCATGAGTGCTGCCGGCACTGGGGAGCTACAGATCATTGAGGGGACCATGAATGCCAACATGTACTGTGACATACTGAAGCAGAGCATGATCCCCTCCCTTCGGAGACTGGGTTGCAGGGCAGTATTCCAACATGATAACCACCTCAAAGACCACCACTGCCTTGCTAAAGAAGCTGAGAGTAAAGGGGATGGACTGGCCAAGTATGTCTCCAGACCTAAACCCTATTGATCATCTGTGGGACATCCTCAAACGGAAGGTGGAGGAGCGCAAGATCTCTAACATCCACCAGTTCCGTGATGTCATCATGGAGGAGGGGAAGAGGACTCCAGTGACAACCTGTGAAGCTCTGGTGACCTCCATGCCCAAGAAGGTTAAGGCAGTGCTGGAAAATAATGGTGGCCATACAAAATATTGACACGTTGGGCCCCAATTTGGACATTTTCACTTAGGGGTGTACTCACTTTTGTTGCCAGCGGTTTAGATTAATGGCTGTGTGTTGAGTTATTTTGAGGGGAGAGCAAATTTACACCGTTATACAAGCTGTACACTCACTTCTTTACATTGTAGCAAAGTGTCATTTCTCCAGTGTTGTCACATGAAAAGATAGAATAAAATATTTACAAAAAATGTGAGGGGTGTACTTACTTTTGTGAGATACTGTAGGTATGATGGTTGGGTGTCCATAAACACATGGCCATATTGGGTAGTTTGTGCTTGGGTAAAGTACTGGAGCAGTGCTGTGTTTTAGGTAGGGGTCGGCCGATATCGTTTTTTCGGCTGCCTTTAAGGCAGGCGCCGATATTCTGTAGCTTTAAACTTTTTCTTTTTACACTGTCCTTTTATTTTTTTTTTATTTTTTTATTGCTGTCACAAGAAAAGTAAACATTCCTTGTGACAGAAATATGCAGTGACATGTACTCTTTATGGAGGGAACTGGGTCTATAAGACCCCAAACCCCTTCTCTGCATTTGAAAGTATTCAAAACTTCAATATCGGCATGTGTGAATACTTTCTATTTTTTAAAACCGGCGCCTTTAGGATGCCATTAATCCGGAAGTGACGTCATGACATCGCTTCTGGATTACTAGATCCGAGACCCGAACAGAGCCGATCCGGCTTTGTTCGGGTCTTTGGCCAGCCAGCGGACGTGGCCTTGGATAGTTGGATGCCTCCTTCCAATATCTGCCAGACATACCTCCAGTGAATTCCTCAGACCAGATCCTCAAAAGAAGTCCCTTAGTCAGCTCAGCGGAGTTCAATGGAATTGGCTCCCCAGCTAGAACAGCTGGGATCTTGATGAGCAGTAGAAAAGCACAGCTGGACTGCCAAGAATGGCAGTAGCCCTTCAGGCTGGGATCTCCTCCTCCTGGACAAGAACCTCTCTGCTTCAGGCTTCAAACTATTTATGTTCACTCCCAGCCACCTGCTGGGCACCCTCTGCCAGGGATTGGCTGGGACTACATAAATATTTATATTGTGGATTTGACTCTCCCAGCCCAATATCTTCCAGAAGGCAGCAGGGGGAAGCAGTCAAACTTACAGCCTGTGAAACCCAGAGCAAGCAGAGTAATCACAGGCAGCACCAATGATTACTGGAGAGCTAATAACTAAATTTACCTACCCTATCCCCTATCTAGGAGTGTGCTACATTCAGCTTATAGAACAGCCACTCCCACATCTAGCCTGATTTCTAGCTTTTATTTAGCACATTTCTAAATGAAGAAATAAGGACCTAAATGAAGAAAATAGTGTTTTTTACATGTTTGTCTGGACCGGTCTTATACAATGTTAGTGCTTTTTATTACAAGAAGACACTTTTTTGGGGGGAGTGTTATTTTAGGTTTTGGAAGGAGGTCAGACTGATTAGTATCTGCGTGCTTGTGTGTTTGTCAGACATCAAAGATTTTTGGGTTGGTTACCCATCCTGTTTAGTTATGCGGTGCGGCACAATACGGGGAGGAGTGGTTTAGATACAGAGGTCGCCGCCTTGCAGAGAGAAACTCAAACCACAATAACATGAATCTGACACAACACCACTGAGTGAAAAACACAAGCCGGTCACGTAACTCTAAATTCAGAAAAACTTGCAATCTTATCTAAAGTCCACAGCTTAGCTTACTTCTTGTGGTTAGGGTACCAGTAGCCATTAGATGGCAGTGGGGAGCTATGGCCAATCATTGTGGAGAACGATTGTGACATAAACTTGCAAAATGAGAGTGGCTAAGTGCCATCAGTAATGACAACCTCAATTCTGGTCTTATATCTGAAGGACAATAGCCATCATCTAGGAAAAGCAATTTTAGCCGAGTCTTTCTTCGGGATTGGGCAGCTCAGGGGTTTTTATCATTTGTTGGAGTAGACCCAAGTCATACGATTATTCTGCAGTCCAACTACTATCAGTACTGTTAGATGGACAGCAGTTCTGTTATTTCAGTCTGTAACTGTCATGGAAACCCTGTCAGGAACAGACGCCCTGGACTTCCTGGTTCCCGCCCCCGCAGGTGACGCCCGAAGGGCTATTTAAACTCCTCACTTGCAGACAGTCCCTGCTGTCTGCTCTACAGCGTTTATCCCAAGTGACCTGATCTGCCTTGTTTACCTGTATCTGACCCGGCTTCCTGTGACCCTCCTGCTATCTGCCTGTACCTGACCATCGGCCTGTTTTCTGACTTCGGTATTGCCTGATCCTTTTGTGCCTCGCTGCCTGCCAGTTTACCCGACCCCGGCTTGTCTGACGATCCTGCCTGACCTTGGCTCTTGTTCACCTGCTGCTGCCTAGTGGTTCCAGTTTACCTGCTGTGCCTCCTGGTCCGGGTCATCTGCTGAGTTCCTGGTTCCTGTCTGCTCATCTGCTGGTTCCTGTCTGCTCATCTGCTGGTTCCTGTCTGCTCATCTGCTGGTTCCTGTTCACCTGCTGCTGCCTAGTGGTTCCAGTTTACCTGCTGTGCCTCCCGGTCCGGGTCATCTGCTGAGTTCCTGGTTCCTGTCTACTCACCTTCTGCAGTTCCTGGTTCCTGTCTGCTCATCTGCTGGTTCCTGTCTGCTCATCTGCTGGCTCCTGTTCATCTGCTGCTGCCCAGTGGTTCCAGTCTACCTGCTGTGCCTCCCGGTCCGGGTCATCTTCTGAGTTCCTGGTTCCTGTCTACTCACCTGCTGTAGTTCCTGGTTCCTGTCCACTCACCTGCTGTAGTTCCTGGTTCCTGCCTCCTCACCTGCTGGTTCCTGATCACCTGCGGTAGTTCTTGATCCTGCCAGGCACTCGTACCCCTTCCACCTCCGTGCTTCCTGTTATATCACCAGGGGCCGCCGGTGGGAGCCGTAAGGGAGGCCTCCCTCTGCTAACCGGGCTCGTCACCGTCAGGTACGCGACAGTAGCAGACAGCCATGTCTGAGCCCGAGCAGGGAGCCTCACCTATGGAGGAACTATGCCGACACCTGGCGGGACTGACCGAGGCCGTTAAGAGCCTCCAGCAAGGCTACACTCACCTGGAAGGACAAGTGCGGGCCTTCACCAACCCCGATGGAGCTCAAGGGGGTCCACGTGCCTCCACTTCTTCCGCCGGGGCAGGAGCTGCGCCCACGGTGGTCATGCTTCCCCCTGAACCCAGGGTCCCTACACCCGAAAGATTCTCCGGGGCCCGGAGCAAGTTCAGGGCTTTCCGGAACTCTTGTGAGTTGTACTTTGCCTTACAGCCCCGCACCTTTTCCTTAGAAGCTACCAAGGTGGGCTTTGTAATTTCGCTGCTTTCCGGAGACCCACAGAACTGGGCCCACCGCCTGCTAGAACGCAAAGATGCGTCCTTGGACAGCCTTACACTTTTTTTTGACGCCATTGCCCAATTGTACGAGGACCCTCAGCTCTCGGTCACTGCAGAGAACGCCCTGCGGACCCTTCAGCAGGGACGCAGAGCAGCGGAAGATTATGTAGCTGAATTCAGGCGCTGGAGCGCAGACACCAGCTGGAATGACGCTGCCCTCCGTCACCAGTTTCGCATAGGCCTTTCTGACCCATTGAAGGACGAACTGGCTAGGGTAGGAATACCAGAAAATTTGAACCTACTGATCGATCTGACAATTCAGATCGACCGACGCCTGAGGGAACGGAGGGTTGAGAGGGCCACGGGCTTCACCCGGCCGACCTGGATGCTTCCCCGGGTCCCCAGTCATCCGCACCCAGCTTCTGCAGCACCCTTGACCCCCTCGTACGATGCTCCTGAACCCATGCAGCTTGGGGTCCTCCGCCCTTCCCTTACTCCGGAGGAACGCCAACGCCGACGCGCGCACAACCTGTGCCTGTACTGCGGGGAGCCCGGTCACTTCGTTAGGAACTGTCCCCTGAAGTTCCGTAAGTGCTTGTCAGTATTCCCTGCTGTGATCAACCCTCAGACTAAATCCTCCTCTCACTTCGCTCTTTCTTTCTATCTCCCTGCAGCTCCCAGGAAGGACCCTGCAAGTCGTCGCAATTATTGACTCTGGGGCTTGTAGTTGCTTCATGGACTCAACTTTTGCCCGTACTCAACTTATTCCTCTACTTCCCAAGACCCATGGACTACGGGTTCACCTGGCTGATGGGTCCCTTATCAAGTCGGGGCCCGTGGTCGAAGAGACGGCTCCCCTACCTGTCACTGTCTTCTCCTCTACCGGGGTGCACCGAGAATATCTACGTCTGGATATTATCTCCTCTCCACTGTTCCCCATAATTCTCGGTATGCCCTGGCTACAAGCCCATAATCCTACCATTAACTGGGTCACGGGGGTGATCACGTTTCCTTCCTCCTACTGCCAACGGTCCTGTGGCTCACACAAACCCCCTGGGCCTGCCACCTTAATGTGTACCGACACTGAGGCCGGAATACGTCAGGCCATCCCTGACGCTTACCTGGACTTTCTCGATGTGTTTAGTAAACGGGGCAGAGACACTACCACCCCACCGAGCCTACGACTGCCCCATTGATCTACTTCCCGGAGCAGCTATTCCGTTCGGTAGGATTTTCCCTTTAACGGAGGTGGAACAGGGGGCCCTGAAGGACTACATCGATGAGAACCTTTTAAAGGGGTTCATTCGCCCCTCTACGTCGCCAGCAGGCGCAGGCATTTTCTTTGTAGAAAAGAAGGACCATACCCTCAGGCCATGTGTGGACTACCGTGAACTAAATAAGGTCACCATTAAAAATCGTTATCCTCTTCCTCTGGTACCAGAGTTGTTCCAAAGATTGGGAGCTGCCGTTATTTTCACTAAGCTTGACCTCCGGGGAGCCTATAACCTGGTCCGAATCAAGGAGGGCGATGAGTGGAAAACCGCCTTCCGCTCCCGGTTCGGACATTTCGAATATTTAGTGATGCCCTTCGGGCTGTGCAATGCCCCTGCCACCTTCCAGTATTTAATTAATGATGTTCTTCGGGACTTTTTAGATCTCTTTGTGATTGCTTATTTAGATGACATACTAATCTTCTCTTCCTCCCTTGACTCTCATCGCAGGCATGTCAGAAGTGTGTTAGACCGGCTTCGGCAGCATAAACTATATGCGAAGGCTGAGAAATGCGAGTTTGAGCGGGAGAGCATAGCATTTCTGGGATTAATCATCTCTGGCGAAGGCATCAGGATGGACCCACAGAAGATCACCGCAATCTTGGACTGGCTAGCGCCAGTGGATAAGAAGGGAATCCAACGGTTCGTTGGATTCGCCAACTTTTATCGTAAATTCATCCGGGGGTTCTCCGCCATCATTGCACCCATTACTCAGCTAACCAAGCAAGGTACCCGCTTCCACTGGTCCCCTGAGGCCCAAAAGGCCTTTGAGGATCTCAAAGGGCTCTTCACCTCTGCATCCATCTTAAAACACCCAGATTCCTCCCTACCATTTGTACTTGAGGTAGATGCTTCCGAGGTTGCAGTAGGGGCAATATTGTCACAGAGGCAAGGAACCAAGGCTTTGCTTCATCCGGTGGCTTTCTTTTCTCGCAAATTATCTGCGGCAGAAAAGAACTATGACGTGGGAGACCGGGAACTCTTGGCGATTAAGTCCGCCCTGGAAGAATGGAGGTACTTACTTGAAGGTGCTGCTCACCCGATCTTAGTATTCACCGACCATAAGAACTTAGAGTACCTGAAAACTGCAAAAAGACTAAAACCACGACAAGCCAGATGGGCCCTGTTTTTTTCCCGGTTCTCCTTCCATGTGACATACCGCCCCGGTGCCAAGAACACTAAACCTGACGCCTTGTCCCGAATGTTTCATGGATCCAAAGAACTCTCCTCACCCGATACAATCCTCGCTCCTGGGAATTTTCTCCTACTTCAGGAGGACCTACTCTCCCGGATCAGACAAGCCACCACTAGACAGGAACCCTCTCCTGAACTGGATCTGCAAACCAAGGATGGATTACTCTGGCACCAAGACAGGATATTCATACCAGAAGAACTAAAGATAACCGTGCTAGAGCTCTGCCACGATCATGCCCTTGCTGGGCACTTTGGCGTGGCTAAGACCACTGAGTTGGTACAACGTACCTTCTGGTGGCCTCGACTACGCGAGGATTGCAGGAGGTTCGTGGAGTCCTGTACTACATGTACCCGGAATAAAGGGTCCAGATCCAAAGCCTGGGGACTACTGAAGCCCTTACCCGTTCCAGAGAGACCGTGGAAAATGCTTTCTATCGACTTCATAGTTGAACTCCCCCCGGCTGAGAATCACACCACCATCTTTGTGATTGTGGACCGTCTGTCCAAGATGGCACATTTTGTTCCTATGAGAGGGACCCCCTCGGCCCCGGAAACTGCACAAATGTTCATTAAAGAAGTCGTCAGGCTCCACGGGGTACCTGCTAATATAGTCTCCGATCGGGGGGTACAATTTACCTCCCGGTTCTGGAGGTCCCTCTGCAAGACTCTGGGAATAGAGCTATCATTCTCTTCGGCTTACCACCCTCAAACCAACGGACAGACTGAGAGAACAAATCAGACCCTCGAGCAATATTTGCGTTGTTTCTCCTCCTTTGCTCAGAATGACTGGCTCTCCCTGCTTCCGCTAGCGGAGTTCTCCTACAATAACTCCATCCACTCCGCAACTAACCAGACCCCATTTTTTGCGAACTTCGGGTTTCACCCCACATTTCTGCCCAACTCTCTCCCTGAGTGCTCAGTGCCCGCAGTTCTGGAAAAAGTGAATTTCTTCTCCTCTAACAACCAGCTTCTACGCGAAGCCATGGCAAGAACTCAGGAGTATAACAAGACGGTCTACGACAGGAGGAGACGGGGTGAATTAGCGCTGGCACCGGGTGACCAAGTATGGCTTTCCACCATCAATCTAAGATTGGCTTGCCCGTCCAAGAAATTGGGCCCCAAGTTTCTAGGGCCTTTTCCTATCAAAAGGAAAATCAACGAGGTGGCCTACGAGCTGGAGCTCCCCGACTCCCTGAGGGTCCACCCTGTTTTTCATGTTTCTCTATTGAAACCGTCAGTCTCCAACCCATTCCCAGGTCGGACCCCGACTCGCCCTGATCCCGTCATCATAGACGGGGAACAGGAATTCGAGGTAGAAGCTATTTTAGACGCACGAAGAAGAAATAGCCAGAGTCAATTTTTAATAAAATGGAAGGGTTACGGACCAGAGGAGAACTCCTGGGAACCCGAAGAGAACATTCACGCCAAAGACCTGATACAAGCCTTCAGGAGGTCTCACCCCGAGAAGTTTGCTCCTAGGGGCATCCGGAGGCTGCCCCTTGGGGGGGGGGGCAATGTCATGGAAACCCTGTCAGGAACAGACGCCCTGGACTTCCTGGTTCCTGCCCCCGCAGGTGACGCCCGAAGGGCTATTTAAACTCCTCACTTGCAGACAGTCCCTGCTGTCTGCTCTACAGCGTTTATCCCAAGTGACCTGATCTGCCTTGTTTACCTGTATCTGACCCGGCTTCCTGTGACCCTCCTGCTATCTGCCTGTACCTGACCATCGGCCTGTTTTCTGACTTCGGTATTGCCTGATCCTTTTGTGCCTCGCTGCCTGCCAGTTTACCCGACCCCGGCTTGTCTGACGATCCTGCCTGACCTTGGCTCTTGTTCACCTGCTGCTGCCTAGTGGTTCCAGTCTACCTGCTGTGCCTCCCGGTCCGGGTCATCTGCTGAGTTCCTGGTTCCTGTCTACTCACCTGCTGCAGTTCCTGGTTCCTGTCTGCTCATCTGCTGGTTCCTGTCTGCTCATCTGCTGGTTCCTGTTCATCTGCTGCTGCCCAGTGGTTCCAGTCTACCTGCTGTGCCTCCCGGTCCGGGTCATCTTCTGAGTTCCTGGTTCCTGTCTGCTCATCTGCTGGTTCCTGTCTGCTCATCTGCTGGTTCCTGTTCACCTGCTGCTGCCTAGTGGTTCCAGTTTACCTGCTGTGCCTCCCGGTCCGGGTCATCTGCTGAGTTCCTGGTTCCTGTCTGCTCATCTGCTGGTTCCTGTCTGCTCATCTGCTGGCTCCTGTTCACCTGCTGCTGCCTAGTGGTTCCAGTTTACCTGCTGTGCCTCCCGGTCCGGGTCATCTGCTGAGTTCCTGGTTCCTGTCTACTCACCTTCTGCAGTTCCTGGTTCCTGTCTGCTCATCTGCTGGTTCCTGTCTGCTCATCTGCTGGCTCCTGTTCATCTGCTGCTGCCCAGTGGTTCCAGTCTACCTGCTGTGCCTCCCGGTCCTGTCTACTCACCTGCTGTAGTTCCTGGTTCCTGTCCACTCACCTGCTGTAGTTCCTGGTTCCTGCCTCCTCACCTGCTGGTTCCTGATCACCTGCGGTAGTTCTTGATCCTGCCAGGCACTCGTACCCCTTCCACCTCCGTGCTTCCTGTTATATCACCAGGGGCCGCCGGTGGGAGCCGTAAGGGAGGCCTCCCTCTGCTAACCGGGCTCGTCACCGTCAGGTACGTGACAGTAACCAATAAAGTTGACCACAATCATTAAATTTGCATAAAAAACATAAGTACCCATGAAAATAGTCTATTTCAGCTTTAATCACTAATTTGAACCAGAAGATAAACTTAGAACAACTTTTCCGATTTCAGGGAACCCCTCCTAATAGTTACTATATTTACAGCTCAAGGTACATTAGTCTAGTGGTCAGTGAGAAGAATGTTCCTTACATTGGTGGTCAGTGAGAAGAATGTTCCTTACATTGGTGGTCAGTGAGAAGAATGTCCCTTAACCACTTAAGCCCCGGACCATTTGGTAGCTAGAGGACCAGAGGTGAATTCAGAATTTTGCACTGCGCTGCTTTAACTGTAAATTGTGCGGACATGCAATGTTGTACCCAAACGAAATTTGCGTCCTTTTCTTCCCACAAATAGAGCTTTCTTTTAATGGTATTTGATTGCCTCTGCGATTTTTATTTTTTGCGATATAAACGGAAAAAGACCGAAAATTTTGAAAAAAAATGATATTTTCTACTTTTTGTTATAAGAAAAATCGAATAAACTCAATTGTAGTCATACATTTAGGCCAAAATGTATTCAGCCACATGTTTTTAGTAAAAAAAATGTCAATAGGCGTATATTTATTGGTTTGCGCAAAAGTTATAGAGTTTACAAACTAGGGTACATTTTCTGAAATTTACACAGCTTTAAATTTATGACTGCCTATCTCATTTCTTGAGGTGCTAAAATGACAGGGCAGTACAAAACCCCCCCAAATGACCCCATTTTGGAAAGTAGACACCCCAAGGAAATTGCTGAGAGGCATGTTGAGCCCATTGAATTTTTTATTTTTTTGTCCCAAGTGATTGAATAATGACTAAAAAAAAAAAAAAAAATTACAAAAAGTTGTCACTAAATGATATATTGCTCACACATGCCATGGTTATATGTGGAATTGCACCCCAAAATACATTTTGCTGCTTCTCCTGAGTACGGGGATACCACATGTGTGGGACTTTTTGGGAGCCTAGCCGCGTACGGGACCCCGGAAACCAAGCACCGCCTTCAGGATTTCTAAGGGCGCAAATTTTTGATTTCACTCCTCACTACCTATCACAGTTTCGAAGGCCATAAAATGCCAAAATAGCACAAAACCCCCCCAAATGACCCCATTTTGGAAAGTAGACACCCCAAGCTATTTGCTGAGAGGAATGGCGAGTATTTTACAGCTCTCATTTGTTTTTGAAAATGAAGAAAGAAAATATATATATATATTTTTTTTTTTTCAATTTTCAAAACTTTGTGACAAAAAGCGAGATCTGCAAAATACTCACAATACCTCTCAGCAAATAGCTTGGGGTGTCTACTTTCCAAAATGGGGTCATTTGGGGGGTTTTGTGCTATCTGGGCATTCCATGGCCTCCGAAACTGTGATAGGCAGTGAGAAGTGAAATCAAAAATTTACACCCTTAGAAAGCCTGAAGGCGGTGCTTGGTTTTTGGGGTCCCGTACGCGGCTAGGCTCCCAAAAAGTCTCACACATGTGGTATCCCCGTACTCAGGAGAAGCAGCAGAATGTATTTTGGGGTGTAATTCCACATATGCCCATGGCATGTTTGAGCAATATATCATTTAGTGACAACTTTGTGCAAAAAAAAATAAAAAATTGTCGTTTTTCCGCAACTTGTGTCAACATATAAAATATTCCATGGACTCGACATGCCTCTCAGTAAATAGCTTGGGGTGTCTACTTTCCAAAATGGGGTCATTTGGGGGGGTTTTGAACTGTTCTGGCATTTTATACACAACATTAGGAAGCTTACATCCACTCTTCTAACCACTTGAAGACAAAGCCCTTTTTGACACTTTTTGTTTACATGAAAACATTTTTTTTTTTGCAAGAAAATTATGTTGAACCCCCAAACATTATATATATTTTTAAAGCAAAGGCCCTACAGATTAAAATGGTGGGTGTTGCATTTTTTTTTTCTACACAGTATTTGCGCAGCGATTTTTCGAACGCATTTTTTGGGTTAAAAAATACACTTTTTTTAATTTTAATGCAATTGTTTGATGAAATAAAAAAGATGATCTTAGGCCGAGTACATAGATACCAAACACGACATGCTTTAAAATTTCGCACAAACGCGCATTGGCGACAAACTACATACATTTTTAAAAGCCTTTACAGGTTACCCCAGTAGATTTACAGAGGAGGTCTACTGCTAAAATGATTGTCCTCGATCTGACCTTCGCGGTGATACCTCACATGCATGGTGCAATTGCTGTTTACATATGACGCCAGACCGACGCTTGCGTTCGCCATTGGGCAAGAGCAGGGCAGGACAGGGGTGCTTTTTTTTTTTTTCTTTTTTTTTTATTATTAATTTTGCTTTTTTATTTTATTTTTAAATTGTTCCTTCCAAGTATTTTTTTTTTTATCATTTTTATTGTTATCTCAGGGAATGTAAATATCCCCTATGATAGGAATAGGTAGTGACAGGTACTCTTTTTTTGAAAAAACTGGGGTCTTCTAGACCCTAGATTTTTCCTCTGCCCTCAAAGCATCTGACCACACCAAGATCGGTGTGATAAAATGCTTTCCCAATTTCCCAATGGCGCTTTTTATATCCGGGGGGGGGCATTCCCTCCCACTGCTTGTAAAAGCAGTCCAGAGGCTAATTAGCCGCTAGGATTGCTTTTACATGAAAGCCGGCCGCAGGCTGAAAAGAATGATACCAAGATGATACCTAAACCCGCAGGCATCATTCTGGTATAAACATTCAAAGTCCAGCAACATACCAGTACGTTACTGGTCCTTGTTGGACATGTATTGTAATCTTTTTATTTCATGCAGCCAGTTGGCTGAACGAAAAAAGAGATTGATCGGTGGGTATGCCCACCATTAGAATACCGCCCTTCATCCACCCACTTCTAATGATGGGCATACATGCACCATTTATATATGCCGAAGCATGGGGGCATCCTCCCGCAAAAAAGTTATGCCGCACACACATGGTCGGACTTTTCCACGGGCAAGCCTCCGTCGGAATTTCGACCGTATGTACGCGGCATTAGGAGCAAAATCGCTCCTCCGCTCCTGCTGTCCCAATGCTTCGGCATATTTGCTTTTTTTTTTTAACTGTGGTGGTGAAATCACCTCCTACAGCACTGGAGTCGCAGGGATCAGGCCTGTCTCTGCGAACGCTGCAGTTATGTGTGTTTTTGTTTTGTAAGTGACAGTGATCGATCGATACTGCACTTGGGTGGCCTGGGCTGGACGGAGGGGCAAAACGCAGGTGCCAGCAGGTATCTGGGCTGATCCCGCTAACACTGCGTTTTTGGGAACCCTAAACTGCTGGGGACGCTAGTATAGATCAGATCAGATATTGATCTGTTCAGATACTATACCACTAAGGGGGGTGTATGCTTCACGCGTGGGTGTTAGCGTTACTGGCACTAACCTGACGCTGCCTGGGGTGTGACTCAGACCCTCTCTGACGCTAAAACCTAATTGATATCACCCGCCGGGCGATCAGGGGGTTAAACCTTTATTGGGTTATATACACGGCAGGTGCCCTGACACTATAAAAAGCAAACTAACTAACCAGCGTCACCCGTAACACTTATATGGTGATCACTGGTGAAAGGGTTAACTAGGGGCAATCAGGGGGTTAAAACCTTTATTAGATAATATATGGGGGTACCTGACGCTATAAAAACCTGCGGCGAACCTAAAAAAAATTACCAGCTACCGATCTGCATCACCGACACTAAGACAGCGTTTAGAAAAACGATTGCTTAGCGACAGTGGTGATGGGGGTGAAAGGGTTACCTGGGGGGGCGATCAAGGGGGTTAAACCTTTATTAGATAATATATTGGGGTACCTGACGCTATAAAAACATGCGGCGAACCTAAAAAAAATTACTGGCTACGATCTGCATCACCGACACTAAGACAGCGTTTAGAAAAACAATTGCTTAGCGACAGTGGTGATAGGGGGTGAAAGGGTTACCTGGGGGGCGATCAAGGGGGTTAAACCTTTATTAGATAATATATTGGGGTACCTGACGCTATAAAAACCTGCGGCGAACCTAAAAAAAATTACCGGCTACCGATCTGCATCACAGACACTAAGACAGCGTTTAGAAAAACAATTGCTTAGCGACAGTGGTGATAGGGGGTGAAAGGGTTACCTGGGGGGCGATCAAGGGGGTTAAACCTTTATTAGATAATATATTGGGGTACCTGACGCTATAAAAACCTGCGGCGAACCTAAAAAAATTACCGGCTACCGATCTGCATCACAGACACTAAGACAGCGTTTAGAAAAACGTTTGCTTAGTGACAGTGGTGATAGGGGGTGAAAGGGTTACCTGGGGGGCGATCAAGGGGGTTAAACCTTTATTAGATAATATATTGGGGTACCTGACGCTATAAAAACCTGCGGCGAACCTAAAAAAAATTACTGGCTGCCGATCGGCATCACTGACGCTAAGACAGCGATCAGAAAAATGATCGCTAAGCGACAGTGGTGATAGGCGGTGAAAGGGTTATCTGGGGGGTGATCAGGGGGTTAAACCTTTATTAGGGAGGGTTAGGGGGCTACACTGGACCTAAGACTAAACTTTGGTGACACTTTTACAGTCACAAATGTCACTGATTGCAGTGATCACTAAATAAATGGTCACTGCAATCAGTGACACTGTGACTGGGGGCTGGGGGGTGATCTGGGGTGTCTGGGGGGGCCTGGGGGGCGATTTATGTCCCTATGTGTCCTGGTGTCAGTGTAGTGTTGTGTGCACTGACCTGATATCTTCTCTTGTACGGCGCTCGGTATATGTGAGCGCCGCACCAGAGATGACATCACTTCCTCCTGCTCCCTCTGTCTGACACAGACAGAGGGGGCATTTCCATTCGCCGGGAGCGATCGCGAGGGGGTGGCCAGAAACGAATGGCTGCCCCCTCATCCCGGAACGCTCCCGGACACTTAGCCACCGCTCACTGTACAGAAGGGGGGTCCGATCGGACCCCCCAACTATACAAAGGCAATCACGTATGCTCTACGTGATTGTGCCTGTCGGTGCCATTCTGCCGACGTATATATACAGTGAGCGGTCGTTAAGTGGTTACATTGGTGATCAGTGGGAAGAATGTTCCTTACATTGGTGATCAGTGGGAAGAATGTTCCTTACATTGGTGATCAGTGAGAAGAATGTTCCTTACATTGGTGATCAGTGGGAAGAATGCTCCTTACATTGGTGATCAGTGGGAAGAATGTCCCTTACATTGGTGATCAGTGGGAAGAATGTTCCTTACATTGGTGATCAGTGAGAAGAATGTTCCTTACATTGGTGATCAGTGGGAAGAATGTTCCTTACATTGGTGATCAGTGAGAAGAATGTTCCTTACATTGGTGATCAGTGGGAAGAATGTTCCTTACATTGGTGATCAGTGGGAAGAATGTCCCTTACATTGGTGATCAGTGAGAAGAATGTTCCTTACATTGGTGATCAGTGGGAAGAATGTTCCTTACATTGGTGATCAGTGGGAAGAATGTCCCTTACATTGGTGATCAGTGAGAAGAATGTTCCTTACATTGGTGATCAGTGGGAAGAATGTTCCTTACATTGGTGATCAGTGAGAAGAATGTTCCTTACATTGGTGATCAGTGGGAAGAATGTTCCTTACATTGGTGATCAGTGAGAAGAATGTTCCTTACATTGGTGATCAGTGGGAAGAATGTCCCTTACATTGGTGATCAGTGAGAAGAATGTCCCTTACATTGGTGATCAGTGGGAAGAATGTTCCTTACATTGGTGATCAGTGAGAAGAATGTCCCTTACATTGGTGATCAGTGAGAAGAATGTTCCTTACATTGGTGATCAGTGGGAAGAATGTTCCTTACATTGGTGATCAGTGGGAAGAATGTCCCTTACATTGGTGATCAGTGAGAAGAATGTCCCTTACATTGGTGATCAGTGGGAAGAATGTTCCTTACATTGGTGATCAGTGAGAAGAATGTTCCTTACATTGGTGATCAGTGAGAAGAATGTCCCTTACATTGGTGATCAGTGAGAAGAATGTCCCTTACATTGGTGATCAGTGAGAAGAATGTCCCTTACATTGGTGATCAGTGGAAAGAATGTCCCTTACATTGGTGATCAGTGAGAAGAATGTTCCTTACATTGGTGATCAGTGAGAAGAATGTTCCTTACATTGGTGATCAGTGAGAAGAATGTTCCTTACATTGGTGATCAGTGGGAAGAATGTTCCTTACATTGGTGATCAGTGGGAAGAATGTCCCTTACATTGGTGATCAGTGGGAAGAATGTTCCTTACATTGGTGATCAGTGGGAAGAATGTCCCTTACATTGGTGATCAGTGGGAAGAATGTTCCTTACATTGGTGATCAGTGAGAAGAATGTCCTTTACATTGGTGATCAGTGGGAAGAATGTCCCTTACATTGGTGATCAGTGAGAAGAATGTCCCTTACATTGGTGATCAGTGAGAAGAATGTTCCTTACATTGGTGATCAGTGAGAAGAATGTTCCTTATATTGGTGATCAGTGAGAAGAATGTTCCTTACATTGGTGATCAGTGGGAAGAATGTTCCTTACATTGGTGATCAGTGAGAAGAATGTTCCTTACATTGGTGATCAGTGAGAAGAATGTTCCTTACATTGGTGATCAGTGAGAAGAATGTTCCTTACATTGGTGATCAGTGAGAAGAATGTTCCTTACATTGGTGATCAGTGAGAAGAATGTTCCTTACATTGGTGATCAGTGGGAAGAATGTCCCTTACATTGGTGATCAGTGAGAAGAATGTCCCTTACATTGGTGATCAGTGGGAAGAATGTTCCTTACATTGGTGATCAGTGAGAAGAATGTCCCTTACATTGGTGATCAGTGAGAAGAATGTCCCTTACATTGGTGATCAGTGAGAAGAATGTCCCTTACATTGGTGGTCAGTGAGAAGAATGTTCCTTACATTGGTGATCAGTGAGAAGAATGTCCCTTACATTGGTGATCAGTGGGAAGAATGTCCCTTACATTGGTGATCAGTGGGAAGAATGTTCCTTACATTGGTGATCAGTGGGAAGAATGTCCCTTACATTGGTGATCAGTGGGAAGAATGTTCCTTACATTGGTGATCAGTGAGAAGAATGTCCCTTACATTGGTGATCAGTGGGAAGAATGTTCCTTACATTGGTGGTCAGTGAGAAGAATGTCCCTTACATTGGTGATCAGTGAGAAGAATGTTCCTTATATTGGTGATCAGTGGGAAAAATATCCCTTAAATTGATGGTCAGTGGAAAGAATTCTCCTTATATTGCTGGTCAATGAGAAGAAAGCTTATTACATCAGGGGTTAGTGGAAAGAATGCCCCTCACATTGGTGGACAGTGGGAAGAATTATCCCTAAATTGGTGGTCAGTGGGAGGAATGATCTTTACTTTGATGGTCAGTGGGAAGAATGTGCCTTATATTTGTGGTCAGGAGGAGGAATGATTCTTCCATGAGTGGTTAGTGGGAAGGATATGATAAAAACATAAAATGTAACTACTCAGTCACAAACATAGGTAGTGCATGTGCCCATCTGGCCACTACATGTAGCAACCATCTCCTGGCTTTGCCAAAGCTTCTAGCCCTCTGTTTATATCCATTTCCTACAGTATTCTGAGGATAATCTCAGTCCTAGAGGGCAGCAAGGTTCTAAAGTAATATCCACCTCTGACTACAGAGTTTTCCTACTTGGAGTATCACTCCTATGCGCATGAGAATAGTCGTTGTTGTTCATAGTGGAAATATAGAATTGAAATTGGGCTATATGTTGGTACCACATCCATAATAAACACTTAAAGAATATAGAGAGAACTTTGTGGACTTTTCTGGTACCAGAGAAGGACGGCAACACACAAATTCCTAAAAAACTTATTTATAACAAAAGGTTAAAACTATATTAACATTTTACTAATAAAAGCAGGAAGTTAGTGCTCATTGAAAGTGAGGCAGTCCATATATATATATATATATATATATATATATATATATATATATATATACTTCAACAGTATTTCTTTTCTTCTGTGTCAAGAGGTCGACATGTTTCACAAACATTGCTTCCTCAGGACCTCAATATCTTGACCATAAGGAAAGACGTTGTTCATAGTGGGAAGAACACCCCTTCTCCAGATAGCTAAAAAAATATCATTGGTGTCAGTGGGAACTTATCTGAGAGGCATAAATTGCTCAGTGCTCAAGGAACCCCTTGCAACCTCTGGAGGAACCCTAGAGTTCCACAGAAACCTGGTTGAGAAAGGCTGGTCTATCAATTTTCGAACTAGTGCTGGTAGGATGAAGCTAAAAAAAGCAGTTGTCTGATGTGGGCAACAAAAGGTGGTAGTTTTTAAACACTGATAAATCAGGCTTTAGTTAACTAGAACATCTGGGTACAATGCAGAGGATGTCATTGAGGAACTGAATATCCTGTTTTGTCAGGAGGTTGGCTGACAGGCCTCAGTGGGTCTTAGCACTATGCTAGATTTCTTTTTGCCAACTTGCACTGCAAACACGAGCGCTGGTATTTCATTAAATAGAAACTGCATTAGTAGGGCACTGGACCGGGCACTGAAAGAGAGGTAGTGGTTGTGGTTCAGAGTGAAAGGGCAGCTCTCTGTCATTTGTCTTCAAAGCTCCCCAGAGTAGTCTAAAGCCTCGTACACACGGTCAGACTTTTTGCCAACAAACTTCAAAATTAGCAAGTATGACAAAAAATCCGACCGTGTGTACGCTCCATCGGACAAACTTTTTTGGTTTTCATCGGACAAATGTTCGGTCTGCAAGCGGACAAACTTTTCGCCAACAAAAGTCCGATGGAGCAAAGTCCGACCGTGTGTACAGAAATCCATCGGACTTTTGTCCGATGGACAAATAAGCATGCCCAGAACCAATGTTAAAATCAACCAACAATAGCAGAAGTTGACCAAAAGGGTGGCGGTAAAGAGCAGAAAAGAGCAGAAAAACCATGTGATGTTGGAAAAGTTTTGAGAAAGTTTGCAGAAAAGTCAGAGCGTGTGTATGCTATGGGTGTGCCCGGCCAACTCCCTTCGGACAAAAATCCACAGAAAAGTTTGTTTGAAGTCCGACCGTGTGTACGAGGCTTGAGAAATGTAAAAAAAAAAAAAAAAACCAAGACCACAACAGCACTATAAGTCCAACAAAAAAAGAAGCCAACTCGTTTTGGGGGCCTTTCATCTGGGTTTTAAATACTGGCAATGACTGAGGATTTAACTGGACAAGGAATATTGCATACAAAAGAATAAGATATACGCTCTGCCACATATCTAATGCTTTTATAGTCAATACGCTTTTTAACCTCTGTCATTGGCACCATTGATGAAGGGGGAGTTTGAAGCCCCCAAAACATGCCGATTTTCTACTTTCTACTCTCAATGTTTCTACATACCATTGGAATTTGATTGACTATTGTGGAAATCAGACATTTACTGGACACTTTATATGATGCCGCCATCTAATACTGGGTTTTGCACCCCTTTTGTCCATGGAACAACAAGTTCTTCAAAACTTTGATTCAACATGGTGTCGGAGTATACCCTAAAGTAGAACTTCACTCTGCTAGTTGCCTCTGCCCCTCCTCCTCTTAATAATAGTTTGGGAGGAGGTATTGTTTTCGTCAACCCCTTTTTCCCATCGCCAATACACAAAACAGAGCTGGATCGTGTCATCAAGGGTCAGGCTGCCTGAACCCAGAAGAGACAGCCAGTTGAGGAGACCAAGATGGCGACTCAGGACAGAAGCTGTGGCACCTGGACAGTGGATCACTGCTGGATTCACTGGGCAGGTGAATATGTATTTTGAAGAGAACCTAGGTAAGGCAAGACTGAAGAAAAAACTGTGGGGAAAGTGACATTTCTCAGGTGGCCGTAGATGTGCCAACTTTCAGGCAAGTTCAACCACTTGACCAGGGCCGGATTGAGGGCATCACGGGCCTGGTGCTGAGGATTTTGGTGGGACGTTTTTGGGAATAAAATAAAGACAAACAATTTGTTAAAATAAATTCATTATTAAAACAAATTAAATGGACACTTTTTGTCACCTTAATGCATCCTATGCATTAAGGTGAAAAAACATCCGACAATACCGGCCCCCCAGCCCCCCCGTTTTACTTTCCTGAGCCTGTTCACCTGTTGCGCTCGCCCCGATGTCCTCTTCGCCGCTCAGCCTGGTCATTGATTGGCTAGAGTGGATGGATTGAAAGCAGCGCAGCCATTGGCTCACGCTGCTGTCAATCACATCCAATGATGCGGCGCGGCGGGGCCGAGTGATACAGTGAGCGGCTATGGCCGCCGGCTGTGTCACAGGAGTGCGCCCGCAAGAACTCACCACTATGCAAGCTTGCATGAAGGTGTTCAGTTCTTGCGGGCAGGAGCCGAGACAGCTGCTGAGGGACCCCAGAAGACCAGGTTCAGGGCCACTCTGTGCACAGTGGAGGTAAGTATAACATGTTTGTTATTTAAAAAAATTCTCTTTACAACCCCTTTAAATAGAGGAGAGGAGGGTAAGGCAGATGGGGGGGGGGTTAGAGAGAGGGTGCCTCTGGGTAGCTTAAGTAGAGTAGTAATGTGGCGCCTCATGATTTACATATCAATGCCGCCTACGATTTGAATATCAATACAGCCCGCAATTTACATAATAATCATATGTACACACGCAGGGCTGGGCAGCATTAGTGACTCACTGTGCTGGGCCTATTTTAAGGTAGAGGCCTGGAGCTACAGCTCCAATAGCCCCTATGTTAATCCTGACCTGCACTTGACTAGGACATACCATCCAAAGTTGTTGCCTAAAACCAAGTGTAGCGGGGTCTTCAAAGTTAGTGGGATACACCTGGGGGTAGAGAGACCCAGGTGTGTAATTATGTCAGGGATTAGACCCCTTTTTCTTATTCGTGGAGGATTGGGTGGTGTAATATTCTCTTCGACCAGTGGGTGTCAGTGTACCTACTGGCTCGGGGTGGAATCACTACTGCAGTGCTACCCTTCTTTGTCCCTTCCTGGAGATGGTACGGCTGGGGCGGGGAACCCGCCGTGGTGTCGATGGGAGGATATAAAAAGGGGGAGACGCCCTCGCCACAAGGTCTTTTGGGGGGGGATCATCTCTTCACGCACCCAGGCACCTTAGGCCTGGGTGCGGGCGGTTCAAGGTTCCGGCCTAGGCGCCCTAGGCCTGGCCGGAATGAAGATGGTGTCCATCCGGGCACCTTCAGCCTGGGGTGAGGTACTATTAAGGAGGCCTGGGACCCGGTGACTCCGACTGGGTCCCGCGAGGGTGAAGTTGCTCCAGGGCGCCCCTTGCGAGGGGACCCGCATCTGAGGTGAGGAGGCTGGGGAGGTCACCCGTCCGAAGACCCGGTGCAGTGTCAACCCGGTGACGGATGGGCCTTCGGTAACTCCCTTGGAGGACATCTTCCCCTGATAGGGGCTACAGCACAGCGGAGGAGCTTTCATCAAGACTCCTGCAACCCCTGGTCATAGCACAGGGAGTGTAGGGACTAGGAACCTGTACAGTGCCTCGACCTGCTTCCCCATCGTATCATGCCGTTGCATTTGACTGTATGTGGAGATACGCAATAAACCTGAGTTTGGACTTTGATGGGTGTATGGACTCTGTTGATGGGAACAAAGGGAGATTCTGGCACGGAAGGACTGACCCTCGTAACCAGCACACATTTGGCCCGAGGAAAAGATTGGTATTGGCCTTCACCTCACCCACATCCATGGGGAGGACATGGGCCGTAGCGCACCTCACTCTGTCGCTCGACATACCCCTAGCTAAAGAGGTCGGGGTGGGGCCGCTACACAAGCAACCTACCACCCTTGAGTTTTGATCAACCACCTGAATTCAATTTGATTAAACTGGGCAGTAAACTGGACAGCTTGAATACAGGCTATTGAGGAAATCAATTGAAACCTACAAATACAGCAATTTTGTCAAAAGTGATTGATGACTTTTCCGCTGGGTTCGTTCACGACTGCTGTGATCCTATTCCATTGTAGTCAATGAAAACCACCATCTTTGACTGTTTAGGGATTTCGACAAACTAAATAAACCTAAAGTATGATCAATCTATTGAAATGCCACATGTAAGGTCAGCTTTAGGGCTCAAGAGAGTCACACAGATACCTTAAATATGTAGACCATATAATAACATTGCAAACATCCTCTTCCAAACCCATCTTAAAGTATTATTCCTATATTGATTACATTTTCGACCCTACCAGTTGCACATTGCAGGAGTAATTGAATTTCATCACATCATGCATCATTCCCAATCCTCTATCGTCTAGTTTTGGTGTAGCCATGCCACTGAAGCCACATTTACTGTATATGGCAACACCAGAGGAAACCAACGTGGCCTTCTTCTGCTGTAGATTGTCCTCTATTGGGTTAATGTACTGCTTGTTCTAAGTGGCCTTCTGCAGACCAATGGTGAAAATCAGTGGTCTCTAAAGTGAGGCCCATGGGCTGGATGCGGCCCTTTGCTTGCCTTTATCCGGCCCTTGGGGCACTATTCCTCCCACTGACAATGATAAGGCACCATTCCTCCCATTGACACCAATAATGGGGCACAATTTCTCCCAATAATATAAATGTTGGAACACTTACCACCCCTGACACCAACAATGGGGCATTATTCCTGCCACTGACACCTATGTTGGAACAGTATTCCTCCCACTGATACCAATGATGGAGCACTATTCCTCCCACTGACACCAATGATGGAGCACTATTCCTCCCACTGATACCAATGATGGGGCACTATTCCTCCCACTGATACCAATGATGGAGCACTATTCCTCCCACTGATACCAATGATGGAGCACTATTCCTCCCACTGATACCAATGATGGAGCACTATTCCTCCCACTGATACCAATGATGGAGCACTATTCCTCCCACTGACACCAATGATGGAGCACTATTCCTCCCACTGACACCAATGATGGGACACTATTCCTCCCACTGACACCAATGATGGAGCACTATTCCTCCCACTGACACCAATGATGGAGCACTATTCCTCCCACTGATACCAATGATGGGGCATTATTCCTGCCACTGACACCAATGTTGGAACACTATTCCTCCCACTGACACCAATGATGGGGCACTATTCCTCCCACTGATACCAATGATGGGGCACTATTCCTCCCACTGATACCAATGATGGGGCACTATTCCTCCCACTGATACCAATGATGGGGCACTATTCCTCCCACTGATACCAATGATGGGAGACTATTCCTCCCACTGATGCCAATGATGGGACACTATTCCTCCCACTGATGCCAATGATGGGACAATATTCCTCCCACTGATACCAATGATGGGACACTATTCCTCCCACTGATACCAATGATGGGACACTATTCCTCCCACTGATACCAATGATGGGGCGCTATTCCTCCCACTGATACCAATGATGGGACGCTATTCCTCCCACTGATACCAATGATGGGACACTATTCCTCCCACTGATACCAATGATGGGACACTATTCCTCCCACTGATACCAATGATGGGTCACTATTCCTCCCACTGATACCAATGATGGGACACTATTCCTCCCACTGATACCAATGATGGGACACTATTCCTCCCACTGATACCAATGATGGGGCATTATTCCTCCCACTGACACCAATGATGGGGCACTATTCCTCCCACTGATACCAATGATGGGACACTATTCCTCCCACCAATACCAATGATGGGACACTATTCCTCCCACTGATACCAATGATGGGACACTATTCCTCCCACTGATACCAATGATGGGACACTATTCCTCCCACTGATACCAATGATGGGACACTATTCCTCCCACCAATACCAATGATGGGACACTATTCTTCCCACTGATATCAATGATGGGGCATTATTCCTCCCACTGACACCAATGTTGGGGTTACTATTTCTCCTCCTACTGACCACAGGCATTGTCTATTCTCACTGACCACCAAGACTGGGACATTTTCTACTCTCACTGACCACAGTCCCACCCTCCTAAAAATCTATAGAACAGAAATCTGGCCCTTTGTTCGGAAAGTTTGGAGGCCCTTTGTGTAAAGGGTGGATTTTTAAGCTTTTGTTGACTTCCTGTCAACTTGAGAAAGTCTGACCAGTCTTTTCTGACCTTTCTCACCCACAAGGTGTTTTTACCCACCGGGTATTTTTTATGTTTCCGGCTTAACTTAGTAAACTGTAACCTGTAGAAATCCAAGGTCAGCAGTTTGTAGGCTGCTTCGATCACCACATCTAGCAACAATAATTACTCCATGATTAAGGTCGCTTAGCTCCTGCATCTGAACCTCTGGAGAACCATTTCTACATATTTTATGTTGCAACTAAATGATTCACTCCAACTGTTTGCAATAAAGTGTCTGTAAACATAATAGTACACCCCTTCACCCAGCAGTTACATGAAAGTTTATGTAGGTTGGGAGCAAAGGAGATGGACCAGCAGGAAGAGTAATAAGACACTCCCAGGAAAGGATGGGGCTATGACATGCAGTGCCGGTGTCTTGCCGGAAAAGTTTCCCTGGCGGATAAGGACCCCCCTGTACTGCGCAGGCGCGGCGCTTGTGCAGTACGAACCTTAACGTGCCTCTGAAATGCTGATGCTAGTGCTACTCTGCAAGGGGCGGGGGTGATTTTACCAATAAAGTACACGTCTTAGCGGGCCGTGTTGATGGGCGGGTTTTGCAATTGCAAAATCCGCCCATCAACATTGCAAAATCCGCCCATTGACATTGCAAAACCCGCCCTTCATTTGTTTTAAACCCCCCCCCCCCCCAAGATGTGTACTTTATTGCTTAAATCACCCCCGCCGCTTGCAGAGTAGCACTAGCATCGGCGGCATGTGTCATACTCATTGCGCAGGCGCCGTGTAGAGCTGTCTCTCGGCTCTACATGTTCGGCTATTTTCGGAGGCTCATTGAGGTTCGTACTGCGCAAGCGCCGCGCCTGCGCAGTACAGGGGGGTCCTTATCCGCCGGGCGGACCTTATTCGGCAGAACACTGGGACAAGTACAGCACAGTGTTGATGTCAATGCTGCTTTTACAAGGCAAAATGTGGGTTTGCAAAGACATATGCTGCACACAAAGTGAAATTATATTCCTTTATTGGCTATTGAGAAATATACACTATATTGTCAAAAGTTTTGGGACACCTGCCTTTTCACACACAGGAACTTTAATGGCATCCCAGTCTTAGTCCGTAGGGTTCAATATTGAGTTGGCCCCGCCCTTTGCAGCTATAACCGCTTCAACTCTTCTGAGAAGGCCGTCCACAAGGTTTAGGAGTGTGTCTATGGGAAAGTTTGACCATTCTTCCAGAAGCACATTTATGAGGTCAGGCATTGATGTTGGATGAGAAGGCCTGGCTCACAGTCTCCGCTCTAATTCAATCCCAAAGGTGTTCTATCGGGTTGAGGTCAGGACTCACCAGTCAAGTTCCTCCACACCCCAAACTCGCTCATCCATGTCTTTATGGACCTTGCTTTGTACACTGCTCCAGATTATTTTTTAGAGGGGAGATTGTGGTGTGGGGGGGGGGGGGTTACAAATGCTCTTCTGGAAGAATGGTCAAACATTCCCATAGACACCCTCTTAAACCTTGTGGACGGCCTTCCCAGAAGAGTTGAAGCTGTTATAGCTGCAAAGGGTGGGCCAACTCAATATTAAACCCTAAGACTGGGATGCCATTGAAGTTCATGTGTGTGTAAAGACAGGTGTCCCAATACTTTTGACAATATAGTTGTATTTAAATGAGAGTTTTTGTGCCAGCAGTACAGCTTTAATTGTCATTCATCTTCCCAGAAGAGAAAATGGAGACATGAACAGTCTTTGAACATCAGCTCTCAGCGTCAATAGCCACCAAGCAAGTCACTGGACTTTTTTCTCAGATTCACAAAAAAGCCCCCCAAATGCACAGACCAACCTCTGGTCATGAATGGGAGTTGTGCAGCGTGTTGTCATTACTTCCGCTGGTGGTTGGTTATAACAGGAAGCCGATGTTCCTGGAGGGTCACTATAGAAAGTGAAATATCGTAAAGAAACTACAAATGTTCCAGCTGAATGTTCGCTCACCACGACACCTGTGTGTTCTCGAGACGGTGAGCGGCTTTCGCTGTGCTGTGATCTGGAACGCGCAGGGAAGATCACCAGTGCTGAGAATTCCTGAGATACACCAGGCCAACTATACTAATCCCCCATCCACACTATGAACTGCACAGGAATTGCAAGGGCAATGCGGGTTTCCCGCACTGTGTTCTAGTGCGAAGTTAGCCTAACCCCCCCCCCGGGTTCACAATAGAACGTGGTGTGGGAAACCCGCAATCCGCACCGCGTTCAAAATGCATTGCCCTTTGCGATCTTTGCAGTGGTTGTCAGCGCCAGTCAGTGAAATGACCACAAAATTAGATAAAAGCAGTGAGAAAGTGATGTGAAATTCACACCCAAACTCAAGTCCTTTTTCCATCATATAGAGGTTTTAAACCATAAATACAACAGTCCATGGATAAACGGTGAAAAAAACGAAATACTGTATTTATCGGCGCATAACACGCACTTTTTTCCCCCTAAAATCAGGGGAAAATCGTGGGTGCGTGTTATACGCCGATCCCTGCTGTCTCTGAGGGCAAGAGGAGCGCCAATTGAGAACAAAGATAATTAGGACAGCCGCACTCCAATCCAACGTGGCTTTATTTTCAAAGTATATAAAAACAGGCACTACATGTCACAGCAATGAAACCTTTAGGACAGTTGACGCGTTTCACACTTGTTCAGTGCTTACTCATAGCTGAAGAGCAAGAGGAGCGCCGCCGACATAGACCGAGCCGAGCCAAGTGTACTGTGTACTCGGCTAGGCTCGGCTTCTCTCGCAGTCACGCCCAGTCCCGCCTCCTAGCCTTTACGTCCTGCCATTGGACCGGTGTTGTGTCCATCATAGGAGCTGGGCCAAGGGGCGAGACGGGGCAGCATTGCGAGACGAGACGAGAGGAGCCGAATAAACAGGACATCCGGCTCTGTGTATCTCGGCGGCGCTAAATTTAAAAACACATCAAGCTGCAATTTTGGGCAAGGCTGCAGATGGACGCTGTGCAAGGCTGCAGATGGACGCTGTGCAAGGCTGCAGATGGACGCTGTGCAAGGCTGCAGATGGACGCTGATAAGGCTGCAGATGGACGCTGATAAGGCTGCAGATGGACGCTGATAAGGCTGCAGATGAACGCTGATATGGCTGCAGATCGATGTTGATAAGGCTGCAGATGGACACTGATAAGGCTGCAGATGGACACTGATAAGGCTGCAGATGGACACTGATAAGGCTGCATTGATGGGCATTTAAAATGTAAGTTTTTTTTCCTTAAACTTCCCTCGTAAAAGTTTTTTTCCTTAAACTTCCCTCCTAAACTTGGGGTGCGTGTTATACGCCGATAAATATGGTAGCCAGAAAGGGGATTCCACGTGCCATCAGTGTTAGAGTGAAGACATAGACAATGAAACCACCACCGGTTAATAAGGAGGCTTACCAGAGTAAGAGGACTCAAATGGGCATATGCTCAATGAGCCAAGAAGGCATGTGGTGTAAACACCAATGTATGGGGCCTCCACACCTGGGCTCCAGATCAGGATGGAAGATGGTCCAATTGGTCAGGAGGTATCACAGAAAAGCGGTCCTTAGAAGCAGCCAACTTGTCAGACCAAATCTGAGTTGGAGGGGCCCCTGGACTAGAGGTTGCAATCTCTCTATGGAGGGACCCCTGGACTGGAGGTGGCAATCTCTCTATAGTGGAGCCCCTAGACTGGATGTAGCAAACTCTCTATGGAGGGGCCCCTGGACTGGAGGTGGCAATCTCTCTATGGAGGGGCCCCTGGACTGGAGGTGGCAAACTCTCTATGGAGGGGCCCCTGGACTGGAGGTGGCAATCTCTCTATGGAGGGGCCCCTGGACTGGAGGTGGCAAACTCTCTACGGAGGGGCCCCTGGCTTGGAGGTGGCAAACTCTCTACGGAGGGGCCACTGGACTGGAGGTGGCAATCTCTCTACGGAGGAGCCCCTGGACTAAATTTGGCAGTCTTCCTATGGAGGGGCCCCTTGGACTGAATGTGGCAGTCTCCCTCTGGAGGGGCCCCTGGACTGAATGTGGCAGTCTCCTTATGGAGGGGCCCCTGGACTGAATGTGGCAGTCTTCCTATGGAGGGGCCCCTGGACTGGGGGTAGCTGTCTCTCTATGGAGGCCCTTCATAGAGAAACTACTACCTCCAGTCCAGGGGCCCCTCCATAGGGAGACTGCCACATTCAGTCCAGGGGGTGGCTGGATGGGCTGAACGCTGTACCGAATGGTACGCATTGCTGAGGTCCCTATGCCTTCAGGAACGAATGTCTGAAATTCAGGTCTTTTGCATTCTGGACATTTGTTCATTTGTTACTAAACCCAGGGCCCTGGGGTCACAATATCTGGTCTCCCACTGTACACTTAACATGGAAATGCAATTATTTTAGTAAATATAAACTGCTAAATACCTTTTCTCATCAGCAGTATATAGCAGTCTTGTGACTTCTATCAGTGTCTGGTTAAAGCTTTAGGAGGAGTTTTCATTCTACCCTGACTGTCCTATGAGGCTGCATGACTCCTGTCTCTCTGTCTGGACAGTGCTGATCAGATGCACTCTCCCCCCCCCCAAAAAAACTCTAGCAATACACACCAAACTAAGCATGTGCAGAGTGCCCCCAAGGCTCTGTTCTATCAAAGGGGAGGATCAGAGAAGACAGGATCAAACAGCCTTTTTACACAATGCAGAGAATTAACCCCTTAAGTTCCACAGCGAGTATGACAAGCATGCTTTACTGCATATACAGACAGGTTTTACTGTTATAGGTTTAGTAATACTTTAAATGCATAAGGCCCTAAACACAAGTACCACTTGATACAGCGTTCAGCTCCACCCAGCCAAAGATGTTGCCCCTGTGCCTCCCGGGTGCACTAAAATGCCACAAGGGACAAATTGCAGCTAGATGGCCCCAAGAACACCTACTTGCTATGGGCTGCTTCAGAAGCATCAGACTTGGGTCTTTGTTTATTGCACAGTTAGGTTTTTGCACCATGCTGTCTACTCATGTGCATTTTGCTCCGTTTACCTGCATGTGGTCTGTACATCCTTTTCAGGCTATGTTATTGATGTTCCTGATTGCATTAGAAAGTTGCACAAGCCATGAAGAAGAGAAGTTCTTTCCCCTGAAACGTGTTGGCTGTGCCTGAGGTTATTAACAAATAAATATTTTAAACAAATTCCAAGCGACATGAAAGTTTGTACTAGGCGCTCCTGATAACACACGGATGTTCTCTATGGCGGTTGGTCAGTAGGGTGACCACGTGTCCCGGATTGCCCGGGACAGTCCCACATTTTGCAGGTCTGTCCCGGGCACCCTCATTCCAGGACAATACAGTGTCCCGGAATGAAACTGACACAGCCACCCCCCGGGCCAATCTGATGCTCCCAAAAAAGGCCGCCACATCACCTCTTTACTCACTGACAGTACTTCTCCTGGCCGGGAATGCCTGGAGGAGCACAATCCCCGCCTCCTGCTTGTGATTGGAGAAATCATAAATCCCGCCTCTTGTGTCCAATCACTGTGCTGTGATTCGTTACAGCACAAGCTGATTTTTTGGAAGGGAGGGTGTCCCTGAATGGTAGTTTGGAAATGTGGTCACCCTATTGGTCAGTAGGACTTTAAAGCGGACCTTTCACCCCAAAATAACAAGTCCTTTGCTCCTGGCTACAGCCCCCTCCTCTCCCACAACTGGATACTCTTTTTGACTTTAAAAATTTTTGTGCGCCTGAGAATGAGGCTCCAGTTGCCTCAATGCGCATGCGTGCCACCGGATTTCACGCGTGCACAGAAGTGCCGATTGGATCTGCTCAGCCTTCGGGATCTGGCAGAGACCTTTCCCTGCACATGCATGCAGTTATAGAGGTCCCGGGTCTCAGACTGTGCATGTGCGTGGAAACTGGGCATGTGCACAGGTACTGAAGGCCAGGAAGAGCTGTTTGAAAATCCATTGTATGCACAGATGTACCAAAGATGGCGGTGTCCATAGGGAGGGGGGAGCATTATAGGGACGATAAGATCTTCTTTAACCAGAGTATTGATAATCTTGCAGTGCGTTTGATCACGACCCGCTTTTACTCATTTAAAATGCTGTGCAATAAAAATGACACTGGTTGTAAAATAAAAATAACACTGAAGTGACATAAAAATGGCCCCAATGTGAACTAAAAATTATTGGCGCAGATGTAAAATAAAAATGGCGCCAATGTGTAAAAATAGTGCAGATGTGAAATAAAAATGTCACTGGTGTGTAAAATAAAAATGGTGGTGATGTGAAATAACAGTGACGCTGGATGTGCAATAAAATTGACACTGGTCATAAAATAAAAATGACGCTGAGGTGTCATAGAAATGGCCCCAATGTGAACTAAAAATTATTGACGCGGATGTAAAATAAAAATGGCGCCAATGTGAAATAAAAATGTCACTGGGTGTGAAATAAAAGTGTCACCAATGTGAAATAAAAATGATGCTGGTTGTAAAATAAAAATGGCTCCAATATAAACTAAAAATTATTGACGCTGGATGTGAAATAAAAATGGCGCTGATGTGAAATGAAAAAAAAAAAAGGCGCCAATTTGAAATAAAAGTGATGTTGGGCGTGAAATAAAAATGGCTCCAATGTGAAATATAAGTGATTTTGGGTGTACAATAAAAATAGTGCAGATGTGAAATAAAAATGTCACTGAGTGTCAAATAAAAATGGTGGTGATGTGAAATAAAAATTACAGATGCCGGGTGCGAAATAAAAATTACACTGGCCGTGAAATATAAATAACTCTGAAGTGTCATAGAAATGGCCCCAATGTGAACTAAAAATTATTGATGCGGATGTAAAATAAAAATGGCGCCAATGTGAAATAAAAATGTCAATGGGTGTGAAATAAAAGTGTCACCAATGTCAAATAAAAATGGCGCTGATGTGAAATAAAAATTACAGATGCCGGGTGCGAAATAAAAATGACGCTGGTCGCGAAATATAAATGACGCTGAAGTGAAATAAAAATGGCTTCAATATAAACTAAAAATTATTGACGACGGATGTGAAATAAAAATGGCGCCGATGTGAAATAAAAAAAAAAAGGCGCCAATTTAAAATAAAAGTGATGTTGGTCGTGAAATAAAAATGGCACCAATGTGAGATATAAGTGATTTTGGGTGTACAATAAAAATAGTGCAGATGTGAAATAAAAATGACACTGGGTGTAAATAAAAAATGGCGCCAATGTGAAATAAAAATGGATCTGGATGTGAAATAAAAAAAGCGCTAATGTAAAATAAAAATTACTGACGCCGGGTGTACAATAATAATAATGCTGGGTGTGAAATAAAAATTACTGACGCTGGGTGAAATAAAAATGGCGCCCGGCGTGATATAAAACCAGCGAACAGAACACAACCCCGGTGTGCGGTGCCTCGGCTCATGTAGCAGCACCTCCCTCCGTTCTGCTCTCTCGCTGTTCCTCTCCTCCTCACCATCTTTCGGTGTCGCGATAGAAGACATACTTTGAAGCGATGAGGTTTCCTGTTCAATGTTAACGCAGCTCCAATTCGAAGAAAACTTTGCATTCTGGATCTTGCAGATGGGGACGTGAGTTGTCACCGCAAAATGGAATTTTTGCCTTTGATGACAACTTGGCGGGGGAGGCGAGGGAGAAGGTATCAGTGAATATCATAGATGACGAATAAGCTAAGCAGGCTGATGATCGCTTTGCGTTTATTTATAGAAAGGGAAAGTTTTATAGGACACGGACCCTGAGGCTGTGGTCTTGTATGATGGTTCCTGATATATTCGGTTCCTTTATCTGACAGGGAGGGTAAAATCTGACATCCAGGACACAGTTATTCTCCTTTAGTCCCATCTTCAAAACACATTTGTGGGACAACAAAAACTCAGGAGGAGGAATCTCACCAACAGGGACTGGACTGACAGTAAAAACCTAAACCCTTCCCCTGTGCTGCTGCTGTTATGAGTTCCCGGGTCTGTACACCCGCTGTGCCCATTATGAGGGGTTCCCACCATCCCTGTGCTGAGTTCTCAGGTCTGTACACCTGCTGTGCCCATTATGAGGGGTTCCCACCATCCCTGTGCTGAGTTCCCGGGTCTGTACACCTGCTGTGCCCATTATGAGGGGTTTCCACCATCCTTGTGCTGAGTTTCGGGGGCTGTACACCCGCTGTGCCCATTATGAGGGGTTCCCACCATCCCTGTGCTGAGTTCCCGGGTCTGTACACCCGCTGTGCCCATTATGAGGGGTTCCCCCTATCCCTGTGCTGAGTTCCCGGGTCTGTACACCCGCTGTGCCCATTATGAGGAGTTCCCACCATCCCTGTGCTGAGTCCCCGGGTCTGTACACCCGCTGTGCCCATTATGAGGGGTTTCCACCATCCTTGTGCTGAGTTTCGGGGTCTGTACACCCGCTTTGCCCATTATGAGGGGTTCCCACCATCCCTGTGCTGAGTTCCCGGGTCTGTACACCCACTGTGCCCATTATGAGGGGTTCCCACCATCCCTGTGCTGAGTTCCCGGGTCTGTACACCCGCTGTGCCCATTATGAGGGGTCCCCACCATCCCTGTGCTGAGTTCCCGGATCTGTACACCCGCTGTGCCTATTATGAGGAGTTCCCACCATCCCTGTGCTGAGTTCCCGGGTCTGTACACCCGCTGTACCTATTATGAGGGGTTCCCACCATCCCTGTGCTGAGTTCCCGAGTCTGTACACCCGCTGTGCCCATTATGAGGGGTTCCCACCATCCCTGTGCTGAGTTCCCGGGTCTGTACACCCGCTGTGCCTATTATGAGGGGTTCCCACCATCCCTGTGCTGAGTTCCCGGGTCTGTACACCCGCTGTGCCTATTATGAGGGGTTCCCACCATCCCTGTGCTGAGTTCCCGAGTCTGTACACCCGCTGTGCCCATTATGAGGGGTTCCCACCATCCCTGTGCTGAGTTCCCGAGTCTGTACACCCGCTGTGCCCATTATGAGGGGTTCCCACCATCCCTGTGCTGAGTTCCCGGGTCTGTACACCCGCTGTGCCTATTATGAGGGGTTCCCACCATCCCTGTGCTGAGTTCCCGGGTCTGTACACCCGCTGTGCCTATTATGAGGGGTTCCCACCATCCCTGTGCTGAGTTCCCGGGTCTGTACACCTGCTGTGCACATTATGAGGGGTTCCCACCATCCTTGTGCTGAGTTTCGGGGTCTGTACACCTGCTGTGCCCATTATGAGGGGTTAATTTTGTTTATTGAAAAATCTTACAAACAACAACTTATATACAATAAAACCATAATAAATAAAACATATTTACAAAATAATTGAATAGGACTATACAAAACAAAAAAAAAAGAACACAAGAACATAATAAACGGTGCAAACCAAATTTCGCACAACATAATCCCTACAGGAGAGCCAGACTAAAGAACATCACCGTCACCATGCATGGGGCCTTTTATATTAAATGAGTGGGAACTGCCATTAGGGTAGTTGGGGCAGCCGTTTCCTAGCCTGACTACTCCCTCTCCCTGGGGAACCAGCGCGCTTCGTTGCACCATGGCACTCATCATCCATAGAGGATGCTGAACTGAACGAGTCCCATTCATCATCATCATCATCAGACAGTACCTTAAATTTATTTGCCAAAGGCAAAACCTTAGGACTTAGTACCTCCTTTTTTTTTCTTCCTTTTGCCTTTCCTCCTTTTATCCTCCAGCCACTCCATATCATCCTTGGACAACCCGGAGTCAACAGCCTCCCCACACCTATCCTCCCCTCCACTCTCCCTTCCCTTATCTACCACCAGGCCAGCCTCTTCACCATCCTCCGCACTCCTCTGCACCCCATGATCTTTAACAGGAACCCTGCAGCGTCGAGGGAGGGGGACTGGCACCGCACTTGATGCACCAGCCTCAGCACCTCTTGCTGCCTCTACAATTTTAGAAGACACAGAAGGATTGGACACATTCTCTGCAACGGACACCCTACCTACAGACTGGGAAGACACGGGCACATTAGGTAAACGCACAGACTGGGAAGACACAGACATACTGGGTATTGGCATAGACTGGGGCACCACAGACTCGGAAGACACAGACACATTGGGTGTTGGCACAGACTCAGATGGACTCACAGGCACTCCAGCTGCTGAGCTCTGAACATTCTCCATGTCCAGGCGGAAGAACTCTCTCATGAGCTCAGGCTTGTTGTGCATTGCCTCAGGACACTGACTGTAAGGATGTCCCACCACATTGCACAGATTACACCTTATGATGTTACAATCCTTAGCCAAATGACCTTCACCCTGACACAGAGAGCACTTCATCACTGGACAGGAGGATGCAAGATGACCTTTATCTCCATATTTGTTACACAGCTTTGGCTGGCCTGGATAAAAGATGGTCGGCCTGTCCCTCCCCAAGAAAGCTGAGGATGGCAGATGCTGAATGACATTATCAACGACTTTTAATTTTAACTGTACAGACCACCCCCCCCCCCCCCCCCCCCCCGTCCATATTCCCAGATCGTCCAAAATCTTTTTTAGGGGACTTAGGACTTCCCCATACCTCTTCAACCATACACATAAATCCCCCTGTGGTATGGACTCATTACGGACCAGAATTGTCACCATTTTAATGAGTGGCTGGCGTGAAACAAGCTTGGGGATGAGCCCTTTCCAGTCCGGCAGGCCCCTACACACATGTACATATTTCTCCCAAAATATGTCCAAAGACTCCGGACGGATAAAAGACAAATCATATTCATAGGAACCTGCCGGACTGATCAGGGCGGAGATATCTGCGGGCGTAAACCCCATCTGCAGGATTTTATCTACCACTGCCCTCCTATGTGGGGGAATTCCACCGCCCTCCCATTTTAACTGCACAACATTCCTCCTTGTAAACAGGGAGGAAGACAAAACATTCCCATGCTCCTTCCCAGCTTGCTCCCCCTTCCCAGATCCTGTAGCAGCAACACCAGCATAAGATTTCCTTTCACCACCAGCATTTGCAGTCCTGTCCTTCTCATTCAAACCTGCTGGCAGGGAGTCTGAATCAGCTGTGATAGCAGTCTTCTGATTAGCAGAGTCAGGACCCGCCCTCTCCCCCTGCTCTGAACACTCAGCTCCAATCCTGTCCACTGCAGACTCCTGGAGAGTTGTGGCACTACTGCACCCAGCATATCCTCCACCATTCACAGGAACAGCCGCTGTGCCTGGTCCAGGCAAAGTCTCTGTATTGTCCATGAACCTCTCTGCAGACTGAAGCTGACAGTTATTAGCAGATGCATGCTGTACATTGTCTATGGGTCTGGGCTGACTGCCTGCAGCACTACAAACCTCAGCAAGCCCATTTCCATTAAAGTTCACACCATCTTGCACACAAACTGTACCTGCTTGCTGTGTTGTCTCCTCTGCGATTTTATGGCTGATGGTGGGGTTGGATTTATTCCCAGTTGTTGCAGGCTTAATGGTGGAACTTGCTCTCTCCACAGGTCTTTCTTCCACAGGGCTAGGAACGGTGTCCATCTTATCATCACCAGCCGGGGAAGCCGCATCCGGAGGAGATTCCAGCTTGGTGATGAACTCCAGCATGCCAGAACCTTCAACAT
Source organism: Rana muscosa (assembly GCA_029206835.1). Lineage (NCBI taxonomy): Eukaryota > Metazoa > Chordata > Amphibia > Anura > Ranidae > Rana > Rana muscosa. Next base: position 7,454,387 of record CM055128.1, read on the forward strand.
CCTGAGATGTTCCACATTGCTGGGGTGAGAAGGGGACAGAGGCCTCCGCCATTGAGGGCTCAACAGATGTCTTAGGTGTTGAATAGCTGGGCTCATCCTCCGGGCCCACTTTCTCACTCTCTGCTGAGTCTGTCTGTACTTGCATCTCCGCACTGGTCTCCTCACCCTCCATGCAGGAAGCGGCTCCTCTCCTCATGCGATTAAATCGCTCCTCATTCTTATATTTTTCTTTGAATATTCCGCTGTTCTCCTTCAGAGAACTCACCAAATCCTGTTTTCTCACAGCTTGTTCCAGGTCCTTCAACTCAGGCCTCAGAGCCGGTCTTTTCTTGCTGTAAACTTTAGCACAAATCTGCTTTTTCTTCCTGAATTCAACCATCAAGGCCATCAATTTCTCCTCTTCCTTCTCAATCCGCTTCAGCTTGCTGACAGTCCTCTGTCTAAAAGGCAGACAGGGACTCATCTTGCCTTTGGCCAGGTACAGAATCTTCCACAGGCCTATCCAGGGGGCCCCCGCCAGGGTCCTCCCCAGGATCCAGCATCCCTCCTGGGGCAGAGAAGCAACTCTAGCCCCTGGTCTCTGGAAGCACAGGAGCAAGGAACCAGCAACCTCACTGTCAAGGAGTGGAATGGCAGTTTCCCACCATCCCTGTGCTGAGTTCCTGGGTCTGTACACCTACTGTGCCCATTATGAGGGGTTCCCACCATCCTTGTGCTGAGTTCCCAGGTCTGTACACCCCGCTGTGCCCATTATGAGGGGTTCCTACCATCCCTGTGCTGAGTTCCCGGGTCTGTACACCCTTGTACCCATTATGAGGGGTTACCACCATCCCTGTGCTGAGTTCCCGGGTCTGTACACCCACTGTGCCCATTAAAAGAGGTTCCCCACCATCCCTGTGCTGAGTTCCCGGGTCTGTACACCCTCTGTGCCCATTATGAGGGGTTCCCACCATTCCTGTGCTGAGTTTCCACTTAGTAAGTAAATGGCAAACATAGAGAAAAATTCTAGTTGGGGCTGACTTGCAGATTGGCAATTTTTTGTGTCATACTGAAGATCCAGTTACAGTATTATTTGTTGATTCATTTGCTGATGCAGAACTATTACATCAGGCACTTCCATCTCTCGGCTTTCCAGCATTATGTCCTGAGTTTTGCAATCCTGACTCACAAGCTTGTGACCAGAGGACCTCAGCAAAGAACCACGAAGAACAATGCGCTATTCATACATTTCACAACGCAGGTGTTCTTCTGACGTCTAATCCAGAATTGATTATAGGAGAAGGTTGGGGTGAATAGCGGAGAGAAGGTTGGGGTGAATAGCGGAGAGAAGGTTGGGGTGGAGAGCGGAGAGAAGGTTGGGGTAGAGAGCGGAGAGAAGGTTGGGGTGGAGAGAAGGTTGGGGTGGAGAGCGGAGAGAAGGTTGGGGTGAATAGTGGAGAGAAGGTTGGGGTGAATAGTGGAGAGAAGGTTGGGGCGGGGAGAAGGTTGGGGTAATTAGTGGAGAGAAGGTTGGGGTGAATAGTGGAGAGAAGGTTGGGGTGAATAGCGGAGAGAAGGTTGGGGTGGAGAGAAGGTTGGGGTGAATAGTGGAGACAAGGTTGGGGTGGAGAGAATGTTGGGCTAAATAGCAGAGAGAAGGTTGGAGTGGATAGCGGAGAGAAGGTTGGGGTGAATAGCGGAGAGAAGGTTGGGGTGGAGAGAAGGATGGGGTGAATAGTGGAGAGAAGGTTGGGGTGGAGAGAAGGTTGGGGTGAATAGCGGAGAGAAGGTTGGGGTGAATAGCGGAGAGAAGTTTGGGGTGAATAGCGGAGAGAAGGTTGGGGTGGATGGCGGAGAGAAGGTTGGGGTGGATGGCGGAGAGAAGGTTGGGGTGAATGGCGGAGAGAAGGTTGGGGTGAATGGCGGAGAGAAGGTTGGGGTGAATGGCGGAGAGAAGGTTGGGGTGGATAGCGGAGAGAAGGTTGGGGTGGATAGCGGAGAGAAGGTTGGGGTGGATAGCGGAGAGAAGGTTGGGGTGGATAGCGGAGAGAAGGTTGGGGTGAATGGTGGAGAGAAGGTTGGGGTGAATGGTGGAGAGAAGGTTGGGGTGAATAGCGGAGAGAAGGTTGGGGTGGATAGCGGAGAGAAGGTTGGGGTGGATAGCGGAGAGAAGGTTGGGGTGGATAGCGGAGAGAAGGTTGGGGTGGATAGCGGAGAGAAGGTTGGGGTGGATAGCGGAGAGAAGGTTGGGGTGGATAGTGGAGAGAAGGTTGGGGTGGATAGTGGAGAGAAGGTTGGGGTGAATGGTGGAGAGAAGGTTGGGGTGAATGGTGGAGAGAAGGTTGGGGTGAATGGTGGAGAGAAGGTTGGGGTGAATGGTGGAGAGAAGGTTGGGGTGGAGAGTGGAGAGAAGGTTGGGGTGGATAGCGGAGAGAAGGTTGGGGTGGATAGCGGAGAGAAGGTTGGGGTGGATAGCGGAGAGAAGGTTGGGGTGAATGGTGGAGAGAAGGTTGGGGTGAATGGTGGAGAGAAGGTTGGGGTGGATAGTGGAGAGAAGGTTGGGGTGGATAGTGGAGAGAAGGTTGGGGTGAATGGTGGAGAGAAGGTCGGGGTGGATAGCGGAGAGAAGGTTGGGGTGAATGGTGGAGAGAAGGTTGGGGTGAATGGTGGAGAGAAGGTTGGGGTGAATAGCGGAGAGAAGGTTGGGGTGAATGGCGGAGAGAAGGTTGGGGTGGATAGCGGAGAGAAGGTTGGGGTGGATAGCGGAGAGAAGGTTGGGGTGGATAGCGGAGAGAAGGTTGGGGTGGATAGCGGAGAGAAGGTTGGGGTGAATGGCGGAGAGAAGGTTGGGGTGAATGGTGGAGAGAAGGTTGGGGTGGATAGTGGAGAGAAGGTTGGGGTGGATAGTGGAGAGAAGGTTGGGGTGAATGGTGGAGAGAAGGTTGGGGTGAATGGTGGAGAGAAGGTTGGGGTGGATAGCGGAGAGAAGGTTGGGGTGAATGGCGGAGAGAAGGTTGGGGTGAATGGTGGAGAGAAGGTTGGGGTGGATAGCGGAGAGAAGGTTGGGGTGGATAGCGGAGAGAAGGTTGGGGTGGATAGCGGAGAGAAGGTTGGGGTGGATAGCGGAGAGAAGGTTGGGGTGAATGGTGGAGAGAAGGTCGGGGTGGATAGCGGAGAGAAGGTTGGGGTGAATGGTGGAGAGAAGGTTGGGGTGAATGGTGGAGAGAAGGTTGGGGTGAATAGCGGAGAGAAGGTTGGGGTGAATGGCGGAGAGAAGGTTGGGGTGGATAGCGGAGAGAAGGTTGGGGTGGATAGCGGAGAGAAGGTTGGGGTGGATAGCGGAGAGAAGGTTGGGGTGGATAGCGGAGAGAAGGTTGGGGTGAATGGTGGAGAGAAGGTCGGGGTGGATAGCGGAGAGAAGGTTGGGGTGAATGGTGGAGAGAAGGTTGGGGTGAATGGTGGAGAGAAGGTTGGGGTGAATGGCGGAGAGAAGGTTGGGGTGAATGGCGGAGAGAAGGTTGGGGTGGATAGCGGAGAGAAGGTTGGGGTGGATAGCGGAGAGAAGGTTGGGGTGGATAGTGGAGAGAAGGTTGGGGTGGATAGTGGAGAGAAGGTTGGGGTGGATAGTGGAGAGAAGGTTGGGGTGGATAGTGGAGAGAAGGTTGGGGTGAATGGTGGAGAGAAGGTTGGGGTGAATGGTGGAGAGAAGGTTGGGGTGAATGGTGGAGAGAAGGTTGGGGTGGAGAGTGGAGAGAAGGTTGGGGTGGAGAGTGGAGAGAAGGTTGGGGTGGAGAGAAGGGGTGCCACTGCGAGTGATGACAATGAGATCCAATGGCACGGGCCGGTCCCTTCTTAGGGACCATTTACACTGTTGTGTTTTAACCCACGCATTACAAGGCGCTAGAACTCCCTAAAATGTCTGCATTTAGGTTCTCCATAATAAAAATAGTACCTGCCCCCACCTCTGCAGGGCAACGTGTTTAAAAAAAAAATCTCTGTAATTTATTTCATTTGGAGGCCTGTGGTGACGCATATAACATGTTTTTTAAGGTTGGGATATGAACAAGTCTTGGGCAATGGCTGTTATCCCATCCACTCCAAATCCTAATTTTAAGAACACACATCAACATATGTCAACGCACAAAGAAATACATGTTGGCACATACCAACACACCTGCCTAACGCTACTAAAAAAACACGTCCACTACACACACACGCATACATTTGTGTAAATTGTTGGTGCTATATAAACCCCTGTAATAAATAAATACTTGGCCGCCATTTATCCAGGTGACAATATTGTCCGTCTTCCCCAAATTATGAATTGCTCTCAGTTACAAACAACGTCTTTGTTATAAACAGGACATGGTCAGTACAGTTTGCATCTCATGTTCTCACGCTTGGCACTCCTTCCCACCATGACGGCCTGTGTTTGTTTTGATTCACATATTTCCAGCTGCAGCCACCCAGGCCGACTACCTGTGATCATTGGAAGCCTTCCTGGGTCAACTACCTGCATCCATTGGAAGCCCACCTGAGCCCACTACTTGCAATCATTGGTAGCTCACCAAGGCCAACTATTTGCATCCATTGGAAGCCCACCTAGGCCAGCTACCTGCATCCACTGGAAGCCCACCTACCTTAAATCATTCGAAGCCTAATCATTGTGTCCAAGTTCTGTGTAATCAGATTTGGCTACCTGCAAACATTGGAAGTCCACCTGGGCAGACTACCTGAAATCATTGGGAGTCCACCTGGGCAGACTACCTGAAATCATTGGGAGTCCACCTGGGCAGACTACCTGAAATCATTGGGAGTCCACCTGGACCAAATACCTGCATCCATTGGAAAACCCCCCCAGACTGACTACCTGCAATTATTTGATGCCCACCAGGGCCACCTACCTGTATTCTTTGGAAGCTCATCCAGGCCAACTTTCTGCAATCATTGGAAGCCCACTTGGGCCAACTACCTTCAATCACTAGAAGCCCACCTGAGCAAACTACTTGCACTCATTGGAAGCTTACCTGGGCCATCTACCTGCATCTATTAGAGGTTCACCCAACATTCCTTTTTGCAATCATTGGAAGCCCACTTGGGCTGACTACTACCTGCAATCATTAGGAGCTTACCTGGGCTGACTACCTGCAATTTTTAAATCCAAGCTCAACGTGCCAGTATATAAAAGATGTTTTTATTCCAACATTCACAAATAACTTTTATTTATAAATGAATGTGTTTAAAATCACATAGACATTACCCATAGGTAATGTACAGACTGTACAGACTGTGTAATAATTCCTTTCTCTAAATACAATACAATCATAAAAAGCCCATTAACTGCACTCTATGTTAGCCTATGTGTTCATGTACACATAGCGTTTTTTTAGCGTTAATGAGCAGTGGAGTTAAAGTGGTTGTAAACCCACTTTTGCAACTTGCACCTACAGGTAAGCCTAGATTAAGGCTTACCTGTTAGGGTTGCCACCTCATCCCTTTAAACCCGAACACATATGAATTACACAGGTTCTGAGGATAATTTAAAGCAGATAAGGCACCAAGTGAGTTTAATTACCACCTTAATCAGCCACAGAACCTGTGTAATTCATATGTGTTCGGTTTTAAAGGGATGAGGTGGTAACCCTATTACCTGTAGGTGCAAGAAATATCTCCTAAACCTACACGGTTTAGGAGATATTTGCTAAAAACGACATGCATCCGTGACAACGGCGCATTCATGGGGTTAATCCCATTCACAAATCCAGCTAAGTCCCATCATTCGACGACTTAGCCGGATTCGACGGCGCATGCGCGGAGTCACGTCTTCGCCGATCCGGCCAATCACAGTGCCGGAGCGGCGCTGTCATTGGCTGGAGCTGCGATGGCTGCGGCTGGAGAGGGAGACCAGGACGGCTTCGGGGGCCCCGATCTAAGGTAAGTGATGCATAATGAGCTATTATGCTAGTCATATTAGCTCATTATGGCTTTCTCTTACAGGTGATTTAAAAAAATATATATAATAATTCACATGGGTTTACAACCACTTTAATGGGCTTTTTTCTGAACGCAAGAAATTTGCGTTCAAAGTGCCGTTTTTCGGCGGGATAAAAAGCAAAACGCTCAAAAACGCTGGTTGCCGGTGTTTTTTTAGCGTTTTTTGATCCATTGAAAAAAAAAAAACCCAAAAAAGCTAAAAAACGCTAATAAACGCTAGTAAAAAACGCTGATAAAAGCTAGATTTTAAAGCAGCTTTTTCTGCCAGAAATCTGGCGTTTAAAATGACCGTTTTTGAGCTTCTGTGTACATGGAGCCTAAAAAGGGACTTACAAAATCGCAGCCAAACTGCCCTATAGGAATCGAGTAACCAGATTTGGTTACTTGCAATCACTGGAAGCCCATTTGAGCCGACTACCTGCAATTAGTGGAAGCCCACCTGGGTCATACACCTGCAATCACTGGAAGCCCACCTGGGCCCAGGGAACTGCAATTTAGGATAGAGAAGCCAAAGCACATTTACGATGGAGAGGAGGCTAGGGACAGGTGGGTGTGTTGTGTATATTCTGTTTGTATCCTGTGAGATCTCAGAGCTCTAACATATAAACACAATGGGGGGTTATTTACGAAAGGCAAATCCACTTTGCACTTGGAAGTGCAGTCGCTGTAAATCTGAGGGGTAGATCTGAAATGAGGGGAAGCTCTGCTGATTTTATCATCCAATCATGTGCAAGCTAAAATGCTGTTTTTTATTTTCCTTGCATGTCCCCCTCAGATTTACAGCGCCTGCACTTTCAAGTGCACTTTGCATTGTAGTTTGCACTTGTAGTGCACAGTGGATTTGCCTTTCGGAAATCACCCCCCATTGTGGACTAATAGAAGAGCCATAAAAGGCTCCGTCTGTATGTTAGATTAGACAACTTTGTCTTCTTGTCTGTGTCAGCAATACAATATGTTCTTTGTTGGACTCAATGGATGTGTCCCTTTGCAACCTAACTGTAAATTTGGGGCATATTTTTATAAGCAGTAAATCTGACATTCACCAAAAATTCACCGCAGGTGAGTCTTCCAGGGGCATGTTAAATGAATGATTCGCCACCGGTGAATGTTTGGTGAAAGTCACCTTCAGAGCCGGTTCACACAGGGGCAACACGACTTCCAGCGCGACTTTGGGAGGCAACTTGGACACGACTTGAGTATGAATCACAGCGCGACTCCAGGCAACTTACAAGGCAACTTCAAGTTGCCTCCAGGACAGGCGACTTTCCAGTGGCCAATCAAACAATAATCAGCTCTGTGGGAGGGATCGGTTTGCCTGGAAAACTATTTTTACTTCCTGGAAAGTTGCTTCAGTTAGGACAGGGGATCCGACTTTGGAGGCAACTTCCATTGAAATCAATGGGAACAAGTCACCTAGAAGTCGGATTGAAGTCGTACAGGAACCTTTTCTGGAGTCGGAGCGACTGCAGTCGTGTACATTAAGACGGCCCATTCACTTCCATTACTTTTCTAAACCATGCGACTTGGGGCGACTTGAAGTCCGATCCCAGGATGCTCCTGTGTGAACCGGCTCTGACTGTTTTCTGTGCGTCTATTTGGGAAGTCTCCCCCTTTACTGTGATATGAAGTCGAGTCTTATGGGGGTCATACACAAACAAATTTGATCGTTTCACTGAGTGATTCAATTTGACAAAAACTGATCAATCGGGTAAGCTCTGTTCAATCACCTTTTGGCAAAGATCAATCTATTTTGACAAGTGAAAGTTGATTATTAAATTTTTTTAATCGATTGGTTTTCCACCACAGATGAGTAGATATACTAACAATCAATCAGATATGAATACATCGCAGATGATTATTCTTTAAACTATAATTTTCTTTTCTTATGAATTTTCACATCATTTTAAAGCATCATAAAAGGTATAAAGCTTTTTTCTTTTTTTAATTTAAATATAGAAATATGAATAATTTTGTCTATTTTTAGACAATGTACACAATTGTCTCCAGTAATAAAAATTTATATTTTTTCCCTTTGTTTTTAGTCCCTTTATATTAACTACCTGATCCCCAGTCCAGTTCTGACATTGCTTTTATTTATATATATATATATATATATATATATATATATTTTTTTTTTAATGTTTTTTTTCCAAGAAGAGGCTGTAGGGGTCTCAAACTGGTGGCCCTCCAACTGTTGCAGAGCTACAATTCCCATGAGGCATTGCAAGGCTGACGGGCCCCTTTAACACTGGGGCGGTGGGTGCGGTGGCGGTATAGTGCCGCTATTTTTAGCTGCGCCATACCGTCGGAAATTGCAGTGGAATTGCGGCGGTATTCGGCCGCTATCGGTGCGGTATTAACCCCCACTAGCGGCTGAAAAAGGGTTATTTCCTGACGGCAATGCGCCTCTGCAGAGGCGCATTGCCGGCGGTATTACCGCGGTTTCCCATCCTTTCAATGGGAAGGAGCGGTAAACACACCGCTCCTGTCACCCCTCCAAAGATGCTGCTACTTTTGGAGCGGTCCTGCTAGCGCACCGCCTCAGTGTGAAAGCCCTCAGGCTTTCACATTGAGACTGCAGGGGCAGGAGTTTTCAGGCGGTATTTAGGCGCAATTTTTAGCGCTAAACCGCCTGAAAAACTCCTCAGTGTGAAAGGGGTCTTACAAGCAGGACTCCCACAGGCAGAGGCATGATGAGACTTGGAGTTCCGCAACAACTGTAGGGTCACCAGTTTGAGACCCCCTGATCTAGAGAATAAAATGGCCAGTGTTGCCATTTTTTATGTCCTGTGGTATTTTTAGCGCAGCAGTTTTTCAAACGCAATTTATTTTAATTTTTTTTGGGGGGGGGGGGAATAAAAATACACATTTGTTTCAAATATTTTTATTGAAAATTGACATGCCTCGAACAGAAAAGGAGGTAGATTTACAAAGCTTGTATCTAACCCACTACCAATATTTCTTTTTACTAGCTAATATCATGCAGTTTTGATCACATTTATTTGAAAAAAATACACTTTAATGAATTTTAGCGAACACAATATGAAACCCAAAGATGGTGCTACACCGAGTGAACAGATACCAAACATGTCACGCTTTAAAACTGCGCACGTCCGTGGAATGGAGACAAACTATGGTACTTTAAATTATCCATAGGCAATGCTTTTAAAAGCCTTTACAGGTTACCAGATGAGAGTTACACAGAAGGACTGGTGCTAGAATTATTGCTCTCACTCTTGCAGTAATACCTTACATGTGTGGTGCGATCACCGTTTACATATGCATGCGGGCAGGGCTTTTTTCCCAGACAATAGGTGCAGGAACTCCTCCCTTCCAGGGGCGGATCCAGGGAGGGGCAACAGGGCAATTGCCCCCCCCCCCCGAGACCATCTGTCACATCTGTTTTTTGTGCCTGATCTCGCAGACTTTGTGGACCCGGTACTGGCCGGCCGTTTGTCCCCTGGACCCCAAACGTGGCACACATGTAGCCCCATGTCTTATCTACAAGTGTGCAAAGTTTGGTGTCCGGGGAACCTACGGCCAGGGAGCACTGATTTTTTAAAGCCTGGCACCCCTTCTATAGACTCCAATGTTAAACTGTAATTTATTTGGTGATTTTGCGGACCCGGTACCGGCCGGTCGTAGGTCCCCTGGACCCCAATCTTAGCACACATGTAGCCCCATGTCTTCTCTACAAGTGTGCAAAGTTTGGGGTCTGGGAGACCTGCGGCCGGGGAGAACTGATTTTTCAAATCTGGGCACTCCTTCCATAGACTCCCATGTTAAACATCAGTCTAGTCATGGGCACAGTGAGGCATGCAGATGGACACCCTAGGCTTTTATTCGAGTCAATAAGTTTTCCCAGTTTTTTGGGGTAAAATTAGGTGCCTCGGCTTATATTCGGGTCGGCTTATGCTCGAGTATATACAGTACTTGTTCTGCCGCTGCCTCTCTGAGACTCTCTCTCTGTTTCTCACATCAGCCGATCAGCGGCGCCGAGAGAGAGACTCGTCTAATGTAGTTACGCGGCGCACTGACGCGATACCAGGAGCGGAGGAGGAGGTGGGTGGAGCCTCTTCCCTGCACTCGTTGCTAACGCCTGGGCTGCTTGGCGTCTAGCAACGAGTGATGTCAGTGAGTCACGTCGGGCCGCTCTGTGGGCAGGTGCGATAGCGTGCGGCTCCACAGACGGGTAAGAAAGCGTGCGGCTCCGCTTGCGGCGCAGTTTGTGGGCAGGCGGCGCGGTTCGTGGGCAGACCGTGCTGCTCAGTGTGTTGGCAGCGCAGGTGAGAGTGAGAGAGCAGGCTCAGTGTGGCAGCTGGCCAATCAGCTAGCCGGGAGCGGGGGAGCAGAGAGATGAGATCATCTCTCACTGCCCGTGCCTGCCCTGCATTCCTGCAGTGACTTCCGCCCTCACTGTGCAGGCAGCAGAGAGATTACATTATCTCTCTGCTGCCTGACTCTGGGAGTCTGGGACACAGCAAGAGAACCAAAACTACACCTTAGCAGGCAAGTTAGTGACAATCCGCAAGGTGTAGCAGGCGACGTGGCAAATGACAATCTGCATCTGGTGGCAGGCAAGTGACAATCAGCAAGGTGTGGCAGGTGATGTGGCAAGTGACAATCCGCAAGGTGTGGCAGGTGATGTGGCAAGTGACAATCCGCAACGTGTGGCAAGTGACACGCTCAGGGCTCCCACTAATTGCAGGCGACGGTGGCAAGTGACACACTCGGGGCTCCCACTGATTCTGCATTGAACTATTTAATTTCATATTACAATGTAATAATAGAAATAATGCGCTTCAATCATCCTGACACCATAACAACCTTGGTGCCGGGATGATTGAAGCGCCGACACCAGCCATCTCCCCGATAAATTTCCCACAAATTTTTTGGCAGTGCCCCTCCCGAGAAAAGACTCTGGATCCGCCCCTGCTCCCTTCTGAGTCTCCCTTCGTCTCTGCCCCCTACCCACCACTGAGGACCGTCCCTTGGTTCCACCCCCTACCCACCTCCCAGTACCGCCCCTTTAGAGGATACAGAACCAAGTTATGCTACCAAGTAATTTGTAGGGAATTTGTGAATGATAACAAGCACAACTGTAATATAGATCCCCTACAGTGAGCAAAAATAGACCCCCCAGCAACAATAGATGCCCTACACAACAATAGACCCTCCACCCAGCAACAATGGATGCCTCGCAACAATAGACCTCCAGCAGCAACAACAGTTCTCCAAGCAGCCAGTTACAATAGAACCTTCAGTAGCCAGCAAGAATAGACCTCTCCCTCAACAGTAGATCCCTCCAAGCAACAATTGACCCCCCCACCAACAATAGACTCACCCAGCAACTGTAGACCCCCACGCAAAAATAGATCCATCTGCAGCATCAATGGAACCTCCAGCAGCCAGCAACAATAGACCTCTCCCTCAACAGTAGATCCTTACCAGCAACAATAGACCACCTATGCAAAAATAGATCTCCACGAGCGACAATAGTAATTCACTCCTTGCCATTACATACAGTAGTACATTCAGTGCTGGAGGTACCGGAACTGCATTCCCCCCATGTTCACACTAAAAAAAAAGCCCTGCACAGGGGACTTGCATGCCATTTGCACGTGAGCACAGGGGGACAGAGGGCTTTAAAAATATTTTTATATCTTATTACATTTATTTTTTTAAACCATACCTTTTAATTTTTTATTTTTGATCACTTTTTTTGTTATCTCAGGCAATGAACAACATCTCTGGGCCGTGAGAAGTCCTCTTTATAGAGAGATCTGGGATCTATTGAACCCCATATCTCCCCTCCTGGCCTCCAAAGCATCTGATCAAACCTAACACCCCTTTAATGCTGGGGCGGTGTGGGCGTTAGCGGTAAAGCACTGCTAGTTTTTTTTTTTTTTTCCAGATTCTCAAGTGAACTTTTCTTAGTGGATGAAATTCAAAATCACTGCTACAGAGATGAAGGAGAATAGTGCGATATTTAAGGACTGCTAAGGCATCGCAGCAACGGCGGATAACAATGTGTTTTGCTGCAACATGTGGCAAAGCGTTGTGGCAGCATTAATATGAATGGTACCCCAACACACGAGACAGCACAGCACAATGCACATGCTTTATGGCACCACACGGGTCTCGGTGATGTCATTGGTCTCTAGTGATTGGATAGGCTGTGTTCTCATGAATATGAAGAGTCTCAGTGATGTCACTGGTCTCTAGTGATGGATAGGCTGTGTTCTCATGAATATGAAGGGTCTTGGTGATGTCACTGGTCTCTAGTGAATGGATAGGCTGTGTTCTCATGAATATGAAGAGTCTCAGTGATGTCACTGGTCTCTAGTGATGGATAGGCTGTGTTCTCATAATTATGTAGGGTCTTGGTGATGTCACTGGTCTCTAGTGAATGGATAGGCTGTGTTCTCATGAATATGAAGGGTCTCGTGATGTCACTGGTCTCTAGTGATGGATAGGCTGTGTTCTCATGAATATGAATGGTCTCGTGATGTCACTGGTCTCTAGTGATTGGATAGTTTGCGTTCTCATGAATATGAAGAGTCTTGGTGAGGTCAGTGGTTTCTAGAGATTGGATAGGCTGTGTTCTCATGAATATGAAGGGTCTCGTGATGTCACTGGTCTCTAGTGATGGATAGGCTGTGTTCTCATGAATATGAAGAGTCTTGTGATGTCACTGGTCTCTAGTGATTGGATAGGCTGTGTTCTCATGAATATGAAGGGTCTCGTGATGTCACTGGTCTCTAGTGATTGGATAGGCTGTGTTCTCATGAATATGAAGAGTCTTGTGATGTCACTGGTCTCTAGTGATTGGATAGGCTGTGTTCTCATGAATATGAAGGGTCTTGGTGATGTCACTGGTCTCTAGTAGTGGATAGTTTGCGTTCTCATGAATATGAAGAGTCTCGGTGATGTCACTGGTCTCTAGTGATGGATAGGTTGTGTTCTCATGAATAGTGATGAGCCGAACACCCCCGGGTTCGGTTCGCACCAGAACCCGCGAACGGACCGAAAGTTCGAACGAACATTAGAACCCTATTAAATACAATGGATGCGAACGTTCGAATTCTAAAGTGCTAATTATAACAACTATTATGCATGTTATTGTCATAAATAGGGTTTGGGAACCCGGGTTCTGCACCAGGGGACATGTATCAATGCAAAAAGAAGTTTTAAAAACGGTCGTTTTTCGGGAGCAGTCATTTTAATGATGCATAAAGTGAAAAAAAAAAAGTCAAATATTCCTTTAAATATCGTACCTGGGGGGTGTCTAAAGTATGCCTGTGAAGTGCCACGTGTTTCCCGTGTTTAGAACTGTCCCTGCACAAAATGACACTTCTAAAGGGAAAAAAAAGCCATTTAAAACTGCTTGCGGCTTTAATGTAATGTCTGGTCCCGGTAATATGGATGAAATTCTTTAAGAAAAATGGCATAGCTACCCCATGACCCCCCCCCCTACCCCAGCCCATTACCAGCCCCTTTGGGTCTTGTATGGATATTAAGGGGAACCCCGCACATAAAATAAAAAAGGCCCTATATACTCTGAACAGCCGTATACAGGCGGTGCATACAAGACAGGGACTGTAGGTTTGTTCTTATGTAGAATATGTTTGTAATTTTGAACAGGTACATTGTTGAAGTGTAGCTCCAGCCCAAAAATCTATTTTTAAACTTTTTGGGAAACATAGGTAAGGGTTATCACCCCTGTAACATTTGTTTTGCTGTCTGTGCCCCTGTTCAGAACATTTCACCTCACTTTCCGTCCCAATGACAACTGTTTTTGAAATGTGGTGTTTTTCTTGAAACAAGGATTGCTGATAAAGCATCAGTACAGATGAGACCCCTTTCTCCCATATTTATTCTTACAGGAGAGAATTTTCCTTTCTAGGGGTAGATTTCCTCTCACTTCCTGTTGTCTTCTTTCGTTTGCAAGTAGGAGTCGTTTGTAAGTTGGATGTTTGAAAGTAGGGACCTGCCGTATATACTCTGCAGAAATAGGCCCCTTAGTTGTTGGTGTTGGCACAACACTGTAAGCACTCAGTTACTCTTGGTTGGTGCTGGAACGCCCTGCTGTCAACTATTATATCAGGAATTTTAATTACATATAATTGTTGAACAGTGGTAGTAAAAATTGGGGCTTTGATGGTGGTGCTGGTGCCACAACACTGTAAGCCCTGACAGTTACTCTTGGTGGGTGCAGCAATGGGCCCTGCTGTGAATTATTAGATCAAGAATTGTAATTACATGCCCCTTTTGAACAGGGGCTGAAAAATTGGGCCTTTCGTGGTGGTGGTGGTGGTGGCGTTGCCACAAGACTGTAAGCCCTCAGAGTTACTCTTGGTGGGTGCAGCAATGGACCCTGCTGTGAATTATTAGATCAAGAATTGTAATTGCATGCCCCTGTTGAACAGGGGCTGAAAAATTGGGCCTTAGGCACTGGTGGCACAACACTACAACCCCTCACAGATACTGTACTTGGAGCACAGCAATGAGCCCTGTTGCAAAGTATTGCTTCAAAAATTGTAATGACACGCCCCTGTTAAACAGGGGCTGAAAAATTGGGCCTTAGCCACTGGTGGCGGCACCCATAAACAAAAATGATCTTCCAAGCTATCATCATCAATCGTATCATTGAGGACTCGGAGGAGGAGGATAGCCAGTCAACATAACAGCACAGGCACTCAGCATCAGCATCAGTCTTGAAGGGATGTGACATGTTAAAATCAATTAGTCTGTTATATCAGCATCAGGTGTGTGGTAGCTGGTGGTGATCCAAGACTGGTTCATCTTGATGAAAGTCAGTCGATCAACCGAGTCGGTGGACAGGCGCACCCTGTGATCCGTGACAAATCCTCCAGCAGCACTGAATGTGCGTTCCGAAAGAACGCTGGATGCAGGACAGGCCAGTAGCTCAATTGCATACTGTGCAAGCTCTGGCCAGTGATCCATCCTCAAGACCCAGTAAGCCAGAGGATTTTCGGTGGGGAAGGTGTCCAAGTCTGACCTTGCCCCTAGATATTCCTGCACCATGTTTATCAGACGCTGGCGATGGTTGCTGGAACCGATCATACTTTGGGGCTGCGGACTAAAGAATTGTCTGAACGCATCGGTCAGACGGCCACCTTCCCCACCGCTCCTTCTTTGACTGGCCGAAGCCTCAGCAACTCGTTGTCCAGGACCAGGAGTTTGTAACCTCCCAGTCTCTGGGAACGCGTTGCACAGACCTTTCTGCAAGGCCTCCCGGAGTTGTCTCATCCTCTGCTCCCTCTGCGACGGTAACATAAGGTCCGCAACCTTACCCTTGTACCGTGGATCAAGGAGAGTGGCCAGCCAGTAATGGTCCCTCTCCTTGATCCGAAGAATACGAGGATCCTTCCGCAGACTTTGCAGGATCAGGGAGGCCATGCAGCGTAGGTTTGCTGAGGCATTCGCTCCGGAGTCCTCTGGGTCACTAAGGACGACATGATCCGCAGCCACCTCCTCCCAGCCACGTACAAGTCCACTGGTTTCTTGGGACTGTAAATCATCCCTAAAAGACTGCTGCTGATGATGCTGAGTGCCAGCCTCCACCTCCATGCTGACACAATCCTCCTCCTCCTCCTCCTCCTCTTCCTGTGCGATGGGTGGGACAGAAGGAACACTGTCTGGGTAAAGGGGGCCTTGAGAGGCAAGGAAGTCCTCCTCTTCCTGCCTCTGTTCTGCCTCAAGTGCCCTGTCCATTATTCCACGCAGCGTGTGCTCCAACAGGTGGACAAGAGGTACAGTGTCACTGATGCATGCACTGTCACTGCTCACCATCCTCGTGGCCTCCTCAAATGGTGCCAGGACAGTGCATGCATCCCTGATCATGCCCCACTGGCGAGGAGAAAAAAAACCAAGCTCCCCTGACCCTGTCCTGGTGCCGTAGTCGCACAGGTACTCATTGATGGCCCTCTGCTGCGTGTGCAGCCGCTGCAGCATGGCCAACGTTGAGTTCCACCTGGTGGGCATGTCACATATAAGGCGGTTCTTGGGCAGGTTCAACTCCTTTTGCAGCTCAGCCAGGCGAGCACTGGCATTATAAGATCTGCGGAAATGCACACAGACTTTCCTGGCCTGCCTCAGGACATCCTGTAAGCCCGGGTACCTGCCCAAGAACCGCTGCACCACCAGGTTAAGGACGTGAGCCACACAGGGCACATGGGTCAGTTGTCCCTGTCGGAGGGCGGAGAGGAGGTTGGTGCCATTGTCGCAAACCACCATTCCTGGCTTAAGCTGGCGTGGCGTCAACCACCTCTCGGCCTGGCCCTGCAGAGCAGACAGGACCTCTGCCCCAGTGTGGCTTCTGTCCCCCAAACACACCAGCGCAAGCACGGCATGGCATCTTTTTGCCTGCGTACTTGCGTAGCCCCGTGAACGGCTACGGAGCACCGCTGGTTCATAGGACAAACCACAGGAAGAGGCCATGGAGGAAGAAGAAGAGGAGGGGGTGGAGGAGAGAGGTGTGTCACAACCAGTAGTAGCATTTTGGAGGCGTGGCGGTGGGACAACCTCCAACACTACTGCACCTTGTCCTGCATCCTTCCCAGCTGCCAAAAGAGTGACCCAATGGGCCGTGAAAGAAAGGTAACGTCCCTGTCCATGCCTGCTGGACCATGAGTCAGCGGTAATATGCACCTTACCGCTGACCGCCCTGTCCAGCGAGGCCAAGACATTGCCTTCCACATGCCGGTAGAGAGCCGGAATAGCCTTCCGTGAGAAAAAGTGGCGTTTGGGAACCTGCCACTGAGGAACCGCACATTGCACAAACTCACGGAAGGGGGCCGAGTCTACCAACTGAAAAGGCAGCAGTTGAAGCGCTAGCAATTTAGCCAAGCTAGCATTCAACCGCTGGGCATGTGGATGGCTGGGAGTGAACTTCTTTCGACGGTCCAGCAGCTGGGGCAGGGAAATTTGCCTGCTAGAATCGGACGTCGGTGTACTGCTAGCAGAGTGGCCGCAAGTACTTGGCTGTGACACACCTAATTCTACACCTTCATTCCTCTCAGTGCATGTTTCAGAGAGGACTGAAGTTATAGTGGGGTTGGAGATCCCAGCTGATGCGGTGCAAGGAGAGGTCCGCTTTGTTCTTTGGTGTGGGTCTTTCAGGTAGGCTTGCCAACGAGCTGCATGGCAGGTCAACATATGTCTGGTCAGGCATGTGGTACCCAAGCGGCTGATGTTTTGGCCACGCGATATACGCTTGAGACATATGTTGCAAACAGCAGCTGTGCGATCTGATGCACTAGCCTCAAAAAAGGCCCACACCAAAGAACTTTTTGAATGACGGGCAGAGGCAGCGCCCTGCACAGGCGGAGCTCTGCGGTGTGATTCCGTCGGTGTACTGCCCTTACGCTGGCCACCAAAGGGCATCCTGCCTCGTTGGAGATGTGCCTCCTCCTCATCCTCCTCCTCCTCCTCTCTCCTATTAGGCACCCACGTGGAGTCAGTGACCTCATCATCACCTCCCTCCTCATCACTGGAGCCAATCTGGCAGTATGCTGCAGCTGCTGGAACATGACTGCCAGATTGGTGTCCTTCTTGAGCATCCCCTCTGTCTGCTCTCACGCTACTGCCTTCCTCTAGCTGGGTTTCATCATCAGACCCTTCGAAACGCTGGGCATCCTCCTGGAGCATGTACCCAACACTGTGCTGAAACAGTTCGGGGGACTCCTCAGGAGGAGGACATGGTGGGTCTAGGGAAGGAGTGACTGATGATGAGTCTGACATTGATACCAGGGAAGAGGACGCTTTGGCAGCTGCTTTTCCAGTACCCTGAGCCTGGGTGAGAGAGGATGAGGAGGAGGAGGAGGGCTTGGTCATCCACTCTACCAAGTCTTCGGCATGATGTGGCTCAACATGTCCAGCTGCCGAAAAGAAGGACAAGCGTGTCCCATGGCCATGTGCTGATGACAATGCACCGCGTCCACGACCAGCACTGTTGCCCCCAGACACAGAGCCTGCTTGCCCTCTTTTATTGCCTCCTGACTGTCTGCCTCTCCTTGTTTGCCTTCCAGACATTCTAATAGATGGCCTGCAGGGAGATGGGAAAAAAGCAATAAGGGCTACCTTCAGGTGTCCTTCTCTGTCCCTTGAAACAAGGACTTTGACAGTGAAAGAAACTGACACACTCTCCCTACCTACAGTTTTCTGTCCCTAGAAAAAATGTTTTTTTTAAGCACAATTTAGCACAAGGAGAATTCACTCACTGTCCTTCCAGGTCCCTGGAAACAAGGACTTTGACAGTGAAAGAAACTGACACACTCTCCCTACCTACAGTTTTCTGTCCCTAGAAAAAATGTTTTTTTTAAGCACAATTTAGCACAAGGAGAATTCACTCACTGTCCTTCCAGGTCCCTGGAAACAAGGACTTTGACAGTGAAAGAAACTGACACACTCTCCCTACCTACAGTTTTCTGTCCCTAGAAAAAATGTTTTTTTTAAGCACAATTTAGCACAAGGAGAATTCACTCACTGTCCTTCCAGGTCCCTGGAAACAAGGACTTTGACAGTGAAAGAAACTGACACACTCTCCCTACCTACAGTTTTCTGTCCCTAGAAAAAATGTTTTTTTTAAGCACAATTTAGCACAAGGAGAATTCACTCACTGTCCTTCCAGGTCCCTGGAAACAAGGACTTTGACAGTGAAAGAAACTGACACACTCTCCCTACCTACAGTTTTCTGTCCCTAGAAAAAATGTTTTTTTTAAGCACAATATAGCACAAGCACAAAACACACTGACACTCTCCCTACCTATCCTTCTCTTTCCCTAAACTAAAGGAATCCAGGTTAAGCAAGAAAGAAATAAAAGTCACTGTCCCTGCCTATGCTGCTCTATCCCTGCTCCGGAACACACTACACTAGGCCGCCGTGCTGGCGGCCTTTTATAGTGTGGGGCGTGTACTAAACACCCTCAGCAATAATTGGCCACAGGCATCCTGCCTGTGGCCAATCATTGCTCTCCTCGCTGCCGGCGCTGTGATTGGCCAAGCATGCGGGGTCACAGTGCATGCTTGGCCAATCACAGCGCCTGGATGACACTGCGATGGCGTAGTGCATTGTGGGCCGTTCGCGTCACTCGAATTTGGCGCGAACGGCCCAAATCGTTCGATCTTCGTCGAACGATCGAACAGCCGATGTTCGAGTCGAACGTATGTTCGACTCGAACACGAAGCTCATCCCTACTCATGAATATGAAGAGTCTCAGTGATGTCACTGGTCTCTAGTGATGGATAGGCTGTGTTCTCATGAATATGAAGTGTCTCGGTGATGTCACTGGTCTCTAGTGATGGATAGGCTGTGTTCTCATGAATATGAATGGTCTCGTGATGTCACTGGTCTCTAGTGATTGGATAGTTTGCGTTCTCATGAATATGAAGAGTCTTGGTGAGGTCAGTGGTTTCTAGAGATTGGATAGGCTGTGTTCTCATGAATATGAAGGGTCTCGTGATGTCACTGGTCTCTAGTGATGGATAGGCTGTGTTCTCATGAATATGAAGGGTCTCGTGATGTCACTGGTCTCTAGTGATTGGATAGTTTGCGTTCTCATGAATATGAAGAGTCTTGGTGATGTCACTGGTCTCTAGATATTGGATAAACTGTGTTCTCATTAATATGAAGGGTCTCGTGATGTCACTGGTCTCTAGTGATTGGATAGGCTGTGTTCTCATGAATATGAAGAGTCTTGTGATGTCACTGGTCTCTAGTGATTGGATAGGCTGTGTTCTCATGAATATGAAGGGTCTCGGTGATGTCACTGGTCTCTAGTAGTGGATAGTTTGCGTTCTCATGAATATGAAGAGTCTTGGTGATGTCATAGGAATAGGGTTGCCACTTCATCCCTTTAAAACCAAACACATATGAATTACACAGGTTCTGTGGCTGATTAAGGTGGTAATTAAACTCACTTGGTGCCTTATCTGCATTAAATTAGCCTCAGAACCTGTGTAATTCATATGTGTTTGGTTTTAAAGGGGTGAGGTGGCAACCCTACATGGCAAGGAATCTGAATTGAGGCCCACCGGGTTAGTTGGGGGCTGGTAGTACATCCGTACTGTGTAGGGTTTTGAGGGGCCCATTGCCTCCTAATTTGAGCAGTGCTGCCTTATCTTGCCAGGGGTCGGGGAGGCAAAGAGCCTATGGTTTTATTCACCCCCTGGGAGTAGTGCCCTGGGGGTTCCTCTGAGTATCGCTGTGGGTTTGAGACTTCGCTGTGAGAAAAGGCACTTTGGTCACAACACCACTTGTTTTTTCTGCACCATGCCTCTTGAACCAGGTCTCTTAGCTGAGACCAAGGCAGTTTTTGTTGCCCGGCTGTAAGGCCTAGAATATTGCACATGCACTGGCACCTTTTTTCTTTTTTAACTTTTAAATTTTTTTTTAGCGTTTGCGTCACTTGCACTTATGTGTTTTTTTTTTTTCACTTGGGTCATAGGGTGTGGGTCTTTGGGCATACCCTAAAGTCTAGGGGGGACATGTGTGGCCCTTAGGTTCCTTCCTCCCTTGCCTTGAGGGGAGGTCTCTCTTCGGGAGAGCCCCTCATCTAGTACCTGTTGGCCAGCTTTGGCTGATCTGTGGGAGAGGGTTCCGCCGGGTCTTTTGGCTAGATGGCCTGAGTGTCCCTTACCCCCTTCAAGAGTCTTGCACCCCAGGGAGTCCAAAGAATGGTCCTATCTCTTCGGGAGAGGACCATATGACACTCCCTAATTTTTTTGTTTGCTCACACGCACTTTTTTGGTTCACTTTTGGTGTTTTGTTTTTGCGGGCTCAGGAGAAGAAAAAAAAAAAGCTACTCCATTTTCTAAGTTTAGAAGAGACGTGCAAGCGTTGTACTCGCAGAACTTTAATTCCTCCCTTAGTGTATTATTCTTTGACTTTTTTATTTTACTTATTTGAATAGACAAATTTAGTATTGTGTTGTTTTCCTGCTAATAGCACTGAACAGTATGCAAATTCATTGTTGTTCTCATTGTGCTCTACACACTTCTCTTTTTCCACAAAGACATATTAACACTGGTATTCTCAGGAAGAACAGGAGGAAGTAGATCTGTTTTAATGAATTCTCAAAAGTACAATAGAGTCCTAAACACACTTGGGGGTTCCTTGTTCTGAAATGTTACTATTCAAACAGGAGCAGTAGCACGCCATTGTTATCTGTACGCTCTGAAGGTTACCGATATATTGGGTTCATTTGAAAAATATTTAGTGCATTCTACATGGAATCAGCTTTTTAATATTTTTATCTCCATGATGTCACTGGTCTCTAGTGATTGGATAGGCTGTGTTCTCATGAATATGAAGGGTCTCTGTGATGTCACTGGTCTCTAGTGATTGGATAGGCTGTGTTCTCATGAATATGGAGGGTCTCGGTGATGTCTCTGGTCTCTAGTGATTGGATAGGCTGTGTTCTCATGAATATGAAGGGTCTCGGTGATGTCACTGGTCTCTAGTGATGGATAGGCTGTGTTCTCATGAATATGAAGGGTCTCTATAAGGTCACTGGTCTCTAGTGATGGATAGGCTGTGTTCTCATGAATATGAAGGGTCTCTGTAATGTCACTGGTCTCTAGTGATGGATAGGGTGTGTTCTCATGAATATGAAGGGTCTTGGTGGTGTCTCTGGTCTCTAGTGATGGATAGGCTGTGTTCTCATGAATATGAAGAGTCTCTGTGATGTCTCTGGTCTCTAGTGATGGATAGGCTGTGTTCTCATGAATATGAAGAGTCTCTGTGATGTCACTGGTCTCTAGTGAATGGATAGGCTGTGTTCTCATGAATATGAAGGGTCTCGGTGATGTCACTGGTCTCTAGTGGTTGGATAGGCTGCGTTCTCATGAATATGAAGGGTCTTGGTGATGTCACTGGTCTCTAGTGGTTGGATAGGCTGCGTTCTCATGAATATGAAGAGTCTCTGTGATGTCACTGGTCTCTAGTGAATGGATAGGCTGTGTTCTCATGAATATGAAGGGTCTCGGTGATGTCACTGGTCTCTAGTGGTTGGATAGGCTGCGTTCTCATGAATATGAAGGGTCTCGGTGATGTCACTGGTCTCTAGTGGTTGGATAGGCTGCGTTCTCATGAATATGAAGGGTCTCGGTGATGTCACTGGTCTCTAGTGGTTGGATAGGCTGCGTTCTCATGAATATGAAGGGTCTCGGTGATGTCACTGGTCTCTAGTGGTTGGATAGTCTGCGTTCTCATGAATATGAAGGGTCTCGGTGATGTCACTGGTCTCTAGTGATGGATAGGCTGTGTTCTCATGAATATGAAGGGTCTCGGTGATGTCACTGGTCTCTAGTGATCGGATGGGCTGCGTTCTCATGAATATCAAGGGTTTTGTGGTGCCATTTGGGGGTTAATTTTTATTTATGCTTTGATTTTTTTTGCATTATGATGGAACCTTTGCACAAAATATATTTTCTTAATGTTCAGCTTGGTTGTTAGCTACTCCTGTGACAATGAATTGTAAGTAGGGACAGCAAGGTGGAAGAGAAACTTTCTAAACACCAGCTTTGCAAAACCCTGACTTCCTCCTCCTCTGAACACTTCCTGGCGTGTGGTTGTATTCAGCTATTTAGCCCTCTACAAGCATTTTAACTGTTCTTAGGCCAGGACAACACACGTCTGCAGCAAATCCTGCACCAATAGTTAAAGAGTTAGAGAGCCTTCATTCCACTTTTAGTACTAGAAGCCTGATTGAGTACAAATAAAAACAGGTGTACTCCTTTTAGTATTTTAATAGCGTAGCCTAATTTGCCCTCGGGCATTGTGGGCCTGTGCCTATGGGCAACAGAGAGGAAGAGGTGGCTACAGCTACAATGGGATGTTGGGGGGGGGAAGGGGTTTCCTTGGGACTATGCTGCCTAACTTTTTCCGATATGATATGTTGGTCATACCTCCCAACTTTTTGAGATGGGAATGAGGGACATCTATCAGCAAAAGTATGCAAGCATAGGACACACCCCTTGCCACGCCCCCTTAAAGGAGACTCGTACGAAAAACAAGATTGGTAAATGAACAAGTGCTTTTTTTTTACCACTACTATTTCTTTATATTGGCTTTTGGAATTTACAAATGCAGCAATTTAGAAATCAGATGAAAAGTTTAGCACTGGGAAACACTTTTTGATAGAGAAAAAGTGAATTTTATATACATCTATACAGATCAGACCAAAATGAGGGACGAATGAGGGACATTGCTCCAAATCAGGGACAGCCCCTTGAAATCAGGGACGGTTGGTTGAGTGAAGGGCACGCTGTATTTGATACCGTATGTATTTGGCATGGCAAGCAAGGCTTGATGCAGCATGTGACAGCGCCAGTTGTGCAATGCAGCATTTTTAGCTTCAAGCTGCTGACTGTCCACGTCCCAGCCATCTGTATTGCACAGAGAGGGTGCACTGAACTTTAATTACCTAGATAACTGTTTGATTTGTTCATACTGTCTGTGGTTGTTATGTTTTTATCTTGATTCAAAGCCAACACAGCTTGCAAGCTATCCTAGAAGGGTGAAGTGGTCAGTAAGGGGTCACCTTGCGCGTCGGGACCCTTCGGGGTAAGACCGCGCTATATTAAGATACCACTCAACTCTCAACTCAACCTGCCAGAGCTGGTAGATGGCTCATCGTCTATTTCTAGATTTTTCTGTGAGGATTCTTCGTCACCCAGGTCATGGTATAACCTGGTAGTCGTTTAGGGTAGGGCAGAGGTGGCCCATTGTAATTCCCCTTTTGGCCACCAGATGTACTTGTAGCTTGGGGTCAGGATAGACTTTAGTTGGTAGTAGAGTTGAGTACCAGTCCTGCCCCTGTAAGGTGAGGGGTACCCCGGGTAAGAGTATATTGGAAAGGCAGAGCGCTTCCTGAATTAGTTGCCCCAAGGAGAGTGATTGCTGGTTGTCTCTGTGAGTGGACCGTACCAGAACAATATGAAGCAGTTAGGCCCGATTTGTTTAGCTTCCCCTTAGGCCCCTTTCACACTGAGGTGCTTTGCAGGCGCCTCAGTGTGAAAAAAGCCACTCAATTGTATCCAGTGTGAAAGCCTGAGGGCCTTCACACTGGAGCGTTGCGCTTGCAGGAGGGTCAAAAAACTCCTGCAAGCCGCATCTTTAAGGCGCGATAGGAGCGGTAAAAATACCGCTCCTATAGCGCCCCTGCCCATTGAAATCAATGGGGTAGCGCCTGCAAAACGCTGCAAAGAGGCGTTATTGCGGGAGTTTTTAACCCATTTTCGGCCACTAGCGGGTGTTAAAATCCCCCCACTAGCGCCCGCAAATTGCGGCAAAAAATACGGTATAGCGGCGCTAAAAATATCGCCGCTATACCGCCAGCGCATCCAGCGCCTCAGTGTGAAAGTAGCCTTAGGGAGTGGAGGGACTTTATGCATTTTATGGGACTACTCGCATCCCCTGTCTTGGAATGCTGGACTCTGGGTCACCTGAGTAGTGGGCCTCCTGTCTCCTGTCTCCTGTCTCCTGTCATGCCACATCTCTCTTCTATGCTGGACTGAGCGACGATCGCATCTCGCATCGCACAGGCAGAATGGGACAGGGACATGGATCAATGCCTTTCCCTAGTAAAAGCACATCCCCCACAGTACACAAACACTGGCTAGGAACACGTTTAACCCTTTGATCGCCCCCTGATGTTAACCCCTTCCCAGCCAATGTCATTAGTACAGTGACCGTGCATATTTTTAACACTGATAACTGTATTCATGTCACTGGTCCCCAAAAAGTGTCAGTTATTGTCCAACTGTCTGCCGCAATCCAGCAAAAAATTAAAAATAAATAAATCTATCCCATAGTTTGTAGACGCGATAACATTTGTGTAAACCAATCAATATACACTTTTTTTTGGGGGGATATTTTTTTAATCAAAAATATGTAGCAGGACACATATTTGCCTAAATTGATGAAGAAACTTGATTTGTTTTCCATATTTTATTGGATGTTTTATAGCAGAAAGCAAAAAAAAAATATTTTTTTTCAAAATTGTTTTTTTTTTTTTTAGTTGTTGTTTATAGCGCAAAAAATAAGAAACGCAAAGGTGATCAAATACCACCAAAAGAAAGCTTTATTTGTGGAGAACAAAAGGACATACATTTTATTTGGGTACAGCGTCACATGACCGAGCAATTGTCAGTTACAGTAACGCAGTGCCGTTCCGCAAAAAATGGCCTGGTCAGGAAGGGGGGTAAATCTTCCGGGGGTCAAGTGATTAAAAATGGGACAATACAGTATGTTACAATTCTCCAAGGGGATGCAAACTTTTGACTGTGTATATACACATAGTATAGTGTGTGTGTGTGTGTGTGTATATGTACATATATATAAAAAAAAAAAATATTAATATATATATATATATATATAATGAAAAAATCTGAAGAAATTTGTATATATATTATTATTATTATTATTATAATTTTTTTTTTTTTTTTTTCTTCAGATTTTTGCATTGCAGCATGGTGTAGTTGTGTTTTAATTTGGATGTAACTGGAATTGAGGTATGAGACAGAAAATGTATTGTTTCATCCAACATGATTGTACATTGGTTGCAGTCTGCACGCCCTGGATGATGTCTCTTCTGGAGCATGCACGGAAATGGATGGGTTTTCTTTTACAATCTGTTTTTGCTTTTCCTTTTAAGTCAAAGAATTGCAAAAAATAAATAAAAAAAATGACATTTGCAGATTTTTCCAGGAACAAAGATTGATCTATAGTTGCAGCAGGTTTAGCTGCTTTCTGATTGGTCGATCTGGTGTTGAGCACCTTGCTTGCTCTTTGCAGCATAGCGACGGACAGGATGCTGTTATCTGATAGAAGTATTTGGTTATTGGAGTTTGCATGAGGCTGCTGGTGTAATGGGGAGATATGATGGACTTCTATGCAAAGATAAGATCCTGGGAGAGATCCACGGTATATTTCAGAGCGTCACGGGGAAATCCAAGGCCGGTCAGGCTGGCGAAGTGTGCGTGTGAAATATTTTAGGGTATGCAAAACACGATGCACCGTCTGGCCGGGCTTCATTCAAAGGTCCTCCTGTGAATGATGATCCTTGGCCCTTTAGATTTGTCACTCGTGGTCCTGATATACTAAACAGTTAAATAACCCCCCCCCCCCCCAGGCGATACAGCTATTCAGATCCTGCAACTCTGTTGCTTCCTGTTGTAGTGGGGCAACCTGTCCACCTCGATTCCCCCAAGTGTCAGTGTGTCATTGTTCTGGGACCCCCGAGTGTCAGTGTGTCATTGTTCTGGGACCCCCGAGTGTCAGTGTGTCATTGTTCTGGGACCCCCGAGTGTCAGTGTGTCATTGTTCTGGGACCCCCGAGTGTCAGTGTGTCATTGTTCTGGGACCCCCGAGTGTCAGTGTGTCATTGTTCTGGGACCCCCGAGTGTCAGTGTGTCATTGTTCTGGGACCCCCGAGTGTCAGTGTGTCATTGTTCTGGGACCCCCGAGTGTCAGTGTGTCATTGTTCTGGATCCCCCAAGTGTCAGTGTGTCATTGTTCTGGATCCCCCAAGTGTCAGTGTGTCATTGTTCTGGGATCCCTAAGTGTCAGGGTGTCATTGTTCTGGATCCCCCAAGTGTCAGGGTGTCATTGCTCTGGGGCCCCGAGTGTCAGTGTGTCATTGTTCTGGACCCCCAAGTGTCAGTGTGTCATTGTTCTGGGACCCCCGAGTGTCAGTGTGTCATTGTTCTGGGACCCCCGAGTGTCAGTGTGTCATTGTTCTGGGACCCCCGAGTGTCAGTGTGTCATTGTTCTGGGACCCCCGAGTGTCAGTGTGTCATTGTTCTGGGACCCCCGAGTGTCAGTGTGTCATTGTTCTGGGACCCCCGAGTGTCAGTGTGTCATTGTTCTGGATCCCCCAAGTGTCAGTGTGTCATTGTTCTGGATCCCCCAAGTGTCAGTGTGTCATTGTTCTGGGATCCCTAAGTGTCAGGGTGTCATTGTTCTGGATCCCCCAAGTGTCAGGGTGTCATTGCTCTGGGGCCCCGAGTGTCAGTGTGTCATTGTTCTGGACCCCCAAGTGTCAGGGTGTCATTGTTCTGGGGCCCCGAGTGTCAGTGTGTCATTGTTCTGGGGCCCTGAGTGTCAGTGTGTCATTGTTCTGGGGCCCCGAGTGTCAGTGTGTCATTGTTCTGGACCCCCGAGTGTCAGGGTGTCATTGCTCTGGGGCCCCGAGTGTCAGGGTGTCATTGTTCTGGACCCCCAAGTGTCAGGGTGTCATTGTTCTGGACCCCCGAGTGTCAGTTTGTCATTGTTCTGGACCCCCGAGTGTCAGGGTGTCATTGCTCTGGGGCCCCGAGTGTCAGTGTGTCATTGTTCTGGGACCCCCAAGTGTCAGTGTGTCATTGTCCTGGGGCCCCGAGTGTCAGTGTGTCATTGTCCTGGGGCCCCCAAGTGTCAGTGTGTCATTGTTCTGGGACCCCCAAGTGTCAGTGTGTCATTGTTCTGGGACCCCCGAGTGTCAGTGTGTCATTGCTCTGGGGCCCCGAGTGTCAGTGTGTCATTGTTCTGGGGCCCCGAGTGTCAGTGTGTCATTGTCCTGGGGCCCCGAGTGTCAGGGTGTCATTGTTCTGGGACCCCCGAGTGTCAGGGTGTCATTGTTCTGGGACCCCCGAGTGTCAGGGTGTCATTGTTCTGGGACCCCCAAGTGTCAGGGTGTCATTGTTCTGGGGCCCCGAGTGTCAGTGTGTCATTGTTCTGGACCCCCGAGTGTCAGGGTGTCATTGCTCTGGGGCCCCGAGTGTCAGTGTGTCATTGTTCTGGGGCCCCGAGTGTCAGTGTGTCATTGTTCTGGGACCCCCAAGTGTCAGTGTGTCATTGTCCTGGGGCCCCGAGTGTCAGTGTGTCATTGTTCTGGGACCTCCAAGTGTCAGGGTGTCATTGCTCTGGGGCCCCGAGTGTCAGTGTGTCATTGTTCTGGGGCCCCGAGTGTCAGTGTGTCATTGTTCTGGGACCCCCAAGTGTCAGTGTGTCATTGTTCTGGGACCCCCAAGTGTCAGTGTGTCATTGTTCTGGGACCCCCAAGTGTCAGGGTGTCATTGCTCTGGGGCCCCGAGTGTCAGTGTGTCATTGTTCTGGACCCCCGAGTGTCAGGGTGTCATTGCCCTGGGGCCCCGATTGTCAGTGTGTCATTGTTCTGGGGCCCCGAGTGTCAGCTTGTTGTCATTCTGGGACCCCAGGATTTTGCTTACTATTGTAGAGAATTCAGTGTTGTATTTGGAGCTCCTGCGGAAGTAAATGAGAAAACCAAACCGCGGAGCCGATCGATAGAGGAGGATTCTGGGATCCCCCGACTTAGGAGAAGGCAGAGCGCTCTGTAATGTAGGGTGACCAGACATCCCCCAGTTTCCGGGGACAGTCCCCGGATTGAGGACTCTGTCCCTGGAACAAGTCTGTCCCCGGTTTTGTCCCCGGATTGGATTTGAACAGGGGCTGGGGCAATTTCAAAGACAGTAAGTGCAGAATAAAAAAAAAATCTGAATTAAATACCCCCGCTCCGCAACTCCTACTAGCTTAGGGGGGTGTATTTTTCCCATTATCTGTGCCCCTTTCTGATGATCATGTGCTGGTCGGAGCGGAGGGAATATTTCTTCAGTTTCAGCCTGCCTGCTTATCTCCGTGCTTTCCCTGGCAAAGTGATCTTCCTCCGCTCCCCCATTCAGTAGTAGCCGAGGACTGGAGAGTAAGACTTAAAGTAATTGTAAAGGATCGTTTTTAAAAAAAAATAACAAACATATCATACTTGCCTCCACTGTGCAGCTGGTTTTGCACAGAGTGGCCCCGAACACCAACTTCTGGGATCCCTCGGCGGCTCTCGCGGCTCCTCCCTACATCAGATAACCCCCTAGGAGAAGCGCTCTCCCAGGTGGTTACCTTGCGGGCGCGCTCCCGAGTCATTCATTTGGCGCCTATAGCCGCCAAATGTATGACTCAGCCCCCCCCGACGCCCGCGTCATAGGTTTTAATTGACAGCAGTGGGAGCCAATGGCTATGCTATCAATCTAACCAATCAAGAGCCGGGACCCTGTGGAGAGAGGGACGATGCGCAGAGAGATATTTAGGGTTCAGGTAAGTAAAACGGGGGGGGGCTAGGGGGTCGGTCACTGCAATGTGTTTTTCACCTTAATGCATAGGATGCATTAAGGTGAAAAAACACGAGGGTTTACAACCCCTTTAACAGGCTGTGAGACGGACGGTGGCGACGGGCAGAGAGTCACTGATTGCCGCCATTACTAGTAAAAAAAAAAAAAAAATGTCCTCGGATTTCATTTTTAAAATCTGGTCACCTTACTGTAATGTGGACGTCTCTCATCATCCAGTCATATCCTTGTATTTTGTAAACAACTCTTTCCACACTCCGAGCTCCGCATCACACAGACACTTCATCCTCGAGTGACATCCGCAGCTGTAATTTGGTTGTCAACATGTTAACCACCGCACTACGCTTCCTGCCACAATCCTGGCAGCGCACAGTGTACCCCATATGTGTCCTATCAGGGTGGATAAAAATCAATCATTTAAAAAAAAAAAAAATGATTTTTTTATTTTTTTTTATTATTTAACCACTTCAATACCAGGCACTTCCTGCCCAAGCCAATTTTGAGCTTTCAGCACTGTTGCAATTTGAATGACAATTGCGCGGTCGTGCTACACTGTACCCAAACTATTTTTTTATCATTTTGTTCCCACAAATAGAGCTTTCTTTCGGTGCTATTTGATCGCCTCTGCGATTTTTATTTTTTGCACAACAAATAAAAAAAGAGCGAACATTTTGAAAAAAACTAAGTTTTTCTTTGTTTCTGTCAATTTTTTTTGTAAATAAGTACCTTTTCTACTTCAATGACGGGCACTGATAAGGCGGCAGTGACGGGCACTGATAAAGCGGCAGTGACGGGCACTGATAAGGCGGCACTGATGGGCACCGATGAGGTGGCACTGATGAGGTGGCACTGATGATGGGCACTGATAGGCGGCACTGATGGGCACTGATAGGCGGCACTGATGGGCACTGATAGGCGGCACTGATGGGCACTGATATGTGGCACTGGTGAGCACTTATGGGTGGCACTGATAGGTGGAACAGACGGGCACTGATAGGTGGGCACTTATGGGCACAGATGGGCATGGATGGGCACTGATAGGTGGCACTGATGGACACTGGTCGGTGGCACTGTTGACACTTGTAGGTGGCACTGTTGACACTGGTAGGTGGCATTGCTGGGCATTGCACATTGTGGTGTGCCAGTCAGTGCCCATTTGTGGGCACTGATTGGCATGTTTTTTGAGAAATTTTACATGTGGATGGCCATGGGGTACTTACCTGGCCATCCACATGCTTGGGGTTCCCTGGTGGTCCTGGGGGGCTTCCCTGGTGGTCCACTGTGGGTATCCGAGGGGGGGCTGCGCTGATAAACAATCAGCGCGAACCCCCCCTGTCAGGAGAGCCGCCGATAGGCTCTCCTCTACTCGCGTCTGTCAGACGCGAGTGAGGAAGAGCCGATCAACGGCTCTTCCTGTTTACATCCTGATCAGCCGTGATTGGACACGGCTGATCACGTGGTAAAAAGCCTCCGCCGGAGGCTTTTTACCGAGATCAGTGTAGCGGTGTGTCAGACTGACACACCGCTCCACCGATCGCCACGATGCGCGCCCCCCCGGGCGCGCGGGGGCTGTTATCCTTCAGGACGTCATATGACGTCCAGTGTGGATAACTGAACCACTTCCCGGACGTCAATATGCTATTGACTGGGCGGGAAGTGGTTAAATCTGATTTTTTTTTTTCTTTTTTATCAAATTTATTTAAATAAAATGCTTTTGGAGTAAAAATCTATCTTAAAGCGGAGCTCCGCCCTAAAGTGGAACTTCCGCTCATCGGATTCCTCCCCCCCCCCCTCCGGTGCCAAAATTGGCGCCTTTCAGGGGGGAGGGGGGTGCAGATACCAAGACAGGTATTTGCACCCACACACGGGAATCCACACTGCGGGGTAGACTGCGGGTATTGCGTCACTTCCCGTTCCCCCCTGTTGTGTTCTGGGAAACACACGGCTCCCAGAACACAGCGGGGACCAGTGAAAGACGCGCAGCGCTGCTCGCGCATGCACAGTAGGGAACCGGGAAGTAAAGCCGCAACGCTTCACTTTCTGATTCCCTCACCCATGATGGCGGTGGGGGCAGCAGAGTGACGAGCAATCGCTCGTCTTCTGCTGCCAACGTCGCTGGACTCCAGGACAGGTAAGTGTCCTAATATTAAAAGTCAGCAGCTGCAGTATTTGTAGCTGCTGGCTTGTAATATTTTTTTTTACAGCAGATCTCTGCTTTAAGAGACATTAATAATTTAGTTTATTCAGCATAAAATGGAGCTTAGTTATGTAGAATGAGGCTGTATATTCTGCAATATTATTATTTTTTTTTTGGTAAACTCATTCAATGAATCCAAGCTCTACAAGCTGAGCTAACATGCACGGCATTGATGCATTCACACAATTTCACAGTAACCATGAGATAAATGTTTGTGTACACTCCAAACTGTATGATTGAATGGGTTCTGATATCGCTGTTTTACTAACCTGACAGCTTATTATTCTAAATAGGAAACCTACATTTTGTTTGTAAATATTAAAGATTCTAACTACCAGCAAGAAGAAGTCCTTACATTTAAAGAGCACCTGTCATTTCAGATCCATCATGGCATCGCCTGTTAGCGGGCATCCAATCACCTGCTGCCGCCACGCCCCTCACCTTGTTGTGTCACTGCCGCATCACCAGCCGTCCCATTAAAGTGAATGGGAATGTCGGTGAGCCAACAGCGGGTCAGGGGAGGAGTCAACAGCGGGTCAGGGGAGGAGTCAACAGCGGGTCAGGGGAGGAGTCAACAGCGGGTCAGAGGAGGAGTCAACAGCGGGTCAGAGGAGGAGTCAACAGCGGGTCAGAGGAGGAGTCAACAGCGGGTCAGAGGAGGAGTCAACAGCGGGTCAGAGGAGGAGTCAACAGCGGGTCAGAGGAGGAGTCAACAGCGGGTCAGAGGAGGAGTCAACAGCGGGTCAGAGGAGGAGTCAACAGCGGGTCAGAGGAGGAGTCAACAGCGGGTCAGAGGAGGAGTCAACAGCGGGTCAGAGGAGGAGTCAACAGCGGGTCAGGGGAGGAGTCAACAGCGGGTCAGGGGAGGAGTCGTCAGGGGGAGGAGCCAACAGCGGGTCAGGGGGAGGAGCCAACAGCAGGTCAGGGGAGGAGCCAACAGCGGGTCAGAGGGGGAGCCAACAGCAGGTCAGAGGAGGGGCCAACAGCGGGTCAGGGGAGGAGCCAACAGCAGGTCAGGGGAGGAGCTGCTGCAGGACAGAGGAGGAGCCAACAGTGGGTCAGAGATGGCGGTTGCTCTTTAAAAATTTATAATTTCAATCGACTTAATTTAAATGAAATCCACCCTGTCCTATTGTCTATTATCTTATATATACTCTGGGGGGCCTATTCAGTGTGCAGTCCTCTTTACCAGCCAATAAGAATTTATCTTTCACTGACCAAAATGTGAAGGCTTTGGCTATAAAACTGTCTATTTATGGGGTGGGTGGTAAATATAGATCTGGCCAATGTATCTGCTGATTTCTCTATATTATGGTATATACTGTATATATACACCCACTGACCACTTTATTAGGTCCCCCTTGCTAGTAGCGGGTTGGACCCCCTTTGGCCTTTATTCTTGGTGGCAGAGATACAACAAGGTGTTGGAAACGTTCCTCAGAGATTTTGCTCCACAGTGACATGATAACATCACGCAGTTGCTGCAGATTTGTCAGATACCCATCCATGATGCCAATCTCCCGTTCAACCACATCCCAAAGGTGCTCTTCTGAATGAGATGTGGTGAGTGTGGAGGCCATTTGAGTGCAGTGACCTCATTGTCCAGTGGTGAGATGATTGGAGCTTTGTGACATGGTGCATTATCCTGCTGGAAGGAGCCACCAGAAGATGGGGACACTGTAGTCATAAAGGGAGGGACATGGTCAGCAAAAATACTCAGGTAGGCCGTGGTGGTTACACCATGGGGGGCCCAAACTGTGCCCATCCCCCACACCATTACACTACCCACCACCAGCCTGAACCAGTGATAGAAGGCAGGATGGATCCATGCGCCAAATTCTGACCCCTCCATCTGAATGTCGCAGCTGAAATCCAGACTCATCAGACCCGGCAACGTTTTTCCAATCTTCTATTGTCCAGTTTTGGTGATCCTGTGCCAATTGTAGCCTCAGTTTCCTGTTCTTAGCTGACAGGAGTGGCCCCCGGTGGGGTCTTCTGCTGCTGTAGCCCATCTACTGTAAGGAACATTCTTCCCACTGATCACCAATGTAAGGAACATTCTTCTCACTGATCACCAATGTAAGGAACATTCTTCACACTGATCACCAATGTAAGGAACATTCTTCTCACTGATCACCAATGTAAGGAACATTCTTCTCACTGACCACCAATGTAAGGAACATTCTTCCCACTGATCACCAATGTAAGGAGCATTCTTCTCACTGATCACCAATGTAAGGAACATTCTTCACACTGATCACCAATGTAAGGAACATTCTTCTCACTGATCACCAATGTAAGGAACATTCTTCTCACTGACCACCAATGTAAGGAACATTCTTCTCACTGATCACCAATGTAAGGAACATTCTTCCCACTGATCACCAATGTAAGGAACATTCTTCTCACTGATCACCAATGTAAGGAACATTCTTCTCACTGATCACCAATGTAAGGAACATTCTTCTCACTGATCACCAATGTAAGGAACATTCTTCTCACTGACCACCAATGTAAGGAACATTCTTCTCACTGATCACCAATGTAAGGGACATTCTTCCCACTGATCACCAATGTGAGGGACATTCTTCCCACTGATCACCAATGTAAGGAACATTCTTCCCACTGATCACCAATGTAAGGGACATTCTTCACACTGATCACCAATGTAAGGAACATTCTTCACACTGATCACCAATGTAAGGAACATTCTTCCCACTGATCACCAATGTAAGGGACATTCTTCACACTGATCACCAATGTAAGGAACATTCTTCTCACTGATCACCAATGTAAAGAACATTCTTCTCACTGACCACCAATGTAAGGAACATTCTTCTTACTGATCACCAATGTAAGGAACATTCTTCTTACTGATCACCAATGTAAGGAACATTCTTCCCACTGATCACCAATGTAAGGAACATTCTTCCCACTGATCACCAATGTAAGGAACATTCTTCTCACTGATCACCAATGTAAAGAACATTCTTCTCACTGACCACCAATGTAAGGAACATTCTTCCCACTGATCACCAATGTAAGGGACATTCTTCCCACTGATCACCAATGTAAGGGACATTCTTCTCACTGATCACCAATGTAAGGAACATTCTTCTCACTGACCACCAATGTAAGGAACATTCTTCTTACTGATCACCAATGTAAGGAACATTCTTCCCACTGATCACCAATGTAAGGGACATTCTTCCCACTGATCACCAATGTAAGGGACATTCTTCCCACTGATCACCAATGTAAGGAACATTCTTCTCACTGATCACCAATGTAAGGAACATTCTTCACACTGATCACCAATGTAAGGAACATTCTTCACACTGATCACCAATGTAAGGAACATTCTTCTCACTGATCACCAATGTAAGGAACATTCTTCTCACTGATCACCAATGTAAAGAACATTCTTCTCACTGACCACCAATGTAAGGAACATTCTTCTTACTGATCACCAATGTAAGGAACATTCTTCTTACTGATCACCAATGTAAGGAACATTCTTCTCACTGATCACCAATGTAAAGAACATTCTTCTCACTGACCACCAATGTAAGGAACATTCTTCCCACTGATCACCAATGTAAGGGACATTCTTCCCACTGATCACCAATGTAAGGGACATTCTTCTCACTGATCACCAATGTAAGGAACATTCTTCTCACTGATCACCAATGTAAGGAACATTCTTCACACTGATCACCAATGTAAGGAACATTCTTCACACTGATCACCAATGTAAGGAACATTCTTCTCACTGATCACCAATGTAAGGAACATTCTTCTCACTGATCACCAATGTAAAGAACATTCTTCTCACTGACCACCAATGTAAGGAACATTCTTCTTACTGATCACCAATGTAAGGAACATTCTTCTTACTGATCACCAATGTAAGGAACATTCTTCCCACTGATCACCAATGTAAGGAACATTCTTCCCACTGATCACCAATGTAAGGGACATTCTTCCCACTGATCACCAATGTAAGGAACATTCTTCTCACTGATCACCAATGTAAGGAACATTCTTCTCACTGATCACCAATGTAAGGAACATTCTTCCCACTGATCACCAATGTAAGGAACATTCTTCCCACTGATCACCAATGTAAGGGACATTCTTCCCACTGATCACCAATGTAAGGGACATTCTTCCCACTGATCACCAATGTAAGGAACATTCTTCTCACTGATCACCAATGTAAGGAACATTCTTCTCACTGATCACCAATGTAAGGAACATTCTTCTCACTGATCACCAATGTAAGGGACATTCTTCCCACTGATCACCAATGTAAGGGACATTCTTCCCCACTGATCACCAATGTAAGGAACATTCTTCCCACTGATCACCAATGTAAGGAACATTCTTCTCACTGATCACCAATGTAAGGGACATTCTTCCCACTGATCACCAATGTAAGGAACATTCTTCCCACTGATCACCAATGTAAGGGACATTCTTCTCACTGATCACCAATGTAAGGAACATTCTTCTCACTGATCACCAATGTAAGGAACATTCTTCCCACTGATCACCAATGTAAGGGACATTCTTCTCACTGATCACCAATGTAAGGAACATTCTTCTCACTGATCACCAATGTAAGGAACATTCTTCCCACTGATCACCAATGTAAGGGACATTCTTCCCACTGATCACCAATGTAAGGAACATTCTTCTCACTGATCACCAATGTAAGGAACATTCTTCCCACTGATCACCAATGTAAGGAACATTCTTCTCACTGATCACCAATGTAAGGAACATTCTTCCCACTGATCACCAATGTGATCAGACATTTTAACGCAGGCCATCAATATAATAGGACTCCTCTCCACTGACCGTTATGAGAGGGAACGCTAAAAATTTGACTGCCTTATTCTTTTATCTGTCCTTACATCTACTGTCCAAGCTGATGGCCCATGAGCCATAGATCTAGTAATTATCAGCAGGATTTTCTTCAGAAATCGTTAATTTCAAGGGTTCCTCCATGTTTATAAGATGAGAAAGGGTGTACTAATGTATGACATTGATAGGCTACATGAAAGATGAGTTGGTGGAGACATTGGAAGGAATATCGGGGATTTACTCCTTTTGTACCAGAGACGCCCAACCTGAGAAAAATGCATATTGATCTTTGTAATTGAAAGGTCTAATTGGTTTTGATGAGTCCACCCAATAGTGGGAGCATGGAAGTAGTTGATGGAAGTTCAAAGAAGGATTTGTTTTGGCAACACTTACTGGACATTGTAAAGGGGAAATAAGGACCGCGGTTGTCGCAGGTCCCGTGGAGGATTGCACGGAAGATCGTATTGTTTGGCTGTTTTTATGCTGGACGTAGCATGTAACCTGACCACTAGAAACCCATTTCTTCTTTCTAAAGCTGCCGCCGTTTTCTCTTCCTTTCATGTTCCAGGCTCTTTACAACCCACTCTATTACTGTAATTAAATATGTTTCTAAAGCCAAAAACATATTTTTTTTTCTTCAGTTTCAGATGGAATAAGGAAGGGTTAGTTCCCCTGTCAGGTTCCTATGGCTCAAAATACAAACAATATTCGCGCTACTAACAAATGTGAGCAGCTACAATGCCTATGGAAAAAGCAAAAAACAAACAATATACAAAAAATGTAGCGCTATACATAAAAGTTATATACAAAACACCCAAGTGTAGTGCTCAAAACAAATAAATGTAAAAGAGTCCGTGAAAAGTCCAAAATGGACAAAATATATGTGTAAATAAAGTCTTTGATGACCATTCAAACGTGGATAGTCTTGAAATTTTCAAAACACAACTGGTGACTTTCAAAGAGCAAATGACTATAACGTGACCACCACCAAATGGAAAGGAGGCTTACCAGATGGAATGGACCCAGTAAACGTATGTCTAAAGGGTCAAACAGGCTTGGTACATGTATACTCGTAGGTCTAGAGTCCTGGCTGGCGTTGCACACATCAATGTCCAAAATCCAGGGTCTAGTGGTGTCACCAAATATCCGAACCCAGTATGATGATGGGATAGCTCACAATGGAACCATATTATAGGGAAGAAGGAGAGGGCACATAGCGTAATAACGTAGATACTATTTATTAAATGCAGGTAGATACACTTACATTCAAGCAGTAAACGTAGCGCTTTGCAAAACACTCAGTGGCAGCAGTGGAATCTCCCGACGCGTTTCGCAATACCTTGCATCGTCTGGGGTATGACTCCACTGTTGCCTGCATATTATTTATAAGTTTAAGGGACCTCCCCCTCATTAATCCATTATGCAATCACTTCCTGAATCTTTCAAAATGGCGTGTCGGCGTGCGTTCCACGCCTCTCTATGTAATCCCTGCATAGTGCGCTAATATATTCATCATATGGGAAGCTGTATGGAAAAAAGGTGGGGGGATAGATCCATGTTTGTGTGGAATAACCTCATCATGCATGCTGGATACGGGGCATCACTAACCCAATACTTACAATACATCATAGATCTTAGTCTGGCGACTAACGTCGCGGCTGTGACGTCACGCGTAAACCATGTGATAGACGCCATGTAATCGTCCGGCGACGTTACATGACGCGCGAACATCAATGTCCAATCAGACGGCGCCTGAACCATGTGACGGACGCCATGTGATCGTCCAGTGGCGTCACATGACGTCCATATCCAATCAGACGGCGCGACCGCGTCACGAGGAATCCCGCCGTCATGTGACCATCACATGATGTCACATGACCCGCGAGCATCTTAATGAAAAGCGACGCGATCGCGTCATCGCATACAAGCGCCGCCCCCATCTGAGACACGCAGCCCGGATAGGACGTAGAAACGTCCGTATTGAGTCCGACAACGCAATCGCATAATCAAGCGATCACGGCGTGCTTCCCGGAAGTGGGCAACCCTGAAATGCTGATACATTGACTGTGCTCCACCGCCCCATAACGGCAAAAAATGTGAAACGCAGCCAAATGTGTACACACAGGACTCCAACTAATCTACAGGAATTATCTAGCATCGCCCAAATCGGGCGAAAAAAGGAAAAAATTCCCCGGGATAACAATGGTGAAGCTAGTAGCTGTAAGTCTAACTACCCATTAGCACAAAAATAGTTTTATTGTTATAAAAATAATAAAATCAGCTGAGCTGAGGTTAAATTACTAAATGTGTAAACAGATAATAAATATAAAAATAAAAAATGAAAAATAAGAAATATCTTATGGATAACAGATCAAGAAATATAGATGGTCCGCTCCAACTGTGCGAGACTAACGTCTCGCACATAGAGAGGACCATCAAGGTGGAAGAATGTAGGGACCTCAACCCATCATAACCAATGACGGAAGGAGGCCCACACACCCCAACAGGAGATTGCCCAATGGATGAATGAGGAGCAAATTCCATATAAATCCAAATTTGTACCCAAACACAACCATACATAATATATTAAAAGTTGTGTAAAGAATATATAAAACCATATTGAATTGGTTAAAAAATACAAGAAACACTAAACAACAAGAAAAAGCAGAAAACGGATCCATGATCGAAAGGCACCAACTAATGTTAGGACTGGTCGATGAAGGAATTGATATCCCATTCGACATTTAAACCAGACGGCCTGTGTGTCTAATTGGTATATCCAGTAAGTCTCCAGCTGGGACACACCCCTAATTCTGGGGGCACCTCTCCATGGGGGAATAAAACGATCAATGATCAAGAACTGTGTGCCAGCTGGATTCCTACTGTGATGTAACCTATAGTGTCTAGGGACCGTGTGATTCACATCACCCCCTAAAATTAATGTAACATGTTCCCCCACTCTAACCGAAAATGGCCTGATGGTGCGGCCCACATATTGTTTGCCACAAGGGCAGGTGATAAGATATACAATGTGTGTAGTAGAGCATGTACAAAAATGTTTAATTGGGTATGACTTCCCTGTACTGGTAGACCTAAACTCTAAGGTTTTACCTCTCCCGGATGTGTTATATTTACACACACTGCACTTTTTACAGGGATGATATCCCACCAATTGATGAAAAAAGGAAGGACGTACCGGGGGGTTAATGATGTTGGGTGCTATTTTACCCTGGAGAGTGGGTGCACCTCTGAAGACAACTTTGGCCTGTTCAGGTAAAACTGAGCCGAGGATATTGTCATTCCTCAAGATGTTCCAGTGCTTGGCTATAATAGCTTTCACTTGTTTATGTTGCATAGAGAAGGAGGTGAGCATTGCCCATTTGAAGCTGTTGTTGGATTCTACTTTGGGCTTAACTTCCAATAAGGAATGCCTGTCGGTCTCCAGTACTTGTTCGAGATCTCTATCGATCCTGACGGGGTCATACCCCTTATCGATGAATCGTTGTTTGAGAATCTCGGCTTGAGTCAGGAAGATATCGGTATCGGTACAGTTTCGCCTCAACCTCAGAAACTGACTACGTGGGACGGACCTCAACCAAGATTGGTGATGACAACTGTCCTGCGGAATGTATCCATTCCGATCAGTTTTCTTGAAGTGTGTCTGAAAGTGGAACTGTCGATCTTGCATGCTGATCTCCAAATCCAGAAACTGGATTCTTTCATGGCTGGCAGTATATGAGAGAGAAATTCCTCTGTCATTGGCATTAAGATGGTCCATAAAGATCTTAAGTGATGCCAGACTGCTACTCCATAGGAGGAGGATGTCGTCAATGT
Source organism: Rana muscosa (assembly GCA_029206835.1). Lineage (NCBI taxonomy): Eukaryota > Metazoa > Chordata > Amphibia > Anura > Ranidae > Rana > Rana muscosa. The sequence goes on from CM055128.1 coordinate 7,494,405, forward strand.
ACCTAGCCCAAAACACTAAGTGTTGGGTGTCATAGGTATAGACGACATCCTCCTCCCATTTGGCCATGAAGAGATTCGCCAGGCTGGGGGCATACTTGGCCCCCATAGCCACACCTCTTAGTTGGAGGTAGAAATTGTCGTTGAACCAGAAGTAACTACTTCTGGTAGCAAACTCCAACAATTCCATAATGAATTCCCGTTGGAAGGGAGCTAGTGTTTCTTCCTTCTCTAGGTAATACTTAACAGCCTCTAACCCTTTGCCATGTGGGATACAAGTATATAGTGAGGCTACATCGGCTGTCACCATGATGTAATTACCTCCTATACTCGTATCCTGGAGTTTTCTAATAGTGGCCCCAGTATCCGCCAAATAGGATGGCACACGTCTGACCAAGGGCTGAAGATAATGGTCGATATAGCGGCCAATTCTGGATGTAACAGAATTAATCCCGCTCACAATGGGACGACCGGGGGGGTGTACCGGGTCTTTATGAACCTTCGGTAAATAGTTGGTATCCTGGGGACCGCGGGAACCAGGAACGCCTTTTCCTTCTTGTTTAGAATGTCTCTAGAGAAGCCACTGTCAACCAAACTCTGAAGTTCAACTTTAAACCTAGAGGTAGGGTTGGTGGACATCCGTTGGTAGGTATTGGGTTCATTTAAAATCCTGACCATTTCTTGTTCATAGTCAGATTTGTCAAGGACCACTATACCTCCACCTTTGTCCGCTGGGCGGATCACCAAGTCCTTGTTTGAACACAAGGACTTGAGACCCACAGTGGACACAGTTTGATAAGAGCCTCGTTTCTCTGGAATTTCTGACAAGTCCTTCAGTACTAAATCTCTGAAGATACTGACAGAGGGTGCTACGGGGACGGGGGGATTAAACAGAGACGGGTTAGATAGACCCGAGTGTACCGTCCCAAACGTAGCTGCCCTGGCCTCACTCACAATGGGATTAGTGATGAGGTACCGTTGTATGTTAACCTTCCGAACATACTTGTGTATGTCGATAAAGGTACCAAACTTATCGAGTTTCTTTGGAGGGGCAAATTTGAGGCCTCTATCCAAAACTGATAATTCCTCGGGGGTGAACTCCTTTGTACTTAGGTTGAAAACGCCTTGGCCTTTTATACTCTCCTTCTTTTTCCTCTTCTGAATTCTCTGCCCCCCTCTGGTCCCTCTTTTGGATCTAGCCCTCTTCGGCGTGTGTCTGGGACCTCGTGAAAATCCAGTGTATCGTGGCTTTGTTGATTGGGATAGCCAGGACTATAATAAGAGGATTCAGGAGGATATCTAGTACGTGTATGATGGCTATCATCACGCATATCCTCTAGAGGGATATATCTATTGTGAGTAGTAACTGGTGGGGGACCATAATATGATAGATGGTCATAGTAAGATGACGGGGCAGCTCTCTGTCGAGCTGGAGAGACGTTATATGAATAATCGTCATACTCATAGTGACGTGGAGCACTATGATGATAGGGATGACCCCTAGATGAACCTCTGGTCCCTCTAACCCCTCTGGACCTACCCCTACCCCGTTGATGAATGGGGGTACAAGGATTTCTAGGTGGGGGTGCTTGAGAATGGCCCCCTTGTGAGTTAGACGAAGGAGTTGGGACACTAGATGTGGTTGCAATCTGAATAGGTGCTGGACCTCTTATGGAAGCCTGGGTGGAACTGGCTGCAGATGTTTGAGAGGGGGTAGAGTCCATCTCTGCGCCAAAGGATGTCAAAAATAATTTCTGCCACCCAAACACAGTATTATTCCTGTAATCTCCGGCATCCCTTGAATATTTTTTATGCTTTTTTAGCTTCTGGTCTCTATCCTCTTTTTCGAGGTGGTTTTGTAGGCTGGCAGAGAGGGAAAGATACTCAAGGGATTGTTTGTATGAGAAAAGTTTCTCCTTGAGTTCCTTAATTTCCCTGTCTAATTCCGCCAGTCTCACCTTTTTCCTAGAGATCAGAACTCCCAGAAAATTGATCCCGGCGTCATTGAAATAATTGAACCAGGAATCAATCTCTAGGTCTCCCTGTTGGGGTTGAACTTCCCAGCGGAGACTTCTAGGAACCATACGGTCTGCTATGTATTGTTCCAAGAACAGTAAGTCCCATTGCAGATGTAATTCTGAAGACATAACATTTTTGAGTCTGGTAAATAAACCTCCTATTTCTGTATCACTATTGGTGGTGGAAAACACACCATCCGTGTTAACAGTGCGAGAAGCTCTGTAATCAAACACATCCATAACAAGATGTGTAATGAACAGAGTAAGTAGCTGCAGCAAATATATTCAAACCAAAAAATAGCACAAAATACAAACAATATTCGCGCTACTAACAAATGTGAGCAGCTACAATGCCTATGGAAAAAGCAAAAAACAAACAATATACAAAAAATGTAGCGCTATACATAAAAGTTATATACAAAACACCCAAGTGTAGTGCTCAAAACAAATAAATGTAAAAGAGTCCGTGAAAAGTCCAAAATGGACAAAATATATGTGTAAATAAAGTCTTTGATGACCATTCAAACGTGGATAGTCTTGAAATTTTCAAAACACAACTGGTGACTTTCAAAGAGCAAATGACTATAACGTGACCACCACCAAATGGAAAGGAGGCTTACCAGATGGAATGGACCCAGTAAACGTATGTCTAAAGGGTCAAACAGGCTTGGTACATGTATACTCGTAGGTCTAGAGTCCTGGCTGGCGTTGCACACATCAATGTCCAAAATCCAGGGTCTAGTGGTGTCACCAAATATCCGAACCCAGTATGATGATGGGATAGCTCACAATGGAACCATATTATAGGGAAGAAGGAGAGGGCACATAGCGTAATAACGTAGATACTATTTATTAAATGCAGGTAGATACACTTACATTCAAGCAGTAAACGTAGCGCTTTGCAAAACACTCAGTGGCAGCAGTGGAATCTCCCGACGCGTTTCGCAATACCTTGCATCGTCTGGGGTATGACTCCACTGTTGCCTGCATATTATTTATAAGTTTAAGGGACCTCCCCCTCATTAATCCATTATGCAATCACTTCCTGAATCTTTCAAAATGGCGTGTCGGCGTGCGTTCCACGCCTCTCTATGTAATCCCTGCATAGTGCGCTAATATATTCATCATATGGGAAGCTGTATGGAAAAAAGGTGGGGGGATAGATCCATGTTTGTGTGGAATAACCTCATCATGCATGCTGGATACGGGGCATCACTAACCCAATACTTACAATACATCATAGATCTTAGTCTGGCGACTAACGTCGCGGCTGTGACGTCACGCGTAAACCATGTGATAGACGCCATGTAATCGTCCGGCGACGTTACATGACGCGCGAACATCAATGTCCAATCAGACGGCGCCTGAACCATGTGACGGACGCCATGTGATCGTCCAGTGGCGTCACATGACGTCCATATCCAATCAGACGGCGCGACCGCGTCACGAGGAATCCCGCCGTCATGTGACCATCACATGATGTCACATGACCCGCGAGCATCTTAATGAAAAGCGACGCGATCGCGTCATCGCATACAAGCGCCGCCCCCATCTGAGACACGCAGCCCGGATAGGACGTAGAAACGTCCGTATTGAGTCCGACAACGCAATCGCATAATCAAGCGATCACGGCGTGCTTCCCGGAAGTGGGCAACCCTGAAATGCTGATACATTGACTGTGCTCCACCGCCCCATAACGGCAAAAAATGTGAAACGCAGCCAAATGTGTACACACAGGACTCCAACTAATCTACAGGAATTATCTAGCATCGCCCAAATCGGGCGAAAAAAGGAAAAAATTCCCCGGGATAACAATGGTGAAGCTAGTAGCTGTAAGTCTAACTACCCATTAGCACAAAAATAGTTTTATTGTTATAAAAATAATAAAATCAGCTGAGCTGAGGTTAAATTACTAAATGTGTAAACAGATAATAAATATAAAAATAAAAAATGAAAAATAAGAAATATCTTATGGATAACATGGATCACGTTTGAATGGTCATCAAAGACTTTATTTACACATATATTTTGTCCATTTTGGACTTTTCACGGACTCTTTTACATTTATTTGTTTTGAGCACTACACTTGGGTGTTTTGTATATAACTTTTATGTATAGCGCTACATTTTTTGTATATTGTTTGTTTTTTGCTTTTTCCATAGGCATTGTAGCTGCTCACATTTGTTAGTAGCGCGAATATTGTTTGTATTTTGTGCTATTTTTTGGTTTGAATATATTTGCTGCAGCTACTTACTCTGTTCATTACACATCTTGTTATGGATGTGTTTGATTACAGAGCTTCTCGCACTGTTAACACGGATGGTGTGTTTTCCACCACCAATAGTGATACAGAAATAGGAGGTTTATTTACCAGACTCAAAAATGTTATGTCTTCAGAATTACATCTGCAATGGGACTTACTGTTCTTGGAACAATACATAGCAGACCGTATGGTTCCTAGAAGTCTCCGCTGGGAAGTTCAACCCCAACAGGGAGACCTAGAGATTGATTCCTGGTTCAATTATTTCAATGACGCCGGGATCAATTTTCTGGGAGTTCTGATCTCTAGGAAAAAGGTGAGACTGGCGGAATTAGACAAGGAAATTAAGGAACTCAAGGAGAAACTTTTCTCATACAAACAATCCCTTGAGTATCTTTCCCTCTCTGCCAGCCTACAAAACCACCTCGAAAAAGAGGATAGAGACCAGAAGCTAAAAAAGCATAAAAAATATTCAAGGGATGCCGGAGATTACAGGAATAATACTGTGTTTGGGTGGCAGAAATTATTTTTGACATCCTTTGGCGCAGAGATGGACTCTACCCCCTCTCAAACATCTGCAGCCAGTTCCACCCAGGCTTCCATAAGAGGTCCAGCACCTATTCAGATTGCAACCACATCTAGTGTCCCAACTCCTTCGTCTAACTCACAAGGGGGCCATTCTCGAGCACCCCCACCTAGAAATCCTCGTACCCCCATTCATCAATGGGGTAGGGGTAGGTCCAGAGGGGTTAGAGGGACCAGAGGTTCATCTAGGGGTCATCCCTATCATCATAGTGCTCCACGTCACTATGAGTATGACGATTATTCATATAACGTCTCTCCAGCTCGACAGAGAGCTGCCCCGTCATCTTACTATGACCATCTATCATATTATGGTCCCCCACCAGTTACTACTCACAATAGATATATCCCTCTAGAGGATATGCGTGATGATAGCCATCATACACGTACTAGATATCCTCCTGAATCCTCTTATTATAGTCCTGGCTATCCCAATCAACAAAGCCACGATACACGGGATTTTCACGAGGTCCCAGACACACGCCGAAGAGGGCTAGATCCAAAAGAGGGACCAGAGGGGGCAGAGAATTCAGAAGGGGAAAAAGGAGAGTATAAAAGGCCAAGGCGTTTTCAACCTAAGTACAAAGGAGTTCACCCCCGAGGAATTATCAGTTTTGGATAGAGGCCTCAAATTTGCCCCTCCAAAGAAACTCGATAAGTTTGGTACCTTTATCGACATACACAAGTATGTTCGGAAGGTTAACATACAACGGTACCTCATCACTAATCCCATTGTGAGTAAGGCCAGGGCAGCTACGTTTGGGACGGTACACTCGGGTCTATCTAACCCGTCTCTGTTTAATCCCCCCGTCCCCGTAGCACCCTCTGTCAGTATCTTCAGAGATTTAGTACTGAAGGACTTGTCAGAAATTCCAGAGAAACGAGGCTCTTATCAAACTGTGTCCACTGTGGGTCTCAAGTCCTTGTGTTCAAACAAGGACTTGGTGATCCGCCCAGCGGACAAAGGTGGAGGTATAGTGGTCCTTGACAAATCTGACTATGAACAAGAAATGGTCAGGATTTTAAATGAACCCAATACCTACCAACGGATGTCCACCAACCCTACCTCTAGGTTTAAAGTTGAACTTCAGAGTTTGGTTGACAGTGGCTTCTCTAGAGACATTCTAAACAAGAAGGAAAAGGCGTTCCTGGTTCCCGCGGTCCCCAGGATACCAACTATTTATTATTTACCGAAGGTTCATAAAGACCCGGTACACCCCCCCGGTCGTCCCATTGTGAGCGGGATTAATTCTGTTACATCCAGAATTGGCCGCTATATCGACCATTATCTTCAGCCCTTGGTCAGACGTGTGCCATCCTATTTGGCGGATACTGGGGCCACTATTAGAAAACTCCAGGATACGAGTATAGGAGGTAATTACATCATGGTGACAGCCGATGTAGCCTCACTATATACTTGTATCCCACATGGCAAAGGGTTAGAGGCTGTTAAGTATTACCTAGAGAAGGAAGAAACACTAGCTCCCTTCCAACGGGAATTCATTATGGAATTGTTGGAGTTTGCTACCAGAAGTAGTTACTTCTGGTTCAACGACAATTTCTACCTCCAACTAAGAGGTGTGGCTATGGGGGCCAAGTATGCCCCCAGCCTGGCGAATCTCTTCATGGCCAAATGGGAGGAGGATGTCGTCTATACCTATGACACCCAACACTTAGTGTTTTGGGCTAGGTACATTGACGACATCCTCCTCCTATGGAGTGGCAGTCTGGCATCACTTAAGATCTTTATGGACCATCTTAATGCCAATGACAGAGGAATTTCTCTCTCATATACTGCCAGCCATGAAAGAATCCAGTTTCTGGATTTGGAGATCAGCATCCAAGATCGACAGTTCCACTTTCAGACACACTTCAAGAAAACTGATCGGAATGGATACATTCCGCAGGACAGTTGTCATCACCAATCTTGGTTGAGGTCCGTCCCACGTAGTCAGTTTCTGAGGTTGAGGCGAAACTGTACCGATACCGATATCTTCCTGACTCAAGCCGAGATTCTCAAACAACGATTCATCGATAAGGGGTATGACCCCGTCAGGATCGATAGAGATCTCGAACAAGTACTGGAGACCGACAGGCATTCCTTATTGGAAGTTAAGCCCAAAGTAGAATCCAACAACAGCTTCAAATGGGCAATGCTCACCTCCTTCTCTATGCAACATAAACAAGTGAAAGCTATTATAGCCAAGCACTGGAACATCTTGAGGAATGACAATATCCTCGGCTCAGTTTTACCTGAACAGGCCAAAGTTGTCTTCAGAGGTGCACCCACTCTCCAGGGTAAAATAGCACCCAACATCATTAACCCCCCGGTACGTCCTTCCTTTTTTCATCAATTGGTGGGATATCATCCCTGTAAAAAGTGCAGTGTGTGTAAATATAACACATCCGGGAGAGGTAAAACCTTAGAGTTTAGGTCTACCAGTACAGGGAAGTCATACCCAATTAAACATTTTTGTACATGCTCTACTACACACATTGTATATCTTATCACCTGCCCTTGTGGCAAACAATATGTGGGCCGCACCATCAGGCCATTTTCGGTTAGAGTGGGGGAACATGTTACATTAATTTTAGGGGGTGATGTGAATCACACGGTCCCTAGACACTATAGGTTACATCACAGTAGGAATCCAGCTGGCACACAGTTCTTGATCATTGATCGTTTTATTCCCCCATGGAGAGGTGCCCCCAGAATTAGGGGTGTGTCCCAGCTGGAGACTTACTGGATATACCAATTAGACACACAGGCCGTCTGGTTTAAATGTCGAATGGGATATCAATTCCTTCATCGACCAGTCCTAACATTAGTTGGTGCCTTTCGATCATGGATCCGTTTTCTGCTTTTTCTTGTTGTTTAGTGTTTCTTGTATTTTTTAACCAATTCAATATGGTTTTATATATTCTTTACACAACTTTTAATATATTATGTATGGTTGTGTTTGGGTACAAATTTGGATTTATATGGAATTTGCTCCTCATTCATCCATTGGGCAATCTCCTGTTGGGGTGTGTGGGCCTCCTTCCGTCATTGGTTATGATGGGTTGAGGTCCCTACATTCTTCCACCTTGATGGTCCTCTCTATGTGCGAGACGTTAGTCTCGCACAGTTGGAGCGGACCATCTATATTTCTTGATCTGTTATCCATAAGATATTTCTTATTTTTCATTTTTTATTTTTATATTTATTATCTGTTTACACATTTAGTAATTTAACCTCAGCTCAGCTGATTTTATTATTTTTATAACAATAAAACTATTTTTGTGCTAATGGGTAGTTAGACTTACAGCTACTAGCTTCACCATTGTTATCCCGGGGAATTTTTTCCTTTTTTCGCCCGATTTGGGCGATGCTAGATAATTCCTGTAGATTAGTTGGAGTCCTGTGTGTACACATTTGGCTGCGTTTCACATTTTTTGCCGTTATGGGGCGGTGGAGCACAGTCAATGTATCAGCATTTCAGGGTTGCCCACTTCCGGGAAGCACGCCGTGATCGCTTGATTATGCGATTGCGTTGTCGGACTCAATACGGACGTTTCTACGTCCTATCCGGGCTGCGTGTCTCAGATGGGGGCGGCGCTTGTATGCGATGACGCGATCGCGTCGCTTTTCATTAAGATGCTCGCGGGTCATGTGACATCATGTGATGGTCACATGACGGCGGGATTCCTCGTGACGCGGTCGCGCCGTCTGATTGGATATGGACGTCATGTGACGCCACTGGACGATCACATGGCGTCCGTCACATGGTTCAGGCGCCGTCTGATTGGACATTGATGTTCGCGCGTCATGTAACGTCGCCGGACGATTACATGGCGTCTATCACATGGTTTACGCGTGACGTCACAGCCGCGACGTTAGTCGCCAGACTAAGATCTATGATGTATTGTAAGTATTGGGTTAGTGATGCCCCGTATCCAGCATGCATGATGAGGTTATTCCACACAAACATGGATCTATCCCCCCACCTTTTTTCCATACAGCTTCCCATATGATGAATATATTAGCGCACTATGCAGGGATTACATAGAGAGGCGTGGAACGCACGCCGACACGCCATTTTGAAAGATTCAGGAAGTGATTGCATAATGGATTAATGAGGGGGAGGTCCCTTAAACTTATAAATAATATGCAGGCAACAGTGGAGTCATACCCCAGACGATGCAAGGTATTGCGAAACGCGTCGGGAGATTCCACTGCTGCCACTGAGTGTTTTGCAAAGCGCTACGTTTACTGCTTGAATGTAAGTGTATCTACCTGCATTTAATAAATAGTATCTACGTTATTACGCTATGTGCCCTCTCCTTCTTCCCTATAATATGGTTCCATTGTGAGCTATCCCATCATCATACTGGGTTCGGATATTTGGTGACACCACTAGACCCTGGATTTTGGACATTGATGTGTGCAACGCCAGCCAGGACTCTAGACCTACGAGTATACATGTACCAAGCCTGTTTGACCCTTTAGACATACGTTTACTGGGTCCATTCCATCTGGTAAGCCTCCTTTCCATTTGGTGGTGGTCACGTTATAGTCATTTGCTCTTTGAAAGTCACCAGTTGTGTTTTGAAAATTTCAAGACTATCCACGTTTGAATGGTCATCAAAGACTTTATTTACACATATATTTTGTCCATTTTGGACTTTTCACGGACTCTTTTACATTTATTTGTTTTGAGCACTACACTTGGGTGTTTTGTATATAACTTTTATGTATAGCGCTACATTTTTTGTATATTATAAGGTTCCTATGGCTGTCAGTGTCCCCATTGGGGAGATTCGCCCTCTCTTTGTCCTGGTGACCATTAGAGTGGAAAGTAAGGGAAACAGTTCCAGTGAGAAGTGTCTAAATACAAATTTTCTGATAGGTTTTAATCTACATCAGAGGCCTCCAAACTTTCTAAACAAGAGGCCAGTTTATGGTTCTTCAGACTTTTGGGGGATCAGACTGTAGCCATTGGGAGTAGAATAGGTCCCGGCATTAGTGAGTAAAAACAATGCGCCATCTTTGGTGGCAGTAGGGGGAAATGTGCCCCATCATTGGTGTCATTGGGGAGATTAATGCCCCATTTGTGGTGTTATTGGCAGTAATTGTGCCCCATTACTGGTGTCAGTGGGAGGAATAGTGGCCCATCATTGGTATCAGTGGGAGGAATAGTGCCCCATCATTGGTGTCAGTGAGAGGAATAGTACCCCACTATTGGTATCAGTGGGAGGAATAGTGCCCCACTATTGGTATCAGTGGGAGGAATAGTGCCCCATCATTGGTATCAGTGGGAGGAATAGTGCCCCATCATTGGTATCGGTGGGAGGAATAGTGCCCCATCATTGGTATCAGTGGGAGGAATAGTGCCCCATCATTGGTATCAGTGGGAGGAATTGTGTCTCATCATTGGTATCAGTGGGAGGAATAGTGCCCCACCATTGGTGTCAGTGGGAAGAATAGTGCCCCACCATTGGTGTCAGTGGGAGGAATAGTGCCCCACCATTGGTGTCAGTGGGAGGAATAGTGCCCCACCATTGGTGTCAGTGGGAGGAATAGTGTCCCATCATTGGTGTCAGTGGAAGGAATAGTGCCCCATCATTGGTGTCAGTGGGAGGAATAGTGCCCCACTATTGGTGTCAGTGGGAGGAATAGTGCCCCACTATTGGTGTCAGTGGGAGGAATAGTGCCCCATCATTGGTATCAGTGGGAGGAATAGTGCCCCACCATTGGTGTCAGTGGGAGGAATAGTGCCCCACCATTGGTGTCAGTGGGAGGAATAGTGTCATTATTCACCTAAGGCTGAATAAATGCAAGAAAAGTTCTGCATCTGGACCCCGGGCTACAGTTTGGAGACCACCGATCTACTTTTTCTAAGACTTTAATTGTGTTATTTGTATTTTTCAATCTTTTTTTTTTTTTTTTGCTATTGTTTTAAATCTTTATTTTTAAAACAAAAGATTTTATAACAGAGTTCACAAATGAGACGGAATGCACAGAGCTCTATGAGAGGGAGCAGAGCAGTAGCTGATTGCTTTCAGACTCTCTGTCTTTGATTGGAACCTCCTAGGGAGCCCTATAGGGGGAGGAGTCACTTCTGTGATTCATTAGATGTTTCTTTCTATTTCACAGCTTGCTGAGAAAAGGAAGCCGCAAAGTGACGGCCACTCCTGATCAGCAGGCTTGAAGCTGATTGGTGACCGGGCTGTTTTGCTTACCAGCAGTGGAGGGCAAATGAGGTCACCAACCTGCCCAGAATGGAATTAAACATCTTTTGTCCAATAAAAAAATTCTATCGATCACAGTTGTGCATTTAGCTGTTTGCATCGAGTTTAACAATGAGGAGTAACCCACAGAAACCAATCAGAATTCATCTTCCTGATCGCTTGAACAGGGGAGATCCGGTAACACCACGCATGCCGTTACACCGCCGTATTAGACCAATACTCGTTCAATGAAGCTTACGCAGCCAGCGCATAGGACGACGATGATGCGTAAATCCGCACAAACAGCAGCCAATCAGAATTCAGTTTCCTGCGGCCGGATCTGTAAAAAGTAACTTCTGGCTGCACCTTCCATCGTGGTTCCTGCACTGTAATTTCCCCGGCGTGATCCCTATTCTACCCGGAGATTGTCGTCCCCTGCGAGAACCGCGTATCGTACTTCATTTTATTACAAACAAAAAACTTTCACAGGAAACATCAAGTTGGACGGCCGCATTATCAGCGATATTCGTAGACTTCTGTCGCGTACACACGATCATTTTTCCCGTCGGGGAAAAATGAAATTTTTTCCTTTTGGACGAGAAAAACGACCGTGTGTGGGCTTTTTGCCGTTTTTCCCGACGGAAAAACGGCATTAATCACTATGAGAAAAATTAGGACATGTTCTAATTTTTCTCGTCGTTTTTCCTGACATTTCTTCCGCGGCAGTGTTTCCCATAGGAAAACACTGCCGCGGAGCCCATAGACGATCGTTTTTCTCGTCATTTTAAAAAATGACGAGAAAAATGACCGTGTGTGGGGAACAAGCTGTTCCCTCGTTTAAAATGTCATTATTCACGGCGGTTTTTAAACCGCCGTGAATAATGATCGTGTGTACGTGGCATCACTCTGGATCCACATTGTTGAATTCTTTATACAATTTTTTTTTTTTTTCATTTTTACAATTATTCTACCAATAAAAGTATGGATGAATTCTGTCACATTTAGTTCATTGTGAAGATCTACAGCGGGGGGCTCCAAACTCTTCAGTATGAGGGCCACATCATATATTCCACAAATATTATCGGGGAAAAAAAAATCCCCTCAGAGTCCCCCCCTTACATCAGGATCCCCATTAAATTCCCCTCTTACAGCGGGGTTCCCATCAGACACCCCCCTAAATATGGGTCCCTATCAAATTCCCCCCTTACATCAGGGTCCCCATCAGAGCCCCCCCTAAATATGGGTCCCCATCAGAGCCCCCCTTACATCAGGGTACCCATCAGAGCCCCCCTTACATCAGGATCCCCATCAAATTCACCCCTTACAGCGGGGTTCCCATCAGACACCCCCCTAAATATGGGTCCCCATCAAATTCCCACCTTACATCAGGGTCTCCATCAGACCCCCCCGCCCCCTCCTTACATCAGGGTCCCCATCAAATCCCCCTTACATCAGGGTACCCATCAGAGTCGCCCCCCCCCATCAGACACCCACCCGTATATCAGGGTCCCCTTACATCAGGGTACCCATCAGAGCCCCCCTTACATAAGGGTCTTTATCAGACACCCACCCTTAAATCAGGGTCCTTATCAAATTCCCCCCTTACAGCGGGGTTCCCATCAGACACCCCCCTAAATATGGGTCCCCATCAAATTCCCCCCTTATATCAGGGTCCTTATCAAAGTCCCCCCTTACATTAGGGTCCCCATCAGAGCCGCCCCCCCTTACATTAGGGTCCCCATCAGAGCCACCCCCCTTACATTAGGGTCCCCATCAGAGCCGCCCCCCCTTACATAAGGGTCCCCATCAGACACCCACCCCTATATCAGGGTCCCAATAACATTCCCCCCTTACATCAGGGTACCCATCAAATCCCCCTTACATCAGGGTACCCATCAGAGCCCCCCTTAAATCAGGGTCCTTATCAAAGTCCCCCCTTACATTAGGGTCCCCATCAGAGTCGCCCCCCCCTTACATTAGGGTCCCCATCAGACTCCCACCCCTAAATCAGGGTCCCCATAACATTCCCCCCTTACATCAGGGTCCCTATCAGACACCCACCCTTACAACAGGATTCTTATCAAAGTCCCCCCCCCCCTTACAACAGGGTACCCATCAAAGTCTTCCCCTCCCCCCTTACATCAGGGTCCCCATCAGACCCCCCCCCCTTACATCAGGGTCCTCTTCAAATCCCCCCCCCCTTTACATCAGGACCCCCATCAGAATCCCTCACTGATTTTTGTGCGTTTTTGTGGAAGCGCATTAAAATCACACAACTTTACACGTGTCCATGCGCTACACCAGTGTGACTGCGACTGCGACTGCAGGGTTTCTTCAGGGAAGTTGGAGCTTCGTTTACCGAATGTACATTTTTTAAAACACTCCAGTAATGGGTCTTAGATGTGTATATAGATCAATCTTCACAAAGATAGAGAAATCCCGTGATAGTGAAGAATCCCACGTAGGACCTTCAATGGATGACTAGGGAAGTGATATCCACCACCAAGACACATGTATGCGCTTCCCGGAAAGCAAGGACCTTATGGTGCTGAGTCTACCAGGGAGATGGATCTCCATTACAGTCATTCTTGAGGAAGCTCCAGAGTAGGGATGAGCTCAGGCATTGAACACGTGCAGAGCCCGCCAAGGAAGTCGGAACCGCGCTGCGCTAATCACAGGCAGGGAGACATTGTCCCGATGCTCAGCTGCAGAGATCGGGAAATGTCTCCCTGCCTGTGATTTAGCGCAGCGCGGTTCCGACTGTGCCGACTTCCTTGGCGGGCTCTGCATGTGTTCAATGCGAACACGCCTGAGCTCATCCCTACTCCAGAGGTTTCAAACTGCCAGACTGTAGCTGAGATTCCACTTTCCCGGTAATATCCAACGGTTCAAATATCCAAAAAAAAGATACAAAATCTCCACATAGTGAAAAGGTAATACCGTAAGGTAGCAAAATTTACCTAAAAAGTACAGAACACTTACATTCCATCAGTAGGTTTAGCACTCAAACAATAAAATCCAATGATATATCCAGCAAGGTGGTTCGTAATGGTCTGACTGGAGCTCCACCCAACGCGTTTTGACTAACGAGACATCATCTGGAGTGTAGGTCATTGCTAAATTATCATTTATGAATCCAATCAGATTATTTCTGCTCGTATTGCAGCAATCTGGCATGAAAGTCCGACCCACGGTTCTGGCTCAAAATAACGTTTGAGGCTTGCGCTCCCCAAGCCTCGCTCCCACCACAGAGATCCCACCGTGTCTCGGCAGCAATACCAGATTACGATGGCGTCATTGGCTTGCACCCCAAGCCTTGCTTCCGTCCGGGGGAATCACGCACACGTCGCCCAAATGATGACTAAACAACGGCGACCGGACGTGCCCCCCCCCCCCCCCCCCGAAAGGCAGAAGCAAGTCCGTATCCAAGTCTTGTCTTGGCTTTGCCTCCAAAAACATATATAAGCTTCTTTTCTTTCGAGATTTACTTATATAATATACATCAAACACCAAAACACATTGGAGGAAAATATTAACTTCTTACATGTTCCATAACATTTAAATGTAAAATTAAATAAAATAAATTAAAAAAATCACAGGTGAAGATTGATAGACAGTGCCTTGAAAAAGTATTCATACCCCTTGAAATTTCCCCACATTTTGTCATGTGACAACCAAAAACGTAAATGGATTTTATGTGATAGAGACCAACACAAAGTGGCACATAATTGTGAAGTGGAAGGAAAATGATACAAATAAATATGTGAAAAGTGTGTGGGGGGGGGGGGGGGGCATTTGTATTCATAGGCAGCAATGTTCTTTTTATATTTTATTGTTTTGGTATGGGAATGGATAAAATACACCATATTGTCAAAAGTATTTGGACACCTGCCTTTACACGCACATGAGCTTTAATGGCAGTCCAGTCTTAAGAAGGGAATTACAGTATGTTTGCCATAACTAACCCTGAATGTACTGTGCTGGCGGATATCATTATCAGTTGTACACTGCCTGTCCTAACAAAGATCTCAAGGCTTTTCTGATTTTTTTTCAAAATCCTATACTATGCCTGATCTTTGTAGATGTAACCTCCTCTACTTGTATGTACATCCTCTTGTGCGATTATAAATAAAGAATAAAAAAAAAAAAGATCTCAAGGCTTTGGGTGGTACATTGTACGTTAAAATGATATTAAACCCAAAACCAAACGTAATATATTGCAGCTTACCAATCATTAGATGTTGGTGGCTGAATTTGTTTTCTTTTTTTTAGGCTTCCCCCCCCTTCTGTTTCTGGTCAGCAATACACCTCCTGTATTTGAGTGCCCCCCCCCCACTCTGGGTGAAGGAGCACAGGGGGGCACAGCAGACAGCAGCAGCATTGTCAATCTGGGGCAGGGATATGCAGTTAGCGTTTTTTTTTTGATAACAGAACACATAGGGTGTAGTATGGGGTTAAGGCACTGCTGGGCTCTGAGGAAAAAGCTTTGAGCTTCGAAACGCGTAAGCCGGCAGTGGCCCTCATTTTATCCTCGGTGATTCTGTGGAGTGTGGTTCCGAGTTCTACCTTCAGCTGCCATCTACATGAAACATCATTGTACTGCGATTTTCTCTGCTACACTTGTGAGTAGTATTGATGTTTTCTTTTTTAATAAAATCTATCCCAAAGATAATACACCAGGCTAGTGCACCCTTGTTTCTCTTCTTCTATATGCATTTAGCGGACCTCCAGCTGTTGCAGAACTACAAGTCTCATGAGGCATAGCGAGACTCTGACAGCCACAAGCATGACACCCAGAGGCTTCATGGGACATTGTCGTTTTGCAACAGCTAATTAGATATCCCTGGTCTAGGGGAGAGGAATGTTAGATGTACTATCAGATTTGAATACAGTAACAAATTGAAGCCAAACTCCTACTCACACTTTATAATTAGTTACAGCAGTTCATTTTTTGGCTTAAAGGTTTTTATATAAATAAAAAGCTGATCATTGTAAGCACCCTAGTCAGTGGTGAATGGTTTGTCTCTCACTGATACATTCTGCAGGAGAGCTTGTTCTTGTAAAAAAACAACAGACTTACTGGCTGGATCACCAGGTAAGAATAGAAGAAAGAAAGCCTAAAAAAGAAAACGAATGCAGCTGGCACATCTAAGAATTGGTAAGCTGCAATATAAAGAAATTCGTTTTTGTTGGGTTTAATATCGCTTTGATGTATTTTTAGTCCAATCTTCCCCCTAAATAGGTAATTGTAAGATATTCTGAACAATACAAGCTGCCTATAAAGTCCAATGGCTGACCCCGCTAGAAAAAAACCCCCAAAAAATAGAAACATTTCCATGTTAAACGCCAATCTTTCTGCATTGATTGATGAAGTAGAGGGCTCTGCTACTGATACAAGGTGGGGAAAGGTTTTGTGACCCCCGTCGCTACTTACCTTCCACGTGTTGTCACTGCTGTTCTCCCATCACCTGCAGGGGGCAGGAATCGGGTTCTAGGGGGGTCCTTACAGGCGTCTGGTCCTCCTCTGAGCCGGGACACACATCTCACACAAGGCAGCTGCTGTCCTGGCAGTGACACATTACAAGTGACAGAAGGGAAGGGGCGCCGAGCTCCTCACATCCTCCCACAGGGGGAGGGCAACCACAGCACACGAAACATCAGCCTGCACTTCTGGAGTCACACCCCCCCCCCCCTGCCTGGACACTCATTTCATGTTCCATTGATTTGTCAAATGATCTCATACGTCTGACACTGGAATTCCCTGTATGCACCAAGTTTTCTGAGCATATAAAAGAAGCAGAAGTCTCAGGGCTACTTCTCTCCCGAGGCTGCTGTGAGCTGCACTGTACATGACCAGCAGATACAGTCAGAGTAGCGGTCGGATTGACAGTTATCAGCAATCCTCTATTCAGGCTGACAGCGCGTGAGGAGAGAAGAGCCGATAACTGGCAAATCCACATCGGGGACATTACACTGATAATAAGAGATGATTGGTGTCCTGATTATCAGTGCAGCCCCAACCTTGCCCACCAGTGCTGCCAAGCAGTGCCCTTCAGTGCAGCCTATCGGTGCCCATCAGTGCAGCCCATCAGTGCCGTCTCATCAGTGCCTGTAAGTGCAGCCTATTAGTGCCCATTAGTGCCGCCTATCAGTGCCCGTCAGTGCAGCCTATTATTGCCCATCAGTGCCCATCAGTGCAGCCTATCAGTGCCCATTGGTGCCGTCTCGTCGGTGCCCATCAGTGTTACCTCATCAGTGCCCATCAGTGCAGCCTATCAGTGCCATCTCATCAGTGCCCGTCAGTGCAGCCTATTAGTGCCCATTAATGCCGCCTATCAGTGCTGTCTATCAGTGCAGCCTATCAGTGCCCATTTGTGCCGTCTCGTCGGTGCCCATCAGTGTTGCCTCATCAGTGCCCATTAGTGCAGCCTATCAGTGCCGCCTTATGAGTGCCTGTCAGTGCAGCCTATTAGTGCCCATTAATGCCGCCCATCAGTGCAGCCTATTAGTGCCCATTAGTGCCGTCTATCAGTGCCCATCAGTGCAGCCTATAAGTGCCCATCGGTGCCGTCTCATCGGTGCCCATCATTGTTGCCTCATCAGTGCCCATCAGTGCAGCATATCAGTGCAGCCTATCGGTGCCCAGCAGTGCAGCCTATTAAGTGCCCATTTGTGCCGCCTATCATTGCAGCCTCGTCAGCGTACATCAATGAAGGAGAATTTTGTTTGTTTAGCAAAAAATAAAAACCCCAGTGGTGATTAAATGCCACCAAAAGAAAGTTCTATTTGCCTCCAAAAAAAATGATAGAAATCTCCTATGTGTACAGTGTTACATGACCGTGTAATTGTCATTCAAATTGTGACAGCGCTGAAAGCTGAGAATTGGCCAGGGGAGGGGGGAGTGCCCGGTAGGGAAGGGGTTAAAGCCTTTAAGAAAAGCTCTGTTCCAGTATGAGGATGGTGGAGTTATTACTTACCAGTAGTGATGTCACTTTAAAGAAGTTGATGGCGTTTTTTTTAGCGAGCTTTCAATACACTTCATGAGGTGCAGAAAACCTACTGGAGCCGCCTAGGAGCTCGCTTAAATGCTGAGCCCATCTTTTACAAAAATAATAAATGCACAATTATTATTATTATTATTATTATTTTGCAAATGAGCTCCGCAGAGCATTGCACCTGCGATCAGTGGATGGCTCCTGCAGACTATTCCAATGGGCTATGAATGGCGGGACCACCGCCCTCGTCTTCCATTGAAAACTAAAAGTCCATCCCCTGCGGTGATTTTTATCCATTCACAGATCTGCATGCGCAGATGTAGTGCCAGTGATTGTGGAGCACCGCAGCAAACTGAAGGCTTTGTCATCAGTGCAGAAATATTTGGCTAACGGTGGTAAGAAGAAAATGTCCCTTTTGTGGTGGTGTCACCGAAAAGCAATATGTCCCTGAGTCAGTGGTGTCACTGGAAGGAAGAAATGTCACAGCATCGGTGGTGTCACTGGAAGGAAGAAATGTCACGGCATCGGTGGTGTCCCTAGAAGGAAGAAATGTCACAGCATTGGTGGTGTCACTGGAAGGAAGGAATGTCACTGCATCGGTGGTGTCACTGGGAGGAAGAAATGTCACAGCATCGGTGGTGTCACTGGGAGGAAGAAATGTCACAGCATCGGTGGTGTCACTGGGAGGAAGAAATGTCACAGCATCAGTCGTGTCCCTGGAAGGAAGAAATGTCACAGCACCGGTGGTGTCCCTGGAAGGAAGAAATGTCACAGCATCAGTCGTGTCCCTGGAAGGAAGAAATGTCACAGCATCGGTGGTGTCACTGGAAGGAAGAAATGTCACAGCACCGGTGGTGTCCCTGGAAGGAAGAAATGTCACGGCATCGGTGGTGTCCCTAGAAGGAAGAAATGTCACAGCATCAGTCGTGTCCCTGGAAGGAAGAAATGTCACAGCATCGGTGGTGTCACTGGAAGGAAGAAATGTCACAGCATCGGTGGTGTCACTGGAAGGAAGAAATGTCACAGCACCGGTGGTGTCCCTGGAAGGAAGAAATGTCACAGCACCGGTGGTGTCCCTGGAAGGAAGAAATGTCACGGCATCGGTGGTGTCCCTGGAAGGAAGAAATGTCACAGCACCGGTGGTGTCCCTGGAAGGAAGAAATGTCACAGCACCGGTGGTGTCCCTGGAAGGAAGAAATGTCACAGCACCGGTGGTGTCCCTGGAAGGAAGAAATGTCACAGCACCGGTGGTGTCCCTGGAAGGAAGAAATGTCACAGCACCGGTGGTGTCCCTGGAAGGAAGAAATGTCACAGCACCGGTGGTGTCCCTGGAAGGAAGAAATGTCACAGCACCGGTGGTGTCCCTGGAAGGAAGAAATGTCACAGCACCGGTGGTGTCCCTGGAAGGAAGAAATGTCACGGCATCGGTGGTGTCCCTGGAAGGAAGAAATGTCACAGCATCAGTCGTGTCCCTGGAAGGAAGAAATGTCACAGCATCGGTGGTGTCACTGGAAGGAAGGAATGTCACAGCATCGGTGGTGTCACTGGAAGGAAGAAATGTCACAGCATCGGTGGTGTCACTGGAAGGAAGGAATGTCACAGCATCGGTGGTGTCACTGGAAGGAAGAAATGTCACAGCATCGGTGGTGTCACTGGAAGGAAGGAATGTCACAGCATCGGTGGTGTCCCTGGAAGGAAGAAATGTCACGGCATCGGTGATGTCACTGGGAGGAAGAAATGTCACAGCATCGGTGGTGTCACTGGGAGGAAGAAATGTCACAGCACCGGTGGTGTCCCTGGAAGGAAGAAATGTCACAGCACCGGTGGTGTCACTGGAAGGAAGAAATGTCACAGCACCGGTGGTGTCACTGGAAGGAAGGAATGTCACAGCACCGGTGGTGTCACTGGAAGGAAGAAATGTCACAGCATCGGTGGTGTCACTGGAAGGAAGGAATGTCACGGCATCGGTGGTGTCACTGGAAGGAAGGAATGTCACGGCATCGGTGGTGTCCCTGGAAGGAAGAAATGTCACAGCACCGGTGGTGTCACTGGAAGGAAGGAATGTCACAGCACCGGTGGTGTCACTGGAAGGAAGAAATGTCATGGCATCGGTGGTGTCACTGGAAGGAAGGAATGTCACAGCACCGGTGGTGTCACTGGAAGGAAGGAATGTCACAGCACCAGTGGTGTCACTGGAAGGAAGAAATGTCATGGCATCGGTGGTGTCACTGGAAGGAAGGAATGTCACAGCACCGGTGGTGTCACTGGAAAAAATAAATGTCACAGCACCGGTGGTGTCACTGGAAGGAAGGAATGTCACAGCACCGGTGGTGTCACTGGAAGGAAGGAATGTCACAGCACCGGTGGTGTCACTGGAAGGAAGGAATGTCACAGCACCAGTGGTGTCACTGGAAGGAAGAAATGTCATGGCATCGGTGGTGTCACTGGAAGGAAGGAATGTCACGGCATCGGTGGTGTCACTGGAAGGAAGGAATGTCACGGCACCGGTGGTGTCACTGTAAGGAAGAAATGTCACGGCATCGGTGGTGTCACTGTAAGGAAGAAATGTCACGGCATCGGTGGTGTCACTGGAAGGAAGGAATGTCACGGCATCGGTGGTGTCACTGGAAGGAAGGAATGTCACAGCACCGGTGGTGTCACTGGAAGGAAGGAATGTCATGGCATCGGTGGTGTCACTGGAAGGAAGGAATGTCACGGCATCGGTGGTGTCACTGGAAGGAAGGAATGTCACAGCACCGGTGGTGTCCCTGGAAGGAAGAAATGTCACGGCATCGGTGGTGTCACTGGAAGGAAGGAATGTCACGGCATCGGTGGTGTCACTGGAAGGAAGAAATGTCACGGCATCGGTGGTGTCACTGGAAGGAAGAAATGTCACGGCATCGGTGGTGTCACTGGAAGGAAGAAATGTCACGGCATCGGTGGTGTCACTGGAAGGAAGAAATGTCACGGCATCGGTGGTGTCACTGGAAGGAAGAAATGTCACGGCATCGGTGGTGTCACTGGAAGGAAGGAATGTCACGGCATCGGTGGTGTCCCTGGAAGGAAGAAATGTCACAGCACCGGTGGTGTCCCTGGAAGGAAGAAATGTCACGGCATCGGTGGTGTCACTGGAAGGAAGGAATGTCACAGCACCGGTGGTGTCACTGGAAGGAAGGAATGTCATGGCATCGGTGGTGTCACTGGAAGGAAGGAATGTCACGGCATCGGTGGTGTCACTGGAAGGAAGGAATGTCACAGCACCGGTGGTGTCACTGGAAGGAAGAAATGTCACGGCATCGGTGGTGTCACTGGAAGGAAGAAATGTCACGGCATCGGTGGTGTCACTGGAAGGAAGAAATGTCACGGCATCGGTGGTGTCACTGGGAGGAAGAAATGTCACAGCACCGGTGGTGTCCCTGGAAGGAAGAAATGTCACAGCACCGGTGGTGTCCCTGGAAGGAAGAAATGTCACAGCATCGGTGGTGTCACTGGAAGGAAGAAATGTCACAGCATCGGTGGTGTCACTGGAAGGAAGGAATGTCACAGCACCGGTGGTGTCACTGGAAGGAAGAAATGTCACAGCACCGGTGGTGTCACTGGAAGGAAGGAATGTCACAGCACCGGTGGTGTCACTGGAAGGAAGGAATGTCACAGCACCAGTGGTGTCACTGGAAGGAAGAAATGTCATGGCATCGGTGGTGTCACTGGAAGGAAGGAATGTCACGGCATCGGTGGTGTCACTGGAAGGAAGGAATGTCACAGCACCGGTGGTGTCACTGTAAGGAAGAAATGTCACGGCATCGGTGGTGTCACTGGAAGGAAGAAATGTCACGGCATCGGTGGTGTCACTGGAAGGAAGAAATGTCACGGCATCGGTGGTGTCACTGGAAGGAAGAAATGTCACGGCATCGGTGGTGTCACTGGAAGGAAGGAATGTCACAGCACCGGTGGTGTCACTGGAAGGAAGGAATATCATGGCATCGG
This sequence comes from Rana muscosa, assembly GCA_029206835.1. Classification (NCBI taxonomy): domain Eukaryota; kingdom Metazoa; phylum Chordata; class Amphibia; order Anura; family Ranidae; genus Rana; species Rana muscosa. Next base: position 7,516,451 of record CM055128.1, read on the forward strand.
TGGTGTCACTGGAAGGAAGGAATGTCACGGCATCGGTGGTGTCACTGGAAGGAAGGAATGTCACAGCACCGGTGGTGTCACTGGAAGGAAGAAATGTCACGGCATCGGTGGTGTCACTGGAAGGAAGAAATGTCACGGCATCGGTGGTGTCACTGGAAGGAAGAAATGTCACGGCATCGGTGGTGTCACTGGAAGGAAGAAATGTCACGGCATCGGTGGTGTCACTGGAAGGAAGGAATGTCACGGCATCGGTGGTGTCACTGGAAGGAAGGAATGTCACGGCATTGGTGGTGTCACTGGAAGGAAGGAATGTCACGGCATCGGTGGTGTCACTGTAAGGAAGAAATGTCACGGCATCGGTGGTGTCACTGGAAGGAAGGAATGTCACGACATCGGTGGTGTCACTGGAAGGAAGGAATGTCCCGGCATCGGTGATGTCACTGGAAGGAAGGAATGTCCCGGCATCGGTGGTGTCACTGGAAGGAATAAATGTCACAGCATCGGTGATGTCACTGGAAGGAAGGAATGTCACGGCATCGGTGGTGTCACTAGAAGGAAGAAATGTCACGGCATCGGTGGTGTCACTGGAAGGAATAAATGTCACAGCATCGGTGATGTCACTGGAAGGAAGAAATGTCACAGCATCGGTGGTGTCACTGTAAGGAAGAAATGTCCCGGCATCGGTGATGTCACTGGAAGGAAGAACTGTCACAGCACCGGTGGTGTCACTGGAAGGAAGGAATGTCCCGGCATTGGTGGTGTCACTGGAAGGAAGAAATGTCACGGCATCGGTGGTGTCACTGGAAGGAAGGAATGTCACAGCATCGGTGATGTCACTGGAAGGAAGAAATGTCACGGCATCGGTGATGTCACTGGAAGGAAGAACTGTCACAGCACCGGTGGTGTCACTGGAAGGAAGGAATGTCCCGGCATTGGTGGTGTCACTGGAAGGAAGAAATGTCACGGCATCGGTGGTGTCACTGGAAGGAAGGAATGTCACAGCATCGGTGATGTCACTGGAAGGAAGAAATGTCACAGCATCGGTGGTGTCACTGGGAGGAAGAAATGTCACAGCACCGGTGGTGTCACTGTAAGGAAGAAATGTCCCGGCATCGGTGATGTCACTGGAAGGAAGAACTGTCACAGCACCGGTGGTGTCACTGGAAGGAAGGAATGTCCCGGCATTGGTGGTGTCACTGGAAGGAAGAAATGTCACGGCATCGGTGGTGTCACTGGAAGGAAGGAATGTCACAGCATCGGTGATGTCACTGGAAGGAAGAAATGTCACAGCATCGGTGGTGTCACTGGGAGGAAGAAATGTCACAGCACCGGTGGTGTCACTGGAAGGAAGGAATGTCACGGCATCGGTGGTGTCACTGGAAGGAAGGAATGTCACGGCATCGGTGGTGTCACTGGAAGGAAGGAATGTCACGGCATCGGTGGTGTCACTGGAAGGAATAAATGTCCCGGCATTGGTGGTGTCACTGGAAGGAAGGAATGTCCCTTTGTCCATGATGTCACTGGAAGGAAGGAATGTCCCTGGTTTGGTGGAAGGAAAACATTTCCCTGTGTCTGTGGTGTCACTGGAAGGAAGGAAGGAAGGAAGGGAGATGGGCTTCATGGGGTACATGGAACTAAAGGGATCTTGGGGGGAGGGGAGGGGCTCTACGAGAGGAAGGTGGGTGATGGCCTATAAGGGAAGGAGCATGTTGAGGGGCACTTGGGGGGGAGGTGTGGGGCTTAGTTGCTCCACCCACCCTCTGTATACTCCGCTCAGACCTTAGTCACAGCAGGGCGCCCCCTGGGGGGTAAATGCAGCTTCTCCTGCTCATCTTGTGTCATGTGACATGACTTCCCTCCCCAGCGGCACCATGCGGAGATGGCGGCGAGTTCTCGGGCTGCTATTGGAGAAGAAAGGAGAATCCACCACCACCACCGGGTCATCACTGGGTCTCTGCGCTTCTCTATGCAATGCAGAGGCAGATCATGGCCAGTGGGTGGCTGCTGCAGCTTCTAATGCGGTGATATCAGAGTAAGACATTTCAGTCCTGGAGAAGAGCCGGTACAACTGTGCAAGACTGAAGGGGAGGCCGGAGGTCAGATGTGAATGGTGTCTATGGGCAGATGGTGGTGGGGGCCCTTTTCTAGAGAATCACACTGGGACTGAGGCAGAGGAACATGCATGTTTTTTTTTTTGTGGTTTTGGGGGATTTGTAGAACCCCCTCCCCAATCATTGAAACAGGAACTGACTTTCATCACCAATTTACTGTAAGTCCCGGCCACCTTGGGAGGCGTCACACTGCGAGGGGCGGGGCCTCTGCAGTCACTCTTGTTTGTTATATCTGCAAAGACTCTCCCCCCCCCATTTTCTGCACTTCGATCCTCTTCCCTCCTCTCTAATATCAATTAGAAGGAAATCAGCCAATCAGGGAAGCCGGTGAAGCCAATGTAACAAAGTTACTGCACCAATTACCCCCAAACCACTTAGTGACCCGACCTCTTCTGGGGGGTTTTGTTTACAAGTGTCAATTTGTATTTTATTTATTTTCTGCTAGAAAATGACTTCGAACCCCCAAAACATTATATATGTTTTTCTAGCAGAGACCCTAGAGAATAAATCTGCGATTGTTGCAATATTTGATGTCACGCAGTATTTGCGCAGCGGTCTTTCAAATGCAATTTTTGGGGAAAAAAAACATTTTTTATGTATTGAAAAAAAAAATCAAAACGCAATATTTACCCCAATTTTTTGCATAATAGGAAAGATGATGTTACGCCGAGTAAATAGATACCCAACATGTCACACTTTATAATTTCCGCACGCTCGTGGAATGGCGACAAACTGCGGTACGTAGAAATTTCCATACGCGACGCTTTAAAAAAATGTTTACCGGTTACCAGTTTTGAGTCGCAGAGGAAGTCTGGTGCTAGAATTATTGCTCTCGCTCTAACGATCGCGGCGATACCTCACATGTGTGGTTGGAACCGCGGTTTACATATTCGGGCGCGACTTGCGTATGCGTTCCCTTCTGCACGAGAGTTCGGAGGGACGGGGAACTTCTTCTTATTTATTTTACTTTTTTTATTTTTACACTGTCCCTTTTAATGAATTACATTTTTTCATCACTTTTATTCCTATTATGAAGAATTGTATCTCCCATTCTAAAAGATACTTTGATATTATTTACTAATTACAGGGATGATGGCAACCCCGATCCAGCACTGATGAACTAATACGGTATAAAAAAATACAAATAAAAACAAATCAAATTTCCTCATACATTTTGGCCAAAATGTATTTTGCTACACGTCTTTGGTAAAAAAAAAAATCCCAATAAGTGTATATTGATTGGTTTGTGTGAAAGTTTATAACGTCTACAAACTATGCGATATATTCACTGGAATTTATATTTATAATTTTTTTTTCATACAACTAATGGCGGTGATCAGCGACTTATAGCTGGACTGTGACCCTAACTGACATGGGGGGCGACTGACTGGCGGTCACTGACATCACCAGTGACCCCAATACAGTGATCATCAATTTTAGGCCAATATATATTCTGCTACATGTTTTTGGTAAAAAAAAAAAACAAAGAATCCCAATAAGCGTATATTGATTGGTTTGCGCAAAAGTTATATATTATATATAGCGTCTACTAACTATGGGATATTTTATGGATTTTTTTTACTTTTAATGGCGGCGATCAGCGACTTGTAGTGGGACTGCAATATTGCGGCGGTTGGTTGGACACTAACTGACACTTTGGACACTTTTTGGGGACCAGTGACACTTATGCCCTGTATACTAAAGAGAAAAGGGATATATTTATATGCTTGCAGTACTGGGTGCTTCCTCTTCTTGGATATTCCCTATATAGGGAGGGACTTTGTACCCTATAGTACATTTTACCCCATCCACTTGCAGAGCCTCTCGATATACTTACATATATCATCTTGACCAGGGGTCTCCAAACTTTTTAGGCCGAGGGCCACATTGTAGATTTTACAAATATTCGCGGGCCGAAAAAAATTAGTTATTTATAAATAAATGAATAAAATGTAAATCTCATCATAGCCTTTCCGCACATCTGTGTCGCCCTCAGAGTCTCCTTGCACATTGTGTCCACATCAGAGCATTTCCCCACCTCTGTGTCCCCCATCAGAGTCTCCCCAATACTGTGTCCCCCATATCTGTGTCCGCCACCAGACCCCTCCACACATCTGTGTCTGCCACCAGACCCCTCCACACATCTGTGTCCCCCACCAGACCCCTCCACACATCTGTGTCCCCCACCAGACCCCTCCACACATCTGTGTCCCCCACCAGACCCCTCCACACATCTGTGTCCCCCACCAGACCCCTCCACACATCTGTGTCCCCCACCAGACCCTTCCGCACATCTGTGTCCTCATTAGAGCCTTTCCCCACCTCTGTGTCTCCCATCAGAGTCTCCCCAATACTGTGTCCCCCATATCTGTGTCCTCCATACATCAGAGTCTCCCCATCATCGGTGTCCCCATCATCAGTCTCCCAGTATCAGTGTCCCCAGCAGAGTGTCCAAATCCTCAGTCTCCCCATCAGCAGTCTCCCCAAGATCAGTGTCCCCAGGATCAGCAATGTCCCCATCATCAGTGTCCCCAGGGTCAGTGTCCTCAGCATCAGTGTCCCCATCATCAGTGTCCCCAGCAGCATTGTCACCATCATCAGTCTCCCCATCATCAGTGTCCCCAGGATCAGTCTCCCCATCATCAGTGTCCCATGGGTCAGTCTCCCCATCATCAGTGTCCCCAGGATCAGTCTCCCCATCATCAGTGTCCCATGGGTCAGTCTCCCCATCATCGGTGTCCCCAGGGTCAGTCTCCCCATCATCAGTGTCCCCAGGGTCAGTCTCCCCATCATCAGTGTCCCCAGGGTCAGTCTCCCCATCGTCAGTGTCCCCAGCAGCAATGTCCCCATCATCAGTCTCCCCATCATCAGTGTCCCCAGCAGAGTGTCCAAATCCTCAGTCTCCCCGTCAGCAGTCTCCCCAAGATCAGTGTCCCCAGGATCAGCAATGTCCCCATCATCAGTGTCCCCAGGGTCAGTGTCCTCAGCATCAGTGTCCCCATCATCAGTGTCCCCAGCAGCATTGTCACCATCATCAGTCTCCCCATCATCAGTGTCCCCAGGATCAGTCTCCCCATCATCAGTGTCCCATGGGTCAGTCTCCCCATCATCAGTGTCCCCAGGGTCAGTCTCCCCATCATCAGTGTCCCCAGGGTCAGTCTCCCCATCGTCAGTGTCCCCAGCAGCAATGTCCCCATCATCAGAGTCCCCAGCAGAGTGTCCAAATCATCAGTCTCCCCATCATCAGTGTCCCCAGCAGAGTGTCCAAATCCTCAGTCTCCCCGTCAGCAGTCTCCCCAAGATCAGTGTCCCCAGGATCAGCAATGTCCCCATCATCAGTGTCCCCAGGGTCAGTGTCCTCAGCATCAGTGTCCCCATCATCAGTGTCCCCAGCAGCATTGTCACCATCATCAGTCTCCCCATCATCAGTGTCCCCAGGATCAGTCTCCCCATCATCAGTGTCCCTAGGGTCAGTCTCCCCATCATCAGTGTCCCCAGCAGCAATGTCACCATCATCAGTGTCCCCAGCAGCAATGTCACCATCATCAGTGTCCCCAGCAGTGTCCAAATCATCAGTGTCCCCAGAATCAGTCTCCTCATCATCAGTGTCCCCAGCAGCAATGTCACCATTATCAGTGTTCTCAGCAGAGTTTCCCCATCATCAGTGTCCCCATCATCAGTGTCCCCACAGAGTGTCCAAATCATCAGTATCCCCAGCACAGTCTCCTGAACATTTTGCCTCTTGCCTCGAGCAGCTCTCCTGCACCTCCCGACCCCCGCCCGCTGCTACACACGTGGAAGGATCTATAATACAAAAAGCGGGCGGGACGCCGGGAGATGCCGCGCTGATGACGTCATTGGTTGCTAGGACAGGCGGTCCCAGCAGCCAATCCTCAGCACAGCGTGGCAGCATGGGAGGGTGTGGGGGAGCGGCTTTGTATGAGGGACCTGCCAGTCATACTGCCGATCTGCTGCTTTTAACCCTAGGCAGCAGATCGGCAATGCTATAAGTCTGGGTGAGCCGCAGGCCTGGGAAAATGCACAAGCGGGTTGGATGTGGCCCGCGGGCCGGGGTTTGGAGACCCCTGATCTTGACCATACTTCCTATGGAACTTTCTATACCTATGTACAGAGTCTCCGATATGTGGATGTGTGTTTATACAACAGATCTTATCCTCAAGATAGTGAGATTTGTTCCCCTTTCTTGTACTCTCTTGTTGTCCGTCCTGAAGAAGCCTCACGGCGAAACGCGTAGACGCACAAGGGACTCAACTCATACTGTCAATATCTTGTATGTTTTTTTACCTTTGAACATTGTGTTTATTTTTCTGTACTTTTTGTAATAAATATAACTTTTTCTGCAAATTCTATTGGTGTGTTGCCTCTAAAGTCCGACCATTGGTTACTCCCCTTGAGTAATCTTACTTGTTTCTTCACTTCTGCCCTGTACACACGACCGGATTTTCCGATGGAAAAAGTCAGATGGGCTCTTTTCATCGGATATTCCGACCGTGTGTGCGTGCCCCATCAGACTTATTCCCTCTGAAATTCCCAACGGACTTAGATAGAGAACATGTTCTCAATCTTTCCTGACGGACAAAATTTCTATCGGAAAAATCAGTTCGTCTGTATGCAAGTCCGACGGACTAAAAACCACGCATGCTCAGAAACAATTTGACACATGCTCGGAAGCATAGAACTTAATTTTGTCGGCTCATCGTAGTCTTTTACGTCACCGCGTTCTTGGCAGTCAAAGGTTCGCCGGAATTTAGTGTGACCGTGTGTATGCAAGGCAGCTTGAGCGGAATTCCGTCGGACAATCCGTCTGACTTTATTCCGACGGACAGTCCGGTGGTGTGTACAGGGCATTAGGGTACTTTCACACTGAGGCAGTTTTCAGGCGTTTTAGCGCTAAAAATAGCACCTGTAAAGCGCCTGAAAACTGCCTCCCATTCCACGCCAGTGTTGGAGCCCGAGTACTTTCACATTCTGCGGGTGGTGCACTTGCGGGACGGTAAAAAAAAAAGTATTTGGGGCGGTGTGGGGGGGGGGGGGGGCGGGGTATACATCGCTCCCACACCGCCCCTGCCCATTGGAATGAATGGTTTTCAGGTGCTTCGGAAGCGCTGCAACACAGGCGCCATTAACCCCTTCTTCGGGCCAATAGCGGGGGGGGGGTTAAAAGCGCAGCTAAAATGACGGTAAAGCGCTAAAACTGACCCACCGCCCCAATGTGAACGTACAGTAATCAGTGCTAACAATATGCACTGTCACTGTACTAATGACACTGGCCGGAAAGGGCTTAACAGGGGCGATCAAGGGGTTACATACGTGCCTAATGCCCTGTACACACGAGTCTGACGGAATTTTTTCATCGGATATTCTGACCGTGTGTGGGCCCCATCGGACTTTTTCCCGTCGGAGTTTAGAAATAGAACATGTTTTATTTATTTTTCCGATGGGGAAAAAAAATCCTATCGGAAATTCCGATTCCGATTCGCTAATGAATTGATCATGGAAATAATCGTTAGTTGCAGCCCTAGTTCTAAGTAATTTTTTAGCAAAAAAAAAAAAGATTTTAACTGTAAACACCAAATCTGAAAAAATAGGTCCAGACCTTAAAGTGGAGTTCCACCCAACAGTGCCACATCTGGTGCCACACCTTTTTTTGGGGGGGGGGGGATACCCGTCTTTCACGGTATCCTGTCCCCACTTACGGGAGCCTCAGCCTCAGATATTTGCGTCACCGCTCGGGGCTCCCTCCTCCTTCCCCGGCCGCCGAGCCAGTAGGAGAGAGGAGCGGAGCCTCGCGCATGCGCAGTAGGTTTCTCGGCGTGAAGCCGTGAGGCTTCACTGCCGGTTTCCCTTACTCGCAATGGAGGCGGCAGCATCTGACAGCCGATGGAAGCATCAGCTGTGGGTGCCGACAACGATGGACTCCAGGACAGGCAAGTGCCCAATTATTAAAAGTCAGCAGCTGCAGTGTGTGTAGTATGTGCAGTGTGTGTAGTATGTGCAGTGTGTGTAGTATGTGCAGTGTGTGTAGTATGTGCAGTGTGTGTAGTATGTGCAGACTAGTGTGTGTGTGTGTAGTATGTGCAGTGTGTGTGTGTAGTATGTGCAGTGTGTGTGTGTAGTATGTGCAGTGTGTGTGTGTAGTATGTGCAGTGTGTGTGTGTGTGTGTAGTGTGTGTGTGTGTGTAGTATGTGTAGTGTGTGTAGTATGTGCAGTGTGTGTAGTATGTGCAGTGTGTGTGTGTGTGTGTGTAGTATGTGCAGTGTGTGTAGTATGTGCAGTGTGTGTGTGTGTAGTGTGTGCAGTGTGTGTAGTATGTGCAGTGTATGTAGTATGTGCAGTGTGTGTAGTATGTGCAGTGTGTGTAGTATGTGCAGTGTGTGTAGTATGTGCAGTGTGTGTGTGTAGTATGTGCAGTGTGTGTGTGTAGTATGTGCAGTGTGTGTGTGTAGTATGTGCAGTGTGTGTGTGTAGTATGTGCAGTGTGTGTGTGTAGTATGTGCAGTGTGTGTGTGTGTGTGTGTAGTGTGTGTGTGTGTAGTATGTGTAGTGTGTGTGTGTGTGTGTGTAGTATGTGTAGTGTGTGTGTAGTATGTGTAGTATGTGCAGTGTGTGTAGTGTGTGTGTGTGTGTGTGTGTGTGTGTGTGTATGTGCAGTGTGTGTAGTATGTGCAGTGTGACTAGTGTGTATGTGCAGTGTGACTAGTGTGTGCAGTGTGTGCGTGTAGTGTGTGTGTGTGTAGTATGTGCAGTGTGTGTGTAGTATGTGCAGTGTGTGTAGTGTGCAATGTGTGTAGTGTGTGTGTAGTATGTGCAGTGTGTGTAGTATGTGTAGTGTGTGTAGTGTGTGTGCAGTGTGTGTAGTATGTGCAGTGTGTGTAGTATGTGTAGTGTGTGTGTGTAGTATGTGCAGTGTGTGTAGTGTGTGTAGTATGTGCAGTGTGTGTAGTGTGTGCAGTGTGTGTAGTGTGTGTGTGTAGTGTGTGTGTGTAGTATGTGTAGTGTGTAGTGTGTGTAGTGTGTGTGCAGTGTGTGTAGTATGTGCAGTGTGTGTAGTATGTGTAGTGTGTGTGCAGTGTGTGCAGTGTGTGTAGTATGTGTAGTGTGTGTGCAGTGTGTGTAGTATGTGTAGTGTGTGTGCAGTGTGTGCAGTATGTGTAGTGTGTGTAGTATGTGCAGTGTGTGTGTGTGTAGTGTGTGTGTGTGTAGTATGTGTAGTATGTGTAGTGTGTGTAGTGTGTGTGTGTGTAGTATGTGCAGTGTGTGTAGTGTGTGCAGTATGTGTAGTGTGTGTAGTATGTGCAGTGTGTGTGTAGTGTGTGTGTGTAGTGTGTGTGTAGTATGTGTAGTGTGTGTAGTATGTGCAGTGTGTGTATGTGTGTGTGTAGTATGTGCAGTGTGTGTAGTATGTGCAGTGTGTGTGTGTGTGTGTGTAGTATGTGCAGTGTGTGTAGTATGTGCAGTGTGTGTGTGTGTAGTGTGTGCAGTGTGTGTAGTATGTGCAGTGTATGTAGTATGTGCAGTGTGTGTAGTATGTGCAGTGTGTGTAGTATGTGCAGTGTGTGTAGTATGTGCAGACTAGTGTGTGTAGTATGTGCAGTGTGTGTGTGTAGTATGTGCAGTGTGTGTGTGTCGTATGTGCAGTGTGTGTGTGTAGTATGTGCAGTGTGTGTGTGTAGTATGTGCAGTGTGTGTGTGTAGTATGTGCAGTGTGTGTGTGTGTGTGTGTGTGTAGTGTGTGTGTGTGTAGTATGTGTAGTGTGTGTGTGTGTAGTATGTGTAGTGTGTGTGTAGTATGTGTAGTATGTGCAGTGTGTGTAGTGTGTGTGTGTGTGTGTGTGTGTGTATGTGCAGTGTGTGTAGTATGTGCAGTGTGACTAGTGTGTATGTGCAGTGTGACTAGTGTGTGCAGTGTGTGCGTGTAGTGTGTGTGTGTGTAGTATGTGCAGTGTGTGTGTAGTATGTGCAGTGTGTGTAGTGTGCAATGTGTGTAGTGTGTGTGTAGTATGTGCAGTGTGTGTAGTATGTGTAGTGTGTGTAGTGTGTGTGCAGTGTGTGTAGTATGTGCAGTGTGTGTAGTATGTGTAGTGTGTGTGTGTAGTATGTGCAGTGTGTGTAGTGTGTGTAGTATGTGCAGTGTGTGTAGTGTGTGCAGTGTGTGTAGTGTGTGTGTGTAGTGTGTGTGTGTAGTATGTGTAGTGTGTAGTGTGTGTAGTGTGTGTGCAGTGTGTGTAGTATGTGCAGTGTGTGTAGTATGTGTAGTGTGTGTGCAGTGTGTGCAGTGTGTGTAGTATGTGTAGTGTGTGTGCAGTGTGTGTAGTATGTGTAGTGTGTGTGCAGTGTGTGCAGTATGTGTAGTGTGTGTAGTATGTGCAGTGTGTGTGTGTGTAGTGTGTGTGTGTGTAGTATGTGCAGTGTGTGTAGTGTGTGCAGTGTGTGTAGTGTGTGCAGTATGTGTAGTGTGTGTAGTATGTGCAGTGTGTGTGTAGTGTGTGTGTGTAGTGTGTGTGTAGTATGTGTAGTGTGTGTAGTATGTGCAGTGTGTGTATGTGTGTGTGTAGTATGTGCAGTGTGTGTAGTATGTGTAGTATGTGTAGTGTGTGTGTGTGTGCAGTGTGTGTAGTGTGTGTAGTATGTGTAGTGTGTGTGTGTGTAGTGTGTGTAGTATGTGCAGTGTGTGTGTAGTGTGTGCAGTGTGTGTAGTATGTGCAGTGTGTGCAGTGTGTGTAGTGTGTGTAGTATGTGCAGTGTATGTAGTATGTGCAGTGTATGTAGTATGTGTAGTGTGTGTAGTATGTGCAGTATGTGTGTAGTATGTGCAGTATGTGTGTAGTGTGTGCAGTGTGTGTAGTATGTGCAGACTAGTGTGTATGTGCAGTGTGACTAGTGTGTGCAGTGTGTGCGTGTAGTGTGTGTGTGTGTAGTATGTGCAGTGTGTGTGTAGTATGTGCAGTGTGTGTAGTGTGCAATGTGTGTAGTGTGTGTGTAGTATGTGTAGTATGTGCAGTGTGTGTAGTATGTGTAGTGTGTGTAGTGTGTGTGCAGTGTGTGTAGTATGTGCAGTGTGTGTAGTATGTGTAGTGTGTGTGTGTAGTATGTGCAGTGTGTGTAGTGTGTGTAGTATGTGCAGTGTGTGTAGTGTGTGCAGTGTGTGTGTGTAGTGTGTGTGTGTAGTATGTGTAGTGTGTAGTGTGTGTAGTGTGTGTGCAGTGTGTGTAGTATGTGCAGTGTGTGTAGTATGTGTAGTGTGTGTGCAGTGTGTGTAGTGTGTGTAGTATGTGTAGTGTGTGTGTGCGCAGTGTGTGCAGTATGTGTAGTGTGTGTAGTATGTGTAGTGTGTGTAGTGTGTGTGTATGTAGTATGTGCAGTGTGTGTAGTGTGTGCAGTATGTGTAGTGTGTGTAGTATGTGCAGTGTGTGTGTAGTGTGTGTGTGTAGTGTGTGTGTAGTATGTGTAGTGTGTGTAGTATGTGCAGTGTGTGTATGTGTGTGTGTGTGTGTGTGTAGTGTGTGTGTAGTATGTGCAGTGTGTGTAGTATGTGTAGTATGTGTAGTGTGTGTGTGTGTGCAGTGTGTGTAGTGTGTGTAGTGTGTGTGTAGTATGTGTAGTATGTGTAGTGTGTGTGTGTGTAGTGTGTGTAGTGTGTGTAGTATGTGCAGTGTGTGTGTAGTGTGTGTAGTATGTGTAGTGTGTGTGTGCGCAGTGTGTGCAGTATGTGTAGTGTGTGTAGTATGTGTAGTGTGTGTAGTGTGTGTGTATGTAGTATGTGCAGTGTGTGTAGTGTGTGCAGTATGTGTAGTGTGTGTAGTATGTGCAGTGTGTGTGTAGTGTGTGTGTGTAGTGTGTGTGTAGTATGTGTAGTGTGTGTAGTATGTGCAGTGTGTGTATGTGTGTGTGTGTGTGTGTGTAGTGTGTGTGTAGTATGTGCAGTGTGTGTAGTATGTGTAGTATGTGTAGTATGTGTAGTGTGTGTGTGTGTGCAGTGTGTGTAGTGTGTGTAGTGTGTGTGTAGTATGTGTAGTATGTGTAGTGTGTGTGTGTGTAGTGTGTGTAGTATGTGCAGTGTGTGTGTAGTGTGTGCAGTGTGTGTAGTGTGTGTGTAGTATGTGCAGTGTGTGCAGTGTGTGTAGTATGTGCAGTGTATGTAGTATGTGCAGTGTATGTAGTATGTGTAGTGTGTGTAGTATGTGCAGTATGTGTGTAGTATGTGCAGTATGTGTGTAGTGTGTGCAGTGTGTGTAGTGTGTGCAGTGTGTGTAGTGTGTGCAGTGTGTGTAGTCTGTGCAGTGTGTGTAGTATGTGCAGTGTGTGTAGTATGTGTAGTGTGTGTGTAGTATGTGCAGTGTGTGTGTAGTATGTGCTGTGTGTGTGTGTGTAGTGTGTGTAGTATGTGCAGTGTGTGTAGTGTGTGCAGTGTGTGTAGTGTGTGTAGTGTGTGTGTAGTATGTGCAGTGTGTGCAGTGTGTGTAGTGTGTGCAGTGTGTGTAGTGTGTGCAGTGTGTGTAGTCTGTGCAGTGTGTGTAGTCTGTGCAGTGTGTGTAGTATGTGCAGTGTGTGTAGTGTGTGTAGTATGTGCAGTATGTGCAGTATGTGTGTAGTGTGTGCAGTGTGTGTAGTATGTGTAGTGTGTGTAGTATGTGCAGTGTGTGTAGTGTGTGTAGTATGTTCAGCTGCTGGCTTTTAATTTTTGCAGCGGTGGGCGGAGCTCCGCTTTAAGTAGTTAAACCTGAGTTTTATGTCCCTTTTTAGGGGGCTAGGTTTACCCTGTCTGTACTGTTCTGGCAGATCTCATTATCAGTTGTAAACTGAATGTGTAGTGCCCTGCTCCTGTTGATCAGGCGCTTGCATATAAATTTAGTGGGTTATCTGTTCTGTACATAGGTTCAGATTCAATATTATGGCTAAATTAGACTCTGCTCCAGCATTGGCTGTGTTGTGTGCAGTTCCGCACTGTCGCCTGTAGGTGTCATTGTCACCACAGGCCAGTGATGGAAGGACAACAGGCTGAGGTGTATTGGGTGTCCTTTTCCTCAGAAACAGCCCAGTGGGAGTGGTCTCCCCGCTGTGCATTCTGGGAGAGGATACTTAATGGGCAGACGCCATCTTTCTTTCTCTCTCACCTCATGGACCGCCTGGCCTAAGGTATGTGACAACTCCTCTTCTGGCCTCGGGGCTCTGCTGGCCCGAGGCTACGTGACTGCAAGTAGGCCCAGAAGCTGTCTGGGGCCTACTGGTTTAGAGATGGTCCTGTGCTGTCTGTCCTGTGGGAAGAAGCCGAGCAATTGGAGGATCCAGGGGAGGACTCTTCTTGGAGAGGACCGAGCGCAATTCTGGTATCTCAAGAGGAGCCTGGTGACTCCATTGGAGGATGCATCCTGACCAATCTACCTCACAGTACTGCCGGATGGCTTAAAGGAACTTTTGATACTGTGTTGCTGTGTTCGCTACCATTACTAAATCCTGTGGCAGAGGATTGTTCAACTATTATTGTTCTCATCAAGTCTGTGTCAGAGACTTTTGTTTTCCGTGCATCATTCCGGCTGCTGGTCAGTGAGAGGGGCCTATCCGGGGAGCAAGATCCGTGGACTGAAGTGTACTTGTCTCCGGGATCTCAAGTTCCTCAGTAATCCAGCGGCGTCTCCAGCTTTCATATTTAGGGGGGGCACATGGGGGGACAGGGACAAAAGTAAGGGGGCCAACTATAAAATGCAATTATATCCTGGGGCCCTTTACTACGATCCCACAACGGGCCCTTTCACATGTTCTGCAGTGAGCTCCCTTCCTACTATACTGGGTCCCCCCAGGGTGGCAGAAAACAAGAGATATATGTCACCAGCACACCAAGAAAATATAAGGGTCCAAAGCAGTGGGAGAACTATCAGGGTTGCAAAGGTTGTCTTGCCACCGGGCCCTGGTGTTCTGCCACTGTGGGGTTCCCCAGCTGTCCTGTCCCTGTTATTGACAGAGCTGGTCTGGCATCAGTCTCCCTGGCACCGGCGGCAGTCTATTAGGACTTTGTGCTGGTGACATTATGGGTGCATGCAGGGGAAGGCTGGCACTATTGGTTATAGAGAGCCGAGCCCCCAGCTGGTCACCTAGCAGCAGTAATGCTGTATAACCTTCTCTGTTGACATGCTGATCGGGATGTGATCCAGGTGATGCTCCCAGTCAGATCTAATAAACACAGTGTAGCGGGTATGTGCTTTTCTGTTTGAATCTGGTGGGGAAACTGTGATGTATGGTTCCCTGGGGCCCACCGGGTGGCGCTGTCACTTTGGGCCCAGGGTTGAGCCATTGTTGCAGTGTCGTACCTCTTTTGGCCTCTCTCGGCGGGTGTATGGTGGGGCAGGGAACCCGCCGTGCTTGCTGGGAGAGGGTATAAAGGGGGCGGCCATTTTTGGTGGCGGGAGTCGAGTCCCAGGCACCTTCAGCCTGAGGGCGGTGATTCGTGTCGGGAGTCTAGGCAGCCTAGGCTTAGAGAACGTTCGGAGGTCGTGTTCCATCCCAGGCACCTTTAGCCTGGGGTGAGGTACTTGGATGGAGGTCTGGGACTGAGTGTCCCGGACTAAGGCTCCGCGAGGGAGGGACTTCCCAGGGGCACCCGGGAGTGGGTACCTGAATCCAGTGGCGTAAGGGACCGGAGGGGGTACTTACCTGAAGACCTGGTGCAGCAGATTGCCAGTGACGGGTGAGCCTCCAGAGACCGCCGGGAGGGATGTCTTCCTCGATTGGGAGCAGGAATCTACTTCTGGGAAGGAAGTAAGAGAGTTCTTTGTACCTGGGCCTACTCGCATCCACACCCCCCCTGTCTGTTCTGTTCATTGAGGGAGTCCAACCGATTGTGTTCACTTTTCCATGAGAAGAATAAAGGAGTGTTGGACTTTATTGGTGTGTGGGGCTCATTTACTGGCAGACACTGTTCAAGAAACCAGGAGGAGGCTCCAGATGCAGAACACCGACCCGAAGGTAAAAGAGGATTGTCTCCCACTACACACACATCTGCAGTGGGAACATTGGCGTGGTGACCCCGCATCTCTCTCCCCCGAGGTACCCCTAGACAAGAGCCAGAGACAGAAGAAAAGATACAAGAGGGAGAGAGTGGAGGCCACTACAACAGTATTTATTAGCATCAAGAGTACAACCACATATATATATATATATATATATATATATATATATATATATATATATATAGATACCTCCCAACTGGCACGGATTGTGCGGGTTTTACCCGCAGAGGCTCCTCCTTCCCGCACTCCCGCGAGACTATCATGTTTCCCGCACAGCAGGAAACATGAAGAGAAGAAGAGGAGCACAGCAGGAAACAGCAGCAGGTAAGAGCCCCCCCCCCGCGCGATCGGCGCACTAGTATGCCCCCCCCGATCGGCGGCCCCCCGCCGCGCCCCAAACCCCCCCCCCCCCCCTTAATTTTTTTTTTTTTGCAAGTCCTTTTTTTTTTTTTTCAAATGTTCCGGCGGCACAACTTCACCCCCCCCCCCGCTCAACAACTCTGGTTGGCAGGGGAGAGGGGACATCAGAATGTCCCGCGAAGGGACTTTACAAAGTTGGGAGGTATGTATATAATCAACCGTATGTTCAGCAGCCATGTGGGCTCTATGCCTGTAAAGTGTGGGCTTTGATCAATAAAATCACTGATATTTAACACTAGGATTTGACTAGGAGCATCATCTGGATTGCATCCCGATCAGCATGTTAGAGAAGGCGCCACTGCTGCTAAGCAACCTGCAGGGAGCTCAACTGTCTACATCCAATAGAGATGGGCTCGGGTGTGTTTGAAATCCCACATTCCCGATCTCCCGCCAGGAAGCCGACACTCCACAGTGCTAATCACAGCCAGGATCTGGTCCAGGATCAAAAGGGAGGAGCAACCACCCCTGTGATATATATACACACATATATGCGGTTGTCCTTTTACCGCAAGGTAAGTGGCCACTCTCACTGGTGTGTCCTTTTGCACGAAGAGGAGACTGTTACACCTCTCCAGCACTTTTGCACATGGAATCTGTTTGCACACCGAAGAAAGAATATCGGATTGCTATGCTCACAATTTGATTGCGATTTTGCACATAGTTTTTGGACTTTGCACTATTTATTACAGATTGGACATTTTTATATTTTGCACAGTTGCACCTCGTGTTTGTTTTGCACTTTGCACAGGATTACATATTGGACTTTGCACATTTATTTTGCTATTTTGCACAGCCCCTATGGATATTTACGTATATTCCAGATTCTGAGTTTCATATGCACGCTGCACTTTGTTATTATTGTTTCTTGGATTTATGTTTATGCGTTTAGCATTCATGCGTTTAGCAATCTGTTGCACTCCCATTCTGGTGATATCAGTTATCTAATTTTACTATTTGATTCTATCACTAGTAACAGCGCAACTCTGGTTGTTCCAGCACTGGTCCACACTGGGAGGATTCCCCCATCCACCTATAATGTGTAGATGGGGGAATTGGATCATTTCTTCTTTTTTTTTTTTTCATTCAACCTAATAGTTGAATGAAAACAAGTGATCAATGTATGGGCTGCCTAAGAGCTAATACCAGCCATAGACAGTTTAAATCTCAGCTGGTTCAGCAGGAACTGGCTGAGATTTGAACCATTAATCAGCAGATTCTCTTATGATTATCATTGGGGTTGCTATAGCCACTAGTGATAATCACTGTTTGTTGGGAGAATACAATTGCTGGGCAGGAGGGAAATTCCTCTGTCACCACTGTCTGTGTTGATGGGGGAATTATGCAAGTTTCTTTCCTGCAATCTGTGGATGCAAGAAAGAAATTTGCACCGTCTATTCCCTGCCTAACTGAAAGTGAAAGTAAATTGTGAATGTCTTGCAAGAACAGGAGAGGGGGAGGGAGACAGATGGGGGAGAGAAGGGATGGAGATAATGCAGTTCAGTGATTACAGTGTACTGCAGTCTGCAGTGCACACACTTACCCACGGTCCAGGCTAGAATCTCAGGCATCATTCACACACAGCCAGGAATGCTGCTGATTTTCATATTTCCCCCCACACATCCCCTCTCTTCAGATACAGCACAACAGGATAGTGTGGGTGGGACTGGAAGGAGGAGGAGGAGCTGTATTCCTCCCTGCTCGTATGTGAGGAGAGTGAGGGGGGGGGTGGCTGGACTCGCTGGGCTGTGAAAGAATGTCATAGACTGACACTCGGCTCAGCTTGCAGTCACCATTTTCGGAATTTACAGGCTGGTTCTCCTGTCCTAAGGACGGGAGAAATCCGTCTGTTTTTTTAGTAACTGAGATGAAGGCTTGGGCCCCCCTTCCCCCTCCCCACAGTGCTTTTGGAGTCCTTCCTGCAACTCGCTCTTCTCCGTGCCAGTGAGGATGCAGGGGAAGAAGCAGATCGGGCGGCTGTGGTTGTGTGAGCGCTCGCATTATGCAGTGTCAGCGAGCAGAGGGAGGGGGGAGGAATCCCCCACAGGAGCTGACTGGGGACGCTCTCCCTCTCAGGGAGAGACTGTGTTACTCCACCGGCGGCCCGAGCAAAATACAAAAAAAAAAAATATATATATTTTTGGGGGGGGGGCACATGGTGGGGCACAGCATAATGTTGGGGGGGCCAGGGCCCCCTCTGCCCCCCCCTAGGGACGCCATTGCAGTGATCTGCACCAGGTATCTGAACCTTCCCCTAACCCTCCATCCCTCTACTGTTCAAGTTGTTAAATAAAAAGCATTGGGAAAAAGAAGTGACTGGTGCATACATCCTAGGGCTGCCACCTTTTCTTCAAGCCAAACCTGAACACTTTAGCGGCTCACAGCAATTTTATTTTTAAAGGGGAACACTGCGTACTCTGGTGTAAAGGGGAACTCTGATGTAAGTGAGTTACTGCTCACCAAACCTCCAACTTATGTCAGAGTTCCCAGCATTCCCCCTTAAATTAGGGTCCTTAACCACTTCAACCCCGGGGCTTTTTTTACCACCTCAATACCGGGCCTATTCTGGCACTTCTCTCCTACATGTACAAATCATCATTCTTTTGCTAGAAAATTACTCAGAACCCCCAAACATTATATATGTTTTTTTTAGCAGACACCCTAGGGAATAAAATGATGGTCATTGCAACTTTTTTTCTTGCATGGTATCAAAAAATGGTTTCATGAATTAAAAAATAACAAAACAGTAAAGTTATCCCAATTTTTTTGTATAATGTGAAAGATGATGTTACGCCGAGTAAATAGATACCTAACATGTCACGCTTTGAAATTGCGCACAATCATGGAATGGCGCCAAACTTCGGTACTTAAAAATCTCTATAGGCGACACTTAATTTTTTTTTACAGGTTACCAGGTTAGAGTTACAGAGGAGGTCTAGTGCTAGAATTGTTACATGCGCTCTAACGCACGCGGCGATACCTCACATATGTGGTTTGAACGGCGTTTACATATGTGGGCGGGAGTACGTGTGCGTTCGCTTCTGATCGCAAGCTACCGGGGACAGGGGCGTTTTAAATTTTTTTCATTATTATTAAATTTTTTATTTTACTTAATTTTTTTTATTTTTACACTTTTTTCCATATTTTTTTTTTTTTTTATCACTTTTATTCCTATTACAAGGAATGTAAACATCCCTTGTAATAGGAATGGTGTGTGACAGGTCCTCTTTATGGAGAGAGGCGGGGTCAATAAGACCTCCCCCTCCCCCACATCTCTCCTCCAGGCTGGAAAGCATGAGATCGTGAAAAAAAATTCACTGATCTCATACTTACTAGCCACAATGGCGGCTTTGTTTACATCTGAGAACCCGTGCGTGACGTCATCACATTGCGCTGGGCCTCCGACGGTCATAGAGATGACTGGGGACCAGATGGTCCCCAGTCATCTCTATGGTTCACCTCCGGCGCCGGACGATTCATTCCCCGGGCCCCCGATGGCACGGGAGAGCCCGGAGAAGCACCGGATGGCGGCGGGAGGGGGGGGATGTCCCCTCCTGCCGCCTATAAGACTGATCAAGCGGCGGAACCGCCGCTATGATCATTCTTATGGCGCACAGAATCGCCGACAGAACAGAAGGATATCTGAATGATGCCTCTAGCTGCACCCATCATTCAGATATCCCCCACAAAGCCGAGGACGTCATATGACGCCCACCCAGGATGGGAGATCCCGTCTGTGGACGTCATTTGACTATGGGCGGGTAGGGAAGTGATTAAAGCCCCCCTTACATCAAAGTCCACAGGTCACCCCTTACCTTAGTGTACTCACTTGCTTGGAGGCAGGAGAGAGCAGGAAGAGAGGGGGAGACTTCAGTTACAGACATTGGATGGTGAGCTCACTCACCCGAGGATGAAGGCTCAGGCATCAACACCTTCCATCCACCATGTATCTGAGCTGCTGAGCTTAAAACTTCCAGCCTTCGCATTCCTTTCCTGAGGCACAGAACACTGGGGATTGGAGTGTGGGTGGAAAGACAGAGGGGTAGGGGTGGGAAGGTGAGGTGCCGATCAAGCCCTCTCTCCTGTCCATGTATGGGGGTGGGGCCCGTGTGCACACCTCTGTACACTTGGCATTTGTGGTACTTGATTACTTGGGGAGCCACAGTTCATTCTGAATATTGTGTCCGGGTTTCAGATGGTCTGAAACCCGGACACGTGATTCAAAACCCGAACTGTCCGGGTGAATCCTGGACAGGTGGCAACCCTAATACATCCGTGGGCGCAAGGCCCAGTATAGACTCTAAGTTTCTGTCATGGTGAACTGTGTCTAGGGGTAACGGCAAAGACCCAAAATAATAACCAGCAGCTCCTACGGGGGGTAGTGCTACAAATGTAAAACCCTAAAAAAATAAATACAAAAAAAAGGTTAAAGATCTCAAGGTGGAAATGCACTTTAATTTTGGGCATACATGGAACATTTTTCTGCAAATTTGAAACCTGCAACCAGCCTCGGATTGGAAAAACAACTGAACAGGCACGCCGCTGCTAACATTGATGGTGTGGCAGGTTCTTAGAAAACCGCTGGCGGCAGATCTCCCTTTTTTTGGTTACAACCCAGTTGAAGGGTGGCTGAGATTTTACAGCCATCAAATTCCTGTCCTGTCCAAGTTCACAAATGTATTTTATTTATTTATTCATTATTTTTTCTGTTCACAAAACAGTGAAAAGCAATGGCTTTGAATGTAATGCTGAAAAGTAGTTTGCTATCGTCACCAGGAGGGGGCACTGCAGCCATGTGTAAAGGAAAACCGCAGAGCATTTTGAGTTGCAGTAACTGTTCTCTAAAGCCACTTACACACGTCTGGTTTTCTCGACAAGAAACTTGCTGGCAGAGCTTTCTTGCCGAGAAAACTGGTCGTGTGTACGAGGCTTTCAGGTTTCCCGGCAAGAAAACTGGCCAGAATCTCGACGAGAAAAATAGAGAACCTGCTCTCTCTTTTCTCGTCGGGATTCTTGTCGGCCTCTTTCCCCGACGAGAAACCCGAGTGTGTGTACACTTACCTGTCGCCGTGGAAACCCGTGCATGCTCGAAATAACTTTGACGCATGCGCGGTAGCTTCCTAGGCATAGGTAGGGTGTAGCAAGATGGCGGCGACGGCATCGAATGTGACGAGCGCATGCTCGTCGTAGTCGATGACGTCACCGCGTTCGTTCCATTTGAAAGGAACGGCGGTTCTTTTGAAGTGTACGTGTGTGCACTCGGCCGTGACAAGATTCTTGTCAAGAATCTCGTCAGGAAAAACGACAGGTTTTTTCCTGACGAGATTCTCGGCCGTGTGTACGAGGCTTCAGAGTTCTCTCACACCTTCCTACACATAACAATGCACTTAAAACGCATGTGCAGAAACATCGATCACAGGGATTACCGTATATACTCGAGTATAAGCCGAGTTTTTCAGCACATTTATTTGTGCTGAAAATGCCCCCCTCGGCTTATACTCAAGTCTGTGTCCCTCTTCACTTTTGTGCGCCTGATTCCGGCCAGCCGTAGGTCCCCTGGACCCCAAACTTGGCACACATGTAGCCCCACTCTTCCTCTACAATTCTGCAAAGTTTGTTGTCCGGGGGACCTACGGCCGGGGAGCACCGATTTTTCAAAGACGGGCACCCCTTCTATAGACTTCCATGTTAAACGGTCATTTCTCCTGTGAATTTGGGGACCCGGTACAGGCCGGCCCTAGGTCCCCTGGACCCCCAACTTGGCACACATGTAGCCCCACTCGTCATCTACAAGTGTCTAAAGTTTGTTGTCCAGGGGGCCTACGGCTGGGGAGCACCGATTTTTCAAAGCCGGGCACCCCTTCCATAGACTCCAATGTTAAACGGTAATTTCTCTGGTGATTTTGGGGAGCTGGTACCGGCCGACCCTAGGTCTCCTGGACCCCAAACTTTGCACAAATGTAGCCATACTCTTCATCTACAAATGTGTACAGTTTGTTGTCCGGGGGACCTATGGCCGGAGAGCACCCTTCCATAGACTCCCATGTTAAACGTCAGTCTAGTCACACAGCACCCGAGATCAGGTAGGGAGATTGGGCACAGTGAGGCATGGGCACAGTCAGTGAGGCATGCAGATGGACACCCTAGGCTTATACTCGCATCAATACGTTTTCTTAGTTTTTTGGGGTAAAATTAGGTGCCTCGGCTTATACTCGAGTATATACGGTAGTCTATTAGAGAAATTACAGCCAAAATGTATTTACGTATTACAGCTACTTATATAGCGCCTTCAATTTACGCCGTGCTTTACATATACATGGTACATTCACGTCCATCCCTGCCCTCAAGGAGCTTACAATCCTAAGGTTCATACAACATGTAGCGAATGTGTTTGACATTCGTCCAATGAGTGTTTTATAAATGGACCCCCTTACTGACCCAAATCCGTTTTTTTATTTTTATTTTATTATTTCTCTTTTTGGTAATTTCCTCCTTTTTATTTCCTGTCCCAGAGACACAGTAGGAGGTAAGAGAAGTTCTCCTCAGAAAGAAGGGGATTTACTAGTTTTCACCTAAACAGGTGTCCCCATTGGTAATTTTTTCCCCTCACTTCCTGTTCCTGTGACAACTCAAACATATTGGATTTGCCATCACTATCAGTCTCAGTGACAATGGTCACCAGGACAAGTAGAGAATGCAAATTTTCCCAGCAGACCGGAATAAAAAACCTCCAAAGGGGTTCTAACCCTTCTACATTCTACCATATTTACTTTGTCTTGAAATGCACTTTAAAACACTATGATCATTATTAAATAAAATAAAAAATAACTTCTGTGCTTCTAATAATGAATAACTGTGTGATTAAATACTGAAGCTTGCTGCTAGACACCAAACTGTTATTAGCGGAAAAAGTGAAAAAAAAAATCTAAAAAAGATGAATAAGTGCTTCCCCAAATCGCACACATATGACGCTTCACTAACAATAAGTGCACAACAGTGACCCCTAGTGGGAGCAATAAATATAACACTTATAACCTGTAAATACAGTAAAACCTTGGTTTGAGAGTAACTTGGTTTGAGAGCGTTTTGCAAGACAAGCCACATTTTGTAATACATTTTGACTTGAGATAAGAGTAGCGTCATGTGACAACTGAGTATAAAAGAGAAGAGAGGCGCCTCTAAATGTAGAAATATGGTTACATTTACCCACTTAAGCCCCAAACCAATACGCAGCATAAAGACCAGGCCCCTTTTTGCGCGCACGTGACCCCGACGTCGGGCAGTTAAAGGGGACGTACAGGTACGTGATTGTGCCTGTATGAGCCATTCTGCCAACGTATACATGCAGTGGCTGGTTCTAAAGTGGTTAATGAAGGTATAGCATTTAGCAACATTTTGCTACACTTAGAGGCGC
Source organism: Rana muscosa (assembly GCA_029206835.1). Classification (NCBI taxonomy): domain Eukaryota; kingdom Metazoa; phylum Chordata; class Amphibia; order Anura; family Ranidae; genus Rana; species Rana muscosa. The sequence continues at coordinate 7,539,419 of CM055128.1, forward strand.
CTCTCTTCTCTTTTATACTCTGTAGCTCCTGCTGGATTTTGCTTCTAATCCCCTTGTGGAGGCCGCCATTTGTGGATGGACATTTTATGGTTACGCAACCAATCACATCGCTATAATCTTTTTATATGGACTATAGACTGAAGGATTTAGAAATAAATGGTTGTTGAATGAATCATTTGAGTTTCCATTATTTCTTATGGGGAAATTTGCTTTGATATACAAGTGCTTTGGATTACAAGCATGTTTCTGGAAGGAATTATGCTCGCAATCCAAGGTTTTACTGTAAATAAAAGCAAAGTCACTTATATGGACTTTGTTTTATTTATTTACAAGTTATAAGTGTTATATTTCTTACTCCCACTAGGGGTCACTGTTGTGCACTTATTGTTAGTGAAGCATCATATGTGTGTGATTTGGGGGTAGCGCTTATTCATCTTTTTTAGATATTGTTTTACTATGATCATTATTACTTTCTCCACAAATTTGCATATTTGCAGCCCCGGTAAGTTATTTTTTTTTCGGGTGGGTGGGCACAGGACCCCTTTCCAATGCAAGTTGTGCACCATAAGCGGTGCCGGCACTCAATAGATCATTCACCGCGGAATGCAGCTGATCTCCGAGACAGATAATGGGCAACGCGCCATCAACCCGAGGCAACCCGACGTATCTACATGTCAGATTCTAAACTCTGAACACAAAAGGGGGCTTCGGAGTTCTGATTTCAGGCTCGCCAAATATTTTAGGTATTCTCTTGTTTACATTTGACATCTGACATGACATGCCGGGTTTTATCTCTAACACATCATTTCATGATTACATATTCCTTCCATATTCAGCATCATATATATATATATAAGGTTTTATGTTTCTGATACATTATAATCTTTTATTCTGCAATCACAGTTCTTATTTATGATTTTATAAGCATACATCCCTTATACAGCCATTAATATCCTATTATTATGATAGCAATTAAAGGGACACTAAACTAAATGAAATTCTATTCCAAGTATTACCATAAAGTGGACCTTCCGTCATCTTTCCATCTATTAAATCTTCTGCCCTTGTTGTTGTTTTATCTTTGGATAGTAAAACATTTTCTTTTTCTGACAGTAAATCCCTTATACAGCCCACTTCCTGTTTCCTTATACAGCCCACTTCCTGTTTCCTTATACAGCCCACTTCCTGTTTCCTTATACAGCCCACTTCCTGTTTCCTTATACGGCCCACTTCCTGTTTCCTTTTACGGCCCACTTCCTGTTTCCTTATACGGCCCACTTCCTGTTTCCTTATACGGCCCACTTCCTGTTTCCTTATACGGCCCACTTCCTGTTTCCTTATACGGCCCACTTCCTGTTTCCTTATACGGCCCACTTCCTGTTTCCTTATACGGCCCACTTCCTGTGTCCTTATACGGCCCACTTCCTGTGTCCTTATACAGCCCACTTCCTGTTTCCTTATACAGCCCACTTTCTGTTTCCTTATACAGCCCACTTTCTGTTTCCTTATACAGCCCACTTCCTGTTTCCTTATACAGCCCACTTCCTGTTTCCTTATACAGCCCACTTCCTGTGTTTCCTTATACAGCCCACTTCCTGTGTTTCCTTATACAGCCCACTTTCTGTTTCCTTATACAGCCCACTTCCTGTTTCCTTATACAGCCCACTTCCTGTTTCCTTATTCAGCCCACTTCCTGTTTCCTTATTCAGCCCACTTCCTGTTTCCTTATACAGCCCACTTCCTGTGTCCTTATACAGCCCACTTCCTGTGTCCTTATACAGCCCACTTCCTGTTTCCTTATACAGCCCACTTCCTGTTTCCTTATACAGCCCACTTCCTGTGTTTCCTTATACAGCCCACTTCCTGTGTCCTTATACAGCCCACTTCCTGTTTCCTTATACAGCCCACTTTCTGTTTCCTTATACAGCCCACTTTCTGTTTCCTTATACAGCCCACTTCCTGTTTCCTTATACAGCCCACTTCCTGTTTCCTTATACAGCCCACTTCCTGTGTTTCCTTATACAGCCCACTTCCTGTGTTTCCTTATACAGCCCACTTTCTGTTTCCTTATACAGCCCACTTCCTGTTTCCTTATACAGCCCACTTCCTGTTTCCTTATTCAGCCCACTTCCTGTTTCCTTATTCAGCCCACTTCCTGTTTCCTTATACAGCCCACTTCCTGTGTCCTTATACAGCCCACTTCCTGTGTCCTTATACAGCCCACTTCCTGTTTCCTTATACAGCCCACTTCCTGTTTCCTTATACAGCCCACTTCCTGTGTTTCCTTATACAGCCCACTTCCTGTGTCCTTATACAGCCCACTTCCTGTGTCCTTATACAGCCCACTTTCTGTTTCCTTATACAGCCCACTTCCTGTTTCCTTATTCAGCCCACTTCCTGTTTCCTTATTCAGCCCACTTCCTGTTTCCTTATACAGCCCACTTCCTGTGTCCTTATACAGCCCACTTCCTGTGTCCTTATACAGCCCACTTCCTGTGTCCTTATACAGCCCACTTCCTGTGTCCTTATACAGCCCACTTCCTGTTTCCTTATACAGCCCACTTCCTGTGTCCTTATACAGCCCACTTCCTGTGTCCTTATACAGCCCACTTCCTGTTTCCTTATACAGCCCACTTCCTGTTTCCTTATACAGCCCACTTCCTGTGTTTCCTTATACAGCCCACTTCCTGTGTCCTTATACAGCCCACTTCCTGTGTCCTTATACAGCCCACTTCCTGTGTCCTTATACAGCCCACTTTCTGTTTCCTTATACAGCCCACTTCCTGTTTCCTTATTCAGCCCACTTCCTGTTTCCTTATTCAGCCCACTTCCTGTTTCCTTATACAGCCCACTTCCTGTGTCCTTATACAGCCCACTTCCTGTGTCCTTATACAGCCCACTTCCTGTGTCCTTATACAGCCCACTTCCTGTGTCCTTATACAGCCCACTTTCTGTTTCCTTATACAGCCCACTTTCTTTTTCCTTATACAGCCCACTTCCTGTGTTTCCTTATACAGCCCACTTCCTGTGTTTCCTTATACAGCCCACTTTCTGTTTCCTTATACAGCCCACTTTCTATTTCCTTATACAGCCCACTTCCTGTTTCCTTATACAGCCCACTTTCTGTTTCCTTATACAGCCCACTTCCTGTTTCCTTATACAGCCCACTTCCTGTTTCCTTATACAGCCCACTTTGTTTCCTTATACAGCCCACTTTCTGTTTCCTTATACAGCCCACTTTGTTTCCTTATACAGCCCACTTCCTGTTTCCTTATACAGCCCACTTCCTGTTTCCTTATACAGCCCACTTCCTGTTTCCTTATACAGCCCACTTTCTGTTTCCTTATACAGCCCACTTCCTGTTTCCTTATACAGCCCACTTTGTTTCCTTATACAGCCCACTTTCTGTTTCCTTATACAGCCCACTTTCTGTTTCCTTATACAGCCCACTTTGTTTCCTTATACAGCCCACTTCCTGTTTCCTTATACAGCCCACTTTCTGTTTCCTTATACAGCCCACTTTCTGTTTCCTTATACAGCCCACTTTCTGTTTCCTTATACAGCCCACTTCCTGTTTCCTTATACAGCCCACTTTGTTTCCTTATACAGCCCACTTTCTGTTTCCTTATACAGCCCACTTTCTGTTTCCTTATACAGCCCACTTTGTTTCCTTATACAGCCCACTTTGTTTCCTTATACAGCCCACTTCCTGTTTCCTTATACAGCCCACTTCCTGTTTCCTTATACAGCCCACTTCCTGTTTCCTTATACAGCCCACTTTCTGTTTCCTTATACAGCCCACTTCCTGTGTCCTTATACAGCCCACTTCCTGTGTTTCCTTATACAGCCTACTTCCTTTTTCTTGTGTGGTCATTAGCCTAGGCTTATCACATCATGCACAGCTCTCTCTCTTGAAAGCCCCCACCATTCCTGGCAGAGTCATAAGAGGGCCAATGAGAGCTGCAGAGCTGGAGGTGTGCCTCTGTGTAAATCCAGGAAGTGAACAGGCAGCAGCTTCAGCTGCCCACAGTTAAAATGGCTGCAGCCAGACTCAGTGGAGGGAGATTTCTGCAGCATATTTGGCAAGTACAGAATCCAAATCATTTGGTGGAGGGGGGACTATAGTGTGGGGTTGTTTTTCAGGGGTTGGGCTTGCCCCAAAGACATTTTGGACAATATCATGCTCCCGACTTTGTGGGAGGAGTTTGGGGATGACACCTTCTTGTTCCAACATGACTGCCCACCAGCGCACAAAGCAAGGTCCATAAAGACATGGATGAGCGAGTTTGGAGTGGAGGAACTTGACTAGCCTGCACAGAGTCCTGACCTCAACCGGATAGAACACCTTTGGGATGAATTAGAGCGGAGACTGCGAGCCAGGCCTTCTTGTCCAACATCAGTGCCTGACCTCACAAATGCTCTTCTGGAAGAATGGTCAAACATTCCCATAGACACCCTCCTAAACCTTGTGGACGGCCTTCCCAGAAGAGGTGAAGCTGTTATAGCGGCAAAGGGCGGGGCCAACTCAATATTGAACCCTCCGGACTAAGACTGGCAAAGGCAGGCGTCCCAATACTTTTGGTAATATAGTGTATATAGATATAAAGGGGGGGGGGGGGGGGGGGTGTCGATGCCCCAGAAACATGTTGGCTGATTTTTTGTCTTTTTTCTTGTTATGAGCAAAACACGATATTAACAGATTCTGGACTCTCAGATCTTTTCTGTCACTTTTTACAAGTCAGACATTATTCTTAGAACCATCGCACACCTTGAAGGATCCGATCCTGAGAAACAACAAACACACACAGGCCGCCATTGCTGACTCCGCTTCCTGGAAATGCTGTGTGCTTGGCTGTCACATACTCGAGTCCCCGGCCTAGAACAAGAATGCCGATCAGTGGATGTGTCTGGTGTGTCCCTTGGCCTTCATGATGCTGTTTGTTCACTAAGGTTCTCTAACAAACCTCCGAGGGCTTCACAGAACAGCTGTATTTATACTGAGATGACACACAGGTGGGCTCTATTTACTAATTAGGTGACTTCTGAAGGCAATTGGTTCCCCTAGTTAGAGGTATCAGAGTAAAGGGGGCTGAATACAAATGCCCCTCCCCCACACTTTTCACAGATTTATTTGTATCATTTATCATTTTCCTTCCACTTCACAATTATGTGACACTTTGTGTTGGTCCCTCACATAAAATCCCAATAAAATACATTTACGTTTTTGGTTGTAACCTGAGAACATGTGGGAAATTGTAAGGGGTATGAATACTTTTTTCAAGGCAGTGTATATAATATGTATTGCCTCCCTTTATATTGTAAAGCGCTGCACAAACTGTTGGCACTCTATAAATCCCGTGTAATAATAATATAATATTTTTATTTAAATATAACAATATTTCGTCTTTTGTTTTCGGCACAGATGGTGGCAACACATTCTGAAGCCATTCCTATGGAGAATTTTCCAAATTTTTTAAAACTTTTAAAATTTATTTTGGCTAAAACTATTATTATTATTATTATTATTTAAGGCACTTATATAAATAAATATTATTATTATTATTATTTATAATATTATTATTATTATTTAAGGTACTTAATAATAATAATATTTATTTATATAAGTATACTTATATATACTTATATAAATAAATATTATTATTATTGTTTATAATATTATTATTATTATTATTTAAGGTACTTAATAATAATAATAATATGTATTTATACAAGTACCTTTAATAATAATAATATTTATTTATATTATTATTATTTAAGGTACTTATATAAATAAATATTATTATTAATATTATTTAAGGTACTTGTATAAATAAATATTATTATTATTTAAGGTACTTATATATATAAATTCCCAAAAATATATATTTTCTTTCAAATAATTTGGTTCTGATATATTGTAATGCAATGTTTTGTTTACAGTTTTTTTATTATATATATATATATATATTTTTTTTTATTTTTTTTACAGTAAGGCTCTTCTCTTTATTTTAGCGCACAGAAGCAGCTGACCCCCCTCCTCTGGATGTGAAATTAGCCCCAATTCAGGCACTTTGGGAACCACAGGACCATGAATAATATTATTATTATTATTATTTAAGGTACTTGTATAGATAAATATTATTATTATTATTTATAATATTATTATTTAAGGTACTTAATAATAATAATATTTATATAAGTACCTTAAATAATAATAATAATAATAATTATATATTATTTTTTAAGGTTCTTATATGAATAAATATTATTATTAATATTATTTAAGGTACTTGTAAAAATAAATATTATTATTATTTTTATTATTTAAGGTACTTATATATATATATAAATATAAATTTTTTAAAATATATATTTTCTTTCAAATAATTTTGGTTCTGATATATTGTAATGCAATGTTTTGTTTACAGTTTTTTTTATTATTATTATTATATATATATTTTTTTTACAGTAAGGCTCTTCTCTTTATTTTAGCGCACAGAAGCAGCTGACCCCCCTCCTCTGGGTGTGAAATTAGCCCCAATTCAGGCACTTTGGGAACCACAGGACCATGAATAATATTATTATTATTATTATTTAAGGTACTTGTATAGATAAATATTATTATTATTTATAATATTATTATTTAAGGTACTTAATAATAATAATATTTATATAAGTACCTTAAATAATAATAATAATAATTATATATTATTATTTAAGGTTCTTATATAAATAAATATTATTATTAATATTATTTAAGGTACTTGTAAAAATAAATATTATTATTATTTTTATTATTTAAGGTACATATATATATATATATATATATATATATATAAATATTAATTTTTTAAAATATATATTTTCTTTCAAATAATTTTGGTTCTGATATATTGTAATGCAATGTTTTGTTTACAGTTTTTTTTATTATTATTATTATTATTATTATTATTATATATATTTTTTTTTTTACAGTAAGGCTCTCCTCTTTATTTTAGCGCACAGAAGCAGCTGATCCCCTCCTCTGGATGCCAAATTAGCCCCAATTCAGGCTCTTTGGGAACCACAGGACCATGAAATCCTCCAAACACCCCTCACGGTCCCAGCCAGAGTGCCACTTCAGGCATGGGCGCCCCCCACCCCCCAAACTCTCCACACCCCTTCCAAAAGCTTGGAAACCCGTCACAAGAGCTGAAGAATGTCACACCCAGACCCGAAGCAGGTGGAGAAGACAAGAGGACAGCGTTCCACCAAACACGTGGCTGCATATTTTTGGAGAAGACTTCTCTGGGCAGGATTGGTCCGGGTTCCAGGAGCCACACCGATAATTTCCGAAGAGCGGCTCGTAGAAGGTAAGACCACGTCCGCTCTATAGGGTGTCATGTCCAATAGCTTAGAATAATTCTCTCGTCTTCACATCTTCAATGACACCCAAAGAACCTCATAATGGGGATGGGAAGGGATCCAATTTTTGTAAATAAAAAAAAATAAAAAATTCACCCCCAAAAAATTGTAGCTGTTTGTATATATGTACAGTTTGGTTAAATATAATGGGGGGGGGGGGAAAAAAAAAAAAGTAACAATTTTTAAGTAACAGTTTTTTTTTTTTTTTTTTTTTTAAATCTTCGCCCAAATACTAAACGCCTTGAATTAGTCCCTGGTAATTATTTTGGCATTTCAGAATACCAAGTGGTTGGAATAATGCTCGCCATTCATCCCCCACTGGCTAATCTGCAAGAGAAAGCCAGCAAGACACACAAAATGCTATTTGCTGACAATTCAATAGAGCTGTCACTCTCCAAACGAATCGGCCCGATCGTTTATAAAATGGGCTTGTACCGGCATTTATACAAAATGTAGATTTACTTGCTGGGCAGCAAAAAAAAAAAAAAATCCTTTATTTTTTTTTTCCCTTTCCACTAGTCCTGATTTGTCCTGATAAAAAAAAAAAAAAAAAAAAAACCCTGCAAATTATATATTATTATCTATAGTGGGTACATCACAGCTAGAATTTCGGGGTCATGGCCATGTAAATAATTAATTGAGGAGGCTGTTTAATGTGATTTGTAATAGTGATTTATTGTAGCTTATTTAAGTGAGAATTCCTTTTTTTTTTTTTGTCTTTGCTTTTGCTCTAAGGACAAACAGTTTTATTAAATAAAAAAAATTAAAAAAAAGTATTTAAGCACAAGAGGGTAATTTAATTTTGGTTTTATGTTTGTCAGCTGTAAAAGGGGCTGTGATTATTTCTTAGGGGTTTGAAAAGAATAGTTAAAGACATATAAAGGCATTTAATAAAATAAGTTGTTGAGATATGAGCACTCCATATTGTGGAATTGTGTATTGTTTAAAATCATCATTGTCATTTTTCTACTCTTTGTGAAAACCTTCAATAAAAATTATTCAAACAGAAAAAAAAAAAGTTAGATATCTAAAAGAAAAAAAAAAGGAAATGGTAAAAGTAATATTATACTTAAGTATACTTACTATTATAATACTATTATATTATATTATTAGTATAGTAATAGTGAAAAAATAATAATAATAATATATATATATATATATATATATATATATATATATATATATATTAAAAAAAGTCTAGGATTTGGAAGAATAAACTACTTATTTAAAGGGCAATTTTTTTTTTTTCTAAAATTTTATGTAATGTGTGGGTATGATTTTTAATGTAGCTAGTTTTATTTCATACATTTAAAAGCACTTTGACGTAATAAAAAAATGTGAAATGACCTGAACTATGAAAAGTCTCTAGTGCAAATCTTGACTCATCTATACATTTTCCTATTTATGAAAGCCCACAGCATATCATTGTGAAAAAAAAATTGGCAGGATATACAAATATTTAAAAAAATAAAAATAAAATAGTTAGAGAACTTATACTCTAAATGAAATACATATCTGCACAAGGTTCTATTATTATTATTAATAATAATTATAATAACAATAATATTTGAAATAGAGGTGCACCGAATTGGAAATTTTGGTACCAAAACTGAAAATGCAGGATGCACTTGGTCGAAAACGAAAATTAGTTTTTAATAGAGTTATCTTTTTTTTATATATTTTATAAAAATATATATTTTTGTATTATATTCAAGTTTTTTATTAATATCATGAATTTAAAATTAATATGAATTTATTGTCAGCCATTATCGGCACCTTTAGCGCAAGAAAATCGCATCCTTTTAAATTGTATGTATGTCTTTACCCTGGTTTGTTGCGCTTCCATTGTAGTGTTAAAAAATCTTTTTTGGTCAGTTAAAAAAAAAAAACACACCTCCCCGTTGAATTGCATTGAAAACGCATTAGATACACACACCCGTGTTACGTTTTTGATGTGGATTTTGAGTCGCATAACCTATGAAAGACACACCATAAGCACAGTACAATGGTGACAAAATCGCGAGCGTTTTTGCACCATTATCGGTACCTTTCTCTCTTTCAGAAAAATGTAGAAAACACAATTTTCGGCCGATATTTCGATGAATCTCTAATTGTAATCATTATTATTATTATTATTATTATAGTATATGTAGGCAATTAACTTTTAGAACCAAGTTTCAAAGTTTTTCTCACCCCGTGTTAATCATTTTTTTTTTACTTTCTAATTTCGCTTACACTTTTTTTTTTTTTTTTTTCTAATTTACTGACATTCTAGAAATGTGTTTCTACTCATAACTCAGTGTGCCTGTTACTCACAATAGGCCATAAAGCAATTGTTTGCACTGTAATCTAGAACTAAAGGTAAAATACAATTTTATTATTATTATACAGGATTTATTTTTTATTATTATTATACAGGATTTATATTTTATTATTATTATACAGGATGCATTTATTATTATTATACAGCATTTATATGATATTATTATTATTATTATACAGGATTTATTTTTTTATTATTATAATACAAGATTTATACATTATTATTATTATTATTATTATTATTATTATTATACAAGATTTATATATGATTATTATACAGGATTTATTTATTATTTATAATATTATTATTATACAGGATTTATTTATTATTATTATACATGATTTATATATTATTAATATTATACGGGATTTATTTATTATTAATATACAGAATTTATTTATTATTATTATACAGGATTTATATTTTATTATTATTATTATTATTATAAAGGATTTATTTTTTATTATTATTCAGGATTTATTTATTAATATTATACAGGATTTATTTTTTATTATTATTATTATAATACAAGATTTATATATTATTATTATACATGATTTATATATTATTATTATTATTATTATTATTATAAATGATTTATATATTATTATTTTACGGGATTTCTTTATTATTAATATACAGAATTTATTTTTAGTATTATTATACAGGATTTATATAATATTATTATTAATATTATTATTAGTAGTAGTAGTAGTAGTAGTAGTAGTAGTAGTATAAAGCATTTATATATTATTATTAATATTATTATTCAGGATTTATTTATTAATATTATACAGGATTTATTTTTTATTATTATTATTATTATTATTATAATACAAGATTTATATATTATTATTATTATACAAGATTTATATATTATTATTATTATTATTATTATACAGGATTTATTAATTAATATTATACAGGATTTTTTTAATGATTATTATTATTATTATTATAATACAAGATTTATATATTATTATTATACAGGATTTATTTATTATTATTACACATGATTAATTTATTATTATACAGGATCTATAAATTATTATTATTATACAGGATATATTTATTATTATTATAATACAAAATGTATATATTATTATTATACAGGATTTATTTATTATTATTTTTATTATACAGGATTTATATATTATTATTATTATTATTATAAAGGATTTATATATTATTATTATTAATATTATACAGGATTTATTTAGCACCAACAGTTTGCTCAGCACTTATAAAGGGGGACAGTCCAATAATCTAAACAAACAAGAACAGCGGCGGATCTGAAAGTGACTTTAGAGTATTACTCTACATTACTTTTTTCGAAGATACAGATCAATTTATAATTCATATGTTAAATATTTCTTTCAACTACAGTCTCGAATATATTAGTACAAGGATTTATTTACTTTCTATCTCATTTAAGTCCTTATAATTTTCATTAGGATATATTCTGTAGACCCTATTATTTGTTATTTTTCTATATTTGTAATAATTGGACAAATATCAACAACATGTATTACATATGATCTGTATGTGACTAATATATATGTCCAATAAAATACTTTGACAAGGAAAGTGACTTCAGGATTTATAGATACGTGACAGAAAACTGAGCGGCAAGTCTGTAGAGAACAATAAAAAATTATTTCCTTTTTAAAAAAATGTTTTAGCAACTCACAGATTCATTTCACGACTTGTGTAATCACCATTTCTATGGTAATAAAAAGGAATTCCCGCACGGATTTTACTTGTCCGCGGTGAACTGGCCGCACAGTCTGCGCCAAAATAGCAATGGGTTTGTTTCCAGTAAGTGATGAAGACGTCCATCTTTTTTTAGTGCACTTTGCTGGAAGTCCAGTATATTGATAGTGATAAAAATAACATTTCATCCCAGTGGGCTGTTCAGTCCCAACACATTGGGGAAGAAGTCAATTGAAAAACAGAAATGTAAAAAACAAAACAAAAAGAAACAACATATATATATATATATATATATATATATATATACTATAGGGGTCCGGGAGCACAGCGAAGCATAAAATATGTATAATCCAAAAGATAAGGCGGCACTCATGGAGCTTAAAGGGTGATGAACACTCAGTGATAAAGTTGATCTCTGAGTACTGCCTTATCTTAAGGATTATGTCAAATTAATGAATAATCAAATTAATAATAATATAATATACATTTTTTGTTAACCCAAGATTGCTACATTTCTCAGGAAGTCAGTCAATTTGAATAATGAAAAATAAATAAGATAAGGCGGCACTCATGGGGCTTAAAGGGTGATGAACACTCAGTGATCAATTTTATCTCCGAGTACTGCCTTTTCTTAAGGATTTAGGATTATGTAAATAATTATTTTATTATTAATGGTATAATATATTATAATATAGTATAACATTTATTAATAATAATTTTATTCTTACCCCAAGATTGCTGCACCCCTGCCACACTGCGGAAGTCATTCCACTGGTATAAAAAATAAATAAAAATAAAAATAATATATATATATATATATATATATATATATACACACACACACACCATGCCTTGAAAAAGTATTCATACCCCGTGAAATTTCCCACATGTTGTCAGGTTACAACCAAAAACGTAAATGTATTTTATTGGGATTTTATGTGATAGACCAACACAAAGTGTCACATAATTGTGAAGTGAAGGAAAATGATAAATGATACAAATAAATATGTGAAAAGTGTGGGGGGGGGGCATTTGTATGGCGCCCCCCGGAGTCAATACTTTGTAGAACCCCCTTTCTCTGCAAGTCTTTTTGGGGGTGTCTCTACCAGCTTTGCACATCTAGAGAGGGACATTTCTGCCCATTCTTCTTCTTTGTAAAATATCTCAAGTTCTGTCAGATTGGATGGAGAGCGTCTGTGATCAGCAATTTTCAAGTCTTGCCACAGATTCTCAATGTGATTTAGGTCTGGACTGTGACTGGGCCATTCTAACACATGAATTTGCTTTGATCCAAACCATTCCATTGTAGCTCTGGCTGTACTTTAGGGTCATTGTCCTGCTGGAAGGTGAACCTCCGCCCCCCAGTCTCAAGTCTTTTGCAGACTCTAACAGGTTTTCTTCTAAGATTGTCCTGTATTTGTCTCTATCCATCTTCCCATCAACTCTGACCAGCTTCCCTGTCCCTGCTGAAGAAAAGCATCTCCACCACATGATGCTGCCACCACCATGTTTCACGGTGGGGATGGTGTGTTCAGGGTGATGTGCAGTGTTAGTTTTCCTCACACATAGCGTTTTGCTTTTAGGCCAAAAAGTTGAATTTTGGTCTCATCTGACCAGAGCACCTTCTTCCACATGTTTGCTGTGTCCCCCACATGATTGCTGTGTCCCCCACATGATTGCTGTGTCCCCCACATGATTGCTGTGTCCCCCACATGATTGCTGTGTCCCCCACATGTTTGCTGTGTCCCCCACATGTTTGCTGTGTCCCCCACATGATTGCTGTGTCCCCCACATGATTGCTGTGTCCCCCACATGTTTGCTGTGTCCCCCACATGTTTGCTGTGTCCCGCACATGATTGCTGTGTCCCCCACATGATTGCTGTGTCCCCCACATGATTGCTGTGTCCCCCACATATTTGCTGTGTCCCCCACATGTTTGCTGTGTCCCCCACATGGCTTCTCACAAACTGCAAACAGGACTTCTTATGACTTTCTTTCCCCAATGTCTTTCTTCTTGTCACTCTTCCATAAAGGGCAGATTTGTGGAGAAGCACGACTAATAGTTGTCCTGTGGACAGATTCTCCCCCCTGAGCTGTGGATCTCTGCAGCTCCTCCAGAGTTACCATGGGACCTCTTGGCTGCTTCTCTGATGAATGCTCTCCTTGCCCGGCCCGGTCAGTTTAGGTGGACGGCCATGTCTTGGTAGGTTTGCAGTTGTGCCATACTCTTTCCATTTTCCGATGATGGATTGAACAGAGCTCCGTGAGATGTTCAAAGCTTGGGAGATTTTATTATAACCTAACCCTGCTTTATACTTCTCCACAACTTTATCCCTGACCTGTCTGGTGTGTTCCTTGGCCTTCATGATGCGGTTTGTTCACTGAGCTTATCTAACAAACCTCTGAGGGCTTCACAGAACAGCTGTATTTATACTGGGATTAAATGACACACAGGTGTACTAATTAGGTGACTTCTGAAGGCAATTGGTTCCACTAGATTTTAGTTATCAGAGTAAAGGGGGATGAATACAAATGCCCCCCCCCCACACACACTTTTCACATATTTATTTGTATCATTTATCATTTTCCTTCCACTTCACAATTATGTGACACTTTGTGTTGGTCCATCACATAAAATCCCAATAAAATACATTTACGTTTTTGGTTGTAACGTGACAAAGTGTGGGGAATTTCAAGGGGTATGAATACTTTTTCAAGGCACTGTATGTGTAAATTATATATAGATTTTATATATATATATATATATATATATATATATATATATATATATATATAATATGTGTGTGTGTGTGTATATATATATATATATTGTGACAGCAGGAAGGTAAAGTCACCTGGTTGCATCCAGGGGGTAGGTATATTTCTCCCAGATTCAGGCTTTATGCCGACTTATACAACTAGGGAGAGAGTTGATGAAGCCCAGCTGAGGCTAGTGGGCTCATGGATGATTCATACCTCTAGGGAGAGTGCTGGGCGTCGGGCAGGCAGGGAGTTGATGAGACCAGCTGAAGCTTGTCAGCTCGTTTAAGGCCTCTATAAAAACTCCCAGCTTCATTAGGTGTTTGCTCATGCCTGGACCCAGACCTGTGTGGACTGTCTAGGGAGAGTGAACCCCTGTGCGGTGAGACAAAGCCTGTGTGGCTATTTGTTTGGACATTTACTAAACCAGGGACTTAGGGACTAGGACAGCACCAGGCTGATCCCAGTTGTTAGTTAGGGAAACCTGCATGTTTAGTCAGAGGTCAAGCTGACCAGGATTTATTTTGTTTATGTTTCTTTTTGCTTTGCTGTGTTTTTGTCACTGTAAATAGAGAAATAAACCGCACCTTTTGATCTTGAAAACCACAACCTCCGTCTGCTGGGCCTGTTTTTGTGTGGGGAGCCCATCCAGGGGGTCACACACACCCGCTACCGAGCTAACCCCCTCACAGTTGGTGGAGAATGCGGGCAGTTTTTTTTTAAGCCAGCATGGAGGAGATACTGAAACAGCTGGCTCTAGCAAATGCCAATCAACAGCAGACAAATGCAGGTTTGCAAAAGAGCCTTGCAGCTCAACAACAGAGCTTCGCAGCCCAGCAACAAGCCCAGCAGCAATCTGAGGCCCGCTTCATAGACCTGTTGCAGAAGCAAGAGCAGAGACTACAACAACAGATGGAAGCAGTAATGCAGCAACGTCCGCAGACCAGTGAGGAAAGCCGTCCCACTAATACCGCATCCTTTGGGGTGAGTCGTTTATTGACAAAAATGACTGGAAAGGATGATCCAGAGGTATTTTTGACCACATTTGAAAGGACTGCTGAAAGAGAAAAGTGGCCTGAGGAGCAGTGGGCTGGACTGCTGGCTCCTCTGTTAACTGGTGAATCGCAGAAAGCTTACTATGACCTAGAGCCTGACCAAGCAAAAGACTATGTGATGCTAAAAGCTGAAATATTGGCAAGGCTGGGTGTCACCCTGGCTGTCCGGGCTCAGCGTGTGCATAACTGGACTTTCCAGCTGGGAAAACCCCCCAGGTCTCAAATGTATGATCTCATTCACCTGAGCAGGAAGTGGCTACAGCCAGAGACTTTGTCCGCACCGGAGATTGTGGAACGTGTTGTGATGGATCGTTTCTTGAGAGCTCTTCCTACCGCCATTCAAAAGTGGGTAAGCCATGGAGACCCAGAAACGGCCGGTAAACTTGTGGATCGTGTAGAGAGATACTTGGCTGCAGAGAACCTGACGGCCTCTTCCAGAGACTCTCGGACTTTCCACCCTAAGACCAGACCATCCCCAGGGGCGGATAAGAGGATTCCAAGGGGTGAGGGTGGAGAGAGTGAGAGGGTGGGAGCTCTACCCAAAGTTTGGCGAGAACAGCCTGGGAAGTCAGGGGCTCAAGAGGCAGCCAAATGGATTGTTTGCTACCGCTGCCGGCAAGCGGGACATATTGCAGAAAATTGCCCGGTTATGGAGGAACCCATGCAATATGACTTTCTGACGGACAGACGTCAGTCGCTGTGTGCGACAGTCGCATGCACTGCCATTCGGGGAACTGAGAAACATTTATGCAAAATGTGTATTAATGGTAGAAATGTTGTGGTATTACTGGATTCAGGTAGCCTTGTGACCCTGATAAAGGCTGAATTAGTTAAAACAGAGGTCTCTGGGAATAGCAAGGTAGCTGTTATTTGTGTGCATGGGGACACCCGAGAGTATCCAGTGACTACAGTGTGTTTCAAGACCCCCAAAGGTACCCTCTCTCATCCAGTGGGGTTAGTATCTCAACTACCGCATGATGCCATTGTGGGAAGGGATTTTCCGAAGTTCTGGGAACTGTGGGATGATCCTGAGCCCCCCACTGGTGCCCCTATGTACCAGGAAGGTGATAGCCAGAACTCCTCTGAGAGTGGTGAGGACTCTCCAGAATTTCCCTTGTCAGTATTGGCAGGCGAGACTCAAGAAACTGGAGAGGAGCCCACCTCCTCAGATGAAAACCTACCGTCTGTGGAGTTTTCTGATCTTGAGGTTCACAGGGAAAATTTTGCCACAGAACAGTTAAAAGACCCCGCCCTAATAAAGGCACGGGAAAACGTAGTGGAAATAGATGGCGAGTTAGTGAACCCAGATAATACCTGCACTTACCCATACTTCAGCGTAGAGAAGGACCTACTGTATTGGGTGGCAAAAAGGGCAGAAGAAACCGTTGAGCAGCTTGTAGTGCCCAAACCTTACAGGAAGTTGGTGTTGGAGTTGGCTAGACTTGTGCACAACGGAAAAATTCGTTCCGTTTCGGTTCGTTTCTTTCCGGTCCTGTTGATTCGTAATCATTCGTAATTTTGCTAGACGGGATTTTTCGTGTTCGGACTCATTCGTATTTTTGCAAGCGACATTTTTCGTTGAATTTTTTGTTGCTTTATAATTCGTACTTTCGGTAGAGTACGTTGTTTTTCGTTGATTCTGGACACAACTCCTACTTTCGTAACTTTTTTTGGGTTCGTACTTTCGGTAGAGTACGTTGTTTTTCGTTGATTCTGGACACAACTCCTACTTTCGTAACTTTTTTTGGGTTCGTTGATTCGTAATTTTCCGTGTCTCTCTCACAACGACGCTGCCTATTATGCCTAATGTGCTTCGAATGGATTTGTACTTTTCTAAATACATTGCGGTTATTTGTAACGATTCGAAATCTCGTATTTTACTTTCGTTTTTTACATGCGGCTATAGCCTCTGCCCCTGTACACCATTTTGAGAGGGTTCAGCATGGTGAGGGAGAAGCAGAGAGCAGAGCAGAGTGTTATTGTGCTTCGAATGGATTCGAAATCTCGTATTTTACTTTCGTTTTTTACATGCGGCTATAACCTCCGCCCCTGTACACCATTTTGAGAGGGAGTTCAGCACGGTGTGGGAGAAGCAGAGAGCAGAGCAGAGTGAGTGTTATTGTGCTTCGTATGGATTCGTACATTCGTAACTTTTTCATAACGAATTATGCCGAAGACATTCGGGCATTCGCTATTTGCGGTATAATTTATTTCGGATTCGGTCTTATTCGTAATTGCTTTGTTCGGAAATTCGAATGCTTCCGAATGTCCGAAAGTTGCTAAATTCGGACGAATTTCAATTCGTTACGAAACGAATTGCACAAGCCTAGAGTTGGCCCATGGGCACATTCTTGGAGGTCATCTGGGGACAGAGAAAACCCGAGAGAGGGTATTACAGAGATTCTATTGGCCTGGGGTGATGAAGGACATAGAAAATTATTGTTCCTCCTGCCCTGTGTGTCAGAGGTCGGCCCCGATGCCACATTTCCGTAGCCCGCTGGTCCCTCTACCCATCATTGAGGTCCCGTTTGAGAGGATCGCAATGGATTTGGTAGGTCCTATAATCAAGTCTGCTAGGGGGCACCAGTACATATTAGTTATAATGGACTATGCCACCCGTTATCCAGAAGCGATCCCTCTCCGAAATACCTCGGCCAAAACCATAGCCAAAGAGCTATCTCTTGTTTTTAGCCGGGTGGGTATTTGTAAAGAACTGCTTACGGACCAAGGTACACCCTTTATGTCCCGGGTTATGAAAGAGCTGTGTAAATTGTTCAAAGTGACGCAATTGCGTACGTCTGTGTATCACCCCCAAACCGATGGGCTGGTTGAAAGATTCAACAAAACCCTAAAACAAATGTTGAAGAAAGTGGTGGATAGAGATGGAAAGGATTGGGACTGTCTACTTCCTTATTTGATGTTTGCTATTAGGGAGGTGCCCCAATCCTCTACGGGATTCTCCCCCTTTGAGTTACTGTATGGGAGACACCCAAGAGGGCTGTTGGATATTGCCAAGGAAACTTGGGAAAGTGAGAGTTCTCCCCACAGGAGTGTGATTGAGCATGTCGCCCTGATGCAAGATCGAATTGCACAGGTAATGCCCATCGTGAAGGAACATTTGGCCCAAGCGCAGTTGGCACAGCAGAGAGTGTACAACCGTGGAGCCAAGACCCGTACCTTTTCCCCGGGGGATAGGATATTGGTACTTGTCCCTACGGTTGAAAGTAAATTCCTTGCCAAATGGCAAGGCCCCTACGAGATAATGGAAAAAGTGAGCGAAGTGAATTACAAGGTCAGACAACCAGGAAGGCGAAAGCCCGAACAGATCTATCACGTTAATCTGTTGAAAGCCTGGAGGGATAGAGAGTCCCTAGTCGCAGAAACTTGGTCACCAGCTCAAACTGGTTGCGTGATTCCGGAGGTTGGAATAGCAGCCACCTTGTCACAACCCCAACAACAGGAGGTTAAGGAGTTTGTGCTTCGCAACAAGGAGGTGTTCTCTGAGCTGCCGGGACAAACATCTGGGGTAGAGCATGATATTATTACCCCGCCCGGTGAAAGGGTGAAGTTAAAACCCTATCGGATCCCAGAGGCCCGACGGGAGGCAATACGGGAGGAAGTACAGAAAATGCTGAACTTAGGGGTGATAGAGGAGTCCCAAAGTGATTGGTCTAGTCCCATTGTGTTGGTGCCTAAACCGGATGGGAGCTGGCGATTTTGTAACGATTTTCGTCAGTTGAACAAAGTTACAAAATTTGACACCTACCCCATGCCACGTATAGATGAGTTGATCGACCGGCTGGGAACAGCCCGATACATGACGACTCTTGACCTCACAAAAGGGTATTGGCAAATTCCCCTGGCCAAGTCGGCCAAAGAGAAAACCGCATTTGTAACCCCAGACGGGGCGTTCCAATATAAGAGAATGCCGTTCGGGTTACAGAATGCGCCGGCCACATTCCAGCGGAAAATGGACCAGATACTGAGGCCCCATCGGAAGTATGCTGCGGCTTACCTGGATGACGTAATTGTCCATAGCACAGATTGGGCCTCACATCTGCCAAAAGTGCAAGCAGTCCTAGACTCTATCCGGGAAGCGGGGTTTACGGCTAACCCCAAGAAGTGTACCATTGGGCAGGAGGAGGCCAAATATCTTGGGTACACCATTGGCAGGGGAGTAATAAAACCCCAACTCAACAAAGTCGAGGCCATCCAGAGTTGGCCACGTCCCAACAGCAAGAAGCAGGTACGAGCCTTTCTGGGAATCGCGGGTTATTATCGGCGCTTCATTCCCCACTTTGCTTCTAAGGCTGTGCCGCTAACCAACCTGACGAAAGGGAAAGGGTCGGTCATGATTAAATGGACCCCCGAGGCTGAGGCAGCATTCCAATTCTTGAAACAAGCCTTATGTAGCCAGCCAGTGTTGTACTCACCCGACTTCTCTAAAGACTTTGTCGTACAAAGTGATGCGTCAGATGTGGGGTTAGGAGCAGTATTGTCCCAGGTCTGGAACGGGGAAGAGCACCAAGTCATTTACCTCAGCAGGAAGTTGAAGTCCCATGAGGTAAATTACGCCACGGTTGAAAAGGAGTGTTTAGCGGTGAAGTGGGCTCTAGATTCCCTTCGGTACTATCTGCTAGGTAGGCACTTTGACATGGTTACGGATCACGCTCCGTTAAAGTGGATGGCTCAAAACAAGGAGACAAATAGAAGAGTAAATAGGTGGTTCCTGGCCCTACAGGAATTCAACTTCACAGTAAAGCATCGCCCTGGCGTTCAAATGGGGAATGTGGATGCTTTGTCTCGAGTACATGAATGCCTGATTGCTGGTGTTCCAACCCCAAGGTTAAAACAAGAGGGGGGGGTATGTGACAGCAGGAAGGTAAAGTCACCTGGTTGCATCCAGGGGGGTAGGTATATTTCTCCCAGATTCAGGCTTTATGCCGACTTATACAACTAGGGAGAGAGTTGATGAAGCCCAGCTGAGGCTAGTGGGCTCATGGATGATTCATACCTCTAGGGAGAGTGCTGGGCGTCGTGCAGGCAGGGAGTTGATGAGACCAGCTGAAGCTTGTCAGCTCGTTTAAGGCCTCTATAAAAACTCCCAGATTCATTAGGTGTTTGCTCATGCCTGGACCCAGACCTGTGTGGACTGTCTAGGGAGAGTGAACCCCTGTGCGGTGAGACAAAGCCTGTGTGGCTATTTGTTTGGACATTTACTAAACCAGGGACTTAGGGACTAGGACAGCACCAGGCTGATCCCAGTTGTTAGTTTAGGAAACCTGCATGTTTAGTCAGAGGTCAAGCTGACCAGGATTTATTTTGTTTATGTTTCTTTTTGCTTTGCTGTGTTTTTGTCACTGTAAATAGAGAAATAAACCGCACCTTTTGATCTTGAAAACCACAACCTCCGTCTGCTGGGCCTGTTTTTGTGTGGGGAGCCCATCCAGGGGGTCACACACACCCGCTACCGAGCTAACCCCCTCACAATATATATAAATTTTCTCAGCCCAAGATCAGTTACAATAATTGCTGCATCTTTGTATTATCAGTCAAATGTTCTCAATTCAGTTGAACGGACTGCTTTCTCCTGGGGAGGAAAATGTGAATTTATGAAATTGTGTGAACAGAATGATTTGGGGTTGTTGGTCGCACTCTTCATGATGTTGAGGATAATTGGGAGGACAGATATGTATTGTTGGCGGTCTTTTTTGGATAACAGAATTTTCCTTTTTTTATTTTTTTTTATTAGTATTCATTTTCTTTCTTTTTTGTTGCTGGAGTATTTTTTTATTTTTTATTTATTGTCATTTTATGTTGGATAAAATATTCTCAGATGGTCATCCCATAATGCCTTGTACACACGATCGGAATTTCCGATGAAAAAAGTCAGACGGAGTTTCCGACCGCGTGTGGGCCCCATCGGACTTTTTTCCATCGGTTTTTAGAAATAGAACCATGTTTTATTTTTTTCCGATGGGAAAAAAAAAAACGATAGGAAATTCCGATCGTCTGTGGGGAAAAATCCATGCATGCTCAGAATCAAGTCGACGCATGCTCGGAAGCATCGAACTTAATTTTTCTCGGTTCGTCGTAGTGTTGTTGTACATTACCGCGTTCTTGACGGTCGGAATTTTGTCTGACAGTGTGTAGGCAAGACTGATGGAAGACAGCTTCATCGGAATTCCGACGGAAAATTCCATCGGATTTTATCCCATCGGAAATTCCGATCGTGTGTACAGGCAGGGCCGCCATCAGGGGGGTACAGGCAGTACACCTGTAAGGTGCTCGGAGGTCCCCAGGGCCCCGGATGGTAACCCCCCTTTTTTATGTATTTTTTTATGTATTTTTTTATTTATTTTTTGTAAGGGGCCCAGAGGCCCGGAGGTCCCCAGGGCCCCAGATGGCAACCCCCCCTTTTATTTTTTTATAAAAAACATTTTTTTTTTAAGGGGCCCGGAGGTCCCCGGGGCCCCGGATGGTAACCCCCCCCCTTTTTATGTGTTTTTTATTTACATTTTTTTTGTTTTTGTGAGGAGCACAGAGGTCCCCAGAGGCCCGAAGGTCCCAGGGGCCCCGGTTGGTAACCCCACTTTTTTATGTGTTTTTTATTTAATTTTTTTTGTGAGGGGCCCAGAGGTCCCCAGGGCCCTGGGTGGCAACCCCCTTTTTTTTTTTTTTTTATAAATACATATATATATATATATATTTTTTTTTTTATAGATTTTTTTTTCTTTATAAGGGGCCCAAAGGTCCCCAGAGGCCCGGAGGTCCCCAGGGCCCCGGATGGCAACCCCCCCTTTTTTTTTTTTGTTGTTCGTGGCCCCCCCTCCCCGGGCCCATGCTTGAAGCTGTGTAAGGGGCCCCAAAATCCCTGTGTACAGGGGCATAAGAGATGGAGGTTTTCGGCGAGGTTGTATGTGAATACGGGAATGAGTTTTTAGTCACTTGCCCAGAGGGGAGAAGTGAAGATATATAACGCTGTGTAGTCGCCCTAGGGTGACGTGCGGTCTAGCCACACAGCGAGTCTGACAACCGGTTGCTTCACATAGAACACTTGACTTTAACCTTTCGTACAATATTTTACCTGAGCTCTTTAAGAGCAGAAATTCACCTCCACGTTCTGACCAAGAGAGAACGAGACCAGGATATTCCGCACTGCCGGGGCAATTAACACTTTAATGAGCGTCTGGGCCGTAATGGCTCAATCATGATGGACTGACAGGTAGAACCTCCCACAACAAAAAAAGTGTAAGTATTTTTTTTTTTTTCTTGGAACAGACAAACGTATTACCTGTGTTACTGGATTCCATGTAAATCACGCTGCATACCTGTCTGCTGGACGCAACATGGTCGGTGCAACCAGGCTGCGGGTTCCAGACACTGAGGGGCTTTGGTGAGTCTGAGGACTGAATTTTCCCCCCCATTGTTTGTGATTGCCAGATATTATCGGGAGGACAGTGTAGCACGGGTATGGGCTGCACAGATAGCACTCATAGGGGGGGGGGGGGGGGTCATTCACTAAAGCCAATTGCAAAGGGCAGTTGCACTTATTTTCCCAGGAGCGTTGTGAATGAGGTGAAGCTGCATGATTGGGAATTCTTTACAAAGTGAAGCTCTGGGGGAAAATACAAAGCGCACAATCTAATTGCCTTTAGTAAATCAAATCCTGTAGTGTATGAAGGGATCCAATTGGGGAAGCTTTATACAAGGTTAGGGATCTTTAGGCTGGGTTCACACTGCTGCGAATTCAAAATTGCGTTTTTGCCGCAAATCTGTTGAGATTTTGCCGCGATTCGCGGCCGCGCTTTCAGGGAGTACCAGTCTATGGAGCTGGATTCGCATCCCACACGGATCAAACTCGCACAGAACCCTTTTTTCCCGCAGCTTAGATTCGCACCGCACTGATGTGAACGGCACTAATGGAAAACAATGTTATTTTAATGACTTGCGAATTTGAGAAATCGCAACGGCTCGAATTCGCAATAAAATTTGCAGCAGTGTGAGCCTAGCCTTACCGTCAGCCCAATCTCATTGGGTACTTTGAAAGTAGGAATCTTTATCCTGTTCTTTTAGCTTTAGTATTGTAACAAAAAAATACTTCATTTTTTTTTTCACACATTACATAACTCCAATCCCTCTTTTGATTGCTAAATGGACACCTTGGTTTATTTACAGACATCCAAAAATAATTATTTAGTTCTTTGGTACATTCATTCTTTTATTATTTATCTTCTATTTTACTTAACCTCCCTGGCGGTATGATTCTTTCTGGAATTATGTACCAAAAGCGGTACAATTATTTTGCATGAAAATTTGGTGTTATGTATTATAGGCCTGCGATTCTTAGTAATTACTTACTTAAACCTGAGCAAACCAGAGTCTAGTAAACATCCCGGGTATGATAAATATGAAACACAAAATTATAAATTATAATATAATGAATAACTATAAAAAATTATAAAAAATAGTAATCTAATTATAATAAAAATTATTCAATAATGTAATCAAATCAAAAACACTGAAATTTGCTCAGTTGCAGAATTGTCGCTGTCATTAGATTTAGTGTTTGATGACGAATTTCCCCACAAATCGCTATCGCTCAATTCTGCGAGTGATTCTAATTTATTATCGCTGCTTTCTAGCTGGTCTAAAACCACTTTTGGCATAAAGGGACACTTTTTAGTTGCTATGGACAATCTCCAGTTTACAGGCAGAAAGAACGATTTTTATTATATAAAACTGCATGCAGGACACGGGACAGACCACTAGGGACAAAGGGGGTGTGTAATTATTACATACAGTACTGTAATCTGCAAGATTACAGTATACTGTATGTATACTGTGTGTTTACCTTTTTGAATTTGCCGCCCAGTTCCGCTCCCATGCGCCGCTGCGGCTCGCAGGGAACGGAACTAGGAAGTCAGATGGGGTCGAAAGTGCCGACACTCGCCGGAGGTCTCGCTGGCGATCACAGCAGAGGACATCATCGCTGGATCGCCAGGAGAAGGTAAGGAAACTCCGCTGCGGGCTCTGCAATGTCTACCCCGAGCGTGACTCGGGGTTACCGATCCTAGCATAAAAAAACAACCCCGAGTCACGCTCGGGATTACCGCTAGGGAGGTTAATATTGATATAAACATACAGTCAGGTCCATAAATATAGGGACATCGACACAATTCTAATCTTTCTGGCTCTATACACCACCACAAGGGATTTGAAATGAACGGAACAACATGTGCTTTACCTGCAGACTTTCAGCTTCAATTTGATGGTATTTACAACCAAATCAAGTGAACGGTGTGGGAATTACAACAGTTTGTATATATGCCCCTCCCACTTTTTAAGGGACCAAAAGTAATGGGACAAATTAACAATCATCAATCAAACTTTCACTTTTTAATACTTGGTTGCAAATCCTTTGCAGTCTATTACAGCCTGAAGTGTGGAACGCGATGACGTCACCAGACGCCGAGTTTCATCCCTGGTGATGCTCTGCCAGGCCTCTACTGCAACTGT
This sequence comes from Rana muscosa, assembly GCA_029206835.1. Classification (NCBI taxonomy): domain Eukaryota; kingdom Metazoa; phylum Chordata; class Amphibia; order Anura; family Ranidae; genus Rana; species Rana muscosa. The sequence goes on from CM055128.1 coordinate 7,564,193, forward strand.
CTTCAGTTCCTGCTTGTTCTTGGGGCATTTTCCCTTCAATTTTGTCTTCAGCAAGCGAAATGCATGCTCAATCGGATTCAGGTCAGGTGATGACTTGGCCATTGCATAACATTCCACTTCTTTCCCTTAAAAAACTCTTTGGTTGCTTTCGCAGTATGCTTCGGGTCATTGTCCATCTGCACTGTGAAGCGCCGTCCAATGAGTTCTGAAGCATTTGGCTGAATATGAGCCGATAATAATATTCCCCAAAACACTTCAGAATTCATCCTGCTGCTTTTGTCAGCAGTCACATCATCAATAAATACAAGAGAACCAGTTCCATTGGCAGCCATACATGCCCACGCTATGACACTACCACCACCATGCTTCACAGATGAGGTGGTATGCTTTGGATCATGAGCAGTTCCTTTCCTTCTCCATACTCTTCTCTTCCCATCACTCTGGTACAAGTTGATCTCGGTCTCATCTGTCCATAGGATGTTCTTCCAGAACTGTGAAGGCTTTTTTACATGTTGTTTGGCAAACTCTAATCTGGCCTTCCTGTTTTTGAGGCTCACCAATGGTTTCCATCTTGTGGTGACCCCTCTGTATTCACTCTGGTGAAGTCTTCTCTTGATTGGTGACTTTGACAGACATACACCTACCTCCTGGAGAGTGTTCTTCATCTGACACACATACACCTACCTCCTGGAGAGTGTTCTTCATCTGACACACATACACCTACCTCCTGGAGAGTGTTCTTCATCTGACACACATACACCTACCTCCTGGAGAGTGTTCTTCATCTGACACACATACACCTACCTCCTGGAGAGTGTTCTTCATCTGACACACATACACCTACCTCCTGGAGAGTGTTCTTCATCTGACACACATACACCTACCTCCTGGAGAGTGTTCTTCATCTGACACACATACACCTACCTCCTGGAGAGTGTTCTTCATCTGACACACACACACACCTACCTCCTGGAGAGTGTTCTTCATCTGACACACATACACCTACCTCCTGGAGAGTGTTCTTCATCTGACACACATACACCTACCTCCTGGAGAGTGTTCTTCATCTGACACACATACACCTACCTCCTGGAGAGTGTTCTTCATCTGACACACACACACACCTACCTTCTGGAGAGTGTTCTTCATCTGACACACATACACCTACCTCCTGGAGAGTGCTCTTCATCTGACACACATACACCTACCTCCTGGAGAGTGTTCTTCATCTGACACACATACACCTACCTCCTGGAGAGTGTTCTTCATCTGACACACATACACCTACCTCCTGGAGAGTGTTCTTCATCTGACACACACACACACCTACCTTCTGGAGAGTGTTCTTCATCTGACACACATACACCTACCTCCTGGAGAGTGTTCTTCATCTGACACACATACACCTACCTCCTGGAGAGTGTTCTTCATCTGACACACATACACCTACCTCCTGGAGAGTGTTCTTCATCTGACACACATACACCTACCTCCTGGAGAGTGTTCTTCATCTGACACACATACACCTACCTCCTGGAGAGTGTTCTTCATCTGACACACATACACTTACCTCCTAGAGAGTGTTCTTCATCTGACACACATACACCTACCTCCTGGAGAGTGTTCTTCATCTGACACACATACACCTACCTCCTGGAGAGTGTTCTTCATCTGACACACATTCACCTACCTCCTGGAGAGTGTTCTTCATCTGACACACATACACCTACCTCCCGGAGAGTGTTCTTCATTGTGACACACATCCACCTACCTCCCGGAGAGTGTTCTTCATCGTGACACACATCCACCTACCTCCTGGAGAGTGTTCTTCATCTGACACACATACACTTACCTCCTGGAGAGTGTTCTTCATCTGACACACATACACCTACCTCCTGGAGAGTGTTCTTCATCTGACACACATACACTTACCTCCTGGAGAGTGTTCTTCATCGTGACACACATCCACCTACCTCCTGGAGAGTGTTCTTCATCTGACACACATACACTTACCTCCTGGAGAGTGTTCTTCATCTGACACACATACACCTACCTCCTGGAGAGTGTTCTTCATCTGACACACATACACTTACCTCCTGGAGAGTGTTCTTCATCTGACACACATACATCTACCTCCTGGAGAGTGTTCTTCATCTGACACACATACACCTACCTCCTGGAGAGTGTTCTTCATCTGACACACATACACTTACCTCCTGGAGAGTGTTCTTCATCTGACACACATACACCTACCTCCTGGAGAGTGTTCTTCATCTGACACACATACACCTACCTCCTGGAGAGTGTTCTTCATCTGACACACATACACCTACCTCCTGGAGAGTGTTCTTCATCTGACACACATACACCTACCTCCTGGAGAGTGTTCTTCATCTGACACACATACACCTACCTCCTGGAGAGTGTTCTTCATCTGACAGACATACACCTACCTCCCGGAGAGTGTTCTTCATGTGACACACATACACTTACCTCCTGGAGAGTGTTCTTCATCTGACACACATACACCTACCTCCTGGAGAGTGTTCTTCATCTGACACACATACACCTACCTCCTGGAGAGTGTTCTTCATCTGACACACATACACCTACCTCCCGGAGAGTGTTCTTCATCTGACACACATACACCTACCTCCTGGAGAGTGTTCTTCATCTGACACACATACACCTACCTCCTGGAGAGTGTTCTTCATCTGACACACATACACCTACCTCCTGGAGAGTGTTCTTCATCTGACACACATACACCTACCTCCTGGAGAGTGTTCTTCATCGTGACACACATCCACCTACCTCCTGGAGAGTGTTCTTCATCTGACACACATACACCTTTTCTTCACCAGGGAAAGAATTCTTCGCTCATCCACCACAGTTGTTTTCCGTGGACTTCCGGGTCTTTTGGTGTTGCTGAGCTCACCGGGGCGTTTTTTCTTTTTAAGGATGTTCCAAACAGTTGATTTGGCCCCACCTAATGTTTTTGCTATCTCTCTGATGGGTTTGTTTTTTCAGCCTAATGATGGCTTGCTTCACTGATAGTGACAGCCCTTTGGATCTCATATTGAGAGTTGACAGCAACAGATTCCAAATGCAAATAGCACACTTGAAATGAACTCTGGACCTTTTATCTGCTCCTTGTAAATGGGATAATGAGGGAATAACACACACCTGGCCATGGAACAGCTGAGCAGCCAACTGTCCCATTACTTTTGGTCCCTTAAAAAGTGGGAGGCACATATACAAACTGTTGTAATTCCTACACCGTTCACCTGATTTGGATGTAAATTCCCTCAAATTAAAGCTGAAAGTCTGCAGCTGAAGCACATCTTGTTTGTTTCATTTCAAATCCGTTGTGGTGGTGTATAGAGCCAAAAAGATTAGAATTGTGTCGATGTCCCAATATTTATGGACCTGACTGTATTTATTGTATCATAATTATTTTATTTACTCTTGGAAGTAATTGCATGTATTATTGTTACTTCTATATCATCTGTCTATGTCATTTTTTTATTATAATTGTACAATAAAAAGTTTGTAAACAAAAAGAAAACAAAAAAAAAAAAAACTTTTTTTTTTTAATTTTCTTTAATTGTGAAGTTGGCAGCGGTTCAATCAATGTTTCCCATTTGTTATAGATGCCAAGTGTTCCAGGTTTGCCCGGTGGACCCACATCTATGTGCTCTGTTCTGGTAATGCTGTGTCCTGGCATCACAGTATCACCTTTATTTGAGTTACTGAGCATGCGCAGGAGCTCGAAAAAAGGTATTACTGAGGGTAAAAGGGCAGTGAGTGGGCAGTTTCTGCATAATTAGGGGAGAGCAATAATTCTAGTTCCAAGGCTCCATGTTTAATTCTAAAATGGTGACCTCTAAGGGCTTTTAAGGCGTCGCCATTGGACAATTTTTATGTACCGTAGCGTGTCGCCATTTCGCAGGCGTGCACAATTTTTTAAAATTTTGACATATTTACATCTCTTTACTGGATCATCTTTTCATATTTTACAAAAAAAAATTGGTGTTCTATAGCGTTTGGGTGTACTAAAATTCAAATAAAAAGTGTATTATTTCCTGAAAATGTGCGACATAAAAAATTGCAACAACCAGCATTTTGTTCTCCAGGGCTTCTTCCATTGGAAAATCTATAATGTTTGGGGGGTGGGGGGGGGGGTGGGGTTTAAGGATTTTTTATATTTTTTGGGGGAAAAAATGCTGATATTAACATTGTTAGTAAAATTAACAAACAAATGCGCAAACCACAATACAAACAAAAAACAGTGAAAAAATATAAGCAGCAGCCAACATTCAAATGTTTTCCCCACATAATACTGAATAAAAATAAATATATATATATGTGGCGCTACCTTCAAAGTGCTTAATATAGTGCTGCAAAATGAGTGAACACAGCAAAAGCTTTAACAAATAGGGCATGCATAACAAATAAAGATGTGAAGCCTCTGGGCAGTGATTCCGAATCTACAATATTCATGATCTAATAACACAAATAAAGAAATATAGAACATACAGTACTTAAACAATAAGGAAACAGAATAACATATTTATTTGCTTTATTAGATCATGCAGATTGACCTTTTACAGCACTGTGTAGATTCGGAATCACTGCCCAGAGGTTTCAGATCTTTATTTGTTATGTATGTCCTATTTATTAAAGCTTTTGCTGATTTTAACATGTATGCAAAATGTTTCAAAATTGGGCCAAATTTTTTTTTTTTTTTTATTATTATTTTTTTCTTTCTCTCTTATTTTTTTAATTATTATTTTAAATATACTTAAATATAAATATACTAAAAGTAGAACTATATGCAAAACTTTTTTTTTTTTTTTTTTTCATTTTGGATAGAGCAAGGGAGGGTTATAACCAGGGGCGGTGCCCGTCTATTAAGGGCGCACGGGCGCCGCCTCCTCTGTCCATGTGTCCAGCCCCTTTCAGGACGCCGAGCAGATGGACTCCAATGCGGGGGGACGGGGGTGTTTTTTTTTTTTTTAAGCATGTGATTAGAGCCAGAGGAAAGGGGGGAGGTGCCCCCAGCTGCTTGCATAGCTCCCAACTGTCCCTGATTTTGAGGGACTGTCTCGGATTTGGAGCAATGTCCCTCATTCCTCTTCATTTTTCCCTCATTTTGGTCTGATCTATATATATAAAATGCACTTTTTATCTATCAAAAAGTGTTTCCCAGAGCTTAATCTTTCATTCATATTCTAAGTTGCGGCATTTGTAAATTTTAAAAGCCAATATAAAGGAATAGTAGTGGTAAAAAAAAAAGTCCTTGTGGATTTAATTAACTTTTTTTTTGGTTAATTCTCCTTTTTAAGAGGGTGTGTCAGGGGGCGTGTCCTATGCCTACGTACGTTTTCAAGTAGGTGTCCTTCATTCCCATCTCAAAATATTGGGAGGTATGTGCTTGGGATGGGGGGGTGTGGTTGTTTGCCCCCCCCCCCCCTCAAAAAAAAAGAAAAAGCACCAACCGCCGCTGGTAATAACCACTGTGAGATTTGCTTTCACCATCTGGGTCCCTTTTGCGGAGATTTCCCTTCACTTCCTGTCCCATAGCCAAACAGGAAGTGAGAGGAAATCTCTGCAAATTAAGGGAATTCCTTGGGGATCCTAGTGACCCCATTGGAAGATTTCCCCTCTCTTACTTTTCTGGGAACAACCCAAAATTTGGGATTTTCTTTTACTTTTGCTGCTTTTAAATGTAATAGTAAACAGGACAAATCGAGAAGGGTAAGTCTCCCTAATGGGGACACAGACAGCAATAAAAGCTGACAGGGGGTCTAATCCCTCTCCACACTGTCCAACACTTAAAAAATAAATAAAAAAATGTTGCCTTTAGTTATCCTTTATGCTCCTATGAGCTCCACTGTATATTTCTATGTTCTATGTTGTGAATTTTATTGTTTTTTGTTTTTTCTTCCTGTAAATTTATATGATGAAAATTTCAAAAATGATATATTATTAAAAAATAAAAATGGGCCGGAGTGACAAGCAGTTAAAACGTCTCTGATTGGCATACATGCCAACTGTCCCAGGCTGACCTAACAGTCCCACATCTCTGTGCTCTGTTCCGGTGATGCTGTGTCCTGGGCTGTGTCCTGGAATCACAGCATGTTCTTTTAATTACTGAGCATGTGCAGTAACTCAAATTTAATTACTGAAGGTATCACGGCCATAAGTGGTCAGTTTCTGCACAATTAGAGGCGTGAAGCAGTGCCGGGACAAGATTATCCAGGGAAAAGATTCCAAATCGAGCCCCCCCCCCCCCCTTCATTTAGTGCAAGCTTATGAGGAGGAGGGGGAGAGAGCACAGCCTGCACCTCATCCCAGCTCTCTCCTCCACTCCTTGCTGCTTCCAGGGCTGACAGAAGTAGTGATGCTACTGGTCACTACTCCTAGTAGAAGGAACTTGCCGTGCCCCCATCCCTACAATACACGCTGCGCCCAGGGCAGCCTCCCCCTCCACCCACCCCTTGTCCCGGCCCTGATGTGAAGTAGGAAATGTTTAAATCCCTCCCAGATGCCAACTGTCCCAGGCTCGCCTAACCGTCCCACATGTCTGTGCTCTGTTCCGGTGATGCTGTGTCCCGGGCTGTGTCCTGGAATCACAGCATCCTCTTTTGAGTTACTGAGCATGTGCAGTAACTCTAAAATTCAATTACTGAAGGTATCACGGCTATGAATGGGCAGTTTAGAGGTGTGAAGAAGGGCTGGGGCAAGATCATCCAGGGTAAAGATGCCAATTGTGCCCACCCACCCCCTTCATTAAATGCAAGCTTATGAGGAGAGGAGGGGGGCAGAGAGCACAGCCCGCACCTCCTCCCGGCTCTCTCCCTCCTCTGCTTGCTGTTTCCAGCACTGGGCTGACAAAAGTAATGATGCCGCTGTCACTACTCCTGTCGGTATTATAGTAGAAGGAACTTGGGCGCCCCCATCCCTATAATAGATTCTGCGCCCAGGGCAGCCGGCCCTTCTGCCCACCCCTTGTCACTGCCCTGGTGTGAAGTAGGAAATGTTTAAATGCCTCCCATTGGCATAGATGCCAACCGACAGTCCCGTATCCATGTGCTGTGTCCCCATGATGGCGTGCCTCAGGCTATGTCCAGGGATCACAGTATTACCCTTATTTGAGTTTACGGAGCCTGTGCAGTAACTCACAAAGAGTATGACAGCCGTGAGTAGGGAGTTCCTGGATAATTTAGGGGTGTAACCACCAAGATAGTGAGTGTCATCTGGGCAGGACCACCCACAAAGTAAGCAGGACCACCTGAAAGAGGGATGTGATATGTGTGGGCCGGAGCTCTCAGTATTCCAGGGACTGGGACACAGTTGTCGGCAATGAGGGGCTTTTCCCTTCACTTCCCGGAGTCATAGGAAATCCCTCCAGAGTTAGGAAAAGGACACCTGGAACAACTGTCACTGGAACAGGTGTCCCCATTGGAAGATTTCCCCACTATTCCTGTCCTGGTGACAACTGAAAATGGGTTGTCCAATCACTTCTTGTCTCGGTGACAGTGGTCTTCAGGAGAACTAGATTGTGAATCTACACATCTGGGACACAGACCGTAATAAAAACTCGGCAGATATGCTAACCCTTCCACACACCAATATAATTTCAACCAAAATCTTTTAAATCTGTAAAGATGGTTTCTGATTGGCTGCCGTCGTTGAATGTTGCATATTGCGTCTTGTTATATTGCGTGACTGTAAATCTTCATGGTGAGGTTGGTGGTCATCCATGGTTGGATCTGTAGAGTTGCCGTGTAGGTGCACCAGATTCTTTGTGATATGGGGATCTTGGTGTGGTAATGAGTAGGGTTTCACCAATACCGTTTTTTTATCGGAGAGTACGAGTACTGATTCCGAGTACTGGTACTCTGCGGTGCGATTTGCGTCAATACAATACATTCATGGGGTCCCGGAACTTCTCCTCCAGCCCTGTGAGAACCTCTAGCCTTGGTGTCCCAGTCTGCCGATGATGGCAAATCAGGGCCGCTGGAGGTGCTCACAGGGCTTGAGGAGATGTAGAGGTGGTCCGCCCCCAAGCTGACATCACTTCCGCCCTATACCCACCAGATCTCAGAACTTCTCCAACCCTGTGAGAACCTCTAGCCTTGGTGTCCCAGTCTGCCGATGATAGCAAATCAGGGCCGCTGGAGGTGCTCACAGGGCTTGAGGAGATGTAGAGGTGGTCCGCCCCCAAGCTGACATCACTTCCGCCCTATACCCACCGGGTCTCGAAACTTCTCCTCCGGCCCTGTGAGCACCTCCAGCCTTGGTGTCCCGGTCTGCCGATGATAGCAAATCAGGGCCGCTGGAGGTGCTCACAGGGCTTGAGGAGATGTAGAGGTGGTCCGCCCCCAAGCTGACATCACTTCCGCCCTATACCCACCGGGTCTCGAAACTTCTCCTCCGGCCCTGTGAGCACCTCCAGCCTTGGTGTCCCAGTCTGCCGATGATGGCAAATCAGGGCCGCTGGAGGTGCTCACAGGGCTTGAGGAGATGTAGAGGTGGTCCGCCCCCAAGCTGACATCACTTCCACCCAATACCCACCGGGTCTCGAAACTTCTCCTCCGGCCCTGTGAGAACCTCTAGCCTTGGTGTCCCAGTCTGCCGATGATAGCAAATCAGGGCCGCTGGAGGTGCTCACAGGGCTTGAGGAGATGTAGAGGTGGTCCGCCCCCAAGCTGACATCACTTCCACCCTATACCCACCGGGTCTCGAAACTTCTCCTCCAGCCCTGTGAGCACCTCCAGCCTTGGTGTCCCAGTCTGCGGATGATAGCAAATCAGGGCCGCTGGAGGTGCTCACAGGGCTTGAGGAGATGTAGAGGTGGTCCGCCCCCAAGCTGACATCACTTCCGCCCTATACCCACCGGGTCTCGAAACTTCTCCTCCGGCCCTGTGAGAACCTCTAGCCTTGGTGTCCCAGTCTGCCGATGATGGCAAATCAGGGCCGCTGGAGGTGCTCACAGGGCTTGAGGAGATGTAGAGGTGGTCCACCCCCAAGCTGACATCACTTCCGCCCTATACCCACCGGGTCTTGGAACTTCTCCTCCAGCCCTGTGAGAACCTCTAGCCTTGGTGTCCCAGTCTGCCGATGATAGCAAATCAGGGCCGCTGGAGGTGCTCACAGGGCTTGAGGAGATGTAGAGGCGGTCCGCCCCCAAGCTGACATCACTTCCGCCCTATACCCACCGGGTCTTGGAACTTCTCCTCCGGCCCTGTGAGAACCTCCAGCCTTGGTGTCCCAGTCTGCGGATGATAGCAAATCAGGGCCGCTGGAGGTGCTCACAGGGCTTGAGGAGATGTAGAGGTGGTCCGCCCCCAAGCTGACATCACTTCCGCCCTATACCCACCGGGTCTCGAAACTTCTCCTCCGGCCCTGTGAGAACCTCTAGCCTTGGTGTCCCAGTCTGCCGATGATGGCAAATCAGGGCCGCTGGAGGTGCTCACAGGGCTTGAGGAGATGTAGAGGTGGTCCACCCCCAAGCTGACATCACTTCCGCCCTATACCCACCGGGTCTTGGAACTTCTCCTCCAGCCCTGTGAGAACCTCTAGCCTTGGTGTCCCAGTCTGCCGATGATAGCAAATCAGGGCCGCTGGAGGTGCTCACAGGGCTTGAGGAGATGTAGAGGCGGTCCGCCCCCAAGCTGACATCACTTCCGCCCTATACCCACCGGGTCTTGGAACTTCTCCTCCGGCCCTGTGAGAACCTCTAGCCTTGGTGTCCCAGTCTGCCGATGATGGCAAATCAGGGCCGCTGGAGGTGCTCACAGGGCTTGAGGAGATGTAGAGGTGGTCCGTCCCCAAGCTGACATCACTTCCACCCTATACCCACCGGGTCTCGAAACTTCTCCTCCGGCCCTGTGAGAACCTCTAGCCTTGGTGTCCCAGTCTGCCGATGATAGCAAATCAGGGCCGCTGGAGGTGCTCACAGGGCTTGAGGAGATGTAGAGGTGGTCCGCCCCCAAGCTGACATCACTTCCACCCTATACCCACCGGGTCTCGAAACTTCTCCTCCAGCCCTGTGAGCACCTCCAGCCTTGGTGTCCCAGTCTGCGGATGATAGCAAATCAGGGCCGCTGGAGGTGCTCACAGGGCTTGAGGAGATGTAGAGGTGGTCCGCCCCCAAGCTGACATCACTTCCGCCCTATACCCACCGGGTCTCGAAACTTCTCCTCCGGCCCTGTGAGAACCTCTAGCCTTGGTGTCCCAGTCTGCCGATGATGGCAAATCAGGGCCGCTGGAGGTGCTCACAGGGCTTGAGGAGATGTAGAGGTGGTCCACCCCCAAGCTGACATCACTTCCGCCCTATACCCACCGGGTCTTGGAACTTCTCCTCCAGCCCTGTGAGAACCTCTAGCCTTGGTGTCCCAGTCTGCCGATGATAGCAAATCAGGGCCGCTGGAGGTGCTCACAGGGCTTGAGGAGATGTAGAGGCGGTCCGCCCCCAAGCTGACATCACTTCCGCCCTATACCCACCGGGTCTTGGAACTTCTCCTCCGGCCCTGTGAGAACCTCTAGCCTTGGTGTCCCAGTCTGCCGATGATGGCAAATCAGGGCCGCTGGAGGTGCTCACAGGGCTTGAGGAGATGTAGAGGTGGTCCGCCCCCAAGCTGACATCACTTCCGCCCTATACCCACCGGGTCTCGAAACTTCTCCTCCGGCCCTGTGAGAACCTCTAGCCTTGGTGTCCCAGTCTGCCGATGATGGCAAATCAGGGCCGCTGGAGGTGCTCACAGGGCTTGAGGAGATGTAGAGGTGGTCCACCCCCAAGCTGACATCACTTCCGCCCTATACCCACCGGGTCTTGGAACTTCTCCTCCAGCCCTGTGAGAACCTCTAGCCTTGGTGTCCCAGTCTGCCGATGATAGCAAATCAGGGCCGCTGGAGGTGCTCACAGGGCTTGAGGAGATGTAGAGGCGGTCCACCCCCAAGCTGAAATCACTTCCGCCCTATACCCACCGGGTCTTGGAACTTCTCCTCCAGCCCTGTGAGAACCTCTAGCCTTGGTGTCCCAGTCTGCCGATGATAGCAAATCAGGGCCACTGGAGGTGCTCATAGGCCTGGAGGTGAAGTTTCAGGACCCCTGAGTATAGAGTGGAAGTGATGTCAGCTTGGGGGGGCGGACCGCCTCTACATCTCCTCCAGCCCTGTGAGCACCTCCAGCGGCCGTGATTTGCTATCATCGGCGGACCGGAACACCTATGTAGATTATTTTGCATGTAGACGGATATTTACTGCGAATTCTAAAAAATTTTTAAACTGCTTACTAGATGGAGCTTCAATCCCTTTCTATACACACACAGGAACAGCAGGGGAAATCACATGCGATTCTTTGCAGTCCAATTTGCACCCATTCATTTTGTATTGACGCAATTCGCACCGCAAAGTGTAATTTCTGTCTGCTACCTCCTTCCTCTGCTTTTCCTGAATCAAGAGATAAATGGTGACAGGGGAGGGAGCTCCAGCACGCAGCCTGTGATTGACAGCCTCAGATCTGTTCCTGTGTGCTGTTTGGAAGGGGGGGGTCCTTTCCCCCCAAATCAACTCTCAGAGCTCTCTTCACTGAGCTCTGCAGAGTGTAACTTCAGCTCTCCTCCGACCCCTGCTTTCTGACAGCTCAGACAAGCTTTATAAGGACTTTGAATGGAGGGAAAGCTGCTACAGATAAACAGGTGCAACTTATGTAAGAGGATTTGTTTCACACGATCGGAATTTCCATTTGAAAAACCTTGGATGGTTTTTCCGACGGAATTCCGCTCAAGCTTGGCTTGCATACACACGGTCACACAAAGGTTCTCTGAAATTTCGACCGTCAAGAACGCGGTGAGGTACAACACTACGACAAGGCGAGAAAATGAAGTTCAATGCTTCCGAGCATGCGTCAAATTGTTTCCGAGCATGCGTAGGAATTTTGCACGTCAGAATTGCTACAGACGATCAGAATTTCCCATAGGAACTTTTTCCGTCTGAAAAATAGAGAACCTGCTCTCAATCTTTTCTTGGCGGAAATTCCGACAGCAAAAGTCCGATGGAGCCTACACACGGTCGGAATTTCCGACAAAAAGCGACTTTTCCGATCGTGTGTACGCGGCATTAGTGTATCACCTTTTTTTCTAGTTATACTTTTTTTTTTTTTACTATTTATATTTCTATTTATTATTATTATTGTTATTTTTCTATCTCTACTTCTATTGTCATATATTATTTTAACTATCTTACTTTTTTTAATATATATATTAGGGCTGTGGAAATTAACTATTAATTCCTCGATTAATCGATTAATTGCTTTGATCGATCAAAATTCTTTCGGCTTGCCGTGTCCATCTGAATGGCTCCTTTGCTGTGCCTTCATATCTGCATGCCGGCGGGACCTTAATATCTGCCACACGCAAGGGCTGTTACACTTCCCTCTATCACTTCCCTCTATCAACCTGGGATTCTACAGCCATCCACTGGGAGTTGTGATCGTTCCCTTCACGGGACGTCTACATGCCGACGGATTGATGTTAACCCCTCCTCATCTGGATTCAGCAGTGGTATCGTTGTACACATTTTTATACCAGTATCATACTTAGATACATGTTTTTATGACTGCTTTTGCTACCATAGATTTTATCTCCAGTGCAATATTTATTTTGTTACCTACTTTGTTATCCTGCTATCGATTTTTCCAGTGGTTGGGAGCTGCACTGGGAATCCACCTGCAAGGAGATCAGCTAAAAGTAGTTGGATATCTATGTGCGTTATAATTAATGGAAATTAATCGATTAATCGATTAAAAAAAAAAGTCGATTAATCGAACACGAAAATTTTAATCAGTAACAGCCCTAATTTATATACATTTTTCTTGTATTAATAAATATATATATATATATATATATATATATATATATATGTGTGTGTATTTATACATATGTGTATGTATATATATATATATATATATATATATATATATATATATATTGTGACAGCAGGAAGGTAAAGTCACCTGGTTGCATCCAGGGGGGTAGATATATTTCGCCCAGATTCAGGCTTTACGCTGACTTATACAGCTAGGTGGAGAGTTGTATAAGCCCAGCTGAGACTAGTGGGCTCATTGATGACTCATACCTCTAGGGAGAGGGCTGGGCGTCGTGCAGACAGGGAGTTGATGAGGCCAGCTGAAGCTTGTCAGCTCATTTAGGCCTCTATAAAAAACTCCCAGATTCATTAGATGTTAGCTCATGCCTGGAAGCAGACCTGTGTGGACTGTCTAGGGAGAGTGAACCCCTGTGCGGTGAGAGAAAGCCTGTGTGGCTATATTTTGCTTGGACATTTAAAACCAGGGACTAGGACAGCACTAGGCTGATCCCAGTCGTTAGTTAGGAAACCTGTAAGTTTAGTCAGAGGTCAAGTTGACCAGGATTTATTTTGTTTATGTTTTTTTTGCCTTGCTGTGTTTTTGTCACTGTAAATAGAAAATAAACCGCACCTTTTTGATTTTGAAAACCACAACCTCCGTCTGCTGGGCCTGTTTTGGGTGGGGAGCCCATCCCGGGGGTCACACATACCCGCTGCCGAGCTAGCCCCCTCACAGTTGGTGGAGAACCAGTGGCAGTTTTTTTTTTAAGCCAGCATGGAGGAGATACTGAAACAGCTGGCTCTAGCAAATGCCAATCAACAGCAGACAAATGCAGGTTTGCAAAGGAGCCTTGCAGCCCAGCAGCAAGCTCATCAACAGAGCCTTGCAACTTTACAACAGAGTCTGGAGGCTCAGCAACAAGCCCAACAGCAATCTGAGGCCCGCTTCATAGACCTGTTGCAGAAGCAAGAGCAGAGACTACAACAACAGATGGAAGCAGTAATGCAGCAACGTCCGCAGACCAGTGAGGAAAGCCGTCCCACTAATACCGCGTCCTTTGGGGTGAGTCGTTTATTGACAAAAATGACTGGAGAGGATGATCCAGAGGTATTTTTGACCACATTTGAAAGGACCGCTGAAAGAGAAAAGTGGCCTGAGGAGCAGTGGGCTGGACTAGTGGCTCCTCTGTTAACTGGTGAATCGCAGAAAGCTTACTATGACCTAGAGCCTAACCAAGCAAAAGACTATGTGATGCTAAAAGCTGAAATATTGGCAAGGCTGGGTGTCACCCTGGCTGTCCGGGCTCAGCGTGTGCATAACTGGACTTTCCAGCTTGGAAAACCCCCCAGGTCTCAAATGTATGATCTCATTCACCTGAGCAGAAAGTGGCTACAGCCAGAGACTTTGTCCGCACCAAAGATTGTGGAACGTGTTGTAATGGATCGGTTTTTGAGAGCTCTTCCTACTGCCATCCAAAAGTGGGTAAGCCATGGAGACCCAGAGACGGCCGATGGTCTTGTGGATCGTGTGGAGAAATACTTGGCTACAGAGAACCTGACGGCCTCTTCCAGAGACACTCGGACTTTCCACCCTAAGACCAGACCATCCCCAGGGGCGGATAAGAGGATTCCAAGGGGTGAGGGTGGAGAGAGTGAGAGGGTGGGAGCTCTACCCCAAGTTTGGCGAGAACAGCCTGGGAAATCAGCGGCTCAAGAGGCCGCAAGAAGGATCGTTTGCTACCGCTGCCGGCAAGCGGGACATATTGCAGCAAATTGCCCGGTTGTGGAGGAACCCATGCAGTGTGACTTTCTGACGGGCAGACGTCAGTCGCTGTGTGCGACAGTCGCATGCACTGCCATTCGGGGAACTGAGAAACATTTATGCAAAATGTGTATTAATGGTAGAAATGTTGTGGTATTGCTGGATTCAGGTAGCCTTGTGACCCTGATAAAGGCTGAGTTAGTTAAAACAGAGGTCTCTGGGAATAGCAAGGTAGCCGTTATTTGTGTGCATGGGGACACCCGAGAGTATCCAGTGACTACGGTGTGTTTCGAGACCCCCAAAGGTACCCTCTCTCATCCAGTGGGCTTAGTATCTCAGTTACCGCATGACGCCATTGTGGGAAGGGATTTTCCGAAGTTCTGGGAACTGTGGGATGATCCTGAGCCCCCCACTGGTGCCCCTATGTACCAGGAATGTGATAGCCAGAACTCCCCTGAGAGTGGTGAGGACTCTCCGGAATTTCCCTTGTCAGTATTGGCAGGGGAGACTCAAGAAACTGGAGAGGAGCCCACCTCCTCAGACGAAAACCTACCGTCTGTGGAGTTTTCTGATCTTGAGGTTCACAGGGAAAACTTTGCCACAGAACAGTTGAAAGACCCCGCCCTAATAAAGGCACGGGAAAACGTAGTGAAAATAGATGGCGAGTTAGTGAACCCAGATAATACTGGCACTTACCCATACTTCAGCGTAGAGAAGGACCTACTGTATCGGGTGGCAAAAAGGGCAGAAGAAACCGTTGAGCAGCTTGTGGTGCCCAAACCTTACAGGAAGTTGGTGTTGGAGTTGGCCCATGGGCACATTCTTGGAGGTCATCTGGGGACAGAGAAAACCCGAGAGAGGGTATTACAGAGATTCTATTGGCCTGGGGTGATGAAGGACATAGAAAATTATTGTTCCTCCTGCCCTGTGTGTCAGAGGTCGGCCCCGATGCCACATTTCCGTAGCCCGCTGGTCCCTCTACCCATCATTGAGGTCCCGTTTGAGAGAATCGCAATGGATTTGGTAGGTCCTATAATCAAGTCCGCTAGGGGGCACCAGTACATATTGGTTATAATGGACTATGCCACCCGTTATCCAGAAGCGATCCCTCTCAGAAATACCTCGGCCAAAACCATAGCCAAAGAGCTATCTCTTGTTTTTAGCCGGGTGGGTATTTGTAAAGAACTGCTTACGGACCAAGGTACACCCTTTATGTCCCGGGTTATGAAAGAGCTGTGTAAATTGTTCAAAGTGACGCAATTGCGTACATCTGTGTATCACCCCCAAACCGATGGGCTGGTTGAAAGATTCAACAAAACCCTAAAACAAATGTTGAAGAAAGTGGTGGATAGAGATGGAAGGGATTGGGACTGTCTACTTCCTTATTTGATGTTTGCTATTAGGGAGGTGCCCCAATCCTCTACGGGATTCTCCCCCTTTGAGTTACTGTATGGGAGACACCCAAGAGGGCTGTTGGATATTGCCAAGGAAACTTGGGAAAGTGAGAGTTCTCCCCACAGGAGTGTGATTGAGCATGTCGCCCTGATGCAAGATCGAATTGCACAGGTAATGCCCATCGTGAAGGAACATTTGGCCCAAGCGCAGTTGGCACAGCAGAGAGTGTACAACCGTGGAGCCAAGACCCGTACCTTTTCCCCGGGGGATAGGATATTGGTACTTGTCCCTACGGTTGAAAGTAAATTCCTTGCCAAATGGCAAGGCCCCTACGAGATAATGGAAAAAGTGAGCGAAGTGAATTACAAGGTCAGACAACCAGGAAGGCGAAAGCCCGAACAGATCTATCACGTTAATCTGTTGAAAGCCTGGAGGGATAGAGAGTCCCTAGTCGCAGACACTTGGTCACCAGCTCAAACTGGTTGCGTGATTCCTGAGGTTGGAATCGCAGCCACCTTGTCACAACCCCAACAACAGGAGGTTAAGGAGTTTGTACTTCGCAACAAGGAGGTATTCTCTGAGCTGCCGGGACAAACATCTGGGGTAGAGCATGACATTATTACCCCGCCCGGTGAAAGGGTGAAGTTAAAACCCTATCGGATCCCAGAGGCCCGACGGGAGGCAATACGGGAGGAAGTACAGAGAATGCTGAACTTAGGGGTGATAGAGGAGTCCCAAAGTGATTGGTCTAGTCCCATTGTGTTGGTGCCTAAACCGGATGGGAGCTGGCGATTTTGTAACGATTTTCGTCAGTTGAACAAAGTTACAAAATTTGACACCTACCCCATGCCACGTATAGATGAGTTGATCGACCGGCTGGGAACAGCCCGATACATGACGACTCTTGACCTCACAAAAGGGTATTGGCAAATCCCCCTGGCCAAGTCGGCCAAAGAGAAAACCGCATTTGTAACCCCAGACGGGGCGTTCCAATATAAAAGAATGCCGTTCGGGTTACAGAATGCGCCGGCCACATTCCAGCGGAAAATGGACCAGATGCTGAGGCCCCATCGGAAGTATGCTGCGGCTTACCTGGATGACATAATTGTCCATAGCACAGATTGGGCCTCACATCTGCCAAAAGTGCAAGCAGTCCTGGACTCTGTTCGGGAAGCAGGGTTTACGGCTAACCCCAAGAAGTGTACCATTGGGCAGGAGGAGGCCAAATATCTTGGGTACACCATTGGGAGGGGAGTAATAAAACCCCAACTCAACAAAGTCGAGGCCATCCAGAGTTGGCCACGTCCCAACAGCAAGAAGCAGGTACGAGCCTTTCTGGGAATCGCTGGGTATTATCGGCGATTCATTCCCCACTTTGCTTCTAAGGCTGTGCCCCTAACCAACCTGACGAAGGGGAAAGGGTCGGTCATGATTAAATGGACCCCCGAGGCTGAGGCAGCATTCCAATTCTTGAAACAAGCCTTATGTAGCCAGCCAGTGTTGTACTCACCCGACTTCTCTAAAGACTTTGTCGTACAAAGTGATGCGTCAGATGTGGGGTTAGGAGCAGTATTGTCCCAGGTCTGGAACGGGGAAGAGCACCCAGTCATTTACCTCAGCAGGAAGTTGAAGTCCCATGAGGTAAATTACGCCACCGTTGAAAAGGAGTGTTTAGCGGTGAAGTGGGCTCTAGATTCCCTTCGGTACTACCTGCTAGGTAGGCACTTTGACATGGTTACGGATCACGCTCCGTTAAAGTGGATGGCTCAAAACAAGGAAACAAATAGAAGAGTGAATAGGTGGTTCCTGGCCCTCCAGGAATTCAACTTCACAGTAAAGCATCGCCCTGGCGTTCAAATGGGGAATGTGGATGCTTTGTCTCGAGTACATGAATGCCTGATTGCTGGTGTTCCAACCCCGAGGTTAAAACAAGAGGGGGGGGTATGTGACAGCAGGAAGGTAAAGTCACCTGGTTGCATCCAGGGGGGTAGATATATTTCGCCCAGATTCAGGCTTTACGCTGACTTATACAGCTAGGTGGAGAGTTGTATAAGCCCAGCTGAGACTAGTGGGCTCATTGATGACTCATACCTCTAGGGAGAGGGCTGGGCGTCGTGCAGACAGGGAGTTGATGAGGCCAGCTGAAGCTTGTCAGCTCATTTAGGCCTCTATAAAAAACTCCCAGATTCATTAGATGTTAGCTCATGCCTGGAAGCAGACCTGTGTGGACTGTCTAGGGAGAGTGAACCCCTGTGCGGTGAGAGAAAGCCTGTGTGGCTATATTTTGCTTGGACATTTAAAACCAGGGACTAGGACAGCACTAGGCTGATCCCAGTCGTTAGTTAGGAAACCTGTAAGTTTAGTCAGAGGTCAAGTTGACCAGGATTTATTTTGTTTATGTTTTTTTTGCCTTGCTGTGTTTTTGTCACTGTAAATAGAAAATAAACCGCACCTTTTTGATTTTGAAAACCACAACCTCCGTCTGCTGGGCCTGTTTTGGGTGGGGAGCCCATCCCGGGGGTCACACATACCCGCTGCCGAGCTAGCCCCCTCACAATATATATACACATATATATAATTTTTTATATATATATATATATATATATAATTTTATAAATATATATATATATATATATATATATATATATATATATTATTTATTTATAAAATTATCAACTGAGCCAACCAAATTTTTTCATTTTTTGTTTAATATTTTCCCATCAACATTTGAATAAATAACATGCTTAATTAGATGTCAACATTTGCAACCATGTTTTTTTTTTTTTTTTTTTGTCATTTTCAATTGTTACAAAGAAAAGAACAATTCTAACATTTTCAACCACAAGAGGTATACTTTTTTTTTTTTTTGCTGTTTTTGATGAGGTAAAATAAGAAAATTTGTCAAATTTTAGTGGGAATTGCTATATTTTTAAAACCTGAGAAATCCGCTTTTGTCCTCCACTTGGTATAATTTTACATTTCTTTATTAAAGATTTAGAAGAGAAAACAACGTGACGCAGACATGAATAGAATATCATTTTCAATTTAAACTACTTAAAAGATGGGCAGAAACCCGAAAGGGTTCAAAAATCTTTTTTCTTAACTGTTTAATTGCAGACAAGTTTGTGTTTTTTTTTAACCCTCCTTGTTTTCTGCACATTAAGAATAATAAAAAAAAAAAAAAAGCGCACACGTGTATAAACTTGTATGCACAGCGGACCACCGCTATGACCGCTCCCATTCAGTTTTTTTCTCTCTCTCTAAGGGGAAGTATCAGTTAATAAAGAAATAAAAAGATTTTCCCGAGTTGTTTAGCCGACATTAGACTTTGTTTTACCTCGAAAAAAAACGCATTTTCTGTCCACCTGCTCTTCTTGGAAGAGGGGTCATTCCAGTTCACCCGGATGATGTGAAAGTTACACCCCTCGAACAGGGCCGAGAATAAAACAAACCGCCGGTCCCCATATCAACAGAACAGTGACGTCCACCCATCCCGCGCAACACCCCATTCATCCGCCATTGTCCCCTCCCCCCCCCCCCCCCAATCCCGAGACAAAGTTGTCTGCTCGTCTTTTGTCAGATCGATATTAAAATAATTAAAGGGCCCTTTCAGCGTGGAGGAAGGTCAAATCACTTGGTTCTCCATCCGAGTCGGGTGGAATATTAATGGGTGGAGGGGAGAGGGGAGGGCATTCTGGAAATTTGCTCACAAAGGCTTAAAAATGGATTTACGGGTTGGCCGTAGGAGTTGAGGAGGTTGCCTCGGAATCTGAACGCAGAGGTCTGGGTTTTGGCACTTCCATGGCAATTTCGGCTGCAGAATGATTTTGGGATTTGGTGTTTACAAAACCCATGGGTTCCATTTAGCAAGGCAAAAAAAAAAAGGGGGGGGGTGGCCGATACCATTTTTAGTCTACCAGGGAGCCTTGAATATTTTTATTTTGGCGCTTGTATTTTCTACAATTTGTATTTTTCTTTTTTTTCTTGATGTAAAATTTGATAAATAGCTATCAATAAATATAAAGAATGCAAAAAAAAAATATAAAAAAAAAATGAGCTCTATTTAGTGACATAAAGAAAATATGGTGGATGACACCATTAGGCAGGGTGGAGAAAAAAACAATGATTTAAAAAATATATATATATATATATTTTTTTCGATTTTTATCACATTTATTAAGTGCTTTTGGAGTAAAAATCTATCTATTTTTTCAAGTTTTTCAATTTTTTTTTTTTCAAATATATATTTTTATGAATGCCCAACATGGGCTAAGACGATAGGAACAAACATACATGAAAGGGGGGGGGGGGGGACACTGTCAACATCATCACAAAGAGGGAGGAATAAAACAGGGTTCATGTACATTCTCAAAAGCGTTGGTGTATCCTATCGACAAGTACCACTATATTAGTTTTCTTTATAAGATACATTAATAATCTTGTTTATTCAGCATGAAATGGAGCTTAGTTATGTAGCATGAGGCTGTATATTCTGCAATATTTACAATTTTGGTAAACTTATTCAATGAATCCAAGCTCTGCATTTTGGGATTTGGTGTGCACAAATCAAGGCAAAAAAATACGGTGGCCGATACCATTTAGCCTTAAATATTCTTTTTATTTTGGCGTTTGTATTTTCTACAATTTGTATTTTTTTCTTGATGTAAAATTTGATTAAAAAAATAGCTATCCGTAAATATTTAGAATGCAAAAAATTTTTTTTAGTGACGTAAAGAAAATATGGTGGATGATACCATTAAGCCTACCAGGCAGCCTTGAATATTCTCGGTTATTTTTATTCTGGCGGTTGCATTTTCTGCACTTTTTTATTTTTTCTGAAAGTAAATTTTGATTAAAAACAATAGCTATCAATAAATATATAGAATGCAAAAAAAAAAAACCCCATGAGTTCCATTAAGCGACGTAAAGAAAATATGGAGGCCAATACCGTTTACCCTACCAGGCAGCCTTGAGTATTCTCTCTTGGTTAATTTTATTTTGGCGGTTGCATTTTGTACAAATTTTATTTTTATTTTTCCCCCTTTTTCTTGATGTAAAATTTGATTAAAAAAAATAACAATGATAAAATGTGTAAAAATAATAATATAAAAAATATATATATATTTATATCTAACTGTCTATGGCTAATTTAAGACTGCAGGATATATATAGATATTGTATGGTAACTGTACTGTCTGCACTCATGTTGTAAAGTGCTGCGCAGACTGTTGGCGCTATATAAATCCTGTATAATAATAATAATAATAATAATTTAAAAGTTCTATAAAATTATATTTATTATTATATGTATTACTATTATTTTAATTTAAATGTATCCTTCATAAACAAAAGTATTGTAACTTAAATGGTGTTTGTTGCAACAGTTATATAAAAATTATATATAAAAAAATATATTTTATAAAATTTATTATTTAAAAGTTATATAAAACTCACCGCACCTGACCTCAAACTAACTGGAGGAAAGTTCAAAACTAATCTTAGAAAGTATTATTTTACTGAAAGGGTAGTTGATGCTTGGAATAAACTACCAGCAGAGGTAGTGAGACAGTCAACAGTAAATGGCTTCAAACATGCTTGGGACAAACCTAGATCTATACTCAGACAATAAAGTAACGAAAAAAAATGGGCAGACTCGATTGGATTACTCTGTCTTTTTCTGCAGTCACTTTTCTATGTTTCTATGTTAATTTGTTGCACCAGTTCCAATAGTTAAATAATTATATATATATTTTTATTTTATAATTTAAAAGTTATATAGCATCCATAAATATATTGTCAATATTAAATTTATTATTAATTAAATTTATCCTTCATTAAAAAAAAAAAAAAAAAATTAAACTTAAATAGTGTTTGTTGCAACAGTTATATAACAATTATATAAAATGTTTCATTTTATAGAATGTATAATTTAAAAGTTATATAAAATTCATAAAATAATTATAAAGTTATTTGTATTATTATTATTATATGTGTTGTTATTATTTAAATGAATCCTTCATAAAAAAAAGTATTTTAACTTAAACGTGTGGTAAAAAGTGTTTCTATTATGACCTCAAACTAACTGGAGGAAAGTCCAGAACTAATCTTCTTTTTATAATTTAAAAGTTATATAAAATTCATAAATATATTCTTATTATTCAATTTATTATTAATTCAATTTATCCTTCATTAAAAAAAAAAAAAAGCATTTTAACTTAAATGGTGTTTGTTGCAACAGTTGTATAACAATTACCGGTATATAAAATGTTTTATTTTATAGAATGTATAATTTAAAAGTTATATAATTCATAAATTATTATTATTTGTATTATTATTTTTATGTGTTTCTTATTATTTGAATGTATCCATCATAAAAAAAGTATTTGAACTTAAACGTGTTAAAAGTGTGTTTAAAAAGTGTTTCTATCATGACCTTAAACTAACTGGAGGAAAGTTCAGAATTAATAAAATTATTATTATTTATATTATTATATATGTGTTACTTTTTTTTTTAAGAAGGATACATTTTAATAAAAATAACACATATAATAATAATAATAATATAAATAATAATAATATAAATAATAATAATTTTATTAATTCTATATAAACTTTAAAAATATTAGATTCGTTCTGAACTTTCCTCCAGTTACTTTGAGGTCATGATAGACACACTTTTTAACACACTTTTAACACCTTTAAGTTAAAATACTTTTTTTTTTAAGAAGGATACATTTTAATAAAAATATTTTAACTTAAATGTGTTTAAAGTGTGTTGAAAAGCTTTTTATCATGACCTCAAACTAACTGGAGGAAAGTTCAGATCTAATCTTCCTATTATAATTTAAAAGTTTTATATAAAATTCATAAATGTATTTTTATTATTAATTAAATTTATCCTTCATAAAAAAAAAAAAGTATTTTAAATTAAATGGTGGTTGTTGCAATTTTTTTATTTTTTATGTCACACAGTATTTCTGCAGGCGTTTATTACATTTTACATTTTTGTAAGCTCTAAGGAGCAGGGCCCTCTGATTCCTACTGTATTAAAGTGCATTGGATTTGTACTGTCTACCCTCAAGTTGTAAATTGTTGGTGCTATATATAAATCCTGTATAATAATAATAATAATTAAATTTTCAGGACACAAAAACACTTAAATGCATTTTTTTTACAGACAAGCACAATTTAATACTTTTTCTGGTAAAGTATAAAAAGAGGACTTTGCATCAATAGATACTAAACATGTCCAGGTGTAACATTGCGCATACCTGCGAAAAGGCGACAAATTTGGCTTTTTATTTTATTTTATTGAAATTATTTTCTTTTTTACATTTTTCATTTGGCTTTATTGCCATCATAAGGGGATGGACAAGCTCCCTGGTGATAACTTTGGACAAGTGACAGGTCCTCTTTATGGAGACATCAGGGGTCCCCGATGTTTCCCTTAGGGGTCCCCGATGTCTCCCTTAGGGGTCCCCGATGTCTCCCTTAGGAGTCCCCGATGTTTCCCTTAGGAGTCCCCGATGTTTCCCTTAGGGGTCCCCGATGTCTTACTTAGGGGTCCCCGATGTTTCCCTTAGGGTCCCCGATGTCTCCCTTAGGGGTCCCCGATGTGTCCCTTAGGGGTCCTCGATGTCTCCCTTAGGGGTCCCCGATGTTTCCCTTAGGAGTCCCCGATGTTTCCCTTAGGGGTCCCCGATGTCTCCCTTAGGGGTCCCCGATGTGTCCCTTAGGGGTCCTCGATGTCTCCCTTAGGGGTCCCCGATGTTTCCCTTAGGAGTCCCTGATGTTTCCCTTAGGGGTCCCCGATGTTTCCCTTAGGGGTCCCCGATGTTTCCCTTAGGGGTCCCCGATGTCTCCCTTAGGAGTCCCCGATGTTTCCCTTAGGGGTCCCCGATGTTTCCCTTAGGGGTCCCCGATGTCTCCCTTAGGGGTCCCCGATGTTTCCCTTAGGAGTCCCCGATGTTTCCCTTAGGGGTCCCCGATGTCTTACTTAGGGGTCCCCGATGTCTCCCTTAGGGGTCCCCGATGTTTCCCTTAGGGGTCCCCGATGTCTCCCTTAGGGGTCCCCGATGTCTCCCTTAGGGGTCCCTGATGTCTCCCTTAGGAGTCCCCGATGTCTCCCTTAGGGGTCCCCGATGTTTCCCTTAGGAGTCCCCGATGTTTCCCTTAGGGGTCCCCGATGTCTTACTTAGGGGTCCCCGATGTTTCCCTTAGGGGTCCCCGATGTTTCCCTTAGGGGTCCCCGATGTCTCCCTTAGGAGTCCCCGATGTTTCCCTTAGGGGTCCCCGATGTTTCCCTTAGGGGTCCCCGATGTCTCCCTTAGGGGTCCCCGATGTCTCCCTTAGGGGTCCCCGATGTCTCCCTTAGGGGTCCCAGATGTTTCCCTTAGGGGTCCCCGATGTCTCCCTTGTCCTCCAAAGCAGCTAATAAAGCACAGATTGTGCTTGTTCACGTCACACCACATAGAGATCTTCAATCTGTAATTAGTGCTCCTTTTTCTGGCGTTGGTACGGTTCCCCCCCCCCGAAACCTCTGTTGCTGGGGAGACTCTGATGTTCATCCCACGCCACCCATTGGCCACACTGCATACATTCTCATCTCCGCAAATCCGCCGCGATCAATCATTATAGGACGCCAGGTAGTAAGGCAAAAGTGCGCACAATCCTCGCAGAGTATTGGATAATTCCATCCCTGCCTACACAAATTTCATATGAAGGTCCTGAAAATGTTTCGCCTGGACAAGAATTGCGTTTTTCTCTCCCCGCCCCCCCCCCTGCGCATGCGCAGATGTATTGCAGGGCTTCAGGGTGCTAAAAGAGCGCTGCGGCACAGTTGTGCATGGGCTGGTTCCCCCCGGCCATCCGTGGACACACTGGGATTTCCGTGCAAGCACAAAGGTGCGCAAAACCCCCTGCATGTGTGTAGATGGGCCGATGAAAGGCCGGTCAGAGCCCGCCAGCACATCTGCTCATGCACCATAATGGTGGCGCTGGAGAGGGGTGGAGTCACCTAAGAGGCAGATAGGCGTTCTACTGTTCAAAAATCGACCTACCCGCTCAGATTCTTCTTTAGGGGCCTCTGATGTAATGGGGGGACCTCTGATGTGATGGAGGGGCTCTGATGTAAAGGGGGGCTCTGATGTTATGGAGGACCTCTGATGTGATGGCTCTGATGTAATGGGGGAGGGGCTCTGATGTAATGGGGAGGGGCTCTGATGTAATGGGGGAGGGGCTCTGATGTAATGGGGGCTCTGATGTGATGGGGCACTCTGATGTGATGGAGGACCTCTGATGTGATGGAGGGGCTCTGATGTAATGCGGGGGGCTCTGATGTAATGGGGGGGGGGTGATGTGATGGAGGGGCTCTGATGTAATGGGGGGGACTCTGATGTGATGGAGGGGCAATGATGTAATGGGGGGCTCTGATGTGATTGGGGGACCTCTGATGTATTGGGGGGGCTCTGATGTGATGAGGACCTCTGATGTAATGAGGGGGGGCTCTGATGTGATGGAGGGGCAATGATGTAATGGGGGCTCTGATGTGATTGGGGGACCTCTGATGTAATGGAGGAGGGGCTCTGATGTATTGGGGGGAGCTCTGATGTATTAAGGGGGGGCTCTGATGTGATGGAGGGGCTATGATGTGATGGAGGGGTTCTGATGTAATCGGGGGAGGTGCTCTGATGTAATAGAGGGGCTCTGATGTGATGGGGGGGGCTCTGATGTGATGGAGGGACTCTGATGTGATGGGGGAGGGCCTCTCATGTGAAGGAGAGGGAATATGATGTGAAGTTATTTCCTAAAGTGGGTTTATTCATTTATAAAACTGATTTTCTTTTTGTTTGGCCCATGAATATATGTAGTACATCATGCTGAAAAGTCTGGGGACCAATCAGAGAGGTAGGATGGACACCGTTGGGGTCATTTACATACACAATTAATGCTGCAGATAGGATATTTTTTTGTTGGTTGCTTCCTCCTGCGGGGTGATACTCTGATCCCTCCTGCGGGGTGATACTCTGATCCCTCCTGCGGGGTGACGCTCTGATCCCTCCTGCGGGGTGACGCTCTGATCCCTCCTGCGGGGTGATGCTCTGATCCCTCCTGCGGGGTGACGCTCTGATCCCTCCTGCGGGGTGACGCTCTGATCCCTCCTGCGGGGTGACGCTCTGATCCCTCCTGCGGGGTGACGCTCTGATCCCTCCTGCGGGGTGACGCTCTGATCCCTCCTGCGGGGTGATGCTCTGATCCCTCTTGCGGGGTGAGACTCTGATCCCTCCTGCGGGGTGATGCTCTGATCCCTCCTGCGGGGTGATGCTCTGATCCCTCCTGCGGGGTGATACTCTGATCCCTCCTGCGGGGTGACGCTCTGATCCCTCCTGCGTGGTGACGCTCTGATCCCTCCTGCGGGGTGAACCTCTGATCCCTCCTGCGGGGTGAACCTCTGATCCCTCCTGCGGGGTGATACTCTGATCCCTCCTGCAGGGTGATGCTCTGATCCCTCCTGCGGGGTGATACTCTGATCCCTCCTGCGGGGTGACGCTCTGATCCCTCCTGCGTGGTGACGCTCTGATCCCTCCTGCGTGGTGACGCTCTGATCCCTCCTGCGGGGTGAACCTCTGATCCCTCCTGCGGGGTGATACTCTGATCCCTCCTGCGGGGTGATACTCTGATCCCTCCTGAGAGGTGATACTCTGATCCCTCCTGCGGGGTGAACCTCTGATCCCTCCTGCGGGGTGAACCTCTGATCCCTCCTGCGGGGTGATACTCTGATCCCTCCTGAGAGGTGATACTCTGATCCCTCCTGCGGGGTGAACCTCTGATCCCTCCTGAGAGGTGATACTCTGATCCCTCCTGAGAGGTGATACTCTGATCCCTCCTGCGGGGTGATACTCTGATCCCACCTGAGAGGTGATACTCTGATCCCTCCTGCGGGGTGAACCTCTGATCCCTCCTGAGAGGTGATACTCTGATCCCTCCTGCGGGGTGATACTCTGATCCCTCCTGAGAGGTGATACTCTGATCCCTCCTGCGGGGTGAACCTCTGATCCCTCCTGAGAGGTGATACTCTGATCCCTCCTGAGAGGTGATACTCTGATCCCTCCTGCGGGGTGAACCTCTGATCCCTCCTGCGGGGTGATACTCTGATCCCTCCTGAGAGGTGAACCTCTGATCCCTCCTGCGGGGTGAACCTCTGATCCCTCCTGCGGGGTGAACCTCTGATCCCTCCTGCGGGGTGAACCTCTGATCCCTCCTGCGGGGTGAACCTCTGATCCCTCCTGCGGGGTGAACCTCTGATCCCTCCTGCGGGGTGATACTCTGATCCCTCCTGAGAGGTGATACTCTGATCCCTCCTGCGGGGTGAACCTCTGATCCCTCCTGCGGGGTGAACCTCTGATCCCTCCTGCGGGGTGAACCTCTGATCCCACCTGAGAGGTGATACTCTGATCCCTCCTGCGGGGTGAACCTCTGATCCCTCCTGAGAGGTGATACTCTGATCCCTCCTGCGGGGTGAACCTCTGATCCCTCCTGCGGTGTGATGCTCTGATCCCACCTGAGAGGTGATACTCTGATCCCTCCTGAGAGGTGAACCTCTGATCCCTCCTGAGAGGTGATACTCTGATCCCTCCTGCGGGGTGAACCTCTGATCCCTCCTGCGGTGTGATGCTCTGATCCCACCTGAGAGGTGATACTCTGATCCCTCCTGAGAGGTGAACCTCTGATCCCTCCTGAGAGGTGATACTCTGATCCCTCCTGCGGGGTGATACTCTGATCCCTCCTGAGAGGTGATACTCTGATCCCTCCTGCGGGGTGAACCTCTGATCCCTCCTGCGGGGTGAACCTCTGATCCCTCCTGCGGGGTGATACTCTGATCCCTCCTGAGAGGTGATACTCTGATCCCTCCTGCGGGGTGAACCTCTGATCCCTCCTGAGAGGTGATACTCTGATCCCTCCTGAGAGGTGATACTCTGATCCCTCCTGCGGGGTGATACTCTGATCCCTCCTGCGGGGTGATACTCTGATCCCACCTGAGAGGTGATACTCTGATCCCTCCTGCGGGGTGAACCTCTGATCCCTCCTGAGAGGTGATACTCTGATCCCTCCTGCGGGGTGATACTCTGATCCCTCCTGAGAGGTGATACTCTGATCCCTCCTGCGGGGTGAACCTCTGATCCCTCCTGAGAGGTGATACTCTGATCCCTCCTGAGAGGTGATACTCTGATCCCTCCTGCGGGGTGAACCTCTGATCCCTCCTGCGGGGTGATACTCTGATCCCTCCTGAGAGGTGAACCTCTGATCCCTCCTGCGGGGTGAACCTCTGATCCCTCCTGCGGGGTGAACCTCTGATCCCTCCTGCGGGGTGAACCTCTGATCCCTCCTGCGGGGTGAACCTCTGATCCCTCCTGCGGGGTGATACTCTGATCCCTCCTGAGAGGTGATACTCTGATCCCTCCTGCGGGGTGAACCTCTGATCCCTCCTGCGGGGTGAACCTCTGATCCCTCCTGCGGGGTGAACCTCTGATCCCACCTGAGAGGTGATACTCTGATCCCTCCTGCGGGGTGAACCTCTGATCCCTCCTGAGAGGTGATACTCTGATCCCTCCTGCGGGGTGAACCTCTGATCCCTCCTGCGGTGTGATGCTCTGATCCCACCTGAGAGGTGATACTCTGATCCCTCCTGAGAGGTGAACCTCTGATCCCTCCTGAGAGGTGATACTCTGATCCCTCCTGCGGGGTGAACCTCTGATCCCTCCTGAGAGGTGATACTCTGATCCCTCCTGCGGGGTGAACCTCTGATCCCTCCTGCGGTGTGATGCTCTGATCCCACCTGAGAGGTGATACTCTGATCCCTCCTGAGAGGTGAACCTCTGATCCCTCCTGAGAGGTGATACTCTGATCCCTCCTGCGGGGTGAACCTCTGATCCCTCCTGCGGTGTGATGCTCTGATCCCACCTGAGAGGTGATACTCTGATCCCACCTGAGAGGTGATACTCTGATCCCTCCTGAGAGGTGATACTCTGATCCCTCCTGCGGGGTGATACTCTGATCCCTCCTGCGGGGTGATACTCTGATCCCTCCTGCGGGGTGATACTCTGATCCCACCTATATTTTTTGGGACTTAGTGAATTCATCTTTGGAATCCACAATGATACATCTCCACCATTAGCTTACCGAGTCCTTCTTTGAGTGCAATTCCCTACACTGGCCAGTAGATGTCCCCCCAGCAAGGCCCATTGCCAGTCCCTGTGAGCCGCTGCGTATCGGGTGTCAGCAGAGTGGCAGGCGATGGTGGTGCAGCTCCAGCCAAGATATGAATCTGTGTTTAGATGTAAATCCTTTATCACATTATCCCCGGCCATACAAAACACATTTGTCAGGGGCCGGCCGCTGCGCGTGCGCCGACAAAAGACAAGTCTGCGATGGCGGCTCCCTCGGGACGTGGCCCGTGAATGGAGTCTGACTCTACCGATCGCAGGATCGCTTCACGCCTGACGGGCCAAAAAGGAAATTTGAGTTTTGCTTTGCGTAACGAGACACGCTTTCATCTAATGACATCGCCAGTGACAGGAAATCAGTTTTATTTTTTAATTTAGCTTTTTATTTCCTGTCTGATGTTTGAAATCTGACCAATGAGATCTCATATAAAAAAAAGACGAGTTGTACCGACTCCTTTCCTGGACTGAAATGACTTGCTCTGATTTCACCGCACACTGTGAGCTTCTCACAATGTGCAATAGATGCTGCAGCAAGTCAGATAGAGCCCCGCCTGATTTCCTGCCTGGGGGACGCTCCATCCTCTACTGACTGTCCCTGGCCCCGCCTCATTTCCTGGCTGGGGGACGTACCTATCATCTACTGACTGTTCCTGGCCCCGCCTCATTTCCTGGCTGGGGGACGTACCCATCATCTACTGACTGTTCCTGGCCCCGCCTCATTTCCTGGCTGGGGGACGTACCCATCATCTACTGACTGTTCCTGGCCCCGCCTCATTTCCTGGCTGGAGGACGCCCCATCATCTACTGACTGTCCCTGGCCCCGCCTGATTTCCTGGCTGGGGGACGCCCCATCATCTACTGACTGTCCCTGGCCCCGCCTGATTTTCTGGCTGGGGGACGTCCCCATTATCTACTGACTGTTCCTGGCCCCACCTCATTTCCTGCCTGGGGGACGCTCCATCCTCTACTGACTGTCCCTGGCCCCGCCTCATTTCCTGGCTGGAGGACGCCCCATCATCTACTGACTGTCCCTGGCCCCGCCTGATTTCCTGGCTGGGGGACGCCCCATCATCTACTGACTGTTCCTGGCCCCGCCTGATTTCCTGGCTGGGGGACGTCCCCATCATCTACTGACTGTCCCTGGCCCCGCCTCATTTCCTGGCTGGGGGACGTCCCCATCATCTACTGACTGTCCCTGGCCCCGCCTCATTTCCTGGCTAGAGGACGTCCCCATCATCTACTGACTGTCCCTGGCCCCGCCTCATTTCCTGTCTGGGAGTCGTCCCCATCATCTACTGACTGTTCCTGGCCCCACCTAATTTCCTGCCTGGGGGACGCCCCATTATCTACTGACTGTCCCTGGCCCCACCTCATTTCCTGGCTGGGGGACGTACCTATCATCTACTGACTGTCCCTGGCCCGCCTCATTTCCTGGCTGGAGGACGTCCCCATCATCTACTGACTGTCCCTGGCCCCGTCTGATTTCCTGGCTGGGGGATGCCCCATCATCTACTG
Organism: Rana muscosa; assembly: GCA_029206835.1. NCBI lineage: Eukaryota > Metazoa > Chordata > Amphibia > Anura > Ranidae > Rana > Rana muscosa. Next base: position 7,594,967 of record CM055128.1, read on the forward strand.
AGTGTCCCTGGCGCCACCTTGTTATCTGGCTGGGGGTCGTCCCCATCTACTGACTCCTCATTTCCTGGCAGGGGGGCGTCCCCATCATCTACTGACTGTCCCTGGCCCCGCCTCATTTCCTGTCTGGGAGTCGTCCCCATCATCTACTGACTGTCCCTGGCCCCGCCTCATTTCCTGTCTGGGAGTCGTCCCCATCATCTACTGACTGTCCCTGGCCCCGCCTCATTTCCTGGCTGGGGGTCGTCCCCATTATCTACTGACTGTCCCTGGCCCCGCCTCATTTCCTGGCTGGGGGTCGTCCCCATCATCTACTGACTGTCCCTGGCCCCGCCTCATTTCCTGCCTGGGGGACGTCGCCATTATCTACTGACTGTCCCTGGCCCCGCCTCATTTCCTGCCTGGGGGACGTCGCCATTATCTACTGACTGTCCCTGGCCCCGCCTCATTTCCTGGCTGGAGGATGTCCCCATCATCTACTGACTGTCCCTGGCCCCGCCTCATTTCCTGGCTAGAGGACGTCCCCATCATCTACTGACTGTCCCTGGCCCCGCCTCATTTCCTGTCTGGGAGTCGTCCCCATCATCTACTGACTGTTCCTGGCCCCACCTAATTTCCTGCCTGGGGGACGCCCCATTATCTACTGACTGTCCCTGGCCCCACCTCATTTCCTGGCTGGGGGACGTACCTATCATCTACTGACTGTCCCTGGCCCCGCCTCATTTCCTGGCTGGAGGACGCCCCATCATCTACTGACTGTCCCTGGCCCCGCCTGATTTCCTGGCTGGGGGACGCCCCATCATCTACTGACTGTTCCTGGCCCCGCCTGATTTCCTGGCTGGGGGACGTCCCCATCATCTACTGACTGTCCCTGGCCCCGCCTCATTTCCTGGCTGGGGGACGTCCCCATCATCTACTGACTGTCCCTGGCCCCGCCTCATTTCCTGGCTAGAGGACGTCCCCATCATCTACTGACTGTCCCTGGCCCCGCCTCATTTCCTGTCTGGGAGTCGTCCCCATCATCTACTGACTGTTCCTGGCCCCACCTAATTTCCTGCCTGGGGGACGCCCCATTATCTACTGACTGTCCCTGGCCCCACCTCATTTCCTGGCTGGGGGACGTACCTATCATCTACTGACTGTCCCTGGCCCGCCTCATTTCCTGGCTGGAGGACGTCCCCATCATCTACTGACTGTCCCTGGCCCCGTCTGATTTCCTGGCTGGGGGATGCCCCATCATCTACTGAGTGTCCCTGGCGCCACCTTGTTATCTGGCTGGGGGTCGTCCCCATCTACTGACTCCTCATTTCCTGGCAGGGGGGCGTCCCCATCATCTACTGACTGTCCCTGGCCCCGCCTCATTTCCTGTCTGGGAGTCGTCCCCATCATCTACGGACTGTCCCTGGCCCCGCCTCATTTCCTGGCTGGGGGTCGTCCCCATTATCTACTGACTGTCCCTGGCCCCGCCTCATTTCCTGGCTGGGGGTCGTCCCCATCATCTACTGACTGTCCCTGGCCCCGCCTCATTTCCTGCCTGGGGGACGTCGCCATTATCTACTGACTGTCCCTGGCCCCGCCTCATTTCCTGGCTGGGGGTCGTCCCCATTATCTACTGACTGTCCCTGGCCCCGCCTCATTTCCTGGCTGGAGGATGTCCCCATCATCTACTGACTGTCCCTGGCCCCGCCTCATTTCCTGGCTAGAGGACGTCCCCATCATCTACTGACTGTCCCTGGCCCCGCCTCATTTTCTGGCTCGGGGTCGTCCCCATCATCTACTGACTGTCCCTGGCCCCGCCTCATTTTCTGGCTGGGGACATCGCCATCATCGACTGACTGTCCCTGGCCCCGCCTCATTTTCTGGCTGGGGGTTGTCCCCATCATCTACTGACTGTCCCTGGCCCCGCCTCATTTTCTGGCTGGAGGACGTCCCCATCATCTACTGACTGTCCCTGGCCCCGCCTCATTTCCTGGCTGGGGGTCGTCCCCATCATCTACTGACTGTCCCTGGCCCGCCTCATTTCCTGGCTGGGGGTCGTCCCCATCATCTACTGACTGTCCCTGGCCCCGCCTCATTTCCTGGCTGGGGGACGCCCCATCATCTACTGACTGTCCCTGGCCCCGCCTCATTTCCTGGCTGGGGGTCGTCCCCATCATCTACTGACTGTCCCTGGCCCCGCCTTGTTTCCTGGCTGCAGCATCATCTAGCGCTTTCCTCCCCAGCCTGACTGTCCCTGGCCCCGCCTCTTTCATTCATTGGATTTCAGTTCTTCCAATCATGGAGGCTCAGCATCACATGTGGGCGTTACCTACCTGCAGCCTGCCTAGGAATGGCCACTCCTCCAGACTCCTCCACCTATCAAGGCATTCTGATATTTGCATAACTCCTCTCACTGCATGCATTAGGACAGAGCTCTTATGGGGAGTACTGTGACGCAGGGCCGGGACAAGGGGTGGGCATGAAGGGCAATTGCCCCGGGAGTGCAGTGAAGCAAAGAGGCAAAAAATGGATGCAGGGTAGTACACCCATTCTACGGCATGTATTATTAGTGGGGGGAAGGGCGCAATTCAGCATCCTTGCCCTGGGTGCTGGACGAACCTGTCCCTGTACTGCTGTGACGTTTTCTGGAAGCTATGTACAGCACCACTGCTGTCCCCTCCCACCAGCCACAATCTGCCTGCATTGCCCAGAGAAGCACAGAGACACAGTAATGATGCCACACCCCTTTCATTTCTGCCAATCGCGGAGGCCTAGGAACACCCACTCCTCCATCTTCCATCCACTTATCAAGGCATTCTGATATTTGCATAACTCCTCCCACTGCCTGCATCATGACTCTTGAGAGGAGTACTGCCGGCCCCTCCCACCAGCCACAACCTGCTTGTATTGCCTAGGGAAGCACAGAGACCCAGTGATGATGTCACGCCCCTTTCATTTGTTGGATTTAATTTCTACCAATCGTGGAGGCTCAACAACGCATGCAAATACAGTCGGTCCAGGAACTTGCGTTTTTTTTTTTTTCAAGGCCTATTGATTTTTGCATAACCCCTCCCACTGCTTGCATTAGGGCGGGGGCTCTTCAGAGGAGTACTGCTAAGCCCCTCCCCACCAGCCCTGATGTGCCTAGAGAAGCGCAGAGACCAGGTGATAACACCAAATCTAAAATTAGGTCGGTAATGAAAATAGGCTTTAATCTTCGGCTCCGCCCACAAGATGGCCGCCACCAGCACGAAACAGGTGTCCTTTCACTTGTTTGCTTGAGAAACAGCTTAAGATAAAGCCCCACCCCCCACCAATCATCTCGCTAATTATATAGGGGGGGGCACTTCCTTTAATGATAAAAAATGTAACTATGTAAATGAGACCAATTAAAGCGGAGAAATCCTCGAATCCGCCCCACCGCGGTATTCCAGTCAATGGCGCTGCGCCTCCTTCCTCCTCTTCTCAGAGTCCGGGATCTCTTTGTGAAATCTTTATTACAAGAGGGACTAATTAGGAAAATAAAGTGTAAAGTACAGATTAGGAGCCCCCCAGTGAAGCATTTGTTTCAGTAACAGGCCATGGGGGTGGGGGAGGGGGGGGTAGGTAGGCGGGCCGCGCAGAGGGTCCCCGCAGCGCCCCGTCCCCTCCTCAGCCTCTCAGCGGTGGAGTAATCAGCAGAACCGATGACTGCCCACTCTTCGTGTCGCCGATTCAGAGCGAAGGCAATTAATTAAAATTGTAGTGCCGCTTGATGTCGGCCGAGACAAAGCCCGAGGGGCTGCGAGAACGACCCCATGCCGGGTAACCCCTTTCTCCGCCCGCCCTCTGGTGACTAATGCGCGCACGTACCGCCAATGGCCCGTTCCCCCCCCATGCATGGCTGCCTTCTGAATATATTTAGACGCCTTTTGTTGCGCGCTCCGCGGGGGATCCGCCGCCGACACTTGTGACTCATTTCTGCTAAAACAAACCGGTGAGAAAAGTGAGGAGAGAGTCCAGAAATTGGGGGGGGGGGGGGAACGGAGGAAGAAAAGGGATGAGCGGCTGGGCTTATTCATTAAAGGGCAGAGTGCGCCGCGCAACCGGAAATCTGATGGGGAAGAGGTTCCTGGTGCAATGATTTTTGGCTTACCCCCCCCCGTTCGCATCTTACATAGCGCGTTCCCGCTTGCGATTTTTATTTTCCGCAATCCAGCGAATTAGGGGGGAAGGGATTCACGGCGGGGCTTATTCCTTAAAGGGCAAAGTGCGCCGCGCAACCGGAAATCCGATGGGGAAGGGGTTCCTGGTGCAATGATTTTTGGCTTACCCCCCGTTCACATTTTACATCTTACGCAGTGATTTTTTTTTTCCTGAAATTCCAGGAAATTAGGGGGGAAGGGATTCGCGGCGGAGCTTATTCCTTAAAGGGCAGAGTGTGTCGCGCAACCGGAAATCCGATGGGGAAGGGGTTCCTGGTGCACTGCTTTTTGTCTTACCCCCGTTCACATTTTACATCTTACGCAGTGATTTTTTTCCCCCTGAAATTACAGGAAATTAGGGGGGAAGGGATTCGCGGCGGAGCTTATTCCTTAAAGGGCAGAGTGTGTCGCGCAACCGGAAATCCGATGGGGAAGGGGTTCCTGGTGCGCTGCTTTTTGTCTTACCCCCGTTCACATTTTACATCTTACGCAGTGATTTTTTTTTCCCCTGAAATTACAGGAAATTAGGGGGGAATTAAGGGGGGAAAAAAAGGGATTTGGGGTGGAGCGGCGGGGTTTATTCATTAAAGGGCAGAGTGCGCCGCGCAACCGGAAATCTGATGGGCCCCGTTCGCATCTTACATAGCGCGTTCCCGCTTGCGATTTTCATTTTCCGCAATCCAGCAAATTAGGGGGGAAGGGATTCGCTGCGGAGCTTATTCCTTAAGGGGCAGAGTGCGTCGCGCAAGCGGAAATCCGATGGGGAAGGGGTTCCTGGTGCACTGCTTTTTGGCTTAGGCCCCGTTCGCATCTTACGTAGCGTGTTCCCGCTTGCGATTTTTATTTTCCGCAATCCAGCGAATTAGGGGGGTTCCTGGTGCGCTGCTTTTTGTCTTGAGCCCCATTCACATTTTACATCTTATGCAGGAAATTAGGGGGGAATGGAGGCAAAAAAAAAAGGGATTGGCGGCGGAACTTATTCATTAAAGGGCAGAGTGCGCCGCGCAACCGGAAATCCGACGGGGAAGGGGTTCCTGGTGCGCTGCTTTTTGGCTTGGGCCCCATTCACATTTCACATCTTGCGTAGCGCGTTCTTGCGATTTATTTTTTTTGTTTTACGCAATTTCGGGAAATTAGGGGGCGGAGGAAAGAAAAAGGATTTGCGGTGGAGCAGCGAGGTTTTTTTAATTAAAGGGCACCGTGCGCCGCACATCTGAAAATCCGATGGGGTGGGGGGGGCTCCTGGTGCGCTGGCTTACCCCCTCGTTCGCATTTTGTGTAGCGGTAGCCCACATTCCCGCAATCGGTCTTTTGATTTTTATGCGATTTATATCCGTTTCACATACAGGGCAGCCCGTTCACTTGAATGTGCGTTTGTCGCAGCAAAGTAGCTCAAGGACCAAATTTTGTCTTTAAATCAGTTTTTTCATGCGACAGCCGCAGAAAGATCGCACCATGTTTGGGGTGTCATTTAGGATGCTCTTTGGCTTACACCCCGTTCACAGTTGACACTTTGGGCCCAATTTTGGACATTTTCACTTAGGGGTGTACTCACTTTTGTTGCCAGCGGTTTAGACATTAATGGCTGTGTGTTGAGTCATTGTAGCAAAGTGTCATTTCTTCATGGTTGTCACATGAAAAGATACAAGAAAAGATTTTCAAAAATGTGACAGAGGGGTGTACTTACTTTTGTGAGATACTACATAGGTCGTACATGTTAAAATCCCGGGACAGTCCCACAAAATTTGGGATGGTTGGGTGGTAAGCTTGTAGGCCGTACTGTCAAGTCCTCCCATGTTAAAATTCCGGGACAGTCCCACGAAATTTGGGATGGTTGGGTGGTAAGCTTGTAGGCCGTACTGTCAAGTCCTCCCATGTTAAAATCCCGGGACAGTCCCACGAAATTTGGGATGGTTGGGTGGTAAGCTTGTAGGCCGTACTGTCAAGTCCTCCCATGTTAAAATCCTGGGACAGTCCCATGAAATTTGGGATGGTTGGGTGGTAAGCTTGTAGGCCATACTGTCAAGTCCTCCCATGTTAAAATTCCGGGACAGTCCCACGAAATTTGGGATGGTTGGGTGGTAAGCTTGTAGGCCGTACTGTCAAGTCCTCCCATGTTAAAATTCCGGGACAGTCCCACGAAATTTGGGATGGTTGGGTGGTAAGCTTGTAGGCCGTACTGTCAAGTCCTCCCATGTTAAAATCCTGGGACAGTCCCATGAAATTTGGGATGGTTGGGTGGTAAGCTTGTAGGCCATACTGTCAAGTCCTCCCATGTTAAAATCCCGGGACAGTCCCACGAAATTTGGGATGGTTGGGTGGTAAGCTTGTAGGCCGTACTGTCAAGTCCTCCCATGTTAAAATCCTGGGACAGTCCCATGAAATTTGGGATGGTTGGGTGGTAAGCTTGTAGGCCATACTGTCAAGTCCTCCCATGTTAAAATCCCGGGACAGTCCTACGAAATTTGGGATGGTTGGGTGGTAAGCTTGTAGGCCGTACTGTCAAGTCCTCCCATGTTAAAATCCTGGGACAGTCCCATGAAATTTGGGATGGTTGGGTGGTAAGCTTGTAGGCCATACTGTCAAGTCCTCCCATGTTAAAATCCCGGGACAGTCCCACGAAATTTGGGATGGTTGGGTGGTAAGCTTGTAGGCCGTACTGTCAAGTCCTCCCATATTAAAATCCCGGGACAGTCCTACGAAATTTGGGATGGTTGGGTGGTAAGCTTGTAGGCCATACTGTCAAGTCCTCCCAAGTTAAAATCTCGGGACAGTCCCACGAAATTTGGGATGGTTGGGTGGTAAGATTGTGGGCGCTACCTAGGGTGGTCCTGCTTGGGAACACCCACTACTCAAGACTCCTCCCTTACCTCTTTGCCTAACTCCTCCCACTGCTGGCATCAGGGATGAGGGCTCTTGAGAGGAGTACGGAGGCAAATCTCCCAACTTTTTGAGATGGCACAGAGGGGACACCTATTAGCAAAAGTATGTAGGCATATGACACACCCCCTGTCACGCCCCCTTAAAGGAGAATTGTACAAAAACAATTATTGGTTAAAACCACAAGTGCTTTTTTTGTTTACCACTACTATTCCTTTATATTGGCTTTTGAAATTTACAAATGCAGCAATTTAGAATTTGGATGAAAGGTTTAGCGCTGGGAAACACTTTTTGAAAGATATAAAGGGCATTTTATATACAACTATAGAGATATAGTTATATATCACAGCAAAATGAGGGGGAAAGAGGGACTTTGTTCCAAATCAGGGACAGTCCCTCGACATCCGGGACAGTTGGGAGCTGTGCTGAGGCAGGGGTGCTGTGATGTTTTCAGGAAGCTCTGCCGGCTCCTCCCAGCAGCCGTTATCTGCCTGCATTGCATAGAGAAGCACAGAGACCCAGTGATGATATCACTGGTGCTAAAATAAGGTATGTACCATGCTGATGAGGGGGGGGGGGGGAGCAAAATATATACCACTTCAAGAAACTGTGATAAATGATGCAAAACGTAGAAAAAAAAATCTCCGTAAGGCAAGGATATCGTCTCTCTCTCTCTCACATTCACAAGTGAGAGATCTTTCAGCTCATAAAAGAATTTTACAGACACTTTTCACCGCAACGAATGAACAAACCCAGCCAGCGGTGTGAATGGGGTGTCCTGCTAGGACAATCGGGGGGAGGGGAGGCGGGGGGTGGTAAAAGGGGAGATGTGCTCGGCCCCAGGGAGCCCCCGCTGCGTCACTAAATCCGCAGCACAATCCTCAGACACTAATTCCATTTGCAACAGCTCCATTTTTATTTTTTTCTATACCGCTCGCCTCCGAGGCTGGACGCAGCAAAATAAAGAGGGGCTCATTTACATCAGTCCTCGTCTGGGCCTGTTTGTTCCGGTCCCCCCCCCCCTCCCATAGGAGACAGAAGACCCCCGATTTTAGCTGGCGCTCCTGACTGACACACCGACGGGGCCTGCTGAAAAGGGGGGGGGGGCATGGAAATAAAAGACGGCAGGATAATAAGGGGGCTGATACAGACAAAAAAAAAAAAAAGTGTTTGGGTGCCGCGAGCCGCATAACTTTATTTTGCTTTTGTTTTCCTCGCCTGCATGCGCTCTGGAGGATTTCAAAGCCTTCCCAGATCCGCTGATAAGACAGAAGTTTTGTAACAAAAAAAAGGTGTTTTGAAAAGTCCTCCGATCAATCTTCCCCGGGATGGGGGCGAGCACAAAGAGAGTGACAAAAAAAAAAGGAAAAGCTTCCGTCCTGCAACACTTTCCGTTTAATGGATCACTTCAGCCAAGTTTACCCCCCCCCACCCCCGACCAGCGCGACCGCGCAACAATGTTCTTATGTATGGGCTCCCCTTAGGGCTCATTTAGTAATGTGAGGCACCCCTCAAGACACCTAATGCGTTAGATAAGATACGTTATTGGTGCGTTTTTGATGCTTTTGCGTCGCGTTAAAAGTTTGGAAAAGAAAAAGAGGGGAAAAAACGCATTGAAAACGCATCAAAAACACTCCGCAAAACCCCCCCCCCCCCAACATATGCAGAAAGGCACCCAGACTGCGCTACTGTGAGACCCGACCGAGAGACTACGACTACACCCGCTTCATGAGGATTTCTGTGTATCTATCTATTCATATCTATCTCTCTCTATGTATGTATCACCCGCTCTCTTTTTATTACTCTTCTTTCTTTCGTTCTCTCTCTCTCTATCACTCTCTCTATTGCACTCTCTCTCTCTCTGGCTCTCTCTTGATCTCTATTTATCTCTCTCTCTCTCTCTCTCTTGCGCTCTCTCTATCGCACTCTCTCTCCATAACTCTCTCTCTATTGCTCTTGCTCTCTCTTGATCTCTCTATTGCTCTCTCTCTCTCTATCGCTCTATTTATCTTTCTCTCTATTGCGCTCTCTCTCTCGCCCCCTTCTCTCTATATCTTTTCTTCTCCGTATCACTCTCTCTCTCTTTATTGTTCTTGCTCTCACGCTCCCTCTCTCTCTCGCGCTCTCTCTCTATCGCACTCTCTCTCTATCACTCTCTCTATCGCACTCTCTCTCTCGCTCTCTCTTGATCTCTCTATTACTCTCTATCGCTCTATTTATCTCTCTCTCTCTCTCTTGCGCTCTCTCTCTATCACACTCTCTCTCTCTCTCTATTGCTCTTGCTCTCTCTTGATCTCTCTATTGCTCTCTCTCTCTCTCTCTATCGCTCTATTTCTCTCGTTCTCTCTTGCGCACTCTCTCTCTCTCACCCCCTTATCTATATATCTTTTCTTCTCTGTATCTCTCTCTCTCTCTATCACTCTCTCTCACTCTATTGCTCTCTCTCTCTTTATCTCGCCCTCTCTCTTTATCACTCTATCGCCTTCTCTCTATATTGCTCTCTCTCTCTTTTCCTCACTCACTCTCCTGTTCTCCCCACCCTCTCTCTCTCTCTATCTCTCTCAATTCAATTCTATTCAAATAAGCTTTATTGGCAGGACCAAATGCATGTTAGCATTGCTAAAGCAGTTGAGTTTGTATAAGAAAAGGGGGAGGGGGATAATATAAAGAGGAATGGACATAAGTCTCTGTAAAGGATTTCTAAGTCCTCAGTTTCTCATGTCCCTCTCAGTCTGTGACAGGCAGTCACATATTGGGCAGCTCTCTTCACCATTGGCTCCTCTTCTCCCAGTAGAAATAGGAGTTTCCTCTTCTCTTCCATAGATCTCTCTCTGTCTCTCACACACTCTTTCTGTTATTCTCTCTCTCTCTCTCTCTCTCTCTGTCACACACACTGTCTGTAATTCTCTCTCTCTCACACACTCTTTCTGTTATTCTCTCTCTCTCTCTCTCTCTCTGTCACACACACTGTCTGTAATTCTCTCTCTCTCACACACTCTTTCTGTTCTCTCTCTCTCTCTCTCTCTCTCTCTCTCTGTCTGTCACACACACTGTCTGTAATTCTCTCTCTCTCACACACTCTTTCTGTTATTCTCTCTCTCTCTCTCTCTCTCTCTCTGTCACACACACTGTCTGTAATTCTCTCTCTCTCACACACTCTTTCTGTTATTCTCTCTCTCTCTCTCTCTCTCTCTCTGTCACACACTCTGTCTGTAATTCTCTCTCTCTCACACACTCTTTCTGTTCTCTCTCTCTCTCTCTCTCTGTCACACACTCTGTCTGTAATTCTCTCTCTCTCACACACTCTTTCTGTTCTCTCTCTCTCTCTCTCTCTCTCTCTGTCACACACTCTGTCTGTAATTCTCTCTCTCTCACACACTCTTTCTGTTCTCTCTCTCTCTCTCTCTCTCTGTCACACACTCTGTCTGTAATTCTCTCTCTCTCACACACTCTTTCTGTTCTCTCTCTCTCTCTCTCTCTCTCTGTCACACACTCTGTCTGTAATTCTCTCTCTCTCACACACTCTTTCTGTTATTCTCTCTCTCTCTCTCTCTCTCTCTCTGTCACACACTCTGTCTGTAATTCTCTCTCTCTCACACACTCTTTCTGTTATTCTCTCTCTCTCTCTCTCTCTCTCTCTCTGTCACACACTCTGTCTGTAATTCTCTCTCTCTCACACACTCTTTCTTTTATTCTCTCTCTCTCTCTCTGTCACACACTCTGTCTGTAATTCTCTGTCTCTCACACACTCTTTCTGTTCTCTCTCTCTCTCTCTCTCTGTCACACACTCTGTCTGTAATTCTCTCTCTCTCACACACTCTTTCTGTTATTCTCTCTCTCTCTCTCTCTCTCTCTCTCTGTCACACACTCTGTCTGTAATTCTCTCTCTCTCACACACTCTTTCTTTTATTCTCTCTCTCTCTCTGTCACACACTCTGTCTGTAATTCTCTGTCTCTCACACACTCTTTCTGTAATTCTCTCTCTCTCACACACTCTTTCTGTTATTCTCTCTCTCTCTCTCTCTCTCTCTCTGTCACACACTCTGTCTGTAATTCTCTCTCTCTCACACACTCTTTCTGTTATTCTCTCTCTCTCTCTCTCTTGCCCCCTTCTCTCTATATCTTTTCTTCTCTGTATCTCTCTCTATCGCTCTCTCTATTGCTCTTGCTCTCTCTTGATCTCCTCTATTGCTCTCTCTCTCTCTCTCTCTCTCTCTATCGCTCTATTTCTCTCTCTCAATCTATTTCTCTCTCTGGATTTCTCTTTCTTTATCTTTCTCTCTCTATCTCTCTCTCTCTCTCTCTTTATCACACTCTCTATTGTTCGCTCTCTCTGTCTCTTCTCTCCCTCTGTCTCCTCTTCTCTCGCTCTCATCTTTTTCTCTTCTATCTCTCTCTCTCTCTTTATATATCTTTTATTCTCTCTATCTACACGCTGCACACCATTGCTCTGGGCCGCCTTTCTGATGGTGAAAGCAGCGGCTCCTCCCTGTGCAATGTGTGTTGGTGCGACTGCTTGTAATCTCCAGGAGAAGAGCATGTGACAGGGTGACAACACAGGAGCACAATTGGCAGACCGTTGTCACCCTCTGACAAGAAATGCCTCACTAAGGACCGTCGTGGCCGGGTCACCAGGGTTTATTTTATTGAAAGCTGCAGATAAAAAGTTGGAAATGTTTAAAGGACATGAACGGGTTAAAGCTGAGAGATGTGAGCGGAGATTTTGGATTTAGTTGAGTTTAGCCCACCTCACCGGAAATGCAGAGTTTATAATTCTCTTCAAGAACCACCAATGATGGGATTAGCGTGTGAATATTTTATGTCACAGTCGGATATAAACTCCCATACAGAAGATAATACCTGTACAGACGTCACTGCTTCTACATGAATGTCATTGTACATTCTGATTCCAGCTGTTCTGATTCTGCCATGTGATCACATGGGGGCTCATTCACAAGTCTGATGAGCATTTCTAAGCAAAACTCCAAACATAAAATCTTCATGTAGCGGGGTGTTCCCCTATATTGGGAAGAAACTACATTACCCATAACCCCATTCTTGTTGTGACGTTCCACCGCAGAGACTCATGGGAGGGGTTATAAAAGGAGGAGGCGGGGCCGGGCTCGGCCTCTTTGGCGACACGAGACTTCACGGACGGATCCTCCTGTGCGGATGTGTCGGAGGGGCAAGGCCTGAAGCCTGAGGCCTTGCTCTGCACCGAAGAGCCTTCCATCCTCCCCTCTGCGAGCCTGGGTGGCATCTGACTTTGTGAGCTACCGCCTTGTCGGATCGGGGACCCGATCGTTGGAGAGATCGAGAGTGTGTGACACGGCCGGTGGAGGTTTTCCCGGACTGGATCTGTAGTCCGGCGGGTGAGAGGGCATAAGCCCAGCTTAGATACTGTTGCTGTGTATAGGCCTATAGACTGCCGTGGCCTACAAGTTATTTTCATACCCCTTGGATTACAAAGTTATACTCTGTTTAAGTGCACCACCATTACAGACCTGCCGGTGAAGAAAGAAGGACTAAGCTAAATATTAGAACCAGGCCTGGTGGGGATTCTAGCGTGTTTGATTGCTGCGCCATAGGGCACTTAGTTAACGGTCGCCCGTATGGCGCACCTGTAGCGTGTGTTACTATATAGTGTGTTAGAGTGGCAGGACGCTGCCCTTAGGAGTGATTGTTTAGAACTGTGATTATTGTTACCCCTTTTATTCATATTGAGAATTGATGAGTAAAACACTTTACCTATTACAATTCATTACTGTGTCCTTGCTTAGTTATTCTATTGCATAGGACATATCATTGATTGTTAGTACTAGCTGTGCCAGAAGGGGGTAGAGCCTATTGCCGGGGGTTGGCGGAGCTGCACTCAGGGCCCAAAATCTAATTCTGCGGCCTCCTTAGTTGGAGGTATCGCTACACGTGGGGGTTCTCGTCCGGGATCCTGATGCAGCAAGCGAACGCCAGAAGTGCCGGCATGGACCCCATGGATCCAAGAGCGGTAGAAGAGTGGTGCAAAGCCGCTAATACAGAGCCAAAACAGTCGATAGCCATTAGCCTTCCTGGCGAGAAATGGTCAAGTGAGACGGTAGAGGAACTGCTGAGTTCAGTGTCCCCAGATCACACACCGTGGGTGATAGACATGAAGACAGACCCAAACATCTCATATCAATACGCATTAGTGGAATATTGGGACGGGATGCCAGAGGCCTGTAAGCACAAGTGTCTGCGGACGCCAGACAACAGAACATTTAGGCTGGCGCACGCAATAACTGTAGAAAGGGAACCATCCCCTACGGGATCGCCACAGGCTGCGGCCCGAACTACACCTGAAAGAGAAGACAGGGCGCCACCTCCGGTGGCACCTGCATCGGCCACTGCTATATCACCAGAACTGATAAATGCAATAGGGGATTTGCTAGCCAAATGTCAGAAGACAAGTACGGTGCATGTGGAAACTAGCTACCGGAGACTAAAAATATTCTCAGGGAAGCTCCCTGTCCCGGCAGGGGAAGAAGATTTTGATACTTGGGTGGAACAGGCATTACAGGCAGTGGAGGCATGGGAGGTGCCGGAGGCACAGAAGAGGCAGCGAGTGTTAGAAAGCCTTAAAGGTGCAGCAGCAGAAGCAGTGAAAAGTTTCCGGTTTGGGAATGCAGGGTGCACGGCGCAGGATTGTCTAGCTATGCTGCAGGAAGAGTTTGGTCAATTAGACAAGGTGACAGAGACGGTCTACCAGTTTGAACACACTTTCCAAAAACCGGAGGAGAAACTTTCCGAGTATGTCAGAAGGCTAAACAGGCTGCTGTGCAAGATTGTGTTAAAGAAAGGGATGAAGCCCCAAGATGCCGATGCGGCAAGAATGAAGCAAGTCTTAAAGGGAGCGCTACGCTCCGATCCAGTCTGGCTGCACCTGAAAACCTTGGGAGGAGGAATGTTGCTGACTTATGTTGATTTAATAAAAATTATCAGAGATGAGGAGGCGCTGCAACAGGACCAGCAGAAGGATAAGACAAGTGTTGTACCCGCACAGGTGCTGGTCAATCCAGTGATGACCCCTGAAAGAGAGGCGGAGATAGACACCCTAAAAACTCAGATGTCCAAGGTATTAGAGATATTGACCTCTCTGATAGCAAAAGACACAGAGTGTCCCAAGAAGAAGGAAAGTCCAAGGAAGGAATTGTTCCCGATTGCCTCAGCACCCGAACCTTTACAAGAATGGGGAGATATAGTCTGCTTCAACTGTGGGGGAGTTGGCCACATTGCAGCCACATGTTCTAGTCCGAAGAAGAAGAGACCAGACAACCGCAAGCCGGCGGGAAACTTCAGAGGGCCCCGGTGAAGGAGTCAACCGGGTGCCCACCATCTTCAGTAAACTCCAAGCTGAATGCAAAGAAAAACAAAAAGAGAGATAGAACACCAAAGGGGAAACGTAATACCCCTCAACAAAGCTATACTCCAAGAAGAAGGGGGGAGACCCCTCAGGAGAGGCACGGCACCCCCCAAAGGAGGTGCCCACCCAAGAAAAATAATAGTACACCTCAGCGGGTTCCTACACCCATTAAAAGGAGGGAAGTCAGTGCATACCAGGCTCAAGAAAGGTTCAAGTCCAAAGGGAATAGGACAAGAGAGAGTCCAAAGGGAAAAGGTCTGAAGAAGGCAGCTCCTGCCGGACCATATCCAGAGAAGCTGGTAGGCCCATCCCCTATAGTGCCCATTCAAGTGGAGGGAGTCTACACCAGGGGCCTCCTGGACACCGGGGCACAAGTGACCCTACTATACCGGGACTTCTACGACAGGCACCTGAGTCATCTGCCTATCCAGAAGATAGAGGAGCTGGAAATATGGGGAATTGGAACCCAGAGTTTCCCTTACGACGGCTACCTTCCCGTCCAAATAACCTTTGACCCATCCGTGGCTGGGAAGGCCGAAGTGTTTGACACCCTGGCAGTTGTGTGTCCTAGGCCGCCTGGAGCCAACAAGAATTCCCTTATAATAGGGACGAACACGGACCTGGTCCGAAGACTCCTGACCCCTCTAGTGACGGAAGAAAGACAAGCAGCTACCAAGATCCATCCCATGCTGAAGACAGCCTACCAACGGCTGGTCCAAGAGCGGGAGACCCCTGGAGAGGAGATAGGGAAGTTGTGGAGACTTGGAAGAGAAGGGGTAGTGTTGCAGCCCGGTGAAGTAACCTGTCTCAGGGCCACTGTGAAGCTTACTTGGGAACAGCCTGGTCCCTTTGTCATGCTGGAGTCAGACCCAAGGGGTGAATCCTCAGGCCTGGAGGTGATACCGGAAGTGATTCCGCTGAAGGTCCTGAAGAAGGCCCATTATAGAGTTCCAGTGAGTGTTAGGAATACTACCAAAGACCCCATGGACATCCCAGCCAGAATGTTGCTAGGCCAGGTGAGCCCGGCGGCCCCTGTTACCCTGTCAGAAGTGAAGAGGACAGGTGAAGAAGCGGATGTTTGGGAGAAGCTGACCATGGAAAACCCGAATCTGTCCAGGGCTTGGAAAGAGAGAGCCAAGGCCCAGTTGAATAGATGGGAGAAGATCTTCTCTAGGGATGAATTTGATGTGGGGTGTGCAAGAAGTGCCACCCATCGGATCCGCCTCCAAGAAGATAAGCCCTTCCGAGAGAGAGTCAGGCGGGTCCCGCTAGCAGATCTGGAGGATCTGAGGGAACAACTTGCAGAACTCAAGAGGACTGGTGTGATACGGGAGTCCAGAAGCCCCTATGCCTCTCCCATAGTAGTGGTCCGAAAGAAGAATGGATCATTGAGGCTCTGTATAGACTACAGGACTCTCAACAGGAGAACCATACCTGACCAATACACCACTCCGAGGATAGAGGATGCCCTACAGAGCTTGTCTGGAGCCAAATGGTTCAGCGTTATGGATCTCAAGAGTGGGTACTATCAGATTCCGATGCACCCAGCAGACAAGGAGAAGACAGCTTTCATAACCCCAGTGGGGTTCTTCGAATTCGACCGGATGCCCCAAGGTCTGTCTGGAGCCCCAGCTACTTTCCAACGTCTCATGGAGAAGACCGTAGGGGACATGAACTTGATCGAAGTCCTTGTATACCTAGACGATGTCATTGTCTTTGGGAGAACCTTGGAGGAACATGAAGAGAGGCTGGAGAAAGTGTTGAGAAGACTCAGTGAGGAAGGACTTAAGCTTTCGCCTGAGAAGTGTCGGTTCTACCAGTCTTCTGTGAACTATCTGGGGCACATAGTATCTGAAGAAGGGGTGGCCACAGACCCTGAGAAATTGGAGGCAGTTACCTCCTGGCCACAGCCCACCACAGTAACAGAACTCAGATCCTTCTTGGGCTTCTGCTCCTACTATAGAAGGTTTGTGGAGGGATTTGCTCGAATTGCTAGACCATTGAATGAGTTGCTCAAGACTGAAGGAGAGGAGGATGGATCGGGGCCCAGGAGGCCAGGAGAGTCCATCAGAGATCAGTGGAATCAGAGGTGTGAAGAGGCTTTCCAGGAATTGAAGAGGAGCCTGACCACTGCACCAGTCTTGGCCTATGCAGACCCAACCAAACCCTATGAACTGCACGTGGATGCTAGTCACGACGGTCTGGGAGGAGTACTTTACCAAGAACATGAGGGGCAATTGCGGCCTGTTGCCTATGTGAGTAGAAGCCTGACCCCCTCTGAGAAGAACTACCCCACTCACAAGCTGGAGTTCCTGGCCCTCAAGTGGGCGGTAGTAGACAAGCTCAAAGACTACCTGTACGGAGCAGAGTTCACTGTGAAGACCAACAACAACCCCCTTACCTACCTGTTCACCACGGCCAAGCTGGATGCCACTGGACACAGGTGGCTAGCCGCACTGTCTGGATTCAACTTCAGCCTTAAGTATAGACCAGGAGTGGGGAATCGAGACGCAGACGCCTTGTCCAGAAGATCTCATTCCCCGACCATTGAAATAGAAGATTGGACCCAAGTGGCACCGGACGGGGTGCAGGCCCTTTGTCAAGGAGCTGCATTCCAAGCCCGAGGATGCTCCAGAGCAGAGGAAATAGGAGTTACCACGGTGGGAGTCCCCAAACACTACTGTGGAGTAGCTCAATTGGAAGAGGGCAACCTACCAAGATTGTCCAAAAAGGAATTAAGGTGTGACCAATTGGAAGACCCCATGGGGAGATTGGTCCTGGAGGCCTTGAAAAATCAGGATCCAAACATACTCATGCGTCAACCCTCCAAAGAAGCTCGCCTACTGAGGAAGGAGTGGGATAGGTTGCAGTTGCATCAGGGAGTGGTCTACCGAAGGGGCCCCTCTGATGATTCAGAAGATAAGTGGCAGATGTTCCTCCCAGAGAAACATCGGGAGACTGTTTTGATGGCCTTGCATGACAATCATGGCCACCTAGGGGCTGAAAGGACTTTTCAACTTGTCAGAAGTCGGTTCTATTGGCCCTGCATGAGGGCAGAGGTAGAGGAGTACTGCCACTCATGTGCGCGATGCATCCAGAGGAAGACTTTGCCCCATCAAGCTGCCCCAATGGGCCATCTACAGAGCCAAGGGCCTATGGACCTGGTGTGCATTGACTTTCTCTGCCTCGAACCCGACCTGAGTGGACTAGGAAATGTTCTGGTGATAACCGACCATTTCACCCGGTATGCCCAGGCCTTCCCCACCAAAGATCAGAAGGCCTCCACCGTGGCCAAGGTACTTATGGAGAAGTATTTTGTCCATTATGGGCTGCCACAGAGACTCCATTCAGATCAAGGGAGGGACTTCGAGAGTAAGCTGATCCGGAAGCTCTTGGATTCGTTGGGAATCAGGAAGACTCGAACTACACCTTACCATCCTCAGGGAGATGCTCAGCCGGAAAGGTTCAACCGAACCCTGCTCAACATGTTGGGGACTCTGGAAAGCGAGAAAAAGCAACATTGGAGCAAACACATAGCAGCCATGGTACATGCTTACAACTGCACCATCAGTGATGCTACAGGCTATTCCCCATATCGACTCATGTTTGGGAGAGAAGCGAGACTACCGGTGGACCTGGCTTTTGGCACCTCACTGGACCATTCCTCCGTCACCTCTCACAGAGGATATGTGGATAGGC
The DNA here is from genome assembly GCA_029206835.1 of Rana muscosa. Classification (NCBI taxonomy): domain Eukaryota; kingdom Metazoa; phylum Chordata; class Amphibia; order Anura; family Ranidae; genus Rana; species Rana muscosa. The sequence goes on from CM055128.1 coordinate 7,613,102, forward strand.
TCAGACACAGCCTGAAAGTAGCCTATGAACAAGCTCAAGCGGCCTCAGATCAAAGGGGAGCTCGGAATAAAAAAAATTACGACCTGAAGGTCCGGGTACAAGACCTACAGCCCGGGGATCGAGTACTGTTGCGCAATCTGGGAGTCCCCGGAAAGCACAAGCTTGCAGACAGATGGAGATCTGAACCTTATGTCATCTGCAGGAAGTTGCCGGGCCTACCTGTCTACAAGGTGAAGCCAGAGGGAAAGGTAGGCCCACTGAAGACATGGCATCGAAACCACCTGCTCCCACTGACGGAGGCAGTTAGAATACCTTCCGTGGGAGACTCCCCTGCACCGGCCTCTATCTTGGATACTCCTAGACCGCACACTCGGTCACAGACCTCCCGAGCTGGAAATGGAGAAGCCTCCCAACTTAGTGGAGATGAAGAAGGAGAGCTTGATTGGCTGTGGTCTTCCCCAACTCCAGGAACTTCTATCATAGATCTTCCAGTCACCCAAGATACCACAGATGAAACACTGAACCCAGAGGCTACAGAATTCATCCCTTTCAGTCCTTCAACAGATTACTGGGAAGATGCCCATGATAGTTACTCCGAGGAAGAGGAGCCTGAGGCGCCAGAGCCAGAGATTCCAAGAGAGCAAAGAGCTCGAAGAGTCATTCAACCTCCTAAGAAGCTGACCTACCCCCAGATGGGGAACAGTTCGGAAGACTCTGTGGTCACTGCTAGGAGAAATGCTGAGATTCCGGATCCCTCCACTGTCCATTTGGTGGAGGGCAACCCCAGCTCACTCTCTGGCACAGTTAGTCAGGCCACCCAAGATAATGTGACCTGTGGGCAAGGGAATTCAACCCCTCAGTTATGGTGGGAATCCCCTATCCCAACATTGTTTTCAGAATTGTCCAATGTTGTATATAGTTGTTGCTAAAATTTATCTTTGGGGACCAAAGAGTTTAAGTGGGGGGAGTGTGTAGCGGGGTGTTCCCCTATATTGGGAAGAAACTACATTACCCATAACCCCATTCTTGTTGTGACGTTCCACCGCAGAGACTCATGGGAGGGGTTATAAAAGGAGGAGGCGGGGCCGGGCTCGGCCTCTTTGGCGACACGAGACTTCACGGACGGATCCTCCTGTGCGGATGTGTCGGAGGGGCAAGGCCTGAAGCCTGAGGCCTTGCTCTGCACCGAAGAGCCTTCCATCCTCCCCTCTGCGAGCCTGGGTGGCATCTGACTTTGTGAGCTACCGCCTTGTCGGATCGGGGACCCGATCGTTGGAGAGATCGAGAGTGTGTGACACGGCCGGTGGAGGTTTTCCCGGACTGGATCTGTAGTCCGGCGGGTGAGAGGGCATAAGCCCAGCTTAGATACTGTTGCTGTGTATAGGCCTATAGACTGCCGTGGCCTACAAGTTATTTTCATACCCCTTGGATTACAAAGTTATACTCTGTTTAAGTGCACCACCATTACAGACCTGCCGGTGAAGAAAGAAGGACTAAGCTAAATATTAGAACCAGGCCTGGTGGGGATTCTAGCGTGTTTGATTGCTGCGCCATAGGGCACTTAGTTAACGGTCGCCCGTATGGCGCACTTGTAGCGTGTGTTACTATATAGTGTGTTAGAGTGGCAGGACGCTGCCCTTAGGAGTGATTGTTTAGAACTGTGATTATTGTTACCCCTTTTATTCATATTGAGAATTGATGAGTAAAACACTTTACCTATTACAATTCATTACTGTGTCCTTGCTTAGTTATTCTATTGCATAGGACATATCATTGATTGTTAGTACTAGCTGTGCCAGAAGGGGATAGAGCCTATTGCCGGGGGTTGGCGGAGCTGCACTCAGGGCCCAAAATCTAATTCTGCGGCCTCCTTAGTTGGAGGTATCGCTACATTCATTTAAATATATTCCTCCATAGACAGAGAGGCGAAAATATACACTTTGTATGCAATAAATGCCCAGATATTACCTTGTAAATGTAGCAGTGACATCATCACTGTGCTGTACATTACCAGTGCAGAGAACAGTGCTGTGGGAGGGCCCAGCAGACTCCACCCACTACAGGCTGCCTGCAGAAAACTACAGGAAGGGGCGGAGACAAGACCAGTCACCCTGCACAAGGAGGGAGAAAGCAGAGCTGTGGGAGAGACCCAGGAGCCTCCACCTACTGCAGAAAGTGACAGGAGGGGGCGGAGACAAGACCAGTGCCCCTGCACAAGGAGAGAGCAGAGCTGTGGGAGGAACCCAGCAGGCTCCACCCACTGCCAAAAGTGACAGGAGGGGCGGAGACCAGACCAGTCCAACTGCCCAAGGAGAGAGAGAGCAGAGCTATGGGAGGGGCCAAGCAAACCCCACCCACACTACAAACTGCCTGCAGAGAACTACAGGAGGGGGCGGAGACAAGACCAGTCACCCTGCACAAGGAGAGAGTGAGCAGAGCTTTGGGGAGGGCCTAGCTGGCTCCACCCGCTATAGGCTGCATGCAGAGAACTACAGGAGGGGGCGGAGACAAGACCAGTCACCCTGCACAAGGAGAGAGAGCAGAGCTGTGGGAGGGGCCTAGCTGGCTCCACCCGCTATAGGCTGCATGCAGAGAACTACAGGAGGGGGCAGAGACAAGACCAGTCACCCTGCACAAGGAGAGAGAGCAGAGCTATGGGAGGGATCCAGCAGGCTCCACCCACTGCAGAAAACTATAAGAGGGGGCGGAGACCAGACTAGTCACCCTGCACAAGGATATAGTGAGCAGAGCTGTGGGAGGGGCCCAGCAGGATCCACCCCTCTGCAGAAAACTACAGGAGTGGGCGGAGACCAGACCAGACCAGCCACCGTGAACAAGGTGAGAGAGAGCAGAGCTGTGGGAGGAGCCCAGCTGGCTCCACCCACTACAGGTTGCCGGCAGAGAACTACAAGAGGGGGTGGAGACCGGACCATTTTCCCTGCAGAAGGAAAAAGAGAGCAGAGCTATGGGAGGGGCCCAGCAGGCTCCACCCACTACAGGCTGCCTGCAGAGAACTACAGGAGGAAGAGAGCAGGGTGAGCAGAGAGATGATTCATCGCTATGCTGCTGTTCTTTCACTGTCCAATCACAGGCTGGGGTGGGGGTTCCCCAGGATGAATTTCTTAACTGCAGTCAGGCCACTAGGCCTGCCATGCTGCATAGCAGAGCATTGGAAATCTCAGGACTGGATGGACAGAAATCCAAGTACCTTAGCTAGGAAATGAGGCAGACACTTTCTGACTTGCTGTGGCTTCTAATGCACATGGTGAGAAGCTCACAGTGTGCAGTGAAATCAGAGGAATCCATTTCAGTCCAGGAGAGGAGCCGCTACACCTGTGCAAGAGGGCAGCGGAGGCCGGAGTTGGGCTTTAATGACAAGAGGCGGAGCTTGATAAATTTGCTGTACATTGTGACAGGTCAGGAATGTATCCATGTAGATTTCTACATTTCCTGAAAGATTTGCTTTAAAACAAAATCTGTTTTCTGCTGTTAGCACCTGATAAGCTTTAATCAGATTTTGGGGGGGGGGGCTGTCATTCTTTCAGGTGGGTTGGGGGAGGGGTGCAGGGTTGTATTTTGGGGGGTGAACCTTTCCCCCGCTTGCAGGATCTCCCGGCGATGAAGTGTTTCAGCTTCGAAAGCCATTAAGAAGATTTATGGCCTCTAAAAGTTACTGCGCCGCGAGGAGAGTTCGTGAGACGTCTGACATTTTTTTCCCTCCTGAAATTCGCTGCTGACGTCCTTTTCCAGAGTAAGCGATCGTGTTCATACATAATACCGCCACCCATACCAGACGATCGCAATTGGGAAACATGTTTATTGGCTGTTTGAAGTCAAACTCCTGGATAAGGCCCCCCCGGAATCGCAAGAATTTGGAATCATTCTGATAATGCAGGCGGGACGATCTCCCAATCATGTGATTGCTGACAGCCAGTCACAGTGGTCATGCAATTGCCCATTCTTTCCTGCCCCCAGCATAAAGACCAGTGGCGGCCCATCAATGCAGAGCGCAGGGGCGCCGCCCCCCTAATCCATACGCCCGGCCCCTAATCTACAAGGGGGGCGCCGGACGCATGGATTCCAATGTTTTTTTGTTTTTTTTAAACACATGATTAGAGCCTGAGGCTCTAATTGGCTTCAAAAAAGGGTGGGCTCGGGGCGCAGAGCATTGCACCCTGAGCCCACCCACTTGTGTGACAATAGCAAAATAATATTCGCTATTGTCGTCCTGATTCTCCCCCCGACCAATCAGGAAGCGGGTCCTGAGACCCGAATGGCCAGGAAGTCTTAGGACTCCCAGGCCAATTGGGTCTCAGGACTCAATTCCTGTTCTGGCTGGGAGAAGAATCAACGGCCCCGGAGCGAGGAGCAGCAGTCCTACCATCTGCCTTCTATGGTAATGAGGCCTCTTATATGATCGCCGCCTTCCCGGCCGTCTACTGTGGGGGGGGTGATCCCCGCCTTTGGGGGGCTGCCCTATTTGCGACATGCGGAGGCTGCCCTGTGTGCGACAATCGGGGGGCTGCCCTACGTGCGACACTCGTGCGGGGCTGCCTACGTGCGTAACTCGGGGGGCTGCCCTACGTGCGAAACTCGGGAGGCTGCCCTACCTGCGAAACTTGGGAGGCTGCCCTACCTGCGAAACTCGGGAGGCTGCCCTACCTGCGAAACTCGGGAGGCTGCCCTACCTGCGAAACTCGGGAGGCTGCCCTACCTCCGAAACTCGGGAGGCTGCCCTACCTGCGAAACTCGGGAGGCTGCCCTTCGTGCGACACGCGGGGGGCTGCCCTACGTGCGAAACTCGGGAGGCTGCCCTACGTGCGAAACTCTGGAGGCTGCCCTACGTGCGACACATGGAAAACCCATGTAAAGCGTGCAAATAAAATTGTGCGCAGGAATGTGCGTTCCCCCTAACGGAAATGTGAATGGAGCCTAAACCTCTACTGCCTATCTGGAACCTAATGCTCCAGTGACATTTTGTGTTGCTCCCGTTCGTTGCTTGTGATTGGGAGCTTTTCGATTATGTGACAGCCAAGTAAGGCAGTCACATGAGCATAAGCCCCACCCCCGCCTCCCGGCATTCAAAATCCCTTAAAGGCACGTGTCTTGCATTTTTCTGCGCTTTCAGCGCAATGTGGAATAGACCCAACAGCCTACCAGTTTATAAAGCTGAATCAGCGCTGGGGTCACATTGGGTGGTCCTTTCATACCATTCCAGTAAGCCTTGAAGGTCCCGATGAAGGGATAGTGCTAAGCGCCGAAACGCGTCGGTGAGTTTTTATAAGAAAGTAAAATCCTCCCTCCGGCCTCCCCTTCAGTCTTACACAGTTGTACCGGCTCCTCTCCTGGACCGAAAATGGCTTCCTCTGATTTCACCGCACACTGTGAGCTTCTCGGTAGGCAAGCGGTTAAATTAGAAAGAAGAGGGTCCGCCCACAACCCAGACGCATTGAAAGGAAGAGAGGAGCGCCCTCTCCTGGGGGATCGAGATATAAGGTCAGGAAAAGGGCATTTAAAGGCACCCTGGACATAAAATGAGCATTTAACGCTTGTAAGGGGAACTGTCATTTCCTTCGAGTTCAGCTTCAATGACATCAATAAATTCCCTGCTTTGTGTTATCGGATATGCTGGGGTCAGATGTACACATTTCCCATATAAACTCCATTGGGGACACGCCGGCATTTCTCATACGCCGCTACGCTCATTCTCCATCCATTTTGCTGCTTCTGTTTGTTCCTCTGAATGGTCACACAGCTAAACCTACAAAAAAAAAGGCATTCCAGCCAGCCCATCACGGATTGGTGGATAAGAAGAAGGTTCCCCCGGCACAGACATATGACAAGGGGATGCAGTCAGATAGAGAAGCACTGTGAAAAGCCTGCTGAATCTGACTGCATTGGAATACATAGGGTTCTCATTAGTGCTGCTTTTTTCATTTTGTTGCTGCTGACGCATTGCAGAGAAAACAGGAGGCATGAGGCACGTTGCGGCTCCTTCCTGCACAGTATGGCTGTGTCCATCGAAGAGAGAATGTGCCGGTAGCGGGAGGGTCGGCGGCCTATGTATCTCTTCTCGGGGCCTGGAAACGTGTCGGTAGAGGACAGAATTATGTCAGGAATTTACATCTCCCTTTTCCTCAGGTAGAAGAAGCCGAGAGAAGAAATAGCTGAGCGCGTTGGAGCGTCGCCCAGGAACACGCAGTGGCCTCTGGGGCTGCCCTATGTGCGTTTTGTTGTGCAAAAGAAGCTTGTGCGCTTTCTCGGGAGGCGAGCTCCGCACGTTTTTTTGTCACATGCGTTTTCCTGCGCGTTTTTAGACTCATGGCGGAAACTCCTGCATTTGGGGTGCCATTCACCTCTTGGCGCCGAGCGCACCCAAATATGCGGCCTCTCGATGGGCGGGCCTTGGCGCAGAGCGGCCGCATGTTTGTGTGCAATAGCGCCAATAGAGCTGTGCCAGTTACTGGCAGCTAATGGAAAGCTCCCGTTTTGCTATCGGGAGCTTTCCGATCATGTGACAGCCAATCACAGCGGTCACATGACCATAAGCCCCGCCTCTTGGCATTCTAAACCCCTTAAAGGGCGGCAGGCACCTAAGAATGAATGCCACCCACACACACGCGTCTTGCGTTTTGCAGCGGTTTTAGCGCAATGTGGAATAGACCCAACAGCCCACACACACACGAGGGGGGGGGGATTCACCAGTTTATGAAGTCGAATCAGCGCTGGGCAGGGCTGCTGTTAGATATCACCGGGCTCCATGCAGCCTACCTGACAGGGCCCCCATCAGCCGGAAGTGACTGAGATCATTCCCTTTCTCTGCAGCTACTTGCTCATTCACAAACTGAAGCATAGTAAACTGTTTACTATGTTTCAGTGATGAATGGACACAGGAGTGGTTGGTACTGATCACTCGCTGTGTTCATTCAGGAAAGGAAGGGGCCAATGAATTATATGTCTACCGGCCCCTAGCCCTGCTCTCCATCCTGAAACATCCCCCTTTGTGCCCGCTGCAGCTGACAGCAGCAGAGGAGATGAGGGACGCCGGCAGCACTGCAGGAAAAAAGGGTCACACAGGGGGGCCCAGACAGAAGATGAAAGGGGTGCATGTGCTAGAAACAATCCCCCTGCAATGCAGCCTGAGAGAGGGAGAGGAGAAGAAGCTGGTAGCGCTGCAGGGGGAGGCAGAAGAGGATCGGTGTCTGCAATAAGAAAGTACAGCCGGCCCTCCTACTCAGCAGGTGCCCGGTCCCCCCTTTTGAACTGATGGGGCCCGGGCCCAATAAAGGCCCCGGCGCTGGGATCACATGGGTGGTCCTTTCATACCATTCCAGTAAGCCTTGGAGGCCCTGATGAAGGGGTAGTGCTAACCGCAGAAACGCGTTGGTAAAAATTTTATAATTTTTTTTTTTAATAAGAAAGTTAAATCCTCCCTCCGGCCTTCCATTCAGTCTTGCACAGTTGCACCGGCTCCTCTCCTGGCTTACTCTGATTTCACTGCACACTGTGAGCTTCTCACAATCTGCATTAGAAGCTGCAGCAAGTCAGATAGAGCCCCGCCCCATTTCCTGGCTGGAGGACGTCCAGCATCATCTGACTGGCATTATCTATTACGATTCAAAGAGAATTTGGATCCCCGCACTGGCGCGCCGCAACCACATGCATTGCAGATGGTTACAGGAGGCTTGCAGAGCAGCCCTATTCACTTGAAAGGGCCTCCCCCCCCCCCCCCCCCCCGGATTTTAAAATAAAACCTTTTATTTTTCATTACATAAAGACAGAAACACAAGAGGGCGCAATCTAAGTGTAATTAGTCTTTATTAAAGAAAGTGAAAACGATTGGCCGCTCACATAGTGTTGGATAAAAAGTGTCCGTAGGATACACCAAAGTTGTCATCAGCTGGTCTGTATTGATGTAGTCAGAGTATGACTCAAGGTAAGGGGGGGGGGGGCAATATCATGCAGCAGGAAAGCACTCTCAGGCCGGGGCTAACACTGTGACAGCATGGGAATTGTGGGGGCGTGGCTATACGTTTTGAGGCCGTAACGCCTCTTTATCAAGCCTTGTTAGAGAAACTAGCTCTGTGGGGGGGGGGGGATCACATGACAGCTGAAGGTTTGTTTACAAACAGCTGGTGATGTCAGATACAGGGAGACGTGCAGGGGGGATTGTAGGGGAGTGGCTACATGTTTTGAGGCGGCAACACCTCTTTATCAAGCCTTGTTAGAGAAATTAGCTCTATGCAGGGGGGGGGGGGGTGGGGGTGGGGGTGGTTCACATGACAGCTAAAGGTGTGTTTACAAACAGCTGGTGATGTCAGACACAGGGAGAAGTGCAGGGGGCATGGCAGGGGAGTGGCTACAGGTTATGAGGTGGTAACGCCTCTTTATCAAGCCTTGTTAGAGAAACTAGCTCTACGAGGGGGGTCACATGACAGCTAAAGGTTTGTTTACAAATGGCTGGTGATGTCAGATATGGGGAGAATGGCAGGGGCGTGGCTACGTGTTTTGAGGCGGTAACACCTCTTTATCAAGCCCTGTTAGAGAAGTTAGCTCTATGAGGGGGATCACATGACTGCTAAAGGTGTGTTTACAAACAGCTGGTGATGTCAGATAGGGGGCATGGCAGGGGAGTGGCTACAGGTTTTGAGGTGGTAACACCTCTTTATCAAGCCTTGTTAGAGAAACTAGCTCTATGAGGGGGATCACATGACAGCTAAAGGTTTGTTTACAAATGGCTGGTGATGTCAGATATGGGGAGAATGGCAGGGGCGTGGCTACGTGTTTTGAGGCGGTAACGCCTCTTTATCAAGCCTTGTTAGAGAAGTTAGCTCTATGAGGGGGATCACATGACAGCTAAAGGTTTGTTTACAAATGGCTGGTGATGTCAGATAGGGGGAGAATGGCAGGGGCGTGGCTATGTGTTTTGAGGCGGTAACGCCTCTTTATCAAGCCTTGTTAGAGAAACCAGCTCTATGGGGGAGATCATATGATAACTGAAGGTTTGTTTACAAACAGCTGGTGATGTCAGACACAGGGAGATGTGCAGGGGGCATGACAGGGGCGTGGCTACGTGTTTAGAGGTGGTAATGCCTCTTTGTCAAGCCTTGTTAGAGAAACCAGCTCTATTGGGGAGATAACATGGCAGCTGAAGGTTTATTTACTAACAAATTCCTCCATCCTGCAGGTGGTGCTGTGACTCTCTCTGCATGTCCTCACTGTGCACAGAGATGGAGGTACACAGGGTTGAAAAAATATTAATTTAAAAATTATAAGCAAACAATAAAAAAAAACAAGCAAGTTATTTTTTGAAGCAATGCAATCCTTAAATGTTTTTAATCCATTCCTGCCTACCCCTACGTCCCTTTTCTGAACACTTTGAGGGCAGGAAGGATCAGCGATTATGACGCCACTGTGATTGGCTGTCACGGTGGTCAGATGATTGGCAGCTGGTCGCTCCAGCTACCTATCATTAATGGGTAAACAAGAGCAGAAAGCATAGCTCCAGTCAAATACAACAGGATAAAAATTAACAACTCATTAAAAGATAAAATAATAAATAATAAATCTAACTTTTTCTGCAATATTAAACTTCAATCCAGAGATTTCCTCTGTAGTACTTTTTTCTGCCACTAGATGTCCCCAGTATGATGGCCCTCATTGTTTAACCCACTTCTTCTAAGCCCCGATCATCCTTTCATGATCGATCAACTTGGTACATTCAGTCTGCCCGAATCTCGGCAGGTTCAACAAGATTGGAACCGTCTATGGCCGGCCTTAGCACAGTGATGATCTCATCTCTCTGTCACTCTGCTCTCTCCTTCTACCATCATGTTTCTTATCAGCACATGAACTAATTAGCTCCTTGTGCTGCTTCTTCTTCTCAAGCTCCAGATTTGCTGTACAGGGTCTGCAAGAGGCTGATACCACTTCAGATCTATGTACTTCGCTTTTTAAGCTTTAATGACCTCTGGTCATATAAAGGTAATGGCCTCTTGCATCTTCTTCCTCGCAACCACACTGCCCCCTGTCTTTCAACCTGAGCATAACCACAGATCCTGTTTATACACACACTGCTGGCCTGTAGACAGCATGAAAGACTATATACCAGTGGCAGCTGGTGCACAATTTTCTTGGGGGGGCGCTCGGTCGATTGCCGCTTACCCCCTCGTCACTCGATTGCCGCATCACTCACCCATCGCCCGCCAAGCCCCCCATCAGCCCCTGCACTTACCCCATTCAGGTCGCGGCTTCCCCCTTGCCCCTCCTCCCGGCCAATCAGGACTTAGGACCCACGGCCAATTGGGTCTTAGGACTCCTGCCCACTTCCTGATTGGCCGGGAGGAGAAACGGGAAGACATTAGCAAATATTATTCGCTAATGTCCCACAACTGGGTGGGCTTGGGGCGCAGTGCTCTGCGCCCCGAGCCCACCCTTTTTGAAGCCAATTAGAGCCTCAGGCTCTAATCATGTGCTTATAAACAAAAACGAAAAACCCCACTGGAATCCATGCATCCGGCGCCCTGCATGGAGATTAGGGGCCGGACGCAGGGTTTAGAGTGCCCTGCGTGAGTGGCCGCCACTGCTATATGCTAGTAATTCATACAGTATTGAATGGGCTGGCCCTATGCAACACACAAAAATCACGGTCAAATCACTCAACAAAATCACAAGTGGAAATACTTGTTCCAGTTACACGAAAGTGCGAATGGAGCCTTCGATCTACTAATAAGTACATAATGCAAGATTCTGCCTGACTGGATACAAGTTGATCGTATAGGGTGTGCATTCACACACAAGCTTGAACGATCACATCGACAGGCGGGTGCAATTAGCCTCCCAGTGCTTTCGATGGGGCTGCCTATTCGCAGCTGATCGCAGGAATCCCCCACTGGGGCTCTCGCTGCTGATCGCGGGAATCCCCCCACTGGGGCTCACGCAGCTGATCGCAGGAATTCCCCACTGGGGCTCTCGCAGCTGATCGCAGGAATCCTCCACTGTGGTTTTTGCAGCTGATCGCAGGAATCCCCCACTGTGGTTCTTACAGCTGATCGCAGGAATCCCCCCACTGGGGCTGAGGGCTCTCGCAGCTAATTGCAGGAATCCCCCACTGTGGTTCTTGCAGCTGATCGCAGGAATACCCCCCACTGGGGCTCTCGCTGCTGATCACGGGAATCCCCCACTGTGGTTCTTGCAGCTGATCGCAGGAATCCCCCCCACTGGGGCTCTCGCAGCTGATTGCGGGAATCCCCCACTGTGGTTCTTGCAGCTGATCGCAGGAATCCCCCCCACTGGGGCTCTCGCAGCTGATTGCAGGAATCCTCCACTGTGGTTCTTGCAGCTGATCGCGTGAATCCCCCACTGGGGCTCTCGCTGCTGATCGCGGGAATCCCCCCACTGGGGCTCTCGCAGCTGATCGCGGGAATCCCCCCACTGGGGCTCTCGCAGCTGATCGCGGGAATCCTCCACTGTAGTTCTTGCAGCTGATCGCGTGAATCCCCCACTGGGGCTCTTGCAGCTGATCGCGTGAATCCCCCACTGGGGCTCTTGCAGCTGATCGCGGGAATCCTCCACTGTGGTTCTTGCAGCTGATCGCGTGAATCCCCCACTGGGGCTCTCGCTGCTGATCGCGGGAATCCCCCCACTGGAGCTCTCGCTGCTGATCGCGGGAATCCTCCACTGTGGTTCTTGCAGCTGATCGCGGGAATCCCCCACTGGGGCTCTCGCAGCTGATCGCAGGAATCCCCCACTGGAGCTCTCGCTGCTTATCGCGGGAATCCCCCACTGTGGTTTTTGCAGCTGATCGCATTAATCCCCCCACTGGGGCTCTCGCAGCTGATCGCAGGAATCCCCCACTGGGGCTCTCGCAGCTGATCGCAGGAATCCCTCCACTGGGGCTCTCGCAGCTGATCGCGGGAATCCCCCACTGGGGCTCTCGCAGCTGATCGCGGGAATCCCCCACTGGGGTTCTCACAGCGTGAATGCACCTCATAATTTATATTTTTGGTAGATCTAAAGCTGATTGCACAAAGATTGTAACTAGGGTTGCCACCTGTCCAGGATTCACCCGGACAGTTTGGGTTTTGAATCATGTGTCCAGGTTTCAGTCCACCTGACACATTATTCAGACCAGGCTGTGGCTCTCCAAGTAACCGAGCTAGTCATACACAAATCTGTTGCCGTCCGGGAGCTGCGGGCCGCTGTTTGGGGGCAGGTTTGACTGAAGGGTGGGGTGATAATGTAAGTAAGAGCAATTTGGCCACACCCACTGTTTGCCAAGGCGCGTTCTGTGCGCTACATTACTACTCTCCTTGGGGCACCAAAATGTATCCAAGGTCTTTTATAATCCTATAGTGTTTACTGCAAAAAAATAAATAAAATTGCCCTGTACTGCAAAAGTGTTCAGGTTTGGCTTGAAGAAAAGGTGGCGACCCTAATTGTAACGTGTATGGTAAGCCCAACATTTCTAGCCAGAGCTAAATCACCTGTCCTGTAGTTGTTGCTTTTTTATGTTTATACCATATACAGGCAGTCCCAGAGTTACGAACACCCGAGTTACAAACGACTCCTACTTACGAATGGCCTCAAATGCAGGCCACTTGTGCTCCACGCTGGTCCTGGATACCTCCGAGCACCACCGAGCACCCCCGAAAACATCCCACACTGCAGTACTACATGGCCAGAGGAGCCCCAGATAACATAAAAGCACCCAGAACTAGACATGTGTGATTCATTTCGTACGAATTTCCAAAAATTCGTACATTCGGAAGCATCCGAAATACGAATTTCTATTTTTACTAATTTTATACGAAACACGAAATTTCGTTGACGAATTTGGTTTGGCTAGTGGGAGAGACGCTCAGACTGGTACTGGTAGTGGATGGGAGATTCAGAACTGGACAAAATAAGAATGTTCGTTAATATCGTTTTAGTATTGTCATAACAATTACGATTATTCGTGATGATGAAGTTAAAAACACAGGAAGTCAGCACAGCACAGGGATGGTGGGAGCCCCTCATAATGAGCACAGGGATGGTGGGAGCCCCTCATAATGAGCACAGAACAGGGATGGAGGGAGCCCCTCATAATGAGCACAGCACAGGGATGATGGGAGCCCCTCATAATGAGCACAGCACAGGGATGGAGGGAGCCCCTCATAATGAGCACAGCACAGGGATGGTGGGAGCCCCTCATAATGAGCACAGCACAGGGATGGTGGGAGCCCCTCATAATGAGCACAGCACAGGGATGGGGGGAGCCCCTCATAATGAGCACAGCACAGGGATGGAGGGAGCCCCTCATAATGAGGACAGCACAGGGATGGTGGGAGCCCCTCATAATGAGCACAGCACAGGGATGGGGGGAGCCCCTCATAATGAGCACAGCACAGGGATGGTGGGAGCCCCTCATAATGAGCACAGCACAGGGATGGTGGGAGCCCCTCATAATGAGCACAGCACAGGGATGGAGGGAGCCCCTCATAATGAGCACAGCACAGGGATGGTGGGAGCCCCTCATAATGAGCACAGCACAGGGATGGGGGGAGCCCCTCATAATGAGCACAGCACAGGGATGGGGGGAGCCCCTCATAATGAGCACAGCACAGGGATGGTGGGAGCCCCTCATAATGAGCACAGCACAGGGATGGTGGGAGCCCCTCATAATGAGCACAGCACAGGGATGGGGGGAGCCCCTCATAATGAGCACAGCACAGGGATGGTGGGAGCCCCTCATAATGAGCACAGCACAGGGATGGTGGGAGCCCCTCATAATGAGCACAGCACAGGGATGGAGGGAGCCCCTCATAATGAGCACAGCACAGGGATGGTGGGAGCCCCTCATAATGAGCACAGCACAGGGATGGTGGGAGCCCCTCATAATGAGCACAGCACAGGGATGGTGGGAGCCCCTCATAATGAGCACAGCACAGGGATGGTGGGAGCCCCTCATAATGAGCACAGCACAGGGATGGTGGGAGCCCCTCATAATGAGCACAGGGATGGTGGGAGCCCCTCATAATGAGCACAGGGATGGGGGGAGCCCCTCATAATGAGCACAGCAGGGGTAGAGCCCCAGGAGGGAGTTAGTACAGCACAGGGATGGTGGGAGCCCCTCATAACGAATGTTCGTAATTGTTCCGAAAAGTTAACGAACCTAACGAACTTTCGTATTTCGTACGAATCCAAATTGAATTTCGGACACAAATTATGAAATACGAATTAACGGGCTACTACAAACCCAGGAAGTCAGCACAGCACAGGGATGGTGGGAGCCCCTCATAATGAGCACAGCACAGGGATGGGGGGAGCCCCTCATAATGAGCACAGGGATGGTGGGAGCCCCTCATAATGAGCACAGGGATGGTGGGAGCCCCTCATAATGAGCACAGGGATTGTGGGAGCCCCTCATAATGAGCACAGGGATGGTGGGAGCCCCTCATAATGAGCACAGCACAGGGATGGTGGGAGCCCCTCATAATGAGTCGACGACTGCCATATTGAGAAAGGTATTTTTTGCTTTTTAAATTCATCATAACGAATGTTCGTAATTGTTACGGAAAGTTAACGAATCCAACGAAAATTCGTATTTCGTACAAAACTAATCCAAATTGAATTTCGGACACGAAATACGAATTTTCGTCTAATACGTAACGAAACAAATTTATTGACGGCGCCCATGTCTACCCAGAACATCACATCCATGCACAGGCGGATGTGACACTTACAAATGCAGTGTTGCGACTTACGAAGAAACCTCCAGTCCCTATTGTGTTCGTAACTCGGGGACTGCCTGTAACCTTCAAATCAAAGCTCCAGTGTCTCCCTTTTGCCCTGAGGCACTCTCTGCAATGGCATGCTTGAAAATGAGTATAGCAGAGGACATGTGGGTGAGCTCAGTCCTCCTCGCCGCTCCGCTTCCTTCTATGTTACAGTTTCAGTTTAACTTCCTATATAATCTTCAGTTTATAAAGTGTGAGATCCCCCCCCCCCCTCCCTTTCCTTGTCCGCCCTCCCTGCACTGTGCATGCATTGTCAGCCTGCACATCTGTCCCTGGTGCTCACCTTCTTGCTGAGCATGTCTCTTCTCCCCCCCCCCCCCCCCCCTTGTGTCTCACACTTTTCCCTGGGTTACTGCAAGCTCCTTTGCTCCACTCCTCCCCCCCCCCCCCCCCTTCATCCTTTTCTCCCACCTCCCTACCCCTCCTTCTCCTGCATGTGCAAAGCTTCTCCTGCCCAGTGTGGTTTTCCAACCAGTGGGTGTCGTTGTAATTCCCCCTAATGCAGTGTCACTCCTTGAGATGACCTGAAGCCAAGCACAGCGCAGAGCGTCATTTACTTTCTATAGGCAGCCAGGGGAAGACAAGTCCAGCAAAAAAAAGCCTTTTGGTCATCCAGGAAAGGGATGGAACGATTGAATCTCCAAATTGTCTCCCTGAGCACTTTTCCCATCAGCGTCCCCCGGCACCGCTCACACTGATTCGCCTGCAAAACTTTTTCTCAGCTTTATTTTTATTTATTTTTCAATACCATTTTTCATTCCCTTCTTTTTTCTTTTTTTTTTCTTTTTTTTCTTTTTTTCCTGCAGTTCCTTAATTCACTCCTAAGGTAGAGCAATTTTTTTTTATTTTTTTTTTATTTTTTCCCTTTAATTGCTTTAAACCGCAGAATGCTTTCTTCTAGGTGAGAATTTTCTCTCCGGCCAAATCTGTTAACAGCTTCTTCTTCTTTTATTATATCTCCCCTGCGAAAAAAGCTTTGAGACAGTTTCCTTTTTGTTTGTTTTCTGTTCTATTTTGGGAAATTTTACCTTTTACGTTATGCTATTTTTTATTTTTTTTATATACCGCTCTCACTTCTGCAGATCAAAAAAAAAGTTACGCAGGAAGCTTTTGAAATGTTAGTAATATTTTTTTTTCTTCTCTTTTGGAACCTTAAAAAAAAAAAAAGTGATGTCATCTCTGTTTGATTTTGGTTGCTAGTCTGTTTTTAGCTTCTTTTTTTTTAACCATCTGTTTTTTAGTAACTCCTAGGTGACTTAAATATTTTATATCATTTTTTTATTTTATATTTTTTTTCTTCTGTCCTCGGTTTTGCCAGGAGCCACCAGAGGAGAGATCTGTGGTCGAGGCAGGGTTAAGCTGGATCCAGGATGATGCTGAGAGGCCACTTTGCGATGTTGATGCTGGTTTCCGTGTGCTGTACCGCTCAAGAAGGTAGAGGAGGCTACGGGATGAATATGTTCTCCATCCAGACGACGCAGCCGGACCCGTGCTACGACGAGAACGGTAACCCAAGGAGGTGTATCCCGGACTTTGTGAATTCTGCTTTCGGGAAGGAAGTTAAGGTGTCCAGTATCTGCGGCAAGAACCCCTCTAGATACTGCGTGGTGACGGAGAAAGGCGAAGAGAGATTTCGGAACTGTCACACTTGCAACTCTTCCGACCCCAAAAAAGCCCACCCGCCGTCCTTTTTAACGGACCTCAACAATCCCCACAACCTGACCTGCTGGCAGTCGGAGAACTACATCCAGTACCCTCAGAACGTCACCCTCACGCTTTCCCTTGGGAAAAAGTTTGAGGTGACCTACGTGAGCTTGCAGTTCTGCTCTCCCCGTCCGGAATCCATGGCCATCTTCAAGTCGATGGACTATGGAAAGTCCTGGGTGCCATTCCAGTTCTACTCCACCCAGTGCAGAAAGATGTACAACAAACCCAGCAAAGCGTTGATCACCAAGCAGAATGAACAGGAGGCCATCTGTACGGACTCTCACACCGACATGCACCCTCTGTCTGGTGGCCTGATCGCCTTCAGCACCTTGGACGGCCGACCGTCCGCCCACGACTTCGACAACTCCCCGGTGCTCCAAGACTGGGTGACTGCAACGGACATCAAGGTGGTCTTTAGCCGCCTTCACACCTTTGGCGACGAGAACGAAGACGACTCGGAGCTGGCAAGGGACTCCTATTTTTACGCCGTCTCCGACCTTCAGGTCGGAGGCCGATGCAAGTGCAACGGGCACGCGTCTCGGTGCGTCAAGGACAGGGACGACAACCTGGTGTGCGACTGCAAGCACAACACAGCCGGGCCAGAGTGCGACCGATGTAAACCTTTCCACTATGACAGACCTTGGCAGAGGGCGACCGCAAGGGAAGCCAACGAGTGCGTGGGTGAGTACAAGTCTTCTACAGTTCACATGGTTGTGGAGATGCTATGTAAGAAATGATGACAAGGAGAGACCAATGTGTCCCTTCAATGCAAAATACACACAGCTGTAATGTAGAACTGCAGCGCTTTCCTTCCAATTCTCTATTATTTGTTCTTTCCATTTTATATCCATTATTTCTCTCTCTCGCCTTCTCTTGTTCTTTCTCTCTCTCGCCTTCTCTTGTTCTTTCTATCTCTCGCCTTCTCTTGTTCTTTCTCTCTCTCGCCTTCTCTTGTTCTTTCTCTCTCTCGCCTTCTCTTGTTCTTTCTCTCTCTCGCCTTCTCTTGTTCTTTCTATCTCTCGCCTTCTCTTGTTCTTTCTATCTCTCGCCTTCTCTTGTTCTTTCTCTCTCTCGCCTTCTCTTGTTCTTTCTCTCTCTCGCCTTCTCTTGTTCTTTCTCTCTCTCGCCTTCTCTTGTTCTTTCTCTCTCTCGCCTTCTCTTGTTCTTTCTATCTCTCGCCTTCTCTTGTTCTTTCTCTCTCTCGCCTTCTCTTGTTCTTTCTCTCTCTCGCCTTCTCTTGTTCTTTCTCTCTCTCGCCTTCTCTTGTTCTTTCTCTCTCTCGCCTTCTCTTGTTCTTTCTATCTCTCGCCTTCTCTTGTTCTTTCTCTCTCTCGCCTTCTCTTGTTCTTTCTCTCTCTCGCCTTCTCTTGTTCTTTCTCTCTCTCGCCTTCTCTTGTTCTTTCTCTCTCTCGCCTTCTCTTGTTCTTTCTCTCTCTCGCCTTCTCTTGTTCTTTCTATCTCTCGCCTTCTCTTGTTCTTTCTATCTCTCTGTCCTCTCTTTCCTTTTCCTCTCTTCTTCCCTTGCTTCCTGTTTCTTTTTCTCTACTCTTCCCCCCAACTTCTCTCCTTTCATTTCTCTCTTATTCTTTTTCCTCTCTTCTTCACTTTTGCTCTCTTTATCTCTCAACCCCCCTCTCCCCCTTTAGCACTTTTTCTATCTCTCTCTCATTTGCATTCTCGCTCTTCCTCTATTTCTCTTTCTCGCGTTCCTTTTTCTTCTTCTCACTCCCCTTTTTACTTATTTATTTTCTACTTCTCTCTCTCTCTCTCTTCTTCTTCTCTCTCTACTTTTCTTATTATTATTCCTCCCTCTGCCCCTCTCATTTTTTTGTCTCTCTCATTTTTTATTTTTCTCGTACTCTCCTTTGCTCTCTCTCCTCCACTCCTTTCTGTCTCTTTCTCTCTCTCTCTCATTCTTTCTGGTCTCTCTCTCTCTCTCTTCCTATTTCTTTCTATCTCTCGCCCTCTACTTCTTTGTCTTTCTCTCTTCCAATCTTTCTCTCTTTTTCTCTGTCTCTCTACCTGTTCCTTTCTCTTTCTTCCTTTCCTTCTGTCCTTCTCTCACTTTCCCTTTCTTTCATTCTCTCTCTCCCTTTTCTCTCTTCCCTCTCTCCTTATTTCTCTTTCTCTTTACCCATCCCCTTCTCTCTATCTCTCTCTCTCTCTCTCTCTCTCCCTTTCCTTCCCATCTTTCTCTTCTTCTATCTTTTCCTCTCGTCTATCTCTCTCTTCTCTCTCCCTATTTTTTTCTCCTGCCCCCTTTACATCCCTCTCCCTCTCTCTCTCTCTTCCTTCCACTCATTCTTTCCCTCTCTTCTCTTTTTCATTTTTTTTCCTTGTTTCTCTCTTTCTCTCTTTTTCTTTCCTTCTGTCTTTCGCTCTCCTTTTTCTCTCTCCCCCTTTTTTTAATTTCTCTCTTTACCCATCTCCTTCTCTCCATCTCTTTTTCTCTTCCCCCTCTCTGTCTTTCTTTCCTTCTTTCTCTCTCTACCCCCCCCCCCCAATCTTCTTCTTTCTCTTATTCTTCTCTCCCTCTGTGTGTGTCTCTCTCTCTCTCCCTTCCACTCCTTTATCTTTCTGTATTTCTCTCTCCCTTACTCTCCTCTCTCTCTCTTTCTCTCTCTACCTTCCACTCCTTTATCTTTCTGTATTTCTCTCTCCCTTACTCTCCTCTCTCTCTCTTTCTCTCTCTACCTTCCACTCCTTTATCTTTCTGTATTTCTCTCTCCCTTACTCTCCTCTCTCTCTCTCTCTCTCTCTCTACTCCTTTATCTTTCTGTATTTCTCTCTCCCTTACTCTCCCCTTTCTCTCTCTCTCTTTCACAGCATTACAAAGTGACAGTAACCAACAAGTGTTGGTCTCCGGTGACCTCTCTGCCGGAATCACACCTGCTGGGAGTGATGGTGATGAGACAAATTGCAGAGTAACGTTTGGAATGGACTTGTTTAAAGGGTCAGACCACCCAAAACTGATATTTTTGCCCTTGGCAGATGCTGGCAAGTCGGTTCACATGCCAACTTATTACGACTAACTGGGATTTCAGCACTGAGATCTCCAGAGCTTCCGACCTGACAGGAGCAATATAAAGGCTGCAACTGTACAGCAGCAAAAGCTCTCCAGCTCCTGACCCACTGTGGGCATTATAGAGGACATTACAGCATTATAGAGGGATTTTTATTTATTTATTTATTTACAATGTAGGGATTACAGCAGAAGCAGTGAGACTATACAGAAGAGTACGCATTTATCGCAGGGACATCTCACCACCAGAGTGCTTTAGAGCTAGAAGAAGATAAATATGCAATACTTATATCCACCCAAAAAAATGGAAGATCAGTTTTGGATGGAGTGGTGCTTAAACTAATACAAAGGTGATTGTAGCACCGAAATCCACACCAAACCCAAATCACAAATCTCTCCACTTTAGTTGGTTGAAAGCCGATGTCTGCCTGCTTTACAGAGCAGAATATCATTGTAATCTTATTCCCCCAATGCTGCCCTGCGAGGATCAATCCCCCCAAAAGTGATATTAACGTTGTGGGAGACTCTGACTTTCTCCATCTCTCGTATCCTACAGAGGTGTCATTACCGCTATATAGTTCTAGGCTCTTGGAGTCTCACTCCTCATGCTATATCAAGGCTCTTCTCACTCATTCTGTTGCATTCTCCATACTATAAAATAAAGATAAATGCAGCAGGGATGGTGGGAACCCCTCATAATGGGCCACATCAGGTGTAAAGACCCGGGAACTCGGCACAGGGATGGTGGGAACCCCTCATAATGGGCACATCAGGTGTAAAGACCCGGGAACTCAGCACAGGGATGGTGGGAACTCCTCATAATGGGCACAGCGGGTGTACAGACCAGGGAACTCAGCACAGGGATGGTGGGAACCCCTCATAATGGGCACATCAGGTGTAAAGACCAGGGAACTCAGCACAGGGATGGTGGTAACCCCTCATAATGGGCACAGTGTGTGTACAGACCAGGGAACTCAGCACAGGGATGGTGGGAACTCCTCATAATGGGCACAGCGGGTGTACAGACCAGGGAACTCAGCACAGGGATGGTGGGAACTCCTCATAATGGGCACAGCGGGTGTACAGACCAGGGAACTCAGCACAGGGATGGTGGGAACCCCTCATAATGGGCACATCAGGTGTAAAGACCAGGGAACTCAGCACAGGGATGGTGGGAACTCCTCATAATGGGCACAGCGGGTGTACAGACCAGGGAACTAAGCACAGGGATGGTGGGAACTCCTCATAATGGGCACAGCGGGTGTACAGACCAGGGAACTCAGCACAGGGATGGTGGGAACCCCTCATAATGGGCACAGCGGGTGTAAAGACCCGGGAACTCAGCACAGGGATGGTGGGAACCCATCATAATGGGCACAGCGGGTGTACAGACCCGGGAACTCAGCACAGGGATGGTGGGAACCCCTCATAATGGGCACATCAGGTGTACAGACCCGGGAACTCAACACAGGGATGGTGGGAACCCCTCATAATGGGCACAGCAGGTATAAAGACCTGGGAATTCAGAACAGGGATGGGGGAACCCCTCATAATGGTCACAGCGGGTGAACAGACCCGGGAACTTGGCACAGGGATGGTGGAAACCCCTCATAATGGGCACAGCAGGTGTACAGACCCAGGAACTCCGCACAGGGATGGTGGGAACCCCTCATAATGGGCACAGCGGGTGTACAGACCCGGAAACTCAGCACAGGGATGGGGGGAACCCCTCATAATGGGCACAGCGGGTGTACAGACCCGGGAACTCATCACAGGGATGGTGGGAACCCCTCATAATGAGCACAGCGGGTGTACAGACCCAGGAACTCAGCACAGAAATCTCACCAATAGACATAATGACAAAGAAATTGTTCCCTGAGACTTGGGAAAAAAAATGTTAGATGGTTTAATTGCATCCAGCAAAAGTTGAAATCCCAGTTTTGGATTGGCTGGCCACCTATGAATGGCGGTGATGAGTTGGTGTCGGTGTGCGGACTGCGGCAATGAATATGTCGGTGGAGGTTGTAGGAAAATACTTGAAGAGAAATGCTGACAGAATAGCCATTGATCTGTAACTTGCCATCAAAGTGCTTGATAATGGGCGTCCCGACTTGTGGAGAGAACCCATTATCAGTCTGATTCCTCTCATTTTATTCATACACATTACAATCTCTGTACAATCAACCTTAGATCTACCAAAACGATGTCATATGAGGACCTTTCCAATCAATTCCCAGTCTCCTCTTTCAGTTTCTTGATTACAATTTTATTGTGTTTTCTTCTTTCCACCATTCAGCCCAAACCGAGAAGATTGTACGTCACATTGTAGTGTGTGGGGACAGTTTACAAGTCACAGGACTGATCTGAGTGTTACTTGTGATGAGCAATGTGTGAGGTTTAGGCTGGGGGCAGGCGGGCAATTGTTTTTTGCTATAGCGATTATTACCTGTGATCACCCTGCTACTGATCGCTGCTGATCGCTACTGATCACTACTAATCCCTACTGATCGCTTCTGATCCCTACTGATCGCTACTAATCCCTACTGATCACTGCTGATCCCTACTGATCGCTACTAATCCCTACTGATCCCTACTGATCCCTACTGATCGCTACTGATCGCTGCTGATCACTACTGATCGCTGCTGATCACTACTGATCGCTGCCGATCACTACTAATCCCTACTGATCACTGCTGATCCCTACTGATTGCTACTAATCGCTACTGATCGCTGCTGATTGCTACTGATCACTACTAATCCCTACTAATCCCTACTGATCACTGCTGATCCCTACTGATCGCTACTAATCGCTACTAATCGCTACTGATTGCTACTGATTGCTACTGATTGCTACTGATTGCTACTGATCGCTACTGATTGCTACTGATTGCTACTGATCGCTGCTGATCGCTACTGATCCCTACTGATCGCTGCTGATCCCTACTGATCCCTACTGATTGCTGCTGATCCCTCCTGATCGCTGCTGATCCCTTCTGATCACTGCTGATCGCTGCTGATCCCTGCTCATAGCCAACAATGAAGCAAAGCATGGAGAAGCAATCGATCCTTCAAATCAAACGCTGAGCATTGTGCTCAGTAATTCATTCCTTCTACATTCTACACTCCATTGCTGCCTATGTGTGGCAATCACAGGACGAGGGTATAAAAAATCGCCCCGTGTGTGCGCCACCTTCCCATCCGAGCAATCCGAGGAGCTTCTGATTACTCAGAGACTTCTATTGTACTGGCAAATGTTTGCCATTGTAATAAAAAATGCCAACATTATAATATACAGTATGTGTGTGAATATATAGAGAGAGAAGTTATGCATGCAGCTGGGTAGGTTCCCATAACCGCCACAAACAAAAAATCAGAAAGGGCAGGTATGCCTGAAATGTCACCGCTACTATATATGTATGAGCAATAAATAGAGCTGCTTCTTGGTAATATATATATATAAATTTATGTGTGTGTGTGTGTATATATATATTCTTTTATTTATTTTTAAATATTTTGATATTTTTTATATATGTGATGTGAATGTATAATACATATCTTATATGGCGCCATCAATTTATGCAGCACTTCACATATGTATTCCACATTCACACCATATATATGTAAAAAATATAATATAAAAAAAAAATTATATTTATATATATATATATATATATATATATATTTTTTTTTATTATATATATTTTTTTTTATATAAAAAAATTACAGGTACTTATCTCATATAGCACCGTCAATTTATGCAGAGCTTCACATAAGTACCGTACCTGTAAGTAATCTTTTTTTTTTTATAAAAAAAAATATATATAATGAAATATCTTTCATATATATATATATATATATATATATATATATATATATATATTTATTTATTTATTTATTTATGGTGTGAATGTGTAATACGTATGTGAAGCGCTGCATAAATTGATGCCACCATATAAGTACTGTAAGACATAAATTTTATATATATATATTTACTTAATTAATTATATTATTTAGTATTATTTTACAGAATCTTTGTGTTTTAGTATTAATATATGTAATAACATTTTAATATTTAGTATAATTTTATAAAAAAAAAAAAATGAATGTTTAATATTATAATAGTCTAATATTTAATATAATTTTATACTAAATTTGTAAGTAGTATTTAGATTGGAAAAAAAAAAATATATTTAGTAACATTTTAAATCTTTAATATTATTATAATTTTACATAATGAATATTAATATGGTTAGTATTTAGTATAATGTTATGACATAAGTGTAGAACACAATTTATTATTGAATATAGTTTAATCGATTAAAATAATTATAGTTAAATTATTTATAGAATATATTGTTCATTTGAAGAAGAAAAAACTATCTCTCTCTCTCTCTCTCTCTCTCTCTCTCTCTCTCTCTCTCTCTCTCTCTCTCTCTCTCTCTCCACCTCTCTCTCTCTCTCTCCACCTCTCTCTCCACACAGACGACACTGAAAATTTACATACATTGTTGAGCACCCGCGAATTGTGAAAATCTGCAAATTTTGGATGTGGTAAAAAAAACGCCTATAAATGGTTCACACAGGGGCGGCTTCAAAGTCATCCGACTATAAAGCCGCCCGGTACAGCGTGACTTCATTGTGGCTCGCAAAACGACTTCTGTTATAGAAGATCAATGGAAGTCGCCCCAAAGTAGTACAGGAACCTTTTTCCAAGTCAGAGAGACTTGAGTCGCTCCGATTAGAACGGTTCCATTGTACTTCATGGAGCGCTGACAGGTCTTCCTGATGCGGGAATGCTAGGCTGGGAAAAAATCAGCGAAGGAATGAGGCCGCGAACTCTGAACTGTGACTTTGCGTGGATCGACTGTGTATGTATATATGTATATATATATATATATACTGTATGGTTGCCGTGATAACGATCTCTTGTAAATCTTCCTGTGAAGACCATTCGCTACTAAAAGTGAATACCTATTAAAATTGATTTCTGATTCATAACAAATACATTTATTTCTGAACCATTACATTGACTTCTGATTAATACCCATTAAATCGATTTTGGATCAAAACCTATTAGATGGATATCTGATTAATAGCTGTTACCAGAGGAGTAATCCTAGGCTGTGATTGGCTGTACTCTGATCACATTATCTCTGTATTTTGAGTTTCATGTAACATTGTTGCCTTGTTGCTTTTTTTTTTTTTTTCCCTTTGGTGTTTATCTCGGATCTATTTGCTGTCACAGAAAAATTAGTATCAGAGATAACTCGCCCGTGGTAATATATTTATATGTTAGATACAAAAAAAGAAAGGAAATTGTTCAGCGCGCTGGAAATTGAGGTGAAATGTAAAGTTGGGGGTTGTAGTCCTCGGTGTTGGAGATGTGAATGTTGGCGGATCCCGGACCGGACTCGGTCATTAGTAAGCCCCGTACACACGGTCGGACTTTTGCCCAACAAACTTCGTTTTAAGCAAGTTGGACCAACAATCCGACCGTGTGTACGCTCCATCGTACAAACTTTTTTCGTTTTGGTTTTGGATTTCATCGGACAGAAGTTGGGTCTGCAAACGAACAAACTTTTGCCCAACAAAAGTCCGATGGAGCAAAGTCCGACCGTGTGTACAGAAAACCATCGGACTTTAGTCCGATGGACAAAACAACTAATGTAAAATCAACCAACAATAGCAGAAGTTGACCAAAGGGTGGCAGTAAAGAGCAGAAAAAACACGTGATGTTGTAAGAAGTTTTAAGAAAGTTTGCAGAAAAGTCCTGTGGTGTGTATGCTATGGGTGTTCCCAACCAACTCCGTTCGGACAAAAAACCACGGAAAAGTCCGATGGAAGTCCGACCGTGTGTACGAGGCTGTAGAGTTTAGTTTCGTCATATCAGCTGAAAAAAAAAAAAAGGTAAGTTGTGTGTCAGGCGTAGCCGTGATTCACCAAATCATGGAGAACTAACATTTGCGTTCCCCGGCGGCAAAACAGCGCCGCGTAAACAGTTATGCCCCGTACTCACGACCGGTTTTCCTGACATGCCAAAAAACGTTGTTTTTCCCAACGTGATTCCTCTCAAGCCTGCCTTGCCTACACAGGTTCAGGGGAAAAAAATGCTCGACCAAAGCGCGGTGACGTACAACACGTATGACGGCACTATAAAGGGGAAGTTCCATTCGGATGGCGCCACCCTTTGGGCTGCTTTTGCTGATCCTCGTGTTAGTAAAAATTTGGTGAGAGACGATTTGCGCTTTTCAGTCTTCGTGCTCTTCAGTCCGTTACAGCGTGACGAATGTGCTATCTCCATTACGAACGCTAGTTTTACCAGAGACTAGTTTCTGAGCATGCACGTTTTTTTTCCTCCTCGGAAAAGCATACACATTAGCGTTTTTCGCGACGAGAAAAAGACCGACGGGAAACACGAAGGTAAAAAATAGCAGGTTCTAATTTTTTTTTTTCTCGTCGGGAAAATTGCTATGGAGCCTACACACGACCGTTTTTTCACGACCAATCTAAACAATGGCAGTTTTCTCGTCGGTAAAAACCGGTCGTGTGTACGCAGCATTACAGTAAAAAGAATTAAAAGGAGAAATGAAAGTAAATTGCCGCTGCCCCCCATTTATCGGAACGCTTCTCGCCTTCTCCCTCAATTTCATGAGCAATTTGGAGTGAACAGGCCTGCGAATTCTTCCAGTCGCCGGTGATGTCATAGAGGAGCCGCCGCTGATAGCAAATTTGGCCGGGATTCACCTTTTGCGGCGCTGCGCGCTCGGAATGCTTCCATGCTTCGTTAATTAGCTAATGAGGCCCGGGGAGAAAATTGCCGCTGCAAAGGATACCTGTCCTGGCTGACTGGTTTGGCTTATATTGCAGGGCCGGGCGCACAAGTAGATTGTATATCTGGCGGCTGCGGAGAGAGAACAAAAAAAAAAAAGTAACTTTATCGACTTCTGTCTCGTCCCCGCAAACTAGCATTTGATACGTCAAAATAGTTACCTTGTATCGCCGCGAAGAAATGACCATTCCAGGCAATCAGATTTAGGAGCCGCTGATGATATTTAATTTGCTACATCTCTGTGTATCATGAAACATTGTCCATTTTTAAATAAAGTACTAGTAGTAGATGTATGAGCATTATGTGTCCGCAAAAATCCCCTCCCCTCCCTAAAAAAGATCAAGCACTAATCTGCATGCTCACCCCCAAGCATAAATTCCCCCTCCCCCCCAGTACAAATAGAGCCAAAACCAAATGGGGTGGGGGGGGGACTCTCACAAGTCCCATTGGGGGGATTTCTCTTTGCTCCCTGTCCCACAGCCAAAACAGGAAGTAAAGGGACAACCCCCCCCTCCAAAGTCTCTCTGAAAGGAAATTCCCCCCCAAAATCAGGGTATCCCAGACAGGAAGTGAAAGGAAATCACCCCCTTCCCAAAGTCTTCCTTCGCTTCCTGTCCCATAGCTAGAACAGGAAGTGAAAGGAAATTCCCACCAAAGTCAGGGAATCCCAAAGAGAAAGGAAGCCCCCCCCCCCCCAAAGTTTCCCTTCATTTCCTGTCCTATAGCCAAAACAGGAAGTAAAAGGAAATTTCCCCCCAAAGTCAGGGAATCCCAAACAGGAAGTGAAAGGAAATCACCCCCCTTCCCAAAGTCTTCCATTGCTTCCTGTCCCATAGCTAAAACAGGAAGTAAAAGGAGATTTCCCCCAAAGTCAGGAAATCCTCCCCCCCTCAAAGTCAGAGAATCCCAAACAGGAAGTGAAAGGAAATCACCCCCCTTCCCAAAGTCTTCCTTCGCTTCCTGTCCTATAGCTAAAACAGGAAGTGAAAGGAAATTCCCTCCAAAGTCAGGGAATCCCAAACAGAAAGTGAAAGGAAGCCCCCCCCCCCAAAGTCTCCCTTCATTTTCTGTGCTATAGCCAAAACAGGAAGTAAAAGGAAATTTCCCCCCCAAGTCAGGGAATTCCAAACAGGAAGTGAAAGGAAATCACCTTCCTTCCCAAAGTCTTCCTTCGCTTCCTGTCCCATAGCTAAAACAGGAAGTAAAAGAAGATTCCCCCAATATCAGGAAATCCCAAACAGGAAGTGAAGGAAACCCCCCAAAGTCAGGGAATTCGAACAGGAAGTGAAAGGAAATCGCCCCCCCCCCCCAATCTTCCTTGGCTTCCTGTCACATAGCTAAAACAGGAAGTGAAAGGAGATTTCCACCACAGTCAGGAAATCCCAAACAGGAAAAGAAGGGAAATCCCCCCAAAGTCTCCCTTCACTTCCTGTCCCATAGCCAACACATGAAGTGAAAGGAAATTCCCCCCCAAATTCAGGGAATTCCTGGTTTTCGTCAAAACTAGTGTCCCCATTGGATGATTTCCCCTCTATTCCTGTTCTGGTGACAACCCAAAATTTTGGATTTTCTTTTAATCTTGGTGATATCATTCTCAGCCCGGGTTCACACTGTAGTAATGTGGGAACCAGCGTCGGGTTCCCGCATCGCATCTCTCCCCCCCACAGGTCACACTGCCCTTTAAGAACCGCTGTGGGTGTCAATACAAAGTTAATGACGCCCCCCCCCCCCCCCCCCAGATCGATTCACAGATCGCAGTGCAAATTGTGAACTCGCACAGGAATCAGATCACATGGGTGACAACACTCATGCGTTCCGATTCCAGTGCGGGAAAAAGTTGGGGTTGGAGGTTAGGGTGTTAGGGTTATTGAAGAATAAGGCTAGGACCCCCAGAGGTCAAAGGTCGTGGCTGACCCACCCCCCACCAAAGTGTACCAAAGTGTACCACCTACCCCAACTAAGTCGGGGAATGAACAAGTCGGGGGAAAGTCACTTTTTTCCTATGAATCCAATGCGCGTTCAGCAATACAACTGTGTGGCGGAACTCACATTCCACAGACATCGTGTACGCGATCGGCGTCGCAGGGCGGGTGCGAATCACGTGCGATGTCTGTGTGCGCACAAGTGTGAACCCAGGCAGAATATTCCTAAGGGGGGGGGGGGGGGCACAGACAACAATAAAAACCAGACAGGGGTTCTAATGAGAGGCGGCTCTAGGCTTTGTGAGGCCTTAGGCCAAACTTAGACATGAGGCCCCACTTACGCCCATAATGGGAAAAAGTATAAACATTTTAGTGCAGAGTCCTTGCATGAGGAGATTGGTCCTGCACATCCGCAGGCAGTGCCATCATTCTTCCCGATGCTGGGCTTTCCCCTTCCTCCGTCAGGCATATTAGGCGACCACGAGGCCCCTGTGAGCACGAGGCCTTAGGCGACCGCCTAATTTGCCTAATTAAAGAGCCGCCTGTGGTTCTAATCCCTCTCCACTCTATCAAAAAAAATTGTCTTTAGTTCTACTTTAGGCCCCATTCACACTTTGCGATTTGGAATGGCGCGGCAATCGCTGCACATCGGGTGCCGTTTTCTTTTAATGGCACTTAAAAAAAAAACACGACTGTAGTGCGGCAAACCGTTCCTTTTAAAAAAAAAAAGAATAGCTTGATGCTTGTCGCCCCCAGAAAAAGGAGCAGGAGCGACAAACGCACGGAGGGCGGTCCAATCACGTGAGGAACCCGGGGGAAGGTAAAACTTCAGCTTTACATTCTCCCTTCTAATTAATGACCGACTTCTCCATATTTATATAGAAATGTTATAAGAAAAAACCTTTTACCTAAACTCACCCGTTTGTTTTGTGCCTGGCGACCGTGGAAATGTTTATCGGTGGAAAACCTTTCTGTTCTCTCACCGTGTCCTGACCCGAGGTGACATCCACTTTATAATGTGAATCACGGGGGAATTTCACTTTGGCACCAGTAAAGTAAATCTAAACCCGATCACTAATATCTCATCCGAGCTTTCATTTCATCTCATCCGAGCCGCTCCAAGAGGCATTACGTTTTTGTTTTTTTTATTCTGCACCTTTACATATATACCGTAATATAAAAAATAAATAAAAATCCCTGGTGATCCTGCCAATGAAGGTCCTTGTTCAGGTACTTCCTGTTTTAGGGTGACAACGCTCTGTCGCCGTCTCCTAATTGCGCTCCTGCATTGTCACCCTGTTACACGGGTTTCACATTGGAGACAAGGGACAGTGTAAAAAATAAATAAAAAATAGCGCCCCTGACCCCCTCTTCCATTTTTTTTTCTACATTTAATAAAGTGTATTTCTTCCCCAAAAATTGTGTTTGAAAAATTGCTGTGCAAATACCGTGTGACATAAATTTGTAACGATCGCCATTTTATTCGCTAGGGTCTCTGCTAAAAAAAAAATAATATATATATATATATATATATATATATATATATATATATTATATATTAAATATATATAATATATAATAAATATATGAGAATTTCGTTATTGTAGTTGCATCACTGGGGCACAGACACAGCACAGTCGTACTGTGTCTGTGCCCCGCCTCCCTTCTACTATGGCATATTAAGGAGGTGGAGCCACGCACGGCTCCTAATTGCTTTGACATATTAAAGCGGAACTGAAGTTCTGCTGTAAGAAACAGCGAGCAAGCAGGTTTTAATTGCAGAGGGCGCATGCAATGTCTCTTGTGCAATAAAATGCAACAGAAATAAAGAGATTACTGAGATGCCATGGAGAGTCTTGACCTATGCACTGTGTACATTACATACTCCTGACCCCTGCACTATGTACATTACATACTCCTGACCCCTGCACTGTGTACATTACATACTCCTGACCTTTGCACTATGTACATTCCATACTCCTGACCCCTGCACTGTGTACATTACATACTCCTGACCTTTGCACTATGTACATTACATACTCCTGACCCAGGCACTATGTACATTACATACTCCTGACCTCAGCACTATGTACATTACATACCTCTGAACCCTGCATTGTGTACATTACATACCTCTGAACCCTGCATTATGTACATTACATATTCAAAAACCTTGCAATTATTATGTACATTACATAGACCTGAACTTGCACAATGTACATTCCATACTCCTGACCCCTGCACCAATATGCATTACATACTCCTAAACTTTGCTTTGTGGACTTTACATACATCAGACTCTGCACTCTGCACATACTCCTGTACCCTGCACTATGAACATTACATACTCCTGACATCTACACTGTGTACATTTACATGTATCTGACCCTGCACAATGCACATTACATACTCCTGACCCCTGCACCATATGCATTACATACTCCTGACCACAACCCTGCATTATGTACAATACATACTCCTGACCCCTGCACCATATGCATTACATACTCCTGATCACAACCCTGCATTATGTACATTACATACTCCTGAACCCTGCACAATGAATATTACATACTCCTGACCCCTACACAATGCGAATTACATACTCCTGAACCCTGCACAATGCATATTACATACTTCTGACCCCTGCACACTGTACATGACATACACCTGATCCCTGTATTATGTACAATACATTCTCCTGACCCCGACACTTTGTACTTTACATACTTCTGTACCCTGCACTTTATACATATGCCCCTCCCAAGTGCAATTTTTCCACACCTACAATTTTGCCTCATTTTTCTCTGGGCCCTCAAGTGTGTGTGTGTGTGTGGGGGGGGGGGGGGGTACCTTGACTTCTCCATGTTTTCTAATGGAAAGTGATACCTCGGTCCTCTATAAATGTAAAAAGAAAAAAAACATTTAGTG
Source organism: Rana muscosa (assembly GCA_029206835.1). Lineage (NCBI taxonomy): Eukaryota > Metazoa > Chordata > Amphibia > Anura > Ranidae > Rana > Rana muscosa. Next base: position 7,644,293 of record CM055128.1, read on the forward strand.
GGGCGCCCCTTTAAAGTGCGATTACCCATGAAGGGAATATTTTGTGTGTAGAAAATGAGATATTAACATCTGAGCAGGGAACTGAACAATCTGTACCGGGGAGGGGGGGGGGCGTCTGCCCCTGTACAGTACATAAAAGTTTATGTCAGCGTCTCGCGCTGTCACACAGGCCGTTAGACGTTACAATCTCCATAAAACATTTATAGAACGTTTAGTCTGAATATTGGGATGAAATCGCGGTGCGTCTTCCGACGTGTCGCCACTCCTCTCACCGCAAGACATAAAACCTGACATGTATGAAGAGTGATTTCCTTCTCACGGCCAAAACGCCGGCCAAGAGATTAAACGTTTATCGCGCTCCGTCTCTCTCCGAAACCAACCCTGACCACATCTCCTCGCACCTTTCTGTGTGATTGGACAATTGGCCCCGACTATTGTGTTTTCTTCTTTTCCCTCTTCAGCTTTTTACTATACGATGAGAGCAGATCCGTCATGTGCAGAGCAGATTGAAACAATGTAGAAATTTGCGATTGCTTTGCATTTGAAGTGATTTGTGAACGATCGCCTTGTAAAACAACACATTCAGTTTAAAATAGAAATGAAAGGCAAAACATGTTTGTGAAGATATTAAAATAAAATAAAATGATCACACTCCCTCTGTTCTCAACTACTTAAGAGCTGGGGGGGGGGGGGGGAAGCAGCAACACACTGATCTTCCCAGTGAATGGCTGTGCATATGGGGCATGGTCAGGACAAGTCTGATCATTGGGGGCAGTGCCAGGGCAAGGTCATCTAGAGCCCAGGGCAAACATACCAAACTGTGACACCCCCCCCCGCATCAGTGGCGACAAACAATGCACCCTCAACCTGCACTGTCCCCCCCCCTCAACCCATTCGGTTGCTATTGTCACACAACTGGGTGGGCTCAGGGCGCCCCGAGACCACCCTTTTTTGAAGCCTATTAGAGCCTCAGGCTCTAATCATGTGCTTCAAACCCTCCCCCCCCCCCCAATTGAAATCCATGTGTCCGGCGCCCTGCATTTTGGGGGGCCCGATGCATGAATGAGAGGGGGGGCGGTGCTTGTGCGCCCCTGACGGGCCGCCACTGATGAGCATTATGTGCCAGAAAAAATCCCCCCACAAAAACACTGAACACTAATTTGCACGCTTACCCCTAAGTATAAGTTCCCCCTCCTCCCAGTACAAATCCCCCCCCCCCTTGCTAAACCCCCCCCCCAAAAAAAATGTTTTTACCCCTCCTAGATCAAATCCTCTACTCCTAAAATTCCCCCTCCTGGTACACATCATCTCCCCCCCCCCCCCACACTTTGATTCTTCAAACTTCCCCCTGCCAGCATAAATTCCCCCCCCAAATCCCCCCTCCTATTAGTGCCACATATCAGTGCTCATCAGTGAAGGAGAAAACGTACTTATTTACAAAGTTTTATTAGCACCCATGGATGTAATCCATACGAGTCAAGTGCTTGATCATTTCTAATTTTGGTGAACCCTGTTTGTACCTCTTGCATTTGACAGGTTCTGTTAATTGTAGGACATTGGAAACGTTTCTCCCCCATATTCCCTAGCGGGGATTTAGCAGCCTGTCAGTAACTGTTCTTAATTCCTTTAGCACCCATGGATGTAAATTATAACAGTCAGGTGCCTGATCATTTTTAATTTTGGTGAACCCTGTTTGCACCTCTTGCATTCGACAGGTTCTGTTAATTGTAGGACATTGGAAACCATTTATACTCTTTAGAACTGTCAATTGCTGTGTGGGCACAGATGAAAGTTTCCGTATGCATTTAGGATCTCAGTTTTATTCTTGTGTTCCATATTATCAAAGTGTTTTTCTTTATAAAGTCGGGGATTTTATGCTATATGAGCAGCAATCTGTTTTTCAAGTCTCAGTCTTTAAAGACGATGATTTATTTCTTTCATTTTGTATTACATTCCTTCTAATTACTACTTGCATTTTTAATACCATCACCCTTTAGAAATGCAAATGCTTTTTATGCCTTATTATATCTAAATCTGTCCTATTCAGACGTATCGGTTTCCTTTTATTCCATTGCAATGCGGTTTACATAAAGATTTTACCTGCTTCTCTTACCTGTTCAAAGGATATGTAAACTTCCTTTATGTCCTCCCCTGTCCATGTTACTGCAGGATCCACATGCGACCCCTAGAAAGCCAAGGGCCCAATAGATGTACCTGGGGGCCAGTTACAATTTTCATGATTCCGCAGTAAACCAGGGAGATTATGCAAACTGTCAAAACCATGTACCGGTCTGTCACTTCACATGGGAGGATTTAGGGGCCACAGCAGGTAAATTGTTGCTGGTAGTAAAAGTCCCCAACCACAATTTCCTTACATTGCTGGTCAGCAAGTGCAGAAAACTGTTCTGTAGATTGTGTAAATAAACCAGAAGCCCCAACATCTGAAAGAACTAAGAGCAACACCATGACTGGATTGAGAAATAGGTTGCCTGGCACCCACCTTGAAGAGATTGAGAAGAAAAATGCGGCGCACCTTTTGAGGCATGGCCAAAAAGTGGGAGTGATAAATAAAGTAGGTGTTAACTTCACGCTATATGGCTTACTGTAAGCCACATTTCCCCCTTTCCTTTGCTATGGTTTAGAAAACATAGGTCCAGGGTACACTGAAGAGATTTTGGGAGTAAAATAAGCAACAATAACCTACAGCAATATTAACCCACAACATTGGCGTCCATGCCAGCAATAACCCCCAGCATTGACAACCCCTAGCGATAACCCTCAGCAAGTGTCCGGGCCAGCAATGACAACCCCCAGCAATATTCCTTAGCAAGTGTCAGGGCCATCAATGATAACACCCAGCAATAATCCTCAGCAAATGTTAGGACCAGCAATGACAACCCCCAGCAATAATCCTCAGTAAGTGTCCAGGCCAGCAATGACAACCCCCAGCAGTAATCCTCAGCAAGTGTCAGGGCCAGCAATGATAACCCCCAGCAATAACCCTCAGCAAGTGTCTGGGCCAGCAATGACAACCCCCAGCAATATTCCTTAGCAAGTGTCAGGGCCAGAAATGAAAACCCCCAGCAATAATCCTCAGCAAATGTTAGGACCAGCAATGACAACCCCCAGCAATAATCCTCAGTAAGTGTCCAGGCCAGCCATGACAACCCCCAGCAGTAATCCTCAGCAAGTGTCAGGGCCAGCAATGATAACCCCCAGCAATAACCCTCAGCAAGTGCTCGGGCCAGCAATGACAACCCCCAGCAATAATCCTCAGCAAGTGTCAGGGCCAGCAATGATAACCCCAGCAATAATCCTCAGCAAGTGTCAGGGCCAGCAATGATAACCCCCAACAAAAACCCTTATCAAGTTCTCAGGCCAGCAATAACAACCCCCAGCAATAATCCTCAGCAAGTGTCAGGGCCAGAAATGATAACCCCCAGCAATAATCCTCAGCAAGTGTCCGAGCAAGCAATGACAGTCCTCAGCAAGTGTCCAGGCCAGCAATGACATCCCCCAGCAATAATCCTCAGCAAGTGTCAGGGCCAGCAATGACAACCCCCAGCAATAATCCTCAGCAAGTGTCCTAGCCAGCAATGACAACCCCCAGCAATAATCCTCAGCAAGTGTCCAGGCCAGCAATGACAACTTCTAGCAATAATCCTCAGTAAGTATCAGGGCCAACCATGACAACCCCAAACATAAACCCTCAGCAAGTGTCAGGGCCAGCAATGACAACCCCCAGCAATAATTTTCAACAAGTGTCAGGGCCAGCAATGACAACCCCCAGCAATAATCCTCGGTAAGTGTCAGGGCCAGCAATGACAACCCCAAGCATAAACCCCCAGAAAGTGTCAGGGCCAGCAATGACAACCCCAGCAATAACCCTCAGCAAGTTCTCGGACCAGCAATGACAACCCCCAGCAATAATCCTCAGCAAGTGTCAGGGCCAGAAATGATAACCCCCAGCAATAATCCTTAGCAAATGTTAGGACCAGCAATGACAATCCTCAGCAAGTGTCCGGGCCACCAATGACAACCCTCAGCAAGTGTCAGGGCCAGCAATAACAACCCCCAGCAATATTCCTTAGCAAGTGTCAGGGCCAGAAATGATAACCCCCAGCAATAATCCTCAGCAAATGTTAGGACCAGCAATGACAACCCCCAGCAATAATCCTCAGTAAATGTCCAGGCCAGAAATGATAACCCCCAGCAATAATCCTCAGCAAATGTTAGGACCAGCAATGATAACCCCCAGCAATAACCCTCAGCAAGTGCTCGGGCCAGCAATGACAACCCCCAGCAATAATCCTCAGCAAGTGTCAGGGCCAGCAATGATAACCCCCAGCAATAACCCTCAGCAAGTGCTCGGGCCAGCAATGACAACCCCCAGCAATAATCCTCAGCAAGTGTCAGGGCCAGCAATGATAACCCCCAGCAATAATCCTCAGCAAGTGTCAGGGCCAGCAATGATAACCCCCAACAAAAACCCTCATCAAGTTCTCGGGCCAGCAATAACAACCCCCAGCAATAATCCTCAGCAAGTGTCAGGGCCCGAAATGATAACCCCCAGCAATAATCCTCAGCAAATGTTAGGACCAGCAATAACAACCCCCAGCAATAATCCTCAGCAAGTTTCAGGGCCAGAAATGATAACCCCCAGCAATAATCCTCAGCAAGTGTCCGAGCAAGCAATGACAATCCTCAGCAAGTGTTCAGGCCAGCAATGACAGCCCCCAGCAATAATCCTCAGCAAGTGTCAGGGCCAGCAATGACAACCCCCAGCAATAATCCTCAGCAAGTGTCCTAGCCAGCAATGACAACCCCCTGCAATAATCCTCAGCAAGTGTCCAGGCCAGCAATGACAACTTCTAGCAATAATCCTCAGTAAGTATCAGGGCCAACAATGACAACCCCAAACATAAACCCTCAGCAAGTGTCAGGGCCAGCAATGACAACCCCCAGCAATAATCCTCGGTAAGTGTCAGGGCCAGCAATGACAACCCCAAGCATAAACCCCCAGAAAGTGTCAGGGCCAGCAAGTGTCAGGGCCAGCAATGACAACCCCACAAAAATAACCCTCAGCAAGTATCAGGGACATCAATGACAACACCAGCAATAGTGCTCAGCAATAACCGCTCCCAGTATTAACCCTCAGCAAGTGTCAGGACCAGTATTGACCACCCCACCCAGTAATAAACCTCAGCAAGCCTCAGGGCCAGCAATGTCAACTCTCAGCAAGTTTTAGGGCCAGCAACGACAACCCTCAGCAATAACACTCAGCAAGCATCAGGACCAGCTATAAGCCCCGGCAAGTGTCAGGACCAGCAATGATAACCCCCAGCAGTTGTCGGGGCCAGTAATAATAACCCCCAGCAGGTGTCAGGGCCTGCAATAATAACCCCCAGCAGGTGTCAGGGCCAGTAATAATAACCCCCAGCAGGTGTCAGGGCCAGCAATAATAACCCCCAGCAGGTGTCAGGGCAAGGAATAACTACCAGCAAGTGTCTTACAATTCCTACATGTAAGTAACCTGAATTGAGTCCCTCTGGAGACTGGCAGCCAACTTATTTCCTAATGCCAGGCATAAAAATGTCTGACACAGATCAGCCTCCTGCAGCAGCCTCTCGCCCTGTGACTTGCTACAAAGTTACAATGTGCAGTCTGATTACTAGGAGGAAGGGGAGACTGAGGAAATACTTCCTCCAGCCTGCAGCAGACTGATTACATAATCCCAGCCTAGACAAAGTCACTGACGAGCTCAAGGACTGCTTTGCATTGATAAAAGGTGAAGCTTTTCTGAAAATTTCTCCTTTTCTATGTTGTCACATTTCAGATATTGAGAGGTGCTCTTTAAACTCCTCAGTTGGAGCAGCCAGGTAATTATTTCTGGACTATTTGATGGAAGGCCATTGATGTACAAGCTGTCAGGTCCTTGTTTGGTATTTCGGTCCCGTAGGAAACATTTGCCGGGTACGAGGACAAGCCAGGTGAGCTGATGAACTGTAGCGGAACCTAAAGGTCTCTGCTTGTACTCCCCAGTGGCTCGACCTGCGTCAGGGTGACATTTCACAAAGTGACACCCTGGGGACGTTCGTCACCTCTCGCCCACACGCCCGCTCCACTGTGCGGCTTCATAGATTCACTTACACGCGGGGTGGCTTAGTCATTCCTTGTGTGTCTGGCCTTTACTACCAGCAGACTCCGAGGCTCTGAATTCCGGGTCACGGCGCAGACACAACTGACGGCTAGAGAGAGATTTCATTGCCACCTAAGAGAGCCGAGCGAAACTTAGCAGGATTGTTCAGGCCGTTGTGAAAGCGGGTTTAAGTGGGAGTCTGGCCAGCACCATCTTCCAAGGAAAACATTCCCGCTTTTATTCTGGCTTCTTTAAAACCGAAGCTTAATCTGCCTACATTTTGTTTTCCCCTCATCAACTTGCTATTAAAAAAATTTAAAAATCTGTTCTGTTTTCATTATATTCCTTATTTTAGACCTAGTGATGTGCTTCTCTATGTAGTGCAGGCACATCATGGCTGGTGGGAGGGGCCATCAGGGTTCTGTAAATAGCTTCCTGAAAACACCTGCCCAATTGCCCCCGGCCCCGATGCAAGCAGTGGGAAGAGTTAAGCCGTGTACACACGATCGGATATCCTATGGTTTCTAGTCCGATGGATTTGTCCTTTGGAAATCCGATTAAACTGTTTTCCATCAGTCTTGCCCACACACCATCAGTCAAAAAACTGACCGTTCCAAACGCGGTGACGTAAAACACTCCGATGAGCCGGGAAAAATTAAGTTTAATGCTTCTGAGCATGCGTCGACTTGATTCTGAGCATGCGTGGGTTTTTTATCCGATGGACTTGCCTATAGACGATCGGAATTTGCTATCGGTTTTTGATCCATCGAAAAAATTTAAAACATGTTCTATTTTTTAAAACCAATGGAAAAAAGACCGATGGGTCCCATACACGTTCGGTTTGTCCGATGAAAAAAGTCCATCGGACTGTTTTCATCGGTAAAACCGATCGCGTGTACGCGGCTTTAGGCAACTATCTAAGCCGCATGGGTGCTCAACCTGTGGCCCTCCAGCTGTTTCAAAAACTACAAGTCCCATCATGCCTCTGCCTTTGGGATTCATGCTTGTACCTTACTGTTTGTCCCAAAGGTGTTTAGTAGGGTTGAGGTCAGGTACCGATGTTGAACGAGAAGACCTGGCTCACCATAGGTGATCCATTTCATCCTAAAGATGTTCAGTAGGGTTGAGGTCAGGTACTGATGTTGAACGAGAAGACCTGGCTCACCATAGGTGATCCATTTCATCCCAAAGATGTTCAGTAGGGTTGAGGTCAGGTACAGATGTTGAATGGAAAGACCTGGCTCCCCATTGGTGATCCATTTCATCCCAAAGATGTTCAGTAGGGTTGAGGTCAGGTACTGATGTTGGAAGAAAAGACCTGGCTCACCACTGGTGATCCATTTCATCCCAAAGATGTTCAGTAGGGTTGAGGTCAGGTACTGATGTTGAATGGAAAGACCTGGCTCACCACTGGTGATCCATTTCATCCCAAAGATGTTCAGTAGGGTTGAGGTCAGGTACTGATGTTGGAAGAAAAGACCTGGTTCACCATTGGTGATCTGTTTCATCCCAAAAATGTTTATTAGGGTTGAGGCCAGTTACTGATGTTGGTTGAGAAGACCTGGCTCATTTTCGGTGTTCTATTTCATCCCAAAGGTGTTCAGTGGGGTTGAGGTCAGCTACTGATGTTTGATGAGAAGACCTAGCTCACCATTGGCATTCCAATTTATCCCAAAGGAGGTCAGGTACTGATGTTGGAGGAGATGTCCTGGCTCACCACTGGTGATCCATTTCATCCCAAAGGTGTTCAGTAGGGTTTAAATCAGATACTGATGTTAGGTGTCACCATTGGCGATCAGTTTCATCCTGTAGGTGTTCAGTAGGCTTGAGATCAGGTACTAATGTTGAATGAGAAGACCTTTCTTGCCACTGGTGATCCATTTCATCCTTAAGGTGTTCAGTAGGGTCGAGATCAGGTACTGATGTTGGAGGAGAAGACGTAGCTCATGATTAGCAATCCATTTCATCCCAAAGATGTTCAGTAGGGCTAAGGTCAGATACTGATGTTGGTTGAAAAGACCTGGCTCAACATTGGCAGTCCATTTTATTCCAAAGGTGTTCAGTAGAGTTGAGGTCAGATACTGATATTGGATGAGGATGACCTGGCTCAACATTGGCAGTCCACTTCACCCCAAAGATGTCCAGTAGGGTTGAGGTCAGGGCTCTGTGAAGGTCACACCATGATTTATAGGTTGGACTTGATGGACTTGTGTCTTTTTCCAACCTCACCTACTGTACCTATGACTTTATGGAGCTGGCATTGCACGGGGCACAGTCATGCTGAAACAGAAAAGGGCACCTAACTGTTACCCCAAGGTCAAAAGAGCATAATTGCCTAAAATGTCTTTGTATGTTGTAATATTAACTTTACTGCTCACTGGAAACACCTGACCTCCATCGCTTGGCGTCATCTGGCGTCCATATACCCTTTGCCCATATAGTGTAATATCATCCTTGCTAGATCAATGGCTCTATATTTAGGTAGCATCGGGTGCACAGTTGCCCAAAGGGGAATAAAAGGATGATTTGCATATCTCCACCCTCTATCCCTAAATGAGAACAGACCCCTCTTTTTTTTTCTTCTTTAGAATGGAGATGGAAGTGATGACATGTAAATATATTCTGTTCTCCGAAGTCTTTGCCGTCCTTCATGCTCCGTCACAGAGGCCTTTTCTACCGGATGGCCCCGGAGCTCCACCGTGAACCAGCGCCTACCTTTCCCAGGACAACACAGACAGTGCATTCCGATTATTTCCAGCAAATAAAAAACATCTGCTGGTGACGGGTATCGTTGCCCCCGAACTTTCGGCTTGTTTTGTAAATCGCGATCTCTGTACTTTCCAATTAACCCCTCGCTGCCTCCGAGGGCGCCATGTGACTAAACAGGGGTCAGAAAGTGACTCGGTTGCTCGACGCACATCTTTGTACGCGGCCTGTTTAGCACATGAAAAGGGATTGCGAATTTCTCCTGCCTTACAGATCAAGACAGAGTCTAGCCAGCGGGGGGAATTTGTGTCCCGGGTTCACGTTGTTATGTGCTTGTCATAGAAGATTTGCACCTTGAAAGTGATTATCACCTAACTGAGAAAGCCGCTGCAATAGTGGATTGGCATACACTTGTAAATATCTTAAAATAATTACAGCTGCAACATATTTTACATTATTATTGTAACATTTTCAGAAATGTTTTATTTTTTTTCATGCAACCTTTAATTTTTGTACTTTCTATTTGGTACAGAGATTTGTTGATTCTCCTTCTTGTGATACCAGCATGTCCAGGCTCACACATAGGGGCGTGCAGAGTGGAAACTCAGTTTTGCTTTATTTAAAGGGTGTGTGTTTTCTTTTTTGGGTGAGGATATATTTAGGGTCATTTTAGTTTTTCATTTAGGGGTTTATTTAAGTTTTTCACACACAATTCACTCATGTTTTTACACGTGTAGCACCCTCCTAGAGTGGCGTAGGCTGTTAGGTAAATTTACTTAGCTCCTCTGTAATCAGTGGAGTAGGGGTTGATTGTTTAGGCCTGCTCAGGGTCTCACAGGCTGCTGCCCTGATTGCTTTTCCCTGTATTCTAGAGGGTTCTAGATATCTCTGTTCTCTTTCCCTCCTGTTGTGAAGAAGCATTCCCTTGGGCGATCCTGTGTTTACTTCCGCCCGCTGGAACGCATACCACTTCCTTTTTTTTAGCTCATTTCCGCCTCCTATTTAAGCAACAGCGCTATGCGTCATAGCCACGCCCCTGATGACACACGTTGGTGGAGAAACGTCAGGCGAGTGGAGGAAGGCTGAAGTGGTATTGCTGCTGGACGGTTGGACGGATGAGCGCCATCGGATGGGTAGGAAGCGCTGGTCGCTTTCTTGTTTACATGCCTGTCTTTTATAGTTCACATGTGAGTGCACTCACACTTGTTTTTGCTAATAAATTTTCGTTTGATGGGATGTCTGCGCAATGAGTTGTGTTCCTTTTTATTTACACATGTTCTCATTGGCTTACTGTTGGAGTTGCTCTGGCTCAACCCTGTGCTGACTTCTAAGTACACCCGCAAGTGAATTGGTCTGCAGAGAGAGGATTGGCTGATGATTTCTCTTAACCACTTCCCTACCCGCCCATAGTCAAATGACGTCCACAAATGGGATCTCCCATCCTGGGTGGGCGTCATATGACGTCCTGGGCTTTGTGGGGGGATATCTGAATGATGGGTGCAGCTAGAGGCATCAGTCAGATATCCTCTTCTGCCGGCGATTCTGCACACAATAAGAACGGTTCCGATCCTTCTTATAGGTGGCGGGAGGGGGCAACCCCCCCTCCCGACGCCATCCGGTGCTTCTCCGGGCTCTCCCGTGCCATCGGGGGCCCGGAGAATGAATCGTCCAGCGCCGGATAGGAAGCATAGAGATGACTGGTGACCAGATGGTCACCAGTCATCTCTATGACCGCCTGAGGCCCGGGCGCGATGTGATGACGTCACGCCGGGTTCTCAAAAGTAAACAAAGACGCCAATGCGGCTATTAAGCATGGGATCGGTGAAATTTTTTTCACGATCTCATGCATTCCAGCCTGGAGGTCTTATTGACCCCGCATCTCTCCATAAAGAGGACCTGTCACACACCATTCCTATTACAAGGGATGTTTACATTCCTTGTAATAGGAATAAAAGTGATCAAAATTTTTTTTTTTTTTTTTAAAGTGTAAAAGTAAAAAAAATAAAAAAATAATACATTTTTTTTTTTAAAACGCCCCTGTCCCCGGTAGCTCGCGATCAGAAGCGAACGCACACGTAAGTCCCGCCCACATATGTAAACGCCGTTCAACCACATATGTGAGGTATCGCTGCGTGCGTTAGAGCGCGTGCAACAATTCTAGCACTAGACCTCCTCTGTAATTCTAACCTGGTAACCTGTAAAAAATTTCAAAGCGTCGCCTATGGAGATTTTTACGTACCGAAGTTTGGCGCCATTCCATGAGTGTGCGCAATTTTAAAGCGTGACATGTTAGGTATCTATTTACTCGGCGTAACATCTTCTTTCATTTTTTACAAAAATATTGGGCTAACTTTACTGTTTTGTTATTTTTTAATTCATGAAACCATTTTTTTTCCCCAAAAAAAGGTGTTTGAAAAATTATTGCGCAAATACCGTGCAAGAAAAAAAAGTTGCAATGACCGTCATTTTATTCCCTAGGGTGTCTGCTAAAAAAAAACATATATAATGTTTGGGGGTTCTGAGTAATTTTCTAGCAAAAGAATGATGATTTGTACATGTAGGAGAGAAGTGCCAGAATAGGCCCGGTATGGAGGTGGTATAAAAAGCCCCGGTGTTGAAGTGGTTAAGGATGAATTATCTGGTGAATTGAGAGTTCCCTTGTTTCTTGGTCTGAAGTACCCTATATGTGCATTACCTATGCACTGACGGTAAGGGTCAGTGTGTTTGGGTGCTGGGGGTGGCTTCCTTATCATCTTTTCACCCGATCTTTCTTTTTTCTGGATTTTCTGGACTGGATCTACATCCCAATTGTTACATATTGGAGTGACAGAATTTAACTTTTTTATCATTATTTTAGCGCTACACCTCAACCTTCCATTATTATTTATTGTATCCAGCAATATTGTGTCAGCTGCTGCATTTTATTTTCATTTTTTTGATTTAGCGCAACAAGCATTTCATTCTAGATATATAGTGGGAGGAAGAACAGAGTAAGGCTGGCCATCGACGGAGATTCAAACGGTGTGTGGACAGGCTGAATGTACCAAGTTGATCGATCGTACAACCAGCCTTTCTCTTTATTGCTAGTGGCTACTATAACCGCTAGCAATAATCACTGTCTCTTCCCTGGGGAAACGGCTACCCCTGCCCGCCCCCACCGGTAGCAGACAACTGTTTGGCAGGATTCCCCTGTCAACACTATCTGTGCTGATGGGGGAGTCGTGCACGGGTTGCAGGAAAGAAATTTGCACGATCTATAGCCGGCCTAAGCAGCCTGAATGAATATGAATATGAGAATCCAGCCAATCCCTGGGGAGGTGTGCCCAGAAGGTGGTGGGCCCTGAGGCAGGAGGTGCAGAGTTCCTGGGTCCAGTCCTGCTGGAAAAGAGCCCTGTCCAGGGACTCTGTCCCTGGTGCTGGATTTCTGAAGGTGCCATCTAGAAGACATTGAGGTCCCAGCTAAGGCCACCAAAGAATATACCACCAGCCGCCACTGGTATCCGAGCTCCGCTATGATGGATACGATATGGACGTTTGCGGTGATTGCCTGTAATGCGGCCATGTGGTCCTGGACCCTGTGGGTATGGAATCCTGTGTAGTTTGGTACTGACCAAATTGTTTCTGGTAGGATGCTGTACAGGCCCAGGGCAGTGGACCCCGTAAGAAAGGGGGACCAAGTCACTGAGGGTCCAGAAGGACATTGCTCTCCATGATGGGTGAAGATTGGATCCTTGACCTAGTCTTTGGCAGAATCCTGCAGGGAGAATTGGTGAGTGTCCTATGGTTGGGGCCACTTTTAAGTTTTGACTTTAGGTATACTTGAAGTACATTTCACTCCCTTGTCCATGATCTTCAGAAGAATGGCCATGGTCATGTGACTGCTCAACTATCCATGGCTCATTTAAGAACAGGCTTTCTTAAACGTTGAGCAATAACGGGGCTCTTGCGGTTTACGAAGGGGTCAAAAGGCAAAGGCGCCATCGGAAATCGCCAATCTCCCCGACAAGCTTTTTTTTTTTTTCCGAGACACTCACAAGTCAAGTGGCCAATGTTCCGGACTAAGGCTCAAACATCTTTTAATAAGAAGGATTCGGGTCAGCGCCCCTCTCCCCGCGTACGCGGTGTATATATACGTATCATCGTTCGGAAGAGGCGGCAGACAAAAAAGGAACGGAAAACTAAAGACAAATCAGCTCGCCGACAAATATGTCAAATATGTCTCGCAGTCTCCTTCCAAGGCAATTAGTTTTCCCCTCAAATCAGATTAACCTGTACAAGGCAGCCGGCGACTTGTGCCAAACCCAACTTCCTGCTTTCCCAAGAGTTTGGCATGTGGAGGGAGAGGGCTTGTGTTGTCAACAATTTGAAGAAACACTCTGAACCCTGAGAGGGGTAGGGGGGGGGGTGGCGAGGAGGAGTGGGGGGGGGGGGGGGTGGCGAGGAGGAGAGGGAGGCTTTTTTTTTCCCCCAGCGTGATGAAGTTTAGAGTGTTTGCAGTTGGGACAAGCCGACTTTTCCTTAATTCATTCTGTATCGCGGAGCTTCAAATTCCCGATTACCGTTCTTCCTTCTCCAGATCTTCATTAAAAGTTATCTACAAACCAAAACTTTTTTTTTTACATTTTAGATAAAACCGGGAGGGAGTAGAACCCCTGTTTTGAGTTGTCGCCGTAGTGGAGAAATCTTCCAATGGAGACACTTGTTTGGACAGTTTTGTCACTTCCTGTCGTGTCCCATTGGGGTGTTTACCTTCACATCCTCTCCTATAGACACAAGTGGCAAATAAAACCTGACGGGGCTCTAACCATTATAAAAATTCAGTGCTAAAGTGATGAATGAATAAACAGACCAATAATCAAAATATATATGAATAAAGTGAAATATAAACCCCTGGTTAAAAATGATTGCCACAATAACCAGCAAATGTGTGAATATATCAAGTGATAATATAACAACACTCGAAAAAAGAAAAAAGAAAATTGCAAAAAAAAGAAAAAAAACGAAAGCAGAGTCCCATCCAGATTCTATAAAAAAAAAGTCCATATTTAAAGGTGTTTTCCAAAATAAATCAGAGTGGTTCCAAAGAAGTAGTGAGTGACACCAATCTTCCCAAAGAGCAAACGTGTCTTCAAACACCCAATAGTGTAGTAGCCTGCTTACCAAATAGCCGTGACTGCAGATGATCACCAAGCTCAGGGACAAGGGTCTCCCCAAAACCAATCAAGGACAGCAGCTAGTAATCCGAGGGTTGCTCAGAAATAGAAAACAGAAACTTCCATAGTGCAGTATGTTGATTCAGTTTGGTTTAATAAAAAGATAAGATGCACTCACAAGAGCGATGTAATAATCCAGCATGTGTGTCATGAGAGCCGCGGCGTCTCCATCTGCTTCCCCTTACTTCCTGTATGTCTGTAACACCGCCGTCTCGATAGACGGAACGCGATGACGTCACCGGCACCCTACGCATGTTTCGTCTCCAAAAGACTTCTACGGGGGATTGGGCTCTAACCATTCCCTGCTCTATAAAGGACGAAGAAAAACATATATATTTTTTTGTATACAATAAAGACTAAATCCGTCTGTAGATGGATCGAAATTCGGCCAGTTAAAGCGGAGCTCCACCCTAAAGTGGAACTTCCACTCATCAGAACCCTCCCCCCCCTCCGGTGTCACATTTGGCACCTTTCAGGGGGGAGGGGGGTGAAGATACCTGTCTAAGACAGGTATTTGCACCCACTTCCGGGAGTCCTCTCTGCGGGTATTCTGCGGGTAGTACGTCACTTGCCGCAGAATACCCTTTGTGTTCTGGGAAACACTCGGCTCCCAGAACACAACGGCGCAGCGCGACTCGCGCATGCGCCGTAGGGAACCAGGCCGTGAAGCTGCAATGCTTCACTTCCTGGTTCCCTCACCGATGATGGCGGTGGCGGCAGCAGAGTGATGAGCGATCGCTCGTCTTCTGCTGCTGACCTCGCTGGACTCCAGGACAGGTAAGTGTCCTAATATTAAAAGTCAGCAGCTGCAGTATTTGTAGCTGCTGCCTTTTAATATTTTTTTTTCGGCGGAGATCCGCTTTAAGCAGGAACCAATGAATTTTAATCCATCCTATGGGCAGGCTGGTTGCACTGAGAGTCGATCTATCAATTGACTTCAGTTACAACCAGCCTGTCAGGTTTATTTTTTTTGTACAGTTACTGCCTACGTTCTAAAGCCTTTGCCCAAGGCGACATGATGTCATCAGTCTGCTGCAGGCAGGAGGAAGCATTTCCTCAGTCTCCTCTCCCCCCTCTCAGATGTGCACTGTAATTGTAGCGAGTCATGCGACGATACAGAAAAGGATAATTTTTCAGAATAGCTCTACTTGTTATCAGTAAATAGAAGCCCTGAGTTCTTTTAGGTGACTTTGCCTGGACTGAGATGATGTCATCAGTCTGCTGCAGGCAGGAGGAAGAATTTCTTCAGTCTCTCTCCCCCTAGTGATCAGACTGCAACATTGTATTTTTGTAGCAGACATTTCTGGACACCAGGATTTTACATGATTGTGTCACCTCTGAGCCAGCATCTCAGTATAGAAAGAAGATGGTGACCCTGGATGATGCCTGAACAAAGATGGCGCTGTCCTTGCAGCACTGGAACGCATTGTCGGGGAGTACTGTGATCTCTGTGAGAGTTTAAAAAAAATAATACCTGGAAGTGCACTGACACCTTACTCAGCATGCTGCACTTAACTTTGAAACTTGCTGCATATCTGATGATAAATTCACTTGTAATGAGTTCATTCCTAGAACTTTGCACATTTTTTTATTGTTTTTTGTAAATTCTTTTTAGAACTTTGCAAATTTAAGTGCAATGGGGGGAGGGGCAGTGGCACCCAATAATGGCAGGGGGGGGTGGTCATCTGATTGCACGCTAGAAGCGCACAACTTTGGAAACTGAAGTTGTCTGCACAGAGAGGGGGTGCAGGGATCTGTGCTCACACCACCCAGGGCTGAATTGGCCGACCAGCAGGGAAGTTTTACCAGTTCAACCAGCCAGCAAGTCCATATGTCACTGTGACAGGCCACCCTTCCTTGATTGATCCCCCCCCCCCCCCCCGCTCGTAAACCTGTCACCGTCCTGCTAAGGGATGTCCCCGCAGGTCAGAGGTCGGCCAGGCAGCCCAATGCAGAAACACTTGCAGGCTGATTGAATAAAGTAGATGGAAGCCCTCGCTGCATGCCATGTATTTGCTCTGTGCAGGTGCGTTCCGCCATTCGTCCACACTGCCCTAAACGGTATCAAACTCAAGAGCAAACATTTATTATATTGCAGCTTTTACACGTGACGGTTGCATTTGTTTTCTTTTTTAGGGCTTTCTTTCTTCTATTTTCATCTCATGATCCAGCCAGTAAGTCTGTTGTTTTTCGCAGCACAAGCTCTCCAGCAGAATGTCTTGTTAAAGAGGACCTCAGGCTCCCCCCCAGAAAAATGAGTAGTCAGCGGCTACAAATACTATAGATGTTGACTATTATTATTATAAGGACACTTACCTGTCCAGGGATCCAGCGATGTCCTCACCTGAGTACTCATTCACTGTCCAATCACAAGCCAGGATGATCTGGGCTCTAAGGGAAGCAGGTTGAATGATGCTGTCCATCAGACTGAGGACATCTAGTCCTCAGTCACTGTCCAATTACAAGCCAGGATGATCTGGGCTCTAAGGGAAGCAGGTTGAATGATGCTGGCCATCAGACTGAGGACATCTAGTCCTCAGTCACTGTCCAATCACAAGCCAGGATGATCTGGTAGTAGGTTAAATAACGCTGTCCATCAGGGATCCAGCACTGTCCTCACCTGAGCCGATTCTTCAGTCGGCTTCTGGGGGGCAGGCGCCATCATAGGGAGTAAGGGAAACTTTACAAACATTTATGCACCTTGTGAATCGTTCTGTAGTCTTCTGGGACCTGTGATGTGTCCTAGAAGACCGTGAGGGAAGGAGGGGGAGGGGGGGGCTAATAATCTGGGCTTGGGGGAAGCAAGTTGAATGACGCTGGTCATCAGGATGAGGATGTCTAGTCCTCAATCAATATGCAATTACAAGCCAGGATGATCTGGGCTCTGAGGAAGTGGGTTTAATGATGGTGGCCATCAGACTGAGTACCTCTAATCCTCAGTCATTGTCCAATCGTAAGCCAAGATGATCTGGGCTCTGAGGAAGCAGATTGATTGATGCTGGCAATCAGACTGATGACATCTAGTCCTTAAGTCGCAAGCCAGGGTGATCTGGGCTCGGAGGAAGTGGGTTTAATGATGCTGGCCATCAGACTGAGTACCTCTAATCCTCAGTCATTGTCCAATCGTAAGCCAAGATGATCTGGGCTCTGAGGAAGCAGATTGATTGATGCTGGCAATCAGACTGATGACATCTAGTCCTTAAGTCTCAAGCCAGGGTGATCTGGGCTCGGAGGAAGTGGGTTTAATGATGCTGGCCATCAGACTGAGGACATCTAGTGGCAGAGAAAAGTACTGCGGGAGATATCTCTAGATTGAAAGGGAATATTGTAGCAAAAGTTGGTTTTATTTTCTGAAGGACAGTAAACTGGTCCCTTTGTTTAGGAAATTTGGAGACCCCCCTCATATAACGTAATGGGTATGATTGCGTTATAGAAAGTACCTCTAATATTAATAATATGGATGGCTCCTTTAAATCATATTATAGGCGCCTGAAGACAGCCAGCGGCCATGCCGGCACATTGGCTGAAAGGCCGTCCTCGTTCTGTGCGCCACGGGGCCGCGTCTGGGACGACCACTAAGAGTTTGATCCTGTTCTAATGTCGGAGACTTTGTTACACAAACATGAGGTAAACCACTAAATCTCATAGAAAAACCACTTTTTTTTTTTGGAAGAACTTGGCGTCCCTCCACCCGAGCGAGGAGCGAGGAAAGAGTCGCGGCAGGACTGAGACAGCTGCAGAAACATTTTCTGTAATGGTCATCATTCATCCATCCAGGGATGGTGCTAGACTATTTTGCACCCTAGGCAAGACCAGCTACTTGCACCCACCCAGCCCCTGAATGAAAACAAGTCTGTGACAGGCTTACCAGTCCAACTGCCCCATCCTGAGAAAGAAACAAAGGGCGGTCCCACCGGTGCCTCCACAAGAGGCCAAATGACCTGTCAAGCCGCCCTATATACTCCCCATAGAAGAGAACGTCCCGCCCACACCGGCGCTTGCCCCGTCCAAGACCCACAGTTCAACCACACATGTGCAAGGTGGCCAATTGCGTATTTACAGCAGAACCGATGACCGCCGCCGCCATCTTGAAAGAGGGCAGAGCGGCGACATTCCGAGCTCCAGGCACTGGAGCCAACAGGGAAAGTGGGACAAATTGTCTGCATGCCCCCGAAGACCCAGACATCAAAAAATAAATTAAAAACATACAAAGATAGGGACTATAGTAGGTCAAGGTCAAACAGTGTGAACCAGTGACTGTGGCTGCGCCCTAGGCGGCTGCCTAGTTTGCCTAGTGGTAGCACCGGTCCTGCATCCATCCAGCAACACTCGTCATCAATGACTTCTTCTACAAGCCGGGAGATCCCAATGTCCCCTTCTGTTGGTCTGCAGATATTGCTGCGGACAACGTTGTCACTCAGCAACTACAAGGACCTGAAGGGTCCCCAGCATGGGACCAGGAGAGTATATAGAGACAATCCTGTGGCCCTTTGGTATATAATATGGGGCCCTTGTACCTCAGCAGTCTGTAGTGGGAACATTGATTAGGGTAATAGCATTGACCTGTAACATCTTCCAAGTTTCGTATTGTCTTCTGCAGCATCTCCCCAGCCAACATTGTATCCTGTCCTCACTCTCTGACCGCCAACATTGTATCCTGTCCTCACTCTCTGACTGCCAACATTGTATCCTGTCCTCACTCTCTGACCGCCAACATTGTATCCTGTCCTCACTCTCTGACCGCCAACATTGTATCCTGTCCTCACTCTCTGACCGCCAACATTGTATCCTGTCCTCACTCTCTGACCGCCAACATTGTATCCTGTCCTCACTCTCTGACCCTCATTTCCTCTAATAGCTCTGCAGTCTCTGACCATCCTCTCCAGCATTACATATATTGGACATTATGTGTGGCCCTTTGGTGATGTCAGGGGCAGCATTTGAGGCTCCCTTTAGCTCATAGGTTAGCACTTCCACCTAGCAACACTGGGGTTGTTGGTTCAAATCCCAACCACTGCACCACCCACATGGAGTTTGCACGTTCTCCCTGTTCTCCCAGAGCCCAGGTCATCCTGGCTTGTGATTGGACAGTGATTTAGAACTAGATGTCCTCAGTCTGATGGCCAGCATCATTAAACCTGCTTCTCCAGAGCCCAGATCATCCTGGCTTGTGAATGGACAGTGATTGAGGACTAGATGTCCTCAGTTTGATGGCCAGTATCATTTAACCTGCTTCCTCCAAGCCCAGATCATCCTGGCTTGTGATTGGACAGTGACCGAGGACTAGATGTCCTTAGTCTGATGGGCAGCATTATTTAACCCACATCCTAAGCGCAGATCATCCTGGCTTGTGATTTAAAGACTAGATGTCATCAGTCTGATGGCCAGCGACATTCAACCTGTTTCCTCAGAGCCCAGATCATCTTGGCTTGGGATTGGACAATGATTGAGGACTAGATGCCCTCAGTCTGATGGCCAGCATCCTTCAACCTGCTTTCTCGGAGCCCAGATCACCCCTATCTTGTGATTGGACAGTGATTGAGTACTAGATGTCCTCAGTCTAATGACCAGCACCATTCAACCAGCTTCCCCTGAGCCCAGATTATCCTGGCTTGTGATTGGACAGTGATTGAGGACTAGTTGTCCTTTAGTCTGATGGCCAGAATTATTTAACCCACAACCTCCGAGCGCAGATCATCCTGGCTTGTGATTTAAAGACTAGATGTCATCAGTCTGATGGCCAGCGACATTTAACCTGCTTCCTCAGAGCCCAGATCATCTTGGTTTGTGATTGGACAATAACTGAGGATTAGATGTCCTCAGTCTGATGGCCAATATCATTCAACCTGCTTCCTCAGAGCCCAGATCATCCTGGCTTGTGATTGGACAGTGATTGAGGACTAGATAGCCTCAGTCTGATGGCCAGCATCATGCAGCCCTCTGCCTCAGAGCCCAGATAAACCTGGCTTGTGATTGGACAGTCAAGGAGGAGCACAGTGATGAGCTCAGTTCTCTCCCACTCTGTTCTCCTCGCTTCTTGTCAGCACATGAAATGATTGGCTCCTTGTGCTGTTTCTACCTCTCCCTGTCTGAGCTCTGCTGTGCAGGGACTGATACCAGATCACATTCAGGTACTTGCATTTAAAAAAATAAATGTAATAATTACATAGCTGCATTCATTTTTGCCTTTTTATATCTGCCCGGGGTTCATCTATTTACAGGCATGCAGTGCAGACAATGCAATATGTGGGTGTTGTACATTGCGAGGCTTTGTCCTCAACCAATGAGGCTCAGCCCTTCCTCTGCCTGCAATGGACCTCATCACAAGTCACTGAAGAAATATAAAGTATATCGGCTCTAAACTGATCACCAGGTGTGGCGCCGGTGCAATCTATACGCCCCTGCGTGTGAATGCTGGAAATGGATGGCAAGCTCCTGGGACCGCATGTGTTGATTAGGTCTCGGTTGATTCGGTATAAAGCCAACGTTTATAAAGGAGATAGGCTGGCTGCGGAGAGGTGACCACACCGGGGCGTCCTCGGGGGACAGCTGTGCAGTTAATTAGCTGGAGCTGTAAGGTGGCGGCTGCCCCCCCCCCCCCCCCCCACCGCGTGTTTTGCTAAGCAGTCAGGCCATTTACACCTCTGGAGACGCTGTTATTTGTTTAACCAAGGTGACCTCCATCCTCCCCAAATTGGTTAACACCAGGTGTAAATAAAATAGGAAAAGCAGGCGGAGAAAGCATATGTGTGAGAGCTTGGCGACCGTTGTGGAACGCCGCGCACGTTTATTTACAGGACCCCAAATATGATGTTTTCGAAGCGGCTCCTATTCACTCCAGACTTTTAAAATAACTGACCTTTTTTTTTTTTTTTTTTTATAATTTTTTTTTTTCCGATCACAAAATAATATTTTTTGAATTGTTTTATAAACGGGCTACAACCCCCCTTTAAGATATGTTTTCATGGTAAAAATTGAAGTTTAATCTGTTTATATTTTGCTTCCTCTGGCTCCTTATCTCCCTCATTAAAATGGTAACAAAAATGATGAATAAATCCTTTCCGTTTTCATCATATACCTTTATATCAGGGCGGCACGTGGTGTAGTGGTTAGCACTTTTACCTGGCAGCAAAAGGGTCGCTGCTTCAAATCCCGACCACGACACCATCTGCCTGGAGTTTGCATGTTCTCCCTGCATGGGTTTCCTCCGGTTACTCCGGTTTCCTCTCACACTCCAAAGACATGCTGGTAGGTTAATTGGATCTAGTCCAAATTGGCCCAGTATATATGTATATATTTTGTGTACGACTGTGTGTCCCAAGTGTGTCGAGATCCTACGGGGTAAAATGACCGCACCAGCCAGGCGGACACTGGCTGCAAAAAGCACCTAGAGGCGATTCAGTTCGCATGTGTAGCTCTAAGTCATTCATTCATTCAGTGTTGTCATCGCTGGGTCTGTGTGCTTCTCTATGCAATGCAAGCAGCTTCTTGAAAACATCACAGCGGCCTCGGTACTCCTCTCATCTAAATCAGACCTTTTACTAAACAGCAAATGCAAAACTTGATCTTTCAGATTATCACTCTCCCCCTCGCCTGGAATTCAGGAGCTGGCTCTCCTCCCTGGTTTGCCCAGGGCCGTCTTTAATATTGATTGGACCCTGGGCAAACATTTTCTTGGGCCCTTCTTAATCCATTTGCGGGCAGCGCAGGCTCAAGGGGAAGCTGCCTTGGGCCCCACAACAATGACTGGGCTCGGGGGCAGCTGCCCCTTTTGCCCTGTGTTAAAGACGGCCCTTCGCATGGCCACCGGCACTTCGGGTTTTACCTGGAGCGCAGGCACCGCTACTTATCTGGGGGCACCTCACCTGATCAGCACCGTGGCCAATCACAAAAAGGGCTCTTTAATTGCAAAGTGGCACATGACTCGGTGTTGAGCAACACACTGCTGCACTTCAGCTGACCCACCCCCTGCTAGAGCACTTACCTTGTACCCCTGTGCCTTGTGTGTCCTCTGTGCCAGCCTCTGGTACTCCCCTGTATCTCCGAGTGTGCCCCAGTGCTATCAGTGATTCAAAGGGTGCCACCCCCCCCCCCCAGTGCCTGTGTCATGTGGTGACTCTACGTGTGCCCCTTGGTTTCTTGGTGTCTCCAAGTGTGCCTCATTTCATCTAGTGACTCTAAATGCACCCCTGTGCACCCCTGCAACTCCAAGTGCACCCAGTTTCCTCTAGTGACTCCATGTGCACTCTGTGAGCCCCTGTGTCTTCCAGTGGGCTCCCGTATCTCCAAGAGCAACCAATTTCATCCAGATGTGCTCTGTGGGCACCGGTGTATCCAACTTCTCCCCAGTTCGCCCCATTTCATCTAGTGACTTTAAGTGCGCTTTGTGGGCCCCTGTGTCGCCATGGTCACCCCAGTGCTCCCCGTTTCATCTAGTGACTTTAAGTGCGCTTTGTGGGCCCCTGTGTCGCCAAGGTCACCCCAGTGCTCCCCGTTTCATCTAGTGACTTCAGGCACACTCTGTGGGCCCCTGTGTCTTCAAGTGCTCTCTGTGGGCACCCATGTCTCCAAGTGCACCCCATTGCCTCCCGTTTTTGCCTAGTGACTTCAAGTGCAGTCTGTGGGGCCCTGTTTCTCAAAGTGCGTTCTATGTGCCCCGCTGCCTATAAGTGTAGTCAATTTTATCTAGTGACTCAATGCATTCTGTGGGCTCCTGTGTCTCCAGTGCGCCTCATTTCATCTAGTGACTTCAAGTGCGCTCTGTAGGTGTCGTGCACCCCGTTTCATCTAGTGACCCAAAATGTGTTGTGGGCCCCTATTCTTCCAAGAGTACCCCAGCGTGCTCTGTTTCATCTGTTGTCTCCAAGTGTGCTCTGGGGGGCATCTGTGTCTCAAAGTGTACCCCAGTGTGCCCCTTTTCATCTAGTGACTTCAAGTGCACTCTGTGGGGCCCTGTTTCTCTAAGTTTGTTCTATGGGCCCCGCTATCTATAAGTGCACTCCATTGTAACTAGTGACTCTAAATGCATTTTGTGGGCCCGTGTCTCCAATTGCACTATTGTGCACCTCCTTTCTTCAAGTGCTCTCTGTGGGCGCCCATGTCTCCAAGGGCACCCCATTTCTTCTAGTGACCCCAAGTGCGTTCTGTGGGCCCCTGTTTCTACAAGGGCTCCTTGTGGGGACCCATGTCTCCTAGTGTACCTCAGTGCGCCCCATTTCATCTAGTGACACTCTGTAGGCCACTGTGTATCCAAGTGCCCTCTGTGGGCACTCATGTCTTTAAGTGATCCCCGTTTCATTGACTAGTGACTCCAAGTGAGCTGTTCGGACCCCCATGTCTTCAAGGGCACCCCTGTGTCATCTACTTACTCCTGGGAGTCAGTAGAAGGGAGTGCAACCTACCTGCATGAGGCTAAGACCAAATGTGGACACCTTTTTGATTTGGTGCTCCCTGTTATACCATCCAATAGGACAGGGCCCATCTACCACATAGCCTCCATATGAAGGATTCTATCTAGAGGCCTCAGTGGGTCTGGATTCCCCATGCAGAGGGAACACTTATTGATGTTCCCCTGATCTATTTGTGAATTTTTTGTTAATCTATATCTACAATTGAACTTGCTTGACACCTGATGGGGATGGAGAAGGTGGCAATTCCCTGGGGCAGTATTGTTTGTTGTTTTTAACTTACATAGAGTGTCTGCATATACACGACTGAAGTAACTAGATTTGATATCTTCCACACCCCTGAGAAAAGAGACGCGATACACTCTGAAACGCGTCAGGCGAAGGATATCTCTTCCATATCACTACCATGTCACAGTTGTAGTACCTTCAGCTGTTTTTTGTAATGTACACTCCGTGTTATCTTTTTTTAACTATTTGTTACAAATAAATGATTTTTCTACTTTAATACGATTGTTCTATGTATCTAAGTGCCGTTAATGTCCATATCCAAGGGGAACCTATTTTCTGCATCTACTGACTCCTAGCACTCCCTGTGCTCCCCAGGCACACCCCTGTTTCATCTACTGACTCAGAGAACTTCCTGTTCTCCCCAGGTGCACCCCTGTGTCATCTACTGACTCCTAGCACTTCCTGTGCGCCGCAGGTGCACCCCTATGTCATCTACTGACTCCTAGCACTTCCTGTGCTCCCCAGGCGCACCCCTGTGTCATCTACTGACTCCTAGCACTTCCTGTGCTCCCCAGGTGCACCCCTGTGCCTGCAGTACACTCCTGCATCTCCAATGCGCACCCTTGCATCTCGAGTGACACCCGTGTCTCCATGCCACCTCCAATACGCTCCTATATCACCCAGGCAGCCCTTTTTTCGGTGGATAAAGACCACTGTCTCTGACACAAATTCTGTGTGATGCATTTTCCATTTCTTTTCTTCTTTCTTTATTTACGATTACAAATGCAGAAGAACGGGATTCCTGCATGGTGGTGAGTTCTGTAGAACTCCATGGAGCTCCGAATTCACAGACAATCATTTCTACATTTTTTAAGCTAATTTGTCTCCAATCTGTCCATCAGTCAGCGGATCTGGAGGAAGAGGTGCCCACGTTGCGTGTTCTCAGAAGTGCTGAATGTCCCATGGGGGTCTTAGTGGAAGGCTCAGTACTTTAGAAGCTTCTTTGTATTTCCTCGGTTTAATAAATGGTATTTCCAGGCCGAGGGAAAAACGTGAAGGCCTCCAGTCTCTGGACTCTACGAGTCCTCAGCTCCCGGCCATCTCCATAATACAGGATGACAGAGGTGATACCTGAAAACTGCATGCATGTTACTCCGAGACACAACACGAGCAGAGCTGGGGGGCCACAACAGAAGAATTTCATTAGAGGCGGGAAAAAAACCTCTCCGGTTCTTCTGTGGGGTACAAAGGATTGCATATCTAATACATGGAGCAGCAGAGATAACATTTAAAAATATCTAATCCCTTCCTTAAGGCCTCATCCACTCTACGCATAGTGGGAACTTGCGTTCCCACTTGTGATTTTGTTTTGTTTGCGATTCTCACACGGAAACACGTGTTTTGCATAGGTGCCCTATGCGCATTTGTCACTTCAGAGAAGCTCAGGGACCAAATCTTTGTGCAATTTTGGACTTGCTATTTGCTGCAATTCTCACACGTTTTCTCACTCATGGGAGAAAAATTGCACCGCGTTTGGGGTGCCATTTAAGATGAACGACACCCCAATGCGCGTAGCGTGTTTTGCCATTATTTGAACTTGCAGGCTGAATTGATTCTGCCCGCAATTCCAAATCGCCCATTTGTGAATGGGGCCTAATGCTTTTGTGCAGTGGCTGCTGGTGTTTTTTTTTTTCAGGGGGGGGAGGGGGCAAACAACCACCCTTCCCCCCTGAGCGGCACCCACCCCCCCCCCCCCCCCCTGCTGTTTGCCGGTCGGTCCGGCACTTACCCCATCGTGGCGGGTGGCAGGCAGCATGGTGCAGCGGCTTGGCTCTGTGTCCTCTCCTCTATGGCGGCTTCCAGCTCCTCCCCTCCTCCTCCTAGGCGTCCAATAGGATCGCCTGTCCTTTCAGCCGATCGGGTGACCGGTGTCAAAACCCGCTTCCCTTGATTGGCTGGGAGGAGGATCAGTGTTACAACAGCAAATATTTTTCGCTGTTGTAACACACCTGGGTGGGATCGGAGCGCACTCTATGCGACCCGAGCCCACCCTATATTGAAGCTTATTAGAGCCTCTTGCTCTAATCGGTGGTTCAAAACCCCCCCCCCCCAGCATTGGAATCCATGTGACGGTGTCCTGAAAGGGGCCAGACACATGGATAGGGGAGGCGGCGATGGACGGGGGGCGGCGCCCGTGTGCCCTTAATGGGCGGGTCGCACCTGCTTATGTGCAAGTTTTGCAGAATTCGAATCACGATCAGAATCGCCGTAATTCTGCCCACAATTCCAAATCGCGTCAAGACGCACGTCGCGCCCCAGAGGTGGTGCAATTTTTCTGCGATTGTCAGGCGCCAAAGACGCATGAGAATCACGACAAAATGCAAGTGCAATCGCTTCTGGGTCAGGGCCAAGATTTGGTCCCCAAGCTTCTTTAGAGCGACAATCCCACATGGGGGCAGCCCATTCAAGTGAATGGGCTGCAATATGCGTGACATAATGGGAAAGCAAGTCCTGGCTACGCGTTGCGTGAACAAGGCCTTAGCGTTCCTGCGTGCTGCATCTATGTGCGGGAAACGCAGGGAAAAGATCCTGCATCCATGTGCGGGAAACGCAGGGAAAAGATCCTTGCACCTTTTCAAAACAGCAGCTGAAGGGAACCAGCCTGGTGCTTTTGCAACATGCGATTCCATGCACCTGAGAATGTGCTGCGTTTTAGATGGCATAGGGGGTGCCACGAATTAGGAATGCAATAACTAAAGAGCCAAGCGTTTTGCCTGCGAGTGTAGGAATGCGTTCGATTTACACACATTCCCGCACCAGCATAAGCGTGACCCGAGCCTTAGAATTGGTGTGATGGTGTAGAGCTGTTTGGAGGAGTCATGAGCCTCTCCGCAGCTAACCTGTACCTATGGGCCGCTAGGATGTACAGACCTGCATGTAAAACGGAGTGTGTGCATCCTCTACCGCGGCATTCTACTTATTCATTCTAGTACAGTGGAGTCTTCTGGGACCTTCACTGAACAGACAACGTGGCCATTTCCTTAAATTTGGACTTTTCAGTATCTTCACACATCTGCATGAATAAATACAATAGCAGCGGTATGATTTACTCCAACTCTGTGACTTTGCCAAGGCTGAGATGATGCCATCAGTCTGCTGCAGGCAGGAGGAAGCATTTCCTCAGTCTCTCTTCCCCCCCAGTGATCAGACTGCAACACTGTAACTTTGTAGCAAGTCATAATAAGGTGAGTGGATGCAGCAGGGGGCTGATCTGTGTCATCTCTCAGTCCAGGAAGTAGATGGTTGTCCCTGAGTGACAGCTAAACAAAGATGGCAACGTCCTTCTGGAGAGAAAAGCAGAACAAGGCATTGTGATTGGGGAGTACTGTGACCGATAAGTGATTTGTGATGTCAGTTCCATATGGTACATGTACACTTGTTTTCTATGTATTTTCCAGATGGGCCTCTGCTACAATGTTATGTAACATATTTTTTAAATTCAAACAGAAACAAGTTTGTTAATAAATGAATATAGATAGATGACGGCATTTTCTTTAGGCTCTACACACATAATAAGAGTATTAAATATCGATTCCTTTTAAGACCCCCTAGTACAGCGCATGCTCGGGATATGCGTGACGCAGCAAAGTCTTCTTAGAACAGACAGTTTTCCTTGTGTCTCAGTCCATCACATATCCCAAAACCAGAGGAATATTCCTCATTTCAGGACGTTGCCTGGGTCATGTAAATCATTCCTTTCTGCCCCCATGTAGAGCCTCTCCCATAGATCTCTCCAAATTCACCAATGGACCTCCTTCCTTTTTGTTGATCCTGACCTGGGACTCCAGATATAAGATGAACCTTTTTCCCAGTTGTAGCTCAAAAATAATAATTATAGTAATAATAAAGACCGAAAATTTGGAAAAAAAAAATTCTTTGTTTCTGTTATAAAATTTAGCAAATACTGTAAGTCATTTTTCTCCTTCACTTATGGGCACTGATGAGGCGGCACTGATGAGGCGGCACTGATGAGGCGGCACTGATGGGCACTGATGAGGCGGCACTGATGAGGAGGCACTGATGGGCACTGATGAGGT
The DNA here is from genome assembly GCA_029206835.1 of Rana muscosa. Classification (NCBI taxonomy): domain Eukaryota; kingdom Metazoa; phylum Chordata; class Amphibia; order Anura; family Ranidae; genus Rana; species Rana muscosa. The sequence continues at coordinate 7,672,083 of CM055128.1, forward strand.
GGCACTGATGGGCACTGATGAGGCGGCACTGATGAGCAGGCACTGATGGGCACTGATGAGGAGGCACTAATGAGGCGGTACTGATGAGGCACTGATGGGCACTGATGAGGTGGCACTGATGAGGAGGCATTGATGAGGCGGCACTGATGAGAAGGCACTGATGAGGCAGCACTGATGGGCACTGATGAGGAGGCACTAATGAGGCGGCACTGATGAGGAGGCACTGATGAGGCGGCACTGATGGGCACTGATGAGGAGGCACTGATGGGCACTGATCATCAGGACACTGATGATCAGTGCCCTGATTATAAGTGTAAATGTGCCCTGTCAGAATTTCCGGCTACCGGCTCTCCTTTCCTCAAGCTGTGACATTGCGTGAGAAAAGGAATGCAGATAACCAGCAAGTTTGTTTATATGTGATAAACTGGGATTAGACACAGCTGAATACATGGTAAAGGGCCGTTGTGATTGGCCCCTTTACTCTAAAGGACACAGCGGTCACAGTGCACGTCGGATGCACACCCCAGGGGGCACACGGGGGGGGGGGGACATGGTTCTTGAGGGGGGGTGTCCATTGTTGCCCTCCCAGAACTTGACAACCATGCTGTAGCCATATTTTGGCTATAGCGATGTAGGGAGGTGGTTAAAGATAATAGTATTGCCTCCTTAAGGACCCAAAGATCGGCGTCACCTCTGTGAAAACAGCGCCGCCCATCTACTTGCTGCTATCAATCAAAAGCTTTGACAGGGGGGCAGGGCCGAGTTCCGCTGTCTGTGTCAGCAGGGGGACTCGGAAAAGAGAGCCCACACGGGTGGCCCTATGGATAGTGGCTTTCCGTGGGGACACCCGATGAAGAGGAGGGGCCTGGAGCGCCGGTGGGGGACCCCAGAAGAAGATCGAGGATGCTCTGTGCAAAACAATTAAACAGAGCAGGTAAGTATAACATGTTTGTTATTTAAAAAAAAAAAAAAGGAACGTTTACAACCACTTTAAGATAAGATAGATAAATAGACAGATTATTTTTTTTTAATGCAATCTATAGACAGAAAAAAAAGATGAGTATCGGTTTTAAAATTTAGGTACAAAAAGTGCTGCACACCGACAACTCAATGTGTATATAATATGAGGAGCGGCCCCTGCTTCTCCCAATGCCACGCCCCCTGATTCATTTCGCCCATGCCCCCTAGGCTTAGTCATAGAGGTCGCTATCAGCACTTAGAGCGGCGCTCCAAGTTGTCTACACCAGGTTGCAGTGAGTTTTAAAATTGACCACGTTTCCCCGAAAATAAGACCTACCCCGAAAATAAGACCTAGCGTTATTTTCCAGGAGGGCTGCAATATAAGCCCTACCCTGAAAATAAGCCCTAGTTTAAAATGCTTGTAAAATCCTATAATCCACTCTATTACAGTATTATATAATGTACAATGTGTGTGTTTATGTAATATAATTGCGGGGAAGAGAGGTCCGGCGGGTCACAGAAGCGCAGAGAGGCGCTATAACGAAGGTATTTGGCACAATTATATTACAGAAACACACACATTGTACATTATATATCACTGTAATAGAGTGGATTATAGGATTTTACCAGCATTTTAACTCAGTTCACACTGGGGATTCCTGTCGGGCAGGGAGGGAGAGGGGAAGAGAAGACATCACATTACACGGTAAGACCTACCCTGAAAATAAGCCCTACTGTGTCTTTTGTTGCCAAAATTAATATAGGACCCGGGCTTATTTTTACGGAAACTCGGTAGTTAAAAAAAAATTTGGGTTACTATTGATAAAAAAAGTATACATTTACATTTTGCTTTTTTTTTTTTACACGCCACTGAAATAATTATCAAACATAACAAATAAAAACGAAAAAAATAATAATAATAATTATTAATGGTTCGAAAAATAAAAATAAACAAAACGTCTGAAAAATATTTAAATCAATAAAGGGAAAGAAGGAATTCATGAGCACTGATCAGAGTAAACGAATGCCGCGTACACACGATCGTTTTTCATGCCATTTTTTAAACCGACGTTTTTCTCGTCGTTTTTTTTTCATGTTTCCTCTCAAGCCTGTCTTGCGTACACACCATCATTTAAAAAAATGTTCAAGCAAAGCGCAGTGACGTACGACGGCACTATAAAGGGGAAGTTCCGTTTGGATGGCGCCACCCTTCATGTTAGTAAAGTTTGTTGAGCGACGATTCGCGCTTTTCACCCTCGTGCCTTTCAGTCCGTTACAGCGTGACGAATGTGCGATCTCCATTACGAGCGCTAGTTTTACCAGAACGAGCGCTCCCGTCTCATACTTGATTCTGAGCATGTGCGTTTTTATTCACCTCGTAAAAGCCTACACACTACCGTTTTTCACGTCGTTAAAAAAAACGACATGAAAAACGACGTGAAAAAATAGAGCATGTTCGAAATTTTTAATGGCCGTTTTTCACGTCGTTAAAAATGCTCTGGAGCCCACACACGATCGGTTTTAATGCCCATTTTTAAAAATGGCATTTTTAACGGTATGAAAAACGATCGTGTGTATGGGGCATTAGGATTAAAAAGGAACATATTTTTGTTTTAAAAAAAGAGATCTTGTTTTTATTTTTTATTTAATGGTATGCATCAAAATGACACAAATAATATTGCCGCGTACACACTGTCGGAATTTCCGACAACAAATGTTCGACGGGAGCTTGTTGTCAAAAATTCCGACCGTGTGTAGGCTCCATCGGACATTTGCTGTCGGAATTTCCGACAACAAAAATTTGAGAAGCTGGTTCTCAAATTTTCCGACAACAAGACTTGTTGTCGGAAATTCCGACCGCAAGTACACAATTCCGACGCACAAAATTCTACGCATGCTCGGAATCAAGCAGAAGAACCTACTGGCTATTGAACGTCATTTTTCTCGACTCGTCGTACATGTTGTACATCACCGCGTTCTTGACGTTCGGAATTTTCCGACAACATTTGTGTGACCGTGTGTATGCAAGACAAGTTTGAGCCAACATTCCGTCGAAAAAAAATCCACGGTATTGTGGTTGGAATGTCCGATGGTCTGTACGCGGCATATGGATAAGTACGAATAGGCCATGAAGAACAATCCTCAGAAACACAAATTTTAAAAAAAAAAACATAGAAAAAGAATCCAGTGTACTGGAGACTGCACTGCAATAGAAATGAGTCTTGTTTATTAAATGTCGGGTTCCTTCACACTTGAATAAATAAATACATTTCAAGGCGTTTTTATGGTGCTTTTTTGCACATTTTTTTTTTGCATGGTTTACAAGCGATTTGCACTACAGGGTCATCTCTGGGGCAGGAATGCGTGTTTTTGGCTCCATTTAATTATGGGAGCACTCAAAAAACGCAATTTTTTTTAGGTGCTCCCAACAGAAGGCTGTGGGCCAAGAACACCCAAATCTACCTGAAAAGAAGTTCCTGCGTTTTTTTTTGGTTGATAGGTGTGAACAGACACCTTTTAAAACAATGGCATTGTTTTCAATGTTGATTATTTTGTAGCATCAGGCTTCAAATGTACAAAACATTCAGGTGTGAATGAGTCCTAACTGACGTCATATGTGACTCATCCCCTTGATCTGCAGATGAATTGAACACAGTAGATACAAAAGTAACAGTGGTATTTAGTATCTCTCCATCTCCTGTGTGCACAGTGTTTATAAACGCTGCACCAGAAGATACTGAAAGGTCCACTTTGATCATTTTTCACCATCCTAAATCCAAACTGTTATAAATTTGATAAAACAGGTGAGACTGTACAGGATAATTGTGCATAGAGCGGTGATTAGCCGACCTCTATATCATATAAAGGTCATGGATGCCACAAACAGAGCTTCACAGTGAGCGCTCTTTATGTCAGTTGAATAATCCCCGATTGTGACACTCTGCAGCCAACCTCCGTGAAATGTTCCATTGTTCTGCTCAACGCCACGTCCCAAGGCAATGCATGTTCCATCTTCCTCCACGAGGGATTTTCCTGGTTTAAGCAAAAGGGAACACAGGTCTGCAATTAGCACTGCTGGCAGACGTTCTTCATCTGCAAGCTGAGGGGCAATGTGGAGTTTCCATGAATACACATCGTGACGATGGTGCATGGAGTCGGGAAAGGCCAGGCTTGGCTTTGCTGTGCACATCACAGCTTCTTATATGGTCAATAGATTCTGGAGCAAAACAGATGATTGGAGTGTACGGAATGTACACAGTTCATTTTCCTTAATTCCCTGTTACTGGATAATTTCATGTCCCTGTAAGAAACACAAGGGCTCATCCTGTGTGGCTGGAAGATGTGAGATTATACCAGCGATGGAATTGCAGAAAGAAAATGTTTTCTATCAACTCTGAAGTTCTGAACAGAAGGAGCTTAACTACTAAACTACGGCAGGTCTAGTAGGCCTTCTACCCTATTTGGCCACTTTACTGCACAAGTCAAGGCATCAGACATTTTGAAAGTACTTTTGGCAGGAGACTGAATGCAGTGAAGATGGACAAGAGGAAAGTAGACAATGGATCTTCCAATTATGAAATGTTTAGTGTGTATGGAGATCTAACCCTGAGCGCCTCCACGCTATCAACTTAGAACCTCCATCCGTCATCTCTGAGGGTACTAGGGTTTGACAATGCTTAGGTGTTTGGTTTCTTTTTGGTGTTGCATATTGCCTTCAGAAACCCTTTGGTTGCAGGCTGCAATCCACCACGGAAAAAGGAGAGAAAGGGGGTGCCAACTAAGTGTACCATTAAATAACATCCTACAAAGCTACACTTAGTTGGAGCACCCTTTCTGTTCTTTTGCTACAGAGGCTGCTTTCAACTCTGGGGTGGCTCTTGGAGATTTCCATCAGGATTATGTTTTATTTAATGTTGGACTTTCATTGACTTTTGGTGCTTGTCCCATTTGCGACATTAACCCTTTGTTGTTTTAGTCCACCACAGAAAACCATTTTAAGGTGACCCAGTTTAGAGGGCAGCCAGAAAATACCAAGCACCAAACAAATTTACGTGGAGCTAGTTTGAGCGTGGCGTCGCAACCGATGAGGGTTAAGCGTTACATTTTGTACTTGTCTGTTCTACAGATTTTAACCCTTAGGCCCCTTTCACACTGACACGTTTTTCAGGCGGTATAGCGCTAAAAATAGCGCTGCTATACCGCCTGAAAAAATCGTGCCCTGCGCAAGCAGGACCGCTCCAAAAGTCCTGCTAGCCGCATCTTTGCAGCCGCTCCTTTACCGCTGCTGCCCATTGAAAGCAATGGGAAACTGCAGTAAAACCGCCGACAATGCACCTCTGCAGAGGCGCATTGCGGTTGGTAGCATTGCGGGTGGTATTAACCATTTTTCGGCCGCTAGCCGGGGTTAAAATCACTCCGCTAGTGGCCGAATATCGAGGTAAAAATGACGGTATAGCGGCGCTAAAAATAGCGCCGCTATACCGCCAGCGCACCTCCCCGCCCCAGTGTGAAAGGGGCCTTTTACAAGCGCTATAGCGTTAAAAATGGCGCCTGCAAAATGCTGCTGCCCCATTCATTCCAGTGGAGCGTTGCGCTAGCAGGACATTAGAAAAAGTCCTGCTAGCCTCATCTTTGCAGCGGTGTGTTTACCGCTCCTCCACCGCTGCTGCCCATTGAAATGAATGGGACAGCGCGGCTATACCGCCCGCAATGCGCTACTTCAGGCAGTTTTTTAACCCTTCCTCGGCCGCTAGGGGGGTAAAACCGCCCCCGCTAGCGGCTGAAATGTGTCGCAAATCCGCCCATAGCGTCGGCTGTAAAAATAGCTGCGTTTTACCGCTGACGCTATGGCCGCTCCAGTGTGAAAGGGCTTTATTTGCTATCCCGTGACTACCTGTGACCAGGACAGGAAGTAGGAGGACATCTCAACATGGCTAGAGCAGGGTTTCTCAACCAAAGTTCTATGGAACCCTGTGGTTCCTCTAGATCAGGGTTTCTCAGCCAGGGTTCCATGGAACGCTAGGGTTCCTCCAGAGCAGGGTTTCTCAACCAAAGTTCCATGGAACCCTGTGGTTCCTCTAGATCAGGGTTTCTCAGACAGGGTTCCATGGAACGCTAGGGTTCCTCCAGAGCATGGTTTCTCAACCAAAGTTCTATGGAACCCTGTGGTTCCTCTAGATCAGGGTTTCTCAGCCAGGGTTCCATGGAACGCTAGGGTTCCTCCAGAGCATGGTTTCTCAACCAAAGTTCTATGGAACCCTGTGGTTCCTCTAGATCAGGGTTTCTCAGCCAGGGTTCCATGGAACGCTAGGGTTCCTCCAGAGCAGGGTTTCTCAATCAAAGTTCTATGGAACCCTGTGATTAGATCAGGGTTTCTCAGCCAGGGTTCCATGGAACTCTAGGGTTCCTCCAGAGCATGGTTCTCAACCAAAGTTCCATGGAACCCTGTGGTTCCTCTAGATCAGGGTTTCTCAGCCAGGGTTCCATGGAACGCTAGGGTTCCTCCAGAGCAGGGTTTCTCAACCAAAGTTCCATGGAACCATATGGTTCCTCTAGATCAGGGTTTCTCAGGCAGGATTCCATGGAACTCTAGGGTTCCTCCAGAGCAGGGTTTCTCAACCAAAGTTCCATGAAACCATATGGTCCCTCTAGAGCAGGGATCTCCAAACTATGGCCCTCCAGCTGTTGCAGAACTACACGTCCCATGAGGCATTGTAAAACTCTGACATTCACAGACATGACTAGGCATGATGGGAATTGTAGTTCCTGAACAACTGGAGGGCCATAGTTAGGTGACCCCTGCTCTGGAGGTTGCTAGGGGTTCCTTGAGCAATGAGCAATTCCTGACTCTCAGATAAGTTTCCACTGACACCATTGATCTTTTTAGCTCTCTGTAAAGGGATAACTCTTCCCAATGACCACACGTGTAAGGAAGATTTTTCCCACTGACCATCACACTAATGTATCATGATCTGTAGATATATACATTTTTGGTAGGGGTTTCCCTAAGACCGGAAAGATATTCCAAGGGTTCCTTTGTGTTTAAAAGTTTGGGAAGCGTTGCTGTAGACAAATTCCTTAAAATTTAAAACCCACCAACGATTTTATCAAGCTATGTCCGACAGTCCCAACAACCAAGAGACAACCTGAAGAAAGGAACTAAAAGCTTTTTACAAGTCTCTCCACCATCTTTCCTACTCTGATGCTCCCAGCTGGTTGGCCACTTTCTTAGATTCTTGTCTTCAGAAGCTCATTCTTTTACCCATAGCAGAGATCCTGCCATGCGGGGGTGAAGGTTTTGGCATCGATTTCCACTTTCCAGGTGCACAAAACAAAGAAAATCTCTGCAAGGTGTGTAATTACGATACCTAACAATGAGGAATAAAAATGGTGTTGACTTCAGCTCTAACAATGTCACAATTGTCTGATCCAAGGGGATTAGGGTTCTCTAGAATGGCATAATTTATTTTGCTTTGTGCTTTGCTCAGTTGAGGCACTAAGCCTGGCCCTGTGGCACATGAAGAGCATGAAATGTCTCTCTAAAATAAGTAGGATAAAAATGCCCATTTAAGCACCCGATCATGCTTTGACATTTATAAGGTGAAAGCAGATTAGCTGATAATGAATGTGTCCTTTCTAAAATTGACATTGTAGCGAATATTGGAATGGATTGAGGATTGAGATGTGGAAAGTGTGACAGCTTGCTTCTTCGCAGTAGTCAAAGTCAAGTTGCTTGTCCCGAGGTTTTTAATTGACAACAAATTCCAGAATTGTTTCTTCCAGGACTGAAAAATTGACCTTGTGCTACGAAAGGTTTGTTTAAAATACCGGTTGTCGGTTTGCTCTATGAGAACCCTTTTTCTTTTATGTTGAAACTTTGATTTACATGGCACCCCTTTGTGTCGGAAATAATTGGTGGTATAATATGTGATTTCTTTCTTATACGTGTTATTAAAGTTTTTGATATGCGCCACCTGAGTTGTGGACCTAATTTTGGGAAATAATTGTTAATAAAAATATTGAAACAGAAAATACCTGTTGTCAGCTTTCAGTAAGAGCCAATTCACACAGGGGCAACTTTGGATCCGACTTCAAGTTGCCCCTAGTCGCCTCAAGTCGCGCTGCATGAGAAAATCAATGTAAGTGAATGGAGCCGTCTTAATGCACACTACTACAGTCGCTCCGACTTCAGAAAAGGTTCCTGTACAACTTCAATCCGACTTCTAGGCCACTGCTAGGTGACCTGTACCCATTGATTTCAATGGAAGTCGCCTCAGAAGTCGGATCACGGTCTTAACAGAAGCAACTTTCCAGGAAGAGAACATACATTTCTCAGGCAAACCCCTCCCTCCCTCAGAGCTGATTCTTGTTTGATTGGCCACTGGAAAGTCTCCTGTCCTGGAGGCAACTTGAAGTTGCCTTGTAAATTGCCTGGAGTCGCGCTGTGATTCATAATCAAGTCGTGTCCAAGTTGCCTCCCAAAGTCGCGCTGGAAGTCGTGTTGCCCCTGTGTGAATGGGGTCTAATAGGGGCCTCTAATGTGGCCCCCTAATGTCTCCATAGGGCCACATATAATATTTATTACATGTAATGCTGCAGAAAAGTGTCACAGACCTAAAGCAGAGTTCCAGCCTTTTAATGTTTATTAAAAGTCAGCAGCTACAAAAAGTGTGGCTGCTGACTTTTAATAAACAGACACTTACCTGTTCCACGGTCCAGCGATGCGGCCGCACAGAGCGTCGCTCCTCTCCCCACTCCTCTCCTCTGCGCTTCCATTCACACTCTGGGCACCTGGCCGTGACAGCTTTCGGCTTCACGGCCGGGCACGCACTGCGACTGCGCGAGCCGTGCTGCGCTCCCGGAGTGGACAGGCGATCTCCTGGGACCTGTCACATGTCCCAGGAGATCGCCTAGAGGGGGGGGGACCGCCTAAGGGCAGAGGAGGAGTCGCCTAGGTGGAAGTAGGAAGTGGGACAGGAAGTCCCACTCCCCACCCCAAAAAAAAATTACATGCCAAATGTGGTATGTAAGGGGGCGAAGAGTGCTTAAAGCGGAAGTTCCACTTTTGGGTGGAACTCAGCTTTAAGACTTACTAGAAGAAATGGTCAGAGATTGGTCTACAGGAGTGGTTGGATGCTGAAGTCATTCTATAGAGCAGGGGTCTCCAAACTTTCTAAACAAAGTGCCAGTTTACTGTCCTTCAGACTTTAGGGGGGCCGGACTGTGGACAGTTGGGGTAGAAATTATCCTGACATCAGTGGGAGTAAACCGTGCCACATCTTTGATGATAGGGAGAGGAATAGTGCCCCATTTTTAGTATCAGTGGCAGGAATTATGCCCCATTGTTGGTGTCAGTGGGAGGAATAATGTCTTGTATCAGTGGGGGGGAATAGTGGCCCAAGGGCTAGATAAAGGCAAAAAAAAAGGGCCGCTGTTTGGAGACTACTGCTATAGGAGGCAGTCAGAGACTGGGGACATGTTGCATTATACTGCTAGACTTTAACACTATTAAGGGACCTATTACAAATCAAAACCTCCAATGCAATACTCCCAAAGCACACATTCCTGCACAAACGGCTGTATCTTAGATTGGGTGCTGAAATGACCAATGAATGGAACCGACTGCAATCATGAGAAGGAAGTGTCGCCATCACACCAGGATCTCCAAAATTGGGTCCAAAACTTTAATCACATAGTATCCAAAAATAAAAGTGACGTTTTGGAGCGACGCAGGACCCCTTTATCAGGCATGTGACCAAAATGCCTGATAAATGGGTCCTGTGTGTCTTCCGAAACATCGTTTTTTTTTTTATGCTATGTGATTAAAGTTTTGAACCCAATTTTGGAGATCCTGGTGTGCTGGTGACACTTCCTTCTCACTATTACAAATCAATTGTCCCTCTACTGACTTCTGAGGTGAAAAAAACCCACTTCAAATGACAAAAGGCTGCATGTGGTCCTAAGGCCCCAGACTGGGCACCAGGGATATAAAATGTGGTCTACTGTAATGGGCACATTCACCAGTGTTGTATGCTTGTCTTGCAGTTATGTGGTTGTAGCAGGGCATGTAGGGTGACCATGTGTCCCGGATTGCCCTGGACAGTCCCGCATTTTGCAGGTCTGTCCCAGGTCCCGGGCACCTTCAATCCAGGACAATACAGTGTCCCGGAATGAAGCTGACACAGCCACCCCCCTCCCCTCTATCTGTTACCCCCAAAAAAGGCCACCACATCGCCGCTTTACTCACTGACAGCGTTGGAACAAGGTATAACGGGTCTCGGCCAGTCAGGACAAGTGCTGTCAGTGAGTAAAGTGGCGATGCGGCTGCCTTTTTTGGGGGCGTGATCAGTTCTTCTGGGTACAGCGCGCATCCGCTGCCCCAGCTGTGCGGTGATTCATTACAGCACAAGCTGATTTTTGGAAAGGGGTCCCTGAATGGCCGTTTGGGAATGTGGTCACCCTAAGGGCATGGTTCCTTGCCCCATGGGAGACATGGGTCTTCTAGGTTCCTCTCGTGTCTCCACTAAATTGTGTGTTGCCAAAAGCTGATACAAGCTAAAACTTTGCTGCCGCTAAAGAAATATGGCCGTTGTCCACTCTATGGCAATACCACTGCAAATCTACGCAATTGCATGCAGAACATCAGGAGGTGTATTTTAAATCAGATATTTCACAGAAGTTGCTATCACATGCTGAGGAAAGATAGCTAATGTTGCTTAACAGGGAATCTGTCAGATCGTGTGATGCGGTAGCTCGCTACAACATTTAGCTATGCCCGGCGGACCATTTTGTCTGATGGAATGGGGAGAGACAAAAGCAGATCAAGTCACTACTATTTGATGTCTTTTCCATATTTTTGGAGCTTGCTCTAGGTATCCCTTAAGGCCCATTTGCATCTAAAAACTACCTAACCAGAACTGCTGTGCCCTACAATATGGACTTTCATTCCAAAATATGTCATTGAACTAAAATAAGATCCAGCGTCCTCTCAAAAAGTTCCTCTAAGTCACACCCTCTGAATCTTCTAATGATGATGTCCAACACAGTGGTGACAAAGATTGTCCTTCTCTCTCTCTCTTTTCCAAATCTACTAGGTCTCTTCTGCTCAGTGTTTCTACCACCCACACCTGGTCAGCTGTCTTCAACTCGGCAGCTCTGGAGATACTCAGTCCATGCCTCTTAGCAGACAAACTGGCCTGTATGGCTCCATTCATGTGCCCACAATGTCTCTTGCAAATTCCCTAATCATTGAAAGAGCCATTGCAGTGGCTTACAATGGTCACGTGGGCTGATGAGTTTCTAACATGGGTTCATTTCTGCAAGGTTCACTTTTATCCTCTAGTGGGGTGTTCCAGTTCAACAGTGTATGCCCGATGTAGGAGTGCTCTCCTGGAGACAGGGGGTATCGGGTTTTCCAGAAAGCAGACTTATTGTCCAGGGTCAGCACCCAGGCTGCTGAAGATGTTGATGCTGTGCTGCCTACAGAGAATTTTCTTTTTTCATTGTTCTAATAAACTTTAGAAAGAAAATGTTGTCCTGGTGGAGTCGGAGCTCCCATGTGCCAAAACCAGCATTGCTATACCATTCTTCATTCCAGATTAAAGTAGATCGGCTCTTGTGCCAAATGTAGTATATGGCAGTCTTTCCAACCTGTGCTGTGCCATATCTTCTTTTTATTTGCTGCATCCTCAATCAGCCTTCTAACAAAGCTTTTGATTGGTGGCTGTGAGGAATGTTTAGGTCAGGGTTGTCAAACTCATTTTCATTGTGGGCCGCATCAGCATAACGGTTGCCCTCTAAGGGCTAATTGTATCTGTAAGACTATAGCACCCCCCCCTTACATCAGATGTCAAGAGCTCCTTATCATCCAAAGTCAAGAGTCTCCCACCCTCCCTCCCTTAAAGTGGTTGTGAACCCTTTACAACCACTTTAACCTACAGGTAAGCCTAGATTAAGAGAAAGAAGGGGGAGAAAATTGAAGGATCAAAAAGTCCTTCAGCAAAAAGAATTCTTCAACAAGGCTCAACTAATTATACAGACTTATAATGAGTGAACCGCGGTTAGTGTAGTAGAAAATTTCATTAATTTATTCAATTAGTTTTAAACAATACACAACATCAAAAACACCTGATTAAAATGAGACTAGTCAACAAAAACACTAAACAGGGATGGCCACCCAGTCAACCATACACACCGCATTCATTCATCCGCTAATGATCTTGAATAGTAATACCGGTATTGAGGATGTAAAGATTATATATGTCAATTCATCAATATCAATTGAATAGTCCTGGTGAATGGAGATAATTCAAGTAATGGCTCCAAAAGTGGGATTACCGGGTTGGTCTATTTGATGGGTCAGAAAGGATGACCGGTTAGTATTCACGCATATTTGCTGGGTGATGAAAAGATAGCTTGGCTGGACATAGTGTACACAGGAGCATGCTATGAGAATAGTGCCTGATGCTGAAAACACAATCCTACAGCTCACCTTAGATGTCTTCACTGGGTCACTCGGTCACTCAGCCATCCAGATCGATAGTCTTTTGATTTGCATATGATCCCATATGTAACAAACACTCACCACGTTGCTGCGTGTCAGTCCAATAAGGATTCGATAATTCACATCTAAATTCTCTTGTGTGGGGCTGCTTCGCACCCATTCATTTACTTGAATCAGTAGATGTTTCCATAGAGTAGCTATAGACCATGCCGGGGTTGTAGAGCTTCGGTATTTGACGTGCCGGTGAAGTATCTTCACATCAAGAGGCAATAGTATTGAGATCGGGGCAGATGATTCGGTAGTTAGTTATGTGGGTGGAACATCCATGTTCAGGAACTACATGAAATGTAGCATCAAACTGCTAAACTGCTTACATGTTTCGCTTTCATCAAGCTTCATCGGAGCTGTCTATGGAAACATCTACTGATTCAAGTAAATGAATGGGTGCGAAGCAGCCCCACACAAGAGAATTTAGATGTGAATTATCGAATCCTTATTGGACTGACACGCAGCAACGTGGTGAGTGTTTGTTACATATGGGATCATATGCAAATCAAAAGACTATCGATCTGGATGGCTGAGTGACCGAGTGACCCAGTGAAGACATCTAAGGTGAGCTGTAGGATTGTGTTTTCAGCATCAGGCACTATTCTCATAGCATGCTCCTGTGTACACTATGTCCAGCCAAGCTATCCCTTCATCACCCAGCAAATATGCGTGAATACTAACCGGTCATCCTTTCTGACCCATCAAATAGACCAACCCGGTAATCCCACTTTTGGAGCCATTACTTGAATTATCTCCATTCACCAGGACTATTCAATTGATATTGATGAATTCACATATATAATCTTTACATCCTCAATACCGGTATTACTATTCAAGATCATTAGCGGATGAATGAATGCGGTGTGTATGGTTGACTGGGTGGCCATCCCTGTTTAGTGTTTTTGTTGACTAGTCTCATTTTAATCAGGTGTTTTTGATGTTGTGTATTGTTTAAAACTAATTGAATAAATTAATGAAATTTTCTACTACACTAACCGCGGTTCACTCATTATAAGTCTGTATAATTAGTTGAGCCTTGTTGAAGAATTCTTTTTGCTGAAGGACTTTTTGATCCTTCAATTTTCTCCCCCTTCTTTCTATATGGTTTTGCAATTCAGAGGCCAACTTAATGGATAAATCCCTAAATTATTGGGTAATTAAAAATAGTGGTTTTTATACCCAGTAAATCACTTATATTACCTAGCATTATACATTGGATGAGCTCAATATATACCTACCCTTTTGTTTTTTCCAAGCCTAGATTAAGGCTCACCTGTAGGTGCTTGAAATATCTCTTAAACCTCCACGGTTTAGGAGATATTTACTAAAATCACGGGCGCCGCTGTCTACGGCGCATGCGCACTGTAGCGCGCCGTTCCTGATTGAGGCCATGCCGTCACTGGCGGCTCCTGCGCGCATATGCGGGAGTGACGTCATTGCGGCTCGGGCCAATCATAGCGCCGGAGCCGCGAAACCCGGAAGCAACCCCGGGCAAGATGACGGCTGCCCGAGTGTTGGAAGAGGATGGCTGTGGGAGCTTCGATCGGAGGTGAGTGTTACATAATGAGCTAGTATGCTATGCATACTAGCTCATTATGCCTTTGTCTTGCAGGTGGTGTTTTTTTTTTTTTAACTGGGTTTACTTCCTCTTTAAATCACAGTGCACCTCCCTTACCTTGTGCTTCTGCTGGGAAGAAGCTTAGGGCAGAGCTGGGAAGCAGAAAGTGCAGGGTCTGGAGGAGGGCTGGAGTCAGATGCAGGAGACTGCTGAAACCAGGGGAGGTGCAGACTAGGGGGTGCTGCCTGCAACTGCACAGAAAGGTGCAGGATCTGTAGGAAGAGTTCTGCCAGTGATGAAAAGAACGGGGTGGGGGGCAGAGATGGGCCTTTCTGAGAAACTGCATGATCTGGTGAAGCAGTTCTGTCCTCTCTTCTGCTGACTGCTGAGGCAAGGTAGAGGCAGAGACAAGGGGCGTGCCACAGCTGCAGGAGAGGTGCAAGGCCCTCCTGAAATGGCCTCCTGAAATGCCAGATTCGGCCCGCTGGCCTTGTGATTGACACATGTGGTCTAGGTACTTTCCATATGTGAGATACAGCAAGAAGCCTGCAGTTGGCGTGCCAAAAAAAACCTTTTCCTGCATAAGAATCATGGGTTCCAAGGTCTACAAATGACATTCAATGGGGAATAGGGTGGAGTGATGAGCTACAGCAATGGATGGAAAACTGGAGCCCTGAGCAAGTTCAATGTGTGTGGTGGGAACCTTTGAACTTGGGTGATCTTCCCACTGAAGTGACAGAAGTACCTGGTGGGCTGTTGGATCTGCCAGCACCTATTCATTCTGTATATAAAATGACATGCATACAATATACACAATATGACGTAAAATAGGATTAAACTTATTCTGCCTAAAAATGGCATCTCTTTGGCTTTACAAATTTGCGTCAGGCAGACGGGCTGTCCCAGCACAGTATTTGGCTCTCCGCTCTACATGTAGTACAGTATAATCAACGTTTTATTTTTCCTGCGGTCCAAAATCCAGGTTGAGTGTTAAATATTTGAAGAACTAATTTAGATTCCAGCAAAATGTATTTTTTCTGTAACTCTAACCTGTAAACTGCTTACGAATTTAAGCTGGCATGAGAAGAGGGAAAAACGATCTGCGTGCAAATCATCATTGGCTGACGAGGAAAGGACGCTGAATAAAAAAAACAAAACAATAAAGGCAGCGATTACTGTAACTGAAATAAAGGCTCCTAGCGGGAATGTCCCAATGGACCAGGCCTGGGTCCATTTTGCTTCTTAAGGCAACAGGAGCGCACTGGGGAAAGCTGTCAGCTACGTCAGGAAAAGTTCACTGAAGCGCTAAAATATAATTTATACTTTAGGGGCCACGGAAAGCCCACAGCGGGCTGGAAGTGTTGCTCTTGTTTTGCAGTTGGCAACCTCTGGGAGACGTTTAGAATGCAGGTATAGATGCTTACCAGGAGCCGCGGCGGCGGCCCATTACAATGCCGGGCGTTGTTCCAGGAAAGTATTTTTTTTTTTTTATTATTGTTTGTTATATTTTGAGTGATGGTTACAAATGATACAGGGGGAGTATCGTTTTTTGCTGAAGTTTTGTCCAACATACAAATTTAGAAATGTTATTGTATACTGAAATAAAAGAACGTGGGGCACTTTAGGGATAACACAGACTTTACTGGTCAGGGGAGAATCATAGTTCTAAATTATAAAAAAAAAAAAAGTCTTAGTTTTTCATAGGTAGGTTGTGGTTTCATGGTCTGTTGGGGGATAGGCTATGTTGTTATGAATATAGTTTCTACTAAACAGATAGGCTGCCTTCTCATGAATATGAAGAGTCTCGTGATGTCACTGGTCTCTAGTAATGGATAGGCTGTGTTCTCATGAATATGAAGGGTCTCGGTGATGTCTCTGGTGAATGGATAGGCTGTGTTCTCATGAATATGATGGGTCTCGGTGATGTCACTGGTCTCTGGTGAATGGATAGGCTGCCTTCTCATGAATATGAAGGGTCTTGGTGATGTCACTGGTTTCTAGTGATGGATAGGTTGTGTTCTCATGAATATAAAGGGTGTCGGTGATGTCACTGGTCTCCAGCGAATGGATAGGCTGCGTTCTCATGAATATGAAGGGTCTCGTGATGTCACTGGTCTCTAGTGATTAGATAGGCTGTGTTCTCATGAATATGAAGGGTCTCGTGATGTCACTGGTCTCTAGTGATTGGATAGGCTGCCTTCTCATGAATATGAAGGGTCTTGGTGATGTCACTGGTCTCTAGTGATTGGATAGGCTACATTCTCATGAATATGAAGGGTCTTGGTGATGTCACTGGTCTCTAGTGATGGATAGTCTGCCTTCTCATGAATATGAAGGGTCTTGGTGATGTCACTGGTCTCTAGTGATGGATAGGCTGTGTTCTCATGAATATGAAGGGTCTCTGTGATGTCACTGGTCTCTAGTGATGGGATAGGCTGCCTTCTCATGAATATGAAGGGTCTCTGTGATGTCACTGGTCTCTAGTGATGGATAGGTTGTGTTCTCATGAATATGAAGGGTCTCTGTGATGTCACTGGTCTCTAGTGATGGGATAGGCTGCATTCTCATTAATATGAATGATCAGTTCAGCTTTTTCTAGGTTCCATGGATGAGTGACTGCACATGGCTGGTGCCACCACCATGCCTTTATTTTATAGCTCTGAGGTTTTAGATGTAAAACTCCCGTACAGATGTGGAAACTCAGTACGCCGTGACATTGAACACAGCTGAGATGATTTATGCAGTGGCATTTTGCATTAAAATTTTTAGCTCTTGGGGGAAGCATTCATGGGGTTTGTGTTACACACTGTTTGAATCTGGACAGCTGCCAATGTTATGAGAACAAGGGTTGACCAAGGGTGTGATGTACAACTGGACATGAGCAGGCTTAGGACCTGTCTCCTTTGGAAACAATCTATCTTCCATACCGGGGGGGGGGGGGGGGGCTCTTTTACTAGGTATTGTTTGTCATACAAAAGGTCCAGCAGTTCCATTTTTTTTTTTTTTTTTGGGCAGAAAGTTTTAGTGGTGACAAATGAATACTTTTAAATAAAGCTGTGACAGAAGAACAAATTTTCTTCAGCTTTGGAAAATGCTTTGGGGGGAAAGCACAAGGCAACATGTAAGGGGATTAATATGTTACAGGCTCTGTTCCAGGGTAGAAATTTAATGTATGAGTCTTCCCGAAAAACATCTAGGTCAGCCTGGTGTCACATGACGTCCTGAGTACACAAAGCGGGGCAAGAGACAAGCAAGGCATGGTCCTACAAAACCCCAAAAAAGGAGCTCATGATGGAAATAGATGACTATGCTATGGGGGATCATTTGTGTTGTATTTGGACTTCAGCACCCAAAATAATGCCAGCATGTCATATTTTGTACTAAAACATAAATATTTTAATGGCAGCATCATTCAACTAAACCTTCCATTATATAAAACACAGAGATAATTATTTGGAATAAATCAGGCAGGCCCTTGCACTACATTGTTGAGGTTGTACATTCAAAGTGCAACATGTATTGTGAGCTTTAGGCCTTGTTCACACAGGTGCACTTAAAGTGGTTGTAAAGGCATAAAGGGCATTCTATGCATTAAGATAAAAAGCCTTCTGTATGCAGCAGCCCCCCTAATACTTACCTGAGCCCCATCTCGATCCAGTGATGTCCACGAGTGCCTCGCCCATCCGGGACTCTCCCCCCTGATTGGCTGAGACACAGCAGTGGCTCCATTGGCTCCCGCTGCGGTCAATCAAAGTCAGTTAGCCAATCAGGAGAGAGAGGGGGAGGGGCTGAACCGGAGCTCCATGTCTGAATGGCTCGGTTCGGGTGTTTGCTGTGGGGGGCACTCAGCAGGAGGAAGGGCCTAGGAGCACCAACGAGACACTTGAGAAGAAGAGGATTGGGGCTGCCCTATGCAAATCCACTGCACAGAGCAGGTAAGTATAAAAATGTTGTTATTTAAAAAAAAAAAAAATACATATAAAAATACTGAGACTTTACAATCACTTTAAGCACACACCCGTGCGAGGGTCATGTTTGCCTGCATAGGGAAGCACGGTTGTTCTATGCATCCCAGGGCAGGCAGTCCCATTTATGTCATTTGGGATTCCGTGGCTGCATAGACACAGCTGCTGCTGCTCCCAATCTGATATCCATACGGATGATGCGTGTCCCCGAACATACACTGGGATCAGAGACACACACCCACACAGTTGTCAAATTGGGAGCAGCGCCTGTGTCTGTGCAGCCTCTGCATCCCAATTGACACCAATGGAACTGCCTGCATGAAGATGCACATCCCTATGTGGGCAAATACAGCCCTTGGACAGGCATATTTTCAGCTTTCAGCGCTGTCACACTTTGAATGACAATTACGCTGTCATGCAACACTGTACCTGTATGACATTTTTATAAAAAAAAAATTCACACAAATAGAGATTTCTTTTGGTGGTATTTAATCACCACTGGGTTTTTTTTTTTTGCTCAACAAACAAAAAAAATGAAAATTTTGAAACAAAACCCAACCAGTTTTCATAGTTTGTTATAAAATTTAGCAAACCGGTAATTTTTCTCCTTCGCTGATGTTTGCTTGTCAGGCTGCACTGATAAGGCGGCACTGATAGGTGGCACTAATGGGCAGTGACGAGGCAGCACTGGTGGGCACTGATCAGGAGACACTGATGAGGCTAAACTGATAGGTGGCACTGATGGGCACTGATAGGCGGCACTGATGGGAACTGATAGGCGGCACTGATGGGAACTGATAGGTGGCACTGATGGTAACTGATAGGTGGCACTGATGGGAACTGATAGGTGGCACTGATGGGAACTGATAGGTGGCTCTGATGGGAACTGATAGGTGGCACTGATGGGAACTAATAGGTGGCACTGATGGGAACTGATAGGTGGCACTGATAGGCAGCACTGATAGGTGACCCTGATAAGGCAGCACTGATAGGTGGCACTAATGGGCACTGACGAGGCAGCACTGGTGGGCACTGATGAGGAGACACTGATGAGGCTAAACTGATAGATGGCACTAAAGGGCACTGATAGGTGGCACTGATGGGAACTGATAGGTGGCACTGATAGGCAGCACTGATAGGTGGCACTGATAGGCAGCACTGATAGGTGGCACTGATAGGCAGCACTGATAGGTGGCACTGATGAGGCAGCACTGATAGGTGGCACTGATGAGGCACTGATTGGCAGCACTGATGGGCACTAATAGGTGGCACTGGTAGGCTCTGGTTAGCAGTACTGATGGGCACTGGTAGGTGCCACTGGTGGGCACTGGTTAGCAGCACTGTGTGGGACAGATGTCTCTTTTATCGGCTTGTTTGTTTTCTACTCACGCTTTCATCGCGAGGGGAAAAAAATGCTGATTACCGGCTTCTGTTTACATCATGTGGTCAGCTGTCATTGGCTGACAGCTGATCACGTGGTAAGGGGCCGGGATTGGCCCTTTGCTCCAATCAGTGATCAGCCAAGTCCCAAGGACTCAGTGATCACAGAGCGTGCCAGCACAGGAGGACGTCCATGTACGCCCTCCCGGCAATTTAAGCTTGGGCTGTAGCTGTCTTTCGGCTATAGCGCGGACTTCAAGTGGTTAATGCATTCTCTGCCATTCTTTTGCCTGCAGCGGTAATCGAGTAGCTAAGATATGAAAGGGCAGTTGAACAGAAGTCAGAAGAAGAAGAACTGTAGATTTAGCCGCAGTGGCCCCACGCGGATTCAAAATTGTCCAGCAGAATTTTCGATCCATTTACGGCCAGCTTTACAGTTTGTTCTCTTTAGAAAGCAGACACAGTAGAGGAGCCTGTCCCCTGCCAACATGCTGCAGAAAAGGAACATTGCTCTTTGTGTGGAAACAGTAGTATCTCTGCAAAGATTCTGGCACACTCCCAGCTGAATCAGAGCTAGAGCTCTTTACTCATTACAGAGAATAGTCTTTGCTGGTTGCAGAGCTATGGGTTCAACTTAGCTGGGGTGTATTGTACCTCTACAGAGAGACCACTGCTTCCACACATAATGTCTGTCTCTAAAGTGTTCTGGCAAGGCACAGGCTTTTCCACTCAGTCTGAAGAAAACAAACGGTAAGATTTTGAACATCTTTTGATTTGATACATCTGGAATGTGTTTAGCTGATTAAAACTAAAGGTTCAGTTGGGCTTTAACAGTCCACATGTACGCCAAGTAAGCCGTTACCTTGACAGAAGAAATAAAACTGTTAGGAGGAGAGTCTCAGTCCATGCCACCAGCTTGGATCTGTGGGGTGCCCAGAAACCTGCCCAGGAATTGATCCTCTTGTTCGTGTATAAAGAACGTTCACAGGGCAGCAAAACGATGACAGTAACCGATTATATCCTAGTTTCTAGGAGGGAATTCTACATTCCAACGTTCTTGTGATGCAGTTGGAAAATGATTGCCGTAAGTCACTTTCATCCTCGGCCAAGTGTCTGTAATGACCTTACGGCATCGTAAAATTCAAAGTGCGGTCTCTCTGCCCAGAAAAAAAAACAAGCCGAGCAAAATCATCGGTGCCATTTATACATTGTGGTGTATTTATGGGGCTTAATCATCATTCAGAGAGCAAGCACTCCACCGGAACCGAATAATGTAATAAACAGCGAAATAAAACATGAGGCTTCATGATGTCATATTCGTCAAAACACAGTAACAAACTTCCCAGAACTAAATCTTACCATTGATGTCGAAATTTTACAAAATTTTTTTGAATTTTACACATTCATCTGCAAATTTTGTACACGATTTGCCTATAGATTTACAAATATATACAAAGGAAAACCTCTGCCTCTAAGTTTTTACAAACTGAATTTGTTACTAAGTGTACCTGTCATCAGACAGCATTTTCTGCCCCCCTGCCCACTTTGTTCCTTTAAACTCACCAGTGGTGGCAGGAAGTTAAAAATACCAGAGAGATGAAAGTTTATTGGTGGAAGGGAAGGGTCAGTCAATCTGCATTCTCTTCCCTTTCAAGATCAAGTATAGTATCTGTTTTTATCAGTTTTCGAGAGTGAGCACAGATTGCCCGCTATATTAAGGGGGGCACTGTCTAGTATTCAGCCTGATGTACTAAAGTGGGAATGGTAGGAGGTCCTTTTTCCTCCCGGGTTGATTTTAACCAGGCTTGTCCCCGGTTGATGTCAAGGCTATCCCTAAGCTTCCTAAGTTCTAATGCCTTCCTGGTAGGGATGGTGCTGTGCTGGTCTGGCCAGGAGCAGGTCTGAGAGAAGCCTGCAGAGTATGTGCTCCAGGAATGGCAGTCCAACGAGGCTGTAAATTCTCATGGTGGGGGAACTTACTACATTTTTTATTCTGGTCCAAAAGGCCCACCGTTGTCTAGCACATTGGTACTTTTTGAAGCACTTATCCACTTTCCCCCTCCCTTTTTTTAATTGTTGTATGTCACTTGATTATTTTGCACAGCACGTATACGCTTTACTCACCCCCGACTAGTATGGTGTAAGTCCTCGGACTTGCCCTGAAAGTCTCAGGGGGAGGGCACGTGGTCCTGTTCTCCTTTTCCCATGGGGTCTCCCTTCAAGGGGGGTTTCTTTTAGTACTTGGGTTGGCTTTGCTTCGACAGGCCTCCCAGGAAAGGGGTCTATCTGATTTGGCTGGGTAGACCATAAGTACCTCAGTCCCTGTCAGGAGCCTTGTGCCCCGGGGGATCAGGGCTAGCATCCTTTCTCTTCGGAGGAGGCCTTTTGGTCAAGTTCTCTCTTTCCCATGGGGTCTCCCTTGAAGGGGGGTGTCTTTTAGTATTTGGGTTGGCTTAGTTTTAGCAGTCCTCCTGAGGAAAGAGGTCCATCTGGTTTCGGCTGGGTAGACCATGAGTACCTCAGTCCCTGTCAGGAGCCTTGTGCCCCGGGGGATCAGGGCTAGCATCCTTTCTCTTCGGAGGAGGCCTTTTGGTCAAGTTCTCTCTTTCCCATGGGGTCTCCCTTGAAGGGGGGTGTCTTTTAGTATTTGGGTTGGCTTAGTTTTAGCAGTCCTCCTGAGGAAAGGGGTCCACCTGGTTTCGGCTGGGTAGACAATGAGTACCTCAGTCCCTGTCAGGAGCCTTGTGCCCCAGGGAATCAGGGCTAGCATCCTTTCTCTTCCGAGGAGGCCTTTTGGTCAAGTTCTCCCTTTCCCATTGGGGTCTCCCTTCAAGGGTTTTTTTTTTAGTACTTGGGTTGGCTTTGCTTCAGCAGGCCTCCTGAGGAAAGGGGTCCATCTGGTTTTGGCTGGGTAGACCATAAGTACCTCAGTCCCTGTCAGGAGCCTTGTGCCCCAGGGGATCAGGGCTAGCATCATTTCTCTTCGGAGGCCTTCTGGTCAGGTTCTCCCTTTCCCATGAGGTCTCCCTTCAAGGGGGGGTTTTCTTTTAGTACTTGGGTTGGCTTTGCTTCAGCAGACCTCCTGAGGAAAGGGGTCCATCTGGTTTCGGCTGGGTAGTCCATGAGTACCTCAGTCCCTGTCAGGAGCCTTGTGCCCCGGGGGATCAGGGCTAGCATCCTTTCTCTTCGGAGGAGGAACATGTGTACACCCTGTGCATGTATTGTGTTGCCTCACTTTTGTGTGTTTACTTTTTTATGCACCGGTGTTGTGAGTGTGTTTCACTACACCGCAAAGCTTAAAAAAAAAACAACATTTTTTTAATCTGGTGACCAAACCGCAAGGGTTTTGGTCATACGACCAGCTGCTTTGGGATTCCAAAGTAGCGATTTGGCATCTTCTGCTTTTCAGGGCAGGAAAGCAGAGGTCCCATTTTGACAGAATGCTTTGAAGCAAGTTCTAGTTAGTTGTCCAAAAGGAATATTGGGGAATTATTGGGCTTTAAGTTCGTTGCTTCACCGGCCATGTGCTACTGTTGCTGCTTATAAATCAATGAGCCGCTTTTCAGTTTCTTAACATGAAAGGGTTATCATCATTTTGCTTGCTCCTGTGCATTTTTTATTTTTTTTTAAGCCATGCATCTTGGATATATTGGTCTAATAGTCTAATAGACTGTTTACCTTACAAGGGATTTTTCACTTTGCAAATAATACCCAATCGCATGCAAGGAAAATTTTAAAAAATATATATTATTTTTTTTTTTTTTTGCGTGCACATAATTGGATGATGGAAGTCAGCAGAGCTTTACTTCATTCACTTAGCTAAGAAAAAAAAATTCTCTTGTAAAGTGAACAGCCTGTTTAAATTTCAGTAGGTCAACCCCATTGTCCTCACTGTTTGAATGTTTTGACTCTTTTTATTCTTCTTTTTCTCATATTACATTTCAATAAAATATATTGTATAGAAAATAAACAAGCTCTTTCAGTGGCTCTAAAATGCAAGTTTTCAGAGCACTAGGTTCAGCGATGAACCAGAGGGCTCTGAAAACTTGCATTTAAAGAGACCCTGTAATGAAGTAGTGGTTGATGGGAGGAACCACAACCCCCAGCAAGGGATACTCCTGAAGGTCCAAGGGATTCTTCGAGAATGCAAAAATTTAGCACGCCATCCACATAAAAGAGTTCTTCTCTTTTTGCTCATTACTGTTTATTTTTTATTTTTTTGTATGATTCACTGAAGATCTATCGCAAAGTAAAAAAGATTCTTAAAATGCAAGTTTTCTGAGCATTAGGCCCAATTAATGAGCTCCTAATATTTGCATGTAGCACTAAGTTTCCACTAAAGAATTTGTCCTCCTAAACTATTCCATGACACCTACAAAAATATATTTTCTGGAACATCCCTCTCCCCAACACCCTTTGTGTTTATTGAGACAACCTGTCACTCGGCACATCACAAGCACATCCCCCCCCACCCCCCCAAGTCTCTTCGCCCCACCTGTTTTCGACAGCTCTTTTCTAACCTTGTCAAGGAGCAACCATCACAGCATGAGAAGGACTGCTTGTTGTGACAGCAGCTCAGCCTCTGATAGCAGGAATTCCTGAGGCTGGACCTTCATAGTCAATGACCTGACAAATTGTTTGTAGGACTTTAGGCATCAAACCGGAACTTTCACAACAAATCTTTCAATGGCCTTACCTGTTAGTGCATTGCTTTGATTCCAAAAGTGGTTGTGCAGAAATAGAACATGTACAGAGTATCGACAGATGAAAGGTCAACATTCCTCATCCGTTGGATGGAGGCAAAAGTGGTCCATGTCATGCTGGCACTTTGTGCACCGATACTGGACATAAACATTGAGATAAAATCAATGTAACTAAAAATGTAGGTTTATATTTATGAGAACGCAGCCTATCCATTTATTAGAGACCAGTGACATTACCGAGACCCTTCATATTCATGAGAACACAGCCTATCCATCACTAGAGACCAGTGACATCACTGAGACCCTTCATATTTATTTATGAGAACACAGCCTATCCATCACTAGAGACCAGTGACATTACCGAGACCCTTCATATTCATGAGAACACAGCCTATCCATCACTAGAGACCAGTGACATCCCCGAGACCCTTCATATTTATTAGAACACGGCCTATCCATTCACTAGAGACCAGTGACATCACCGAGACCCTTCATATTTATTAGAACACAGCCTATTCTTCACTAGAGACCAGTGACATCACTGAGACCCTTCATATTTATTTATGAGAACACAGCCTATTCTTCACTAGAGACCAGTGACATTACCGAGACCCTTCATATTCATGAGAACACAGCCTATCCATCACTAGAGACCAGTGACATCACTGAGACCCTTCATATTCATGAGAACGCAGCCTATCCATTTATTAGAGACCAGTGACATCACGAGACCCTCCATATTTATGAGAATGTAGCCTATCCATTCACTGGAGACCAGTGACATCACAGAGACCCTTCATATTCATGAGAACGCAGCCTATCCATTTACTAGAGACCAGTGACATCACTGAGACTTTTCATATTCATGAAAACACAGCCTATTCACTCACTGGGACAAACAGACTGGTTCACTGCAGGAGGGAACAGAGCGGTTGAAAATTGAGCTATCAGTGATCTACCAACACAAGGACAGATACCTGATCCCTATAATTGATATCCAATCTTATCACTGATGGCACATACAAGATAGTTCGATATCCCATTCAAAAGGCATAAGAGGGAGACACAATTGACATTTCTTGCTGTTGTGGCCAAAGAAGGCAGATTCGATTTCCCTGCTTGTTTCCTGGCTAAGTGACCCTCAGGGAGAATCCAGCTACGATGTTTTTATGTATACTCTGGTTGTGAATATTTGGTGTTCCACCTAAGATGTTCACATAATACTCCCTGAAGAAGATCGTTTACACTAAAAGAGATTGAAACACGTCAGAGATACCCTATATGGCAACCCTATGTGGTGAACTATATATGGACATTGTGTTATGTGGATACCATTTATTATATTGTACTCCAGAGCTCTTATTGTTGTCCTCTCTATGTAAATGTATCCATTCCCCTTAAATCCAATTTCTGATTTTGTAAATTTGATATTTGTTCAATAAAATAAATTATATTTTACCTATGCATAAATAATAATTTTTCCAGCTGCACACAAGCCCCTGGGAGTAAACCTTCTTTTTCTATATACTTAATTGGGCTAGCAGCTATTGTCCAGACCTTGGGAGGTGGGTACCCTATTTAGCTAGATCCATTCAGTGGAGACCAGTGACATCACAGAGACCCTTCATATTCATGAGAACACAGCCTATCCTTCACTAGAGACCAGTGACATCACCGAGACCCTTCATATTCATGAGAACACAGCCTATCCATTCACTAGAGACCAGTGACATCACTGAGACCCTTCATATTCATGAGAACACAGCCTATCCATTCACCAGAGACCAGTGACATCACTGAGACCCTTCATATTCATGAGAACACAGCCTATCCAATCACTAGAGACCAGTGACACCGGGACAAAATAACCTTTTTTGAGCTGAAGAGACAGATCTTTAAACCATTGAACTTCGCATTAGTAAGGCTTCTACACTTGTCAGTGTCATTGTCCAGGGATTTGAGGCTGATAAAATGTTCAGCACTCCTGGGACAGATATCTGAGTCACATACACCCCCGCCAGACTCGGTGAGATATGTCACTGAGCTTTACGATAAGAGAAGTTCAATAGTCACACTTGCGTGAAGTCAGAGTTTGATGCTCTATGTGCTCTTGTAAAACAATGTTCAGTTTATTTTTAACTGTTCATGGCGGCCTTTCGCAACCTTTTTACCACCAAGGAACCCTCAACATAACTTTCAGGTCTCAGGGAACCCCTGTTAATAATTACTATATCTACAGCTCACAGCACATTAGCCTTGTGGTCAGTGGGAAGAATGTTCCTTACATTGGTGATCAGTGGGAAGAATGTTCCTTACATTGGTGATCAGTGAGAAGAATGTTCCTTACATTGGTGATCAGTGAGAAGAATGTCCCTTACATTGGTGATCAGTGAGAAGAATGTTCCTTACATTGGTGATCAGTGGGAAGAATGTTCCTTACATTGGTGATCAGTGGGAAGAATGTTCCTTACATTGGTGATCAGTGGGAAGAATGCTCCTTACATTGGTGATCAGTGAGAAGAATGTTCCTCACATTGGTGATCAGTGAGAAGAATGTTCCTTACATTGGTGATCAGTGAGAAGAATGTCCCTTACATTGGTGATCAGTGAGAAGAATGTCCCTTACATTGGTGATCAGTGAGAAGAATGTCCCTTACATTGGTGATCAGTGGGAAGAATGTTCCTTACATTGGTGATCAGTGAGAAGAATGTTCCTTACATTGGTGATCAGTGGGAAGAATGTCCCTTACATTGGTGATCAGTGGGAAGAATGTTCCTTACATTGGTGGTCAGTGGGAAGAATGTCCCTTACATTGGTGATCAGTGGGAAGAATGTTCCTTACATTGGTGATCAGTGAGAAGAATGTCCCTTACATTGGTGATCAGTGGGAAGAATGTTCCTTACATTGGTGATCAGTGGGAAGAATGTCCCTTACATTGGTGATCAGTGAGAAGAATGTTCCTTACATTGGTGATCAGTGAGAAGAATGTTCCTTACATTGGTGATCAGTGAGAAGAATGCTCCTTACATTGGTGATCAGTGAGAAGAATGTTCCTTACATTGGTGATCAGTGAGAAGAATGTTCCTTACATTGGTGATCAGTGGGAAGAATGCTCCTTACATTGGTGATGAGTGGGAAGAATGTTCCTTACATTGGTGATCAGTGAGAAGAATGTTCCTTACATTGGTGATCAGTGAGAAGAATGTTCCTTACATTGGTGATCAGTGAGAAGAATGTTCCTTACATTGGTGATCAGTGAGAAGAATGTTCCTTACATTGGTGATCAGTGAGAAGAATGTTCCTTACATTGGTGATCAGTGAGAAGAATGTTCCTTACATTGGTGATCAGTGGGAAGAATGTCCCTTACATTGGTGATCAGTGGGAAGAATGTTCCTTACATTGGTGATCAGTGAGAAGAATGTTCCTCACATTGGTGATCAGTGAGAAGAATGTTCCTTACATTGGTGATCAGTGAGAAGAATGTCCCTTACATTGGTGATCAGTGAGAAGAATGTCCCTTACATTGGTGATCAGTGGGAAGAATGTTCCTTACATTGGTGATCAGTGAGAAGAATGTCCCTTACATTGGTGATCAGTGGGAAGAATGTTCCTTACATTGGTGATCAGTGGGAAGAATGTTCCTTACATTGGTGATCAGTGGGAAGAATGTTCCTTACATTGGTGATCAGTGAGAAGAATGTTCCTTACATTGGTGATCAGTGGGAAGAATGTTCCTTACATTGGTGATCAGTGAGAAGAATGTTCCTTACATTGGTGATCAGTGAGAAGAATGTTCCTTACATTGGTGGTCAGTGGGAAGAATGTTCCTTACATTGGTGATCAGTGGGAAGAATGTTCCTTACATTGGTGATCAGTGAGAAGAATGTTCCTTACATTGGTGGTCAGTGGGAAGAATGTTCCTTACATTGGTGATCAGTGGGAAGAATGTTCCTTACATTGGTGATCAGTGAGAAGAATGTTCCTTACATTGGTGATCATTGGGAAGAATGTTCTTTACATTGGTGATCAGTGGGAAGAATGTTCCTTACATTGGTGATCAGTGAGAAGAATGTTCCTT
The DNA here is from genome assembly GCA_029206835.1 of Rana muscosa. Taxonomy (NCBI): domain Eukaryota; kingdom Metazoa; phylum Chordata; class Amphibia; order Anura; family Ranidae; genus Rana; species Rana muscosa. The sequence goes on from CM055128.1 coordinate 7,700,281, forward strand.
ACATTGGTGGTCAGTGGGAAGAATGTTCCTTACATTGGTGATCAGTGGGAAGAATGTTCCTTACATTGGTGATCAGTGAGAAGAATGTTCCTTACATTGGTGATCAGTGGGAAGAATGTTCCTTACATTGGTGATCAGTGGGAAGAATGTTCCTTACATTGGTGATCAGTGGGAAGAATGTTCCTTACATTGGTGATCAGTGAGAAGAATGTTCCTTACATTGGTGATCAGTGAGAAGAATGTTCCTTACATTGGTGGTCAGTGGGAAGAATGTTCCTTACATTGGTGATCAGTGGGAAGAATGTTCCTTACATTGGTGATCAGTGAGAAGAATGTTCCTTACATTGGTGATCAGTGGGAAGAATGTTCCTTACATTGGTGATCAGTGAGAAGAATGTTCCTTACATTGGTGATCAGTGGGAAGAATGTTCCTTACATTGGTGATCAGTGAGAAGAATGCTCCTTACATTGGTGATCAGTGAGAAGAATGTTCCTTACATTGGTGATCAGTGGGAAGAATGTTCCTTACATTGGTGATCAGTGAGAAGAATGTTCCTTACATTGGTGATCAGTGGGAAGAATGTCCCTTACATTGGTGATGATCAGTGAGAAGAATGTTCCTTACATTGGTGATCAGTGGGAAGAATGATCCTTACATTGGTGATCAGTGGGAAGAATGTCCCTTACATTGGTGATGATCAGTGAGAAGAATGTTCCTTACATTGGTGATCAGTGAGAAGAATGATCCTTACATTGGTGATCAGTGGGAAGAATGTCCCTTACATTGGTGATCAGTGGGAAGAATGTCCCTTACATTGGTGATGATCAGTGAGAAGAATGTTCCTTACATTGGTGATCAGTGGGAAGAATGTCCCTTACATTGGTGATCAGTGGGAAGAATGTTCCTTACATTGGTGATCAGTGGGAAGAATGTTCCTTACATTGGTGATCAGTGGGAAGAATGTCCCTTACATTGGTGATCAGTGGGAAGAATGTTCCTTACATTGGTGATCAGTGAGAAGAATGTTCCTTACATTGGTGATCAGTGGGAAGAATGTCCCTTACATTGGTGATCAGTGGGAAGAATGTCCCTTACATTGGTGATCAGTGAGAAGAATGTCCCTTACATTGGTGGTCAGTGAGAAGAATGTTCCTTACATTGGTGATCAGTGAGAAGAATGTCCCTTACATTGGTGATCAGTGGGAAGAATGTTCCTTACATTGGTGATAAGTGGGAAGAATGTCCCTTACATTGGTGATCAGTGGGAAGAATGTTCCTTACATTGGTGATCAGTGGGAAGAATGTTCCTTACATTGGTGATCAGTGGGAAGAATGTCCCTTACATTGGTGATCAGTGAGAAGAATGTTCCTTACATTGGTGATCAGTGGGAAGAATGTCCCTTACATTGGTGATCAGTGAGAAGAATGTTCCTTACATTGGTGATCAGTGGGAAGAATGTTCCTTACATTGGTGATCAGTGGGAAGAATGTTCCTTACATTGGTGATCAGTGGGAAGAATGTTCCTTACATTGGTGATCAGTGGGAAGAATGTTCCTTACATTGGTGATCAGTGGGAAGAATGTTCCTTACATTGGTGATCAGTGAGAAGAATGTTCCTTACATTGGTGATCAGTGGGAAGAATGTCCCTTACATTGGTGATCAGTGAGAAGAATGTCCCTTACATTGGTGATCAGTGGGAAGAATGTTCCTTACATTGGTGATCAGTGGGAAGAATGTCCCTTACATTGGTGATCAGTGAGAAGAATGTTCCTTACATTGGTGATCAGTGAGAAGAATGTTCCTTACATTGGTGATCAGTGAGAAGAATGCTCCTTACATTGGTGATCAGTGAGAAGAATGTTCCTTACATTGGTGATCAGTGAGAAGAATGTTCCTTACATTGGTGATCAGTGGGAAGAATGCTCCTTACATTGGTGATGAGTGGGAAGAATGTTCCTTACATTGGTGATCAGTGAGAAGAATGTTCCTTACATTGGTGATCAGTGAGAAGAATGTTCCTTACATTGGTGATCAGTGGGAAGAATGTTCCTTACATTGGTGATCAGTGAGAAGAATGTCCCTTACATTGGTGATCAGTGGGAAGAATGTTCCTTACATTGGTGATCAGTGGGAAGAATGTCCCTTACATTGGTGATCAGTGAGAAGAATGTTCCTTACATTGGTGATCAGTGAGAAGAATGTTCCTTACATTGGTGATCAGTGAGAAGAATGCTCCTTACATTGGTGATCAGTGAGAAGAATGTTCCTTACATTGGTGATCAGTGAGAAGAATGTTCCTTACATTGGTGATCAGTGGGAAGAATGCTCCTTACATTGGTGATGAGTGGGAAGAATGTTCCTTACATTGGTGATCAGTGAGAAGAATGTTCCTTACATTGGTGATCAGTGAGAAGAATGTTCCTTACATTGGTGATCAGTGAGAAGAATGTTCCTTACATTGGTGATCAGTGAGAAGAATGTTCCTTACATTGGTGATCAGTGAGAAGAATGTTCCTTACATTGGTGATCAGTGAGAAGAATGTTCCTTACATTGGTGATCAGTGGGAAGAATGTCCCTTACATTGGTGATCAGTGGGAAGAATGTTCCTTACATTGGTGATCAGTGAGAAGAATGTTCCTCACATTGGTGATCAGTGAGAAGAATGTTCCTTACATTGGTGATCAGTGAGAAGAATGTCCCTTACATTGGTGATCAGTGAGAAGAATGTCCCTTACATTGGTGATCAGTGGGAAGAATGTTCCTTACATTGGTGATCAGTGAGAAGAATGTCCCTTACATTGGTGATCAGTGGGAAGAATGTTCCTTACATTGGTGATCAGTGGGAAGAATGTTCCTTACATTGGTGATCAGTGGGAAGAATGTTCCTTACATTGGTGATCAGTGAGAAGAATGTTCCTTACATTGGTGATCAGTGGGAAGAATGTTCCTTACATTGGTGATCAGTAAGAAGAATGTTCCTTACATTGGTGATCAGTGAGAAGAATGTTCCTTACATTGGTGGTCAGTGGGAAGAATGTTCCTTACATTGGTGATCAGTGGGAAGAATGTTCCTTACATTGGTGATCAGTGAGAAGAATGTTCCTTACATTGGTGGTCAGTGGGAAGAATGTTCCTTACATTGGTGATCAGTGGGAAGAATGTTCCTTACATTGGTGATCAGTGAGAAGAATGTTCCTTACATTGGTGATCAGTGGGAAGAATGTTCTTTACATTGGTGATCAGTGGGAAGAATGTTCCTTACATTGGTGATCAGTGAGAAGAATGTTCCTTACATTGGTGGTCAGTGGGAAGAATGTTCCTTACATTGGTGATCAGTGGGAAGAATGTTCCTTACATTGGTGATCAGTGGGAAGAATGTTCCTTACATTGGTGATCAGTGGGAAGAATGTTCCTTACATTGGTGATCAATGAGAAGAATGTTCCTTACATTGGTGATCAGTGAGAAGAATGTTCCTTACATTGGTGGTCAGTGGGAAGAATGTTCCTTACATTGGTGATCAGTGGGAAGAATGTTCCTTACATTGGTGATCAGTGAGAAGAATGTTCCTTACATTGGTGATCAGTGGGAAGAATGTTCCTTACATTGGTGATCAGTGAGAAGAATGTTCCTTACATTGGTGATCAGTGAGAAGAATGTTCCTTACATTGGTGATCAGTGAGAAGAATGTTCCTTACATTGGTGATCAGTGAGAAGAATGTTCCTTACATTGGTGATCAGTGAGAAGAATGTTCCTTACATTGGTGATCAGTGAGAAGAATGTTCCTTACATTGGTGATCAGTGAGAAGAATGCTCCTTACATTGGTGATCAGTGAGAAGAATGTTCCTTACATTGGTGATCAGTGGGAAGAATGTTCCTTACATTGGTGATCAGTGGGAAGAATGTCCCTTACATTGGTGATGATCAGTGAGAAGAATGTTCCTTACATTGGTGATCAGTGGGAAGAATGTCCCTTACATTGGTGATCAGTGGGAAGAATGTCCCTTACATTGGTGATCAGTGGGAAGAATGTCCCTTACATTGGTGATGATCAGTGAGAAGAATGTTCCTTACATTGGTGATCAGTGGGAAGAATGTCCCTTACATTGGTGATCAGTGGGAAGAATGTTCCTTACATTGGTGATCAGTGGGAAGAATGTTCCTTACATTGGTGATCAGTGGGAAGAATGTCCCTTACATTGGTGATCAGTGGGAAGAATGTTCCTTACATTGGTGATCAGTGAGAAGAATGTTCCTTACATTGGTGATCAGTGGGAAGAATGTCCCTTACATTGGTGATCAGTGGGAAGAATGTCCCTTACATTGGTGATCAGTGAGAAGAATGTCCCTTACATTGGTGGTCAGTGAGAAGAATGTTCCTTACATTGGTGATCAGTGAGAAGAATGTCCCTTACATTGGTGATCAGTGGGAAGAATGTTCCTTACATTGGTGATCAGTGGGAAGAATGTTCCTTACATTGGTGATAAGTGGGAAGAATGTCCCTTACATTGGTGATCAGTGGGAAGAATGTTCCTTACATTGGTGATCAGTGGGAAGAATGTTCCTTACATTGGTGATCAGTGGGAAGAATGTCCCTTACATTGGTGATCAGTGAGAAGAATGTTCCTTACATTGGTGATCAGTGGGAAGAATGTCCCTTACATTGGTGATCAATGAGAAGAATGTTCCTTACATTGGTGATCAGTGGGAAGAATGTTCCTTACATTGGTGATCAGTGGGAAGAATGTTCCTTACATTGGTGATCAGTGGGAAGAATGTTCCTTACATTGGTGATCAGTGAGAAGAATGTTCCTTACATTGGTGATCAGTGGGAAGAATGTCCCTTACATTGGTGATCAGTGGGAAGAATGTTCCTTACATTGGTGATCAGTGAGAAGAATGTCCCTTACATTGGTGATCAGTGAGAAGAATGTTCCTTACATTGGTGATCAGTGAGAAGAATGTTCCTTACATTGGTGATCAGTGAGAAGAATGTTCTTTACATTGGTGATCAGTGGGAAGAATGTCCCTTACATTGGTGATCAGTGAGAAGAATGTTCCTTACATTGGTGATCAGTGAGAAGAATGTCCCTTACATTGGTGATCAGTGGGAAGAATGTCCCTTACATTGGTGGTCAGTGGGAAGAATGTCCCTTACATTGGTGGTCAGTGGGAAGAATGTTCCTTACATTGGTGATCAGTGGGAAGAATGTCCCTTACATTGGTGGTCAGTGGGAAGAATGTTCCTTACATTGGTGATCAGTGGGAAGAATGTCCCTTACATTGGTGATCAGTGAGAAGAATGTTCCTTACATTGGTGATCAGTGGGAAGAATGTCCCTTACATTGGTGGTCAGTGGGAAGAATGTTCCTTACATTGGTGATCAGTGGGAAGAATGTCCCTTACATTGGTGGTCAGTGGGAAGAATGTTCCTTACATTGGTGATCAGTGAGAAGAATGTTCCTTACATTGGTGATCAGTGAGAAGAATGTTCCTTACATTGGTGATCAGTGAGAAGAATGTTCCTTACATTGGTGATCAGTGGGAAGAATGTCCCTTACATTGGGGATCAGTGGGAAGAATGTTCCTTACATTGGTGATCAGTGGGAAGAATGTTCCTTACATTGGTGATCAGTGAGAAGAATGTTCCTTACATTGGTGATCAGTGAGAAGAATGTTCCTTACATTGGTGGTCAGTGGGAAGAATGTTCCTTACATTGGTGATCAGTGAGAAGAATGTTCCTTACATTGGTGATCAGTGGGAAGAATGTTCCTTACATTGGTGATCAGTGGGAAGAATGTTCCTTACATTGGTGATCAGTGAGAAGAATGTTCCTTACATTGGTGATCAGTGAGAAGAATGTTCCTTACATTGGTGATCAGTGAGAAGAATGTTCCTTACATTGGTGATCAGTGAGAAGAATGCCCCTTACATTGGTGATCAGTGGGAAGAATGTCCCTTACATTGGGGATCAGTGGGAAGAATGTTCCTTACATTGGTGATCAGTGGGAAGAATGTCCCTTACATTGGTGATCAGTGAGAAGAATGTCCCTTACATTGGTGATCAGTGAGAAGAATGTCCCTTACATTGGTGATCAGTGGGAAGAATGTTCCTTACATTGGTGATCAGTGAGAAGAATGTTTCTTACATTGGTGATCAGTGAGAAGAATGTCCCTTACATTGGTGATCAGTGAGAAGAATGTTCCTTACATTGGTGGTCAGTGAGAAGAATGTCCCTTACATTGGTGATCAGTGAGAAGAATGTCCCTTACATTGGTGATCAGTGAGAAGAATGTCCCTTACATTGGTGATCAGTGAGAAGAATGTTCCTTACATTGGTGATCAGTGGGAAGAATGTTCCTTACATTGTTGATCAGTGGGAAGAATGTTCCTTACATTGGTGATCAGTGGGAAGAATGTTCCTTACATTGGTGATCAGTGGGAAGAATGTTCCTTACATTGGTGATCAGTGGGAAGAATGTTCCTTACATTGGTGATCAGTGGGAAGAATGTTCCTTACATTGGTGATCAGTGAGAAGAATGTTCCTTACATTGGGGATCAGTGAGAAGAATGTTCCTTACATTGGGGATCAGTGAGAAGAATGTTCCTTACATTGGTGATCAGTGAGAAGAATGTTCCTTACATTGATGATCAGTGGGAAGAATGTTCCTTACATTGGTGATCAGTGGGAAGAATGTTCCTTACATTGGGGATCAGTGAGAAGAATGTTCCTTACATTGGTGATCAGTGAGAAGAATGTCCCTTACATTGGTGATCAGTGGGAAGAATGTTCCTTACATTGGTGATCAGTGAGAAGAATGTTCCTTACATTGATGATCAGTGGGAAGAATGTTCCTTACATTGGTGATCAGTGGGAAGAATGTTCCTTACATTGGTGATCAGTGGGAAGAATGTTCCTTACATTGGTGATCAGTGGGAAGAATGTCCCTTACATTGGTGATCAGTGGGAAGAATGTTCCTTACATTGGTGATGAGTGGGAAGAATGTTCCTTACATTGGTGATCAGTGAGAAGAATGTTCCTTACATTGGTGATCAGTGAGAAGAATGTTCCTTACATTGGTGGTCAGTGAGAAGAATGTCCCTTACATTGGTGATCAGTGGGAAGAATGTCCCTTACATTGGTGATCAGTGGGAAGAATGTCCCTTACATTGGTGATCAGTGAGAAGAATGTTCCTTACATTGATGATCAGTGGGAAGAATGTTCCTTACATTGGTGATCAGTGGGAAGAATGTTCCTTACATTGGTGATCAGTGAGAAGAATGTTCCTTACATTGGTGATCAGTGAGAAGAATGTTCCTTACATTGGTGATCAGTGGGAAGAAGTCATATGATTGACTGACCCTCCATTTCAGCCGTTTCTTCCTAATTTGTTTCTGTATCATTCCACCTAAAAATAGTACAAACTTAATGTCTGAATGATCCCCAATACCTTGTTGGTGTGTTTCTGTATTCCTTCAGTGCAGAGTGTCTTGTAGCAGTCACTGAACAGATTGCAAGCTCTTGAGCTAACATGCTTCTTTCTGTCCTTCTGCAGCCTGCAACTGTAACCTGCATGCCCGCCGCTGTCGCTTCAACATGGAGCTCTTCAAGCTGTCTGGCCGCCGGAGCGGAGGGGTCTGCCTGAACTGCCGCCATAACACCGCCGGCCGCCACTGCCACTACTGCAAGGAGGGATACTACCGGGACATGACCAAGCCCATCACCCACAGGAAGGCCTGCAAAGGTGAGGAGCGCTAGGCCTGGCGGGATGAGCGCCTGTATGGGGAACGCAGTGTGATCTGCACATACGGCATGTCTGGACATCCACATTGTGTAGAACTGAAGTCAGTTCATTTTTTTTGTCTGCAGCTTTATTGTTCTTTTATATGTTTCAGAAAAAGTTTCTGAAAATTGAGCCTTGTGGGTGGAGAGGAAGTTCCTCGCAGATCTTCTTGTGTGTTGGAGATCATTTTAAAGCGGTATAAAACCCAAAAGCAAACATTGATTATATTACCGCTTACTAATTCTAAGATGTAATGGCTGCATTCGTTTTCCTTTTTTTCTTCTATTTTCATCTGGTGATCCAGCCAGAAAGTCTGTCGTTTTTTTTACAAGCACTCCAGCAGAATGTATCAGTTTATATGAGACAAATAAATAGTGCACAGAGGAAATCAATACCCTCATTAAGAAGAGCTGCAGCCATCTTTAAGTGGACAGGTTTACATGGAACTTTCGCACATATAGACTTATGGCACAATAGGGTTATTAACCAATCTCTGGTTGCGCTAGGAGTTTTCTTTTTGTTTATTATCTGAGACAAACCATTTAAAGGAGACGTAAGGCCAAAGCTCGTTTGGCTGTACTTCTCCTGTGGATCACAGTTCGTTCTGCACTCCTGTGACCTGTTTTCAACATACAGCGGGCTGAAGCCCGCTGCCGGCTGATGTCGCAGAACCGGTCCAGGCTCAGGAAAGAATGAGACCTTATGGTCGGCATCTGCACACAGGCCTGGACTGGACTGGACCGACGAGCCCCTGAGAGCCTGAGCCCCCCCTCCACAGCCCAGTGCTGGAGGGGCAGAGCAGACAGCGGTAACAGACAAGTCACCAACTCTCTGCTCAGGGAGCTCTGAGAACCGAGCGATCTGCTGTGTTGTGATTGCTCATTTCTCAGCCTCAGAGCCGGCGGGGGACAGATGCATTGGCTGTGGCCGATTTATAAAGCGTGAGCTGGAGTTTGGCTTCAATGTGTTAGTGTATCTAAATCTGCTAATACATTTAACACTACCCTTCGCCTTAGACAATGCTGCTGTCTGCTGTGCCTCCTGTTCTCATTCCTTCAGAGTTGGGCCTCACAAATACAGGAGGCATGTTACTGATCAGCAGGGCTGCTGTTAGAAATCATGGGGTCCCATATAGCCTACTTGGCAGGGCCCCCCCTCCCCCGAATATATCAAAACAATATTTTCACAAAAAAATACACTAAAATCATTATTAGCGGACACAAACATTACAGAGAACCTGTGTGAATTGGCCCTTTTTAAAAAATACAATCTTTAAACATTTTTTTTTATAGTTCAAAAAAAAGTTTACATTTTTTTTTCCAGAAGAGGGAAGCCAGCAGCGCTGCGGGGGGGGGGGGGTTAGGGGGGGCTGCACAGTGACAGTGGATCAGAAGCAGACAGAACAGAGAGGGGGGTCAGCTCAGGTGAAGCAATTACCAGAACGATGACCTGTGTCTGTGTCTCTCCCTGCAGCAGCTGAAACCTGGCAGGAGGGAGAGAAACTGTCTTTCAGCTGCTGCAGAGAGAGACACAGACACAGGGCATCTTTCCTGTAATTGCTTCCCCTGTGCCGATCCCCCTCTCTGTTCTGCCTGCTCCTGATCCACCGGGGGCATCCTTCTGTAACTGCCCCTCTGCCAGACCACATCGATTCCCTCTGCTGCACTACAGGAGGACTGGTACCCCCCCCCCCCCCCAATATCAGTGGTCCTGCTGGCCAGAAAACCAGGTTAAAACAGAGGGGGGGGGGGGGGGAGGAAAAGAAAAGTAATGCAGCCGCCACATCTAATGATTGGTAAGCTGCAATATGTTACATTTTTGATTTTGGGTTTATTACCCCTTTATTGGCTGCTGAGATAAGATCCATTAGCCTGTTCTTTTCAATCAGTCTGACATTTCCCCACAGAGACAGGCAGGGGCACAAACCCCGCACAGCACCGCTAAGCAGGTAGTTAGTATACGTTGTGAGAATATACATCTTTTTTGTTGAATTTTTATGTAAAAAAAAAGGCACAACCTAACATTCAGGTGTGTATATCCTGGAATATGCAGATTATAAAACATTTTAAAAATCCTCCAAAATATGCAAAAATTTCTTAGATTCTAAAGTTCCCTCACCCCTCTCTTCACCCCCCCCCCCCCTTGCCAAAAAAACCCCAACAACCCTCATCTTACCAACCGTGAATTTACCAAATGTATTAATTGTTTATTAATTTATTTTAAGGGATGGAGTCAGGATTGCGGTATCTGAATATAGCCACCATCCTGACTCCGCCCTTATTACAGTGACAACAAAAAAAAAAAAAAAGTCTCCATTTATTAAGGGTAAATGTAAAGACGACAGCATATCGTTTTCCCTCTTCATTTCCATGTGATTCCCCTAAGTTTAGGTGGATAGGTGAAATTATTTATACTACAATCCACCACTCTTATCCCCTATTTAAATTTATTAAATGTATTATTATTAATATTACTTATTTTTTAAATCTGCACCAAAAGTTTCAATTTCCTTTAAAGTTAATCCATATATTTATATATATATATCCTTGTAGATTGTAAGCTCCTCTGATCCCTCCTGTATTGAATTGTATGGTAACTGTACTGTCTGCACTCATGTTGTAAAGCGCTGCGCAAACTGTATTATAATAATAATAATATATTCTCAGTCTCACTTTAAAAAAAAAAGTGAGAATATATATGGATTTTTGGTGCAGATTTAAAAATAAGTAATAATAATATTACATTTAATAAATTTAAATACATTTAAAACATTTTGTTAAGCGCTGCGCAAACTGTTGGCGCTAAATAAATCCTGAATAATAAAAATAATAATAATATATTCTCACTCTCACGTTAAAAAAAAGTGAGAATATATATATATATATATATATATATATATATATATATATATATATATATATGGATTAACTTTAAAGGAAATCGAAACTTTTTGGTGCAGATTTAAAAATTAAGTAATAATAATATTACATTTACGAAATTTAAATACATTTAAAACATTTTGTTAAGCGCTGCGCAAACTGTTGGCACTATATAAATCCTGAATAATAATAATAATACATTCTCACTCTCACGTTAAAAAAAAGTGAGAATATATATATATATAAATATATATAAATATATATATATATATATATATATATATATATATATGTATGGATTAACTTTAAAGGAAATCAAAAAAAATTTGGTGCAGATTTAAAAATAAGTAATAATAATAATACATTTAAAACATTTTGTTAAGCACTGTTGGCGCTATATAAATCCTGAATAATAATAAGAATAATATAGTCTCACTCTCACGTTAAAAAAAAGTGAGAATATATATATGGATTAACTTTAAAGGAAATCAAAATTTTTTGGTGCAGATTTAAAATAAGTTATAATAATAATAAATTTTAAACATTTTGTTAAGCGCTGCACAAACCGTTGGCGCTATATAAATCCTGTATACAAATAATAATAAAAACTGAACACAGAGGACAAAATAAAATAAAAAAGGTTGTCGCTCGCACACGACTGAATAGTTGAAGTGAATTTTCTTGATGCAGAATAAACGTTCGCTTCGCTTAGTGAATGAGGTGCGTGGACTTCAATCATCCAATCATGTGTGAGCTAAAAACTTTTTTTTTTTTCTTGCACATAATTTGGGTATTCTTTTCAAAGGGAACTCGCTTTAATCCTTTAGTAAATCAACCCCAATGTTCCTAGAAATTCCAGATTCCGCTGCCTGGCGTAGAAGGGCGTGGAGCGCCGTGGCGTGCACCTGGCCGCCCTCTCCTCTTATTATAAAGACATCCTCTCTCTCTCTATCGGGCGGCTGTAAACCTCCTGCACTGCTGGCAGGCAAACTGTTAAATTCCAGTGGCAGAGAAGGAGGTCAATGTTTCCCATATGTGCTATGTACACCCCCCCCCCTTCCTCCAGACCGGCACAGGTGTGCATACCATTGGACAGTGCCTTGCATTGAACAGGTTAAGCAGAGAATGGAAGAGTGGGTGGGGGGGGGGGGGAGAGTCGGCTACAAAGGATGCAAGCTTTGACGAATGGCCCCAGACATTGGGGAGAGAATCCCATTGAGGAAGGGGGGGGAGGAGGGGGCAGGTTAATCTACCTGCAAACATCAGAGAGCAACGGCGAGGGCACGTGAGTGTGTGTGTGTGTGTCTGCAGGTGTTGGCGGCCCGAGGTTAGCCGGTTCCCACAATCGCGCGGTTCTGCCGGTAAAATGACTATTGTGTTGGGGTATGCGGTGAGCAGAGAGGCCGGCATACCACAGAATGGATAAGGGAATGTTCATGAGATCTCCTAATAATTAATAAGCCACACTAAAACCGACGGAATTTATATAATAAAATTCAGAAATTGTCGCAGATAGTGGGCCGGTCACAACTGCGAATATCTCATGTGGGTTTTAGCTGTCAGAACTCTAAAAAGATGGAAGTACAGCTGGAGAATTTCATTCGAATCGTTCCTCAGAGCCCTTGATCTTCCCATCTAAGAAGTGGATTTAATAAAGGCGAATAGACTGTTGCACTTTGCAAAGAGCTTAGTAAATATGGGGAAGCTCTGCTGACTTCCATCATCCAATCATGTGCAAGCAAAGAATATATTTATATATTTTTTTTATTCTCCTTGAATGTGATTGGATACTCTTTGCAAAGTGACGCTTCATCTTATTTACTAAACTCTGGAGCAACTGCACTTGAAAAAGTGCACAGTCTATTTGCCTTTTAGTCAATCAAACTCATTGGGTTTGATTGACTAAAGGCAAATAGACTGGGCACTTTGCAAAGTTGCAACTTTGCAGTTGCCCTCTGTGCAAGTGCAGTCGCTCCAGAGTTTAATAAATGAGGTAAGGCTTTGCAAAGAGTACCCAATCACGTGCAGGATAAATTAAAAACCGCATTTTTGCTTGCACATGATTGGATGATGGCAGTCGGCAGAGCTTCGGTTCATTTACTAATCTCTGGAGCAACTGCACTTGCAAAGTGCACAGTCTATTTGCCTTTAGTAAATCAAACTCATTGAGTCAAATAATTTTGTTTGAAATTCCTTAAAATTTCACGCAGTTCTGATACACGAATGGAATCCTAAATGTATTAAACGGGTTTCTTTTGTGCTCAGAACATGGAAATTACAATATGTATTGGGGTTGCAGCGATACTGAGCATTTGCACAAGTATCAGTACTCGTGCGATTGCACCGATGCTTTTAAAATTGATACCTACTGGCTCGGTTCTTTCAGCTGTCAGCGGGATTCTCCAACGCCACCCCACCCCAGGAGACGGACATGAACACCGGGATATTCATTAATTCGCTGTTATCACACAACTGGGTGGGCTCAGAGTGCAGTGCTCTGCGCCCCTCTGAGCCCACCCTTTTTTTAAGCCTATTAGAGCCCCTGGCTCTAATCACGTGCTTAACCACTCCAGCCCCAGACCAATACGCGGCATAAAGACCAGGCCCCTTTTTACGATTCATTACTGCGTCGCTTTAACTGACAATTGCGCCGGTCGTGCGACGTGGCTCCCAAACAAAATTGATGTCCTTTTTTTCCCACAAATAGAGCTTTCTTTTGGTGGTATTTGATCACCTCTGCGGCTTTTATTTTTTGCGCTATAAACAAAAATAGAGCGACAATTTGGAAAAAAATTTAATATTTTTTACTTTTTTCTATAATAAATATCTCCCAAAAATATATAAAAAAACGTTTTTTTTTTCCTCAGTTTAGGCCGATACGTATTCTTCCACATATTTTTGGTAAAAAAAATCGCAATCAGCGTTTATTGATTGGTTTGCGCAAAAGTTATAGCGTTTACAAAATAGGGTATAGTTTTATGGCATTTCTATAAAAATTTAAAAAAAATTCACTAGCAATGGCGGCGATCAGCGATTTTTTTTTGTTTTGTGACTGCGACATTATGGCGGACACATCGGACACTTTTGACATATTTTTGGGACCATTGTCATTTTTACAGCGACCAGTGCTATAAAAATGCACTGGTTACTGTAAAAATGACACTGGCAGTGAAGGGGTTAACCACTAGGGGGGCGCTGAAGGGGGTTAAGTGTGCCTAGGGGAGTAATTACTACTGTGTGGGGGCGTGGCTACGAGTGACACATGACCGATCTCCGCTCTGCACAGAGCGATCGGTGACATTGTCAGTAGAGGAGCGGAGGGATGTTGTGTTTACACTAACATCTCCCCGCTCCATGCCTCTGTGAGACGATCGCGGGGATTCCCGCGGCGATTGAGTCCGCGGGACCCGCGGTCCGACTCACGGGAAAGGCAGGGGGGTCGCGCACGCACGACCCCGACGTCGGGCAGTTAAAGGGGACGTACAGGTATGTGATTGTGCCTGTACGAGCCATTCTGCCAACGTGTATATATACCGTGGCTGGTCCTTAAGTGGTTAAAAAAAAAAAAAACCCCATTGGAATCCATGGTCCGGCGTCCTGTATGTAGATCAGGGGACCAGACGCATGGATATGGGGGCGGCGCCCCTGCACCCCTAATGGACGGGCCGCCACTGGTGTGCAGGAAAGGGGAAGACAGGCATTTAGGGTGGTAGAGTGGGGAACAGGAGTGCAGAACGAAGTGTACGCCTTAGTTCACTCGCCCCTATCAGACACACAGCGAAGCAGACCTCTGCTGAGGAAATTCAGAGACTCCAATTATCTTTACTGGCACAAGACAAAAATGTGAACTTTTTTTTTTTAAGATCAAATTTGGCCGCATACAGTATATCAAAAATATAAAAGTTGTGTCATATTGCTGTATACAAAACAGTCAACTTAACCCCTATGATGAAAACATATGGCTAAATAATGAAAGGGATTACATTACAGTTCTTATTCCAGATCAGTGGCATTCCCAGTGAACTTCCCAGTCAAGAAAGGGTTTCTGAACTACCCCCCATTATAAGCAGTAGTGCCTGTCATTCTGTGGCTCCGGTGCTGCAGCAAATTCAATGAGGAGATCATAAAGTTTGGGCGATTTTCATGTTAGATTTGGAGATGCCTTTCTTTGCATTTCTTGTTTTGCGATTTTAAAACTCAGAAATATGAATATATAAAGAGGAATATATAGAGAGGAAGATGTGATCTTAATATAAATAATAAGTCACTGCAGCGCGAAAAATAATAATAAATAATGAAAGTCCATAAAGTGAAAGCGGTCCATAAGTAAGTGAAAGATGAGGAATACACAATTCACAGCATGCGATGTGGATAACAGCAGCTGACCAGAAAGATCCCTCCACCGCACACAGACAGAATGGCCTCTCACCTCAATAATTCGATCTACAAGAGGTCATAAAGCATGGAATAATACTGATGACATCCAGTCAATGAAACTCCTATCAGCACATATCAGCTTGGCATTAGGTGGGGAACGGGAAACGAAATCCCGAGCTTGCTTAAGCATATATGAATAGACAAAGAAGAAACTTCCTTGTGCTCTCTGATATGAACAGTTTATTTAAAAAAAGGCAATAAAATAGCTACTCACATTTAAAAGCACTCAAGTGCGAGTGCCAGCAATACCAGCATGCATCAGCATATGATCCGAGACGATCGCGGTAGCATCTGGCGTAACTCCTCCCCCGTATGCGTTACGTCAATGGGCGTGAGTTCTTCAGCATGGGGCAGGGATACCAAAGATGTGATCTGCCTTCCAATGAAGAGTGTTAAACAAGAACATTCCAGAGCAGGGTTCCTCAACCAGGGTTCCATTAAACCCTAGAGTTCCTCCAGAGCAGAGTTTATCAACCAGGGTTCCATGAAACCCTAGGGTTCCTTTAGAGCAAGGTTTCTCAACCAGGGTTCCATGAAACCTTAAGATTCCTCCAGAGCAGGGTTTCTCAACCAGACATCCATAAAAACCTTAGGGTTCCTCCAGGACAGGGTTTCTCAACCAAGGTTTCATTGAACCCTAGGGTTCCTCCAGAGCAGGGTTCCATGAAACCTTACGATTCCTCCAGAGAAGGGTTTCTTAACCAGGGATCCATAAAAACCTTAGGGTTCCTCCAGGACAGGGTTTCTCAACCAGGGTTCCATGAAACCCTAGGGTTCCTTTAGAGCAAGGTTTCTCAACCAGGGTTCCATGAAACCCTAGGGTTGCTCCAGAGCAGGGTTTCTCAACCAGGGTTCCCTTGATCCCTAGGGTTCCTCCAGAACAGGGTTTCTCAACCAGGGTTCCATGAAACCTTATGATTCCTCCAGAGCAGGGTTTCTCAACCAGACATCCATAAAAACCTTAGGGTTCCTCCAGAGCAGGGTTCCATGAAACCTTCCGATTCCTCCAGAGAAGGGTTTCTCAACCAGGGATCCATAAAAACCTTAGAGTTCCTCCAGAACAGGGTTCCATGAAACTTTAGGGTTTCTCCAGAGGTTGTTAGGGGTTCCTTGAGCAATGAACAATTTCTGCCTATCAGATAAGTTTCCAACGACACCATTGATCATTTTAGCTATCTGTAAGGGGGTATTTCTTCTCAATGACCACAAGTATAAGGAAAATTCTTCCCACTGTCTATCACACTAATGTATCATGAGTTGTAAATATAGTAATTTTTATCAGGGGTTCCCTGAGACCGGAAAGTTTTTTCAAGGGTTCCTCTGTGTCAAAAAGGTTGAGAAAGGCTGGCTCTGAGTATGAACCTCCTAACAATGTTTCAGGTAGTTATTTCATGTCACTTACCTCTACAGACCTAGATACGGAATGTGTGCCTTAATTTCTGCATTTTAATACAAATTACCACAGTTTGGTCTAATAAGCCAATGGGTAGATGGTCTCCTCAGTGGTGCTCAATGGCATGGCCTACAGATACAAGAGTGTGGTCCGTAATTCTGGCTCCTGAAAATCCAAAGTAATCATCATATTCCTAAATTGATTCCTAAAAACCTTCTATTACACCCAGAACAGAGAAGAAAAAAGCATGTCTGGGGGAGGTTGTGCCATATAAATGAATCATGGCGTGATTTTGACGCCAGTTACCTGGCCCTGCCAAGAGGCCGGTCATGGTTAATCTATGCTTCACGCACAATGTTTTCACTATGCTCTCTTTAGAAGTTTCCTGAAGTATCATCTTGATATTGTGACCCACGATAAATTCTTAGTGGCTTCTGCTCAGGCTAACAAGGTACGATGAGCTGGATGCCACTGACTAGTGAGGGTGCAGGCTGAGTTTGTCCAGTCCAGGGGTTTCCAAACTCTCTAAACAAAGGGCCAGTTTACTGGACTGTGGCCATCATCAGTACAAAATATCCCAGCATCAGTAGGAGTAAACAATCCCCCATCCTCAGTGTCAGCGCGAGGAATTGTGCCCCATCATTGGTGTCATTGGGAGGAATTGTGCCCCATTATTGATGTCATAGGTAGGAATTGTGACCCATCATCAGTGTCATTGGGCCCCATTGTTAGTGTCAGTGGGATGAATTGTGCCCCATCGTTGGTGTCATTGGGAGGAACTGTGCGCCCATTATTGGTTTTAGTGAGAGGAATTGTGCCCCATCTTTGCCATTGGACCCCATTGTTGGTGTCATTTGGAGGAACTGTACCTTTCATTGGTGTCAGTGAACAATATAGTGCCCCAAGAGCCAGATAAAAGCGAGCAAAGGGCTGCATCTGGCCCTCGGGCTGCAGTTTGGAGACCACTGGTCCAGACCCAAAGCACGCTGTGGAAGTAGGAAGAGATATCCCTGCCGCCGCACACCTTGCCCTGGTTAGCAGGTAAAATCGGCCTCAGCTGGATTCATCCAGGCCATGCCTCCAACATGTTTCGCCCCGCCCCTGGGGACATGGCTTGGATGAATCGAGCTTAGGCTGCTAACCACTCAGGCTGGGCAAGGTGTGTGGTTTATCTCTTCCAACTTCTACATCATCTTAATATTGTTGCAAAAGATAATAATACTATTGTGTCATATAATAGCTGCTTGACCCTAATAGATTTCTGGTTTAAGATTTGTTAGTAAGGATCAGGACTGGTGGGGTTGGTTGGTGCCTTTGCGGACCAGAGCAACCACTTTGTTTTTCCAAAAAGACACAAGGGTGTTGTCCTTGCCTCATCTACAAGGAACCGAGGCGGCTTTATCTTCCCATAAAAACATTATTTAATAACATTATTCCGTCCAACGGATTAACCTCCGCTTCCACCATATTATGTTTCAGGCACAGAGACAATACTGTAATGAAATCCGTCACCTAAACTCTCTCTGACACCAAATTCCTTCCTGAAGAGGCCTGCAATCACAGGGTGGGCCCGATTATTACTGCAAAACATCCAGGCTCTCCTCTACCATTCAATAAAAGGAGAATTATAAAGCACAGATCTGGCTTTTTATATTAAAATGTTAAATACAAAGGGGGAGGTTATCCTCCTGTATGGCAGAAGCCTTGTACTGGGATATATGAGAAGTCCAGCTTTCACCCCTTCTCCACCTGCTGCATCTTTGTTGCTTCATAAGGCCCCATGCACACGAGACGTCGGTGCAAACTCTGCTGAACGCATGTTTTTAAAGGCTGAAACCAGCGTTTAGAAACGCAGTTTTGCCGTGATTTTAGCTGCGTTTTACCGCGTTTGCGTCTATAAGCGTTTAGTTAAGAAACATCATAAGACCCTCCCTAAGCTCAAAAAACAGTATTATTAACCATTTCAGCTATTTTGTGAGACCAGAGTGAGTAGCAGCAGCTGAGAGAGCAGCAGTGTACGTCACCTGGCCACGTCACCTGCCACAAGTTGTGGATTGTCCACTTGCCATGTCACCTGGCCACATCATCTGCCACATCACCTGCCACAAGTTGTGGATTGTCCACTTGCCACGTCACCTGCCACAAGTTGTGGATTGTCCACTTGCCACGTCACCTGCCACAAGTTGTGGATTGTCCACTTGCCACGTCACCTGCCACAAGTTGTGGATTGTCCACTTGCCACGTCACCTGCCACAAGTTGTGGATTGTCCACAATGCAATGCAAGCAATTAGTTTTTTTTTATTTTTCTAATGGTTTTTCATCATTTGCCATAATTTTTGAGATTTCTAATGTAAAAAAATAAGTCACCTTTAAAAACGCTTATAAACAAATTTGCGGCAAAACGCCGGTACCGCGTTTAGCTGCGTTTTGCGTCTGAAACGTGGAAAACTTTTGCGTCTGAACCCATTTTTTTGCTTCTGGAGAAACGAGGTTAAACGCAACTGCTTAAAAACGCCAAAAAAACGAGACTGTGTGTATGGACACATAGGATAACATTGAATGAGTTCAGGAGCAGTTGAAAAAAGCGTCCAACTGCCTCTGAACGCGCGTTTACCAGTGTCTCGTGCGCATAGGGCCTAAGGTTTTGCAGGAGGTTGGTGATTTACAGACCTCAAACAGCCAAGATGTTTAGACATCTGGATACAGGGGGTTAGCGCCTGAGTGCTTCCATCTTGTCCCTGGGGAAAACTTCATGTACACCAGTTAGCGATTGTTGCTTCCAATTTGTCCCCAGCAACTGCCTCCATCCTGTTCTTCATGAGGTTTCTTGTTCAGCAGCTAGCCTAACTATTTCCATCTTGTCCTTAGAGGGGGGCATTTTTACACCATACACCAGCCTTTCTGAAGTTGCTTGAGCACCAGTATGCCTAATCATTGTCTCTGTCCTGTTTTCAATTAGGCTTCTTGTCTAGCAGTTAACCTGAATGCTTCCATCTTGTCCTCAGTAGAGCTTATCAATTATGCTGACTGCCTCCATCTTGTTCTCAGTAAGTCTTTGTTTCTTCTTTTTTTTTTAAGCTTTGTGGTGCAGGCTTTAGTGTAGCAGTTAGCCTGACTGCCTCCATCTTGTCCTTGCTAAGGCTTCTTTGTAGCAGTTGGCCACCAGATTGCCTCCATCTTGTCCTTAGGGAAGCATTTCCTGACCTGCACCAGTTACCTTAACTGATTCTATTCTGCCCTTGGCCAGGTTTCCCGAGCAGCAGTAAGCCTAACTTTCTCCATCTTGTCTTCAATCAGTCGTCTTGTCTAGCAGTTAGCCTAACTGCTTCCATCATGTCCTCAGTTTGACTTCTTCTGTAGTAATTAGGCCGTCTGCCTCCTCTTGGTCCTCAGTAGGGCTTCTTGTGCAGGAGTTATGCCGCATACACACAACCGTTTTTAATGTCATTGAAAAAACGAAGTTTTTCCCGACGTGATTCCTTTCAAGCCTGCCTTGCCTACACACTATCGTGAAAAAAAAATGCTCGCGCAAAGCGCAGTGACGTACGAAACGTATGACGGCACTATAAAGGGGAAGTTCCATTCGGATGGCGCCACCCTTTGGGCTGCTTTTGCTGATCCTCGATCCAAAGTTTGGTGAGAGAAGATTTGCGCTTTTCAGCCTCGTGCTCTTCAGTCCGTTACAGCGTGACGAATGTGCTATCTCCATTACGAACGCTAGTTTTACCAGAACAAGCGCTCCCTTTTCATAACTTGCTTCTGAGCATGCACGTTTTTTTCACGTCGTTAAAGCCTACACACGGCCGTTTTTCACGATGTGAAAAACAACGAGAAAAAATAGAGCATGTTCCAAATTTTTTATGCCCATTTTTCACGTTGCGAAAAATGCTCTGGAGCCTACACACGATCGTTTTTAATGACCAAATTAAAAAATTGCATTTTTCTCGTCATGAAAAACGGTTGTGTGTACGCGGCATTAGACTGCCTCCTTGTCCTTACGAAAGCTTCTTCTGCAATAGATAGACTTGCTGCCTTCTTCCTGTCTTCAGAAAGGATTTTTTTGAGGTAGTTATTTCGCCTTATTCGTATTGAGTTTTCTTTTGTAGCAATTGGCCTAACTGCCTCCATCTTGTCCTCATGAAGGCTTCTTGTTCAGAAGTTGGCCATACTTCTTCCATTTTATCTTCAGAAAGGTTTCTGCCAAACTTTCTCCATCTTGTCTTCAATTAGTTGTCTTGTCTAGCAGTTAGCCTAACTGCTTCCATCATGTCCTCAGTTTGACTTCTTGTTTAGCAATTAGGCCGTCTACCTCCTCTTGGTCCTCAGTAGGGCTTCTTGTGTAGGAGTTAGACTGCCTCCTTCTTGTCCTTACGAAAGCTTCTTCTGCAATAGATAGACTTCTTCTTGTCTTCAGAAAGGATTTTTTTGAGGTAGTTATTTCGCCTAATTCTTGTTGAGTTTTCTTTTGTAGCAATTGGCCTAACTGCCTCCATCTTGTCCTCATGAAGGCTTCTTGTTCAGAAGTTGGCCGTACTTCTTCCATTTTATCTTCAGAAAGGTTTCTGCCAAACTTTCTCCATCTTGTTTTGAGAACATCTATGTTTTACTCTCAATCTGTGTAGAACCGATACATACATGACGTTTCTGAAATAACTGCCCCATTCCCCACATCTTTTGTGCATCATACTCCGTCATCTCCCCCTGCGCCCACATTCTGATTTTGTTACTTTTTTTTTTTTGGTTGTCTGCTGAGCTAAATACATAACGTGACCTTTCAATGTGTTCTTGTTTGACAAATATATATCAGGGTGACATGCCAGGTGTTACATTTAGACGTACGTACATTACGCATTGCTCAGCACACCTGTGCGATCCTGTCAGCAGGTGTATATTAACCTCTTCCTGCCCACCCAGTGACAATCCCTGACATCCCAGGGTCACCGACACCCTGTGCAAAAAAAAAAAAAAGACCTGGCTGCATTGTTTTAAGGGAAACACACAATTTAGTTCTTATTAACAGAAGTTTAGATACTTCACGGATGGCTTGCCGTCGGCCGTGGTAAAATTTATTGACACAAGGACAGGGTGACGCATGCAGCATTCAGATTACTGACATTTTCACTTGGCATTTTAAGCGCTCATAAAACATTCACCACCTTTTGTGAGCAGGAGAATGACACAAAGATTAAGCTGTCCAAACACTTTCAGTTTCCTGCAGTACGATGTACGGGTGTATAGAACAATTTTCAGCATGAAATTCTTCCGACACTTCCCATTCAGATATAACATACGTACTATATAACTTTTTAAATAACTTTTTAATGATACATAAAAATATTTTTTTTTGATATTTTTTTTTACCTAGACCTTGTTTTGCTTCTAAGACAGTTACAAAAAATGTCCCTTGTCAAGTGAAGCTGCAAATTTTATTAAGTAATGTGGAAAAGGTTGCTGCCGGTTTCTCTAGGTATTAGATATCATATCCCCTGCAAGGCAATGGCCTAATGTGCACATTCTGAAATACTTACCTTAGAACGAAGCCCTCCAACAGTGTGCTGTCCCAGCTGACAGGGCTTCCATCTTGACTCTGTCTTCCTTCCGGGTTTGCGGGCTCCAGCTGTATGAATGGCCGAGCTGCGATGACGTTAGTCCCGTGCATGCTCACTGGAGTCTCAGCCCTTGCACGGAGCTCTGAAGTTATGGCACGGTTATGCTGTCCCTTCAGAGCGCATGCGCTGTTGACGTCACCAGCTGCATCCTATGTTAATATCTCCTAAACAGTGCAAGTTTAGGAGATATTAACTGTACCTACAGGTAAGCTTTAATATAGGCTTACCTGTAGGTACAAGTTCAAAGGTAGACTTTACTACCTCCTTGAAGGTCCTTCTTCAGGCTCTTCCTGTTATAGGGTGACAATGCTTGAGCCATGTATCCAAATTATGCTCTTGGGTTGTCAGCCTGTCAAATGAGCTTCCTATGGCCACTGCAAGTGGCTGTTTCAGCACACATGTAGGCATGGTGCACTGTTGTAAAAGAATAATGGGACAAGGAGGTGCGACCATCTTAAGCGTAGATTTTATGGGACGAGGGGGTGCCACCATCTATATAACCACTGTTGTGACCATCAGGAAACCAGCCCAGAGGAACGTTATTCAGCCATCGTTGAAGCGCATGTAGACAGGAAGTGGCTGTGCCTTATGCCTGAAGTTTTTAAGGTGGCCTTGGGGCAGAACTAGATATAGGACACAAGCATTAGATAGGTAAGTAGAGTTTTCCATAGAAAAGGTTGTCAGTCCAAACATTCCGATAGAGGCCACTTTTCTTACTGGAACATGTATGGACTTCGTCAGGTGAGGAGTTATAGATGTTTCAGTGGCGCTAAGTAGCAGCTCCCAACTAACTATTATGGGCAACTGATGGTGCTAGATCCACAAAGCCTTTCTCATTCAGCTGAACAATCCAAAAAATTATAATACTAAAATTCTACATACACAACATTTCTGAAATAACTCCTGCATTCCACACATCTTTTGTGCGCCATATTCCTCTTCCTAGAGTCTGAAACCAGACAGAGAACTCTAGCGGCGAACAGGCTTCCAATGGAGATTACGGCTGGTGACATCGCCAGACGTCAAGTCCACATTCTTCTCAGATCACCACACCAGGACTGGAGGAGAAGGTCCCTGATGGTTCTTTGGAGCTCTAGTTCTAGTGTAGTAAATCCTGATTGTTGCTTAGAACCCTGAACTATCTTCTTGGTCCTCTTGTTCAGGGGTCTCCAAACTTTCTAAACAAAGGACCAGTTTACTGTCCGTCAGGCTTTGAGGGGGCTGAGCTGTGTCTGGAGTAAGAAATTCCTTATCTATGGTATTAGGGGAAGAAAAACTGCCCTGATTGTTGGTGTCCGTGGAAAGAATAGTGCCCTATCGTTGGTGTCAGTGGCAGAAATAGTGCCCAATTCTTGGTGTCAGTGGCAGGAATAATGCCTCCAGGGCTGGTTAAAGGCAAGTAACGGGTCGCAGTTTGGAGACCACTGCTTGTCTTCCAGGTGCCTCGAGCACTTACCACAAACTCTGCAACATATAAGCAGAATTATGGTGATCCAATTTTGCCTACCAGTCTAGAATACCTTCCATTGAGAACAACATTGGTTCTGTCACGTCTTCTACAGGCCAAATTTAAAAGAGAATAGTGTATAAAATATAGTGTATGTCTGGGAAAAATACCAATAATAGAAAAAAATATGTGGTACATCTCTTTAATACAAGCCAGTGCTGGGACCCCCTAAGCATAAATTTATTATGCAGTTCAAATCCTCTCCCTCCCCAAATCCCCCCTACTGGTACAAATCCTCTTCCCCTTGAATTTCTCTTCTAAGCATAAATCATCCCCCCCCCAAAAAAAAAAAATCCACTACTAGCACAAATTTCCTAACAGAAATCCACCCTCCTAGTACATATCTCCCCTTCTAGCACAACCCCCTAAATCCCAACTGCGCCCAGGGCAGCCTTCCCTTCTGCCCACCCCTTATCCTGTCCCAGATACAAGCACATTTCTCTATGTTTTGCCTCTTTTAAATACAATGAAAGAAATACCTATTGGTCTGGCAGAAATCCAGTGAGCTCCTAACTTCTGTAGTGAGCCAACAACGCTGCCTCTGTTGCGCAGAAATCCCACACTGTGTGGTCAGCTCTGCCCAGTTCTACACTTCTGCTGGACTACAGAACACCTCTGCTTCTGTAATGGAGATGGGAAGAGGTAAGGTGTTCTGTCATCCAGCAGGTGAGAACACTTCTTGGGATTTAGCAGAGGCGACACCTACATAAGCAGGCTTTACTTCATTTATGTTTTACATAACTTACTGCAAGTCTACAAGACAGGGACTGATTGAAAACAACAGAAACTCTGCAGTCTCCAATGAGATGAAGCATCCACAAGGCTCCTGGGGTAGCCATAGGCCATGTGAGCTAGGCCGTTATAGGGTTTAGGTCACAGATGGGAGACCAGGACCAGCAGTGCTTTAGTCATGGTATGAAAGAGGGAGTTGCTGACTTATGCCCTGCCCCTCTCGTGTGGCTTCATATGACAGGTCCACTTTAAGTCAGTTTCGTAATGATGCTGTAATGCAAAGAGCCATCATGGCTTGCTTCCATCTGAAAGTGAATCACACGGCGCACGCATCCAGCTTTCATCTCACACAACAAAAATAATATTGAAGAGTTGAAGCCGCGCCTGAAAGATAAACATAACAGACAATGGCGCAAGACACTGCCTAACAGATGAAGGCCGTAATTATCACCAAATTTTACTTTATAATAAATGTAATTATATTTAATCTCAAACGTGTTCCTGAGGCAAGAAACATAGGCTCTCCAAGGTCTATAGTCCATGGACCTCTTTAACCCCTTCTTTTTAACCGTATCTTTATGCTCTGGGCGGGAAGGATTGGCCGATCACTTGACCAATGACCGGTCTCGTTGGCTCCCAATCATTAGCCAGGACCGAGAGCTCTGTCACTGTGCTGGGAGCGTGCGGTGAGCGCGCTGTCAGCACAGAAAGCTCTGCTACCCATGGAAGCATATGTGGGGCATGTGAGCGATAAAACCCATCCTCTTTGCCGTTACAGATATGCATTATCTGGGCAGCAAGAAGTTAAAAGAACTTTAAAGCGATAGTAAGTCACAGGTAATTAAAAAAAAAAAAATCCCCTGCAAGTCAATGTCATAATGTGTTAGTATGCATCATACTACCACATTATGATAGACTTACCTTAGAACGAAGTCCTCCAGAGCCGCCATGTCACCTGGGACAGCTGACATCTTACCCCGGTCTTACTTCCGGGTTCGCAGCCTCCAGCTACATGAGTGGCCGGGGGCGGGGGCACGATGACGTCACTCCCGTTTGTAGTCCAATTGGAAGAGCAGCCTAGGGTAGTCTTTCTCAAACTTTTCAACACTTTCTGGTCTCTGGAAACCCCTGCAAAAAATGACTATATCTACAACTCATGATACATTAAAGGGATGGTCAGTGGGAAGAATGCTCCTTACATTTGTGGTCATTGGGAAGAATAGAATTACCCCCTTACATATAGCTAAAAAGATCAATGGTGTCACTTGAATTGCTCAAGGAACCCCTAGCAACCTCTGGAGGAACCCTAGGGTTCAATGGAAGCCTGGTTGAGGAACCCTGGTCTGGGGTGACAACACTGCTCCTCTATAGATAAAGTACAGTGAGTGTCACCCTAAGATAGGAAGTGTGTTACTAACAGGATCACAAGGTGAAAATAAAGGAAAAAAATCCTGTAAAAAAAAAAGAAAACGAATGCAGCCTCCAAATCTAGGGACTGGTAAATGCTAGTATTGAAAATTGTGCTTTTAGGATTAGATATGCAGAAGTCTCGTTTTGGATGGCCCCCTCTATACGTTCCTTGCAGATGCACTGACGGCCCAGGGGCCACAGATTGTGAAACAATTAACTAGAAGGGAGCTTTAGGAGGTCAAAAACTAAAAAAAAAGTAGAAAGAAAAAAAAACTGAAGACAGAATATAGGAAGTGGAAAAGTAAACAGGGAGGTAATATAGGGGAACGCGAATACCGCAAAGCAAGAGAAGAGTTTGAAAAAGGGAAACCTGTATAGGAACATACAGTGGGGGAAATAATGATTTGCTTCCCTGCAGATTGTGTAACTTTGGCCACTTACAAAGAAATGAAGGGTCTATAATTTTTATCATAGGTGTATTTTATATGATAGAGACAGAATATCAACCAAAAATCCAGAAAAATCACATGATACAAATGTTATAAATGGAGTTGCAGTTCAGTGAGTAAAATAAGTATTTGATTCCCAAGCAAAACATGACTTATTAGTTGGTGGAGAAACCCTTGTTGGGAATCACAGAGGACAGACATTTCTTGTAGTTGCTGACCAGGTTTTTGGTCCACTCTTCTTTACAGATCTTCTCTAAATACATCAAAACAAACTATAAAATGTAGTGAAGAAAAGTAAGACATTTACAGAGCATAATGAAAGACAGAGAGAGAGGAGGAGGAATAGTGGGTGGGTCTTGATGAAAATATAATATATTACAGATACGTTTTAAAAAAAGCCTTTCTCAATCCTTTTTTTACCCCAGGGGAACCCCTAAAATTATGTTTAGGTCTTGGGAAACCCCTGCTAAAACCAATTCATTGCAGGTCAAATGAGAATTCCCCTTACATTGGTGGTCAGTAGGAAGATGGCACCCCTTACAGTGGTGGCCAGAATACAGTACCACCTTTATCTCATCATTATCTTTTCCAAGTGGGGTTGGCCCTGGAACTATGCAGGTACCATCAAATGGGAGGCTATTGGGAAAAATGGCCTTTACAATGGTGGCCAGAAGGAAGTAACAGTCAGAAGGCCACTGGCTTTGGCTTCAGAACTATTCAGACACCATTAAATAAGAAATATTTCAGTCACAACCCAAGGAACCCCTGGTAACCTCTGGAGAAACCCTAGGAATTCACAGAACCCTGGTTGAGAATGGCTAAAAGAAAAAAAAATCTGCAGCCTTTACCAAAATTACATGGAGGGTTAGGATGCTCAGTGTGTAAAGGAAAAAAAAACGCTGTAAGTGTTTTTAATAGAAGAACCCCTGCTAAAACCAATTTATTGCAGGTTAGTGGGGAGAATTCTCAATATATTGGTGGTCATTAAGAAGATGGCACCCCGTACAGTGTTGGCCAGAATACCACCCTCACCTTATTGGCTTTTCCAAGTGGGGTTGGCCATGGAACTATGCAGGTACCATCAAATAGGAGGCCATTGGGAAAAATGGCCCTTACATTGGTGGCCAGAAGGAAGTAGTGGTCAGAAGGCCACTGGCTTTGGCTTCAGGAGTATTCAGACACCATTAAATGGGAAGTATTTCAGCCACAACACAAGGAACCCTTGGTAACCTCTGGAAAAAACAGAGGAATCCAAGGAACCCCTGGTAACCTCTGGAAAAAGCAGAGGAATCCAAGGAACCCCCTGGTAACCTCTGGAAAAAACAGAGGAATCCAAGGAACCCCCGGTAACCTCTGGAGAAACCCAAGGAATCCAAAGAACCCCTTGTAACCTCTGGAGAAACCAGAGGAATCCAAGGAACCCCTGGTAACCTCTGGAGAAACCAGAGGAATCCAAGGAACCCTTTTTTAACCTCTGGAGAAACCCTATAGGGTTCCACCGAATCCAGATTGAGAATGGCAAAAAAAAAAATTGCACCCCATTACGAAAAAAAAAGGGAAGTAAAACACTGTAAATGTTGATACTGTTACATATTGTAAAAATATCAATATATAATGAGAATATTGAATCTAAGTAGTTTAGGTATAACTAAGGTCTCTATAGAAGAATAGTTACGTAATTGGAAAACAACTAGTTTTAAGAAAGAACTTAGAAATTTAATAATAATAATATAATTTTGTTATATCTGATCATCCGATATGGATATATTTTGTTACCATTTTTGAGTATAAAATAAAAGAAAAAAAAAGGAAAAGGACAGAGGACTGAATAAAAAGAGAAAAGAGAAGGAAGATAGAAACAGAAGGAGAGGAGTCTAGGGTAAGGAAAGCCCCCGGGATATCTAATTTGTAAGAAATATAAATGTAAATACTACTGAGAATAAATCTTCATGTATGGTATTTGGTTCCTTTTGCTTTGTCAAGGTCTCAATAGGGTATTGTCAAGATCTGTAGGAAAAAATGTTTCATTGTAAATTTTTTTAACAGAAGAACAAAGATTCGATTTTAATATTTTGCAGGTGGGTTGGAGTAGGAAAAGCGTCAGTTCACCGCAGCAGTTCCCACAACAGATAGAACTAAAGACTCGGGTTGTAATATTCAGTGCGGTCAAAGCAACCAATCAGATACTTTACTTACCACAGTGCATTATGGGAGAGCAAAAATGCAAATGTGACTAAGTTGTCATTGTCTTTATGATGTTAATTACATATTCTGTCTTTATTACGATTGTCTAAACTGACCAATGTTTTGTGAAGGCGGCCATTTTGTAGGAAGGGCTTCCCCAGGATTCTTGAATGCTGGATCCTAGTGAACCTGTAAGGCTTCCTAAATCCTGAACTTTCTCACAAAATGCTTGGCCTTTATTAAAGTGCACCTGTCTTATCAGCACATTAGGGGTATTATTATTATCAGTATGTCTGTTTGTGATTTTATGCAATGAATCTATAGCTTGTATTGGCTTCAGTAGACAGCTTGCATGATAGATTACCCCCCCTTCTCCCGCTCCCCTCTTCCTCTTGACTGTCCCCTCCCTGGCGGACCTCGGCATCACCGTGTAATGTGGTACTTGTGTTTTGGCTTTGTGACCTTGTGCTGTTTTTTCCAAACCCTTCTTGTCTGTTCCACCCCGCAGCCTGCGACTGCCATCCTGTTGGTGCGGCCGGCAAAACCTGTAATCAGACCACGGGCCAGTGTCCCTGCAAGGATGGCGTGACTGGCATAACGTGCAATCGATGTGCCAAGGGCTACCAACAAAGCCGCTCGCCCATTGCCCCCTGCATAAGTATGTCTCGTCAAACTTTATGTGTCGTACAAACTATTAACCAACAATGCCATTTACTCTAGAACTACGACGTATCCAGAATGTTGAGGTTCTTGAGGCGTTAAAGCAACAACCAATGGGCTTCATGTATAGGAATGATCGAATAGAATAGGTTCCATCAACTTCATTGAAATTCTCTTTCTTCCTTATGCAAGAGGCCCATTGTACCACAGTTCATGGGTGTTTACTATCTACAAGCCTGTGACATCACCAAGAAGCAAAACAATGACTTTGGTTCCTAGTGTTCTCTGGAATTCTCATATTAAACCTACAAGATGGCTGCCAGGTAGAAGCAACATGCCAAAAGCCAACACTTTGGAATCAGTTGGGTTAGTTACGAGTCTGATTGCAGAGGCAGCCATTCAATCAACTGACTATAGAAGCCTATTGAATCCTTAGGCAGCTACCTCTGAATAGATTGGCCATAGCCTTGGGCCATTGACTTATCCAGGGAAAAACATTGAAACATCTGTGAGTAAATGGTATTGTTCTCCACCAAACGTCTCCTACTAACAATGTGTGATGTGATTGTGAGTTAATATTTAGAGGAAGAGAGCATGGCATGGGATTCACAGACCCAGCCATAACCTGTAGCGGCCAATAGATGGCGGGCAGTAGCGTCAGAAAATTGCTAAAGAGGTTCTCCACTCTAAATAAGCTCCATCAGCAATTGCCAAGTCATCATTTCCTAATTCTAGTCTTTAAAGTGGCTGTAAACCCTTCCATATACCCAGTGAACTGACTGGCCTCAGGTGATACACAGAGATGAAACAAACCCTCCTACATAAGTTGTACCTGTTTATCTATAGCCGTCTTTACCCCATATCCGTTCAAAGTGCAGAATTTACACAGGAGATCTCTCAGTTTTGAAAAGCAGGGGGCAGAGAGCTGACGTTACATCAGTGAGGAGAGCTCTGAATTAATTGGAGGCAAGAGACACGCCCCCCTTCACACAGGAACTGAGCTGAGGCTGTCAATCAGCTGGGGGTCCCTCCCCTGCCACCATTTTTCTCTTGGTGTCAGGAAAACTCATCAGAAGTGACTCATGTAGATAGCAGAGGAAGCAGGCAGCAGACAGAAATGACACTTGGTGCATACCAGAGGAAGCAGGCATCAGACAGAAATGACACTTAGTGCATAGCAGAGGAAGCAGGCAGCAGACAGAAATGACACTTAGTGCATAGCAGAGGAAGCAGGCAGTAGACAGAAATGACACTTGGTGCATAGCAGAGGAAGCAGGCAGCAGACAGAAATGACACTTAGTGCATAGCAGAGGAAGCAGGCAGCAGACAGAAATGACAGTGCATAGCAGAGGAAGCAGGCAGCAGACAGAATGACACTTAGCGCATAGCAGAGGAAGCAGGCAGCAGACAGAAATTACACTCAGTGCTCTGGATAGAGACACACTATAGAGCAGGAGCCTCCAAACTTTCTAAGCAAAGGGCAAATTTGCTGTCCTTCAGACTTTAGGGGGGCCAGACTGTGGCTAGTGGGTGTACAAAATACCTTTGCATCAGTACCCAATCATTGGTTTTAAAGGAGAAATAGTGCCCCATTGAGAGTGTCAGTAGGGGGAATGGTGCCCCACCATTGGTATCAGTTGGTGGAATAGTGCCCCAAGGGCAAGATAACGGCAAGCAAAGGGCCATGTCCAGCAACCGGGCCGCAGTTTGGTGATCACTGCTATAGAGGTATATGCTTTGCTCATATTTCATGTCTGAGGTTTACAAACACTTTAAGGACAAGGTTGTATTTTTTAAGCTTCCAGTCCCGCCAACTACCGATCATTTAGTCTGGATAGAGAGCTGTCTCTGACGGCTCGGTCTATGTGTTAGGAGCACAGAAATTTGGGCCTGCCCAGCAATGCATACATGTGGGCAATAAAGCCCACCCTTTTGCCGCTGCACATATGTGTTATGTGGGCAGCAACAGGTTAAATAAAATAGAACTTGCGCTAAAACTTTTTTTACACATTTCTTTTTTCAATGTCCTCAGAAACCTCCCCAGTGGTGACAGAGCCATCAAAAAAACAGGTGTAGCATCAGACCTGTTATTGGTTCAAGCACATAAAACCAATGACGTGTTTCTTTTCCCAAAACATCCCTCCTTCATCAGGGCTTGAAAACGTTGTCAGCACTTAAATGGACTCAGTGAAGGCAAAAAAAAATTGCGAACAAATCTGTACTTCATCGAGTTTATTTAAGTGCTGACAAAGTTTTAAAGCCCTCATGAAGGAGGGATGTTTTGGCTGCTGAAATGCGTCGAAAGTTTTACCCTTTCGGGCTTTTTACTCAATTGGTCTGCCGCTCCTGTTGTATTGTTTTACGTTCTTGGTGCCCACTGGAAGTAAGCCCTGATTTATGGGGGGGGGGGGGGGGCAGTCTCACCAGAACCAGTGAACTTATCGAATAATTTTGTTCTCCTTACCCCCTTTGAACAATTATTTATTGAAGTCCCAGAAACTCCTGGGGATTTCTGGAAATAGAGATCCAGTGAAGACATCACTGGGTATAAAATACATTTAGTAAAGATAATGGAGTGATTTTAATTAAAAAAATTAATTAGCATGATGAGGGAGGGACCATAGCAAAATATAAGCTTTAAGATATTTTTTTGTGACCGCCCCTGCCCCCGCCCCCCATTATGAGCAATACTGAGCAAAGTAAATGCCCATTCTGATTGGCCTTTCTCTTAAAGGGAACCTGTCACTAATAAAGTAACACCCTATTGGATAAATTAACCTGTCGGGAACCAGAGCTCCTTTCTGATGTAGAGTCAGAGGCTTTAATAAAAGGAGCCAAAACTGATGATTTCCAACTACTGATTACTCAGCATTAGCTACAAAAAATGTACAAGTAAAAGAAATAGCCGAGTAGTTTTACTCTCCCCTCCAGTGTGTGACAGATTCTCTTTAATTCAGCGCTGCCTGAAAATAACTGCCATTAGCTCCCTGGCTGCTCGTGTAGGAAAATACGCTAACAAAGTCATTAAATTTATACTAACGTGACCGCAATGTACAATGAGCCCTGCCATAGAACAAACCTCTCCAGTTCTCTTATGTGTTAAAAAGAAATCACTAATGTATTTTTTTTTACTTTCCACACCACCTGCCTGTTTTTCCACAGAAATCCCAGTAGCTCCGCCCACTACGGCAGCCAGTAGCACCGAAGAACCGGCAGGTAAGCAAATCGGCATCATTGACCGTAAATAATCTGCATGACCTCATGTGTGTTGTCACTGCTGAGCAGTATAACAATCATTTGACTTCAAACTGTTACTGCATTATGTGAAGGATCGGTTACTGACCGATAACATTTAGGTAATTTTTCTCAGATTTATTATCATTTTAGCCAGTAAAACAACATTAAATCTTTCTTTATTTTGAGAAATGGCACACACAAGGTGAAAGCTGACATGAGCCTGCCAGTGGGAGTGGCTGGATGGGCAGGAAGGGGGAGGATCTGGGGTGGGCGTATTGGAGAGGAAGCCCCGGTGGGTGGGCTGATAGGAGAGGGAGCTCCTGGTATGTGGGATTAGAGGAGAGGGAGCCCCGGGTAGGTGGGCTAACAGTAGAGGGAGCTCTAGGTGGGTGGGCCTATTGGAGAGGGAGCCCCAGGTGGGGGAGCTTTTAGAAGTGGAAGCTCCAGGTGGGTGGGCTTATAAGAGACGGAGCTCTGAGTGGCCTTACAGGAAGCTCTATGTGGGTGGGCTTATAGGAGAGGGAGCTCCAGGTGGATGGGCTTGTAGGAGAGAGAGCTCATGCTGGGGGGGGGGCTTATAGGAGAGGGAGTTTTAGGTTGGTGGGCTTATAGAAAAGGGAGCTCCTGGTTGGTGATTTCATACAAGAGGGAGCTCTGGGTAGATGATCTTATAGTAGAGGGAGCTCCTGGTTGGTGGTCTTATAGGAGATGGAGCTCCTGGTGAGTGGGCTTATAGGAGATATAGCTCTGGGTGGGTGGGCTTAAAAGAGAGGGAGCTCTGGTGGGTGGGCTTATAGGAGAGGGAGCTCTGGGTGGGTGGGCTTATAGGAGAGGGAGCTCTGGGTGGGTGGGCTTGTAGGAGAGAGAGCTCATGCTGGGGGGGGGGCTTATAGGAGAGGGAGTTTTAGGTTGGTGGGCTTATAGAAAAGGGAGCTCCTGGTTGGTGATTTTATACAAGAGGGAGCTCTGGGTAGATGATCTTATAGTAGAGGGAGCTCCTGGTTGGTGGTCTTATAGGAGATGGAGCTCCTGGTGAGTGGGCTTATAGGAGATATAGCTCTGGGTGGGTGGGCTTAAAAGAGAGGGAGCTCTGGTGGGTGGGCTTATAGGAGAGGGAGCTCTGGGTGGGTGGGCTTATAGGAGAGGGAGCTCTGGGTGGGTGGGCTTATAAGAGAGGGAGACTCGGTGGATGAGATTATAGTAGGGAGCTTTGGATAGGTGGGCTTATGGGAGAGGGAGCTCTGGGTGAGTGGGCTTATAGGTGAGGGGGCCTTGGGTAGGTGGTCTTATAGGTGATGGAGCCTTGGTTGGATGGGTGGGATTATAGTAGAGGTAGCTCTGGGTGAGTGGGCTTATAGGAGAGGGAACTCCAGGTGGGTGGATTTATAGGAGAGGGAGCTTCAGTGGGTGGGCAGGCATATAGAAGAGGAAGCTCTGGGTGAGTGGGCATATAGATGAGGGTGCTCTGGGCGAGTGGGCTTATATGAGAGAGAGCTCCAGGTGGGTGGATTTATAGGAGAGGGAGCCTCGGGTGGGTGGGATTATAGTAGAGGGAGCTCTGGGTGAGTGGGCTTATGAGAGAGGGAGCTCTGGGTGAGTGGGCTTATAAGAAAGGGAGCTTTGGGTGGGCTTATTGAAGGGGGAGTTCTGGGTAGATTGTCTTATATAAGAGGGAGCTCCTGCTGGGTGGGCATATAGGAGAGAGAGCTCCGGGTGGGTGGGCTTATAGAAGAGGGAGCTTCGGGTAGGTGGGCTTATAGAAGAGGGAACTCCTGTTGGGTGGGCCTATAGGAGAGGGAGCTCTGGGTGAGTGGGTTAATGTTAACCCCTTCCTGGCACAGTACACTATGCTGGGGATTTAGTAAAACTTCTCCCATTAAAATATATTTTTCTCTCCTGGTTCCTCCACCTTTCATCTTGTTTCATGAATTTCAGAAACATTTTGAACATTACTTCCTCACTTAGGTGAGAATTGTGTAAGGAGCCCCGCTCTTTCCAGGAGGCAGTGTGCTACTGAAGGGAGTATATGCGGCACTAGATTCCGCGCATTTGCAGACGTGATGCTGCCCCTGTTCAAGTATTTGGGAACTGGCAAAGACCAGCAGCATGCATGCATGCGTGGGGGATTCCCGCATATGCACGCACATGCCGTGGGTCTCTAAAAGGTGCCAAACACCAACAGTATTTGTCTGCATGCACAGGAATCTCCCCATGCGTTTTGAGTATTTGTGTTTTGCTTTTGTATTTAAGGTGTTTGGTTTTTTACCCAAAAATATCAGAAATTTGGTCAGTGTTTACTAGCTTAAAAAGGTTTTTTTTTTTTTTCTGTGCGGTTGACCAATCCTGTGTTTGTCACGTGTCAGATATGGCAGGAGTACAGCTCCTCTTATTAGTGGCCCTTGACGTTCTACTTTCACCCCCTCCCGATTACAGAGGAATGAGGTGATAACATTTGCACGGTCACGCTTGTGTTTATACATATTTTTGGAAAAACACAAAGTCAGCCAGTTTTTTTAATTGGCGTGAAACGGCCTTCATGTGCTGAAATGGAAAATGAAGTCTAATAATAGCGAACAAATAACTTCTCAAGCAAACCACTCTGGAATTTTAACAAAAACAAGGTGTGCAAAAATGAGCGCGAGGTGTTCTGTGCCCCCCCCCAATGGCGTACATGAGGAAGAATCAGCGTCTGGCCTTGGTCTACCAACTGTATCTGTGTGCTTGAAGTATATCTAAGGCCATTTTAGAGTAGCCTTTTTCAACCAGGGTGCCCAGAGGTTTCTTCGCCTAAAAATTGTGTAAAAGTAAACAGGTGGATCAAGCCTGCCTTTTAATTATACAACGCCACAGGTTTACATTGTGCACCATTTCAACCTTCTAGCTGCCAGTGTTCAAACAACAAATTATTTCATTGGTTGATTAAGGCTTTAGGCACATGCACAGCATCCTTGTTTGCCCATCCCTTGCTTTGCTGTATTTGCTTTGAAAGAATAAAACACCTCTAACGTTGGGTGTCCTAGGTGTGTGGATGTTCCTGTATTATATAAAACTTTTCGTTTTGTTGTTTACAATTTAGGCTACATGCCCACGGATGTTTTAAAAAAACGGGCTGTAAAGCTAGTACAGACGCCAGGGAAAAAGCGGCGTTAAAAGCGCGTTTTTATCCACGTTTTTGCATTGAATTCAATGCACGTTTCGCCGCGTTAGCTTTCAGCCGTGTTTCTCTGTCTCTTTTTAAAATCAATGGTTCCCTATGGGAGCCCATTGATTTGATTAGAAGTCGCACCAGAAGTGGGATCAAGATGATCCGACTTGCGGTGTGACTTGTGTGCTGAGAATCTTGAAGGAGGAACCCTGCAAAATACAAAAAAAATAAGTTGCGTGAGGTTCCCCCCAAGATGATACCAGACCCTTCGGTCTGGTATGGATCTTAAGGGGAAGCCCCACGCCTAAAAAAAACGGTGGGGGTCCCTCCAAGATCCATACCAGACCCTTATCCGAGCACACAGCCCGGCAGGTCAGGAAAGAACTGTACCAGGCCGCATGCCCTCAACATGGGCGGTGGGTGCTTTGGGACAGGGGGGGCCCTGGGCCCCCCACCCTAAAGCACCTTGCCCCCATATTGATGAGGACAAGGGCTCCTTCCCGACAACCCTGGCCGTTGGTTGTCGGGGTCTGCGGGCGGGGGCTTATTGGAATCTGAGAGCCCCCTTTAATAAGGGGGCCCCCAGATCCGGGCCCCCCTTCTATGTGAACGAGTATGGGGTACATCGTACCCCTACCATTCACCTGGAATAAAAAGTGTCAAAAATAAAACACACTACACAGGTTTTTAAAGTAATTTATTAGGCAGCTCCGGGGGTCTCTTTCGTCTTCTCCGCTCTCTCCGGCCTCTTCTCCGCGCTCTCCGGTTCTTCTGCCGGGGTCTTCTGCTCTTTTCCCCGCTCTTTTGCTAGATCTTACTCGGTCTTCTCCGTCGTCTTCTTCCCTCTGCTCTTTTCCCTCCCTTTTGTGCTCTTCCGCTGTAATGCCAAGTGTGTGGTGCGCAACGACTTATGTAGGCACTGGGTGTGGTCACCGGACCCTCAGCACTGGTGTCAGCGGACGCACTATTAACCCCCCAGCACTGGTGTCTGCATTAACCCCCAGCACTGGTGTCAGCTGACGCACTATTAACCCCCAGCACTACTCCTACACTCCACAAATAACTCCCCAACACTTCACAAATACCCCCCCCAACACTTTACAAATACCCCCCCCCAACACTTCACAAATCCCCCCCAACACTACCAGACTGAAATTTACTGACACAACACCCAAATTTTACTGGCACCGCCAAGTTTTTGCTGCCATTTTCAAAAGTTACAAAATTACAGCTTTAAGTGCAAATTAGAGTACTTAGGCTTCAAACAAATACAATATGCAATTACCAATATGATTTTAAGCGGAGTTCCACCCAAAAGTGGAACACTCCTCGCCACATTTGGCATGTAATTGTTTTTGGGGGGGGGGGGAGTGGGGGCTTCAGTAGGAGTGGGTCTTCCTGTCCCACTTCCTACTTCCACCCAGGGACCGCCTAGGCGACACCTCCTCTCGCCTTAGGCGGCCCCTACCTGTAGGCGATCTCCTGGGACAGGTCCCAGGAGATCGCCTGTCCACTCCTAGAGCGCAGCGTGACTCGCGCATGCGCAGAGAGTGCCCGGCCGTGAAGCCGAAAGCTGTCATGGCCGGGTGCCCACAGTGTGAATAGAGGCGCCGGCGGAGAGGAGCGGCGCTCCAGGCGGCCGCATCGCTGGACCGTGGAGCAGGTAAGTGTCTGTTTATTAAAAGTCAGCATCTACACTTTTTGTAGCTGCTGACTTTTAATAAACATAAAAAGCCTGGAACTCCCCTTTAAGGTAGTTAATAAGACAAAAAACATATTTCTTATTTTTTTTTCGATATAGTAAGTAGCTCAGGGACAGGAGACAGGAGGGAAAGAAATTAGAATAGGCGGCACACACACATAAAATCGACTCTCAGTGACACTGACAGCAGTGTGCAGCAGCACAGGTGATAATGAGACCTCCCCGACACGACATGTCCCAGTGACAGTCTCTCTCCAAGCCAAGTGGTTCCTCCAGTCCAATCCAGTCTAAACAGCACTGACGGTCCCAGCCTGCATTGCTCCCATACTGTAGACCCAAACAGGAGGCTCTGGCCGCTACGTCTTGGCTCCATTGTACCATGACATCACATGACATGCTAAGGCACCGTTTCCACCAGAGTCACCCGATCACACTGTAGCAGGCACTCGGATGGTCTCAGCCAGCTCTGGACCAAGTCGAGCATCACAGCCATATTTTTTACTGGCAACCTTTTACTTTTACTGGCATTTGCTGACAGGAAAAAATTGCCTGTTTTTTTACTGGCTACCAGTAAAAATACTGACGGGTGGCAACACTGGGAACATGCCGATTTTAAACCTATATTCTGGACATGTCCGAAAATACAAACCTTTTGGGCCGAGGTCATCCAATTTATTGCCCCATTGACCACCGTGGGGGTTTCTCTGGCCACAGAAGTTTGTTTACTTGGCCTGGTGCACCCTCTAGCCCCTTGTAGAGCAATTAGAACCCTTCTTAGCCTACTCCTTTTTTACACCCATAAAGCCATCATCTCCATGAATGATCACTGTGGTTGTACTGAAGTTGATCTACTGATTGACTTCGATACAACCACCCTGACGGATTTTCCCTGCTCGATCAACACTGCAGGCTATAGACTGCAATGCTGACCAGTGTATTCTGACGGCGGGAAAGTCTCCTCACTGTCAGAATTAAATTGCTAAGCAGGATGATTCCCCAATCCACATCAAGTGTGTGGATCGGGAATCGGGCCAATTCTAATGTAGGGTCTGCTTTAGCAGCAATTCAAACTTTACACTTTAGCCAAAACTTTTTGTGAAAAGAAAACCAAGTCAGCATAGTGTCCTTTTCTTCATCCCCATCTTTGTGGCGGTATTTCTTCTATTTATTAAGCAGGGATTAGTTACAGTCCGCACAATGGAGAAAACAAATAAAAACTCCATACGAGTAGCTCAGCAGCAAATACAAATGACCCAAATTATTCTGGGAACCCCGTTCAAAAATAGCTATGAGTAAGCGTCAATTCGTGACGTGAAACGCGTTAGCCACCCTTCCCTGCATGCACACCATCTGCATTTGTTGTTTTGGATTTATGGATTTATTTTGAATTTGGATTTTTTACCTGAAATTTTGGAATAAATAACTGTCTATACAGAGTGCGGCAGTCCAGGGTTTCTTTTTCTCCCGTTCAAAAATAATCGTGACCATAGGAATACTACATGGCCAGTTGCAACCTATAAATTTACTGAGAAAATCATTAAGAGACCGAGGATAGCGGGGCCCCAGCTGTGATAATATATATGAATGTTGTCCTAGATTCAGCATCCATCCATACAACAAATCCAGAAAAAAAGGAAAATTAAAAGGTCCAACCAACAGTCTGATACATTATTTGTTGTGTCTGTATATCTATGGATATCTTATTGGGCGGACTCCAGAAAGAGACTTTTCCATAAAAAAAACAAATGCATAAAAAAAACAAATGCTATGTACAATATTCCAAATGTTATTCTGCAACTGCCAACTAGAGAATAAAGGACTAGTGATTCCTTCCATCCTGGTCTTAACAGTCCCTTTGTACTGATTAGATCTTAGCAGACACCACACAGAATTCAATGCCCTATTGCGTTGAGTTCTTGTAAACAGGACAGTCTAATCCAGCCTTTCTCAACCTTTTCAACACAGAGGAACCCTTGGAATAACTTTCTGGTCTCAGGGAACCTCTGCTAAAAATTAATACATCTACAACTCATGATACATTAGTATGATGTTCAGTGGGAAGAATGCTCCTTACACTTGTGGTCATTGTGAAGAATTTCCCCCTTTACAGATAACTAAAAAGTGTCTGTGGGAACTTATCTGAGATTCAGAAATTGCTCAAGGAACCCTTGTAACCTCTGGAGGAACCTTAGAGTTCCATTAGACCCCAGCCGCATGTCTCACCCATCTAATCAATCCTGGTTAAAAAATATAGACAGACCCAATATGGTCCTCAGCCAGCACCACACTAAAAAAATTGGTCAAACCATAGGACTATAAACTGTTCAGATTCCTTTTGAGAATATGACTTGTCCTTAATGTTGGTTTTGAATCAACGAGGTGCTATATTAATGGAGATCAATTAAAGTCTGGCCACAAAGGTTGTGTTGTACGCAATCTCCAAAATACTGGGAAAATATCAGAACCACATACACATCTCCCATCCTCAATTCTGGGCATCCGCATAATATACGGTGCGATTGTCGTGATTCCTTATAGGCTTGTGGTGTGCCAGCCTCCATATGCCCATAACCATTACTGATCCTAATTGATTTTGCCAGACAAAATGGCCAAATGTTGGATGGTGAGGTGGAGGCTGTAGATTAGACAGGCCTTATTACAAGAGAACAGGGAACCAGATGTTTGGACATTAACCTATGGGGGAATCACCAACACCCCTGTTCATTTTTTAATAGTATTTTCCAGTGTTCATATGCTGGAATATTTAGTTATTGGTGATTCTTTGAGTCTTCAGTCTCTGCAGTAAAAGTTGGAGGTTTTCTTAGACCACAATCTAGCGTTGATCGCATTGATTCTTAAATTTTTGCTGAATTTCTGTTGGCTTTGGTGGGGTCTGAGAATGAGTTGGGCTGTTTGCCAAGAGCTACCAGGCAGTATTCTATGTGATGGCCTGGATCATTATATGTGAACCCTTACCTTGTAAAATGCTCCCATTTAGTTTAAGGCCCCTTTCACACGGGGCAGATCTGTTTTGATGGACTCCACTAGCTCAGTAGAGATCGCTCCGTTGATCCCCGTTGAGCAGGCGGATGACAGGTCGGTCTCCGCTCACTGTGTTGAGACTGACCTGTGGGATCCTCTATGGGGAGATCGGATGAAAACGATCCGCTGGACGGATGGCGAACGTCTGTTTTGAGCGGATCTTGTCGGATCTGATGGCAGGCGGGGGTCAGTGGACACATATTCACTGACACTCGCCTCCCCATAGAAGTCAGTAGGTGGCCTGAAAAACGGACGGGTGGACCGATCATGTGAAAGGAGCCTAAAACAAAAATGGAAGGTAAAACGTTTCTGTGTGTGTATATATAATGAAACAAACAAAACAAACTTTTTTTTTTAAAGTGATCACATGACCCCTGTTCTCATCTGCATGGGAGGCTTAAAAATGTGGGGGTGGAGACTGCAGGGTGCGTACCAGCAGGAGGCAGAGAAACAGCAGTACACTAATCTTCCCACTGATAAGCTGTGCGGGGGGAGGGGAGGCCTTCCTCTCTCTGTGAAGGTTCCCATTTAATTGGGTTATGGTATATCTAGTAGCAGGTAATTATTTTCAACAGAACTTGCTCTGTGATATTGAAGACGTTCTAATCTGGTTGGTTGGAGAAGCTATAAAACTCCTTTAATATTACAGATGTGACTCCTAGTAGCTTTCCGCTCTCTGTGGTGATTCCCATTCCTCCAGGTCATAATATATCTAGTAGTAGTTAGAGGCATAACTAGAACCTTCAGGGTCCAGGTGCAAGAAACCATAGATGCCCCCGCCAGGGCTTTCCTACGGTGGCAGAATGCCAGGGCCTAGTCACAATTGCGACCTTTGCGCCCCTGGTGGTTCCGGCACTGGTGTCAGTAGTTTTTTTTTTTCTTACAATTTTATTTTTTACAGTTTTACGGAACTCCGTTGGGGGGCCTTGGTGAGATATCAGGGGTCTAAACAGACCTCTGATGTTTCACCTTTGAGACAGAGAAAGGAGATTGAGGACAGAGCCCTCAATCTCTGCAGCCTTAGCTGCACATAATGAATGGGTAGGATCAGTACAGGAGCTTCCCGTTCATTCACAAACTAAAGCATAACAAGCACAGTTTACTACACTCAGTTATGAATGAACAGAGTCAGTGATTGGTACAGACTTTATTCATTAAGACAAGGAAGGAGTCGGTAAATGACACATTTACCAGCCCCTGCTCTCCATCCTGACAGATCCCCCCCCCGCAGCAGCTGGCAGGAGAGGGGAGGGGGGAAACTGTCAGTGTTGCAGGGGATGAGGGGGGGCCGGGGGAGTACACAGGAGCCCAATCATGGCAGGAGGTGGATAGGAGGGGTGGTGGGGCAGCATTTAGAGGAACTGGTCCCCTCTGTTCTCTTCCTGCAGCCGCTAAAAGGCTGCAGCTGGAAAATGGAGGGGATCAGTTTCTCTATATGCCGCCCCCACTGCCCCTTCTATCCAGGTACAGGGGGCCGCATGGGGCTGGGTCATATTTGCGACCCCTGTACGTATGCCCCTGGTAGTTATTTCACTCTAACATTGAAGAGGTTCTTACTAAAGAAATGACTTGGAGAAGCTATGAAATGTCTTCAGTGTTACAGATATGACTACTAGTAGTCTTCCTCCTCTTTCTGAAGGTTCCCATTTCTCCAGGTCATGGTATATCTCATAGTAGTTAGTCATATTCAACTGGACTTGTTCTGTAATGTTGAAGATGTTCCAACTAAACTTGTGACTTGGAGAAGCTATGAAAAA
This sequence comes from Rana muscosa, assembly GCA_029206835.1. Lineage (NCBI taxonomy): Eukaryota > Metazoa > Chordata > Amphibia > Anura > Ranidae > Rana > Rana muscosa. The sequence continues at coordinate 7,742,219 of CM055128.1, forward strand.
AAGTCTTCAACGTCTTCAAAAGTCTTCAACTGGCCTCCCCCTCTCTGGTCTTCTCCCGATAGAGTTTTTCCATCCTCAGTAGGGAATCCTAAGATGTATTTCCCTTCCTCGATAGTTCCTACTCTGGTTACCTTGGCATCTCAGGATATGAGGGTTGAGTGCCACGTGACCAGGATGGCCCGGATCTGGGAAGTGAGGATGTGCCGGGCCGCAGTGTCCATGTGTGCTCTGCTGGTCCTTGTTTTGAATTGTTGCTCCAGTCCTGACACGCCCGACGTGGTTCAGCAGACCCTCGAACAGGGAAAATGCGCAGATTAGCTGACAATGAGAGGAGCAGAAACAAGAAAATCAGTGTTTGTTTTTTTTCTTTGAAAGTCAGAAGCTGATAATGGACGGAACATAATAAAAATAAACAGTCCTGAGCGATCGTGACCTGATCGAGGAAAAATTCACTGCACACCCAGGTCCACCCAGCTACCAACCACAAGTTATCACATGCTGTTTGACCTTCAAACTTCATACCTGTCATCTGTCCTCTCTTCTCTAGCACCTTTGATTCCTCTGCTCATGTCAAAGTGTACCTGTCTCTTCGAGGCAGTCACAAGAGTACAGTTCCTTCCAAAAGATAGGTTGGAACTTTATCTGATTAAAAAACGTTTGGCCGGGAATGGTTAGAGACATTTAAGGGCCTTTGCAGAAGGAGAGGTCATCAGTGGTAGCTTCCATAGTCTTTTAAAGCAGAATTCTTTTAAAAGGATTAGTCCATCCCTGACCTTTTGCCTTAAATTCTCCACCAGTGAGATCTCCCTCAACCCTGTTCCTGTGCAACTGGGCATTTTGGGTGTTCCTGGCTCCTCCTTTTGCATTCTCTTTAATATAAAATTCATACAACTCCAGCAGGTGGGAACACCTCCTAATGAGCACAGAAGGTGTACAGACCCAGGAACCCAACATAGGCATGATGGGAACCCCTCATAATGGGCACAGCAGTTGTACACACCGGGAACTCAGCACAGGGATGGTGGGAACTTTTCATAATGGGCAGAGCCAGGGCCGCTGATAGGGGGGGGGACCACCAGCCCTCCTGTAGGGGGCCCGGGCACACAGGGGGGCACGGACAGCAGGAGGATCGGTGGAGCAGAGAATAAAGAATGACAGCGTCTCTCACCCAGCAACTCAAAGCTGGTTTCTCTCCATTTCGCTCCCGCCGGCTTTCAGCTGCTAGGTGAGAGGCTAGGTGAGAGACACAGGGCTGGATTTAGGGGATGCCTAGGTGGGTTGTTATGCCCCCCTGGCCGGTCGCAGCTGAGCTCCTTCCCCCGCCCCCTCCCCGCCCGCACTCACAGCTGGGATGAGGAGACGGCAGCTTGGAGCGGTGAGAGAAGACGTGCCAGCGGGAGGTGTGCTGTGTTTTGTTCTCCCCTCCTGTCAGAAGAGCGCTGGTTTTTGCAGTACATGAGACCGGGTCGCTCTTACTGTAGATCGCATGGCACTGTACACACACCGCCCCCTATCCACATTTGTTGCTGCCGGGAGGTGAGCACTGAGGAGCCTTTGGAGGAGATGGGGGCGCTGTGTGTACAGTGCAATTCAATCTACAGTAAGAGCGATCCGGTCTCATGTACTATAAAGACCAGCACTCTTCTAAAAGGAGGGGAGAACAAAACACAGCACACCTCTTCCTGGCTGTGTTGGCATTGGCAAATGTAATGGGGATTTGGGGAGGGCGATATGTGTGAGGAGGAAGAATGGGGGGATACGTGCTGGGAGGAGAGATTGGGGGGGCAGGGGGGTTGTGCTAGGAGGGGGGATTTTTGTTTGGAAATTTGTGCACGGGGGCCCCGTCAGGTAGGCTGTACGGGGCCCCGTGATTTCTATAAGTGGCCCTGGGCACAGCTGGTGTACAGACCCAGGAACTCAGCACAAGGATGGTGGGAACTCTTCATAATGGGCACAGCAGCTGTACAGACCCGGGAATTTAGCCCAGAGATGGTGGGAACCCCTCATAAAGGACACAACAGGTGTACAGACCCAGGAACTCAGCACAGGGGTGGTGGGAACCCCTCATAAAGGACACAACAGGTGTACAGACCCAGGAACTCAGCACAGGGGTGGTGGGAACTCCTCATAATGGGCACAGCTGGTGTACAGATCCGGGAACTCAGTACAGGGATGGTGGGAACCCCTCATAATGGGCACAGCAGGTGTACAGACCCAGGAACTCAGTACAGGGATGGTGGGAACCCCTCATAAAGGACACAACAGGTGTACAGACCCGGGAACTCAGTACAGGGATGGTGGGAACTCCTCATAAAGGACACAGCAGGTGTACAGACCCGGGAACTCAGTACAGGGATGGTGGGAACTCCTCATAATGGGCACAGCAGGTGTACAGACCCGGGAACTCAGTACAGGGATGGTGGGAACTCCTCATAATGGGCACAGCTGGTGTACAGACCCAGGAACTCAGTACAGGGATGGTGGGAACCCCTCATAAAGGACACAACAGGTGTACAGACCCGGAACTCAGCACAGGGATGGTGGGAACCCCTCATAAAGGACACAGCAGGTGTACAGACCCGGGAACTCAGTACAGGGATGGTGGGAACTCCTCATAATGGGCACAGCAGGTGTACAGACCCGGGGACTCAGCACAGGGATGGTGAGAACCCCTCATAATGGGCACAGCAGGTGTACAGACCCGGGAACTCAGCACAGGGATGGTGGGAACCCCTCATAATGGGCACAGCGGGTGTACAGACCCGGGAACTCAGCACAGGGATGGTGGGAACCCCTCATAATGGGCACAGCAGGTGTACAGACCCGGGAACTCAGTACAGGGATGGTGGGAACTCCTCATAATGGGCACAGCAGGTGTACAGACCCGGGAACTCAGTACAGGGATGGTGGGAACTCCTCATAATGGGCACAGCAGGTGTACAGACCTGGGAACTCAGAGAAGGGATGGTGAGAACCCTTTATAATGGACACAGCAGGCATGCAGACACCCACAGGGATCTCACCAATTGAGTCCCTGAGATATAGAAGAGACTGTCAAGGGGGATACCTATCCAGCAGCTCCCACACACTAAAATAACATTTTAAGGTGGTCTGACCCTTTTAAATAGGACCTTGGAGAAAGATGACATTAAAAAGCACACAGTCTAAAATACTGTGACATTAGACAGCTGGAGAACAAAAAGATGGCCAACTTTAGATGTTCAGCATACCAGGAGGTGTGCAGGATGTGGGTCGTCTTATCAATGTGGCATGGTCTGTGTGCCGAGGTCAGACATTACATGGAGTAGGTGAGGCCAGGTTCCTTTGCACCAGAAACTGCTTATCCCCCCTTTTATTTGCTCTTCTGGATGGGATGTGGTGGGTGTGGAGGCCATTGGAGGACAGGGACCTCATTGTCCAGTGGTGAGATGATTGGAGCTTTGTGACATGGCGCATTATCCTGCTGGAAGGAGCCATCAGAAGATGGGGACACTGTAGTCATAAAGGGATGGACATGGTCAGCAACAATACTCAGGTAGGCCGTGGCGTTTAAACCATGGGGGGGTCCATTCCCCACACCATTACACCCCCACCACCAGCCTGAACTGGTGATACAAGGCAGGATGGATCCATGCGCCAAATTCTGACCCCACCATCTGAATGTCGCAGCTGAAATCCAGACTCATCAGACCCGGCAACGTTTTTCCAATCTTCTATTCTCCAATGTTGGTGATCCTGTGCCAATTGTAGCCTCAGTTTCCTGTTCTTATCTGACAGGAGTGGCACCCGGTGTGGTCTTCTGCTGCTGTAGCCCATCTGCTTCCAGGTTGGATGTGTTGTGTGTTCAGAGATGGTATTCTGCATACCTTGGATGTAACGAGTGGTTATTTGAGTTACTGTTGTCTTTCTATCATCTGGAACCAGTCTGCCCATTCTCCTCTGACCTCAACAAGGCATTTTCCTCCACACAACTGCCGCTCACTGGATATTTTCTCTTTTTCCCACCATTCTCTGTAATCCCGAGAGGTGGTTGTGTGTGAAAATCCCAGAAATACTCAGACCAGCCCGTCTGCCACCAACAACCGCGCCACGTTCAACGTCACTTCAATCCCCTTTCTTCCCCATTCTGATGCTCAGTTTGATCTTCAGCAAGTCGTCTTCACCACGTCTAGATGCCTAAATGCATTAAGTTGCTGCCATGTGATTGGCTGGTTAGCGATTTGTGTTACCGAGCAATTGAACAGGTGTACCTAATAAAGTGGCCGGTGAGTGTATAGACTGTATATACATTCTGTGTGTTAGCCGTTTGCCTGACGTTCAGCTTTGTTACCTGTTGGCTGTGCTTCATAGGTGGCCATTGACGCAGGAACCAGGAAATATAATGATAGGGTAGGAGCATCCATTTAGTATATAGTATATATATATATATATATATAGGTAATAGGCAGCAGGGGCGCAGTGACATCACTGAACGAACAAGGACAAGTCCCAGAGTCCAACCTGTCATTTTCTGAATGCTGCAGTCAGGATAATGGCTGTCAAATGACAGGTACAGATCGCTCCCCCGTGGCACATCTATCCGGCTAATCCTCCAGACATCTGAGAGGATTAGGACGACAATGTGGAGAAGAGCTCAGCGTGAAGTGTGGATGTCGCCCCAGGCGCTCGTTTTGAAGGGGAATAACCACCGATAATAGTCAGAGCCGTCGTCAGGGTGGAATGTGAAACGCCACGGAGGGCTTATTATCCGCTGACAAGTTCTCGCTGTCTCTTCATCGCCATTTTATATTAATCTTCACTTCTTTTTTTTTTTTTTGAGACACATGGAAGTCTTAATTTATATTCATTGGTCTTTTTTTTGTTGCTGATGTTTTCAAATAACAATAGACATTTTTAACATTCAGGTCATTAAATCTGACCTCCGGCCTCCCCTTCAGTCTTGCACCGGCTCCTCTCCTGGACTGAAATGGCTTACTCTGATTTCACTGTACACTGTGGGCTTCTCACTATGTGCATTAGAAGCAAACATAAGCTTGTGCACAGGGTGTGCCAGGTGTGCCTGGGCACACCCTAATCTCCCCCCCCATGTGGTGCAGATTCCCCGTTTTAGTTGCCTGATATTTCACTAAAGCCCCCTAATGAGGCTCCTAAAAATAATAAAAAATAAAATAATAAAAAATAAAATAATAAAAATAAAAAAAACGACTGACACCGACCACTGCCCTACTGACACCGTTTGCCTTTCAAGCTGGTCACCTCACTGAAAGTCTTCAGAGCTGGACACCTGACCAAAAGTTTTCAGAGCTGGTCACTTCAATAAAAGCCGTCAGAGCTGGTCGCCTGACCAAAAGGCGTCAGAGCTGGTCGCCTGACCAAAAGGCGTCAGAGCTGGTCGCCTGACCAAAAGGCGTCAGAGCTGGTCGCCTGACCAAAAGGCGTCAGAGCTGGTCGCCTGACCAAAAGGCGTCAGAGCTGGTCGCCTGACCAAAAGGCGTCAGAGCTGGTCGCCTGACCAAAAGCCGTCAGAGCTGGTCGCCTGACCAAAAGCCGTCAGAGCTGGTCGCCTGACCAAAAGCCGTCAGAGCTGGTCGCCTGACCAAAAGGCGTCAGAGCTGGTCGCCTGACCAAAAGGCGTCAGAGCTGGTCGCCTGACCAAAAGGCGTCAGAGCTGGTCGCCTGACCAAAAGCCTTCAGAGCTGGTCGCTTGACCAAAAGCCTTCAGAGCTGGTCGCTTGACCAAAAGCCTTCAGAGCTGGTAGCCTCACCAAAAGCCGTCAAAGCTGGTCAACTGACCAAAAGCCGTCAAAGCTGGTCACCTGACCAAAAGCCGTCAAAGCTGGTCACCTGACCAAAAGCCGTCAAAGCTGGTCACCTGACTAAACGCCTTTCCAGCTGATCACTTGACCAAAAGCCTTCGGAACTGGTCACCTGACCGAAAGCCTTTCGAGCTTGTCATCTGACTAAAAGCCTTCCGAGGTAGTCACCTGACCAAAAACTTTCAAAGCTGGTCACCTGACCAAAAGCCTTTAGCATCTGAGACCTGCTGAGTTCACATTGGCTAATTTTTTACTTCATTGTGGATCATGTGACCAACTGCTTGTAGTCTTGTAACCAGCACTGGAAGGAGCATATAGCAGCTTTTTCTCCAAGGAAAAGAAAATGCGGTTTAATTCTTCCTTTATAACTTGGTCACCTGACCAAAAGCTCTCAGCCTTTGAGACTTGTTGAACCCGCATTGGCCAATTCCCCACTTCATTGGGGATTGTGTGACCAACTGCTTCTAGGTTTGTGACCAGCACTGGAAGCAGCATACAGTATCATTTTCTCCAAGGAAAGGCAGATTCAAAAACCATACATTTTGTGAAATAATTGTCCCAAATGTCCCCAATTTAATGATGGTCGTCTTCTGCACTGACCGCCACTCTCCACAAATCTACAACTCCTCCTGCATCTCTTTCAGCCTCGTATTGAAGGGATTTTTTTTCTTCTCTGCAACATCGTCCTTTGTTCAGTAATTAATCAGTGACTGTTTGAACTCCCTCTTTCCCAAGGTGCTCTGGACTCCTCAGCGTTTCGATGGCAATAGATAAACCCTCATCCGCGCCGGAGGCTGCCTCGTCTTCTCGGGCAGAATGCAGAGCTGGGTTTTGCGAAGAGCCCTCTCCCTCTCTCTCTCTTTCTTTTCTTGGCAGAGGTTGGAGGATTCCAATGAGTATTAGTAATTCTCTCTTTCTCCGCTTGCATTTCATTACATTCAATTACTCGATCCGCGCAGGGCCGGAGCGGAGTGTGTAACTGCCTGAGAATGTGCTCGGTGTGGTGTTCAATGTGAGCTCGCTCTGTCTCATCAGGAGAATGCAATATTCTAAACACGCTGGGTCGTGTTACGGCTCCTATCCCAACTTCCATGGAAGACATCTCCTCGCCGATTTTCGTTTGTGTAGGGGTGCCCGTAAATTTGCGGTTTTATGCTTTTCTTAGCCAATTATCGTCATTGCTTATTACACCCACTGGAGTGCAAGGGTTTCTGTAATACTGTTTGTATTGCGAGTCAGGCTTCGGGGATTATCCCATATTTGACCATTTAAAGGGCTGAGCTTTAATATTCCAACGCAGTGTTTAGCATTCAAATGCAGTACCGCTCTAATGCATGTGTGTGCGACATTTAAACAGTTTTTGCAGCCATTTGTGGTCACTTTGAACCAGCAGGAACAGAAGGGCTGGATGCTTTCATAAAAAAGCAATGCTTTGCACAGCCTTGAAGTTCTCATCAACCCAACACAATTTTAGGGCTGCGTGTTATTTTTTTTAGTGGGAGGTTCAGTCTAGGGCAGGGGTCTCCAAACTTTCTAAACAAAAGGGCAGTTTACCTTCCTTCAGACTTGGGGGGGCAGAATTTGGCCAGTGGGAGTAAACAATTGCAGATTTTTGGTATTAGAGAAATAGTGCCCCATCGTAGGTGTCAGCGGGAGGAATTGTGCCCCATCGTTGGTGACAGTGGGAGGAATAGTGTCCCGTCATTGGTATCAGTGGGAGGAATGATGTAATTTTTTTTAGTGGGGGGTTCAGTCTAGGGCAGGGGTCTCCAAACTTTCTAAACAATAGGGGAGTTTACTTTCCTTCAGACTTTAGGGGAGACGGCAGACTGTGGCCAGTGGGAGTAAACAATAGCCTATTTTTGGTATTAGAGAAATAGTGCCCCATCGTTGGTGTCAGCGGGAGGAATTGTGCCCCATCGTTGGTGTCAGTGGGAGGAATAGTGTCCCATCATTGGTGTCAGCGGAAGGAATAGTGTCCCATTGTCACGATGGCCAAGTACCCGAGGTGAGACCGAAGTAGTGGGGAGGCCTCCCTTGCACCTCGGGTTTTTGAAGCCTCTGGAGATGGAGACAGAGACTTGGTGGACACCGAGTGGCACGGGCGCCAGGGGTGCGGAGCACTGTGCAAGCCTTAGTCCGAAATCCGAGCTGAGGTCAAGTCCGCTCTGGCAACGAAGTACAGAAGGGTTAATCGGAAGAAGAATGGTCGAGATCCAAGCTGGGGTCGGTTCCAATCTGGCAGCTGAGTACAAAAGGGGCAAAGAAGTAGAATGGTCAAGGTACAAATCCGAGGTCAATGGCAAGCAGCAATCAAGAGTAGTCAAATAGGTTTTCGGGTCACAACAAGTTCAGACAGATCACACACTAGCACAGGCACAAGGGGGGAATTTGGCAGTGTCTGGGCTGGGCTTATATAGGGAAGTTTTGAGGTCACTTCCTGTGTGCCTCCTGGGCATTTTCCTGCCTTTTTCCATCAGGTCTTCTGCGCAGGTGTGGGTTGGCGCACTGAGGCGTCTTTGGCGCATGCTCAGTTTGCACGGATTTCCTCTTGCGGCAACGCGCCATTGGTGCATGCGTAGTAAGCCCTGGACTCTTACACCCATCATTGATGTCAGTGGGAGGAATAGTGTCCCATTATTGGTGTTAGTGGGAGGAATAGTGACCAATCATTGGTGTTAGTGGGATGAATAGTGTCCCATCATTGGTGTCAGTGGGAGGAATTATGTCCCGTTGTTAATGTCAATAAGAGTAATAGTGCCCCATGGGCTGGATAAAGACAAGCAAAATGCTGCATTCAGCCCCCAGGCCGCAGTTTGGAGACCACTCATCCAGGGCACCCAGAGGTGAATAATGAGGTAGCATCCACAACACGAATTGGTAAATTATGGGTGGGCCTTATAACCTGAGCTTAATTACCATGTACACAATAACATATGGCGCAATCCTTAAACCCACAGAATATACTTTAAAGTGAAGTTCACCTTTTAATTTTTTTTTTTAAAGTGAACTAACTCCATATATCCTGGCTACTACCCTGGACTAAACATTAGTTGTGTAATGTCATTCTGCGGAGCCATCCTCAATCCCTAACAATAAAAGCAGGATCTCTCTTAGGCAAGAATGAACAGAGCACCAAATAAAATTCTAAAGGAGTACAAATTGCTTTGGAATGAATTCCAGGCGTGGCATATTTTTTCTTAGTTACTCCAGTCCAAGCTGCACCAATGTAACTATGTATTTACCATACCTGGTTGATGCCCCTGGAAGCTGGAAATCACTGCAGTAGCTACCGCTACCCCAGTGATCTCTACTTGGTTCCGGGTCTCGTGCTGAGCGGCCAGCCTGATGCAAACGGAATACAGGAGGTTGGTCACTCGGCACAGCCATCATTCTATGAATGCTTTGCATTTTCTTGGTGAATGTAAAGGGTTCTCTGATTGGACAAGGTGAAGAGTGTGATGGCCCTGCCTTACCTGTCCCCTTGTCCAATCAGAGAATGCTTTGCATTCATTCATAAAATGCAAAGCTTTCTATGAATGGCACAGTGCTGAGTGGCCGACTTCCTATACTCAAAATGCATCAGACTTGGCCACTCAGCATGGGACCCAGAAGCTAGTGGAGATCACTGGTTGATCTAGTTTCCATGTATGTATATAGTTACATTGTTTCAAGCTGGACCAATGTAACTAACTTATTTTGGCCAAAAAATCGATTTCCATCTTTACTGCCTTTTGACTTTTACAAGCTGAGAGCAAGCCCTCCGCGCCTCAGTGAGTCTCATCCTGACAACGTACACGTATTAATTCTATACATCCATTGGCTTCATACACATTCCAGCACAAAGATTGTGAGGGATTACAATGGAGTCTTTCCGTCCCCCATCGGCCACCCCCGAAGCCCAAAATTCAGCAATGGCTGGCCCAGACAATAGGACAGTCCAGGGGTCTCACGGGGGGTTAGACGTTAGGTGAAAGAGACCACCAGAGGTGGAAGGCACAAGACTGTCCATACATTAGCATCATTGTCTTGGGGGATTCTCTGCAGCGTATTGTATAGGAAGAACAATGGTTGGTTCTGTGGTGTGCTGAATCCCTCCTTACATTTACCCAGAGCCATTGTTGGGGGATATGTATCAATCAGCCCCTTCATGCTGACAGTAAGTTCTGCCGCTTTGTCCTCTGGCGATTTTCTGCCAATACGACAGAGTTTTCTGTACATCGATCATCGATCTTTTCCCCTCTGTAATATGGATAATTATGCACACCAAAAATATGATGAATCGGCTTAAAAAATTGCCATGGTTGTGTTTTTTTTGTTTTTTTGTAGTTATATTTTTTATTTAGTTACAATGGTTCCAAAGCCCTGGTGCCCCTTGGTGTATGATGTGTGTCCCCTCACATCTCAGCAGTCTGTAGTGGGAACATTGATTAGGGTAACAGTATTGACCCCTACTAGACTCATGTAACATATTCCCAGTTTCATATTGTCTTCTGCAGCATCTCCCCATCCAACATTGTATCCTGTCCTCACTCTCTGACCACCAACAATGTATCCCGTCCTTACTCTCTGACCGCCAACAATGTATCCTGTCCTCACTCTCTGACCACTACAATGTATTCTGTCCTCACTCTATGACCACTACAATGTATCCTGTCCTCACTCTCTGACTGCCAACAATGTATCCCGTCCTTACTCTCTGACCGCCAACAACGTATCCCGTCTTTACTCTCTGACCGCCAACAACGTATCCCGTCTTTACTCTCTGACCGCCAACAATGTATCCTGCCACCGGGAGGCCGGAAACGGCTTTGATCGGGTCTCGAATCTAGTAACCCGGAAGGGATGTCATGACATCCCTTCCGGTTTACTCAAGACTTAAAGGTGCCAAATAAAAATAAAAAAAACTACAGCATTCAAAACAGCCAAACTTGGCGTTTTGAATGCTTTTAAGTGCAGAGGTGGAATTTGGGGTCTTATAGGCCCCCGATCCCTCCATAAAGAGTACCTGTCGCCACCTATTACTGTCACATGGGATGTTTACATGCTTTGTGACAGCAATAAAAGTGATCAAAAATGTTTTTTTTATTTAAAGAGCCCCATCCCTCCTTCCGCGCAGAAGCGAACGCATACGTAAGTCGCTCCTGCAAATGTAAACGGTGTTCAAACCACACATGTGAGGTATTACCGCGATCGTTCGAGCGAGAGAAATGATTCTAGACCTCCTCTGTAACTCTAAACTGGTAACCTGTGGACATTTTTAAAGCATCGCCTACGGAGATTTTTAAGTATCGTAGTTTGTCGCCATTTCACAAGTGAGCGCAATTTTAAAACGTGACATGTTAGGTCTCTATTTACTCGGCGTAACATCAGCTTTCTCATTATAAAAAAAAAAATTGGTCTAACTTTACTGTTTTTTTTTTTTTATTTTTATTCATGAAAGTGTCTTTCTTCCCCCCAAAAAAATTGAAAGACTTCTGAGCAAATACAGTATGACATAAAATATTGCAACAACTGCCATTTTATTCTCTAGGGCCTCTGCTAAAAAATATATATAGATAATGATAATATAAATGGTGTGCAACATTTATATTATCTTTTTATTTTTGACTCCATTCCTGGTCTTGGATAGCAGCTGTTCCATCATTCTAGACCAGCGCAAAGATTTATATTTGAACACGTGAAAAAAATAAAAAATTATTTATTTATATATATATATATATAATGTTTGGGGGTTCTAAGTAATTTTCTAACAAAAAATATGGATATGGATTGGATCTGGATGTCAGGAAAAGGTTAAGACCCGGTTCACACTGGGGCGGCACGACTTTGGGGGCGACTCGGCAAGGCGATCTCAAGACGACTTCAGAGGCGGCTTGCAAAATGACTTCTCTATTGAACTCAATGCAAGTCGCCCCGAGTCGCCCCCAAAGTCGTACAAGAACCTTTTTCTAAGTCGGAGCGACTTGAGTCGCTCCTATTAGAACGGTTCCATTGAAGAGAGCACTGAGTCGCCTGACGAGTCGCCCCTGTGTGAACCGGCTCTTAGGCATGAAGGGGGTAATAAGGATGTGTTCACAAGATCTACAAAGTAACAGTTTGTTGAATTTTCTTTGATAGGATTATTAACAAGATGCTGATTCACATATTATAATAAACTAGAAAATGCATTTCCTGCAGAAAATGCATGGGAATGCTGAATAGCTGAATTGCTAAGCCCACACCAAAGCCATTCACCATAATCACTACACTATCTTTAGGACATACAAGCCGTGTTCCTTCAGTACTTCTAAAGTCTCTCATTGATCATTAATTCCCACACCTAATGAGTGAGAGACAGTGTGAGAGAACCCTTCAAACAAGCCTTAATAAATCCACAACAGTACATGCCATCGAAACAGCGACTTCACCGTTAGAGACACACGGCCTTTGTGAACATATCGGTATAAAATTTATGTTGATAAATTAAAAAATGTGGGCATGTCAGCGATTTAAAAAAGAAGTTCGCTGTGCGTTTCGCTGGGAAACGTGAAGAATTTTATACAGGACAGTCAATGGAAGAAAGTGTAGAACTCTTGTCATTTGGAAGCTCAACCAGCCAAAAGTAAAAGGCCTATCACAAAACTGAGCACATTGCCTGAAACTAGACAAAAATACCTACGTTTTGTGTATATCACAAGTAAATCTTGTGGGCGTGAGAGCAATTTATAGAGAAGGAACTAAGATAATTTTTTTAAGGCCCTGTGCTCTAGCTGTGACATCACCCACTCTAATCAGACCAATAGACACTCTGTTTAACCCTTTCCATACAGGGTTTTTTATACCACTTCCATACCGGGCCTATTCTGGCACTTCTCTCCTACATGTACAAATCATCATTCTTTTGCTAGAAAATTACTCAGAACCCCCAAACATTATATATGTTTTTTTTTTAGCAGACACCCTAGGGAATAAAATGACGGTCGTTGCAACTTTTTATCTTGCACGGTATTTGCGCAATAATTTTTCAAACGCCTTTTTTTTGGGGAAAAAAAATGGTTTCATGAATTAAAAAATAACAAAACAGTAAAGTTAGCCCAATTTTTTTGTAAAATATGAAAGATGATGTTACGCCGAGTAAATAGATACCTAACATGTCACGCTTTAAAATTGCGCACACTGATGGAATGGCGCCAAACTTCGGTACTTAAAAATCTCCATAGGCGACGCTTTGAAAATTTTTACAGGTTACCAGGTTAGAGTTAGAGGAGGTCTAGTGCTAGAATTGTTGCACGCGCTCTAACGCACGCAGCGATACCTCACATATGTGGTTTGAGCGGCGTTTACATATGTGGGCGGGACTTACGTGTGCGTTCACTTCTGAGCGCGAGCTACCGGGGACAGGGGCATTTTAAAAAAATATATAGTTTTTTTTTTACTTCATTTTTTTTTATTGATCACTTTTATTCCTATTACAAGGAATGTAAACATCCCTTGTAATTGGAATGGTGTGTGACAGGTCCTCTTTATGGAGAGAGGCGGGGTCAATAAGACCTCCCCCTCCCCCCACATCTCTCCTCCAGGCTGGAAAACATGAGATTGTGAAAAATAAATCACCGATCTCATGCTTTCAGCCGCAATTGTGGCTTTGTTTACCTTTGGGAACCCGGGCGTGACGTCATCGCCTCGCGCCCGGGCCTCCAGCGGTCATAGAGATGACTAGTGACCATCTGGTCACCAGTCATCTCTATGCTCGTCACGTGACCCACCACCGGCGCCGGACGATTCTCTCCGGGTCCCCGATGGCACGGGAGAGCCCGGAGAAGCACCGGATGGCGGTGGGAAGGGGGGGGGGTGTCCCCTCCCGCCGCCTATAAGAACGATCAAGCGGCGGAAGCGCCGCTTTGATCGTTCTTATGATGCGCAGAATCGCCGGGTGAAGACAAGGATATCTGAATGATGCCTCTAGCTGCACCCATCATTCAGATATCCCCCCCCACAAAGCCCAGGACGTCATATGACGTCCACCCGGAGGGAGAGAGGGTTCCTGCCAGCGTCATTTTACAATGGCCCAGTATGGAAGTGGTTAATTGATAACATTTCCTGAAATGATCACTAAACTTAAACAGCTTTTTTCACAAAAACTGTAAAAGATATCAAACTGAAAAGATATTTTCGGATAGCTGAATATTTTGTGAACATTTTAAAGTTTGTTTGGCGTTTGTAGGTAAAAGTACGAAGGAGCTGAAACTTTTGGGAGCGGAAGGGGATTTGAAGGATTTGAAGCATGCTCTCATTGACTTCAATGTTAAAAAAAAAAAAGTGTTAAAAAGCTTAATATTTTAAAAAGTATAAATAGTCCAAAAAAATATTGAATTAGTCCCATCATTAGCTGAAAGAGCTGAACATTTTAAAAGTTGAATGGTTTTAATAGCTGAAAGTATGCAGAAGTTACACAGAGCCAAACAACGTACGGAATAAAATTAAAATGAAAGATAAATAAAAAAACGAACAATAGTGGGACTGCTGAAGAATTTCCACTAAATAGGAAAGTGCTGTGGATTCCTGTACAGGTTTTTTTTTTAGTGATAGTCAATTAGCTGGAGCTAACGATGATTTTTTTCATTCTTAGAGCAGCGTGGTCATATTTTTCCTGCTCCATCAAACTCAAACCTCCCAGCTTGGAGGGGGGGATTGGAGGGGGGGGGGGGGGAGACCCGTAAACAATAATGAGGCCTAATCTAATTACGTGGTTTATTTGTGCTGATTTGTCTTCCAATCAATCTTGCTCAAGCAGAATAATAGGCAGTTAATGTGCACTGAGCTGAACTCGGCTTGTTGCTGAGCCGCGGGGTTAATGGGGGGGCGTTGGCTGCGATGGGGGGCAGTCGGCTGCTATTGGTGTGTGGAGGGGGGGGGGGGGAGGGACACGGGGCTAATTGAGCAAGGTGCCGAGAGATGGTGACACAGGCCTTTCAGGCGGTGGAAAACCTGCGACCGACCTCCCAGCGGAGCTGGTAGCAGCCAGTGAAGTATACTAATTATCTTGGCACCGGCGTAAAAATAAAATAAGGCCAAAAGAGCAAGCGCTGGCACAGGGAGGGAAATAATTCACACTGAAGTTTAGGCTTCGTTGGCTGTAAATAAACACTTTGCCATCTTGAATGGAGGTATTATTACTCTTATAAATGGCTGAAAATAGATTGTGTCAGTGACGGGACCGCTACCGCACAGGAACGCGTGCTACGAATGTGCTAGATCAGATTTTTAATATTTTTTTTTTTTGGCCTTGTTGGGTGCAGGCAGAGGCGGGGGCGACCAATTTTGTTTTTTGTTGGTGCATTGAACCCTGTACTAGGGCTGGAGCGTGAGAGGAAGAAGCAGCACAAGGAGCCAATCAGTTCATGTGCTGATTGGAGGAGAGAGGGGTGATGAACACGTCACTGTGCTGCTGCTTTTCCTTTCACTGTCCAGTCGCAGGGTTGGGTCCGGGTCAACCTAGGCTCAGAGGAAGTGGGCTGAATAATGCTGAACGTCAGATTGAGGATATCTAGTGGCAGGATGAAAAGTACTGCAGGGGAAATCTCTGGATTGAAGGTGAATATTGCAGCTGGTTTTATTTTATCTTTTAACGAGCTCTTCATTTTTATCTTATTATTTTTGGCTTTTATGGGGCTGGACCAGTCATAGGGCACAGGTACTGCGTCTACAAATTACAGAAGGTCACAAAGTGATGTGGTCAGGGTAATGGTTGTTTCTTGGCTTTTGACCCGAAGGCCAATTTTTGATGCCAAATGAATTTATAAGTTGCTTTAGTCCCGGTTCACACTGCAGCACCTAAAGTCACATGACAAGTCAAAACACAATAACTTCAATGGGTGTTGTTTTAATCAATGCAACCCAAGTTGCAAAAAAAAAAAATTGGTGTACTTACTTTTCTGCGACTTGAGCGCCATAAACTCAGAGCCGCTAAGATGGTGGTACAGCCAGCCCTCCTGTACTGGGCCTGGGTGCCATCAGTTCAAAAGGGGGGCCCAGGCACTTGCTGAGCAGGAGGACCGGCTGTACTGTCTTATTGCAGATACCGTCCTTCTGCCTCCCCCCTGCAGCACTGCCAGCTTCTTCTTCTCCTCCTCCTCCTCTTTCTCTCACCAGCTGCACTGCAGAGGGATTGATCCTAGCACATGCACCCCTTCCATCTGCTGTCCCGCCCCCTCCCCCCCTGTGAGCCCATTTTCCCCCCACAGTAACTTCCGGCTTCTCTCCTTTCCTGTCGGAAGTTGCTGTGGGCACACAGGGGGGATGTTTCAGGATAGAGAGTGGGGGAGGGGGCCGCTAAATATATTGTTTTCTGGCCTCTTCCTTTTCTAAATGAACACAGTGGGCGATCGGTACCAATCACTCCTGTGACCATTTGTCACTGAAGCATAGTAAACTGTGTTTACTGTGTTTCAGTTTGTGAATGAACAGGAAGCCTCGGAGCGTTTTCTATTCATTCATCTGTGCTGCTGAGGCTGCAAAAGAAAGGGACTGATGAATATATGTCCTCAGTCACTTTCAGCTGGGGGGGGCTCTCTGATTTCTAACATCTAACATCCCCCGGTGCACATTTGCAGTTGTGCCGTAAGGCTTCAGATTCTGAGTGAGCCATGCGGCACATGTGGGTTCCCCTGAGCATCTGCACATGTGTAGGATTTCAAATTCCCCCCCTGCATGTGCAAAGACAGCTAGTAACATACCTTTGCGCTTGTGAGGTAAATCACTGGCACGTGAAGATGTGTGGAAGGACTTTACCAGGACCCCAGGGCATGGTAGAGCTCTTATGCACATCTGCGCACGTGCCGTAGTGGTGGCGCCTGGGGGGGGGGGGGGGAGAGGGGGCTGGGCAGAGCTACTACAGAGAGAACTGATGGTGCTCACACACTAAAAATTACCACATTTTGAATAAATCCAAGAAAAATTCGAAGGTTTTTCTAAGGTACACAAAGGTGGGCACCAACGCTGTATCCTGGCCTAGGCCAACAAGGCCCAGGCCTAGGGCAGCACTTTGCAGGGGGGCAGCACAGAAAGAGTCCCTGCCGGCTTGTGCTACACTGTTAGTGTAACGCAAGCTGCTTCTTTTTGACTGTCCTATCAGCCTGGACCACAAACCTTCCTCACTGTGCTCTATATGTTTTCTGCGGCACCATTGGCATGGTTATATCTTCTTAGTCCATCCATAAAATTATCAAAAATTTGTGCTTAAAGTAGAACTATAGGCAACACTTTTTTTTTTTTTTTTGAAGAGAGTAAGGGAGGGTTAGAGCCCCTGTCAGTTTATTTGTTACCATCCCTGTCCCATTGCAGAGATTTCCCTTCACTTCCTGCCCCCATAGCCAAACAGGAAGTGAGAGGAAATCTATGCAAATGAAAGGGAATCCATCCCCCCCCAGGCCCTAAGAACTAGTGTCCCCACTCGGAAATTTCAGGGTGGGTCTTAAACAGAAAGGGGTGTGGCCTTGACAGGAAGGGGTGGGTCATATTTAAATTAGGGGGTGCACGAGTTTAGTCAGGCCTAGGGCAGCACAAAACCTAAATACACCACTGGTTGGCACACACGTGCTACAAAATCACCTGCACTCAACTACTTGCTAGAGATGGGCAACACAAATTGTCCAGCCTAAAGGTCGTCATTGGATCAATAGAGATTTTTTTTTTACGATGAGAGATCACTTGAGTTCGATACAAAGATTTGATTTTCTTTTTTTTTTTGCTGTGAAATATCTCACCGAATGGTGCATTGGACGCAATCCTAAACTCTGCGTGGGCACCACGGCAGACCAATCAGGCTGAGGCCCTATTGTGATATAAAAAGATTTATTGACACGGTAAACCTGCGGGCAGGAGGCATGAGGTTTGTCTCTATGGCAACTTCAAACTTGCAGAACGGAATTACAGGCCACATCGCCTTTCACGAAGGTCCTCTAGTCTCCCCCTGACAGAAATTACTAGTTCTGCCTCACGTCCACTAACCATATATTTAAAGCACTTCGAATCAGATATCCGAGAGCCGAGGAACGATCTCTCCGAAGCCATTTTACCACCACCATTGCTTGTGAATCTGCTGTAATGTGTAGATAACCTGTTCGCTAAAGGCCCCCGTACACACGGTCTGACTTTTTGCCAACAAACTTCAAAATGAGCAAGTTTTCCAAAAAATCCGACCGTGTGTACGCTCCATCGGACAAACTTTTTCGGTTTTCATCGGACAAAAGTTCGCTCTGCAAACTGACAAAGTTTTCGGCAACAAAAGTCCTACGGTGCAAAGTCCTATCGTGTGTACAGAAATCCATCGGACTTTTGTCCGAAGTACAAACACGCATGCCCAGAACCAATGTTAAAATCAACCAACAATAGTAGAAGTTGACCAAAGGGTGGCGGTAAAGAGCAGAAAAACCACGTGATGTTGGGAAAGTTTGCAGAAAAGTCAGAGCGTGTGTATGCTATGGGTGTGCCTGGCCAACTCCCTTCGGACAAAAATCCACGGAAAAGTTTGTTTGAAGTCCGACCGTGTGTACGAGGCTTAAGACTGGTCTGGTCCAAAAACCAACGGCTCGTGCAATTGCTTCCTTTTGGCCCATTTGGTTCAAGTTAGACATTTCTTGGGCCAACTGGGTGATGGGTGGTCCATGCTGGGCTTCCCAAGGGGGGTGGGGGGGGGTAAGCATTTACAACCATAAACTCACTTTTTATGGGCCTGACCTTTCGTTTTCTCATCAAGAAGAGGGCACAGGACTATCACCAGGTGTGCATGTTAAACATACACCTAGTTGGATCACCAGGCGTGCACGTTAAACATACACCTAGTTCAGTGGTTCTCAACTCCTGTCCTCAGGACCCACTAACAGGCCAGGTTTGCAAGATAACTGAAATACATCACAGGTGATATAATTTGCTGCTCAGTGATTGCAGTATTCTAGTCTGCATCTCCCCAAGGTAATACTTAAAATCTGGCCTGTTAGTGGGTCCCGAGGACTGGAGTTGAGAACCACTGACCTAGTTGGATCACCAGGCGTGTACATTAAACATACACCCTAGTTGGATCACCAGGCATGCACGTTAAACATACACCTAGTTGGATCACCAGGCGTGCACGTTAAACATACACCTAGTTGGATCACCAGGAGTGCACGTTAAACATACACCTAGTTGGATCACCAGGCGTGCACGTTAAACATACACCTAGTTGGATCACCAGGCGTGCACGTTAAACATACACCTAGTTGGATCACCAGGCGTGCACGTTAAACATACACCTAGTTGGATCACCAGGCGTGCACGTTAAACATACACCTAGTTGGATCACCAGGCGTGCACGTTAAACATACACCTAGTTGGATCACCAGGCGTGCACGTTAAACATACACCTAGTTGGATCACCAGGCGTGCACGTTAAACATACACCTAGTTGGATCACCAGGCGTGCACGTTAAACATACACCTAGTTGGATCACCAGGCGTGCACGTTAAACATACACCTAGTTGGATCACCAGGCGTGCACGTTAAACATACACCTAGTTGCAGAGTAATTTGCCTCAAGAGGAAACAGGTTCAACATCAAGCCAGCATTTCCCTGTAAGACTTCTGCAGTTGTCAGTGTGAAATTCCACCCTTCAGTTCCGACCCCACTGTGTGGAATGGTGTGAGCTAATTTTTTTTATTGGCTGTCTGTGTCCCCCCATCAGGGATAATCCCCCCCCACTTTCTGTTGTGTCACCAGGACAGGAAGCAAAGAGAACCTCCCTAGGGGGGGTGTCAGGTTTTTGTTACCATTTGTGTCACCAGGGTAGGAAGTGGTGGGACATCTCTGAGAGGACATGGTAAAGTTTCTACTTTATTGTAGAAGAAAAAAAATAAATGAATCACAGAGACACACTATCTATGGTCTTCCACCACCCTAATTTATGAACTATCTTTCTCAATGTCAGCAGCTTCACAGCCGCCTTCCATGGCAAACTGTGCTATTCATCATCTCCCGCTGTCCCATGACATGCTGCTGAAATATGCGAGGTCTCCTTAGAAGAGCAATGGCCTTGTCTTTCATCCCTTAATCATCTTACGAGCTGGAAAACCATTTTTGATAATACACTCCGTGTCTCATTTCTCACTCCTGTCTGGATTTCTCCCTTACACTTCTAAACAGCTACTACCCCCTCCCCCTCCCTCCCTTTCTCAAGGCACTTCAATCTGCATTTATCCTAAATCCGTGTTATTGTCTCACTCGCATGAATCAGAAATTCACAGCTCTTGTATGCATCAAGTTCAACCTTTCCTAAAATTTTAGAAGCCACCAAACATCTGAGATTAGTCAGGAATTCTACAAATTTTCATGGAGCGCAATGGTTGTGTGCATTCATGGCTGAACTGAAACATTTCAGTTACCGTATATACTCGAGTCTAAGCCGAGATTTTCAGCACATTTTTTGTGCTGAAAATGCCCCCCTCGGCTTATACTCGAGTCACCTTTTTTGCGCCTGATCTCCCGGACTTTGGGGACCCGGTACCGGCCTCACGCTTCCTCTACAAGTGTGCAAAGTTTGTTGTCCGGGGAGCAACGATTTTTTAAATCCGGGCACCCCTTCCATAGACTCCCATGTTAAATGGTCATTTCTCCAGTGATTTTGGGGACCCGGTACCGGACGGTCGTAGGTTCCCTGGACCCGAAACTTGACCCACTCTTCCTCTACAAGTGTGCAAAGTTTGTTGTCTGGGGGACCTATGGCCAGGGAGCACCGATTTTTCAAAGCCGGGCACCCCTTCCATAGACTCCCATGTTAAACATCAGTCTAGTCATGAACACAGTGAGGCATGGGCATGGACACAGTGAGGCACAGTGGGGCATGCACATGGACACCCTAGGCTTATACTCGAGTCAATATGTTTTCCCAGTTTTTTGTGGTAAAATTAGGTGCCTCGGCTTATACTCGAATATATACGGTAATCGCGTAGATTGCAACTTATGTACAGTTAATTATTTCAGCATTGAAAAAAAAATAAAAAGCATTCAGGTCAAAGCCCCAAGCTACGAACATTGGGGTTGGTTTACTAAAATCGGTGCACTCAGAATCTGGTGCAGCTATGCCTAAGTAGCCAATCAAAATGTTTGTGTGAATTTCTAACTTCCTGTTCCTCTCCTCTGTAAGCTTGCCCCCATCACCCGAGCCGTTCTGGCTGGGAGTTAGTATGCGTGCTCGCCCCCCTCCCTTGGGACTACATCCCTGCGGGGAGACACTGTGTACGTTCACAGGCACGGGAGGAAGGGGATCCACGGGCGTGTCTAAGACGCTGTAGCTCCGCCTCCCGTGCCTTGTTATCTTATTGAATGACCATCTCAGCCCCGCCCCCTTATTTGCTGGTTCTCGTTTCTGTCACACGGCGAAAATGCGGCACTGCGCATGCGCGATGCCGCTAAGCCTCAAGGGAACTGTAGTTGCTTTGAAGCCGTGACGTAGTTGAAGTGAACGCGCTCGAAAACACGGAGGTTTAGGAGAGAATACAGAGAGGAAAGGAGGAAGTGCTGAAAAAGCACACTTACCTAACAGGTAATTAAATCATTAAGTCTCAAATAACATCTATATTCACGATCTATATAGAATATAGATTGCATATTGCCCAAATTGTTTTTACCTTTACAACCCCTTTAAGGAGGGACATTCTTCCTATTGGCCACCAGTATAAGGGGCATTGTTCCTATTGACCCCTGATTAATTGGTTTTAGTAAGGGTTCCTCAAGACCTGAAAATTTTTTTTGGGATTCCTCTAGGGTTTAAAGGTTGAGAAAGCCTGCTCCAGTTTAAGTAAATCTCCCCACCCCCACTGGGTCCATTGCATTAATTTGCATTGAAATGCATAGTTTTTGGTAACCTAGATTAATAAACCACCATCGCAACCTTTAGCTTCTCAGTAACTAAAAGAAATGTACCCTAGGATGCTGGAATGTTAAGTGTCTCGTTTCCAACCTTCATGTAGCAGTCCTGGCTGACACCACACAGCCCGGCCCTGAAGCTCATCTTCAAACGCAGTCCATCACCGGCATCCACTTCATTCCCATCTCAACTTCAACTGATCAAAAAGTACATCACCTTCTCTCTCCATTGATACTCCAGTCTAGTTTACACCTCACGTCATCTAACAGAATACTTAGCCACGCTTACTATGCACACAGCTGTTGTCTCTGATGTTCTCAGTTATCCAAGTCGTATATCTAGTAATATACCAAAGCAAAAAGTACTATAGTCTAGGTGGGACTTTTGAGGCACAAATCCATTACATCAATAACATTTCAGTAATTTTATTACAATATATTTAAAAGATTTCCATAAAAAAAAAACATGAGTCATTATATCTCTCAACCATCTCATATAAGTCACTATATATTTATTATATTCATTCATCCCCCACTGGATGACTCCAACCATATTCAGTGATATAATATGTTATGTAGCTCGACTCGTTTCCTGGAACTCAGTCCACTTCCTCAGGAGCAGGTGGTGGAGATATCATTAGTAACTCTACAACATATTAAAAGTACAGTAAAACCTTGGTTTGAGAGCGTTTGCAAGACAAGCAACATTTTTTAATAAATCTTGACTTGATATACAAGCCATGTCTTGATATACAAGTAGCGTCATGTCACAACTGAGTATAAAAGAGAAGAGAGGCACCTCTAAGTGTAGCAATAGGGTTACATTTAATGAAGGAGCAACATTTTGCTACACTTAGAGGTGCTTCTCTTCTATACTCGGTAGCTCCTGCTGGATTTTGCTTCTAATCCCCTTGTGGAGGCTTCCATTTGTGGATGGACATTTTATGGTTACGCAAACTGGTCACATTGCTATAGTCTTTTTATATGGACTATAAACTGAAGGACCTATGAATAAATGGTTGTGGAACAAATCATTTGAGTTTCCATCATTTCTTATGGGGAAATCTGCTTTGATATACAAGTGCTTTGGATTACAAGCATGGTTCTGGAACTAATTATTATGCTCGCAATTCAAGGTTTTACTGTATAAACCATTAATATACACATATTTACAATAATACCTATATTTTGTGCTGATCACAATTACCTTAAAAGGTCCAGTTGGGAATAACCTATAGGTTCCCGGAAGAAAAGAGCATAAAGAGGCCAAGCAAACAAGCAGGGCCCCAGGAGATGTTCTTCCACACACACTGCCTTCTTTGATGGCTAGCCCCCCAAACAAGGAAGGAAAGGGGTTCTGGAAAGAATAATGATTTAAATATCTAGTAATATGTTGGTCACTTTCAACTGGACTTCATCTGTAATGTTGAGGAGATTTTGTAGCTCGTCCAAGCCACTTCTTTAGTTCTAATGCAATGCGAATCAGAAAAATACCTCAGAATTTTTATCCACACAGGTAGTACAGGCGCACTACTATGGCGATTTGATTAAGGTGTCTGTCCTGCCGGTCATTCTATAATGTTTTGTAGCCTTTCCAAACCACTTCTTTATTTTTAATAAGTTCAGTTCGAAGTCACTAAATACCACTAGCTGTACAGGTTACTTTCAGATTGTTTTGGGATTAGGTAGATGGAACTCAAGTTCCTTGTAGAGTTATTCACTTCAAATGTGTCCTCGGTTTTATTTAAGTTTCGCGAGCCATAGCAGCCCGTGAGATGATTAAGGGATGAAAGACAAGGCTCCATCAGCGAAGGTGGTCGTACCAGTAGATGCTTCAGGACTAGGGATGAGCTCCGGCGTGTTCGCATACTCCACGTGCCAAGCCCGCCAGGAAGTCGGCACGGCGCTGCGCTAATCACAGGGAGGGAGACATGTCCCGATGCGCGGCTGCAGAGATCGGGACCAAAACTAGATCGCCTCAGGGGTTATACCTGAGGTGGGATCTGGACTTGCACTTACATTAATAATGCCTCTCCCCGGAGTCTCCCCTCTCTTTCTTTCTTTCTTTCTTTCTTTTCCTCCTCTGGTGTCTTTTTTCACATACCTGGATTATTATTTTTATATTTGTACTTAATGTTTTTAGAATTTCATGGTGTGTTTTAATTATATGTATGTATGCATGCATGGCTGCGTGCATACATGTACATATTATCACTATAGGGTGTGTGAAAAATAGTGGCATACACATGGATCACCCAATATCCATTGCAGCCGATTCCCCTTTTGGATAATTGTCTGCAGTCAATTTAGACAATTAATGGGTGGAGCCAGTGATCCTCAGAGCTACTATTTATTTCACAAGTTTCATGTCTGTAATGTGGTTATGACTAAGGCCTTAAAGGCTGAAACGCGTCAACCTTTCCTATTTGCGTGTGTCTACTGTGGCTTGTCAATAAATACGTCAATTTTTTAAGAGCAACGACCGGAGTGCGGATCATCTTTTCTTCAGAGATCAGGACATGTCTCCCTCCTTGTGATTAGCACAGCGTCGTGCCGACTTCCTGGCGGGCTCGGCACGTGGAGTATGCGAACACGCCGGAGCTCATCCCTATTCAGGACTGGACATATTCTCCCACAAGTTTTCTATAAGCATCCAAAACTCTGCCTTCTATCACTTACAGCATCCATCCTCAACCAGGTTTCCGTGGAACCCAAAAGGTTCCTATAGGAGGTTGCTATGGGTTCCAAGAGTTGTGGCTGAAATACTTCCAATTTAATGGTGCCTTCAGAGTTCTGAAGCCAAAGACATATAACAGGGCCAGTGACCTTCTGACCACTACTTTCTTCTGGTCACTGATGTAAGGGCCATTTTCCCAACTGGTTTTAGCAGAAGTTCTCCGAGACTTTCAAGGGTTCCTCTGAAGTAAGGTTGAGATAAGCTGCTCTACATGGAAGATGTTCCACTCTTAGGGAAATCATTAACCTGCATACAAAATAGAGCGAAATCCTGTATTGTATGAGGTTAGTGTTTGTTCTAGATATACGAGAGGTCTTCAAAAAGTTTCCACCCTTTTATTTAAAGTGGATGTAAACCTGATTTTTTTTTTTCTGTCACAATGTAGAGTATAAGATTTCCTATCATTTGTGGCAAGTCTTGCCACAAACAGTTAATCCAGCTCTGAGCAATCCTCTTTTATTGTCCAGTGAGATAAAACGGACAAACAGAGAAAAACCTTTGTCCGTTCCGCCCCCTTGCTTTGAGTGACAGGTTATTTACAAATCTCGTGCACTAGCATTATTATTTAATTCCCACCCCCTCTCCTTTTCTGAAGTCATGTGGTTACTTTTCTGGATTTTGACTGGATGTTAGTGATCATAGCAGAAGGAATACACAGGAGAAAATGCATGTTGACAAGGGGAGTGTAGAGGTGGGCGGGGAGTCTACTGACATCACGACTCCACCTACCGAGCTTCAAACAACAGATCCACCCACAGAATCTGCAGTTTTTCAGGTCTCATAACAGACGGAGGGGAGACATTTGACAGATAAGGATACATGCAGGAGGCATCTATATCCTTATAGATCAGCACTATGGCAGGAGATTAGAAAGGATGAGAGTGGGTTTACATCCACTAAAAAAGTGCGGAAAGGTTTTGAAGAACGCTCGTACAACTGCACAGTGATGACCACAATGGACATAAATCTTTATAGCTTACATAGTTGGCAAGTTTCTTTCACAACAACCATTTGTTTTGCTTTATAGCATCTAACCAAATTAAACCTGGACTGGATAAAGGAGGGAGGAATTAATGTTGTGCTAACTTTACATTTGTTGTTCAGAAATATTTTATTGCCTGAGCAGAGGAGGGTCCAAGTGACATGTCCCATAGCAAACTGCTGACCCCTGAGCTCCGACATTTGCACCTCTGATTTATATTACAGTATAACAAGGGATGCTATTTATAAAGCAACAAATGCTCAATTGACCAATTGGTAAATAGTAGAAAGTAAACGAATAATCGATAAGATGAACATTCTGCTACTTCAGCTCTTTATTTGACAAGATAGTGTTGGCTTTCAGTATTTTCGGAGATTTGGATGTTTGCTATCTAACTATAAACTTATTTTGTTCTTTACTAGATTGTGAGACGTACTGCAAGGCGTCAAAAGGAAAGCTGAAGATCAACATGAAAAAGTACTGCAAGAAAGATTACGGTGAGTTGCCAGGACCTCTACCATGGCCAAGGGTCTCCAAGACCAGATTCATATACAAGTAAAAGAGAGATTTTAATGGCGAGCGCACTGGACTGACTTAATCAGACATTAGTCAATGGATAGGTGATGACGGGGGGGGGGGGGGTGTGGGGTAGGTGGGTTGGAAGGATTTCCTTACAATGAGTATTGCCCAACTTAAAAAGAAGGCAGCAGTAAGCCCTTTTAGGGAGCTTGGGTTGCCACCCCTGGGTACAACCCTGAGGTCGTTTCCGCCTTTACTTGTAAAAGTAGGTAGAAAGGAGCGCCCCATATCCAGAAAATGCAAGTTGGAAGGTGAGTTTGTGCATCCCCCGAGGAGTTTTACATTAAACACAGCCGATATCGCTCTTTCTGATCTTGGTATTACAGGCACACCTATTTGGGATCCTTCCCCATTTAATATTAGTATGCAGCAACAGCCCTGAGGAGAAAGGGGAGTCTTGTGCCCCCGAAATACTTTGGCTTGATTACTTGTTGCTACTCTCAATAAACGATTGCAAACTCACCTTTCAACTTTCATTCACTGGATATCAGGCGCTTCTTTTTACCTACTTTTACACGTACATGGGGAAACAACCTCAAGGCAGTACCCAGAGGTAGCAACCCAAGCCCCCAAAAAGAGCTCACCACCACCTTATTTTTAAGTTGGACAGAAATCATTGGATATTGGGTGCTCCTTTCTTCCTACCTTTACAAGTACATGTGGAAACGACCTCAAGGCTGTGCCCAGAGTAGCAACCCAAGCCCTCAGAAAGGGCTCACCGCTACCTTCTTTTTAAGTTGGGCAGAAATCATTGGATCTCGGACGCTCCTTTCTACCTCCTTTTATGAGTAGTGCTGAGATTATGTCATCTGTCTGCTGCAGGCGGGAGGACGCATTTTCTCAGTCTCTTCTCCTCCAGTGATCAGACTGCAACATTGTAGCACATCACAAGGTTAGGGGCCTTTCATACAGGCTGTCAATTTTTCAGGTGGACCTGATTAGAAAGGTCCCTGCATTCCTATCGAGATGTTGGGTGTGAATGGACTTTACACCGGCCTAACTCTGGGTCCGGTAAGGCCAAAACAAAATGGAAGAGGACTGCATCCTCTTCCATTTGGGTGGACCAGATCAGAGACAGCCGTGTGTAAACAGCGCAGTCGGTTACTCCTGGACACCCAAAGAGAAAAGCAGGGTCAAGCTCACAGATCTCCCCTGCTGATCGGGACGGAAGCCACCTATGTGAACGGCCCCTAAGATGGGTATAGCAAAGTGAGGAACTGCACAGGCACCAGGATTTACTGATTACGTCACCTCAGCCCAGGAAGTAAATGGAGACCCTTGGATGGTGCCTAAACACCACCCAAGGGAGGGATGTTCTGGAGGGAAAAGCTGACAAAGTCAATACCTGAAAGTCCTACACTTAACATGAAAACCATATCTGATGACAGGTCCTCTTTAACACAACGAAGTGATGGAAATGCCAGACGGTGTCTGTAGGGGAATGGGAACCGCACACAATTGTGAATTTCGGCAGCGGCTCTTTCACATAATGTCACTTTTTCTCTTTTTGTTTGGTTCAGCGGGTCGCTATACTCAAAACAAAAAAAGAAAAGTAAAACCTTTCCCGATGAATAATTAGTATTGGTTTATAGAACGGCACACTGAGGTTTTAAAACTAGTTTTCAAAAAACAAGACCGCGGCGGAATTTGCATGCTAATTGGTGTTAAAGGGGGTTATTCTGATGGCCAATGTAGAAGAAAGGGGTATTATGGGCGAAAACAAAACCTTGGCCACATTCAATGAGTGCCCTACTTAGCATGTCTCTAGAATTCTCCGAACGCGGTTTGGCTTTGCTGTGGTGACATCTTTTTTTTTCCTTAAATGATTTTGGATGTGATAAGTCGAGCTATGAGATTCATCCGACAGTTTTTTTTTTGCGTGCGGCCGGATGAGCGTGAATCGGCTCGTTTGCCCTCTGCACGGTGAATTGTAATCCGCCGCTGCCCCCCCCTCTCCACCGGGGGGCATGGTGTTTTTGGAAAGCGCAGTGGGCACCGGAGACGAGTGTTTGGTTTCTCCCGCTGGGTCCCTTGCCCTTTGCCTCCCTCCTCGGGCGCAGATGAGAAGACCCAGCTTCTCTGTACCAGGCCTTGGCCCGCCGCCACCACGTCCTGACAAGAAAAACCGCCTGCGTCCTACGCGGCGGCAGAAAGGGGGGAAATAAACCCCTGACATATCGCATTCTGCCGCCCGGCGGGGGTGCTTGACAATCATCAAATGGGCATCTAAGGGACGCCTGCTGCTCCTTTTAATACGTCCGCTCACTTACAAACTGCAGCTATTTCACCTCAGCGTGAGGGCTGCGTTCCTGCTTAATCCGCCGGTGTCTGATCTCTGTGGCTTGGAAGGGCACGGCTTTGTATGGAGGGGAAACGGGAGCTGCCAACTTTCCCAGCGAGCCGGGGGAGGGGGGTGGGGGGATTTGCCGCAATAGATACAAGCAGTGTCTCAAAGTGGCAGAAGAGATGCGAGATAGGGACAGCATAGGGACCATAAAGGGGACAATACAGTGGTCATGGAGGGGGGGGGGAGCACAGGGACCACGGACAGGACAGTATAAGGGCCATGAGGGGGGGGGGGACAGAACAGAAGAGAGACAGCATAGAATTGGAGGGAGGTGACGACAGCCCAGAGACGGCATAGAATCGGCGGAGGCGACAGCCCAGAGACGGCATAGAATCGGCGGAGGCGACAGCCCAGAGACGGCATAGAATCGGCGGAGGCGACAGCCCAGAGACGGCATAGAATCGGCGGAGGCGACAGCCCAGAGACGGCATAGAATCGGCGGAGGCGACAGCCCAGAGACGGCATAGAATCGGAGGAGGCGACAGCCCAGAGACGGCATAGAATCGGAGGAGGCGACAGCCCAGAGATGGCATAGAATCGGGGGAGGCGACAGCCCAGAGACGGCATGGAATCGGCGGAGGCGACAGCCCAGAGACGGCATGGAATCGGCGGAGGCGACAGCCCAGAGACGGCATGGATTCAAAGGAAGCGACAGCCCAGAGACGGCATGGAATTGACGGAGGCGACAGCTCAGAGACGGCATGGAATCGACGGAGGCGACAGCCCAGAGACGGCATGGAATCGACGGAGGCGACAGCTCAGAGACAGCATGGAATCGGCGGAGGCGACAGCCCAGAGACGCCATGGAATTGGCGGAGGCGACAGCCCGGAGACGGCATGGAATCGGCGGAGGCGACAGCCCAGAGACAGCATGGAATCGGCGGAGGCGACAGCCCAGAGACGGCATGGAATCGGCGGAGGCGACAGCCCAGAGACGGCATGGAATCGGCGGAGGCGACAGCCCAGAGATGGCATGGAATCGGCGGAGGCAACAGCCCAGAGATGGCATGGAATCGGTGGAGGCGACAGCCCAGAGACGGCATGGAATCGGCGGAGGCGACAGCATAGAATCCTTGGAGGAGATAGCTCAGAGACGGCACAGAATTTGTGCAGGCGACAGCACAGGAATTGCAGAGGGGATAGCCGTCAAGATGATGGGTGGTAGGGATTTGTAGTTTACAAAAGATAGTTTGGAAGGAAGATAAAATTCTTTCCATTTATTTATTACAAGTATTTATATAGTGCCAACAAATTACACAGGGCTTCACATATCGAATGCAGCCATCGCCTTTATGGACTGCGGGGGGGGTGTAATTCAGATTTTTTTTTTTTTATTCTGCACTGACTGTCTTTGAAATTGCCCCAGCCCCTGTTCAATACCAATCAAGGGACAAAACCGGGGACAGACTTGGTCCGGGGACAGTGTCCTCAATTCGGGGACTGTCCCCGGTAACCGGGGATGTCTGGTCACCCTACCTTGGAGGCTTGTGTCCATCCCAGGAGGCTGCCATCTGGCTGGTCTCCCCTGAACTGGTGCCACTTACAGGTCCTGTGTGTAGCTTCAGGGGGGTGCTGAGCTCAGGAACCAACAATGCTTCAGGGAATCGGCGGCTGTGCTGATTTCCAGCAGCCATGACAGGTCCTCTTTGTGGTCATGTGCAGTGAAGGGGTTTCTCTGGCAGTTTGCGGAGTGCTGAGCACAGGCTGTGTGGCAGGGCAGGTATACGGAGGGCCCCCCGCCTCCTCCTCCCATCCCCACCGGTGACACATCCAGAGCCTGTGCTCATGTTTTCACAGCTGGAAGGTGAAATAAGACATTCTGGAAGACTTTAGGATTGAGAATGTTGATTTTTCCAAAGGTGTCTCTCTCCCCCCCCCCCCACACCGGGAAGTGGGAAGGTTGTCGTATGGCAGAGCGCTGGCTGCAGGCAACTCGCTCACATGCCCCCCTTTAACTAAAACCTGATGCAGCTGTGGGACGGGCGTCTGGGGTTTGCAGCTGCGATTTTCCTGGGTAATATTTGTAGATTAGACCCTATAGGTGTCCACCCAATGCGACAGTCTTCTTGTACCTTTCCCATGCGATATCCTTACTGCAGGGGGGGGCATAAAAATCCAATCAATAAAATCGCACATAAGCGTTAACTTTTCTAAAGTCATCTTCTAGACTTTTTAAGATTCGGTCCACACCAGCGTGACTCCTGATGCGACACAGAAAGTCGCAGGACAAGTAAAAAAAACATTTATTTTGATGGGTGCCGTGTCCTAATCTGCAGCTTTCATTACCACTTGCTGTCCAGCAAACATATTGTCAAAAGTATTGGGACACCTGCCTTTACACACACATAGACTATAATGGCCTCCCAGTCTTAGTCTGTAGGGTTCAATATTGAGTTGGCCCACCCTTTGCAGCTATAACAGCTTCACCTCTTCTGGGAAGGCC
The DNA here is from genome assembly GCA_029206835.1 of Rana muscosa. Classification (NCBI taxonomy): domain Eukaryota; kingdom Metazoa; phylum Chordata; class Amphibia; order Anura; family Ranidae; genus Rana; species Rana muscosa. The sequence continues at coordinate 7,773,007 of CM055128.1, forward strand.
ATCCACAAGGTTTAGGAGGGTGTCTATGGGAATGTTTGACCATTCTTCCAGAAGCGCATTTGTGAGGTCAGGCACTGATGTTGGACGAGAAGGCCTGGTTCACAGTCTCTCCTCTAATTCATCCCAAAGGTGTTCTATCGGGTTGAGGTCAGGACTCTGTGCAGGCCAGTCAAGTTCCTCCACCTTAAACTCGCTCATCCATGTCTTTATGGACATAATGCCTCCTGAGCTATGTCACGTTGGTATATCTAGGGGGCCGCCCACCTAAGTGAGAATGGAGGCGGGACCAAACATAAAAAAATATATTAAAAATAAAAATAAAAAATGATTCTGCTTTTCTATGTTGTGGAGTTGGGAGGATAACAATGGTGCAGAGTCTACTCTTTGCTGGGAGGTCTTCCTTAGGGGGGGGATCTGGAGGATGAGACATTTCAGAAAACACCGGGAGGTCTTCAGCTGTTATACAAATAGGCAGAGCAGCCGAGGACTTCTGAGGAAACCCAAAAATTCACACCTGCCAGGAGGAACCCCAAAAGTTTTTAATAGAAAGATTTTCTTTAAATTGAGTTCTGTGGCCTTTTCAGACAGTTTTGTCTCTAGCAGATGAGGGATTCTCACAAATGCCATCAGCGTTGTCTGCAGAAGACCAAGGCGTGTGCCAACGTGGCGTAAAATGTCCCGATTAGCAAGCCGTGGAGCGCGCTCCGGGTAACAGGCCCGGCATGTGGCCCTCAATGAGAGCGCCAATTAGGTCTGTGTGTTTGTCTGCTGGCTGCTAATTGTCTGTAATTGTTTTATGGTGCTGGGACGCTGACAGTGACAAACTGGAAATACACAAATCCTGACCACCCAGTGTGACAACTGCTGGTGAGAACAAGTGTGCAAAGTCACCAAATGTCCCTCGTACTGTCTAGGAGCAACAAGTACACTATATTACCAAAAGTATTGGGACGCCGGCCTTTATACGCACATGAACTTTAATGGCATCCCAGTCTAAAGCCTCGTAGACACGATTGTTGGCCAACCGAGCGCCTGATTTTTGTCAAAAGGGCGTGTGCCAGGATCTTGTCTTGCATACCAACGGTACACAATCGTCGTGCCACAAACACGAACGTAGTGGCGTACTACGAGGAATTTCAGCTCTCGAACGCGACCCTTTGGGCCCCTTCTGCTAACTTCTTGTTTGGTGAACATTGATTCCGAGCATGCGTGTTTGTACTTTCAACTTTTGTGTGACGGATTTGTGTACTGACCATCAGAAAATCTGACGTCAAACCGTTGTCCGCCGAAAATTTACTAGCATGTCATCCAACATTTAATGGCCGAAAGTTGGACAACAATTGTCAAAAGGAGTGTACTAACGGTCAGATTTTAGGACAACTGTACCGTGTGTATGAGGCTTTAGTCCAGAGGGTTCAATATTGAGTTGGCCCTGCCCTTTGCAGCTATAACAGCTTCAACTCTTCTGGGAAGGCCGTCCACAAGGTTTAGGAGTGTCTATGGGAATGTTGGATCATTCTTCCAGAAGAGCATTTGTGAGGTCAGGCACTGATGTAGGATGAGAAGGCCTGGCTTGCAGTCTCCGCTCTAATTCATCCCAAAGGTGTTCTATGGGGTTGAGGTCAGGACAGTCAAGTTCCTCCACCCCAAACTCACTCATCCATGTCTTTATGGACCTTACATTGGTGATCAGTGAGAAGAATGTTCCTTACATTGGTGATCAGTGGGAAGAATGTTCCTTACATTGGTGATCAGTGAGAAGAATGTTCCTTACATTGGTGATCAGTGAGAAGAATGTCCCTTACATTGGTGATCAGTGAGAAGAATGTTCCTTACATTGGTGATCAGTGGGAAGAATGTTCCTTACATTGGTGATCAGTGAGAAGAATGTTCCTTACATTGGTGATCAGTGGGAAGAATGGTCCTTACATTGGTGATCAGTGAGAAGAATGTCCCTTACATTGGTGATCAGTGAGAAGAATGTTCCTTACATTGGTGATCAGTGGGAAGAATGTTCCTTACATTGGTGATCAGTGAGAAGAATGTTCCTTACATTGGTGATCAGTGGGAAGAATGTTCCTTACATTGGTGATCAGTGAGAAGAATGTTCCTTACATTGGTGATCAGTGGGAAGAATGGTCCTTACATTGGTGATCAGTGAGAAGAATGTCCCTTACTTGGTGGCCAGGTAGAAGAAAACTTCTTGCATTGGTGGTCATTGGGAAAATGCCCCCTTAACAGATAGCTAATAAAAGGTCATTGATTTCAGTCGTTACTTATCTGAGAGGCAAGAGGCCCCTAGTCACCTTTGGGAGAACCCTAGGGTTGCACAGAGCCCTGGTTGAAAAAGAATGCTTTAAAGTGGTTCTAAAGGCACAAGGAATTTTACCTAAACCTTCTCTGTGCGCCCCCCCAATACTTACCTAAGCCCCATCTTCCTCCAGCGATGTGCATGAGGACTCTTAGTCAATCACAGCCAGTGAGCAAATGAGAAGAGAGAAGCGTTGCTCTGTGTGTGAATGGATACACAGAGCAGCGGCTCAGAAGGGAGCATGTCCCCCCATAGCAAGCGGTTTGCTCTGGGGCACTTGGCAGGAGGGAGGGGCCTGGAGCGCCAGTAGGGGACCCGAGAGGAGGAGGATCAGGGATGCTCTGTGCAAAACCATTACACAGAGGAGGCGAGTATGACATGTTTATTACTTTAATGCAAGCTATGTTTGAGAAAAGGGGAGAGGGTTGTTTGGGACTTTATCTGAGGTAATGGGTCAATTACCTCCATCCCTGTTGATTGTATAATAAAGAAGAAAACAAAAAAAGGGCGGGACTTTGTATGAAGCAAGTGCGGGAAAAATTGGGATTGGTTGGGGGTAATTAGCATAACTAGAATACGTTGTATAATTAATATTTTAATACTTTCACAATGCATCGTACATGACTATATTGCATTATTGAAGAAATGGATTAACATACACATATTAGATACCCATATAGAAGCAAAGGGGCAGGAAGATAACAGATTTAAAATTTACAGATTTTCTTGGGGGATAATTTGTTCAAAAACAGGAACCCATATACACAGACATAAAATACAATAATGGAATACTGCAGTGATACATGTTTGGAGCATGAAGGTGTAAGCTCTACGCGTTTCACGACTTTAGTCGCTCATCAGGAGCCAGCATGCATTATGTTTCTGTAACGACATGGACACATTTCAGGTTAATCCAGGGCATCTGACATTATGGGGACTGTGAACAATGGTCAGAGTCCCAGTGTGGTACTCACCGGGTATCCACATGTTGCCAGCATGGAAGTCAGGCCAAAACAAACCCCCAAGGGCTGGGACAGCCCCTGCCGGGGACTGAGGCAGGATGCCAAAGACAAACGGCCCCCACGCAGGGCGCACCCAGGTCGGACGGGCATCAAGCATGGAGTGATGTATGGACTTGAGTCAGTGGATAGTGATGGCTGTAAATGAGGAAAAAGTGAGAGGTAATGCTTGACTGATGGTGGTAAAAAAAAAAGGAAGAAAAAAAAATAAAATACATGAAAAAAAAGGGGAAGCAATGAATAGTGAACTAAAATAAAAGGGAGCCAGTGGGAAGGGATGATGTGCTAAGAAAATGTTTTTGAACAAATTATCCCCCAACAAAATTTGTGAATTTTAAATCTGTTATCTTCCTGCCCCTTTGCTGCTATATGGGTATCTAATCTATTTCTTCAATAATGCAATATAGTCATGTACGATGCATTATGTGAAAGTATTAAAATATTAATTATACAACGTGTTCTAGTTATGCTAATTACCCCCAACCAATCCTAATTTTTCCCGCACTTGCTTCATACAAAGTCCCGCCCTTTTTTTGTTTTCTTCTTTATTATACTTTAAGCTATGTTTTGGGTATGATTCTATACCCTACCTTATAATTTAACTGTATATGCTTCTATTTCAGCGGTCCAGATTCACATCCTTAAGGCCGACAAAGCAGGAGACTGGTGGAAATTCACAGTCAACGTGATCTCTGTGTACAAACAAGGAAGCAGCCGCATCCGCCGCGGGGACCAGAACCTGTGGATTCGTTCCAAGGACATCGCTTGCAAGTGCCCAAAACTCAAACCGATGAAAAAATACCTCCTCCTAGGCAACGACGAGGACTCGCCCGACCAGAACGGGGTGGTGGCCGACAAAACCAGCCTGGTCATACAGTGGAGGGACACGTGGGCCCGGCGGCTGAGGAAGTTCCAACAGCGAGAAAAGAAAGGAAAATGCAAGAAAGCCTAGGAGGAGAAGACAACCAGGGGTCCTCGGAGGAGGACCAGAGTGCCGTAGAAGACAGAGAGAGAGAGGACCGTTAATTGCTGCTTGCTGTAGAGTCTGGAGCAGATAGGATTATCAACTAGTTTTATTTTTTTTTTCCTTTTATTTTCGAAAACATTTTTCCCAGATGGCGGGATGGAAAACTGGCTTTTTCGAAAGTCCTCGTTGATAGATGAGTTGGAGTGAAAAGTGGGAAGGTGTCACCTTTTTTGTTTTTTATTTTTATGACTGGACTGAAGCGTTTGCACCTAATACGTAAAGTTGATTCACAGACACGCGGGACGGAGCGAAGAAAGGGAGGGTGGTGAGGGAGGGAGAGAAAAAAAAAAAAAAAAGAGTTATTGCTGAGAGATTTATGGTGATGGAAGCTGTGAAATTTGCACCTGTTCGGTATCGCCTGCCTTGTGAGTCATTAATTGTTTAAACATTTCTCACGTTCTGCGGTCAAAGCCCTGTGGCTCCTTTTTTTTTTTTATTTTTTTTTTTATTCATCTGAGGTGGAATGGGGGCTGACAAAACACCCCGAGGATCTTAGTAACCTCTAAACACCCCCAAGGGTGGGAATTATTTGTTGGTAACCACATTGCAGAAAAATAAGATGAAGGAGAGCTCCGATCAGAACCAAAATCCAAAGTTAAAAGAATAAATAAAAATTCTTCCTTTTTACAAAATTCGAATTTTTAAATAGCTGTAGAGTAACTACATTATATTCTATTACTTAGAGAATAAAAAATGGGGGGGCTTTGACACTATAGCTCATTCCCTTTTTAGCCCCCCGAAGGTCTAGGAACAGTTTCAAAGCTGTGGTGTTGGCAGTAAACGTTTTTCTTTTCTGGGTGCATCTGAAATCCAAAAGGGAGTAAAAATCCATATCAAATATTTATTTTAGAATTTTGAGCTCTGTCTGGAGGTCTCCTTTAACACCATACCTAATGCTTCGATATCAGACGTAGCCCCTTCCCAACCTTCCATGCATTTTACCCGCCTCCGCCTAGGTGCTGACTTGCTAGGTATGCAAACCTAGGAAAAAAAAGAAATAATTAATTTGTACAAAAATGCAAATTCTAACCTTTTAAAAAGTATGTATATCATTGAAATAACTTTTTTTTTGTTAAGAAAACAAATCTTTATGTTGTGTTTTTTGTATGATGTTTTAATAACACCCCCGGTCTCCCGTTCACCCTGTACGTAGCATTATATATGCAGGATTGACAGTATTAGCCGGTCAGGAGAAGGGGGGGGGGTACGATAAAGTGAAAAATGTCTCTACAGAGTTTTTATATATATACCGAATTCAGAAAAAAGATATATATGGACTTGCTGTAGTTTGTGTTTAGGCTGAGGAGTCCGAAACACGCGTTATTTTTTTTTTTAAGGTACAGCTCTCCTTGTTGGAAGGAGTTTCTTGTAAATCAAACGTCCTGTTGGCAATTAAAGGCTTACCATTGGTAGAAACTATTGATGTAATAGCTTCACATCCCTGGTTATTCACTAAATGTAAATCTTTGTATTAGAAAAGCTGCTAATTTGTCTTGAAGGACGCCAACGGTGCTAGTCAGCCAATTGGTTCGCTAGAAACCAACGGCTCCACAATGGTATCAAGACAACTGAGCGGTCGGTGAAGTGAGATGAAGATCGGAAGTCTGTAAGTAAACTAAACCAAACTCCAGCCCAAAATGTTTTTAGTTTAGGATAGATTTAGAAAAAGTAGACTTGTTTTTGTTTTCGGTGACCCTGTTGGGAGATTACGGAAGGACGAGAACTTGGAAGTGTGGTTATAAGTGGCACCAGAAAACCCACCCCGTAATAATGCAGGAAAGCCTTTCTCAATCTTTTTACTCCTGAGGAACAATTGAAATCATTCCCAAGTCTTGGGGAACCCATTCAAAAAACAATTCAGTCAGTGAGAAGAATTAACCCCAGTGTTCACCCCAAGTCTGTGAGAAGAATGGACCCCAGTGTCCACCCCAAGTCAGTGGGAAGAATGAACCCCAGTGTTCACCCCAAGTCAGTGGGAAGAATGAACCCCAGTGTCCACCCCAAGTCAGTGGGAAGAATGAACCCCAGTGTCCACCCCAAGTCAGTGGGAAGAATGAACCCCAGTGTCCACCCCAAGTCAGTGAGAAGAATGGACCCCAGTGTCCACCCCAAGTCAGTGGGAAGAATGAACCCCAGTGTCCACCCCAAGTCAGTGGGAAGAATGGACCCCAGTGTCCACCCCAAGTCAGTGGGAAGAATGGACCCCAGTGTCCACCCCAAGTCAGTGGGAAGAATGAACCCCAGTGTCCACCCCAAGTCAGTGGGAAGAATGAACCCCAGTGTCCACCCCAAGTCAGTGAGAAGAATGGACCCCAGTGTCCACCCCAAGTCAGTGGGAAGAATGAACCCCAGTGTCCACCCCAAGTCAGTGGGAAGAATGAACCCCAGTGTCCACCCCAAGTCAGTGGGAAGAATGAACCCCAGTGTCCACCCCAAGTCAGTGGGAAGAATGAACCCCAGTGTCCACCCCAAGTCAGTGGGAAGAATGAACCCCAGTGTCCACCCCAAGTCAGTGGGAAGAATGAACCCCAGTGTCCACCCCAAGTCAGTGGGAAGAATGAACCCCAGTGTCCACCCCAAGTCAGTGGGAAGAATGGACCCCCGTGTCCACCCCAAGTCAGTGGGAAGAATGGACCCCCGTGTCCACCCCAAGTCAGTGGGAAGAATGGTCCCCAGTGTTCACCCCAAGTCATGGGGAAGAATGGACCCCAGTGTTCACCCCAAGTCATGGGGAAGAATGGACCCCAGTGTTCACCCCAAGTCATGGGGAAGAATGGACCCCCGTGTTCACCCCAAGTCATGGGGAAGAATGAACCCCAGTGTCCACCCCAAGTCAGTGGGAAGAATGAACCCCAGTGTCCACCCCAAGTCAGTGGGAAGAATGAACCCCAGTGTCCACCCCAAGTCAGTGGGAAGAATGAACCCCAGTGTCCACCCCAAGTCAGTGGGAAGAATGAACCCCAGTGTCCACCCCAAGTCAGTGGGAAGAATGAACCCCAGTGTCCACCCCAAGTCAGTGGGAAGAATGGACCCCCGTGTCCACCCCAAGTCAGTGGGAAGAATGGACCCCCGTGTCCACCCCAAGTCAGTGGGAAGAATGGACCCCCGTGTCCACCCCAAGTCAGTGGGAAGAATGGTCCCCCGTGTCCACCCCAAGTCAGTGGGAAGAATGGACCCCAGTGTTCACCCCAAGTCATGGGGAAGAATGGACCCCAGTGTTCACCCCAAGTCATGGGGAAGAATGGACCCCCGTGTTCACCCCAAGTCATGGGGAAGAATGGACCCCCGTGTCCACCCCAAGTCAGTGAGAAGAATGGACCCCAGTGTCCACCCCAAGTCATGGGGAAGAATGGACCCCAGTGTCCACCCCAAGTCAGTGAGAAGAATGGACCCCAGTGTCCACCCCAAGTCATGGGGAAGAATGGACCCCAGTGTCCACCCCAAGTCATGGGGAAGAATGGACCCCAGTGTCCACCCCAAGTCAGTGGGAAGAATGAACCCCAGTGTCCACCCCAAGTCAGTGAGAAGAATGGACCCCAGTGTCCACCCCAAGTCATGGGGAAGAATGGACCCCAGTGTCCACCCCAAGTCAGTGGGAAGAATGGACCCCAGTGTCCACCCCAAGTCAGTGGGAAGAATGGACCCCAGTGTCCACCCCAAGTCAGTGGGAAGAATGGACCCCCGTGTCCACCCCAAGTCAGTGGGAAGAATGGTCCCCCGTGTCCACCCCAAGTCAGTGGGAAGAATGGACCCCAGTGTTCACCCCAAGTCATGGGGAAGAATGGACCCCAGTGTTCACCCCAAGTCATGGGGAAGAATGGACCCCCGTGTTCACCCCAAGTCATGGGGAAGAATGGACCCCCGTGTCCACCCCAAGTCAGTGAGAAGAATGGACCCCAGTGTCCACCCCAAGTCATGGGGAAGAATGGACCCCAGTGTCCACCCCAAGTCAGTGAGAAGAATGGACCCCAGTGTCCACCCCAAGTCATGGGGAAGAATGGACCCCAGTGTCCACCCCAAGTCAGTGGGAAGAATGAACCCCAGTGTCCACCCCAAGTCAGTGGGAAGAATGAACCCCAGTGTCCACCCCAAGTCAGTGGGAAGAATGGACCCCAGTGTCCACCCCAAGTCAGTGGGAAGAATGGACCCCAGTGTCCACCCCAAGTCAGTGGGAAGAATGAACCCCAGTGTCCACCCCAAGTCAGTGGGAAGAATGGACCCCCGTGTCCACCCCAAGTCAGTGGGAAGAATGGACCCCCGTGTCCACCCCAAGTCAGTGGGAAGAATGAACCCCAGTGTCCACCCCAAGTCAGTGGGAAGAATGAACCCCAGTGTCCACCCCAAGTCAGTGGGAAGAATGGACCCCCGTGTCCACCCCAAGTCAGTGGGAAGAATGGACCCCCGTGTCCACCCCAAGTCAGTGGGAAGAATGGTCCCCAGTGTTCACCCCAAGTCATGGGGAAGAATGGACCCCAGTGTTCACCCCAAGTCATGGGGAAGAATGGACCCCAGTGTTCACCCCAAGTCATGGGGAAGAATGGACCCCCGTGTTCACCCCAAGTCATGGGGAAGAATGAACCCCAGTGTCCACCCCAAGTCAGTGGGAAGAATGAACCCCAGTGTCCACCCCAAGTCAGTGGGAAGAATGAACCCCAGTGTCCACCCCAAGTCAGTGGGAAGAATGAACCCCAGTGTCCACCCCAAGTCAGTGGGAAGAATGAACCCCAGTGTCCACCCCAAGTCAGTGGGAAGAATGAACCCCAGTGTCCACCCCAAGTCAGTGGGAAGAATGGACCCCCGTGTCCACCCCAAGTCAGTGGGAAGAATGGACCCCCGTGTCCACCCCAAGTCAGTGGGAAGAATGGACCCCCGTGTCCACCCCAAGTCAGTGGGAAGAATGGTCCCCCGTGTCCACCCCAAGTCAGTGGGAAGAATGGACCCCAGTGTTCACCCCAAGTCATGGGGAAGAATGGACCCCAGTGTTCACCCCAAGTCATGGGGAAGAATGGACCCCCGTGTTCACCCCAAGTCATGGGGAAGAATGGACCCCCGTGTCCACCCCAAGTCAGTGAGAAGAATGGACCCCAGTGTCCACCCCAAGTCATGGGGAAGAATGGACCCCAGTGTCCACCCCAAGTCAGTGAGAAGAATGGACCCCAGTGTCCACCCCAAGTCATGGGGAAGAATGGACCCCAGTGTCCACCCCAAGTCATGGGGAAGAATGGACCCCAGTGTCCACCCCAAGTCAGTGGGAAGAATGAACCCCAGTGTCCACCCCAAGTCAGTGAGAAGAATGGACCCCAGTGTCCACCCCAAGTCATGGGGAAGAATGGACCCCAGTGTCCACCCCAAGTCAGTGGGAAGAATGGACCCCAGTGTCCACCCCAAGTCAGTGGGAAGAATGGACCCCAGTGTCCACCCCAAGTCAGTGGGAAGAATGGACCCCCGTGTCCACCCCAAGTCAGTGGGAAGAATGGTCCCCCGTGTCCACCCCAAGTCAGTGGGAAGAATGGACCCCAGTGTTCACCCCAAGTCATGGGGAAGAATGGACCCCAGTGTTCACCCCAAGTCATGGGGAAGAATGGACCCCCGTGTTCACCCCAAGTCATGGGGAAGAATGGACCCCCGTGTCCACCCCAAGTCAGTGAGAAGAATGGACCCCAGTGTCCACCCCAAGTCATGGGGAAGAATGGACCCCAGTGTCCACCCCAAGTCAGTGAGAAGAATGGACCCCAGTGTCCACCCCAAGTCATGGGGAAGAATGGACCCCAGTGTCCACCCCAAGTCAGTGGGAAGAATGAACCCCAGTGTCCACCCCAAGTCAGTGGGAAGAATGAACCCCAGTGTCCACCCCAAGTCAGTGGGAAGAATGGACCCCAGTGTCCACCCCAAGTCAGTGGGAAGAATGGACCCCAGTGTCCACCCCAAGTCAGTGGGAAGAATGAACCCCAGTGTCCACCCCAAGTCAGTGGGAAGAATGGACCCCCGTGTCCACCCCAAGTCAGTGGGAAGAATGGACCCCCGTGTCCACCCCAAGTCAGTGGGAAGAATGGTCCCCCGTGTCCACCCCAAGTCAGTGGGAAGAATGGACCCCAGTGTTCACCCCAAGTCATGGGGAAGAATGGACCCCAGTGTTCACCCCAACTCATGGGGAAGAATGGACCCCCGTGTTCACCCCAAGTCATGGGGAAGAATGGACCCCCGTGTCCACCCCAAGTCAGTGAGAAGAATGGACCCCAGTGTCCACCCCAAGTCAGTGAGAAGAATGGACCCCAGTGTCCACCCCAAGTCAGTGGGAAGAATAGACTCCAGTGTCCACCCCAAGTCAGTGGGAAGAATGGACCCCCGTGTCCACCCCAAGTCAGTGGGAAGAATGGACCCCCGTGTCCACCCCAAGTCAGTGGGAAGAATGGTCCCCCGTGTCCACCCCAAGTCAGTGGGAAGAATGGACCCCAGTGTTCACCCCAAGTCATGGGGAAGAATGGACCCCAGTGTTCACCCCAACTCATGGGGAAGAATGGACCCCCGTGTTCACCCCAAGTCATGGGGAAGAATGGACCCCCGTGTCCACCCCAAGTCAGTGAGAAGAATGGACCCCAGTGTCCACCCCAAGTCAGTGAGAAGAATGGACCCCAGTGTCCACCCCAAGTCAGTGGGAAGAATAGACTCCAGTGTCCACCCCAAGTCATGGGGAAGAATGGACCCCAGTGTCCACCCCAAGTCAGTGAGGAGAATGGACCCCAGTGTCCACCCCAAGTCAGTGGGAAGAATGGACCCCATACAATGGTGCTACCCTTACCATCAATGATGTCCTGCCACCTAACTTTTTAGGCACCACCAAAAGGAAAGTCACTTGGCCACAGCTCAAGAAACCCCAAGCAACTTCTGCAGGAACCCTTGTTGAGAATGGCTGATCGAGGGAGTTGAGGGTTAAAGGATGAGTTCACCTTTGGGAACCTTTTACATCTGGCATCTGTTTTTAGGGGGGGAACATGTAACATGTTCCCGCTCCTGGAGCTCTCTGTCCGATCCCCACCTCCCAGTGACAACGGGCCAGGGAGCTTCTCCCTGCACCTGCTGTCACAATTTCAAAAGAGCGAAGCCCCACACTACCACTTCATTCATTCGCAGAGTTTTTTAAATGAATGCCTACAAGTACCATCAGCCGCAAAGGCTGTAATTCTCAATAAACTGCGAGGGTGCTGGTGAGAACTCTTGTAGTCCATTGCGCTTCCTGTAACTGTCTGCCCATATCAGAGGTACAGGCAGACAGCAACACTGCCAGTCTGCAGGAGCCTGACATTGCACCCATTATCTGCTAATTCCAGGTGCAATGATTTACAGGCTCCTAAGAAGAAAAAAAAAATACACTTTTTCTTTGTTACCTGTGCATTTATTTTTTATTTTTTTTAAAGGTGAACTTATCCTTTAAATAAACATGCCATATTGTAAAAGACAGAATACAGAGTAAAATATATATTTTTATGTCATTTACATTGTTACTATTTGATTTGTGACACGCCTCTTTTAAAGTCCCATGACCATTTCTTTCTGCATTAGAATACAGTTTTTTTTTTCCATAAAAAATAAACAATCCAAGACATTTTCAGGTTGACAGGCTGCACTCTTCATCAGGGCTTGGAATATTGTGTGTAATGACAAGATAAGGACTCAAACAGGTGATCAACATATTTTCAAAAACTTTAATTTCTACGTAAAAGACAGTCTCTGGCAGCCAGTGCTTAATAGCTTTTCTAATGATAAGAAACCTGACGGAGGTTCCAACCCTTCCCTATGTGTCTTTTTGCAGTCTAGAGATTTCTTAGAAGAAAAAGTACCAACAGGAAGTGAGGGGAAATCTCCCCAAAGTGCATGGGAGCCAATCAGCTTCTAGCTTCAGCTTGTTCGGTTAAGCTTTGACAATAAAACCTGGAAGCTGATTGGTTTCTATGCAGAGCTGCACCAGATTTTGCACTCTCCAGTTTTAGCAAATCAACCCCAAAAGTTTTGCCTGGAGTTGGCCTTTAAAGCGAAGTTCCGCCAATTTTTATTTTTTTTTAAAAGTCAGCAGCTACAAATACTGCAGCTGCTGACTTTTAAAATGAGGACACTTGCTTGTCCAGGGCGCCCGTGATGTCGGCACCCAAAGCCGATCTGGCTCTCGGGTGCTGCTGCCGACGCCATCTTTGGTAAGGGAATCAGGCAGTGAAGCCTTGTGGCTTCACAGCCCGGTTCCCTACTGCGCTGCGCGATTCCACTGGTCCCTGCCGTCTTCTGGGACCTCTCCCAGAAGACAGCGTGGGGGACGGAGGAGGTGCCGGGCGTGGCGCAGTTAGCTCGGCTATCTATGCCCGGAAGTGGGAGCAAAATACCTGTATTAGACAGGTATCTTCTCCCCCCTGAAAGGTGCCAAATGTGACACCGGAGGGGGGGGAGGATTCCGAAAAGCGGAAGTTCCATTTTTGGGTGGAACTCCGCTTTAATCACTGCTGAGTACGCCACATTCACAAAGTGGAATTTATTCGACAAATATGGCCAGAATTCACCATAGCGACTCCTTAAGTGGGTCTGCTGTGCAGATGTCTCCTAGAGCAGGAGGGGGATGAAGAATCTGCGATGTGAAATACGGAGGTGCCATTGTACACAGTGGGGGAGATTTACTAAAACTGAAGAGTGCAAAATCTGGTGAAGCTCTGTATAGAAACCAATCGGCTTCCAGGTTTTATTGTCAAAGCTTCATTGAACAATCTAGAGTTAGAAGCCGATTGGCTGCCATGCACAGCTGCACTAGATTCTGAGTGCTCCAGTTTTAGTAAACCTCCCCTCAGTCTGCCTAGTTCTAAGAGAATCAGCTATTTATTGGTTTGGCTAGGTAAGTTAGACCCCAGGGGTAGGATATTGGTGCAGGGCACCGCGGTGTGGTGATGGACAACGGCCAACCACAAGCTCACTTTTGGCTGGTCAACATGGTCCACCGGCACCTCGTTCTTTTTCAGAGTGCTAGTGAAATCCATGGTTTGTACTTTCCTCAGATAGGCCACTGATTTTTGTCTCATGTATTAATACTTTAGAAAGTAAGGACTGTGCCAAACCTTTTAGGTACAGAGGAATGGCAGGGTTTAACCGTGTGATAAAAGGCAAACTGGCCATCCAGCTTCTCTGTATAAGAACCTCGTGTCATGTGCAACCTCCCACTATGAAATCATGGGAGTCAATAATTCCTTTCTTGGTCACATTTAAAGTGGTCATACACTGGCAGCTATAATTCCAAAAACAAAGGGCAGAAGATATTTGAGCATTTTTTTTTCCCCACAAAACTATTCTCCTGCACTTGGGTGCTAGGTCTAATGCCCCGTACACACGATCCGAATATCGTACAAAAACGATCGTCCGAGGAAGAATCGTACGATTTTCGTATCGTGTGTACACTACTTTCGAGAGCCGATCACGACCGTTCATCCGATATTCGATCGGACAAGCGCAAAAATGTTACTCATACGACACCAAATCGTACGATTTTCATTAAGTCAGTACAGTTGTCATCCGAAAATACAATACAAATACATTACAACACGTGACATCACTTCCGATTTTTTTTTTTTCTGTCGTACGAGAATTTTCCTGACTTTAGTAATCTATTCAATTTCTACTTGCGACTATTAAGTGAAAAAAAAGTTGTGCGATATTCGGATTGTGTGTACGGGCCATAAGAATGTGAGGTGCAGTCAACCCTTCAGTAAGGAATGTCAATGGCCTTGCTGCCCACCTTAGAAATAATAGGTGCCCTTGGAACTGTAACATATAAAGAAGAAAGGAGGGCGCACCGACCTTGTGCATTACCAAAAATAATTTTAATAAAGGTAAAAACAGCAATGGTTCTACTCGCATACAAACGTGTTCCTCATAGGTCAATAGTGGGAACCAAAGATGCCCCAGGAGGTGGTCGCAATACCGTCTGGTCCTCGGCATCTTTAGTTCCCACTATTGACCTATGAGGAACCGTTCGCTATTGCTGTTGTTGCCTTGAATGCTTCTATACCATGTTTGAATGTGAGTAGAACCATTGCGCTCCTTTCTTCTTTATATGTAGCAATTTTTTTTTTTTTACAGCCCCCAATTTTTGCACAATCGCCCCTCAAAGTGACACACTGCTGGTTCCTCCTCTTCATAAGAAGGCCAGGTACCGGGTCCGATCAGGCTGGAAAATCCCCCCCCCCTTCGTGCAATAAGAAGCTCCTCCACTTGCCTTACATGCTTATTATCATTCTATTGCAATTTGGAGAATAGCTAGCATCTCACCAGCTTTTTCTCAGCATTCGATTATGGAGAAATTCTGATGGGTGGGCGTTGGGAATCCAAGTCCTGCCACATCCCAACAAGAGTAGGTTTTCCCTAGAATACAAGCTGACCGGCAACCAGCGGAGTTTACACCATGGAAGGCCCGATGGACTCAATTTCTGTTTTGATTCATTAAAATAAAAAAAACTGCCTTATAATTTTCCTAAAGAGGAAAAAAATTTGCCTGAGCAAACCATAACGAGGCCTCAATTCCCCCACCCAGAACTGCTTTATGAATGTATATCCCCAACTTTTGGGAATGGTAATACCCAACTTCTGCCGATTCCTAGGGCCCCCCATGTCTAACACACTTGAAAGCATTTTTTTTACAGAATTTTCTCAAAAAAAAAAAAAAAAACACCTGCAAGACAAAGGCATAAAAAGCTGGTGTGCATCGCATACTAGCTCATTATGAATAACTTACCTTAGAACGATGCCCTACAGTGCCGCCCGCACTCCGCTCCCACAGCCGACATCTTTCACCAGAGTCACTTCCGGGTTCACGGGCTCTGGCCAATCACAGCGCCAGAGCCCCCGAACCCGGAAGTAACTTTGGTGAAAGATGTCGGTCGTGGGAGCGGAGTGCGGGCGGCACTGCAGGGCATCGTTCTAAGGGAGCCACCGGTCACGGCACAGGCCCTGAACAAACGGCACCAGCGTGCCGTTTCTTCAGTGCGCATGCGCCGATAATGTGGGCAGCGCATATAACGAATATCTCCTAAACTGTGCAGGTTTAGGAGATATTTACAGTACTTACAGGTAAGCCCTATCATAGGCCTTATTATAGGCCTACCTGTAGGTACAAGTGGTGTAACAGAGTTTACAAACACTTTAACATACCAGCGAGTCTTTTGGAATGTGGGAGGAAAACCGTGCAAAATCAATGCGCATAGTGGGGGGGGGGGGGATTGATTTACTGGAGCACTCAGAATCTGGTGCAGCTGTGTATGGTAGCCAATCAGCTCCTATCTTCAGCTTGTTCAATTAAGCTTTGACAATGAAATCTGGAAGCTGGTTTCTATGCACAGCTCACCAGATTTTGCAATCTCTAGTTTTAGTAAATCTCCCTCAGTGTTCTGGCTAGAATTTGAACGAAGGACCCCCTAGTCCTTCCAGGCATAGGCCACTGTTCTGCGCAGGACTGCTTTAACCTCACAGCAAACGTTAAAGAGAAGCTCCACCCTAAAGTGGAACTTCCACTCATCAAATTCCTCCCCCCCTCCGGCGCCACAATTGGCACATTTCAGGGGGGACGGGGTGCAGATACCTGTATAATACAGGTATTTGCACCCACTTCCGGGCATAGATATCCGCAGAATCTGCGGGTATCTACGCCACTCCCCCCCCCCCCCCCCCGCTGTGTTCTGGGAAACACACAGTTCCCAGAACACAATGGGGACCAGTGAAGACGCGCGGCGCAACTCGCGCATGCACAGTAGGGAACCGGGCAGTGAAGCCGCAACGCTTCACATCCTGATTCCCTCACCAAGGATGGCGGCGGGGGCAGCCGAGAGACGAGCGGTTGCTCGGCTTTGGCTGCCGACATAGCGGGCACCCTGGGCAGGTAAGTGTCCATTTATTAAAAGTATTTGTAGCTGCTGGCTTTTAATATTTTTTTTTTTTAAGGTGGAGCTCTGTTTTAAGGATTCTAACTGCTTTTGCGGTACCTGGTTGAGCTACTGCACTCTATATACATGTATGATATACAAGTCATAGCTCTCTAGGTCTGTCTACAGTTGCTAAGCCTCACAGCAGACAAAGGATTCAATATGTCATGTCTTTGATTATATAAAAATAGTACCCTTTCGTTTTAAGCTAGCCATCTATCTGGAGTGTATATAGGGGCACAGTGGCTTAGCACTTCTACCCTACCACCCTGAGATCCTTGAGGCTTGGTCAGGACACTATCTGCAATTTAGTTTGCATGTTCTCCCTGCGCTTGCATAGATTTCCTCTAGTTATTCCTCTTTCCTCCCACATTCCAAAGACTTGCCGGTAGGTTTAATTGGCTCCTGTCGAAAAATGAGGTTGGTGATGCATGCCTCATCATCTGCCCCAGCACCAGAAAGAGTGCTTTGAGCCCCTAGGGAGAAAAGCGCTATGGAAATATTAATTGGATGCGGTAGAGTGCTTTTGATGAAGCTGAGCAGCTCCACTGTCCTGGCGCTAAAATAAGGTTCAGAAGGCCCAGGACTGCAATGTCCATCTTGACATCATTGGTTTGCCCTCCACAGATCTGCTGAATAATGCAGAGAAGCCATTCGCAACTGGCAGATGTGAAAACAGCCTTCAGATTTCCTTCGGGGCCGATGACATCACAGAAGCCGCTTGTGCCTCGGTGTTGGCGCAAGCTCCTAATGAACCAAGATGGCCACATCCCTCATCCATACCGGTTCAGAGTTGCCCGTCAGTCCTGTGCAGACCTCAAGAGGCAGATGTTGGATGGAACTGTCCCAAAATACACACTCGGGGGTGATACGGTGCAAATTTTACACAGGTCACCAGCCTAAATATAACCAGCTATTAAAATATCTGCGTTCCATACTTCCTATTTTACGCGTAAATACAAGAATTTAATTCCCGTTTGGGGCAGAGTTAATTGGCGTTTGTCTTGGCAGCGGTACAGGACGCAGTGTTTGGTGTGGCGGGGTCAGGATGTGTGATCATTTCTGGAATAACCTCTTGTACCTTTTCAGAAGAAAAGCATTAAAGGGGTATGATCAGAGGGCCGCACAGTTCTACGCCCTTCGCAAAGGAAACGGATTGACAGATAATTAGCGCAGGTAGCAGACCGGTCTCCCCTGCGAGGGTCAGGCCTCATCTCCGCTTACAGTAAAACCAACCGCAAGGACTGGAAAGGACTCTCCTACCCTTCCCGCTCTTCTCCTTCTCTGTTTACTCCAGTTCATTAACCAGGATTACCCCGTGGTGCATCCGCTTCATCTGAGGTCAGGAGGTAAACATCGCTCTTGACACTTTTCAGAAGCACGCCCCAACCTTATTTTGTTTCCTTGAAGCCGTAAATGGCTACCTTTTTATTTTTTGCTTCGTTAACTGACATACGACAACTTGTTTTCCACTGAAATAACAGTTACTTGCCAATTACGGGATTTGATGGTGGGGCAAGCAGAATCCTGTTAACCCTAAATTCATAAGAAGCTTTTTGTGTTGTGTTTTAAAGTCAACATTGCAAGAACTTTCGCAGCCTATAAAGCCGATACCGAACTAGCAGGTAGACCATCAGCCCCTGACAACGTGGTCAAGTCTCTTTAATATTTTTAATACCGTAACAGCTCTTGCTTGCCTCTTGAGAATCTAGCTGCCCCATACCTAAGCACCTATTGATACCCCTATCCTCAGAATCTGAGCCCAGAGTCAGACCCATTGTTTCTCCTGGTCAAAGCCAGAACAGTGTCAAGGGACGGTTGAAAGTTTGTCCAGAAGTCTTCTGGAGCTGGCTGCACAAAGTGATCTCTGAATCAGATTAAGGTAAAAGGAGCTTATTCACCAGTGTAGTGTTTCCTGGACTGAATTGCCAGTTTACCATTGGATTTTTACTTGCACTTTAGAAGGTGCTAAAATGGCCAGAGATGTGCAAACAGTTCACAGTTGGATTTTACTTGCATGTTAAGGGCCCATCAAGTGCTAAAAGGGCCAAAGATGTGCAACAAGTGCACCAGTAGACTTAACTTGCACTTTAAGGACCCTTCAAGTGCTAAAAATGTGCAACCAGTTTGCCAATAGACTTTACTTACATATAAAGGGTCCTTGAAGTGCTAAAAGGGCCAAAGATGTGCGATTCGTTCACCAATGGAATTTACTTGCACTATAAGGATCCTTCTAGCGCTAAAAGAACCCAATATGTGCAACCAGTTCACCAATGGAATTTACTTGCATAAAATAGGGTCCTTGAAGTGCTAAAAGGGCCAAAGATGTGTGATTAGTTCACCATTGGAATTTACTTGCACTTTAAGAGCCCTTCAAGCGCTAAAAGCGCAAAATATGTGAAACCAGTTTACCAATGGACTTTACTTGCATTGAAAAGGGCCCTTGAAGTGCTAAAAGCGACAAAGATGTACGACTAGTTCGCCAATGGACTTACTTGCATATAAAGGGCCCTTGAAGTGCTAAAAGACCCAAAGATGTGCAACCAGTGCACCAGTAGACTTTACTTGCACATTAAGGGACCTTCAAGCGCTAAAAGGGCCAAATATGTGCGACTAGTTTATCAATGGACTTTACTTGCACTTTAAGGACTCTTTAAGCGCCAAAAGGGCCAAAAATGTGTAACCAGTTCGCCAATAGACTTGACTTGCACATCTTTTTCCCTTTTAGCGCCTTAAGGGCCCTTTATATGCAACTAGTTCAGTAATGGACTTTTCACATACGTTAAGAACCCTTCAAGTGCTAAAAGGGTAAAAAAAAATGTGCAACTAGTTCATCAATTGACTTTACTTGCACTTTAAGGACCCTTCATGAGCTAAAAGGGCTAAAGATGTGCAACCAGTTCACCAATGGACTTTACTTATTTATTAAGGACCCCTAAAGTGCTAAAAGGGCCAATGATGTGCAACCAGTTCACCAATCAATTTTAATTATAAGTTATGGGCCCTTCAAATGATAAAAGAGTTGTGTATAACTATTTAGCAGCTTACAATCCCAAAGCAGACAAGAGCACAATAGAAGTCAGAATAAAAAAAAAATGCATAAGCCCCACTAAGTGTCAATGATAATAGTTAGCAATATGTCTAATCTGAGCAGTATATCCCCTTCATTAAAGGTCTGAGACTTGAGAAGGAGTCGGGAACCGGAGGGGTTAAGTGGTGGAAGTGTGACATCTCCCCGCCAGGCACTGGGTACTAATATTGACATATATGAGCTCAGCTGGCACAAGCACCTCGCAGTGGGAAAACAAACAGTGAAAAGCAGGCAGGTGTCCGGGGTAGAGGATCTGGGAGGCAGGAGGGGAAATTGTGTGTGTGTGCGATCGCTGCCCGTCACTTTACAAGGAGGAGAAGTGTTAGGCGTACACTTGTGGCAGGATCGGAATAAGCATCGGGTATGGACACCTGTCCCTTTAACCCCACTGATGCTGAAGGGATTTATATTCATTATTCTTCCCTATACAAACAAGATCGTAAATTCTCACCAGTTCTTTCCCAACTTCTGGTCCATCCACAATAGGAACACAAGCGCCATCTTTCTTTTTACACTCCCCAAGGGCCATCTGTAGTATTGGCTCTTTTCCCAGAATGCCGTTTCCCTAATGAAGGAAATAAGAAAAAATTTGGTTAACCATATTCAAGGTTTGGGTGGTGTTAACGGCTCTGCAAATTTAAAGCATATCCCTGAGCGAAAACTAGAATGTGCTACATCATGATAATTATTGTTATTATACAGGATTTATATATATATATATATATATATATAACGACAACAGTCTGCGCAGCGCTTTACAACATGAGGGCAGACAGTACAGTTACAATACAATTCAATACGGGAGGAATCAGAGGGCCCTGATCATTAGAGCTTACAATCTGAAAATAATCGATTGTCTGCTAGTACATCACTTTTAACTCCTTGAAGCCTGCCGGGCCTTTAAGGGGGCAGGGTTGGGGTTTATGGTCATGTGACCGCCATAGCTGCCGGTAACTGTGCCGGGAGCGCGTTCTCAGTACAGCTCTATTTGCACTATTGCACGCCGATAAGCGGCTGTTCGGCGCCAAGGCCTGCCTGCCGAGAGGCCACATATTTGCGTGCGCTCAGTGCCAAGAGACTAAATACCTTTATTCCCCCCATAGTAACTATTGATCCTGCTAGCAAAGTCACTACAAGTTAACATTCTGAAGCATGGAGACAATGCTCTACCACCTCATTGCAATTGGCCTCCAGTGTTGTCACCCGTCGGGCTACCCACCTGACTCTTAAGCCTCATACACACAATCGGATTTCCATCGAACAAATCCGTGGCATTTTGTGCGAAGGGCGTTGGCCGTGAACTTGTTCTGCATACAGATGGCAGAACTTTTTCAGCCAACATACACGAAACTACGTGTTTTTTCTGCTCTTTACCGCCACCCTTTGGGCAACTTCTGCTAATGTTGTCTGATGGTTAGCATTGGTTCGGAGCATGCGTGTTTGTACTTTGGATTTTATTCCGACAGACTTGCGTGCACACGATCGGATAATCCGACAACGCACATTTGTTGTTGGAAAATCAATTGTCAGATGGAGCGTACAAACGATCGGATTATCCGACAAAAACCCTGCCATCACACAATTGTTGTCGGAAAATCCGATCGTGTGTATGGGCCTTTACTAACTGCAGTGTATGCTGGGACTAATAGTAACTCCACAGTAAAACGAGGTGATATAGCGGTCATGCAGAAGAACTAACAAAACTGATTACAAAAATGCTAAGTCACCTGGCTCCTCCTTCAGCGGCTCTGATGCTCTTGTCTGGTTCCTTCGGCCTATAGTTACAGCAGCCAGCTGCACCGGCCCACTCCCTGGCCTCTCTGTATAGGATCTCCTGACACCCTGGGCTCTCACACTCCTCTCCTCTCAAGACCTACAGACTCTCTTTGTCCCCTGGTCTTGCCTAATCGCCTCAGCTCTCCCAGCCTACAGACTCCCTCCATCCCCTGGACTCTCCAAGTTGCCTCAGCTCTCCCAGTCTACAGACTCCCTTCGCCCCCTGGACTTGCCTAGTCGCCTCAGCTCTCCCACATTTTTCAGACTCCCTCTGTCCCCTGGGCTTGCCTAGGCACCTCAGTGTTCCCAGTCTACAGACTCCCTTCGCCCCCTGGACTCGCCTAGTCGGCCTCAGCTCTCCCAGGCTACAGACTCCCTTTGTCCCCTGGGCTTGCCTAGTCACCACAGCTCTCCCAGTCTACAGACTCCCTCCGCCCCCTGGGCTCGCCTAGTCACCTTAGATCTCCCAGTCTACAGACTCCCTCTGCCCCCTGGGCTCGCCTAGTCACCTTAGATCTCCCAGTCTACAGACTCCCTCCGCCCCCTGGGCTCGCCTAGTCACCTTAGATCTCCCAGTCTACAGACTCCCTCTGCCCCCTGGACTTGCCTAGTGGCCTCCGCTTTCCCAGTCTACAGACTCCCTCCATCCTCTGCGCTCGCCTAGTCGCCTCAGCTCTCCCAGTCTACAGACTCCCTCCGCTCCCTGGACTCGCCTAGTCGCCTCTGCTCTCCCAGTCTACAGACTCCCTCCGTCCCCTGGACTCGCCTAGTCGCCTCAGCTCTCCCAGTCTACAGACTCCCTCCGTCCCCTGGACTCGCCTAGTCGCCTCTGCTCTCCCAGTCTACAGACTCCCTCCGCCCCCTGGACTCGCCCAGTCGCCTCTGCTCTCCCAGTCTACAGACTCCCTCTGTCCCCTGGACTCGCCTAGTCGCCTCAGCTCTCCCAGTCTACAGACTCCCTCCGTCCCCTGGACTCGCCTAGTCGCCTCAGCTCTCCCAGTCTACAGACTCCCTCCACCCCCTGGACTGGCCTAGTGGCCTCAGCTCTCCCAGTCTACAGACTCCCTTCATCCTCTCGGCTTGCCTAGTTGCCTCAGCTCTCCCAGTCTACAGACTCCCTCTGTCCCCTGGACTCGCCTAGTCGCCTCAGCTTTCCCAGTCTACAGACTCCCTCCGTCCCCTGGACTCGCCTAGTCGCCTCAGCTCTCCCAAGTCTACAGACTCCCTCCGTCCCCTGGACTCGCCTAGTCGCCTCAGCGCTCCCAGTCTACAGACTCCCTCCGTCCCCTGGACTTGCCTAGTCACCTCAGCTCTGCCAGTCTACAGACTCCCTCCGTCCCCTGGACTCGCCTAGTCGCCTCAGCGCTCCCAGTCTACAGACTCCCTCCGTCCCCTGGACTCGCCTAGTCACCTCAGCTCTCCCAGTCTACAGACTCCCTCCGTCCCCTGGACTCGCCTAGTCACCTCAGCTCTCCCAGTCTACAGACTCCCTCCGTCCCCTGGACTTACCTAGTCACCTCAGCTCTCCCAGTTTACAGACTCCCTCCGTCCCCTGGACTCGCCTAGTCGCCTCAGCTCTCCCAGTCTTTTTAGACATGCTTAGCTGTCCCGCTGTCTCTTGCAGTCCTGTGGGTAAGGAATCTCTCCAATGTGGAGTGCAGTCTCTCAAGTGATCACCTCTTCTAATGGGAGTACGGCTGTCTTCTGGATGGATCACACACCTGTCTCCTGATGAGAGCACTGAGCTTTGGCAAGGCCTCGCTTGTAACGAGTGTGCACACCTGCACATTTACACAACCTGCAAATCTCCAGTAAGACCTGGACGCAGGATAGAAGGCTTTGTCCCACCCAGGACTTTTTTTGAAGCCTTTAAAGCCTGGACCCTGATCCGGAACTACAAAACAAGGAAAAAAATGAAAACGCAGTCAATTCTCTGGAGCCCAATTAGGACCTATCCTGGAGAATCCTGTTGTGTGTTCTGCCTATACTCACACAGTGGCAGGGTCTAGCACTGTCACAGGTGATAAGGCCAAAGGAACATAGACATGAAATAGTAAATTGACAGAAGTTTTGACTCCTCTTTTATCAACAACTAAAAAAAAGTCTTGGCTATACATACAGTAGAGTCTGGGAAGATGCTGTATACCCGCCATGGCCAACCGTATCGCAGAAAATTATTTCAACACAGAACCAATTCTCAGCCAAAGCACTACGCAGCATTGTGCCTTTCCTGCAACAATGTCACAAAGACAAACAATGGCTGCTTTACATGTTAACCTAAAAAAATTATTATGATTTAATGTACACCACCCAATGCTGAGAGAAACGATTAGGACTTACTTTGTGCATTTTGTACCCATCTATTGGCAGGTGACAGTTGTCTTTTTGTGAATCTCCCCTTCCAATGTTTGCAATTCATTTTTTTGTTTCCAGAATTTTTTAACTGCTCTCTGAAAACACACAAATAACATATTAAACAATATCCATTGACAAAAGAACAAATGTAAAAGCTATCGATGCAAAAGTAAAAACCCTCCCTATGGCCCCTTTCATACTGGCACCTTTTTAGGCGGTTTAGCGCTAATATTAGCGCTGTTATACCGCCTGAAAAAATCGTGCCCTGTATTCTTCAATGTGTTCAACCGCTCCAAAAGTCCTGCTAGCCGCATCTTTACAGCGGTGAAGGAGCGGTGTGTCCACCACTCCTTTACCGCGGCTGCCCATTCAAATCAATGGGACACCACGGTAATACCGCCCGCAAACCGCGGTTTGCGGGCGGTATTAACCCTTTTTCGGCCGCTAACGGGGGTTAAATTCACCCCGCTAGTGGCCGCATACCGCGGTGATAACGACGGTATAGCGGCGCTGAAAATCGCGCCGCTATACCGCCACCACACCTGCCCGCCCCAGTGTGAAAGGGGCCTTACAGCCTTTTAACCTTTACTAACTAGAAAACCCCATTTCATGTGCCTTTCTGAAACTAGTTTCACCTTGTAACTATCTGACCTAATTGGCTAGGCTCTGCAAATCCCCCTGTTTTACAATCTCCAGTGTCTTCAACCAATCAGATGCAGACACTGTTGGGGTATTCTGCGGGTGTAGCGGTTGCCTGAATACAATCGCCAACACTTCAGATTAAACAATCCTCACTGTTTAGTGTCAATGAGGGAATCAGGCGAATTACTAATGTGTATGGCCAGCTTGAGGGTTATCATTCTCCAATGGGTCAGTGTGTGCATCCCTGCATAACCATAAATGTATTCAAACCTTGTTCAAGTTCCTGTTAATTAAAAAGCAGGCAACAGACCAGCTTTATTTTCATCAGTCATTCCAAGAATTTAGATCAGCGGTGGTCAACTTTCTAGATATGGGGGGTCTCAAGTGTGGCCCCTGGCATCACTAAACTGCCGCTTGTAATATCCAGTTACTGTTGGGCTACATAAAACTCTCACAGACTGCAGGTATGCAACAGGAGACTGAGGACATGCTATAGGGGTTGGAGACTGGGGATATGCTATAGGAGTTGTTGGAAACTGGGGGCATGCTATAGGAGTTGTTGGAAACTGGGGACATGCTATAGGAGTTGTTGGAAACTGGGGACATGCTATAGGAGTTGTTGGAGACTGGGGACATGCTATAGGAGTTGTTGGAGACTGGGGACATGCTATAGGAGTTGTTGGAGACTAGGGACATGCTATAGGAGTTGTTGGAGACTGGGGACATGCTATAGGAGTTGTTGGAGACTGGGGACATGCTATAGGAGTTGTTGGAGACTGGGGACATGCTATAGGAGTTGTTGGAGACTGGGGACATGCTATAGGAGTTGTTGGAGACTGGGGACATGCTATAGGAGTTGTTGGAGACTGGGGACATGCTATAGGGATATGCTAAAGAGGATGATGGAGACTGGGAACATGCTATAGGAGTTGTTGGAGACTGGGGACATGCTATAGGAGTTGGAGACTGGGAACATGCTATAGGGATATGCTAAAGAAGATGATGGAGACTGGGAACATGCTATAGGAGTTGTTAGAAACTGGGGACATGCTATAGGAGTTGTTGGAGACTGGGGACATGCTATAGGAGTTGTTGGAGACTGGGGACATGCTATAGGAGTTGGAGACTGGGAACATGCTATAGGGATATGCTAAAGAAGATGATGGAGACTGGGAACATGCTATAGGAGTTGTTAGAAACTGGGGACATGCTATAGGAGTTGTTGGAGACTGGGGACATGCTATAGGCGTTGGAGACTGGGGACATGCTATAGGAGTTGTTGGAGACTGGGGACATGCTATAGGGATATGCTAAAGAGGATGATGGAGACTGGGGACATGCTATAGGAGTTGTTGGAGACTGGGGACATGCTATAGGAGTTGGAGACTGGGAACATGCTATAGGGATATGCTAAAGAAGATGATGGAGACTGGGAACATGCTATAGGAGTTGTTAGAAACTGGGGACATGCTATAGGAGTTGTTGGAGACTGGGGACATGCTATAGGCGTTGGAGACTGGGGACATGCTATAGGAGTTGTTGGAGACTGGGGACATGCTATAGGAGTTGTTGGAGACTGGGGACATGCTATAGGAGTTGGAGACTGAGGACAAGCTATAGGAGTTGGAGACTGTGAACATGCTATAGGAGTTGTTGGAAACTGGGGACATGCTATAGGAGTTGTTGGAAACTGGGGACATGCTATAGGAGTTGTTGGAAACTGGGGACATGCTATAGGAGTTGTTGGAGACTGAGGACATGCTATAGGAGTTGGAGACTGTGAACATGCTATAGGCATTGTTGGAGACTGGGGACATACTATAGGAGTTGGAGACTGGGGACATGCTATAGGAGTTGTTGGAGACTTGGGACATGTTATAGGAGTTGTTGGAGACTGGGGACATGCTATAGGAGTTGTTGGAGACTGGGGACATGCTATAGGAGTTGGAGACTGGGGACATGCTATAGGAGTTGTTGGAGACTGGGGACATGCTATAGGAGTTGTTGGAGACTGGGGACATGCTATAGGAGTTGTTGGAGACTGGGGACATGCTATAGGAGTTGTTGGAGACTGGGGACATGCTATAGGAGTTGTTGGGAGACTTGGGAGATTCTATAGGAGTTGCTGGAGACTGGGGAAATGCTTCAAAAAACAAGGACGCACTATGTGAGGTTGCTAGAGGTCACTGCAATAATTGCCCCTTTACATAGCAGTGCTCCCAACATTGCCCTTAAAAATTACTTTTCTTTTACTGAACCGAGAGAGAACCTAATAAGGAAAACAGACTACTCTCTAGAGGGCCCCTAAGGGCTGCACAAGTACCATAGGGCCACAGGGGGTTTAGATTACTAAACACAAGTCTAGCACCAACAAACATCAGTTTTCTTCTCCTGAGCAAAGTCTATGGTTTCTATAGGGCTTCAGTAGGAGGTTTTAACACGTCTCTACTATCTGAAACCCAAAAAAAAAATGGGGGGCTATATACATAAACATAAATGTTGGAGTGAAGGCTCTGAAGGGAAGAGAAGGGAAAGCGGCATCAACAGAAGGCGAGGCATTCGAGAGAAGGGAAAGAGAGCCATCAGACGTATTCATGTCATTTACAGATCTTGAAGAGTAAATTGTGGTGGTCTGTTGCCCTTAATCTGGGAACTGTAGATGCAATTCCAACTGGGAGATTGTTTCTATAGGGCTTCATTTGTGCCATATCTACGAAGAGAGCTTTCTGTGTTGCATTTATTATGGTATTAGCTGGAGCTTCCCCCGTAACAAACACGTAGAAATTTCATGAGACTCAGCTTCAGCTTGATTAGAGACACTTTTTTGGTAGCAGTGGCGATCTTCTTCATGGTTCGGAAATACAGAAAGCCATGTGTTCAGATTCAAGCTCCCGCTCCTACTCCCAGAATGCCATTGTGTGTGCATCCACTTCTATGAGCTGCCTGCACGCAACTCCGCGGAGGATGCACACGCATCAACCATCTGAATGAGACTTTAATCTGAAATCTGTTGACAAAATTCAAGCTGGGAGATCCAAATTTTTACAGTTGACACCAGAACAAGAGCAAAGGGGAAATCTTCCAGTTGGGACACCTGGGAATTCTCACTTTGTAGAAATCTCCTCACACTTCCTGTTGAATCTCGGGGACAAGAAGTAAATGGAGATCTCCCCAGAAGGACACAGACTGCTACAAAAACTTACAGTAAATTTGAACCCTTCTTTACTATCTAAAATAAAATAAAAATACGTTATGGTTATACACGGAAATCAAGGTTGGAGTAGAGGCATGAAAGCAAGAGAAGGCAATAGGAGGCATCGGAAGCATGTTCACACCCTTCACTGACCTCAAAAAGAAATCTTTGCTGGAAAGTCTGTGTGCTTTTAATTTGAAAAATGTAGACTGAATTCTAATTGGAAAATCCAACAAGAGACAGTTGTCACCAGGACAAACACAGAGGGGGAATCTTCCAGTAGGGACACCAGGTTTGGTGGGAACTTTCTACAAAGTGAAAGAAATCCCCTCTTAGAGATCTCCTCTCACTTCCTGTTGCATCCCTGGGATGGAAATCATCTCCCAGAGGGACATATCATTTACAGACCGCGAAGAGTAATTTGTTGCCCTTAATCTGGAAACTGTAGATGGAATTCCACCTGGGAGATCCAACATCCAGGACAAATGTAGAGGGAAAATCTTCCAATTGGGGGGGGGGGGGGACTGTCCAAGAGGGAATTTGTAGAGATCCCCTTTTTCTGTTGCATCTCTAGGACAGGAAATCTCCCCAAAGGGACACCCACAGCAACTTACAGGAGGTATTTAACCCATCCCTACTTTTTACACATATACATAGGATTCACCCTGGGACGGTGAGTGAGGCGAATATGGTTAGCTAAAAAAACATGTCATGATTGTATAAAAAGTAGATTACAATATGTAGCGCATATAAAACACAACAGCAATAAATGCATTATTTAACCCATCCCTACTTTTTGAAACTAAAAAAAAAAGTTAATTGCTATGCAAAGACATAAATGTTAGAGTGGAGGCTCCGAAGGGAAGAGAAGGGAACAAGAGGCATCAGAAGTGTATTCATGCCATTTTCAGATCTCAAAGAGAAATCAGTGATGGGGAATTCTGTTTCCCTTAACTTGGAAGCTGTAGATGGAATTCCAACTGGGAGATCCGACATCCAGGACAAGAGTAGAGGGGCAATCTTCTAATGGGGACACCTGTTCTTGTGGGAAATGTCTTTTCGTTCACTTTGTAGAGATCTCCTCTTACTTCCTGTTAAATCTCTGGGACTGAAAATGAATGGAAATCTCCTAGAGGGACATAGACTGCGACAAAAGCTTACAGGAGGTTTTATTCCTTCTCTACTATCTAAAAACTTAAAATATATATATAACTGGGAGCTATACATGGACATAAATGCAAAGGCATGAACACAGGAGACGAGAAAAGAGGCATCAGAAGTGCATTCATGTCAAGAGAAATCAGTGATGAGGAATTCTGTTGCCCTTAATCTGGAAGTTGTAGATAAAATTCCAACTGGGAGATCCGACATCCAGGACAAGAGTAGAGGGGAAATCTTTTAATGGGGACGCCGGTTCCAGGAAGAAATGTCTAATAGGGGATTTGTAGAGATCACCTCTCACTTTCTGTTGCATCTCTATGACAGGAAATATCTCCAAAGGGACACCAACAGCAACTTACAGGAGTTATTTAACCCTCACCTACATTTTAAACCAAAAAAATAAAAAATGGAGGGTTATACAATGACATAAATGTCAGAGTGAAGGCTCTGAAGGGAAGAGAAGGGAAAGAGGCATTGAGAGAAGATGAGGCATTTAAGAGAAGGGAACAAGAGGCATCAGAAGTGTATTCATGCCATTTACAGATCTCATAGAGAAATTGGTGAAGGGGAATTCTGTTGCCCTTGATCTGGAAGTTGTAGATGGCATTCCAACTAGGAGATCCGACATCCAGGACAAGAGTAGAGGGGAAATCTTCTAATGGTGACATGGTGGTGACACCTGTTTTGGGCTGGGGGGGGAAGTTGATTTGTAGAGATCTCCTCCTATTTTCTGGTGCATCTCTAGGACAGTAAATCTCCACAAAGAGACACCAACAGCCACTTACAGGAAGAAATTGTTGAAGGGGAATTCTGTTGCCCTTAATCTGGAAGTTGTAGATGGCATTCCAACTAGGAGATCCGACATCCAGGACAAGAGTAGAGGGGAAATCTTCTAACGGGGACACCTGTTCCAGGAAGAAATGTCTAATGCCCCGTACACACGGTCGGATTTTCCGTCAGAATAAACTCTGATGGGTTGTTCCGACAGAATTCGGCTCATGCTGTCTTGCATACACACGGTCACACCAAATTCCGCCCCTCAAGAACGCGGTGACGTACAACACTACGACGAGCCGAGAAAAATTAAGTTCAATGATTCCCCGCATGCGTCGAATTGATTCCGAGCATGCATGGTTTTTAGTCCGTCGGAATTGCATACAGACGAACGGAATTTCCGATAGGAATTTTTTCCGTCGGAAAAAAAGAGAACATGTTCTCTATCTAAGTTCGTCGGAATTTCCGAGGGAAAAAGTCAGATGGGGCATACACACACGGTCGGAATATCCGATGAAAAAATCCCGTCTGACTTTTTCCATCGGAAGTTCCGACCGTGTGTACGCGGCATAAGAAGGGACTTGTAGAGATCACCTCTCACTTTCTGTTGCATCTCTAGGAAAGGAAATATCTCCAAAGGGACACCAGTAGCACCTTACAGGAGGTATTTAACCCTTCCCTACTTAAAAAAAAAAAAAGGTTGAGGGCTATACAAAGACAAATGTTGGAGTGGAGGCTTCGAAGGGATGAGAAGGGAGATCCAACCCTTCTCTATCAATTAAACCTTAAAAAAATAAATAAATAAAGAGTTTGGGTTACATATAAATTTTGGGGCGGAGGCATGAAAACAAGAGATAGGAAAAAAGGTACGAGGGAAGTGTCTTCATATCATTTACAGACCTCAAAGAGTAATTGGTGGTGGGAAGTCTGATGGATTCTGTAGATGGAATTCCAACTGGGAGATTCAACATCCAGTACAAGAGTAGAGAGGAGATCTTCCCCTTTACTTTGAATGGACTTCCATGAAAGACTGAAGAAAGCGATGGTGGAAATTACATTGGGAATATGAAGAATTTATTCCATAAAATTGAAACAATTCTCTTCTTTTCATCAAGAGCATCTCGCCGGTTGCAGAGTTCGGGGGTTTCTGGGTGAGATTAACCCCCCCCCCCCCCACATATCCCTTTTGCAGAGGATCGGCCATATCTTTATCAAGTGGTGAAATGCTGTTTGGAGAGAGAAAATCTCGTCTAATCCTTTGTTACGTTAAAGGTCTGGCTGAGCCAGGGGAGTCCTGACATATCAACGCTGTGAAACAACATGGGATTAGGAGGGATTTTCTCACTTGAGATAACATTACAGGGCTTGCTAAATATAAAGCGGCCCGTCGCTGTGAACTGGAGGGGGGGGGGGGGGAGATTGTTTGGTCTGTGCCTCTCGCTGCGCCTCACCAACTGCCTAAAGATGTATTTGCAGGTTTGAAAATAAATAAAAATTTGCAGCTGTCAAATTTTATGTTCAAATTAAAATATTCTGCAAAAATTACCTTTTCAAGCGGCGGGGGTGGCGTGAGAATTTAGAGATTTAGAGATTTTTAGGCTGATGTCCAAGTGGTTGAAGAACTACGCAGGGGCTTAAATCCAGCAAACATTCTCTGCTGGAGAATCTCGCATTTTAAAAAGGACAGAGACTGTATTCTGCACCAGTGAATGTTTGGTGAAAGTCACATTCACTGCTTTATAAATAGGCCCCTTTGGTGTCCTTTTGCAGCTTTTCCTTTAATGTGCATCTAAAGTCATCTTTTTTATATATATATATAAAGTAGGGAAGGATTAGAACCCTTGTTAGGTTTTTACTGGTACCAGGAGCTCTATTAGATTCACCCTCATTGTCTGGAACAGAGAGATAAAATTTCTTCTGCATGGGGTGCTCAACCGGTGGTCCTCCAGCTGTTGCAGAACTTCAAGTCCCATGAGGCATTGCAAGGCTGACAGGTACAAGCAGGACTCCCAGAGGCAGAGGCATCATGGGACTTGTAGCTTTGCATCAACTGGAGGGCCACAGGTTGGGTACCCCATGGAGGAAGGCTAGAAATCCGGTCCGATTTTTGTTTCTAAAAATGTAAGAAAAGCAGTGAGAGCGCCACGCCATTAGTCATAGGTTTCAGAAAGGATTTTAATTCATTCTTTTTAGATTGCAACAAAACAATCAAATCATTTTGTGGGTTCCAGTACATCTGCTTTATAAGGGCTACACTACAACAGCTTATGTATTTCTGGGGTTAAGGCTCTATCGCATCATCAGGGCTAAATTACATCAGCCAATACAGTTTTGGGGGTTCGTGTACTCCCACTTCATCGAGGCTACTACGACCACCATGTTTCTGGGGTTCGGGTACTCCCCCTTCATCAGGGCTACAAAGGCCACCATGTTTCTGGGGTTCAGGTACTCCCTCTTCATTGGGGCTACTACGACCACCAGGTTTCTGGGGTTTGGGTACTTCCGCTTCATCAGGGCTACTATGGCCACTATGTGTCTGGGGTTTGGGTACACTCGCTTCATCAGGGCTACGATGGCCACCATGTTTCTGGGGTTCGGGTACTCCCGCTTCATCAGGGCTACAAAGGCCACCATGTTTCCGGGGTTCTGGTACTCCCTCTTCATTGTGGCTACTACGACCATCATGTTTCTGGGGTTTGGGTACACTCGCTTCATCAGGGCTACAAAGGCCACCATGTTTCCGGGGTTCTGGTGCTCTGGCTTCATTAGCGCTACAACGCCCACCTTATTTCTGGGGTTCTCGTACACTCGCTTCATCAAGGCTACAAAGGCCACCATGTTTCCGGGGTTCTGGTACTCCCTCTTCATTGTGGCTACTACGACCATCATGTTTCTGGGGTTTGGGTACACTCGCTTCATCAGGGCTACAAAGGCCACCATGTTTCCGGGGTTCTGGTGCTCTGGCTTCATTAGCGCTACAACGCCCACCTTATTTCTGGGGTTCTCGTACACTCACTTCATCAAGGCTACAAAGGCCACCATGTTTCCGGGGTTCTGGTGCTCTGGCTTCATTAGCGCTACAACGCCCACCTTATTTCTGGGGTTCTTGTACACTCGCTTCATCAAGGCTACAAAGGCCACCATGTTTCTGGGGTTCTGGTACTCCCGCTTCATCAGGGCTACAAAGGCCACTGTTTCTGGTACTCCCGCTTCATCAGGGCTACAAAGGCCACCATGTTTCCGGGGTTCTGGTACTCCCGCTTCATCAGGGCTACAAAGGAATCTATGTTTCTGGTACTCCTGCTTCATCAGGGCTACAAAGGCCACCATGTTTCTGGGGTTCTGGTACTCCCGCTTCATCAGGGCTACAAAGGAATCTATGTTTCTGGTACTCCTGCTTCATCAGGGCTACAAAGGCCACCATGTTTCTGGGGTTCGGGTGCTCCCGCTTTATCAGGGCTAAAATACAACAGCTAACGTGTTTCAGAAGTTTAGGCACTGCTGTTGCATTAGGAGTAAAATATAACAGCCAACGCATTTTGGGGATTCAGGCACTCTCCCTTCATCAGTGCTACAATACAAGTAAAAAGCTGATGTCCTTTTTTACTTCTATTGTAGCTCTGACGAAAGGGGGAAGGCCTGAACCCCCTAAATGTGTTGGCTTTTTTTTTTTTTTTTTCAATCGAACATTAATTGATTAAAATCCTTTCTAGAAGCTACGACTATTGATGTTGAGCTCCTACTGTTTTCCTTACATTTGTGAACACCATTTAGAACCCCCAGTTGGGGGCGCTGCGCTACATGTGAACAGCCTCATCACAGCTAGTCGGCTTAATTGCTCAAACAGGTCACTTGCAATACCGGATATTAAAGTGGAACTTCACTCTCTCAATCAGCATTTTCAATCCTCATGCTTCTAGCATTAGTAAATAGATATGATATATTTTCCTATTTACTTGTTCTAAACTTTTTTTTTTTTACATTTCTTCAGTTACTTTCTGGTTTCTGGCCTAGGCAAATGATGTCATACATCCCAGGAGTCTTCAGTGGAGGAGGAGGGGCTTTCTCAGCTTAATACACCCTCATGCCTGAGCTAAGGGCAGGTGGATTCCAGGAAGTAAATGCTACATGAATTATCTGCCTTTACTCAAGATGGCCACGGCCAGAAATGCTGAGGGGCGTATTTTTCAAAGTGATTTCTCAGCAAAATAAAGCATGGAGACATGGATGGATTTGGGGATTTCGCTTTAAATATAAAAAAAATGAATAAAATATATAATTTTGGGTTGTAGTGCTCAGGTGAAGTGTAGTTCCACTTTATCAAGAGGAGGTCTAGCACTTATGTACCCCTTAGACCTTTTGCAATGCCTCATGGGACTTGTAGTTTTGCAACAGCTGGAGGGCCACCAGTTTGAGACCCCCTGCACTAAAGGGATTTGTTTTACAGGTAAGTGTTATAATGTGCTAGTATACGATGCATACTAGCACATTATGCCATTAACTTGCAGAGGAGGGGAGGGATTTGTGGATTTCGTTTTAAGACTTACCCACGAATCCTAAGTCTTCCTCTGTTCCAAGCCCTGATGAAAGGGGAGTTTTGTTTACTCTTTTTTTTTGTATGGTAAAGCTGTGAACTAATAAGATATTCTTGAATCTTATGGTCTGGTGGCCATTTGTATTCACGTTTGGAGTTATAAGACGCTGCCAAATGTTCCAATCCCTTGCCACTTCCAAGTTTTGGCTGGACATACATTTTCAGATAGGGACAGTCTACAAGCCGTAGCAAGCTTTGAGAATAGGGAAACTTTTAGATTGTTGATCCGGCACTTGAAGAACTACAGGCCCCAATATGCTCTGCCAGGATTTGGGATCCTTCAGCAGCTTCTTCTTTGTATGTTCTTAACCCCCCCTCCCCCCCGATACGAAACAATTGCTCAATTTTATCGGCAACCATTTTTCACTGTGGTCCTTCACACGTTACTACCAAGTGTTTATAAAATCCAGAAGAAAAGTATCTATAAGACAGTTTATTGTACCTGAGCTTCCCGGACGAGCCCCCACAACGCTCATTCACCTCCGACCATCGAACCTTCACCTGTATCCGACATGTTTTACAGCCTTGTGAATGTCACCTAGACGTGTTTAGATAAGAAGAATATATATTATTATTATAGGACTTCCCCACAGAGAAAAAAAAAAGAGAATAGGTGGGAGGTCCACTGTTGACGATGCTTTTTGTGTTTTCATACTAATATATTGTGTTTATTATATATGAAATATATTTAATGACACGTGAAAAAGAAGGTGTGGATTTTCTTTGTCGTTATTCTGTAGGTGGCGAATGTAACCGAAGCACCCACTTGGTAGGACTAAAATCAGCAAACTGGTTCAATAAACTTTTTGTTTTAACTCAAAAAAGACTTTGTCTTTCCTTTGTTTTTTTATCAGAAATCTGTTTTTGTGAAGTTGACAGCCTGAAAGACATATTTAAAGCTGAACAATGGTCACACACATTTTCATTTACCGTATATACTCGAGTATAAGCCGAGTTTTTCAGCACATTTTTTGTTCTGAAAATGCCCCCCTCGGATTATACTTGAGTCACCTATTTGTGCCTGATCTCCCGAACTTTGGGGACCCAGTACCGTCCCCTGTACCCCAAACTTGGCACACATATAGCCCCACTCTTCCTCTACAAGTGTGAAAAGTTTTTTGTCTGGGGGACCTACGGCCGGGGAGCACCGATTTTTCAAACCCGGGCACCCCTTCCATAGACTCCCATGTTAAACGGTAATTTCTCTGGTAACTTTGGGGAACCGGTACTGGCTGGCCGTAGGTCCCCTGGACCCGAACCTTGGCACACATGTAGCCCCAGTTCTCCTCTACAAATGAGCAAAGTACTGTCCGGGGGACCTACGGCGAGGGAGCACCGATTTTTTTAAAACCGGGAACCCCTTCCATAGACTCCCATGTTAAACGTAAGTCTAGTCATGGACACAGTGAGGCATGGGCACAGTGAGGCATGGGCACAGTGCAGAAATGCACTTGGACACAGTGAGGCAAAGTGAGGCACAGTGAGGCATGCAGATGGACACCCTAGGCTTATACTCGAGTCAATACGTTTTCCCAGTTTTTTGTGGTAAAATTAGGTGCCTCGGCTTATATTCGGGACGGCTTATTCTCGAGTATATACGGTACTTATATTCTCCAATGGCCAAAAAGGATATAAAAACCACTTTGTGAGCATCAATTGTCTTTGCAAACCCAAAAACATATTCCTGGGAACTACAGGCCAGTCAGTCTAACATTGATAGTATGTAAACTATTGGAGGGGGTTGATGAGGGACTATATCCAAGAATTTGCCTATTAAAACACATCAGTAATAATCAGCATGGGTTTATGAAAGGTCATTCTAGCCAGACCAATCTGTTAACACTCTATGAGAAAGTGAGCTGCCATCTAGATAGGGGGCGGAATGTGGACATGGTGTATCTGGATTTTGCAAAAGCATTTGATACAGTCTCCAATAAATGCTTAATTCACAAACAGAGGTCTGTAGACATGGACCATAGGGTTTGTACATGGATAAAAAAAAAACTGGTTACAGGGGCGTGTCCAAAGGGTGGTAATAAATGGCGCATACTCAGAATGGTCTGGGGTGGTAATTTGGGTACCCCAAGGATCTGTCCTGGGACCAGTATAGAGGATTGAATAAATGGCTCAATCTTATGCCCGCGTACACACGATCGGAATTTCCGTCGGAATGCTCACATCTAACTATTCTTGTCGGAGATTCCGACCGCGTGTACGCGGCATTAGTATTTTCTGAGGACACAAA
The DNA here is from genome assembly GCA_029206835.1 of Rana muscosa. Taxonomy (NCBI): domain Eukaryota; kingdom Metazoa; phylum Chordata; class Amphibia; order Anura; family Ranidae; genus Rana; species Rana muscosa. Next base: position 7,809,140 of record CM055128.1, read on the forward strand.
GCTAAGTAGGGAAAATACTTCACAGCAAGACATAGTAACCTTACAAGAGGACCCTAATTAAATGATGGGGTGGACAACTACATGGCAAAGGAGGTTTAATGTCAAAAAATGTAAAGTAATGCACTTGGGGGCTAAAAATGTCAATGCAAGTTTCTCGCTAGGAGGAGAACCTCTGGGGGGACTTCAGGATGAAGAAAGATCTGGGGGTCCTAGTAGATCACAGAGCTGCAGCAAGCAAAGCTAGTAGACCAGGGGTGGGTAACCTCGGCACTCCAGCTGTGGGGAAACTACAAATCCCATCATGCCTCTGCCTCTAGGAGTCATGCCTGTGATTGTCAGGGTCTTGCAATGTCTCATGGGACTTGTAGTTTCACCACAGCTGGAGGGCCGAGATTACCTACCCCTGGTGCACACCCACCAGCCCATAGGGGTGAATTGACCGTCCGTCAAGAGTTAACAGTTTTACAAGTTTTTATACAGATGTTAAAGTATTGGCCCAAATTAATCGTTAACACCAACATTGATGAACAATTGATAAATATTAGGGTTGGGTGGATTTCTAAAGCTGGCCCCACTCATTGTTATCGGATTGTGCAATCTCCTTTAGATTTCCCAACAGATTTGCAGTTGGGGACCTACTAGCCTGGCTATAAATGGAATGAACTCCAGGTAGGTCCTCACACTATATGGACACAGGTTTGCCAACACCTGCCCATCACATCTATATGACCTTGTTGGACATCCTATTTCAAAACTATGGGCATTAATATGGAGTTGGCCTCCTCTCTGCAGCTATAACATCCTCCACTCCTCTGGGAAGGCTTTCCACAGGACTATGAAGGGTGCCCATTTATTAGGTCAGCTATGGATGTTGGATGAGAAGACCTGGCTCATAACCAGAATTCCAATTCATCCCAAAAGTGTTCAGTAGGGTTGAAGTCAGGGCTCTGTGCAGGCCACTCAGAAGGTGTTCAATAAGGTTGGGGTCAGGGCTCTGTGCAGGCCACTCGGAAAGGTCTTTCAATAAGGTTGGGATCAGGGCTCTGTGCAAGCCATCCAGAAAAATTTTCAATAAGGTTGGGATCAGGGCTCTGTGCAAGCCATCCAGAAAAATTTTCAATAAGGTTGGGGTCAGGGCTCTGTGCAAGCCACCTGGGAAAGGTCTTTCAATAAGGTTGGGATCAGGGCTCTGTGCAAGCCATCCAGAAAATTTTTCAATAAGGTTGGGGTCAGGGCTCTGTGCAAGCCATCCAGAAAATTTTTCAATAAGGTTGGGGTCAGGGCTCTGTGCAAGCCACCCGGGAAGGTTTTCAGAAAGGTTGGGGTCAGGGCTCTGTGCAAGCCACCTTGAAAAGGTCTTTCAATAAGGTTGTTGTCAGGGCTCTGTGCAAGCCACCTGGGAAGGTTTTCAATAAGGTTGAGGTAAGGGCTCTGTGCATGCCACCTGGTAAGGTTTTCAAAAAGGTTGGGGTCAGGGCCTTGTGCAGGCCAATCACAAAGATGTTCAGTAGAGCTGAAGTAAGGGCACTGTGCAGTCCACTCAGAAAGTGATCAACAAAGTTGAGGTCAGGGCTCTGTGCAAGCCACTCGGAAAGGTGTTCAATAAGGCCTGGGACCAGAGTTTTGTGCAGGCCACCCAAAAAAAGGTTAAGTAGGGCTGAAGGGCTCTGTCCAGTTCATTTAGAAAAATGATCAATAGAGTTGACGTCAGGGCTCTGTGCAGGCCACTCGTAAGGTGTTTTATAGAGTTGAGGTCAAGGTTTTGTGCAGGTCACTCAAAAGATGTTCAATAAAGCCGAGGTCAGGGCTCTGTGCGGACCACTCAAGTTCCTTAACACCAAACTGGTAAAGCCCATGTATTTATAGAACGTTAGGCCATGTAGTGTGGTTGCTGGTCAATCTAAAGGAGATTTTACAAGCAGTAGTCCTATAGTTCTGCCTTACAGAAGATAAACTGGTCCCATGGAAACAAGTTAGACCAAGAAGAGATCTTCACCTTCCCCAACCAATGGATTTTGTGAGCTTAACCACTTCCATACCGGGCACTTAAACACCTTCCTGCCCAGACCAATTTTCAGCTTTCTGCGCTGTTGCACTTTGAATGACAATTGCGCGGTCATGCTACACTGTACCCAAACTACATTTTTATCATTTTGTTCCCACAAATAGAGCTTTCTTTTGGTGGTATTTGATCACCTCTGCAATTTTTATTTTCTGCTAAAAAATAAAAAAAAGACCGAAAATTTTGAAAAAAAAATAAGTTTTTTTTGGTTTCAGTTACAAAACTTTGTAAATAAGTTAGTTTTCTCCTTCACTGATGGGGCTGCACTGACGGGCACGGATAAGGCGTCGCGGATGGGCACCGATGAGGTGGCACGGATGGGCAACGATCGGCGGCACGGATGGGCAACGATCGGCGGCACGGAAGGGCACAGATGGGCACGGATAGGCGGCATGGATGGGCATTGATAGGTGGCACGGGTGGGCACTGATATGTGGCATGGGTGGGCACTGATAGGTGGCACTGTACTGTACTAATGGATGCCAATCAGTGCCAAACAATAATGCCTGCCAATCAGTGGTGCCCATTGTGGGCACTGATTGGCATCCATTGTGGCACTGATTGGCATCCATTATCCCTGGTGGTCTAGGGTGGCATACCTTATTTACCTTTTTATGGCGTGCTTCCCTGGTGGTCCAGTGGCATCCCTGGTGGTCCAGTGGGCATCCTCGGGGGGGCTGTGCTGATAATCGATCAGCACAAACCCCCCCTGTCAGAGGAGCAGCCGATCAGCTCTCTTCTACTCGCGTCTGACAGACGCGAGTGAGGAAAAGCCGATGACCGGCTTTTCCTGTTTACACTGTGATCAGCCGTGATTGGACACGGCTGATCACGTGGTAAAGAGTCTCCGTCGGAGACTCTTTACCTAGATCGGTGTTGCGGGGTGTCAGACTGACACCCCGCAACAACGATCGCCGCGATGCGCGGCCCCGGGGGCGTGCAGCGGCTCAAAATCCTGAGGACGTCACATGACGTCCTGTCAGGATTTTGCAACCACTTTGCCGCCGTCAATCCGCTATAGGGCGGGCGGCAAGTGGTTAAACAAGGGGTCTCAAACTGGCGGCCCTCCAGCTGCTGCGAAACTACAAGTCCCATCATCCCTCTGCCTGTGAGAGTCAGGTTAGTAACTGTACAGCCTTGCAATGCCTCCTGGGACTTGTAGTTTTGCATCAGCTGGAGGGCCGTCAGTTTGAGACCCCCCCCCCCCTGGCTTAAACTCTACCTAAACCTAAGATAAAAAATGAAATGTATTACAGCTTACCAGTCTTTAGATGTGGTGGCTGTATTTGTTTTCTTTTTTTCAGACATTTTTCTTTAATTTTCACCTGGTGTTCCTGCCAACGCTCACCCCCCATGTTGCTTCTATGGAAGAAGTCATGGCTGTTGTCAAGGTTGGATTTCACATGAAGAAACCACCTGTGTGGCACCGCATACAAAATGATATGTATGGAAAGAAGAGAGTATGAAGAGCAGACTTTACTGGCTGCCACTAGACATTTGCAATTAGTTTCGTTCCGAAGTAGTTTTTTAACGAATATTCGAAAATTCGTAGTTTGATACATTCGGAAATCTGAAATAACAATTAATTAATAATAACTTAACTATTACTATTAAATGATAGGTATTGGAATTTCCTTTCAAATTTGGCTGTTGGTGAACTTAGCGAAGTTACGAATTGTTTTCCGAAATAATGAATGCCGTATCCAAACGAATGGAACGTAATGACTTAATAATAATAATAATAAATAACAATAATAATAATAAAAACGTTTTATTATTATTATTATTTATTATTCATTTGTTCCGTTCCATTTGTTTAGATGCGGCATTTGTTATTTCAGGTTATGCGTAACTTCGGATAAATTCGTATTCGTTACGTTCGCTAACAGCCAAATTTGAAAGGAAATTACATTACCTATAATTTAATAGTTATTTTTTCAGATTTTCGAATTTCCAAATTTACGAATTTCCGAATGTATGAATTTACGAATTGCGATCATAACGAATGACCTGAAAAAAACCAAAAAAAAACAAAAAAAAAAAAAATGAATGAAACAAAAACGAACAAATTTTTGGGCAGTGCACATGTCTAGCTGCCACCATAATCCCAAATGGGAAGAAGATATATAAAAATGTATTTAAACAACATCATAAAAACATGTCATGAAGACCAATGCATAGATATAAATTGTGAATATTCTCCCATATGTACAGAAACGGCTGAAAAGAGAAATCTGGATGGGTGGCCTCTGAAGTGAGATTGAAGTGAGATGTGGCCTGCACAGAGTCCTGACTTCCACTCCATAAAACACCTTCCGAGTGGCCTGCACAGAGCCCTGACTACCACTCCATAAAACACCTTCCTAGTGGCCTGCACAGAGTCCTGACTTCCACTCCATAAAACACCTTCCGAGTGGCCTGCACAGAGCCCTGACTACCACTCCATAAAACACCTTCCTAGTGGCCTGCACAGAGCCCTGACTTCCACTCCATAAAACACCTTCAGAGTGGCCTGCACAGAGCCCTGACCTCCACTCTATGAAACACCTTCCGATTGGCCTGCACAGAGCCCTGACTTCCACTCCATAAAACACCTTCCGATTGGCCTGCACAGAGCCCTGACTACCACTCCATAAAACACCTTCCTAGTGGCCTGCACAGAGCCCTGACTTCCACTCCATAAAACACCTTCCGATTGGCCTGCACAGAGCCCTGACTACCACTCCATAAAACACCTTCCTAGTGGCCTGCACAGAGCCCTGACTTCCACTCCATAAAACACCTTCAGAGTGGCCTGCACAGAGCCCTGACCTCCACTCTATGAAACACCTTCCGATTGGCCTGCACAGAGCCCTGACCTCCACTCTATAAAACACCTTCCGAGTGGCCTGCACAGAGCCCTGACTTCCACTCCATAAAACAACTTCCGAGTGGCCTGCACAGAGTCCTGACCTCCACGCCATAAAACACCTTCCGAGTGGCCTGCACAGAGCCCTGACCTCCACTCCATAAAACACCTTCCGATTGGCCTGCACAGAGCCCTGACTTCCACTCCATAAAACACCTTCCGAGTGGCCTGCACAGAGCCCTGACCTCCACTCTATGAAACACCTTCCGAGTGGCCTGCACAGAGCCCTGACTTCCACGCCATAAAACACCTTCCGATTGGCCTGCACAGAGCCCTGACTTCCACGCCATAAAACACCTTCCGATTGGCCTGCACAGAGCCCTGACTTCCACTCCATAAAACACCTTCAGAGTGGCCTGCACAGAGCCCTGACCTCCACTCTATGAAACACCTTCCGATTGGCCTGCACAGAGCCCTGACCTCCACTCTATAAAACACCTTCCGAGTGGCCTGCACAGAGCCCTGACTTCCACTCCATAAAACAACTTCCGAGTGGCCTGCACAGAGTCCTGACCTCCACGCCATAAAACACCTTCCGAGTGGCCTGCACAGAGCCCTGACCTCCACTCCATAAAACACCTTCCGATTGGCCTGCACAGAGCCCTGACTTCCACTCCATAAAACACCTTCCGAGTGGCCTGCACAGAGCCCTGACTTCCACTCCATAAAACACCTTCCGAGTGGCCTGCACAGAGCCCTGACCTCCACTCTATGAAACACCTTCCGATTGGCCTGCACAGAGCCCTGACCTCCACTCTATGAAACACCTTCCGATTGGCCTGCACAGAGCCCTGACCTCCACTCTATAAAACACATCATAAAAATACAGTATATTTTTTATATAATTTTAAAACATTTTATAGAAGGGGAGTCCAACCCTTCCTTCCTTCCTGGGCTACATTGGAAGAAGAGGAATTTTTAGATTTTTATTTATTTTTAACCACTTCCGGACCGCCCACTGTATATATACACGTCGGCACTTTAAAGATGGATATCTCTGTCATGGCGGCGGCAGCAGCTAGCGGTAGCGGCCATAACCCAGGTATCCATCTCTTCCGTGAGCAGTCCAGTTTATGATAATGGTGGTCTCTGCGGCAGATTCGCCGCGAGATCACCGTTATCGGCGGCGGGAGAGCGGCCGCCCCCCCCCCACCCCCCACGATCTCCGGTAGCGGTGGAGGCGATCGGGTCCTGTCACGCCAGTGGTATGGAGATAAGTGAGGGGGGAAGATGGCCCCCAATCATCTCCATACCATAACAGGGCGCAAGCGACATCATAACGTCACAACGTCACAACGTCATAACGTCACTTCCGCCCAATGCTCTTAAATGGCCATTTTATTTATTTTTTAAATTTTTTCAAATGACAACATTTTGACAACTTTTTCATATGCGGGCGCTGCTCACGTATGCGTTTGCTTCTGCACACGAGCACGTCGGGGCGGGGTTTTTTATTTACAATTTTTTTTTTTTTTTTTTGCACTTTAGTCCAAATATGAGATGTGACGTCTTTTTGACCCCCCAGATCTCATATATAAGAGGGGTCCTCATGCTTCTTTTCTATTACAAGGGATGTTTACATTTCTTGTAATAGGAATAAAAGTGTCCCAATTTTTATTTTTTTTTAAAGTACACAAAAGTAAAAAAAAAAAAAAAAAATCTTATTTTAAAGCGCCCCGTCCCGACGAGCTCGTGCGCAGAAGCGAACGCATACGTGAGTAGCGCCCACATATGAAACCGGTGTTCAAACTACACATGTGAGGTATCGCCGCGATCGGTAGAGCGAGAGCAATAATTCTATAGCCCTAGACCTCCTCTGTAACTCCAAACATGCAACCTATAGAATTTTTTAAATGCCGCCTATGGAGATTTTTTAAGGGTAAAAGTTTGTCGCCATTCCACGAGCGGGGGGCGCAATTTTGAAGCGTGACATGTTGGGTATCAATTTACTCGGCGTAACATTATCTTTTCACAATATAAAAGAAAAAAAAAATGGGCTAACTTTACTGTTGTCTTATTTTTGAATTAAAAAATGTGTATTTTTTCCCCAAAAAAGTGCGCTTGTAAGACCGCTGCGCAAATACAGTGTGAGAGAAAGTATTGCAACGGCCGCCATTTTATTCTTTAGGGTGTTAGAATTTTATTTTTTTCATAATGTTTGGGGGGTTCCAAGTAATTTTCTAGCAAAAAAAAATTGTTTTTAACTTATAAACACTGAGTATGAAAAAGAGGCTCGGTCCTTAAGGCCCCTTTCACACTGGGGCGGGCAGGTGCGGTGGCGGTATAGCGGCGCGGTTTTTAGCGCCGCTATACCGTTGTATTTACCGCGATATTCGGCCGCTAGCGGTGCGGTTTTAACCCCTGCTAGCGGCCGAAAAAGGGTTAATACCGCCCACAAACCGCAGCTACAGCCAATGGGAAGGAGCGGTAAAGGAGCGGTATTACACACACCGCTCCATCACCGCTCCAAAGATGCGGCTTGCAGGAGATTTTTCTCCTCCCGCCAGCGCATCGCCTCAGTGTGACAGCCCTCGGGGGCAGGATTTTTTCAGACTTTATGTCTGCGCTTTTTTTAGCGCAAAACGCCTGAAAAAACTCCTCTGTGTTTTTAAGGGGCCTTAGTGGTTAAATATATTTTTAGATGGTTTCAAAACATTTTATACTATTTTACACATTTTATATCAAAGATTTTATAGCATTTAGAAGTTCCTGATAATTTTTATATAAAATATAATATAAATACTATACTATAGTAAAATATAGTTAGAAATATTTTAATCATCAAGTTTTTTTTTTTTTAATTCTTATTTTTTATAATTCTTTATTTAAACAATTTTCGTACAGACAGGCATGGGAGAAACAATATTCAGCTCAAACGTTGCATTGCTGCAGAAGAAAATGCTCGGTATCAAAAGACATGTTACAGTATATTGATCACCACTAATGGATGACATTATTGTTCTCACCATCCAGTTCCATACTTCAATTTTTAAACACTTATTGACAATATATGTGAAATGTACACTACAACAAAAAAAAAAAAAAAAAAAGGAAAAAGTTTTAATATTTTTAGAATTTCTTGATAATTTGTATATGATTATATACTTTTTTTTTTTTTAAACTTGGTTTTATTGTATGTGCACAAAAATAAATAAATGTCCCCTTCCAATGCAAAGTTGTGGTACATCAAATAGTTAACGTATTATCAAATGAAGTGATATCGAGTCAAACTCCACAAGAAAAGTACAGCATATAAAGGAAATTATAAACCAGCTGATATAAAAAAAAATATTTTCATTTTTTTTTTATATGTGTTATAACATGTTATACTAATTTACACATTTTGATCAAAGATTTTATAATATTTAGAATTTCTTGATAATTTTTAGACAAGCTTTAGTATCAATATTTAAATCATCAAGTTTTAAACTTTTTAGAATTTCTTGATAATATTTTTATACAATTATAAAATAGTATCAATATTTAAATCATCAAGCTTTAAACTATTTTTTAATTTCCTGATAATATTTTTTATACAATTATAAAATAGAATCAATATTTAAATCATCAAGCTTTAAACTATTTTTTAATTTCCTGATAATATTTTTTATACAATTATAAAATAGAATCAATATTTAAATCATCAAGCTTTACATTTTTTTTTGAATTTTTTGATAATATTTTTTTTATAGAATTATAAAATAGTATCAATATTTAAATCATCAAGCTTTAAAATATTTTTTTAATTTCTTGATAATATTTTTATACAATTATAAAATAGAATCAATATTTAAATCATCAAGCTTTACAATTTTTTTGAATTTCTTGATAATATTTTAATATAATTATAAAATAGTATCAATATTTAAATCATCACGCTTTACAATTTTTTCGAATAGCTTGATAATATTTTTATATAATTATAAATTGCATCAATAATAAAAAACGTCAAGTTTAAAAAAAAAAAAAAATCGGATTTCTTGATAATATTTTTCTATAATAATAAAAAAGTATCAATATTTAAAATCATCAAGCTTTACTTTTTTTTTATTTATTTTTTATTCCTTGATAATATTTTTATATAATAATAAAATAGTATCAATATTTAAATCAAGTTTTAATTTTTTTTTTTTTTTGAATTTCTTGATAATATTTTTATATAATTATAAAATAGTATCAACTTTTTTTTTTTTTTTTTTTTTTTTTTTTAACAATCAAAAGGTACTTTATTGTTGTCATACAGGGTAAACACAGTATACCCATTGACATAGAACAGAACAGAACATATTAAGTAAATATATTTAGGAAAGTGAATAGAGGGATCGTGAACATTACACACAGTAAGTTGACAAATACCATTGTCACAAGTATAGAGAGAGGAAGATTACCTGGAAGGACATTTCAGTCAGAGAAAGCAAAAGGGAAATATAATTGTATCTTTTTTTAAATCTATTTTTATATTGTTTCATAACCTTTTATATTAGTTTACACATTTTATTCAAAGATTTTATAGTATTTAGAAGTTGTTGATAATTTTTATATAAAATATAATATAAATATTATACTATAGTAATTATAAAATATTATCAATAATTAAATGATCAAGTTTTACATTTTTTGTGGCAGACGGGCCGGTCTGAGTATTTCTGGGATTTTCAAACACAACCATCTCTCAGGATTACAGAGAATGGTGGGGAAAAGAGAAAATATCCAGTGAGCGGCAGTTGTGTGGAGGAAAATGCCTTGTTGACGTCAGAGGAGAATGAGCAGACTGGTTCCAGATGATAGAAAGACAACAAGAACTCAAATAACCACTCGCAAGGGTCCAACCCGCTACCAGCAAAAGGGAACCTAATAAAGGGGGTCCAACCCACTACTAGCAAGGGGGACCCAATAAAGGGGAGACCCAATAAAGGGGGTCCAACACGCTACTAGCAAGGAGGACCCAATAAAGGGGGTCCAACCCCTTCCAGCAAGGAGGACCTAATAAAGGGGGTCCAACCCACTACTAGGAAGGGGGACCTAATAAAGGGGGTCCAACCCGCTACTAGCAAAGGGGACCTAATAAAGGGGGCCAACCCACTACTAGGAAGGTGGACCTAATAAAGGGGGTACAATCCGCTACTATCAAGGAGGACCCAATAAAGGGGGTCCAACCCGCTACTAGCAAGGGGGACCTAATAAAGGGGGTCCAACCCACTTCTAGGAAGGTGGACCTAATAAAGGGGGTCCAACCCACTTCTAGGAAGGTGGACCTAATAAAGGGGGTACAATCCGCTACTATCAAGGAGGACCCAATAAAGGGGGTCCAACCCGCTACTAGCAAGTGGGACCAACCCGCTACTAGCAAAGGGGGCCTAATAAAGGGGGCCAACCCACTACTAGGAAGGTGGATCTAATAAAGGGGGTACAATCCGCTACTATCAAGGAGGACCCAATAAAGGGGGTCCAACCCGCTACTAGCAAGGGGGACCTAATAAAGGGGGACCTAATAAAGGGGGTCCAACCCACTTCTAGGAAGGTGGACCTAATAAAGGGGGTCCAACCCACTTCTAGGAAGGTGGACCTAATAAAGGGGGTACAATCCGCTACTATCAAGGAGGACCCAATAAAGGGGGTCCAACCCGCTACTAGCAAGGGGGACCTAATAAAGGGGGTCCAACCCGCTACTAGCAAGGGGGACCTAATAAAGGGGGTCCAACCCGCTACTAGCAAGGGGGACCTAATAAAAGGGGTCCAACCGCTACTAGCAAGGAGGACCTAATAAAGGGGGGCCAACCCGTTACTAGCAAGGGGGACCTAATAAAGGGGGTCCAACCCACTACTAGCCAGGAGGACCTAATAAAGGGGGTCCAACCCGCTACTAGCAAGGGGGACCTAATAAAGGGGGTCCAACCCGCTACTAGCAAGGGGGACCTAATAAAGGGGGACCTAATAAAGGGGGCCAACCCACTTCTAGGAAAGCGGACCGACCCGGGACTAGCAAGGGGGACCTAATAAAGGGGCTGATGGTTTTATTTTAATTCTTAAAAAATACAACGTCCTTAAAAAAAAAAAAGAAAAAAAAAAGAAGCTTGCTTTAGCCAGGAAAAATATATATTTTTTGGGGGTTTCTCGCAGATCCATCTGTTTACGGAACAGGAAAACATGGGCTTTTTATTGGTTCTCTGAAGACGGTGCCAGAAGCCTGTCTTATCTTTTACAAAACATCTCCAGAGCAGACAAAAGTGTTGGAGTTTAATTAACTTTTTACGGCGCCAAAATAATCATCTTTTGGCTGCCGGCCCTCCTTGTCGTAGCGGAGATATATAGTGCGCTCGTATCGCACAAAGGCCGGTTCTGCAAGAGCACCGCGATAAAAAAAAAACACTCAAAACGCAGACGTACATTTAGACCTTGTACTCATTTACATGAGGCTGAGAACTCAATTAAAAAAAAAAAAAAAAAGCCTTTTTGTTTTTATAATCTGTGACGGTTTTAATTAGAAAGTATGACAGTTGAGGGCTCTTAGAACGGAGCCCCTTTGTGTGTGGGAACATTACGGGGGAATTAGAGGTCTCTTCTCCTGGGTGGCTTGGCTCCTCGATGGGAAGTTGTCCAGAGTGGAGACATTTTTTTTTTTTAAACATGGACGCCGGGGTTTGCTTACAAAGCCCCATGGTACCCAAGTCCATGGATTGATAATGAGATGTAGGCTCGATCCTTTCCCTCAAACACAACACGATCCTTCAAAAAAAGGTCAACATTTTACAGCTTTAAAAACGTGCTAAAAGACGGATCCAATCCACAGGCATTTCACACAGAAACCGATCCGTATTTTTGCCCACTGACAATAAATTATAATTGTACAACCTACGTGAAGGGAGCGATGGGTGGAGTCAGTGCCGGGAACAAAGGTCATCTAGCGCCAAACTGCCAACCCCCAAAGCATTAATCTGCACGCCAACCTCCTAAGCACATATTCCCCTTGCAAGCCAGAATTCTCCCCAAACAAAAACTTCCCCCTCCTCCCAGTATAAATCCCTCCCTCTGCTGAAATATCCCTCCCAGCACAGATCTTTGACCCCCCCCTCCCAGGGTTTCCATAATTGTCCCCATCTCCTCTTTACTGGGAGAAGATGGGGGGCAGGTAAGGAAACCCTGCACAGTCCAAGGCAGTCCTGATGCAGGAGCACTGCAGTGGCAGGAGGAGCTGGAGGGGAGAGAGAGCATGGCCCACACCTCCTCCCGACTTTCTTCTCCTCTCCTGATTCCATTTGTCACTTCCTGTGCTTAGCTGACAGGAGTAGTGATGGTACGGTCACTACTCCTCTCCAGGGCTGTCTTAATGCATGGGCACCGCCCAGGGGCCCCAGGTGCATGGGGGTCTCATGATAATCTTGCATTACATCATAGTTGCCAACTGCAGTGGCAGGAGGAGCTGGAGGGGAGAGAGAGCATGGCCCACACCTCCTCCCGGCTCTCTTCTGCTCTCCTGATTCCATTTGGCACTTCCCGTGCTAAGCTGACAGGAGTAGTGATGCCACGTTCACTACTCTTCTCAGCTTGTAGCAGCAGGAACTCTTCATGTCAATCTTTTACTAAGCTGTCCCAGGATGGCATTGTCCCGGAACCTGCACTGTGCCCTCCTGACCTGTACTGTGTCTTTCTGCCTGCCCCCCATACCGTCACCTTTGTGTTGATTAGCCTTTGGATTATGGCATGTTTTCTTATTGTTTAAAATTGATTTTATTGAACATACTAATAAATATATGTTTAATTCTATCAACTATTTATACTTTAATTCTTTAGAGTAGGTGCGTAAATTGGGGTAGTCTGGTAGGGGCACCATTGTATTACTTTGCCCAGGGGCTCATGATACTGTTAAGATGGCCCTGCTCCTCTCAGCTTGTAGCAGCAAGAACTCTCCCACCCATGTGGTGCCCCCACCTCCACCACCCCACATGATATCACAGCACCCAGGGCAGCCGCCCCCTCCTGCCCCCATCCTTGTCCTGGCCCTGGGTAGAGTGCAACTCAAAAGAAAAGAAAAAAAATTGACCCGTTTGCCTTTTTTGGACACATTTTCCACAGCTCAGGTCCTTTTTTTTGTCTTGTTTGTGGCCACTGTAGATAGGACTTCAAAAAGTGATTTGTTCATTTTTACCACTTTGAGAATCTCAAATGCCAAAGTCTGAAGGCCATCTATAGGGTTAGAAGCATGACTGCTGTCCATGTCCCTTTGGGATAAGGTGACCAGATTTAAAAAAAATTATCCGGGGACATTTTTTTTTTTTTTACTAGTAATGGCGGCAATCAGCGACTCATAGCTTGACTGCAGAATTGCGGCAGACAAATGGGACACTAAGTGACACTTTGTGGGAACCAGTGACATTAATATAGTGATCAGTGCTAAAAATATGCACTGTCACTGTAATAATGACACTGGCTGGGAAGGGGATAACATCTAGGGCAATCAACTGGTTAAATGTGTGCCTAACAAATGTTTTCTTACTGTGGGGGAAGTGCTTTTACTAAGGGAAGGCATAGATCCCTGTACTTGACAGAACAGCGATCTGCCTTGTTTACATAGGCAGACCACCATTCTGCCTATGTACATACCGATCAGTGGGTACCGGTGGACATCGAGTCCGCCGAAGCCGCTGATTGGCTCCCATACCCAGAAATGCAGGATCATGTATACAAGTGATCCTGCGCAGCGCGACCGCCCTGTAGCAGTAAATATACTATCAGGCGATCAGCAACTGGTTAACATCATTAGCTATATTATAACTCACAGGCAGCAGGCACCCTATCATGGCTCTGGCTGGCTCTGTTACAGTGTTTTTTTTATTCTGCACTGTCTTTGAAATTGCCCCAGCCCCTGTACAAATCCAATTCGGGGACAAAACCGGGGACAGACTTGGTCCGGGGACAGTGTCCTCAATCCGGGGACTGTCCCCGGAAACCGGGGATGTCTGGTCACCCTACTTTGGTAGATATTTCCCTCACTTAATGCATTGGGGTGAGGGCAGGAAATCAGTGTTTCCTATAAGTACATAGACTGCAATAAATGTTTTTAAATTTGGGGAAAGGTTAGAATGTCTGTGAAGGTTACCAAAGTTTAATGGTTGCCCGTGTCATCTGCTAAGAAGATTGTTTCACTTCCTGCATGGTAAAGAAAACAAGGTAAAATCTCCCCAATAGGACACAGACAATAATAAAAACCATGACAGAGGGTTTTCAACATTCTCCATCTTGCCTCCAAATTAACAAAATATATAAGATGTGGCTGGAGCTGAGCTTTAAACCCAAATTGTTCATGCAACCCAAGTTTGCTACACTATACAGCATAATGTTTGTGGCGGCCTGACCATCATGTAACCCAAGTTTGCTACACTATACAGCAAAAGGTTTGTGGCGGCCTGACCATCACGTAACCCAAGTTTGCTACACTATACAGCAAAATGTTTGTGGCGGCCTGACCATCACGTAACCCAAGTTTGCTACACTATACAGCAAAAGGTTTGTGGCAACCTGACCATCATGTAACCCAAGTTTGCTACACTATACAGCAAAAGGTTTGTGGACACCTGACCATCATGCAACCCAAGTTTGCTACACTATACAGCATAATGTTTGTGGCGGCCTGACCATCATGTAACCCAAGTTTGCTACACTATACAGCATAATGTTTGTGGCGGCCTGACCATCATGTAACCCAAGTTTGCTACACTATACAGCAAAAGGTTTGTGGCGGCCTGACCATCACGTAACCCAAGTTTGCTACACTATACAGCAAAATGTTTGTGGCGGCCTGACCATCACGTAACCCAAGTTTGCTACACTATACAGCAAAAGGTTTGTGGCAACCTGACCATCATGTAACCCAAGTTTGCTACACTATACAGCAAAAGGTTTGTGGACACCTGACCATCATGCAACCCAAGTTTGCTACACTATACAGCATAATGTTTGTGGCGGCCTGACCATCATGTAACCCAAGTTTGCTACACTATACAGCATAATGTTTGTGGCGGCCTGACCATCATGTAACCCAAGTTTGCTACACTATACAGCAAAATGTTTGTGGCGGCCTGACCATCACGTAACCCAAGTTTGCTACACTATACAGCAAAATGTTTGTGGCGGCCTGACCATCACGTAACCTAAGTTTGCTACACTATACAGCAAAAGGTTTGTGGACACCTGACCATCATGTAACCCAAGTTTGCTACACTATACAGCAAAAGGTTTGTGGACACCTGACCATCATGTAACCCAAGTTTGCTACACTATACAGCAAAAGGTTTGTGGCGGCCTGACCATCACGTAACCCAAGTTTGCTACACTATACAGCAAAAGGTTTGTGGCGGCCTGACCATCATGTAACCCAAGTTTGCTACACTATACAGCAAAAGGTTTGTGGCAACCTGACCATCATGTAACCCAAGTTTGCTACACTATACAGCAAAAGGTTTGTGGACACCTGACCATCATGCAACCCAAGTTTGCTACACTATACAGCATAATGTTTGTGGCGGCCTGACCATCATGTAACCCAAGTTTGCTACACTATACAGCATAATGTTTGTGGCGGCCTGACCATCATGTAACCCAAGTTTGCTACACTATACAGCAAAATGTTTGTGGCGGCCTGACCATCACGTAACCCAAGTTTGCTACACTATACAGCAAAATGTTTGTGGCGGCCTGACCATCACGTAACCTAAGTTTGCTACACTATACAGCAAAAGGTTTGTGGACACCTGACCATCATGTAACCCAAGTTTGCTACACTATACAGCAAAAGGTTTGTGGCGGCCTGACCATCACGTAACCCAAGTTTGCTACACTATACAGCAAAAGGTTTGTGGCGGCCTGACCATCACGTAACCCAAGTTTGCTACACTATACAGCAAAAGGTTTGTGGCGGCCTGACCATCACGTAACCCAAGTTTGCTACACTATACAGCAAAAGGTTTGTGCCGACCTGACCATCATGTAACCCAAGTTTGCTACACTATACAGCAAAAGGTTTGTGGCGGCCTGACCATCACGTAACCCAAGTTTGCTACACTATACAGCAAAAGGTTTGTGGCGGCCTGACCATCATGTAACCCAAGTTTGCTACACTATACAGCAAAATGTTTGTGGCGACCTGACCATCATGTAACCCAAGTTTGCTACACTATACAGCAAAATGTTTGTGGCGACCTGACCATCATGTAACCCAAATTTGCTACACTATACAGCAAATGGTTTGTGGCGGCCTGACCATCATGTAACCCAAGTTTGCTACACTATACAGCAAAAGGTTTGTGGCGACCTGACCATCATGTAACCCAAGTTTGCTACACTATACAGCCAAAGGTTTGTGGCCACCTGACCATCACGTAACCCAAGTTTGCTACACTATACAGCCAAAGGTTTGTGGCGGCCTGACCAGCATGTAACCCAAGTTTGCTACACTATACAGCAAAAGGTTTGTGGCGGCCTGACCATCATGTAACCCAAGTTTGCTACACTATACAGCAAAAGGTTTGTGGCAACCTGACCATCATGTAACCCAAGTTTGCTACACTATACAGCCAAAGGTTTGTGGCCACCTGACCATCACGTAACCCAAGTTTGCTACACTATACAGCCAAAGGTTTGTGGCGGCCTGACCAGCATGTAACCCAAGTTTGCTACACTATACAGCAAAAGGTTTGTGGCGGCCTGACCATCATGTAACCCAAGTTTGCTACACTATACAACAAAAGGTTTGTGGCGGCCTGACCATCATGTAACCCAAGTTTGCTACACTATACAGCAAAAGGTTTGTGGCGACCTGACCATCATGTAAGATTTTTGGACATCTCATACCGAACCCACGCACAAGGGAGTTGGGCATCCTTTGTGGCTACCACAGCCACCACTTCTGGGAAGGCCTTCCTCCAGACTTTGGAGTGTGTCTGTGGGACTTTGAACCCATTTGTGAAGTCAAGTAGGACAAGTAGATCTGGCTCACAGGTGACCTTCCCCCCAATTCACCCCAAAAGGTTTTCAGTGGGGTGGGGGTCCAGTATTGATGTTGGATAATAAGATCTGTCTAGCCATTTGTGTTCCAATTTTGAGTTCCAATTGTTCCTAAAGATGTTGAGGTAGGGTACTGATGTTGGATGAGCAGATCTAGTTCACAATTGGTGTTCCAATTCATCCCAAAGGTGTTCAGTAAGGTTGATTGAGGTCAGGGCTCTGTGAAGGCCACTCGAGTTCCTCCACAGCAAACTGGTCTAACCATATCTTTATGGAGCTGGCTTAGCTCACAGGGGCACAGTCATGCTGGAATAAAGAAAGGGTCTTCACCAAATTGTCAATACAAGGTTGGAAGCAAAAAATTGTCTAAAATACCTTTTCATGCTGTAGCATTAAAAGTACCCTTCAGCGGAACCACCTGAACTCAATTTGGAAGGAATTCCATGTTTGGCCATTGTTTTATCACGGTCATGTGAAAACTGACCCTTTGGGGTAGTATTTGAGATCTACAAAGAAAGATCAAACACTTGTAGGTATAACATTTAATTAAGTAACGACAGATAGCAAATGTAATAATATCAGAAAATATAACACGAATACTTAACTATAGATGTTGTTTCTGCCACGTAGTCTCGCCCAGTTTCGCGGCGTGGCACAGGTGATCAAATCAGTCGCTTGCATGATAGTAGCTCTGAGGCGAGACTGAATTTTCCAAGTTTTGGCTGTAGTACAGTGGGTCAAAAAAGTATTTAGTCAGCCACCAATTGTGCAAGTTCTCCCACTTACAAAGATGAGAGAGGCTTGTAATTGTCATCATAGGTATACCTCAACTATGAGAGACAAAATGTGGAAACAAATCCAGACAATCACATTCTCTGATTTGGAAAGAATTTATTTGCAAATTATGGTGGAAAATAAGTATTTGGTGAATATCAAAAGTTCATCTCAATACTTTGTTAAATATCCTTTGTTGGCAATGACAGAGGTCAAACGTTTTCTGTAAGTCTTCACAAGGTTGTCACACACTGTTGCTGGTATGTTGGCCCCATTCCTCCATGCAGATCTCCTCTAGAGCAGTGATGTTTTGGGGCTGTCGCTGGGCAACACGGACTTTCAACTCCCGCCAAAGGTTTTCTATGGGGTTGAGATCTGGAGACTGTCTAGGCCACTCCAGGACCTTGAAATGCTTCTTACGAAGCCACTCTTGACTTGCCCGGGCGGTGTGTTTGGGATCATTGCCATGCTGAAAGACCCAGCCACGTTTCATCTTCAATGCCCTGGCTGATGGGAGGAGGTTTGCACTCAAAATCTCACGATACATGGCCCCATTCATTCTTTCATGTACATGGATCAGTTGCCCTGTTCCCTTTGCAGAGAAACAGCCCCAAAGCACGATGTTGCCACCCCCATGCTTCACAGTAGGTATGGTGTTCTTTGGTTGCAACTCAGCATTCTCTCGCCTCCAAACACGACGAGTTGTGTTTCTACCAAACAGTTCTACTTTGGTTTCATCTGTCCATATGACATTCTTCCCAATCCTCTTCTGGATCATACAAATTCTCTCTAGCAAACCTCAGACAGGCCCGGACATGTACTGGCTTAAGCAGGGGGACACGTCTGGCACTGCAGGATCTGAGTCCCTGGCTGCGTAGTGTGTTACTGATGGTAGCCTTTGTAACGTTGGTCCCAGCTCTCTGCAGGTCATTCACTAAGTCCCCCCCGTGTGGTTCTGGGATTTTTGCTCACCGTTCTTGTGATCATTTTGACCCCACGGGGTGAGATCATGCGTGGAGCCCCAGATCGAGGGAGATTATCAGTGGTCTTGTATGTCTTCTTTTTTCTAATTATTGCTCCCACAGTTGATTTCTTCACACCAAGCTGCTTGCCTATTGCAGATTCAGTCTTCCCAGCCTGGTGCAGGTCTACAATTTTGTTTCTGGTGTCTTTCGACAGCTCTTTGGTCTTCACCATAGTGGAGTTTGGAGTGTGACTGTTTGAGGTTGTGGTCAGGTGTCTTTTATACTGATAACAAGTTCACACAGGTGCCATTAATACAGGTAATGAGTGGAGGACAGAGGAGCCTCTTAAAGAAGAAGATACAGGTCTGTGAGAGCCAGAAATCTTGCTTGTTTGTAGGTGACCAAATACTTATTTTCCACCATAATGTGCAAATAAATTCTTTCCAAATCAGACAATGTGATTGGATTTGTTTCCACATTTTGTCTCTCATAGTTGAGGTTTACCTATGATGACAATTACAGGCCTCTCTCATGTTTTTAAGTGGGAGAACTTGCACAATTGGTGGCTGACTAAATACTTTTTTGCCCCACTGTATATAGGACTTTTGTGTAAGGAAATGACCAACCCCCCTGCTAGCAACATAAGATTTTAAGGACCGTTTAAGGTCAGTTTGTAATGACATTCCTTTGGTATGAAGTCAGCTAAGGTAACCAGGCTTGGGAGACTTTCTTAGATATTGTGAGACAACTTTAAAATATATATAACATTTTCCCATCAGCCATATACTGTAGGTGTGAGGGTCACATGTTCACAAACGTTTGACCATATAGCATATCACCCCCCCTAAGCTGTTGGAAGGTCAAAACTCAAAACCTTCACTTGCTGAACCGGATAGAAAAACTAGAAATCAAGTATAACAATTTATTTATTAAACAGTACTTTTTAGTAGTAGTGCAATGAAATTAAAATTCTGGACTGAAACCAAAAATTCAGGAAGCACTTGGCCGAAAAGCAAAACCAAAATGGACAGTTTTAAAAATATATTAATTGTTTTATATATAAATTGTATTGTATTCAACTTTTTAATACTACTCATGGTGTCCCCAGGGTGATAATTCCTGGGTATTTGTACTCATGGTGTCCCCAGGGTGGTAATATCTGTATATTTGTACTCATGGTGACCCCAGGGTGGAAGTATCTGGATATTTGTACTCATGATGCCCCCAGGGTGGAAGTATCTGGATATTTGTACTCATGATGCCCCCGGGGTGGTAGTATCTGGCCATTTGTACTCATGGTGCCCCCAGGGTGGTAATATCTGTATATTTGTACTCATGGTGATCCCAGGGTGGTAGTATCTGTATATTTGTACTCATGGTGCTCCCAGGGTGGTAATATCTGGATATTTGTACTCATGGTGCCCCCAGGGTGGTAGTATCTGGGTAGTCGTACTTGTGGTGCCCCCAGGGTGGTAATATATGGATATTTGTACTCATGATGCCCCCAGGGTGGTAGTATCTGGATATTTGTACTCATGGTGCCCCCAGGGTGGTAGTATCTGGGTATTTGTACTCATGGTGTCCCCAAGGAGGTAATATCTGGGTATTTGTACTCATAATGCCCCCAGGGTGGTAATATCTGTATATTGGTACTCATGGTGCCCACAGGGTGGTAGTGCCAGGACATGTCGGTACTTGTGGTTTCCTTGGGGCTCTCCGGTTACCTCTCTACTGATTGGAGACATTCGCTGCACAGCGATCCAGACTGCTTTCTGCTCTGCACAGCCGATTTGCCACATCGCAGCGTGGCCCCTCTACTTCTAACACAATGATTGGACAGCCACTCTGTCTACCCATGGCACTCGATTTTACGGCAGTGGACCAGAAAGCTGCGCTCTGATGCGGTAGCTAATCTTTTTGACCATTGCCAGCATTTTTTTATTATTATTGGCAAAACGCCGATAACCCTATTTTCAGCCGATAAATCGGTGCATCCCTACTTTTTAGAACCTCTATGACAGGGCCACAGTGAGCGTGGGGCGAAACGCATCAGCAAAAACATTGTTAGCAGAGTAGAGCTGTCTGAGACTGCCTAACATTGCTTCCTTGGTTGGGCTGGGAGAGTGGTGTCCCGGAGGCAGCAGTACTTTTTAGAACAACCAGAAAAGATCCCAGAAAAGCCCCAACTATTACAAGACGAGAGAGGCAGAAGAATCCAAGATGAAGGAAGGAGGAGGATGTAGTGTAAGAATGACGGGCAGCATGTGGTAAATCTTGAACACAAAGAAAAATAAAGAAAGAGAGAGGACTAAAAAAAAAAATG
Source organism: Rana muscosa (assembly GCA_029206835.1). Classification (NCBI taxonomy): domain Eukaryota; kingdom Metazoa; phylum Chordata; class Amphibia; order Anura; family Ranidae; genus Rana; species Rana muscosa. Next base: position 7,830,172 of record CM055128.1, read on the forward strand.
AGGCATTGAGACAGTTAACAATTTCAATCTAAGAAACCTTATTATAAAATACCGACAAGGTTCATAGCGCGAGTTACTTTTATTGTATGTAGTATCCGGAGTGCACTCCAGCCCATAATTCTGCCTACATCTTAAAACACTTCTATTATAACATTTCTTTCACCAATTTTTCGCCTTCAGAAATTCAACAGGCTTTTCATTTCACGGTGTCAGATGTGTCAGCTGAAGATTGTTGAGAAACCTCTATGGATGCTTATAATTTGCCCGATACGTCCCATATGGAACCACTCACACAGGGCTGGGAAAAGCACTCGTCTACAAATTGCTCGGCGGAGTAAAAGGAAATCCTGGACAGGCGAGTACACTCTGTTCTGTGACATCGTAGACTCCGAGGCTCAGAAAAGGTTTGTTGCCATGACAGGAACGTGTCAACCTCGACTTCAAAACTGACTTTTTTTCCCCCCCCAGAATCCTCTGCATAGCTTGACAGTTTATAGCAAGTCAGTGGTGGTGTCTTGCTCTCCTTCAAAAGACCCAACGTCTATGGTCACGGAAAATGTCCTCCTTTCAAAAAAAAAAAAATTGCCACGAGAAATAAAAAAATAATGCAGGTTTCGTTTCGAACCGTACACCCATGAAGGGCCTGGGAGGGGGGCCTCAGATGTTTTCCAGTATTTTTATGTTCTCTGAATTTTATTATAAATTTTCCCCCCACCTCTACAAAAAAGCTTAATATAGAGCCGAGATATAGACTTGGTCGTTACCGAGTATAAAACAGCTGGTTTCAGGTAACTTGATGTCACGCAGGTCTGAAAATGGATGGGCGTTGGCCCCCCGGGTGAGTCTGCGGATATTTATATACACTTCATATATATTGTTTTGGAACGCACTAAGTCAGAGCAGCCGCTGGGGAAATAAAGGAGGATCTCGGCGTAACCCTTTCAGCTTCGGCTTCTTCCAAGATGGCGCCCGTACTCAAGAGGACTGGATGCAAAGTGTTGGGTGAGGTGGTGAAAACGAAAGACCTCAATCAAAAAAGGAAAAAAAAAATCACCCAATCAGTTATGTGTTGATTAGAATATATTGAAGGTCCTTTGGTATGAGATTAGTGGTTGTAGAAGATGAGGAATTGGCACGTCGTGGCCATCACCGCACTCCGACGGTAGGGTTCTCCGTTTACATCCTTGTTGGTCACTTCGGCCAAGCTGCCACCACGACAATCGCGATGAGAAGGAGGACGATGAGCACCCACATGGCTGCGGGAATAAAACAAATTGGAATTATTGCAAGTGTAATTATTTATCTTAAAGTGATACTAAAGGTTAATTTTTTTTTTTTTAAATAACAAACATGTCATACTTGCCTCCACGGTACAGTTAGTTTTGCACAGAGTGGCCCCGATCCTCCTATTCTGGGGTCCCACGGCAGCTCTCTCGGCTCCCCCCCGCAATAGCTAACCCCCTCTGGGAAGCTCTCTCCTGAGGGGGTTACCTCGCGGGCGCGCTCCCTGTCATACACTCAGCGTCCATAGACACTGTGTGTATGACTCGGTCCCGCCCCCCCGGCGGCCGCGTCATTGGATTTGATTGACAGCAGCGGGAGCCAATGGCTGTGCTGCTATCAATCTATCCAATCAACGCTGAGACTCCGTGGAGAAGAGGACGCCGTGGACGTGCAGAGCAGGTGAACGGGCTCAGGTAAGTAAAACGGGGGGGGGGGGGGCTGGGGGGCCCGTGACAGCCAGGTGTTTTTTCACCTTAATGAGTAGGATGCATTAAGGTGAAAAAACACAAACCTTTACAACCCCTTTAAAGCAGAACCCCTGTCAAAGATAACACGATACAAATTAGTCCTTTACCACTTTAATACTTTCACCCCCTTCTTGCCCAGGACAATTTCAGCTTTCAGCGCTGTCACACTTTGAATAAATGGAAAATAGGAATGCAGCGCTGAAAATCAAAATGTAACCAGAGAAATTCTGTGTGAATGACCACAGAGAATAGTCTCCAGACAGAACTCACTCAAACTATAACGTAAAAAGTGCAAAGAGGAGATTCACTTTGAATGACAATTGCACAGTCATGTAACACTGTACCCAAATATTATTTCTTTAGCAAAAAATTAAAAAAATGTTAATAAAAAAGAAAATATTGAAAAGAAAAAAAAAAGGGATTTTTATAACAGCTTACCTGTAAAATCCTTTTCTTGGAGTACATCACGGGACACAGAGCGACTTAGTCATTACTAATGGGTTATATAGATTACCTTCAGGTGTTGGCACTGGCCAATTCCAAACCGGAAGTACCCTCCCCTATATAAGCCCCTCCCACCCGGGAGCACCTCAGTTTTGTAGCCAAGCAATAAGTGTCCCAAAAAGAGGGGTGGGAGCTCTGTGTCCCGTGATGTACTCCAAGAAAAGGATTTTACAGGTAAGCTGTTATAAAAATCCCTTTTTCTTTTTCGTACATCACGGGACACAGAGCGACTTAGTCATTACTAATGGGACGTCCCAAAGCAATGCCAAATGAGGGGAGGGATACATAAGATGGGCGCCATCAGGCATGAGGATCTTTTGCGGCCTGCAACACACTGCGCCCAAAGGCGACATCCTCCTGACTTCTAACGTCTACCTGGTAGAACCTAGTAAACGTGTGTACCGAAGACCATGTTGCGGCCTTACATACTTGAGCCAGGGAGGCCTGGTGATGCACTGCCCATGAAGTTCCAACTGCTCTTGTGGAGTGCGCCCTAACTTTGAACGGAGGCGGTCTCTTTCTCAAGCCATAGGCTTGTATTATGACCTGTCGAATCCACTTGGCTAAAGTAGATTTTGATGCTGCCTGACCCTTTCTGGGGCCTTCCGGCAGAACAAATAAAGAATCCGTTCTGCGAATCTGAGCAGTGGCTTTTAGATAAGCTTTAACTGCTCTTACTACATCCAAAGAATGTAATAACTTTTCCTCTACCGAGCTAGGTTTGGGGAAAAAAGAAGGAAGAACCACATCTTGGTTCAAATGAAACCTCGATACCACCTTAGGAAGAAAGGCTGGATGAGGACGTAATACTACTCTGTCCTTATGGACAACCAGATATGGCTCCTTACAGGACAAGGCGGCTAATTCCGATACTCTTTTAGCCGAACAAACGGCTACTAAGAAAATCAATTTCCTGGTGAGAAGAACCAAGGAAATGTGTTGTAATGGTTCAAACAGTTGTTTCTGTAGAACCGACAGAACCAGGTTTAGGTCCCAAGGACATATGGGAATACTAACCGGAGGGCTAATACGCATCACTCCTTGTATAAAGGCTTTGACTAGTGAATGCGAAGCCAAGGGCCTTTGAAAAAATATTGACAAGGCCGAAATCTGACCCTTGATAGTACTCAAGGCAAGCTTCCTATCTACAGCCCACTGTAGGAAGTCCAAAATCCTCCCTATCACGTACTTACGTGGATGCCATTTCTTGGCCTCACACCACGTAATGTATGCTTTCCAGATCCTATAATAGATCTGCCTGGATACCGGTTTCCTGGCATTGATCATGGTAGATACCACAGAATTAGAGAGCCCTCTCTTTTTCAGAATGTGGGCTTCAATAGCCAGGCCGTCAAACCTAGGGCTGGTAAGGAAGGGTGGTATATCGGTCCCTGCGACAGCAGGTCCGGACGATGTGGGAGGGTCCAAGGACTCCTCACTGACATTTTTACAATCTCCGCGTACCATGCCCTTCGGGGCCACGCTGGAGCCACCAGAATCAGTGGTTTCTTTTCTACCCTGATTCTGCGGAGTAATCGCGGTAACAATTGTGGCGGTGGGAATGCATATATCAGCTTGAACTGATCCCAAGGGAACACTAGGGCATCCGAGCCGCAAGCTAGGGGATCCCTTGTGCGAGACACAAATCTGTCCACCTTTGCGTTGAATCTGGATGCTAGCAGATCTACATCCGGTGTTCCCCACCGCTGGCATATTGCCTGGAAAACCTCGGGGTGAAGAGACCATTCCCCCGGGCATAATTGTTGGCGACTTAGAAAGTCCGCTCTCCAATTTTCCACTCCTGGGATGAAAACCGCGGATATGGCTGGGACATATTTTTCTGCCCACTCCAGGATGCAATTTGCTTCCCTCTGGGCTGCACGACTCTTGGTGCCACCCTGGTGATTGATATATGCCACTGCCGTGGCATTGTCTGATTGAATTCTGACAGGGGACCCTTGGAGTTTGGATGTCCATGCTACTAGGGCATACCGGGCTGCTCGTATCTCTAAGAGATTGATGGGCAGGGCCTTTTCTGCTTCTGACCACTTGCCCTGGAGAGACCATTGCTCCAGTACTGCCCCCCAGCCTATGAGGCTGGCATCTGTAGTGACCACCTTCCAAGAAACCGGACTGAAGGGTTTCCCTCTTTCCAGATTCTGGGGCACCAACCACCAATGGAGGCTCTTGCGAACGGAAGGGGACAGGGACATTGGTAAGTCTAAAGCCTGAACTTTTTTGTTCCAGGCTGACAGTATGGCCCTTTGCAAATTCCTTGAATGGAATTGACCGTAGGGTACCGCTTCGAATGAAGCCACCATCTTTCCCAGCAGCCTCATGCAGAGGCGTATGGATGGTTTTCTTTTTGTACCCACTAAGTGGGTCAAATCTTTTAAAGACGACACCTTCTCTGGAGGTAAGAAAATCTTTCTCTGATTTGAATCCAGCCTTAGCCCTAAGTATTCCAGACTTTTGACTGGTCTTAGAGCTGACTTGTCCCGGTTGATAATCCAACCGTGATATTCCAGATACTCGATTGTCTTGTGAATAGCTACTTCCAGCTTTTCCACTGAGTGGTCTATTAGTAGCAGGTCGTCTAGATATGCCATTATCGTTACACCCTGTGCTCTTAGATTGGCCAATAATGGGGCCAGAATTTTTGTGAACACTCGTGGTGCTGTGGCCAGACCGAAAGGTAAGGCTCTGAACTGAAAATGGCGCCCTTCTACTGCAAAGCGTAGAAATTTCTGGTGGGCCGGAAAGATGGGAATATGCAGATAAGCATCCTTTATGTCGATCGAGGCTAGCCATTCCTGCCCTTGTAGGGCGGTGGCCACTGATCGGATCGACTCCATCCGAAAAGTCCTGATATTTAGGAACTTGTTTAGCCCTTTTAGATTTAATATGGGCCTCACGTCCCCATTTGGTTTGGGGACTGTGAAAAGGTTCGAGTAAAACCCGAATCCGCTTTCTTCCAGGGGAACCTTCATGATTACACCTTGGAGCAATAGTTGTTCTAGTGCCAGAAGGAGGGATCCTCTCTTTTGGGGATCTCTTGGCACGTTTGACCTCATAAATTGGGCAGGAGGAGTGCCTTTTAACTCCAGCTTGTATCCCAGACTTACTGCGGAGAGCACCCATCTGTCTCTGATGGTGTCCCGCCAGGTCTCTGTGAACAACTGAAGTCTTCCCCCCACCCGATTGAGTGGGGGCAACGCTTCATGCCTTGGGGGGAGGTTTTGTACCTCTCTTGATCCAGGGCTTCTTGTTACCCTGTGATTGTCCCTGATTTCTGCCCCCTGAATTTGACCGCGGAGGCCGTCGGAACTGCTTCACAGCCGATGTGCCTGGGACTGGAGAAGTAGGCCTCTTAAAAGAAGGACTTCTACCCTTGTTCTTAACCGGTAAGAGTGAACTTTTACCGGCAGAAATTTTCTGGATATATTTGTCCAGATCTTCTCCAAATAAGCGTTCTCCATGAAATGGGAAGCTAACCAGCAGTTTTTTACAGGGAGCTTCAGCAGACCAGTTTTTGAGCCACAGAAGCCTACGCATATGTACTATAGACAGCGTAAAGCGGGATGCCTGTTGGATTGTATCCTTTATGGCGTCCACTGCAAAACACAAGGCTCTAGGCAGGTCAGCTAGGGCAAGAGCCTGCTGATCTGGTAAGTCCCTTAAGACTTGTTTCAACTGATCTTTCACTGCTTGGCAGACTCCAATCGCTGCTACCGCAGGTTGTGTCACCAAACTTGCTGTAGAGAAAGCAGATTTTAGTAAAGACTCCAATTTTTTATCTATTGGGTCTTTGAACATTGGAACATTATCTACTGGACATGTCAGTGATTTGTTAACAGAAGAGATGGCTGCGTCCACTGTAGGGACCCTCCATTTTCTTATGAACTTATCCTCCATGGGATAGATCACCGGAAATCTCTTGGGGGGAGCAAATATTTTATCAGGATGCTCCCAATCCTGGTAAATAAGCCCTTCTAATAAAGGGTGGATTGGGAAGGAACAGACAGCCTGGGGAGCTTTTAGCGACCCCAGCGAGGAAACCGTAGTGGATGGTGGTTCCGCCAGAGGCATTTTAAATGCTGATCGGACCATGTTAGTCAGAGACTGAACCCATAATCTTTCAGCCTGAGATGCTGAGAAAGGTTCTTCCACTGTTGATTCCTCCATAACTGAATCAACCTCATCCTGATCCCCTTCAGGTAGGTCGATCTCTGTGTGGGGCTGTTCCTCCACTAACAGGCACTCTGAAGGAGGAGACGGAGATCGGACGCGCTTTTCCTGAGACAGGGAAGCAGCGATCAATGCTGTTAATCTCTCTTCCAATCCTCCCAGAGTTGAGGATAAAACCTCCTCTGTTATATATACAGGAGCAGGTGGACTGGGGACAGCCGCAGCACCAGGCATTCCTGCGGGGTTTCTACGGCTACTGACCTCTGAATTCTCAGGGGAGATTGGTGCAGTACAAGCATGCCCAATATCCTCAGAGCCCGATGGAGACCCCTTTGGCTTCCTGGAAGATCTATTTCCGGAGCGTCTGGACGACATATCCTTTAAGCACAAAGCTGAGGTATTCCCGTCGTCATACACCAATTTTGCTGGTAATAGTCTAACACAGGTGCTGCTATATACCAGCTGGTGTCCACTAAAGTGCCTTTCTATGGGGATGCCTGCATCAACCGCCTCTGTGTGCCACTGTTTGTTGCTAGCTCTGTTTGCATGCAGCTGACACTTGTACTGTGTCTTTTAACCATGCTGGGACGCCCGCACATGCGCAGAAGCGCCGCGGCGCGCATCGAGCATCATCCACCCGCCCCGCCCCTTTTTTTTCATAGGAGGCGCGTGCACGCGCCCGCGCGCGCGCCCGTGCGCCATTGGCGCCCTTTTCGAAATCAAACAGGGGACTAGGAGCCAGGGCCCTTTTTGCCGGAGGGCCTGTGCGGTGGATGAGCGCAGCAACAGGGCAGAGGAAGTGGATTCCCACAGAGAAACTTACCAGCTGCCTGGATCTTTTGACTTGAGAAAACCAAAGATCCACATGACAAGAAAAATGGACTACAGCGGCCTCTAGTGGTTTAACACAGGTACCGCGGTCCCTGTTTTTTTTTTTTTTTTTTCTTGACTACTATTAAAATTTTACATTTTCAGTAGTTATAGGCAAACACAGATATTTAGCGGGAATACCGTTAGGTAACAGACAGAAAGACAAATTAGGCTTGGGGATCCCCCAATAGAACCAAGTTCCTGGGGGCCCCCACTTACCTGATCCCCGCCGCAGGACTTTGTTTGGTCCACAGAAGTCCAAACTTCACCTATCACGGCAGGCATTGTAATTAAACCTTCAGGGACCGGGTTCCCAAGGATTCCACTCCCCTGGACCTGTATAGCACCCTGCACAGACAACATCTTGGTCGTGGGTATGACCAGAGCTCTGGATCCCAGGGTCCAGCCCTCCTAAGAGAAGCATTACAGGCAAAACCTTGCTCTTCTGCTGCAAGGCCCGGGTACCGACCGTTTAGCTATGAAGCTTTTTTGGTGGGATCCGGAACAGCTTACTAAGGCCCAAAAGAACCTGTACGCAAGCCCAGTGAAAACACATGTTACTCTTTGGCCAACACCTTAGACACTGGCAAAAAACTGAGGTGCTCCCGGGTGGGAGGGGCTTATATAGGGGAGGGTACTTCCGGTTTGGAATTGGCCAGTGCCAACACCTGAAGGTAATCTATATAACCCATTAGTAATGACTAAGTCGCTCTGTGTCCCGTGATGTACGAAAAAGAAAATGTGTTTTTCTTTGTTTCTGTTAGAAAATTTAGCAAATAAGTAATTTTTCTTCTTCACAGATGGGCACTGATGAGGCTGCACTGATGGGCACTAATGAGGCTCTTTTTAAAAAAAAAATTTTTAGGTAAATATCAAGCCTCCAAAAGACAGTAGGGGAGTGTACAGAGGTCAGTAATATGTAGTGCATCAGTAGGGCAGATGACAGGGGTGAGCAGGAGAAAGACTAGCAAGGCAAAGAACAGGGCAGTGTAAAGGGGAGGAGGTTCTGGAGGGCACAGTACTGGAGGGTACGGTACAGGGGGGTATGGAGGGCACGATACAGGGGGATCTGGAGGACAGAGCGCAGGGAGGTCTGGAGAGCAAGGGACAGGGGGATTCTGGAGAGCATTGTGCAGGGGGATTCTGGAGGGCACGGTGCAGGGGGTCAGGAGGGCACGGTGCAGGGGGTCTGGAGGGCACGGTGCAGGGGGTCTGGAGGGCACGGTGCAGGGGGTCTGGAGGGCACGGTGCAGGGGGTCTGGAGGGCACCGGTGCAGGGGGTCTGGAGGGCACGGTGCAGGGGGTCTGGAGGGCACGGTGCAGGGGGTCTGGAGGGCACGGTGCAGGGGGTCTGGAGGGCACGGTGCAGGGGGTCTGGAGGGCACGGTGCAGGGGGTCTGGAGGGCACGGTGCAGGGGGTCTGGAGGGCACGGTACAGGAGGGTCTGGAGGGCACGGTACAGGAGGGTCTGGAGGGCACGGTACAGGAGGGTCTGGAGGGCACGGTACAGGAGGGTCTGGAGGGCACGGTACAGGGGGGGGTCTGGAGGGCACGGTACAGGGGGGGTCTGGAGGGCACGGTACAGGGGGGGGGTCTGGAGGGCACGGTACAGGGGGGGGTCTGGAGGGCACGGTACAGGGGGGGTCTGGAGGGCACGGTACAGGGGGTGGTCTGGAGGGCACGGTACAGGGGGGTCTTGAACCCACAGCGCAGGAGGGCCCGGAGGGCACAGCGCAGGAGGGTCCGGAGGGCACAGCGCAGGAGGAGGGCATGGTACAAGGGGTGTCTGGAGGGCATGGTACAGGGGGCTCTTGAACGCAGGAGGGTCTGGAGGGCATGGTACGGGGGGGGTCTTGAACGCACAGCGCAGGCGGGTCTGGAGGGAACAGCGCAGGCGGGTCTGGAGGGAACAGCGCAGGCGGGTCTGGAGGGAACAGCGCAGTAGGGTCTGGAGGGAACAGCGCAGTAGGGTCTGGAGGGAACAGCGCAGTAGGGTCTGGAGGGAACAGCGCAGTAGGGTCTGGAGGGCACAACGCAGGGGGTTACAGGTAAAGAGGGGTCTGAAGGACATTGTACAGGGGTATCCGGGGCCCATAGTACAAGGGGATCTGGAGGGCATGGTACGGGGGGGATCTGGAAGGCACAGTGCGGGGGGATCTGGAAGGCACAGCGCGGGGGGATCTGAAGGGCACAGCGCAGAAGGGCATGGTAGAGGGGGTCTGGAGGGCACGGCTCAGGAGGGTCTGGAGGGCACGGCGCAGGGGATCTGGAGGGCACGGCGCAGGGGGATCTGGAGGGCACGGCGCAGGGGGATCTGGAGGGCACGGCGCAGGGGGATCTGGAGGGCACGGCGCAGGGGGATCTGGAGGGCACGGCGCAGGGGGATCTGGAGGGCACGGCGCAGGGGGATCTGGAGGGCACGGCGCAGGGGGATCTGGAGGGCACGGCGCAGGAGGGTCTGGAGGGCACGGCGCAGGGGGATCTGGAGGGCACGGCGCAGGGGGATCTGGAGGGCACGGCGCAGGGGGATCTGGAGGGCACGGCGCAGGGGGATCTGGAGGGCACGGCGCAGGGGGATCTGGAGGGCACGGCGCAGGGGGATCTGGAGGGCACGGCGCAGGGGGATCTGGAGGGCACGGCGCAGGGGGATCTGGAGGACACGGCGCAGGGGGATCTGGAGGACACGGCGCAGGGGGATCTGGAGGACACGGCGCAGGGGGATCTGGGGGACACGGCGCAGGGGGATCTGGAGGGCACGGCGCAGGGGGATCTGGAGGGCACAGTGCAGGGGGAACAGCACAGGGGGATCTGGAGGGCACAGCGCAGGGGGATCTGGAGGGCACAGCGCAGGGGGATCTGGAGGGCACAGCGCAGGAGGGCATGGTACAGGGAGGTCTGGAGGGCATGGTACAGGGGGGTATGGAGGGCACAGCGCAGGAGGATCTGAAGGGCACAGCGCAGGGGGATCTGGAGGGCACAGCGCAGGGGGATCTGGAGGGCACAGCGCAGGGGGATCTGGAGGGCACAGTACTGAAGGGTCAGGAGGGCTGCTGCGGATACCGGTTCTGGTGCTCTGATCCCCATCAGTCCTCATCTCTGGTCACATGATGTCACCCACTTGGATGAACAGGGGAGGAGAGACCGCAGGGATCAGTGCACTCAATGCTATGAGGAAGGCTTCGACCAAAAGTGCATCAGTATTTAGATGTAGCCCTGCTGTAAGTGCTCAATAAAGGAACATAAGAAGAAGCATTCGTGCTGCCGGCATCTTTTGTTTATCTTATGTTTGTGGGACATTTCAGCCTGTGCACCGGTACTCAGCTCACCATCCCTTCACTGTGCGGTAGAGCTTGGGTGAGTCTTTGTCTATCAGTGCACTGCATTTAGGACTACAAGAGTCCTGACTAGCTGACACTGAATCCTATGCAGCAGAAGCATTCCTCGCCCCACAGGTGCACATGAACGGGGCGTGCTGTGGGGCGGGGACTGCCTCTGCCTAGCACTGGCTATGCTTCCCGGCTTGAGTGCACAGGCGGCAAGACGCTGTAGCTCGTTCATTCTCTGTACTGCTCTGCCAATCGGTGTGGGGAGAAGCACTTGTGGGTCGGCAGGAACTCAATGGTGTTCAGTCAACATGTAGATCGCAATCAATGGGTTGCCGGCCCCCACTATGTCAGGAGTTGACCCCCCCATAAGCTTCCTTTTATGCAGCTCCTTCAGAGAGACAGAAGAAATCTCGGAATCTAGACATAAAAACAAACATAGCGGAGGGCGCCGATCTAAGTGCAGCATTGAAACATTAATTGTAAAATAAAAAAACAAACTGGCAACTCACATGAAGTTTGCGAAGGCACATACAGCATAAGAAATGTATGGGAAACCCTGTAGTAAAACTGTTGACTTCCGCCAAATGTTTTAATGCTGCACTTAGATGGAGCCCTCCGTTGTGTGTGTGTTTTTATGTGATGACTTCATCTCAGCCTAGGCAAAGTCACTGGCTGGAGCTCAAGGGTGTTTTAATAATAGGTGAAGCTTGTTTGAAAAACGATACTTTGCAACATCAGTAATTTATGGATACTTGTAAAATTACTTATGGGTCCACTTTAAGCAGGTAGCTCCGCCTACAAATGTCATTTGCATAATAATAAATTTGCATACATGATAAGCTATGCATAGAAAAGAAGAGGCCCAAGTTGGCCGTTGAACTAGCATGAAAGATTTAGGTGCTGTCAATACACATTTTTCCATGGAATTTATCAGCAAGGCCCGAGGATGCAGCAATAATCGCTGAGAAATGTTTCTTGGTCAAGCTGACCTTCTGATTTCACTCACTTAGATGCCTTCAGCAATTCGGGGAATGCAGCAATGTCCTGGCTTTGTAGCACCGATCGTTCCCTGTCCATCATCAGGGCCGCCATCAGGGGGGTACAGGCAGTACACCTGTAAGGGGCCCGGAGGTCCCCAGAGGCTCGGGTGGCAACCCCCCCTTTTTTTTGTAAGGGGCCCGGAGGTCCCCAGGGCCCCAGATGGCAACCCCCACTTTTTTTTTATATATAATTTTTATTTATTTTGAAAACTTTTTTTTTTTTGTAAGGGGCCAAGAGGTCCCCGGAGGTCCCCAGGGCCCTGGATGGCAACCCCCCCTTTTTTCTTATATATAATTTGTATTTATTTTTCTTTCAATCGTTTTTATTGATTTTGTAAACAATAAAGATCAGAATACCAAGTACTAAGTAGAAATACTATTACCTACATTGTCCTTGTGGTTTTCCAAAACATCATGGGAATACAATTAGAGCGTACTAACATATTGTGAGGATAGTTATCCCCTTTACCTTAACTTTCGTTTCAATGTTTTTAACAACAATTTTTATTTATTTAAAAAAATATATATATATTTTTTGTAAGGGTCCAAGAGGTCCCCGGATGGCAACCCCCCCCCCCTTTTTTTTAATAAAAAAATTATATTTTTCAAATTCTTTTTTTTTGTAAGGGGCCCAGAGGTCCCCAGAGGCCCGGAGGTTCCCAGGGCCCGGGATGGCAACCCCCTTTTTTTTTTTTGTTCTTTTGTTTTTCTTTGGTTCGTCAGCACCCAACAACAATTCTCAGCGGCAGTCCCCCCCTCCGCTTCTCAATTTGCGGCGGCAGCACCCCCCCCCCAGTTCTCCTCTGCTTAAGGTGCCCCATGCCTGAAGCTGTGTAAGGGGCCCCAAAATTCTTGATGGCGGCCCTGTCCACCATGTTGTGCCTAACGGCCCTTAATGCGAACCGTATGTCCGTTTTTCATCCATCCGTTTTCGGATGAAAAAGGGACATACATGTATCCCTATGGGATAGCGGGTGTCAGCGGATAAACATCCGCTGACATCCGATCTCATCAGTCTCCGCTATGCTCCGTTTCTGCAGACGGAGGAAAATCCTTTTATTTCCCATCCGTCTGCGGATCGGATCGGATGAACACGGACAGACGGTCCATGTTCATCCGATCCCCCCCATAGAGGAGAGCGGAGATCTGACTGGTCCGTCTCTGCACAGTGTGCGGGGACAGGCTAGTCATCCGCCGGCTCAGCGGGGATCAACGGAGCGATACTCGCTGAGCAAGCGGATGTTAAAGGAAGTCAGCATCCCCATAGAGCTCGTCTCCAGGAGGAAGCATGAAGCGCTCCAAAATCTCCTGGTAGACGGCTGCGGTGACCCCGGACCTAATGAAGCACAGGGGACCAACTCCAGCAGATGACACGGCTCCCCAAATCACCACAGACTGTGGAAACTTCACACTGGACTTCAAGCATCTTTCAGTGTGTGCCTCTCCATTCTTCCTCCATACTCCGGCTCCTTGGTTTCAAAATGAGATGCAAAATTTGCTCTCGTCAGAAAAGAGGACTTTGGTGCACTGAGCACCAGACCAGGTGTGTTTTTCTTTAGCCCAGGTAAGACGCTTCTGACGTTGCTTGTTGTTCAGGAGGGGCTTGACCAGAGGAATACGACATTTGAAGCCCATGTCCAGGATCCGTCTGTGTGTGGTGCCTCTTGATGCACTGACTCCAGCCTCAGTCCACTCCTTGTGAAATGGCCTTTTCCTGACAATCCTCTCCAGGCTGGAGTCATCCCTGCTGCTTGTGCACCTTTTTCTTCCACACTTTTCCCTTCCACATAACTTTCTATTAATGTGCTTTGATACAGCACTTTGGGAACATCCAACTCTTTTTGCCATTACCCTTTGAGGCTTTCCCTCCTTATGGAGGGTGTCAATCAGTGGCGGCTGGTGCTCAAAATTTTTAGAGGGGCGCAAGCAAACTGATTTTAAAAAAAAAAAAAAAAACCATCAAACGCAGACACTGTGCCTTTAAAACGCAGCCACTGTGCCCATCAAACGCAGCCACTGTGCCCATCAAACGCAGCCACTGTGCCCATCAAACGCAGCCACTGTGCCCATCAAACGCAGCCACTGTGCCCATCAAACGCAGCCACTGTGCCCATCAAACGCAGCCACTGTGCCCATCAAATGCAGCCACTGTGCCCATCAAATGCAGCCACTGTGCCCATCAAACGCAGCCACTGTGCCCATCAAACGCAGCCACTGTGCCCATCAAACGCAGCCACTGTGCCCATCAAACGCAGCCACTGTGCCCATCAAACGCAGCCATTGTGCCAATCAAACGCAGCCACTGTGCCAATCAAACGCAGCCACTGTGCCATCAAATTCTGCCACTGTGCCCAAACGCTGCCTGTGTGCCCATCAAATGCTGCCAGGGTGCCCATCATATGCTGCCACTGTGCCAAATGCTGCCAGTGTGCCCATCAAATGCTGCCAGTGTGCCCATCAAATTCTGCCACTGTGCCAAATGCTGCCAGTGTGCCCAATGCTGCCAGTGTGCCCATTAAATGCTGCCAGTGTGCCCATTAAATGCTGCCAGTGTGACCCCCGCTGGCTCGTCGTCTGCCCGGCACTTACCCTGTCTTGGTGGGGCAGCGGGTGACGGCGACGAGCGGGGTCCTTCATGTCTCCTGCGGGCAATTCTCATCACCGTCCTCATCTTTGACTCCCGTCCCGTCAGGCATCCAATAGTGGCGCCTGTTGTTTCAGCCAATCAGGTGACAGGTAACCTGATTGGCTGAGAGGCGGGTCAGTGTTAGGGAAGCGACTGAGTAATCAGCGAACGCACAGCAGTGCGCCCGCTGTTTACCCTTTTGGAAGCCTATTAGAGCCCACGGCTCTAATCAGAAAGCCTATTAGAGCCTACCGCTCTAATCAGGCATTAACAAAAATACCCCACCGCTGTAATTCATATGCCCGCGCCCGACAAAAGGTCGGCCACAGGAATAGGGGGCGGCAGCGGCGACCATAGATAGATTCATGCAATGCATGAATCTATCTATGTAAGAGAGCAGGAGAGAGGGGGGGCGCTTTTCTGCACCCTTTATGGACTCACCGCCACTGGTGTCAATGATGGTTTTCTGCACAACTGTCAGGTCAGCAGTCTTTCCCATGATTGTGATTCCTACTGAACCAGACAGAGACCATTTAAAGGCTCAGGAACCCTTTGCATGTGTTATGGCTTAATTATCTGATTAGAGTGGGACACTTTGAGCCTAGAATATTGCACCTTTTCACAATATTATAATTTTCTGAGATTGTGGATTTGGGGTTTTCATGAGCTGGAAGCCATAATCATCACAATTATGACAAATCACGGCTTGAACTATCTTGCTTTGCATGTAATGGGTCTATGCACAAGGAAAGGCACCTCAATATCTATGCGAGAAAATAAAACACTACACCACTACTCGCGACCTTCGATCAACCAACCAAAACCTCCTCCATATCCCTAAGACGCGCTACAAAGCCAAGGGAGAACGAAGGTTTGCTGTCCAAGGACCAAGGCTATGGAATGCGCTACCCACGAACATCCGCATGGAAGAAAACCATCGGGCCTTCCGGAAAAAACTAAAGACCCACCTCTTTTAAGGATCTCAACGACACTGGATGCCAAGCGCCTTGATGCGATTTAGTTCGCAATTGCAGCGCTATACAAGTTCTCACTCACTCATCTCATATATTAGTTTCACCTTTTAAGTTGCATTAGTGAAATAAATGAACTTTTGCACGATATTCAATTTTTTTCGAGTTTCACCTGTATAAGCGATCCAATGTCTCTGAAACTTCTGCAAACTTCTAATAAAAATTTATTGAAGCTGAAAAATGCTTTGGCTGGTGTTGGGCTCTAAACCCTACATAAACCCAAAATCTATTTTTGTTAAATTTGACTTCACGCTGCACTGTATACAGTTTTCCTAAAGCCCAACTCCACACAAAACTTACTTTTTTCCCATCCCCTCCCAACCCATCCTTTCCAAAGTTTTCCTGGTGAAGTCAGTTATACTCACCTGAGACAACCCTTCATCTAGGTCCTTCACTGAAGCCGTTTCCTCCTGTGGGGGCCACTAGCAAGTCTCGCCGGCTGGTCCTCTTTGTTCTCAAGGGTCTGACATCATCTCTCTTCAGGATCTTAACAAGACCCCTCCGCTGGCCGGCCAAAGGGAATTGTCATCACCCAAAAAAAGGACCCCTCCAGGAAGTAAACAGGAGAAGGACCCGTCACTGGATGATCAAGTGACCATGGGTTTAAGTAAGTGAAAATTAGGTTTAGCATGCTTTTTTTGGAGGGGGTTGGGAGGAAGGTCTAGAAGGGGGGGGGGGGTGATCATTTTTTTGTAAATGGAGTACAAAGATTCTGATCTGGTGATCCTGCCGGTAAGAGTAATTTCTCCGCCCAGAAAAAGTGGATGGAGGAAAACCCCTACTGGAACACTGATTGGCTGCAGTCGCTAGTTGAAGGAAAAGTTTCTAACATGTCCCTTCAAAGTCGAAGGGACACATTGCTGGACCAGCTAAATTTCAATCAGTGTATGGCTACCTTAAAGACTAAGCCCGCTTTTAAGGCAATGTTATACCAATATTTAGGGCGTAACATGGTGCCAAGTGGACCCCCTCCACTCCCAAAACAGCCCCCTCTGGTAGCATGCAGGGGTTCTACTGCCCCGCAGCAGTTGCCAGACCTGAAAAGGGTGTAGCTGAATGGGGCTCCACCAAAACAGCTGCATCCTTCATTCACAGAGATCTGTGAATGAATGAACTACAAGTACCATCTGCCATCACGGTAGACGGACTTGTAGTTCTCAATGGAATACAAGTACTGTGATCCTCGGACTCAGAGTCTATTGGCACTTCCTCCAGCTCTACCATACCTCAGTATGAACAGGGAGCTGGTGGAAGAGCCTGCAGGAGCCTGTGCATTGCATACCTGGCACCCACTGAATGTTTTGTAGGCTTATTTGCAAAAAAAAAGTATTTTCTGCAGAAATATGTGCAATATTTTTTTTATTTTTTTTGTGAAAAAGGTCACTCCCCAGCGGCCGTCTCAGCCTATTCCTTCAGTTGGCCTTTCCTCTGCCAATCAGGCATAGTGGTGTCATCCTGCAAAAGAAAAAGCTGTTACCGGAAGGATCTTCAGGTAACAGGAACAGATTTACCAAAAAATTACTTGATTTAGAAAACTGTATACAGTGAGACATACAGTAAGGCCAAACATATTGAGAAATAGATTTTGGGTGAACACACCAGGAGTTATAAGCCTATAATGCCGCGTACACACGACCATTTTTCAGGACGAGAAAAATGCCATTTTTTTATTTGGTCATTGAAAACGATCATGTGTGTGTTGGCTCCAGAGCATTTTTCACGACGTGAAAAATGGGCATTAAAAATTTGGAACATGCTCTAATTTTTTTCGTCGTTTTTCACGTCGTCGTTTTTCTCGTCATGAAAAACGGCCGTGTGTAGGCTTTAACGACGTGAAAAAAAACACGCATGCTCAGAAGCAAGTGATGAGACAGGAGCGCTCGTTCTGGTAAAACTAGCGTTCGTAATGGAGATAGCACATTCGTCACGCTGTAACGGACTGAAGAGCACGAGGCTGAAAAGCGCGAATCGTCTCTCACCAAACTTTACTAACACGAGGATCAGCAAAAGCAGCCCAAAGGGTGGCGCCATCCGAATGGAACTTCCCCTTTATAGTGCCGTCGTACATTTTGTAGGTCACCGCGCTTTGCTCGAGCATTTTTTTTTCATGATAGTGTGTAGGCAAGGCAGGCTTGAGAAGAATCACGTCGAGAAAAACGTCGTTTTTTTCAATGACATTAAAAACGGTCGCGTGTGTACGCGGCATTATTCTCACTCTTGTTTTAGAAATTGAGTCAGCCAAAGAAAAAATATATAAATTCATTTGTGATTTTTTTTTATATTTATTTTTTCGCAGCAAAGAAGAGAGAAGAATTCTATTTCACGCTGGGTAATTGTAACTATTGAAGAGGGAAAAGGGCCAAAAAAGTGGATCCAGTCCGGCCAGGCAGGTGGCGGGAACGGCAAGTTTTACGTAATTAATTGAGATATTTGTGATGAGCCATAACTCCCCCTCTATGACGCAGCGGCATTCCCTGGCCCCGCTCCCTCGTCCTGCTGTAATTACGTGCTCTGTTACCACAATTCCACGGCCAATATACCGCGGCCTCTGGGAAACGATTGCTTCGTAATGCTGGAACTCCAATGAGTGCAGGTAAAAGAAAAGCAAAAAGGTTTGGTTTTTGGATGGCGCCTGCTGTGCGGGATCACGCACCGTGACAGCAATATTCTTTTTTTTTTTGGCTTTAGTGCGGTTATTTGTTAATAATCCAGGTGTTACCTTTGACACTAAAGGGTATCCTTATTCTCCAAGAATAATCTATACATATTCACTATTTAACGGCCCTATAACACAGCCATTAGCAATTTCGGATATCTGTTTCTTTATAAAGGAACGTGCCTCAAAGCTACCATTTATGGAACCCAACATATTGGGGTTGATTTACTAAACCTAGAGAGTGCAAAGTCTGGAGCAGCTGTGCATGGTAGCCAATCAACTTCTAGGTTCAGCTTGTTCAATAAAGCTTTGACGAAAAAAAAAAAAAAAAAAAATGGAAGCTTATTGGTTTCAATGAAGAGCTGCACCAGATTTTGCACTCTCAAGTTATAGTAAATGAAAACCCGCAAAGTCATCTACAACTCTGACCTTGGCTACATCACCAACTTCATCTTAAAATTTCACCCAAACTGTCCTCCAAAAACTTCCTGCGTTCTAGATCCCCATCACCTCCTTCCATGCTCGCCATTCAGAACCTCTCCCATCCTTTTGAACTCCCTACCCCAATCTTTCTATTTCCTACTCCCATCAACTCAACTCTATGGGGAAGTCTATTAGGGCCCCTACCTAACAGTTTTTACTTTCTTCAACAACTCATCCCAAAACAGTTATCACTCTTTATATCAATTGCTTCCCCTTTTTAGATTGTAAGCTCTCATGAGCAGGGTCCTCCTAACCCTCTTGTATTGGATTGTATTGTAACTGAACCGTCTCCCCTTGTTTACACTTGCATCAAAATGTGGCATTGGACACGCTTTTTAAAGCGCTCTGAAGGCCAATCAAAGTCCCTGTCACTAAATTAAATGGTTACCTTACAGTCCTGTTCACATGTTGGCTTTGCTTAAAATATGATCCCCCATGTCACTTTCTTGGTGCTTCAAAGCATCTCCAAAGCCTCCAGAGAAGTCTATGACAACGCTCGCTAACAGCACCTGCAGCTTTTGAGGGGCTTTTATTCGGCGTTAGCTTTGCTTTGTTTGGGAGGCATTGCAGGTATGAGATATCCCTGGGAAACCCGACAAGCAAACCGGAAAGACGTCATCAGCAGTCACTTCCGGTTCACGTGTAGATATTCTGGAAGTCTCTGGTGTGGATGTCACATCTGGTGTGCAGCGTGGAGCACCAGGAAGGTGAGCGGGGTCCAGACTGCAGTCGAGCAACTAGCAGACAGAACATGTGGTATGCAACATGGGAAAGCTATAGAAGAAGGTGAGCAGGGACTGAAGAGAGAGGACTAAATCGACAGAGGATCAGCAGAGCTGGGGAAACAGAGCAGGAGAAACTAGCAAATGTCACACATGGTGTGCAGTATGGGAGCAATATAGTGGGAGGTGAGCGGGGACAGGAGACAGAGGAGGATCAGGAAACCAGAGGATCGGCAGAGCAAGGGGATCAGCAGAGCTTGGAATTACTACTGAGCAAGGGATCAGCAGAGCTTGGAGTTACTACTGAGCGAGGGATCAGCAGAGCTGGGGATACTACAAAGCAAGGGATCTGCTGAACAAGGGTACTACTAAGCTGGGGATCTGCTGAATGAGGGTACTAATGAGCTGGGGATCTGCTGAGTAGGAATTCTACTGAGCCTGGGTTCTACTGGGTCCCTTTAAAGTGGTTGTAAAGTCAGAAGTTTTTTTTATCTTAATGCATTCTATGCATTAGGATGAAAAAAAACTTTTGTGTGCAGCAGCCCCCCTCAGCCCCCCAATATTTACCTGAGCCCATCTCGAGCCAGCGATGTTACAGGAGTGTCTCGACTGCCCGGGACTCTCCCTCCTCATTGGCTGACACCGCAGCACGGCACCATTGGCTCCTGCTGCTGTCAAAGTCAGTGAGCCAACGAGGAGAGAGAGGGGGCGGGGCCGAACCACGGCTCCATGTCTGAATGGACACAAGAAGCTGCGGCTCGGCTTGGGTGCCCCCATAGCAAGCCGCTTGCCTTGGGGGAACTTGGCAGGGGGGAGGGGCCAGAAGCGCAGGGGGGAGGGGCCAGAAGCGCAGGCGAGGGACCAGAGAAGAAGAGGATTGGGGCTGCTCTGTGCAAAACCACTGCACAGAGCAGGTAAGTATAACATGTTTGTTATTCTTAAAGAAAAAAACCTGAGACTTTAGCATCGATTTAAAACAAATAGAAATCAATCGATAATTGTATTGGCGCAATTTATAATATGTTACACTTATATTTTTTATGTGCACCTGAACTTACTCATCTTGAGTGATTACCTTTGTAACCTTTAGAAAACCTGTTAATAAAAACACATTCAACCTTAAAACAAATATAAAATCAACACACACGGGGCATTTGCCAAGCTTCATTAAAGCTTCAAAAGAGCATCACCGAAGCATCAAAAATACATAAAATAAGCATGTTGAAGCAGTAGGCTCATTAATGTGTGTTAAAGATGAGGCAAGTGTAAATGAGCCCTTATATTGTAAAGCGCTTGTCAAACTGTTGGCGCCTTACTGAACCAAATCCAGCTCTGAAAAACAATTGAAAAGCCCTAATTTCGGTAAAAGTCACTTGGCCCCTTCACTCATTGAGTAATAAGACTCTCGGATTCCTGAAGGAACAGCTCCGAGTGCATTAAGAGAAGCTTATAATTCCATATTTTCATATCTGCCCCCCCCCCCCCTAAAATCCCCTGGAGACTAGTCACCCGGACTGGAAAAAGCAGAAAAGTCATCAAGAGAGGATCGGGGGGTAGATGGAGTCCCTCTTGCTGGGGATCTGGGAAAGATGGATATTACTCAGCTGAATATTTCAAGGCTCAGTTCAGTGGAAAAAAGAAAAGGGAAAGATTAATAGGGAAAGACAGAAGTGTAACGGCACGGTGTGGAAATGACTGTAACACATGGCAGCTCTTTGTTGAACCTTGCCAAGCACCCCAGTGATGTCCTCTTCTTAGAAGTGGTGGAGAAGTTAACCCTTTCAAAGGGATGAAAGACCTAAATCAGATGTTTTTCGGTAAAGAGGACCATTCTTTCACTTAGACACCAAATTTGACAACCTATTGAAGACATGTTAGGACTATTCCTAATAGATTTTATTTGTTGGGAAATGGCTGTTTTCAATACTATGTAGTTCATTGAAGGCCTCAGGTGTCCATGGACATCTTAAGCCCTGTACACACGGGCGGGAATCCCGTCGGAAAAAAAAACCTTGGTTTTCTCGACAGGATTCCTGGCAAGCTTGTCTTGCCAAGCCCTGTGTACTGACGGCCATTCAAAAGAACCGCCGTTCTTTTGAATGGCAAGAACGCGGTGACGTCATCGACTACGACGAGCCTCCGCTCGTCACATTCGATGCCGTCGCCGCCATCTTGCTACACCCCAACACTAACCTTGTATGCTAACGCACATGCGTCTTTTCGAGCATGCGCGGGTTTACCTCGGACAGGTAAGCATACAGATGACCGTTTTTCTCGGCAGGAAAACTCTGCAGAGAATCCAGACGAGAAAAATAGAGAGCAGGTTCTCTATTTTTCTCGTCAAGATTCCAGGCAGTTTTCCTGACGAGAAACCATACACACAAACGGTTTTCTCGGCAAAAAGCTCTCCCAGCAGTTTTCTTGCTGAGAAAACCGGTCGTGTGTACGAGGCCTTACTCTTGCGACACATCTCACTTTACTGCAATCAGCACAGTGTATCAATGGCATCAACTCTTTGGCCTGTGATATTTTTATTATAAGTGGCGTCTGATGGGCTAATTTTCGTATATGTCTTGGATGCACTACCATTGAGATTTTCCGACCATAATCTGGACTCTGCTCCGGTTCACATAGGAGACTTGGCTGTCCCTGCCCACCTTTCTGTGTTCTGGCTCCTCCTGTTACATTCTCCCGAATTTAAAGATAAGAGACAGCAAGGATAGTGGAAAACCGTCATAATGAGCACAGGTGGTGTACAAACTTGGCAACTATGCGCAGGGAAGGTAGGAGCCCTTATAATAGGCACAGCAGGTGTACAGACCCAGGAACTCAGCACAAGGATGGTGGGAACCCCTCATAATGGGCACAGCAGGTGAACAGACCCAGGAACTCAGCACAAGGATGGTGGGAACCCCTCATAATGGGCACAGCGGGTGTGCAGATGCGGAAACTCAGCATAAAGATGATGGGAGCCCCTTATACTAGTCACAGCAGGTGTACAGTCCTAAGAACTCAGCAAAAGAATGGTGGGAACCCCTCATAATGGGCACAGCAGGTGTACAGACTTGGGAACTCAGCACAGGAATGTTGGGAACCCCTCATTAATAGGCACAACAGATGTACAGACCTGGGAACTCGGCACAGGGATGGTAGGAACCCCACATAGAGCAATTCTTCCGCCAGTTGTGGCTGCAATCTTTCTTGATATACCTGACCTTGGCTTGGTATCAAGAGATGCCCAAATTTTCCACTTTTTATTAAGTGATTGAACAGTACTGACTGGCATATTCAAGGCTTTGGATATCTTTTTATATCTTTTGTAAAGTTTCATTACCTTGTTGGGCGGCACAGTGGCCGAGCAGTAAAAAGGGTCGCTGGTTCGAATCCCAACCACGACACTACCTGCCTGGAGTTTGCATGTTCTCCCTGTGCCTGCGTGGGTTACCTCTGGTACAGAGACTGATGTGATTGGCTTAGTGATCTCTGTACAACACTGCAGTACATGTTAGAGCTATATAAATGTATAATAATAATAGTGTGCGACTGTGGGGGGAGAGGACATTAGAGGGTAAGCTCCTCAGGTACAGAGACTGATGTGACTCAATGTTCTCTGTATGTACAGCACTCTGGTATATGTCAGCGCTATATCAATATACTGTATAATAATATTGTGTTACTGTGGTGGGTACCATTAGGCCCCTTTCACACAGGGGCGGGCAGGGGCGGTGGCGGCATACTATACTATAACTATACCGTCGTATTTACCGCAATATTCGGCCGCTTGCGGTGCGGTTTTAACCCCCGCTAGCGGCCGAAAAAGGGTCAATACCGTCCGCAAACCGCGGCTACAGCCACGGTTTGCGGGCGGTATTACCGCGGTGTCTCATTGATTTGCAGGAGATTTTTTTTCCTCCCGCCAGCGCATCGCCTCAGTGTGAAAGACTCTTCTTTCACATTGAGCATACTGCGGCAGGATTATTTCAGGCCTTATTTATGTGCTATTTTTAGCGCTAAAACGCCTGAAATACACCTCAGTGTGAAAGGGGCCTAATGCCGCTTACACACGACCGGTTTTAAGGTCATTGAAAAAAACTGAATTTTTCTCGACGTGATTTTTCGTGTTTCCGCTCAAGCCTGCCTTGCCTACACACTATCGTGGAAAAAAATGTTCGAGTAAAGTGCGGTGACGTACGACGGCACTATAAAGGGGAAGTTCCATTCGGATGGCGCCACCCTTCAATGTTAGTAAAGTTTATTGAGCGACGATTCGCGCTTTTCAGTCCGTTACAACGTGACGAATGTGCTATCTCCATTATGAACGCTGGTTTTACCAGAACGCGCGCTCCCATCTCATACTTAATTCTGAGCATGCGCATTTTTTTTCACGTCGTTAAAGCCCACACACGGCCGTTTTTCATGACGAGAAAAACGACGATGTAAAAAACGACGTGAAAAATTAGAGCATGTTCCAATTTTTTCATGGCCGTTTTTCACGTCGTGAAAAATGCTCTGAAGCCCACACACGATCATTTTTAATGACCATTTTAAAAAATGTAATTTTTCTCGTCATTAAAAACGGTCGTGTGTACGCGGCATTAGAGTGTAAGCTCCTCTGGTGGATCATTGTGCACAGCTCTATGCACTCTGACGCACTATAGAATCTTTGCCACTTTAAAAAGTTGGCTAAACACTTCATGTACAACATGGCCTCCATTCGGTGATGGTTACGGCAGGCAAAAGCAACATAAACATCTACATCCAAAAGCTGAATCCAGCCGCAATGAAGATATTCTCACATTTGCTGAAACACATAAACTTTAGAGAATTCCCATCTTAGCTTTTCCAAGAGATTAATAACTCGTCTTTCTCATCGTAAGTCAGAAAAATCTACGCCAATTTGGAAACCACCTCGCGCTCAGAGAGACTGCAAGCTCTTGAGACTAGAGCGTCCCCCCTACTTTCTATTTTTTATTTTTTTTGGTCCTTTAATCCCATGTGAACTCTCTTCCCGATGTAAAGTCTGTTTAATTGTCTCTGAGGTGTGCCATGGCAACCTTAACCCCCTTCGTGCCGCTAGACAGACCTCCGTCAACAAAAGGCCGGGGCTACGGCTTATGGAAAATATCAGGCTAACGACGGCTCTGAGCGTACAAGGGCTTTCTCATGTGCGCACAAAAGCAACGATTGTCATCTGTCACCGTGAGATCGGGGGCCTTGTCTTTCTGGTATGGTGCTATTTACACTGCGATCTCCCCGGCTTTCTGTGAGGCTGAGAAACTGTTTGAGATGCTGGCCACCATTCAAGTGCCGTGTGAAAAAAAAAAAAAAGAAAAAAAAAATCGTCATAAATATGTGTTGTTCTGACAGGGTCTCTTGTGTCTCCCCAGCGGAGAAGCACAAGGCCGCGGCATTCAGCTCCGAGTTCTGGCCTGATTTACCGTGAAGGGGCCACTCTGAAGTGTCGTTCTGCCGGAGCGTGCGGAATATGGTATCAATTAAAAGTGGGCCGCGCTAATAGGTTTTTAATAAGGGGGGACGTTTAATGGGGAAACGGCAATTCGTCCCTTTTTTTTTTTTTGCTTTCTTTCCCTCATGCATGATGGATTCTGAGCTGATCATTACGGCGTGTGAGAGGATCATTTGTCAGGCAGATAACAGCATAAAAAGGACAAAAAAAAGTGACAACACCATCTTAGGAAAAATAAACATAAAATAAAAAATTTAGGAGAGAAGGATTATAAACTGTAATTTGATTTGCAGGCACTACATACAGCCATTTTGTGGCATTTCTCAGGTCAAGAGTCAGAAAATTACCTCAGAAAGAGCTCCGTTATTCTACAAAAGTGTGTCATTGGCTCCTAATAAGATTTTTGAACGTGCTGATGGGCTGATCTGGAAAAAGGGAGAGAAGGCCCACATCCCCAATTTGAACAAATTGCAAAGAAAACCTCTCTAATGGGACTTTAAAGGGCATAGACAATGATAATAAGAACCATTGATGTGCTTTTCTTGCATAACTGAAGCTTTTTCTGAGATAATTTTTTGATTCTTTACCTCAGAAATGTGACAGTATGGCCGCCTGTAGTGTGCAAATGATACGAATTGCATGTTTTCTGTCTCTCAAATGTGCTCTCAGAATTCTTTAAGGCCTGTGTGCCACAGAGCTCATTTACACTAGCTTCGGCACACATTAACGGCTAGTTTACACTTGCTTCGGACAGGCTTTGTTAAAGCTCTCTAAACGCCAGTCAAAGCTCCTGTCACTAAATAAAATGGTTAGCTTACAGTCCTGTTTACACCTTGCTTTTGCTTGGTGCTTCGATGAGCCTTTGGTGGGGGCTTCATGGGGCTTCAAGCAAGCTTTGCCATAGACTTCTATGGAGGCTTTGAAGACGCTTTGAAGCACCACTAAAGCTACATGGGGTATCATTTTTTAAATGAAGCCTAAGCAAAGCAAAAGCAAGGTGTACACAGGACTGTAAGCTAACCATTTTATTTAGTGACAGGAGCTTTGACTAGCATTCAGAGAGCTTTAACATAGCCTGTCCGAAGCCTTGTTTTGAAGCAAATGTAAACTAGCCGCTAATGTGTGTTGAAGTCGAAGCAAGTGTAAATGAGCCCCTACAATTCTGTTTACACCTTGATTTGGCTTTGCTACAAAAATTATACCCCATGTAGCTTTATTGGTGCTTCAAAGCATCTTCAAAGCCCCCATAGAAATCTATGGCAAAGCTCGCTTGAAGCCCCACCAAAGCCCCAACGAAGCCTCATCAAAGCCTCAACGAAGCCCCATCGAAGCTCCAACAAAGCCTCGCAAAGCCCCATCAAAGCCCCATCAAAGCCCCACCAAAGCTCCATCAAAGCCCCATCAAAGCCTCATCAAAGCCTCATCAAAGCACCAAGCAAAAGCAAGGTGTAAACAGTACAGTAAGCGTTTCAAGATATAACGTTGTTCCCTCTTCTTCAGGGGTAAGTGGTTATGGTTCTATTAATAGTATATGATAACAACAGGAAATATAACTAGGAACTTTACAAATATATTTGAAGCAACATATGTATATGCGCAAATATACACTGACCGTATGGATAAAAAATAATATCCTGGAGATGGGCATCATTTAAAAACAAGGATTTTTTCCCACCATTGGTTAGCCAAAAGGTCCACAGGCTAAAGGGCAGGAGGCACAGAGATCCAACTCAGACTACCCACGAGTCCATCTCGATATCTTGAAACGCATTGGGTATTACTCGGTTTATTTGTGTTCCACCAACAGAGCACTGCGGTTATTCGTTTTGTCTATTGTGTATGATCACTGTAACCGCATCAAATGTAATATTTTAGCTATGCACCCGAATTTCCTGTTTTTAATATTTTCTAATAAATTTTTTTTTTTTTTACATTACTACTTATCTATCCTTTGGCGCCTAATAATGTCTCTATGGCACACAGGCGATAAAGAATTCTAAGAGCGCATTTGAGAGACAGAAAACATGCAATTAGTATCATTTGCACACAGCAGGCGGCCATACTATCACATTTCTGAGGTAAAGAATAACAAAAATTACCTCAGAAAAAAAGGCTCAGTTGCACAAGAAAAGCACATCAATGGTTCTTATTATTGTCATTATGAATGTTATTGAGACATATGTGTATTGTTATCAAAACTGACAATATTAGCCAATCATGGCAGTAAAATTCGGACATTAGTCTCATTTGCACGCTACAGGTGGCCATTTTTTGGGTAAACAGTCCGAAAATTACCTCAGAAAAAGCTCAGGTATTAAAAAAAAAAAAAAGCACATGTCAATGGTTCTTATTAATGCCATTATGACATACATGCATTTTTGGGAGATGTGGGCACTTTTGTCAAATAAGCAATATTGATATTAGTCTCATTTGCACGCTATAGACATTTTGTGGTCTTTCCTCAGGCCAAGTCCAAGAGCTACCTCAGAAATAGCTCAGTTGTTCAAAAATAGGATTTTTTACTCACCGTAAAATCCTTTTCTCTGAGTCCATGGACCGACACAGCTTCTCTATTGACAAAGTGGGTATTATCCGTTAATTAGGAGTGACTAGGCAGAAAAACTTGTAAAAAGTGTTGCATCACACCTTCTACAGTACCGCCCAGGGGGCGGACCCTCTGGGTATACCCTCTCAGTCTGCACATCGCAGATCAGTTCGTCAAAAAGCAGTACAAACTTAAAAGGAGGGGTGGGTGCTGTGTCGGTCCATGGACTCAGAGAAAAGGATTTTACGGTGAGTAAAAAATCCTATTTACTCTTTCGTCCATGGACCGACACAGCTTCTCTATTGACAAAGTGGGACGTCCCAAAGCAGTGTCAGAGAAAAAAACGAGGGGTGGTAACAGCATAAAAACAAACTTCACCCCAAAACACAAAACAGCACTCCTCCAACGGAGGAGTTGCAACTCTAAACAGCCGCCTGCAAAACCTTGCGGCCGAAAGAGGCATCCGAAGATGCACCTACATCAACTTTGTAGAATTTTGTGAAAGTGTGAGCGGACGACCAAGTCGCCGCTTTACATAGTTGGGAAACAGACGCTTGATGTCGGAAAGCCCAAGAGGCACCTATTGCCCTGGTCGAATGCGCCGTGACAGGAAAGGGGGGCGCCTGACCCTTTAAGGCGTAAGCCTGGATTACTATCTGTCGGATCCACCTAGAGATGGTGGCCGATGAGACTGCTTGGCCCTTCTTGGGACCAGCCACCGAAACAAACAGTGAGTCTGACTTCCGGAACAGGGAAGTAGCAGATATGTATACTCTCAAAGCTCGGACAACGTCCAAGGAATGCAACGCCGACTCCTTAGGATTCGACGGCTGAGGACACAAGGATGGAAGTACAATGTCTTCGTTGAGATGAAAAGCCGAAACGACCTTCGGAAGAAAGGAAGGCTGCGGCCGCAGCACCACCTTATCCTTGTGGAAAATCAAATAGGGAGCCTTGCAGGACAAGGCTGCCAGCTCAGAGACTCGTCTAACTGACGTAACAGCCACCAAAAAGACCACCTTCTGAGAAAGTGTCAACAGGGGAATATCTCTAATATTCTCAAACGGTGCCTTCTGAAGCACCGAGAGGACCAGGTTCAAGTCCCACGGAGGTAACGGGGGGCGGACCGGAGGGGCCACATGTCGAACCCCCTGCACAAATGTACTCACGAGAGAGTGAGTCGCCAGGGGTCGCTGAAAAAAGACAGCCAGGGCAGATATCTGTCCCTTAATCGTACTTAGGGCAAGCCTTTGGTCTACCCCATGCTGTAAAAACAGCAGGATTCTGGAAACCAAATAGGTACGCGGATGCCATTTCATTTCCTCACACATGGAGATGTAGGCCCTCCAAGTGCGGTGATAGACCTTCCTAGAGGACGGTTTCCGAGCACTTCTCATAGTAGAAATTACTGAGTCTGACAGGCCCCGGTCTCTCAGTACCTGGTTCTCAACAGCCATGCCGTTAAAGCCAATGACTGTAAAGCAGGATGGAATATGGGACCTTGCGACAGCAGGTCCTTCCGTAGTGGTAGGCGCCAGGGGACGTCTGCTACCAGACGTACTAGATCGGCGTACCAAGGACGCTGAGGCCAATCTGGAGCGATTAGGATCATTGGAATTCCCTCTGCCTCCACTCTGCGGAGCAGAAGAGGAAGAAGCCTTAAGGGAGGGAAGGCATAGATTGGCCGATACTGGCCCCACGATGCTACCAACGCGTCCGTTGCGTCTGCCCATGAGTCTCTTGACCGGGCCACAAACCTCAATACCTTCCGATTGAGTCGGGAAGCCAGAAGATCTACGTCTGGTGTGCCCCATCTTTGGCAGAGGAGTTGGAACACCTCCGGGTGTAAGGACCATTCTCCCTGGTCCAGCATCTGGCGGCTCAGGTAGTCCGCCTGCCAGTTTTCCACACCCGGAATGTACACGGCCGACAGTGCCGGTACGCTCCTCTCTGCCCACTTCAGGATGCGAGCGATCTCCGATGCTGCAGCTGAGCTTCTTGTTCCTCCTTGATGATTGACATATGCCACTGCTGTGGCGTTGTCTGACTGGATCCTGACTGGACGCCCTTGCAGTCTCTGAGACCATTTGAAGAGGCACAGCTTGATCGCCCGGATCTCCAGGACATTGATCGGCAGGAGGGCTTCCTCTGGGGTCCAGCGACCTTGCGCCGACTGGACACCCCAGACTCCCCCCCAACCTGTAAGGCTGGCGTCCGTCGTGATCACTATCCAGTAAACCGGAAGAAATGACTTCCCGGCCATTAGAGCCGGTGCTGTCAGCCACCATACCAGGGATCTCCTGACTAGGTGGCTCACTCGGATTTGATAATCCAGAGATGAAGGGCATCTGTTCCATCTGGACAGAACTTCCCTCTGTAACACTCGAGTGTGGTATTGAGCATATGGGACCGCCTCGAAGGAGGCTACCATGAGGCCCAACACTCGCATGCAAAAACGGAGTGACGACCAATTCCTGGAAGTCAGCTGCCGTACTGCAGCCTGGAGGGTCTGCAACTTCTCCACAGGGAGGAATACCTTTGCCTCTGAGGAATCCAGAATCAACCCCAGGTACACTAGGCGTTGAGTGGGCACCAATACTGACTTTTGCGTGTTTAGTATCCAACCACAGTCTCGAAGAGTCTGACAGGTAATGGACACGCTTACCTCTAATTCTGAGCTTGAAGGGCCCTTCAGCAGAAGGTCGTCCAAGTAACCTGTGATAGCGATACCCCGCTGTCTTAGAAGTGCCAGAATCGGAGCGAGCACCTTGGTGAACGTCCTGGGTGCTGAGGCAAGGCCAAACGGGAGGGCCACAAACTGGTAGTGGTTCTTCCCGATAGCAAATCGCAGAAACCTCTGGTGTCTGGAGTATATGGGGACATGCAGGTATGCGTCCTTGATGTCCAAGGAGGCCAGAAAGTCCCCCGGATGGAGAGCCGTGACTACAGATCGAACCGACTCCATCCGAAAACTTTGTACCTTCACAAAGCAATTGAGGGCTCTGAGATCCAAGCTTGGACGAACCCCCTCCTTCTTCGGCACAATGAACAGATTTGAGTAAAAACCCCGTTCCAGTTCTGGAACTGGAATAACTACCCCGCGTTCCAGTAGACCCTGGACCGCCCCATACAGGGCCTCCCGACGGGTCGGTAGTAGCTGGAGATTGGAGGTGTTGAATCTGTCCGGTGGACAAGAGAGAAACTATCTTGTAGCCTGAGGAGATTACTTCGCAAACACACCTGTCGGAGATTAGTGCTGTCCACTGAATCGCGAATTTGCGAAGACGTCTCCCCACCCGAGAGCTGGGTGGGGGTGGACCTTCATGCGGACGCAAATTTGTCCGCAGGCTTATTGGGTATGCGGGACCAGGGACGCTTTTGTCCTTGGGCAGGCGCTTTATCGGCCTGGGGTCTTTTCCCTGTCGCCCTAGGGGGACGAAAAAACCACTTGTGTGCAGTAAAGGAGGGCCCTTGCCCTTGGCGTGGTCCCTTACCCTTGCTAATTTGGGGAAGCAAAGTGCTTTTACTTCCTGTGGCATCCTTGATGATGTCATCCAGAGAAGCCCCAAAAAGTCTGTCGCCCTTAAAAGGCAGATCCAACAGGGCTTTCTTGGAAGTCTGGTCCGCAGACCAGCCTTTTAGCCAGATCAGGTGGCGTATTGCTACTGCATAAACCAAAGTTTTAGACAGCAGGGGAATAGTATTCATGTCTGACTCGCAGACAAACCTAAGGCCCTGGACCAACAGGTCGGCCAATGTTATCTCATCAGGAGGAGCATTTCGCTCCTTAACCCCTGGAGTAGCAATCTTGCCCATTCAGTAAGTGTGTGAGACACTAGGGCCCCCGCCAATGCCGGGCGTACTGCCGAGCCTACCACTGAGTATAGGTAGCAAGCGAGTGCTTCAGCCTTCTTAACCACAGGGTCCTAGAAAACAGGAGCCCCTTCTACAGGAATTGTGGTGGCTCTATTAAGTCTGGACACCGGAGGGTCCACTATCGGGGGGAGAGGTCCATTTCTTCAGAAAACTCTCCTCAAAAGGGGTACCGTACCGCAAACCTCTTTGGGGCTGTAAAGACCCTCAGTGGGTTCTCCCATTCCTTGTATAAGAGTTTATCAAAAGACACACAAGGGAACACCTTAGCAGTGCGGGCAGGTCTATGAAACCCAAGTGGACCGGAGTCTCTGCTGCTTCTGCAGTATTTTCCAATTTTAGCATATCCCGCACTGCAGTAATAAGGTCAGATACCAAAGCCGTCTCGCGTACTGACCTGGACTTTGAGTCATTCTCACTGTCCGGTCACGGTCTGCAGTCTCTGGTGCGTCAGAATCTGGGCCCCGAGCCATAGCTGGACCTGGTTCTGCACCAGAATTATCCCCAGAAGCTTGCAGGGGATGGGGCGTTTACTACCCCTTGTATTCCCGTGTGCTGCTTCCACCCTGGCAGCAAACGCCTCTAGGATTGCCGACATAGCGTCCATAGACACCTCAGGGACACCAGCTGCTAAATCTGGTGTTTCAGGGGAGAAGACATCTGGCTCAGATGCCATGCTGACCACACGCTGACACTCACAGGGCTCCAGGCAAGATATCAATAGGCCACCCTCCTGCGCTGCAGAGATGCTGGGTCACCCAGAGGACTCACCACCCTGGATAGGTACTGCTATGCTGCGCCTATGATGCTGTCCCCTTGCTGCTGTGTCAGTCTGCTTCTTTTATCAGCACTTCCTGTGTGAATTTTCGCGCCAGTGTAATGCACCCTAGAGGCCGGAGGCTCTCGCAAAATGGTTGCCAAAACCGTCTGTATGGAAGATAATGTGGGCTCTAAGAAAATGGCCGCCGACAGAAGATAGAGGTCAGGCAGCCATAGCCCACAAAAAAGATGGCCGCCGAACGGCAATATCTGCATACAGGGTGGACAAACATGGCCGCCGATCACCTGATAGGGGCCAGTGGGTGTGGCCGAACTACAGGAAGATGGCCGCCAGGCAGTTACAAGAGGCCAAACTTGGCATGGACCACCTCAAAATGGCCGCCGACAGCATGGAGACACAGAAACACAGGTAAGCAAAAATGACATTTCTTTTAAATGTTAGTTACAGCCAGCCCCGCTCCAGTGGGACCCCCTAGGTGACCCCCAGCACCCAGCAACCTTTAGCTAGAAGCCCAGGGAGGAGGGAAAGGCAGGGAGAGAGGGAAGAAAGGGGCCACAACCACTTACTTGATCTCTCCAGGAATGTCCAGCTAAATCACCCAGCCGAGGCAGGGGAGTTTTACTTACCTATCCTGCATGTATTCTGCTGGAAGACATTCCAAACAGATCATCGTCCGCGCACGGAAGGTGACTGTTGGCCAGGCATGCTGTGATTGGACCCAGAAGGGACGATCATATGTATGCCCTGGAGCATGACGCTCACCGGACAGGCTGCTGCGACTCGGCCGTAAGGTCAGCCGAAGCTGAGCGGTCCGATGCAAGCCTTGGAGCGTAAGCTCACCGGCCAGGCTGCTGCGACTCGGCCGTAAGGTCAGCCGAAGCTGAGCGTTCCGATGCAGGCCCTGGAGCGTAGGCTCACCGGCCACCCGTGGAGCGACGGGCATGTCGTGGAAAACCCAGCGCGTAGCTAGGGTCGGCACACGCTCGATGGCCGAAACTGGGGAGACTACAAGGATCGAGGATCCAGCCTGTCACCCAGTCGGCAGTTGATCGAAGATCGCAGGAAACAACAAATGTAGCAAAAAAATAAAAATATATATATCTTTTTTCCCCGGACCAATGAGCCCGAAGGGAGCCATGTCCTACTCCTTGCTAGACAGAAAAAAACTGATCTGCGATGTGCAGACTGAGAGGGTATACCCAGAGGGTCCGCCCCCTGGGCGGTACTGTAGAAGGTGTGATGCAACACTTTTTACAAGTTTTTCTGCCTAGTCACTCCTAATTAACGGATAATACCCACTTTGTCAATAGAGAAGCTGTGTCGGTCCATGGACGAAAGAGTAAATGGGTTTTGTCAGGCAGATACTATCGTAAGAAAAAACAGCACAAAAGGAAGACCTCTCTCTACCCATGCCACAAAAGAAAAAAAAGCTACCGTATTTTAGACAGAACTCAAAACTTTAACTTGACCTGCACACTACAGGCAGCCATTTCTCAGGTAAAGAGTCCAAGATTTACCTCAGAAAAAGCTCAGATATTCACAAAAAATGGGTTTTGTCAGGCAGATAACAGCATAAAACAAAGTGCCGATGCTATCGTAGGAAAAAGAAAAAAGACATTTTAGACGGAACTCAAAACTTTAACTTGACCTGCACACTACAGGCAGCCATTTCTCAGGTAAAGAGTCCAAGATTTACCTCAGAAAAAGCTCAGATATTCACAAAAGGCATTTTAGAGGGGAAAAATATATAGAATTTGACTTTCACAATATAGGTGGCCATTTTGTGGCATTTCTCAGGTAAGGAGTCAGAAAATTACCTCAGAAAAAGCCCAGTTATTCAAGAAAAATGGGTTTTATCAGGCAGATACTATCGTAAGAAAAATAAGAAAAACAGCACAAAAGGAAGACCTCTACCCATGCCACATCCAAAATTCTACTGAAAAAAAAAAAGCAATTTTAGACGGAACTCAAAACTTTAAACTTGACTTGCACACTACAGTTGGCCATTTCTCAGGTAGAGAGTCCAAGATTTACCTCAGAAAAAGCTAATTTATTCACAAAAACTGTGTTTTGCCAGGCAGATAACAGCATAAAACAAAGTGCTGATGCTATCGTAGGTAAAATAAAAAATAAATTTTAGACGGAAAAAAAAAAACTTTAACTTGACCTGCACACTACAGGCGGCCATTTCTCAGGTAAAGTCAAAAAAATTACCTCAGAAAAAAATTCAAAGCGCATGTCATCGAGAAAAATGAAAAAAAGCCATTTTAGAGGGAAAAAATATATATAACATGACTTTCACATTACAGGAGGCCATTTTGTGGCATTTCTCAGGTAAGGAGTCTGAAAATTACCTCAGAAAAACCTTGGTTATTCAAGAAACGTGTGTCAATGTTTCCGAATGATGTCACCAAGTCACACAGGCGTTTTTTTGGGGGAAGCGATGGGCACTTTTATCAGGTTGGCAATAGAGTACTTAAGAATTCTGAGAGTGCATTTACCAGAGAATAGGAAAATTTGTCTCATTTGCATGCTACAGGTAGCCATGTTTTGGATGCCTGACAGGTCAGGATCAGAAAAACAGAGAAAAATCCTTCAGGAAGAATCTGAAAATGAGCCCCAGATTATAGTTGTTGCCATAGCAAGTTGCAATTTTTTTTCAATAAAAGAAGAGAATGGGTTACTATTGGCAACGACTAGATTTTTTTGGGCTCATTTTAATTTCCAGCAGTTTTAGTGACTCTTAATAAGTCTTATGCCCTGTAAACGAGACCGTTTTTTCCGACA
This sequence comes from Rana muscosa, assembly GCA_029206835.1. Taxonomy (NCBI): domain Eukaryota; kingdom Metazoa; phylum Chordata; class Amphibia; order Anura; family Ranidae; genus Rana; species Rana muscosa. The sequence goes on from CM055128.1 coordinate 7,864,822, forward strand.
GAATTCCTCTCAAGCCTGCCTTGCATACACACGCTCAGACAGAAGTCCGGTGAACTGTTGACTGCCAAGAACGCAGTGACGTAAAAGACTACGACGAGCCGACAAAATCAAGTTCTATGCTTCCGAGCATGCACGGTTTTTTTTTCTGTCGGAAAAGCATACAGACGAATGGTTTTCCCGCTAGGATTTTTTCCTGACGGGAAAAAAAGAGATCCTGCTCTTTTTTTCCGGCAGTTTTCCCCTGGGAAAAACTGCGATAGAGCATACACACGGCCGGGATTCCCAGCCAAAAGCTTTCATCGCAGTTTTCCCGTCGGAAAAAACGGTTGTGTGTACAGGGCATCAGGCCTTTAAACTATATATAAATTTAAAAACATACATACATACACACACACACACACACACACATATATATATATACCGGTATATACCGTAATAATTTTTTTGGCCACATATGTGGGTGTATGTATATATACTGTACACTATATTACCAAAAGTGTTGGGACGCCTGCCTTTACACGCAGATGAACTTTAATGGCATCCCAGACTTAGTCCGTAGGGTTCAATATTGAGTTGGCCCCGCCCTTTGCAGCCATAACAGCTTCAACTCTTCTGGGAAGGCTGTCCACAAGGTTTAGGAGGGTGTCTATGGGAATGTTTGACCATTCTTCCAGAAGCGCATTTGTGAGGTGAGGTCAGGCACTGATGTTGGACAAGAAGGCCTGGCTCGCAATCTCCGCTCTAATTCATCCCAAAGGTGTTCTATCAGGTTGAGGTCAGGACTCTGTGCAGGCCAGTCAAGTTCCTCCACCCCAAACTCGCTCATCCATGTCTTTATGGACCTTGCTTTGTGCACTGGTGCGCAGTCATGTTGGAACAGGAAGGGGCCATCCCCAAACTCCTCCCACAAAGTTGGGAGCATGAAATTGTCCAAAATGTCTTGGTATGCTGACACCTTAAGAGTTCCCTTCACTGGAACTAAGGGGCCAAGCCCAACCCCTGAAAAACAACCCCCCACCATAATCCCCCCTCCCCCCCACACCATAATCCCCCCTCCACCAAATGATTTGGAACTTGACTGGACTGTACAGAGTCCTGGCCTCAACCAAATAGAACACCTTTGGAATGAATTTGAGTGGAGACTGCAAGCCAGGCCTTCTCATGCAACATCAGTGCCCGACCTCACAAATGCTCTTCTGGAAGAACGGTCAAACATTCCCATAGACACCCTCCTAAACCTTGTGGACGGCCTTCCCAGAAGAGTTGAAGCTGTTATAGCTGCAAAGGGTGGGGCCAACGCAATATGGAACCCAACGGACTAAGACTGGGATGTCATTAAAGTTCATGTGTGTGTAAAGGCAGGTGTCCCAATACTTTTGGTAATATAGTGTATATATACATACACCCACATCAGTATGTATGTATTAATTTATTTGCTCTCCTTTAACACAATATGGCCTTTGTACAGTTACCATGGTGACACAATGCTAAAAGAAGCCTGCGGAGGACTTTTCTTGAGGGAACGTTTACTTTTTGTCGTTACAGTTTTGGAACCTCCTGGAAAACATCTACGAATATCGGGTCCCATTTATATGTATACGCATTTTTTGCTTCTAATAAAACACTCAAAAGTTAACCCACGTAGCAACGCTTTGCTATGGTCCAAGATGAACGTTTTGGCGAATAATGGGATGCACAATGCAGACCACCAGCTCGCTCGCTGAAAAGGGCCTAAAATTTAATCCCGGAAGCCCTTTTTTTCAGACATTAATCCTAAAAAAAAAAAAAAGGACCTCGTTTGTTTCAGGCCTGTCAAATCTAACAGCCAGGCCTAAATGAGTTAATCGGCCTATTTACCCCCCCAGGGCCCACCCGATTGGTTAAGCGTCCTGTCTGTGCGCAGCTTCGTGAGCCTGTGAAATCACAGATGGAGCGCAGCGGCGGAAAAGGGGTTAAAAGTGGCATCTGCTGGTGAAGAGGATATGAGGTAAGTGTTACTTCCAGCATTTTTTCCTCTTAGCTCCAGTCCCGGTCCAAAACAAAGGGTTACGACGGTTTATTAAAGAGCGCACAACCTTCCAATCCTGGACGGGAGGCCTGGCGCGGCTGGAACGATGGACCTGCGAGTGACCCGCGTTCTGCCTTACTGGTAATGTGCTCCCACTTCACCACAGGGGACTCGTATGCTTCAAAAAACCATACGCATGGCCTTGCGCAACAAATTAAGGGATTCATAAACACCGAAGCGACTTTCTAAATACATTCGCTGTAATCGGTGACCATAAAAACGCTGGATTTCGTCACCTGACGCCTCAAATAATGCAAATATGTGAGGGGGGGGGGGGGTTACACTTCTATAGAAGGATTCACAACATGGAACAGTTGAGACACAAATTTTGTTCACAAATTTCTCTAAATATAAAAAAAAATTAAAATAAAATAACAAAAAATAAAATAAAAAATGACCTGTACTGTCCAATCATATAAATAAAAACTGGAGAAAAGACGCCAAAGGAATTGTATTGGCAAAATAGTTGCACTAAAATGAAAAAAAAATCATCTATATTTTTATAAAATTCTTTGCATGCTTACATCAAAAGTGACATTGGAAAAGGGAGTGGGAGCTCTTGGGGCCAATCAGGTGTGCAGACAAGGAACAGGTTGATAGGATCACAGAGTAGAGGGGTGACTCATACAGTCTGCTGCTGCTCCTTTACGGTCCATATACAGGCAGGAGGGATGGGGTAGTGACCTAAGCTGTACTGCTTCAACTGCAGGTCACAAACTTAGTTCCTCTGAATCATTTTTTTTTTTTATATTTTAACTAGGGTTCCATGGAAAACTAGGGTTCCTCCAGAGGTTTCTAGGGGTTCCATGAGCTGGGACTGATCAGGGCCGTCTTAAGGCCCCTTTCACACTAGGGCGGGAGGTGCGGTGGCGATATAGCGCCGCTATTTTTAGCAGCGCTATACCGTCAGAATTTCCGTGGAATTGCGGCGGTATTCGGCCGCTATCGGTGCGGTTTTAACCCCCGCTAGCGGCCGAAAAAGGGTTAATACCGCCCACAAATGCGCCTCTGCAGAGGCGCATTGCCGGCAGTATTACCGCGGTTTCCCATTGCTTTCAATGGGAAGGAGCGGTGTAGGAGTGGTAAACACACCGCTCCTCTCACCGCTCCAAAGATGCTGCTTGCAGGACTTTTGGAGTGGTCCTGCTAGTGCACCGCCTCAGTGTGAAAGCCCTTGGGCTTTCACATTGAGAGTGCAGGGCAAAAGTTTTTCAGGCGGTATTTAGGCGCAATTTTTAGCGCTAAAACGCCTGAAAAACTCCTCAGTGTGAAAGGGGTCTTATTGTTGATTGGACCCTGGGCAAAAAAATTCTTGGGGCTCCCCCATGCAATTGTGCTCTCCACCTGCTCTCAGACATACAATAAATATCAGCTAGACTTAAAATCAGTTTACTGTATAAGATCAGACAGTGATTGCGATTGTTTGCCAGAGGTTACAGCATATCATTACCACTTACTGACTGGTTGCTAGAAGTTACAGCACACATTACGGCTCACTGATCAGTAGCTAGAGGTTACAGCACATGATTTCTTCTTGTTGATTGGTTGCTAGAGATTACTGTACAGTAATACTGCTCGGATGCTAGAGGTTACAGCACATCATCTCTTCACTACAGAGGGGCATGATATACATATGAATGCCGCCGGCCTCAGTGACGGTTATTTACATGTAAACACAGGGTCTGAAGGTTAGTCATCTGTACACAACAATAGGGCAGAGCTGGGCAGCATTAGTAACAGCACTTCACACTGAAATATCAGGACACAGCACAGGACTAAAACTTCAAGGAACAAGGGAATTTAAAATTGGGATAGTTGGCAAGTATGAGGCAGCTGCTTTGGGCCCCACAACAATGACAGGGCCCAGGGCAGCTGCCCCCTTTGCCCTGCCTTAAAGACAGCCCTGGGACTGATTGACCACCCATTTGAAAGGGCCCAACAATAGAACAGCCATTCTCAACCAGGGTTTCATGGAACCCTAGAGTTCCTCCAGAGGTTGTTGGGAATTCCTTGAGCAATGAGCAATTTATGCCTCTCTGATAAGTCCCCACTGACACCACTGATCTTTTTAGCTCTCTGTAAGGGGGGGGTAATTCTTCCCAATGACCACAAGTTTAAGGAGTATTCTTCCCACTGACCACCAATGTATCGTGAGATGTAGATATAGTCATTTTTAGCAGGGGTTCCCGAGACCGGAAAGATATTTTAAGGGTTCCTCTGTATAGAAAAGGTTGAGAAAAGCTGCATGCAAAAAAAAATTTATGAAGCAAAAATATTTTTGAAAGAATCCTCAAACTGAAACCATTGAAGGATTCCAGGTCACACACTTATCAGAGAAGCCGAGGGAGGATATTCAGCCTCACTGCCCTGGATCTAGTATGGGTCAGCACAGATGTCAAGGCTTCTAATGTAGAAATTCTGCTTAATGGATTTTGAGAGCACCTGATACTCATCAAAACCTGTTCATCTACCTGAATATGTGAATTTGGTGACATCACCGCGGTCCAACTTGGGGTTGAAAAACTCTTTGACTGATATGGGTATGGCATTTTTTACATTGGTCTGACCCCTAATCTACATGCAGGGTGCCGGACGTATGTATTTCAATGCAACCGAGCCCACCCAGCTGTGTGACAATAGTGAATATTCACTATTGTCTTCATGATTCTCCACCCGGCCAATCAGGGTGCGGGTCCTGAGACCTATTGGCCACCTAGGAGGAAGAGGGAGGAGATGCACGGCGGAAGCCGCCATGATGCCGAGGAGGAGGAGACACATGCAAAGCCGTCACCCGGAGGGAAGCGCTGCCCGCAACCTAGATGGGGCAAGTGCGGGGCTAGTGACCGGCCGACCGGACCACTAGTAGTGAGTTTGGACTACCCCAGTCTGAGTAGGCAGCCAGGCTTGGTGTAGACTGGAGAATGGAAGTGGATCTGGAATAGTGAGAGTTCATCCAATACATGTCCAAACTGTGGCCTTCCATCTGTTGCAAACTACAAGTCCCATCATGTCTCTGCTTTTGGGAGTTATGCTTGTAACTGTCAGCCTTGCAATGCCTCATGGGACTTGTAGTTCTGCATTAGCTGGAGGGCCACAGGTTCAGCAATCATGATCTAATACTTGAGCACCGCTCCTGAGCACAGGAGGTTGTATTCTGTTTTGCAACACCATCTTGTGCCTATGGGTGGTCAGAGAATCCAAAATTTGAATTTATCTAACACCACGCAGTAAACCACAATGATGTTTGGTTATTGGTAGCAACCAGAGTTCAGTCTCCTCCAGTAGCTCAGTGTGTAAAGACCAATAAAAGCTGCTTTCTGATTGGTTGCTAAGGGTTATTGCGCCCTGTGTTTGAATACGCTGGACTCGTCGGGTGCAGGATCCTCACAACACATAAAAGCACATGTGGAACTTAATTCGCGGTCCGTGCCGCTTGCTCAGCTGCCTGTGTTCCAACCACAAAATGGACGGAAAAATGTCAGCGTGATGTTCGGCGACTCGTTAGCGCCCTGTTCAAATGTCAAGAGAAACCACAAAGGTCTGGATTTCATTTCTGCCTTGGCGGGGAGAGGTGGATTAAGGGGAGAGGCAGAATGGTCGCACAGCTAGGATGGAGGGGACTCGGGGACAAAGACAGGCCCTGCCGTAGTTCGCCATTCTGAGTTTAAAAAGGCCCTGTCATGTATACACACGTAAGCCAAAAATGAGCCTGTCATTGGTCTCTGGATTTCTAAAAGAGGGAAATTCATCTTTTCCCATGGATGAAGCTCTGCAGAATCTTGGACAGTGACGGTGCATCCATAGTGGGCGCAGGAGCGCCGCCCCTCTCTCTCTCCTGCGCCCGTCACTCACAACAAAAATACATAGGTTCATGCATTGCATGTATTGTCGCCGCTGCCGCCCACTATTCAGATGGCCGGCCCCCTGGCGAGCGCCGGCCATCTGAATAACAGCGGCTGGTTGGTTTTTGGAAGTGCCTATTAGAGCCAGCGGCTCTGATAGGCTTCCCGATTACAGCCTGTGGGCTGTAATCGGCTTCCAAATAGTTAACCAAGGGATGTACGGGCTGTGCGTTCCTTGGTTAACACTGACACGTGTCTCAGCCAATCAGGTTCACCGGGTCTGGCTGAAGCGACAACGAGGGCGGGAGAAAACATCGAGGATGGAAGAAGGACGGCGCTGACCCGAGGAAGGTATGTGCACGGCTGGGGGGGAAACTGGTTGCATTTGAAGGGGAAGCTGGCTGTATTTGGGGGGAAACTGGCTGCATTTGGGGGGGCAAACTGGCGGGGGGGAAACTGGCTGCATTTGGGGGGGCAAACTGGCGGGGGGGAAACTGGCTGCATTGGGGGGGGGGGGACAAGCTGCATTGGAGGGGGCAAACAAGCTGCATTGGAGGGGGCAAACAAGCTGCATTGGAGGGGGCAAACAAGCTGCATTGGAGGGGGCAAACAAGCTGCATTGGAGGGGGCAAACAAGCTGCATTGGAGGGGGCAAACAAGCTGCATTGGAGGGGGCAAACAAGCTGCATTGGAGGGGGCAAACAAGCTGCATTGGAGGGGGCAAACAAGCTGCATTGGAGGGGGCAAACAAGCTGCATTGGAGGGGGCAAACAAGCTGCATTGGAGGGAGCAAACAAGCTGCATTGGAGGGAGCAAACAAGCTGCATTGGAGGGGGCAAACAAGCTGCATTGGAGGGGGCAAACAGGCTGCATTGGAGGGGGCAAACAGGCTGCATTGGAGGGGGCAAACTGGCTGCATTGGAGGGGGCAAACTGGCTGCATTGGAGGGGGCAAACTGGCTGCATTGGAGGGGGCAAACTGGCTGCATTGGAGGGGGCAAACTGGCTGCATTGGAGGGGGCAAACTGGCTGCATTGGAGGGGGCAAACTGGCTGCATTGGAGGGGGCAAACTGGCTGCATTGGAGGGGGCAAACTGGCTGCATTGGAGGGGGCAAACTGGCTGCATTGGAGGGGGCAAACTGGCTGCATTGGAGGGGGCAAACTGGCTGCATTGGAGGGGGCAAACTGGCTGCATTGGAGGGGGCAAACTGGCTGCATTGGAGGGGGCAAACTGGCTGCATTGGAGGGGGCAAACTGGCTGCATTGGAGGGGGCAAACTGGCTGCATTGGAGGGGGCAAACTGGCTGCATTGGAGGGGGCAAACTGGCTGCATTGGAGGGGGCAAACTGGCTGCATTGGAGGGGGCAAACTGGCTGCATTGGAGGGGGCAAACTGGCTGCATTGGAGGGGGCAAACTGGCTGCATTGGAGGGGGCAAACTGGCTGCATTGGAGGGGGCAAACTGGCTGCATTGGAGGGGGCAAACTGGCTGCATTGGAGGGGGCAAACTGGCTGCATTGGAGGGGGCAAACTGGCTGCATTGGAGGGGGCAAACTGGCTGCATTGGAGGGGGCAAACTGGCTGCATTGGAGGGGGCAAACTGGCTGCATTGGAGGGGGCAAACTGGCTGCATTGGAGGGGGCAAACTGGCTGCATTGAAGGGGCAAACTGGCTGCATTGAAGGGGGCAAACTGGCTGCATTGAAGGGGGCAAACTGGCTGCATTGAAGGGGGCAAACTGGCTGCATTGAAGGGGGCAAACTGGCTGCATTGAAGGGGGCAAACTGGCTGCATTGAAGGGGGCAAACTGGCTGCATTGAAGGGGGCAAACTGGCTGCATTGGAGGGGGCAAACTGGCTGCATTGGAGGGGGCAAACTGGCTGCATTGGAGGGGGCAAACTGGCTGCATTGGAGGGGGCAAACTGGCTGCATTGGAGGGGGCAAACTGGCTGCATTGGAGGGGGCAAACTGGCTGCATTGGAGGGGGCAAACTGGCTGCATTGGAGGGGGCAAACTGGTGGCGTTTGGACACAGTGGCTGCGTTTAATGGGCACAGTGGCGGCAATTGATGATTTTTTTTTTTCAGTTTGTTTGCGCCCCCCCCCCCCAAAATTTTAAAAGCAGCCGCCACTGATCTTGGAGTGACACCTTGCTGGTTTGGCCAGGGAGGGAGCGATCCCAAAGGTTAGCAATCTTGTTACTGGTGTGTTGCTGCCAGCAACAGTATTGCCAGAGTAATTTGACCCTAAAATTACATTTTGGAGGCACAAAAACAGGCAGTATGATCACCCAAGGCCACACCATTTACGGAAATTAGCACAGTGGAAAATAAATCCCGACTGCTTTTCTATGCAGGCCAGTCAAGTTCTTCCACCCCAAACTCGCTCATCCATGTCTTTATGGACCTTGCTTTGTGCACTGGTGAGCAGTCATGTTGGAACAGGAAGGGACCGTCCCCCAAACTGTCCCCACAAAGTTGGGAGCATGAAATTGTTCATATTGTCTTGGTATGCTGACGCCTTAAGGGTTCCCTTCACTGGAACTAAGGGGCCAAGCCCAACCCCTGAAAAACAACCCCATATCATAATCCCCCCCCCCCCCCCCAATAATCCCCTCTGCACCAAATGATTTGGACCAGTGCACAAAGCAAGGTCCATAAAGACATGGATGAGTGAGTTTGGGGTGGAGGAACTTGACTGACCTGCGCAGAGTCCTGACCTCTCCTATCGGGTTGACGATAGGACACCTTTGGGATGAATTAGAGCGAAGCCTGTGAGCCAGGCCTTCTCGTCCAACATCAGTGCCTGACCTCACAAATGCGCTTCTGGAAGAATGGTCAAAAATTCTCAAACACACTCCTAAACCTTGTCGACAGCCTTTCCAGAAGAGTTGAAGTGGCAAAGGGCGGGGCCAACTCAATATTGAACCCTCCGGACCAAGACTGGGATGCCATTAAAGTTCATGTGTGTGTAAAGGCAGGCGTCCCAATACTTTTGGTATTATAGTGTAGTTATTTCCCTTTGGTCTTGTTCACATGCATGGAAAGTTTGCAAACTTGGTGGTAGGTTGCTTTTTAAAGCCAGCTACCAGGCATATAGGAAGCGATAACATTTTTTGATCAAGAGGACTTTTACACTAAAATCCACCCGGGCTGTGCTGGGACCATGTGCCTTAGACAGGGTTGCAGTGAGGTCCAGTGGACTTGAATGGGGCATGGTTGGAAACCACGACATGCCCTATACAATTTGCTGCACTGCGAAGCGACTGCGGCTTTGTACACAGGACTGTCCACTGGCCATGTAAACTAGCAGGTTGGCGGTCAGTAAAGATGTGAATCAGTCATCGGTTTTTACCCCTGTGCACATGAATGAGGCCCATCTGTCCAATCTGTATAAAGCCATGAGTGAGATAGTTATTGGGAGGAATGTTCCTTACATTGGTGATCAGTGAGAAGAATGTTCCTTACATTGGTGATCAGTGAGAAGAATGTTCCTTACATTGGTGATCAGTGAGAAGAATGTTCCTTACATTGGTGATCAGTGAGAAGAATGTTCCTTACATTGGTGATCAGTGGGAAGAATGTCCCTTACATTGGTGATCAGTGAGAAGAATGTTCCTTACATTGGTGATCAGTGAGAAGAATGTCCCTTACATTGGTGATCAGTGAGAAGAATGTCCCTTACATTGGTGATCAGTGAGAAGAATGTTCCTTACATTGGTGATCAGTGGGAAGAATGTTCCTTACATTGGTGATCAGTGAGAAGAATGTTCCTTACATTGGTGATCAGTGGGAAGAATGTTCCTTACATTGGTGATCAGTGGGAAGAATGTTCCTTACATTGGTGATCAGTGGGAAGAATGTTCCTTACATTGGTGATCAGTGAGAAGAATGTCCCTTACATTGGTGATCAGTGAGAAGAATGTCCCTTACATTGGTGATCAGTGAGAAGAATGTTCCTTACATTGGTGATCAGTGAGAAGAATGTTCCTTACATTGGTGGTCAGTGAGAAGAATGTTCCTTACATTGGTGATCAGTGGGAAGAATGTCCCTTACATTGGTGATCAGTGGGAAGAATGCTCCTTACATTGGTGATCAGTGAGAAGAATGTCCCTTACATTGGTGATCAGTGAGAAGAATGTTCCTTACATTGGTGATCAGTGAGAAGAATGTTCCTTACATTGGTGGTCAGTGAGAAGAATGTTCCTTACATTGGTGGTCAGTGAGAAGAATGTTCCTTACATTGGTGATCAGTGGGAAGAATGTCCCTTACATTGGTGGTCAGTGGGAAGAATGTTCCTTACATTGGTGATCAGTGAGAAGAATGTTCCTTACATTGGTGATCAGTGGGAAGAATGTTCCTTACATTGGTGATCAGTGAGAAGAATGTCCCTTACATTGGTGATCAGTGAGAAGAATGTTCCTTACATTGGTGATCAGTGAGAAGAATGTTCCTTACATTGGTGGTCAGTGAGAAGAATGTTCCTTACATTGGTGGTCAGTGAGAAGAATGTTCCTTACATTGGTGATCAGTGGGAAGAATGTTCCTTACATTGGTGATCAGTGGGAAGAATGTCCCTTACATTGGTGATCAGTGGGAAGAATGTTCCTTACATTGGTGATCAGTGGGAAGAATGTTCCTTACATTGGTGATCAGTGGGAAGAATGTTCCTTACATTGGTGATCAGTGGGAAGAATGTTCCTTACATTGGTGATCAGTGAGAAGAATGTTCCTTACATTGGTGATCAGTGGGAAGAATGTCCCTTACATTGGTGATCAGTGGGAAGAATGTTCCTTACATTGGTGATCAGTGGGAAGAATGTTCCTTACATTGGTGATCAGCGGGAAGAATGTTCCTTACATTGGTGATCAGTGGGAAGAATGTTCCTTACATTGGTGATCAGTGGGAAGAATGTTCCTTACATTGGTGATCAGTGAGAAGAATGTTCCTTACATTGGTGATCAGTGAGAGGAATGTTCCTTACATTTATGATCAGTGAGAAAAATGTTCCTTACATTGGTGATCAGTGGGAAGAATGTTCCTTACATTGGTGATCAGTGAGAGGAATGTTCCTTACATTGGTGGTCAGTGAGAAGAATGTTTCTTACATTGGTGATCAGTGGGAAGAATGTTCCTTACATTGGTGATCAGTGGGAAGAATGTCCCTTACATTGGTGGTCAGTGGGAAGAATGTTCCTTACATTGGTGATCAGTGAGAAGAATGTTCCTTACATTGGTGATCAGTGAGAAGAATGTTCCTTACATTGGTGGTCAGTGAGAAGAATGTTTCTTACATTGGTGATCAGTGGGAAGAATGTTCCTTACATTGGTGGTCAGTGAGAAGAATGTTTCTTACATTGGTGATCAGTGAGAGGAATGTTCCTTACATTGGTGGTCAGTGAGAAGAATGTTTCTTACATTGGTGATCAGTGGGAAGAATGTTCCTTACATTGGTGATCAGTGGGAAGAATGTCCCTTACATTGGTGGTCAGTGGGAAGAATGTTCCTTACATTGGTGATCAGTGAGAAGAATGTTCCTTACATTGGTGATCAGTGGGAAGAATGTTCCTTACATTGGTGATCAGTGAGAAGAATGTTCCTTACATTGGTGATCAGTGAGAAGAATGTTCCTTACATTGGTGATTAGTGGGAAGAATGTTCCTTACATTGGTGGTCAGTGGGAAGAATGTTCCTTACATTGGTGATCAGTGGGAAGAATGTTCCTTACATTGGTGATCAGTGAGAAGAATGTTCCTTACATTGGTGATCAGTGGGAAGAATGTCCCTTACATTGGTGATCAGTGGGAAGAATGTTCCTTACATTGGTGATCAGTGGGAAGAATGTTCCTTACATTGGTGATCAGTGGGAAGAATGTTCCTTACATTGGTGATCAGTGGGAAGAATGTTCCTTACATTGGTGATCAGTGGGAAGAATGTTCCTTACATTGGTGGTCAGTGGGAAGAATGTTCCTTACATTGGTGGTCAGTGAGAAGAATGTCCCTTACATTGGTGATCAGTGAGAAGAATGTTCCTTACATTGGTGATCAGTGGGAAGAATGTTCCTTACATTGGTGGTCAGTGGGAAGAATGTCCCTTACATTGGTGATCAGTGGGAAGAATGTTCCTTACATTGGTGATCAGTGGGAAGAATGTCCCTTACATTGGTGATCAGTGGGAAGAATGTTCCTTACATTGGTGATCAGTGGGAAGAATGTTCCTTACATTGGTGATCAGTGGGAAGAATGTTCCTTACATTGGTGATCAGTGGGAAGAATGTTCCTTACATTGGTGATCAGTGGGAAGAATGTTCCTTACATTGGTGATCAGTGAGAAGAATGTTCCTTACATTGGTGATCAGTGGGAAGAATGTTCCTTACATTGGTGATCAGTGAGAGGAATGTTCCTTACATTGGTGGTCAGTGAGAAGAATGTTTCTTACATTGGTGATCAGTGAGAGGAATGTTCCTTACATTGGTGATCAGTGGGAAGAATGTTCCTTACATTGGTGATCAGTGAGAAGAATGCTCCTTACATTGGTGATCAGTGGGAAGAATGTTCCTTACATTGGTGATCAGTGAGAGGAATGTTCCTTACATTGGTGGTCAGTGAGAAGAATGTTTCTTACATTGGTGATCAGTGGGAAGAATGTTTCTTACATTGGTGATCAGTGGGAAGAATGTTCCTTACATTGGTGATCAGTGGGAAGAATGTCCCTTACATTGGTGATCAGTGAGAAGAATGTTCCTTACATTGGTGATCAGTGGGAAGAATGTCCCTTACATTGGTGATCAGTGGGAAGAATGTTCCTTACATTGGTGATCAGTGGGAAGAATGTTCCTTACATTGGTGATCAGTGAGAAGAATGTTCCTTACATTGGTGATCAGTGAGAAGAATGTTCCTTACATTGGTGATCAGTGGGAAGAATGTTCCTTACATTGGTGGTCAGTGGGAAGAATGTTCCTTACATTGGTGATCAGTGGGAAGAATGTTCCTTACATTGGTGATCAGTGGGAAGAATGTTCCTTACATTGGTGATCAGTGGGAAGAATGTTCCTTACATTGGTGATCAGTGAGAAGAATGTTCCTTACATTGGTGATCAGTGGGAAGAATGTCCCTTACATTGGTGATCAGTGGGAAGAATGGTCCTTACATTGGTGATCAGTGAGAAGAATGTTCCTTACATTGGTGATCAGTGGGAAGAATGTCCCTTACATTGGTGATCAGTGGGAAGAATGTTCCTTACATTGGTGATCAGTGAGAAGAATGTTCCTTACATTGGTGATCAGTGGGAAGAATGTTCCTTACATTGGTGGTCAGTGGGAAGAATGTTCCTTACATTGGTGATCAGTGGGAAGAATGTTCCTTACATTGGTGGTCAGTGGGAAGAATGTTCCTTACATTGGTGATCAGTGAGAAGAATGTTCCTTACATTGGTGATCAGTGGGAAGAATGTTCCTTACATTGGTGATCAGTGAGAAGAATGTTCCTTACATTGGTGATCAGTGAGAAGAATGTTCCTTACATTGGTGATCAGTGGGAAGAATGTTCCTTACATTGGTGATCAGTGAGAAGAATGGTCCTTACATTGGTGATCAGTGAGAAGAATGTTCCTTACATTGGTGATCAGTGAGAAGAATGTTCCTTACATTGGTGATCAGTGGAAAGAATGTCCCTTACATTGGTGATCAGTGGAAAGAATGTCCCTTACATTGGTGATCAGTGAGAAGAATGTCCCTTACATTGGTGATCAGTGGGAAGAATGTTCCTTACATTGGTGATCAGTGGGAAGAATGTCCCTTACATTGGTGATCAGTGGGAAGAATGTTCCTTACATTGGTGATCAGTGAGAAGAATGTCCCTTACATTGGTGATCAGTGGAAAGAATGTCCCTTACATTGGTGATCAGTGGGAAGAATGTCCCTTACATTGGTGATCAGTGAGAAGAATGTTCCTTACATTGGTGGTCAGTGAGAAGAATGTCCCTTACATTGGTGATCAGTGAGAAGAATGTTCCTTACATTGGTGGTCAGTGGGAAGAATGTTTCTTACATTGGTGGTCAGTGGCGTCATTGATTACCTATCTGAGAGACAGAAATTGTACATTATTCAAGGAACCTCTAACAACCTCTGGAGGACCCCTGGCTGAGAAAGGCTGGTCTAACCTGATTGGCTGCTAGAGGCAATGCAGACGGTACTTCCTGCAGACACAAAGATCAAACACATTCAGACGCTGAAAATAAAACGGAGAATTGAGGACAAGGGCCTGTGCAGTCATTCCTCCCAGCCATAGCGAGGGTTAATCCTCCCCCAGGCTTCAGGCCCCACACAAAGGCTCTCGGACGCCCTCCAGCCCTTATTGTCTAGGAGGGGAGGAAAAACATGACAATTCTCTTGTCAATGCTCAACCCTGCACCGAGCACAATGACTATCGGTGGGCACCGAGGGGCAAGGGAGGGACGCTTTTGCGGGAGGGAAAGTCTGTAGAAGATGGCAGAGGGGCAAGTCAGGTGTCACTCACGATCCAGAGGTCACCTGGTGAAAGTATCATACGGCGGGCTCTGCGGAGGGCGGTGGCCCCCCGGGGGGGTCGAACATGCACAGGATGTGAAAGCCGTTCATTTGAAGTGATATTGGTGTCATTAGCAGCATATAGCTCCAGGCGGGGGGCACAGATGCACAGACTTGCTGCGCTTTTGCCGCTCGGGGACGTCTGAGGACAACATGTCCTGTCATAGGAGGATGCTGGAGAGGAGGAGGGGAGTCATTATAAACTACCTTCAAACCTAAAAATAAGAAGTCGCTTGTTCTGGCGAGTTTTATTGTTTTCTCCTTTTTTTCAGTTTAACATCCAATTTTCTGCTTTAAAATTTAAATAAAGGTCCGTCTTTAATTCTGAGACAGTCTGACCCTCTAACGCCCTGTACACACGATCGGAATTTCCAATGGACTTGTTTCATCGGAAATTACGATCGCGTATGGGCCCCATCGGGCTTAGAACATGTTTCAAATTTTTCCCGATGGACAAAACTCCAATAGGAAATTCCGATCGTCTGTGTGGAACACCGAGGGAGAAAAAAAACCCACGCATGCTCAGAATCAAGTCGACGCATGCTCGGAAGCATTGAACTTCCTTTTTCTCGGCCTGTCGTAGTGTTGTACGTCAGTGCGTTTTTGGACGGTCGCGGAATTTACTCCGACAGCGTGTATGCAAGACAGCTTGAACGGAATTCCGATGAAAAATTCCATCGGATTTTTAGACCATCGGATACTCCGATCGTGTGTACAGGGCATAAGATGCTCTTTTTATACACAATCATGTTACTGACCCGTTTCTCAATTAACCCAATTAGCTGAAGCTCTTCCTTGTTCCTTCCTTTGTTGCCCTGTCCCAACTTTTTTGAGACGTGTTGCTGCCATCTATTTAAAAATAACCCTATTTTTGTGAATATCTGAGATGTGGAAATCATTATATTTTGCCTTTATTTCGATTTTACACAGCGTTCCAACCAATTTGGAATTGGGGTTGTGTGTGTGTGTGTGCGTGTATCTATACACACACTATATTGTCAAAAGTATTGGGACACCTGCCTTTACACGCACATGAACTTTAATGGCATCCCAGTCTTAGTCCGGAGGGTTCAACATTGAGTTGGCCCACCATTTGCAGCTATAACAGCTTCAACTCTTCTGGGAAGGCCGTCCACAAGGTTTAGGAGGGTGTCTATGGGAATGTTTGACCATTCTTCCAGAAGGGCATTTGTAAGGTCAGGCGCTGATATTGGGACGAGAAGGCCTGGCTCACAGTCTCCACTCTTAGGCTACTTTCACACTGAAGTGCTGGATGCGCTGGCGGTATAGTGCCGCTATTTTTAGCGGCACTATACCATCGTTTTTTGCCGTGATTTTCGGGCGCTAGCAGGGTGATTTTAACGACTCGATGGTGGCTGAAAAAGGGTTAAAACCGCCTGCAAAAACGCTGCTTTGCAGGGTTTTGCGGGCAGTTTGGAAGCGCTACCCCATTGATTTCAATGGGCAGGGGCGCTATAGGAGCGGCTCGGGCTTTCACACTGGATACAAAGGAGCGGCTCTTTCAGGGCGCATTACAGGTGCAATTTTTAGCGCAATAGTGCCTGCAAAGCGCCTCAGTGTGAAAGCAGCCTAAGTCAGACCGAAGGTGTTCTGCCGGGTTGAGGTCAGTCAAGTTCCTCCCCCCCAAACTCGCTCATCCATGTCTTTATGGACCTTGCTCTGTGCACTGGTCCAAATTGTTTGGTGGAGGGGGGATTATGGTGGGGGGTTGTTTTTTCAGGGGTTGGGTTCGGCCCCTTAGTTCCAGTGAAGGGAACTCTTAAGGCGTCACCATACCCAGACATTTTTGGACAATTTCATGCTCCCAATTTTGTGGGAACAGTTTGGGGACGGCCCCTTCCTGTTCCAACATGACTGCGAACCAGTGCACAAAGCAAGGTCCATAAAGACATGGATGAGCGAGTTTGGGGTGAAGGAACTTGACTGGCCTGCACAGAGTCTTGACCTTCAACCCGATAGAACACCTTTGGGATGAATTCGAGCGGAGACTGCGAGCCAGGCCTTCTCATCCAACATCAATGCCTGACCTAGCGAGTGCACTTCTGGAAGAATGGTCAAACATTCCCATAGACACACTCCTAAACCTTGTGGACGGCCTTCCCAGAAGAGCTGAAGCTGTTATAGCTGCAAAGGGTGGGCCAACCCAATATTGAACCCTAAGGACTAAGACTGGGATGCCATTAAAGTTCATGTGCGTGTAAAGCAGTGTTGCCAACCGTACGTAGATTTACGTACAGCCCGCGATTTAACCCCTTTTTCGGGCTGTACGTAAAAGTCAGTTTATGGGCACCGGCGCCCATAAAAAAGATGGCCGCGAGCCGGCCATACAACTGCGCATGCGCCGTTCCGAATGCGCCGGCCGAGCGCATTCGGAACTCGGCCGAGCGGCGGCGGCGCACACGCAGTAACGTGATGGCGCCGCTGGCGCCATTTTTGAAAAGGCCACAGTGGCTGGCGGCAGTGGCGGGACACCTGCAGTGAGTGCATGCCATGCACTCATCATAGGTGGTCTGTGGAGGACTCGGAGCACTGACAGGGCCCAGCCAGGAGTGAGGAGGACGGACTCAAGGTCAGTGAAACAGGGGGGGATACAAGGGGACAGCGTCATCAGTGTGCTGTATCCTCCTCTGGTTTCTGTGTCCCTTTCACCTCTTCACAGGTCTATTGTGGAGTGGTGAAAGGGGCACAGGAGGAGGACACAGCACACTGATGATGTGCAGAAGTAATATGGTGGTGTCCGCAGCCTCTGTCCCCCTCCTGTAGTGTGTCCGCAGCCTCTGTCCCCCTCCTGTAGTGTGTCCGCAGCCTCTGTCCCCCTCCTGTAGTGTGTCCGCTCCGCAGCCTCTGTCCCCCTCCTGTAGTATGTCCGCAGCCTCTGTCCCCCTCCTGTAGTATGTCCGCAGCCTCTGTCCACCTCCTGTAGTATGTCCGCAGCCTCTGTCCCCCTCCTGTAGTATGTCCGCAGCCTCTGTCCCCCTCCTGTAGTATGTCCGCAGCCTCTGTCCCCCCCCTGTAGTGTGTCCGCAGCCTCTGTCCCCCTCCTGTAGTATGTCCGCAGCCTCTGTCCCCCTCCTGTAGTATGTCCGCAGCCTCTGTCCACATCCTGTAGTATGTCCGCAGCCTCTGTCCACCTCCTGTAGTATGTCCGCAGCCTCTGTCCACCTCCTGTAGTATGTCCGCAGCCTCTGTCCCCCCCCCTGTAGTGTGTCCGCAGCCTCTGTCCCCCTCCTGTAGTATGTCCGCAGCCTCTGTCCACCTCCTGTAGTATGTCCGCAGCCTCTGTCCCCCTCCTGTAGTATGTCCGCAGCCTCTGTCCCCCTCCTGTAGTATGTCCGGAGCCTCTGTCCCCCTCCTGTAGTATGTCCGCAGCCTCTGTTCCCCTCCTGTAGTATGTCCGCAGCCTCTGTCCCCCTCCTGTAGTATGTCCGCAGCCTCTGTCCCCCTCCTGTAGTATGTCCGCAGCCTCTGTCCCCCTCCTGTAGTATGTCCGCAGCCTCTGTCCCCCTCCTGTAGTATGTCCGCAGCCTCTGTCCACCTCCTGTAGTATGTCCGCAGCCTCTGTCCACCTCCTGTAGTATGTCCGCAGCCTCTGTCCCCCTCCTGTAGTATGTCCGCAGCCTCTGTCCCCCTCCTGTAGTATGTCCGCAGCCTCTGTTCCCCTCCTGTAGTATGTCCGCAGCCTCTGTCCCCCTCCTGTAGTATGTCCGCAGCCTCTGTCCACCTCCTGTAGTATGTCCGCAGCCTCTGTCCCCCTCCTGTAGTATGTCCGCAGCCTCTGTCCCCCTCCTGTAGTATGTCCGCAGCCTCTGTCCCCCTCCTGTAGTATGTCTGCAGCCTCTGTCCACCTCCTGTAGTATGTCCGCAGCCTCTGTCCCCCTCCTGTAGTATGTCCGCAGCCTCTGTCCCCCTCCCTGTAGTATGTCCGCAGCCTCTGTCCACCTCCTGTAGTATGTCCGCAGCCTCTGTCCACCTCCTGTAGTATGTCTGCAGCCTCTGTCCACCTCCTGTAGTATGTCTGCAGCCTCTGTCCCCCTCGTGTAGTATGTCAGCAGCCTCTGTCCCCCTCCCTGTAGTGTGTGCGCAGCCTCTGTCCCCCTCCCTGTAGTATGTCCGCAGCCTCTGTCCCCCTCCCTGTAGTGTGTCCGCAGCCTCTGTCCCCCTCCCTGTAGTGTGTCCGCAGCCTCTGTCCCCCTCCCTGTAGTGTGTCCGCAGCCTCTGTCCCCCTCCTGTAGTATGTCCGCAGCCTCTGTCCCCCTCCTGTAGTATGTCCGCAGCCTCTGTCCCCCTCCTGTAGTATGTCCGCAGCCTCTGTCCCCCTCCTGTAGTATGTCCGCAGCCTCTGTCCCCCTCCTGTAGTATGTCCGCAGCCTCTGTCCACCTCCTGTAGTATGTCCGCAGCCTCTGTCCACCTCCTGTAGTATGTCCGCAGCCTCTGTCCCCCTCCTGTAGTATGTCCGCAGCCTCTGTCCACCTCCTGTAGTAAGTCTGCAGCCTCTGTCCCCCTCCTGTAGTATGTCCGCAGCCTCTGTCCCCCTCCCTGTAGTGTGTCCGCAGCCTCTGTCCCCCTCCTGTAGTATGTCCGCAGCCTCTGTCCCCCTCCTGTAGTATGTCCGCAGCCTCTGTCCACCTCCTGTAGTAAGTCTGCAGCCTCTGTCCCCCTCCTGTAGTATGTCCGCAGCCTCTGTCCCCCTCCCTGTAGTGTGTCCGCAGCCTCTGTCCCCCTCCCTGTAGTGTGTCCGCAGCCTCTGTCCCCCTCCTGTAGTATGTCTGCAGCCTCTGTCCCCCTCCTGTAGTATGTCTGCAGCCTCTGTCCACCTCCTGTAATGGGTCCGCAGCCTCTGTCCCCCTCCTGTAGTGTGTCCGCAGCCTCTGTCCCCCTCCTGTAGTGTGTCCGCAGCCTCTGTCCACCTCCTGTAGTGGGTCCATAGCCTCTGTCCCCCTCCTGTAGTATGTCCGCAGTCTCTGTCCAGTGTCCACCTCCTGTAGTATGTCCGCAGCCTCTGACCATCTCTTGTCTTTTATCATGTCTACAGTCTCTGAGGGGATCCTAGAAAGAAGTCAAGAGTGGAAGTGCCGCCGGGATGGGGGTTACGGCCCGGGAAGAAACAGACGTGTGGACTGGGGAGAGGAGATCAGAGCCACCAAGCTGGAGCCGTCTGACTGAGCCCCACACTGTGCACCTGAGAGGAGGTAAGTGACAGTGCCGCCAGGCCATTCTAAGGGGGGGGGGGTCACTGATGTAAGCAGGTGAATGAATACAATAATGTAAGGGGGCACTGATATAAAGGTTTCCCCCTTATATTAATACCCCCCCCCTTACCTTAGTGTATTCACTCTGCGGAAGGTGAATACACTAAGGTAAGAGCCCCCCTCCACATCAGGGTTCCCCCTTACATCATGATCTGCAGCGTTCCCCTTTACATAAGAGTTCCCTTGCACTGTAAGGGGGCATCCTGCAGACTCTGATGTAAGAGGGAACTCTGTGCTGGCCGGGTTATAGTAACCTGACCTTCATGTAAATTGAGAAAAATGTTTTTTTACTTTTGTTTAACTTAAACACATTGATAAATAGCATTAGCTGTGTGTTTATAGTTCAAATATTGATATTTGCACTGTTTAGCACTAAAAACAGTGATTGTAGGTACTTTTTTGCAGCGTCAGTAAAAAATGCGGCTCTGCCAGCAATTTTCATGATTTTTGCCAGTAAGAAATTGCTGCCGTACAGAAATTTTGGCATCCTTGCCAGTAAATTTCACTTCAGGGGGTTGGCAACACTGGTGTAAAGGCAGGTGTCCCAATACTTTTGACAATATAGTGTATATCTATATATACAAAAAAAAATAAAAAAATCTCCCCCTCCCCCCCAATCACGTAGACATGTATATATCTCCATCTTCCCTTAGGAAATTGCCGTCATTTTCCAATCATGTACAACTTTCTTCACATCAATGTCGACCCCCCTCCCCCCGGCAATGAACAAATTCCACTGAAACAATACACAAAAAAAAAGAAGAGAAAAATATATTTTCAATGGAATTTTTTAAAGTGTGGTCACTGCGGCGGTAAATTCTGTGAGATGTGAGAGCTGCCCCGCAGCAAACACAAACATCTAAAATAGAGGCCAATTATATGTATGTGCATATTTCCACTATTGCATACAGTACAAAAGCCGTGCGCACGGAAGGCAGAAACAACAGGAAGGAGTGATGAGGACTTCTTAAAGCGAAGACTGAGGAACCGCTAACTATGAACGGACGACAGCCATTTTTTAAACTTGGGCACCATATGGCCTATCACTTGAAAGAGAGGTCTAAATGCGGAACTAGTAGAGGTGGTATGCAATTTTGCAGAAATTAGTTCCATCTGGCAGCCATTTGTGAGCTTGTGCTGCATTTAGGCCTCTAGACCAGTGGTCTCCAAACTGCGCCCTATGCCTGCTTTTATCTCGCACGTGGGGCGCCATTACATTCACTGACACCAACAAAGGTGCATAGTTCCTCACAATGACACCGACAATGGGGACCAATGATGTGGCACAATTCCTCCCACTGACACCAATGATGTGGCACAATTCCTCCCACTGACACCAATGATGTGGCACAATTCCTCCCACTGACACCAATGATGTGGCACAATTCCTCCCAATGACACCAATGATGTGGCACAATTCCTCCCACTGACACCAATGATGTGGCACAATTCCTCCCACTGACACCAATGATGTGGCACAATTCCTCCCAATGACACCAATGATGTGGCACAATTCCTCCCACTGACACCAATGATGTGGCACAATTCCTCCCACTGACACCAATGATGTGGCACAATTCCTCCCACTGACACCAATGATGTGGCACTATTCCTCCCACTGACACCAATGATGTGGCACTATTCCTCCCACTGACACCAATGATGTGGCACAATTCCTCCCACTGACACCAATGATGTGGCACAATTCCTCCCACTGACACCAATGATGTGGCACAATTCCTTCCACTGACACCAATGATGTGGCACAATTTCTCCACTGACACCAATGATGTGGCACAATTCCTTCCACTGACACCAATGATGTGGCACAATTCCTTCCACTAACACCAATGATGTGGCACAATTTCTCCACTGACACCAATGATGTGGCACAATTCCTCCCACTGACACCAATGATGTGGCACAATTCCTCCCACTGACACCAATGATGTGGCACAATTCCTTCCACTGATCAATGATGTGGCACAATTCCTTCCACTGATCAATGATGTGGCACAATTCCTCCCACTGACACCAATGATGTGGCACAATTCCTTCCACTGACACCAATGATGTGGCACAATTCCTCCCACTGACACCAATGATGTGGCACAATTCCTCCCACTGACACCAATGATGTGGCACAATTCCTTCCACTGACACCTATGATGTGGCACAATTCCTCCCACTGACACCAATGATGTGGCACAATTTCTCCACTGACACCAATGATGTGGCACTATTCCTCCCACTGACACCAATGATGGGGCACAATTCCTCCCACTGACACCAATGATGTGGCACAATTCCTCCCACTGACACCAATGATGTGGCACAATTCCTCCCACTGACATCAATGATGTGGCACAATTCCTCCCACTGACACCAATGATGTGGCACAATTCCTTCCACTGACACCAATGATGTGGCACAATTCCTCCCACTGACACCAATGATGTGGCACAATTCCTCCCACTGACACCAATGATGTGGCACAATTCCTCCCACTGACATCAATGATGTGGCACAATTCCTCCCACTGACACTAATGATGTGGCACAATTCCTCCCACTGACATCAATGATGTGGCACAATTCCTCCCACTGACACCAATGTGGCACAATTCCTCCCACTGACACCAATGATGTGGCACAATTCCTCCCACTGACACCAATAATGTGGCACAATCTCTTCCACTGACACCAATGATGTGGCACAATTCCTCCCACTGACACCAATGTGGCACAAAATTCCTCCCACTGACACCAATGATGGGGCACTATTCCTCCCACTGACACCAATGATGTGGCACAATTCCTCCCACTGACACCAATGATGTGGCACAATTCCTCCCACTGACACCAATGATGTGGAGAACTTGAGATCTATCTGACATTTTCGGCCCAAGAGGTACAGATGGTAGCGATTTTATTGAGCTCTACCTGTTCTGTCAGGGGTTTAATTGGTACAGGTGGCAACCATTTTGTGAGTTTGATCCCTATGGGGCCCATCAGCTTCACTGGTACAGGTAAGGTCTCTACATCTATCCAAGACAATGGCCTCACACTGTGTCTGTTATTAAGTAACTTTATTCAAATTATTAGGTGAACATGCACCTCCCTCTAACAGGTAAAGATTCGAGGAACAATATCCACCTTCAGATTCCTTCTCTAAAGACAAGGTCGGAAGAAGAAGTTTTACTGATTTGACCTATGACCAGATGGTAGCCCTAGGTGTGGGTGGCAGCCATCTCTTGCCTCAACTATTTCAATCCCCTTCTCATTGGCCTATCTTAACACAAACTATGCCCTCCTCAGTCTATCATGAATGCTCCTGTTGGGCTTATCCACCTTACCAACCACTCAGTGTCTGCCGCCCCTCTCTGCCAATCCCTCCGCTAGCCCAATGTAGAAGATTCAAAATACTAACCTCCTACTAAGCCATTCCCAGCTCTGCCCTGAACTACATCACCAACCTCATCTCAAAATATCACCTAACTTTCAAGATGGGTGACCTCTCTCTGCGGGAACCTCAGCTTTGTTAGAGAGTGACAGGGCTGGGCTCAAACCTTCCTTCGATGAGCTGGCAGCTAATTACCAGCTCCTCTCTCTCCACAGTGACTCACCTGTTGATGATCCTGCTCGTCAGTCCTGCCTACTTAAAGCCTTCCAGTTCATTTGCTCTCTGCCTTCGCCTTGGTCAACATCACAGAGACTTTCTCCTGCGTTCCTGTTGAAGACTTGCTCAGCTGACGTTCCTTCTGGCTCCTGATCCTGCTTGCTGTACTACTACGTTTATCTCTGGCTCTCTGACATTGGCTTGGCTGACTACCCGATCCGGTTACTGAACTCTGGCTATGTTTTGACTACGCTTACTCTGTTTATCTTATTATTATTATTATTATTATTATTAAACAAGTGTGATTTAACTGTACTCCTGTCTCGGTCTGATTCATGGTTTCTGACAGAGAGCTGCTGGATCTAACACCTAAGAAGAACCTCAGACTTTTTTATCTACTACCCAAGACTTCCAAGGATCCAGATCTAGCACCTCATTGCAAACTTGACTAGGTCTTTATTTTTGCCTGTGCTCACGTTTATGTAGGACTCTACTAAAGAGCCAAGTTGGGAAAATCTCTCAAATATTTGCAACTTTGGTTAACAATCCAGTTTAAATACTTGTGTCACCCAAAGACACTAGGAGCCATTTTTTGTACTGAAAAGGTCCTCAAATTCACTGAAAACAGGTCACCATAGATATTCAAGTCTTCCAAGAACATTACTTTTTGAGAAAGCCCGATTTTCAGGGCTCAGTTGAAGTTCAATACTTAGCGGCTCTGCTCCATTTCGACTAGTAAACAGTTAAGTCATAATATCTTACACAGCATCTTGGACTAGTTTAAAAAGAAGTTATTGGCCCCAACTGGAGATTTTGTCCTCAGAGGAAAGAATAGAGGCGGAGGGTATTTCACTGAAAAGCGCCCCTGTTTTTTTTCTTCTGCAGGAGCGCCCTTGAGAAGAAAGGCCCGAGCCTCCGCCATACAAATGACGGTTCCTGAACCGCAGTACGAGAACCTGAAGGACCCTCTCAGTTTCGAGCCCAAGGTAAAAGACAACAATGGAGCCGCTTGTCTGCTTCCACCATCCCCAAATCGAGGATCTGCACTTTGTGTTCTCTCCTCCTCATGAGACCCAACGGACCCTTAAGCAAAATCTTAAACCATTAATAGGTGAATTACCGCAGTGAAAACATTAGCGAGGGGCCTCGTGAAAGACACAGGGCCTACCACCACTTCCGAACCCCCCTCCTGTCTATTTTATCTCGATGGGACAAGATGGAATTTTGCTTAACCTAATGTATAAACTAAGAAAAAATAAAAAACAATGCAGTTAATTTAAGGGGCACCATCGTCCATGTAACAAAATTATATATAACATGTGTAATAAATACAGAGCAACACAACATTTTTTTTAACACACACCCGCACACGCATGTTAAGGTAGATCTTCAACCAATCAGTAAAATATTATGTAACCTTGAGGTCCTATGAACACTGTGCATTTGCCCAGCTCTTCTAAATGCCTTTCTTCTGGCGGGGGGGGGAAAGCTGCGTCAAATACGTGCCTAATGCATTAATGCACGTCAAGCGACTGGACATTCATTCATTTCATGAGCATCCCCTCAATAGTCACTGTTACCCATTTTAGTTTTAAGCGATTAATACACTTATTAGTACCAGTTGTATTCACACACACATTATTGTCCTACACTGTTTGCACACCAGTCTCGTTTTTTCAGTTTTAGCACATTGTTTTTCACAACTGCGCACATTCACTCACATCCTTCCACACAGTTTTTCCACCATTTCACTTTCCATTATCTTATACAACACTGCAACATTGTTCATCATTCAACACATTCTTCATTCATCCAATCACCGATTCACTTTTTTATTTCTATCAAACCTTTAGTACACACCTATATATATATATATATATACCGTAACTAACTCCTCTATTAACCACTTTGCGCCAAAGGTACGTCCATGGACGTCCTGGACTTTGAGCCGAGATATCTGAATGATGGGTGCAGCTACAGGCTTCATTCAGATATATTTTTTTAAGAGCCGGCGATTCTGTGTACTGTAAGAACGATCATAGCGGCTGTTCCGCCGCTTGATCGTTCTTACAGGCGGCGAGAGGGGACGTCCCCCCCTCCCGTCGCCCTCCGGTGCTTCTACCGACTCACTTGTGTGATCGGTGAGTCGGTGACAGGATCCGTCGGCCCCGGCTTCTTACCATAGAGTCTCTATGACCGTTCGGAGGCTGGGCGCGATGTTATGACATCAGGCTCGGCCTCTGCATTCCAAAAAACGGCGCCGCTTCGGCTAGGAAGCGGTGATCTTTTTTTTATTATTTCAGGCTTCCCAGCCTAGAGGTGAGATGTGGGGTCTTATTGACCCCCCCCCCATATTTCACTGTAAAGAGGACCTGTCATGCTTATTCATATTACAAGGGATGTTTACATTCCTTGTAATAGGAATAAAAGTGATCAATTTTTTTATTTTTTTTTAAAGTGTCAAAGTAAAAAGTTAAAAGTAAAATAAAAAAAAAAAAAAAAAACATTTTTATTGTTAAAGTGCCCCTGTCCCCGGTAGCTCGTACGCAGAAGCGAACGCATACGTAAGTCCCACCCACATATGAAAACAGTGTTCACAACACACGTGAGGTATCACAGCGAACGTTAGAGCGAGAGCAATAATTCTAGCCCTAGACCTCCTCTGTAACTCAAAACATGTAACCAGTAAAAAAAATTAAAGCGTCGCCCATGAGCATTTTTAAGTACCGAAGTTTGGCGCCAGTCCACGAGCGTGTGCAATTTTGAAGGGTGACATGTTAGGTATCTATTTATTCAGCGTAACTTCATCTTACACATTATGCAAAAAAATTGGGCTAACTTTAATATTTTTTAATTCATGAAACCGTTTTTTTTCCCCCAAAAAATGCGTTTGAAAAATGATTGCGCAAATACCGTGCGAGATAAAAATTTGCAATGACCGCCATTGTATTCTCTAGGGTCTTTGCTAAAAAAACATATATATATATAGTGTTTGGGGGGTTCTATGTAATTTTCGAGCAAAAAAAATGAGGATTTTTACATGTAGGAGCGAAGTGTCAGAATTGGCCCGGATGCGAAGTGGTTAAATAATTACCATATATACTCGAGTATAAGCCAAGTTTTTCAGCCCTTTTTTTGGGCTGAAAATGACCCCCCCCCCCGGCTTATACTCGAGTCAGCGTACCTGAGTCCGTGACATGCAGAGTCAGACGGCGGCCGTGCAGTGTTAAAAAGTCGCGCTCCTCCTTGAGCTGTTCCGTGATAGGCGGAACACTCGGTTTCCCAGCAGACACTGTGTTCAGTGTTCCGCCTATCACGGATGCCCTCTTGTCCGTGGATAGACGAGAGGACGAGAGGGCGTCTGTGATAGGCGGAACACTGAAAACAGTGTCTGCTGGGAAACCGAGTGTTCTGCCTATCACGGAAAAAGCTCAAGGAGCGGCGCAACTTTTTATCACTGCACGGCCGCCGTCTGAATATGTCACGGACTCAGGTACTGTACACAGATCGGCAAAGTGATTCTGCAATGGGCACAGTGAGGCCAGGCTGCAATGGGCCCAGTGAGGAGGTCAGGCTGCAATGGGCCCAGTGAGGAGGTCAGGCTGCAATGGGCCCAGTGAGGAGGTCAGGCTGCAATGGGCCCAGTGAGGAGGTCAGGCTGCAATGGGCCCAGTGAGGAGGTCAGGCTGCAATGGGCCCAGTGAGGAGGTCAGGCTGCAATGGGCCCAGTGAGGAGGTCAGGCTGCAATGGGCCCAGTGAGGAGGTCAGGCTGCAATGGGCACAGTGAGGTCAGGCTGCAATGGGCACAGTGAGGTCAGGCTGCAATGGGCACACTGAGGTCAGGCTGCAATGGGCACACTGAGGTCAGGCTGCAATGGGCACACTGAGGTCTGGCTGCAATGGGCACACTGAGGTCTGGCTGCAATGGGCACAGTGAGGTTAGGTTGCAATGGGCACAGTGAGGTTAGGTTGCAATGGGCACAGTGAGGTTGCAATGGGCACAGTGAGGTCAGGCTGCAATGGGCACAGTGAGGTTAGGCTGCAATGGGCACAGTGAGGTTGCAAATGGGCACAGTGAGGTTGTTATGGGCACAGTGAGGTTGCAAATGGGCACAGTGAGGTTGCAAATGGGCACAGTGAGGCGTGCAAATGGGCATTGTTGACCCTCTTTTCCGCTTACAGTAGCTGCTGCCTTCTCACCCTAGGCTTATACGAGCCAATAAGTTTTCCCATTTTTTTGTGGTAAAATTAGGGCCTCGGCTTATACTCGAGTATATACGGTATAAGCATTCATATAAAGTGAACACGTGCAGAATAAGCGTTGGAGGCGACTTTCCACCCTTTTAAACCAAAATAGTATTCCTTAACCAATATAAAAAAGTATAGCTAATGTCACCCCCCTTTTGGGGGTTTTTGCTTCAGATGCAGGATTTCCCACCCCCTCGGTCTCCATAGTGGATGCTCTGCAGTTGTGACTCCTTGTAAGACACATGTGATTATGGCATCCCTTCCCTGGAATGCGAGTGGCCACGAACATCTGGGATTATCCGATCGATTTTTAGAAGGAATTCTGGTTGGGCTATTTGTCATTTATACCCCTATTGGCAACTATTACTTTATGTAACTTTCTCATATACATATGACAAAATGTAATTCTTTTGTTTAATATGTTGACTATTGAAATGCTAAAAATAGAATTTGTTAACCTATCCCCTGAGGAGACCGTACAGGACGAAACGCGTCGGGTATCTTTTACAACAGACATTTGATAGACAATGTTGTGTGTAATTTCATGTTTGCACTTTTTCTGTATAATTGTTAATGGCATCACCTTTCCCAATCAGATGATATACCCCAATGGCAATGTGTTCATGTTATGTTGACAACTTTTTAATAAAGAACTTATTTTAACATTTATGTTTCCAATTCAACACCTTTGCTGCGACAAAATACCCAAATGGGGGAACCTTTCCATATTCATTCATTTCATTGGCCAGAATCTTAATTTATTTCTTGCCATTGAAATGAATGAATGCTCAAGCACTTGACAAGCCTAGCGGTAATGCGCATTTAGAAACATTTAAAGCCTCGTACACACGGCCGATTTTCTCGGCAAGAAAACAGCTGGGAGAGCTTTTTGCCGAGAAAACCGGCCGTTGTGTATGGTTTCTCGTCGGGAAAACTGCCGGGAATCTCGACGAGAAGAATAGAGAACCTGCTCTCTGTTTTCTCACCGGGATTCTTGTCGGCCTGTTTCCCAACGAGAAAACCGTGCATGTGTAAGCTCACCTGTCTCCAGGTAAACCCGCGCATGCTCGATGAGACTTCGGCGCATGCGCGGTAGCTTACAAGGGTAGAGTAGGGTGAAGCAAGATGGCGGCGACGGCATTGAATGTGACGAGCGCATGCTCGTCGTAGTCGATGAAGTCACCGCGTTGTTGCCATTCAAAGGAACGGTGGTTCTTTTGAATGTGCCGTGTGTACACTCGGCGAGCAAGAAAAGCTTGCCAGGAATCCCGTCAGGAAAGCCAAAGTTTTTTTCCTGACGGGATTCCCGGCCATGTGTACAGGGCTTAAGAGTTTTGGGCATTTGCTAACGGCAAAACGCTCCTCTCCAGGCTCAGATTTTTTTGCCCAGTGTGCATGAGGCCTAAACCTATGATTTCATGAATCAATAGTTTCAATCTTTTAATTTTGCAGCTTTTTTTTTTTTTTTTTTTTAAGAAAACCTAATGAGCTGGTCATGAAGTCCTAATTCTGGCACGTCCTGTTATGAGGTGACAACTGTTTTCCTTTTGTGCTCCTGTGTTGTCACCCTGCCCATGTGTGTGCCTGGTGGAGATGAACAGCAATGAAATGCAAAAAAAAAAGGTGCAAACAGTAATTTGTTTGTGACGAATTAGGTTTCAGATGAGATTATAGTTTTTGGGTTCAGACATATTTAAAATCAGGGGTCCCCAAACTATGGCCCACTAGTTGCTGTAAACCCGCCCCTACAATGAGAAGGCCACACAGGCAGGGGGCACCATTCCTCCCACTGACCACCAATGATTAAATACTATATTCTGTCCCAGTGTTGCCAACCGTCAGTATTTTTACTGGCAGCCAGTAAAAAACTGTCACTTTTCTCCTGCCAGTAAATGCCAGTAAGGGGAAAAGGTTGCCAGTAAAAAAATATGGCTGTGACGCTTGGCTCGGAAACTGCGCATGTGCAGCTCGGATCCAGGGCTGGCCGAGACCATCCAAGTGCCTGTTACAGTGTGTTTGGGTGGTACCGGCAGGGGGGCGGTCTGGCGGAGGTGGTGCCTGAGCGTGTCATGTGATGTCACCATGTGCAAGGGAGCGGAGCGGAGCGGCCAGAGTCTCGTGTGCAGGTCTGTGGGACGGGAGCAAGGCAAGCCGAGAGTGGGACTGTCAGTGCTGCTTGGACTGGAGGGGAATGAAGAGACCACCTAGCATGGGGAGAGACTGTCACTGTGAGGAAAAGTATTGGGACGCCTGCCTTTACACGCACATGAACTTTAATGGCATCCCAGTCTTAGTCCGGAGGGTTCAATATTGAGTTGGCCCTCCCTTTGCAGCTATAACAGCTTCAACGCTTCTGGGAAGGCCGTCCACAAGGTTTAGGAGGGTGTCTATGGGAATGTTTGACCATTCTTCCAGAAGAGCATTTGTGAGGTCAGGCACTGATGTTGGAGGAGAAGGCCTGGCTCGCAGTCTCCACTCAAATTCATCCCAAAGGTATTCTATCGGGTTGAGGTCAGGACTCTGTGCAGGCTAGTCAAGTTCCTCCACCCCAAACTCGCTGTTCCATGTCTTTATGGACCTTGCTTTGTGCACTGGTCCAAATCATTTGGTGGAGGGGGGGATTATGGTGTGGGGGAGGGGGGGATTATGGTGGGGGGGTTGTTTTTCAGGGGTTGGGTTCGGCCCCTTAGTTCCAGTGAAGGGAACTCCTAAGGCGTCAGCATACCAAGACATTTTGGACAATTTCATCCTCCCAACTTTGTGGGAGGAGTTTGGGGACGGCCCCTTCCTGTTCCAACATGACTGCGCACCAGTGCACAAAGCAAGGTCCATAAAGACATGGATGAGCGAGTTTGGGGTGGAGGAAGTTGACTGGCCTGCACAGAGTCCTGATTTCAACCTGATAGAAGACCTTTGGGATGAATTAGAGCAGAGACTGCGAGCCAGGGCTTCCCGTCCAACATCAGTGCCTGACCTCACAAATGCTCTTCTGGAAGAATGGTCAAACATTCCCATAGACCAGTGATGGTGAGCCTTGGCACCCCAGATGTATTGGAACTACATTTCCCATGATGCTCATGCACTCTGCAGTGTACTTGAGCATCATGGGAAATGTAGTTCCAAAACATCTGGGGTGCCAAGGTTCCCCATCACTGCCATAGACACCCTCCTAAACCTTGTGGACGGCCTTCCCAGAAGAGTTGAAGCTGTTATAGCTGCAAAGGGCGGGGCCAACT
The DNA here is from genome assembly GCA_029206835.1 of Rana muscosa. Lineage (NCBI taxonomy): Eukaryota > Metazoa > Chordata > Amphibia > Anura > Ranidae > Rana > Rana muscosa. The sequence continues at coordinate 7,895,677 of CM055128.1, forward strand.
CAATATTGAACCCTACGGACTAAGACTGGGGATGCCATTAAAGTTTATGTGAGTGTCCCAATACTTTTGACAATATAGTGTACCTAAGATGCGGCATGCTACACTTTTCCTAATGCAGCCTGTGTGCTGCAGTGCATTGGGGTGCCAATCAAAATGAAAGGCAACTCAAAACACTGCATTGCAGTAAACACATTGCTTTGCGTTTTACAATGAACCTTACAGGTGGTAGCAGGTGCCTCAACCCACAGCAGCGTTTCTGCACCACCCATCCATTTCTGATCGATTGCTAGCTCCTCTGACTACCCTAAGTGCCCACAGGCTTCACCCCCCCCCCCGGCAGGTCTCACCGTGCCGACCTTCGCTGGCATATAAAGGGTCCAACGTGAAACCTTCTGAAGCCGCCTGTACACATGAAACCAATCGAGTATAAAGTCCTCGGAATAGATAAAGCTCGTTGCCCGGTCTCCCGGGTGATTTATCTCTTTCGCCCACCCCCACCCTCCTAGTGCCCACCATTCATCACACACATACTAACTCCCAGCCACCCCCTGGCCCTCGGCTCTGCAAATAAAGTGTATGAAGAAAAAAAAAAAGAGAGGAGAGAGGGTTTGACACGGAGCGGCCCGGGAGGAGGGGGGGGGGGGGGAAACAAACAACTCATCAGGGGAATACATTAATTTCCCTTTTTCTCTAGAGGGGATAACAATAGGGCAATGACTCCGAGGGTCTGGGATCTTCAAATAAAGGCTCCCCGCTGTCATGGGCAGCGGGACGTGGAATGAAGGGTGATATCCCCCCCCCACCACCAGGGCTTCTTCTTGTTGTCCCTCTTGGCGCAGGCTGGAGGTTGTCTGTTTGGCCGTTACTAGGCGGCTCGGGGAGAAAAATGGAGGCATTTCCTAGGGCCATTGAAGGTTCGGTTTATTAGGCAAATAAAGCTGCTGTGGGACCTTTTAGTGAAGCTGGAGAGAGAGAAGGGGGGAGGGGTGGGGGGGGCTTTATTTATTTTCTGCCCTTCGAGCATTGCTACGGGTGAAGATCATGAGAATCCGAGGTTAATATTCCATGTCGTGGTGACGGCCCAAACCTTGACAGGACATAAAACCTCAACTCTGTCAACAAACCCCCGAATATTCTCCGTAAGAAAATGTCTTCTTTACCATTTCAGTTTCTTGTTCAATAAAATACAGTGGAACCTCGGGTTTACGAGTAACGCGGTTAACGAGCTTTTTGAAAGACGAGCAACTTTTTTTATTATTTTGACTCGGTTTGCGAGCAGAATTCAAGCTAATAGAGCCTGAAGTACCGCATTTGACCTGAGATGCGGGGGGCGCCAGAGCTGATCGGAGCCGTTTGGAAATACTCCGATCCCGGGTGTTTCCGAGCCTTTCCTAGGGTTTCTGAGGTCAGCCAAGCTGTCCTCGAGCCTTTCCGTGTGTTTCCGAGGCTCTCCGGCGCCCCCCCCCACCTCTGTCCGCATGCGGTATTGTATGCCATTGAAGTCAATGCGGAACAAATTATTTTCGTTTCCATTGACTTGAATGGGAAAACTCGCTTTGATATGCGAGTACTTTGGATTACGAGAATTCTCCTCGTAATCCGAGGTTCCACTGTATACAAATACCCAAAAGCTGTCAACCGGTATGGTTATTTGGGACAACGCCGAGCTTTGAGGAACTGTTCTCCTAAATTTCTATCCCTGGCAGTGTCCTTGGTATTCAATATGGATGACATCTTTCATAAACAAGCTACATATTAACGACCACTCCACATAAAGTCCCCATTTTTTGCACTAGATTAGATGCAACCATCATTTAGGCCAGGGGGCAGGGTGGCAATTGCCTCCCAGGCCGCCCTATGTTCAAAATGGCCGGCAGCCGCTGCCCGCTACCATTTTCTTTTTTATTCTGGTCTAGGAAGTCGGGCCGGGGGCATGGCCTTGGCGGCCGACCACTAGCTGTTGCATTCCGGGAGTTGTAGTCCGCACTCAAGCTTCTGGTGGGTGGAAAACACAGCATCGCAGAGGATACTACAACTCCCTGGGACCGGATTCTTGGAAGCAGGCAGAGGTAGGGCGTGCCAGGGAGTCGCAGGGCTGGGCGCTGGCTGCAACTTGACCCCAGGATCTGGAGCGTTACCCCCCCAGGAAACCGTGGCGTGCAAGGACCTGCTGAGCTGAGATCGCTGAGGTGAGAGACCCTGACACCCCTAGCTGACCCCCCACACACTCCATGTAACCTGCCCCAGTGATCAGGCTGCATTGATGGGCACTGGAGTTGGCTGCACTGATGAGGCTGCATTGAAAAACCAGGTGGGCCATGGATGGTGAGCTGATTTGGCAGTTCAATGGGCCACTTGACTGGACTTGCCCTCCAGGCCTAAGGCCACCAGTCCTCCCCTGATTTAGGCTCCATTAACACTTCCAAAGTTGTGCCGGCTTTGGAGCGCAACTTTTAAGCAAGTTTGGATGGGTGCAACTTGGATATGACTTTGGCTTTGACCAGTGATAATGGACAACTGTTGCACACAAGTTGCATTGTATAACATTCAGGTACGACTTTCATGCAACTTCTGAGGGTTAACATTGAAGTCTATGGCCCTCAAAGTAGCATGAAAGTCAGAGCAAAGTTCAACTACTTTGAAGTTGCTGCAACTTTAATTTACGCATATACAAAATCTTACCAACCCCCCCACCCCCCACAGTTAGTAATCACTCCCAGGGAACACATTTAAACCTTTGATCGCCCCTGATGTTAACCCCTTCCCTGCCAGTGTTATTAGTACAGTGACAGTGCATATAGTTTAGCACCGATCACTGTATTGGTGTCACTGGTGCCCAAAAAGTGTCCAATTTGTCCACCGCAATATCGCAGTCATGCTAAAAGTCGCTGATTGCCGCCATTACCAGTAAAAAAAACAAAAAAAAAAAAACACCATAGTTTGTAGACGCGATAACTTTTGCGCACACCAATCAATATAAACTTATTGGGATTTTTTTTGTAGCCAATATGTAGCAGAATACTTATTGGCCTAAATTGATTTATTTTTACTTTTTACATTTTTGGGGGGGGATATGTTTTATAGCAGAAAGGGAAAAAAACGTTATTTTTTTCAAAATTGTCGGTCTTTTTTTTTTTTTAATATAGCGCAAAAAATAAATAAATGCAGAGGTGATCAAATACCACCAATAGAAAGCTCTATTTGTGAGAAAAAAAAAGGACATCAATTTTGTTTGGGTACAACGCCGCACGACTGCGCAATTAATCAGTTAAAGTAACGCAGTGCCGTATGGCAAAAAAATGGCCTGGTCGTGAAAGGGGGGGTAAAACCTTCTGGGGCTGAAGTGGTTAAAGTAGAAGCACATTGAGCAAGCTAATCATTGCGCACGTGCATGTTCATTAGGCCCCTTTCACACTGGGGCGGTGGGTGCGGTGGCGGTATAGCACCGCTACTTTTAACGGCGCTATACCGTCGGAATTGCCGCGGTATTCGGCCGCTAGCGGTGCGGTATTAACCCCCGCTAGCGGCCGAAAAAGGGTTAATACCGCCAAAAATGTGCCTCTGCAGAGGCGCATTGCCGGCGGTATTACCGTGGTTTCCCATTACTTTCAATGGGAAGGAGCGACGAAGGAGCGGTAAACACACCGCTCCTCCCACCGCTCCAAAGATGCAGGACTTTTGGAGCGGTCCCGCTAGCGCACCGCCTCAGTGTGAAAGCCTTCGGGCTTTCACACCGAGACTGCAGGGCAGGAGTTTTTCAGGCAGTATTTAGGCGCTATTTTTAGCGCTAAACCGCTAAAAAAAAAGGCTCAGCTCGGGGTCCCAGGGTATAACTTTTTATTTTTTTGCCGATCAAAATACAAAGAAATACTAAGAATAAAGAAGCTTTTTTTTTTTTGCAACACAAAACGCGGCACAATAACCTGCCGACTCTTTCTGTTCTCGCACTTTGCCTTTTTTTTTTTTTTTTTTTTTAGCTGTCCACCTGCGTCTAAACCCCGACAACCACGACTCTGCACAATGTTACAAAACGCGCTGAAATCCCGCCAAACTTGACAACGTTTCAACAACCTCCGAGCGCGCGGGCCAGAGGACAGGTGCCCATATTTTAACGGGTTACGACTAAATCCAGACGCTAAAGAACACAATGAAGTCATGCTGGATTCCTTCAAAACGAGAACCCAAAATCATTAAAAAAAATCGTCTTTCTGTGAAGTTGCACGAGGCCAACTTTAAAAAAAAATATATATTTTTTTTTACTTCTAGGCGGCAGCGGGAAAAATCATTGTGCAAGATCGCAATATGCTGCGGATCGAGATTTATTACTCCCCGATCGGTGAGCAGAGGATGCTGGAATTAGTTACGGATGCCGGAGAAGAACCTTTGTACTGCTAGAAAAGGGTCTGCTCACCAGTTGTTGCAGACCTCTCCGGGAATCGGCTGGTCCGCAGGCACGTGAGATGACAGATAAGAACTAAGTTAAGCAAAAAAAAAAAAAAAAGTTACAATGTAAAAATTAGCGAGAAAGAATTGAAAAGGTCACCGGGGACGGCACACCAAACCTAACGTGCATGGTATTTAAGTGGTTAGCATTACTGCTTGCAGAAGTGAGATCCTGGGTGAAACCAGTGCCGGGACAAGGTCATCTAGAGCCCAGGGCAAACACGCCAAATTTCACCCCCCCCAAGATGTATGAGCATTGTGAGTCAATAAAAATCCTCCCCAAAAAAGAAATAAAAAATTGAGCGCTGACCCCCCAAGCATAAATTCCCCCTGCTGAAAACCCCCCTCCCAGCACAAATCTTTGCCCCTCCCTCCCAGCTCAAATCCTATCTCTCCCCATATGCCCCCCCCCCCAGCACAAATCCTTTCATCCCCCAGCAACAAAAAAAAAAAAAAAAAAAAAAAAAAAGTTCCCATAGCATTTCTTTCCCTCCCATGCCCCTAAGCACTTAACTGACACCATTCTGGATCCAGCAATGTCCCCTCCGGTAGTCACGCTCTCCTCTTTTCCGGCATTCATAGGACACAGAGGCAGCAGTGGGTGCCATTGGCTACTGTTGCTGTCAGTCAAATACTGTGAGGAGGGAGCAGGGGGTGGAGCCGAGCCGCACTGTGCGTGTCTATGGGTGCACAACAGCCTGGCTCGGGAACGGCACCCATAGCAAACAGCTTGCACTTACAGATGAGGAGGAGAAGACAGCAGAAGAGGGACCCAGAAGAGGAGGTAAGTATAAATCTTTTTTATTTGAATAAAAAAAAAAAAAACAACACGAAACTTTAAAGGTGTTGTAAAGGTATTTTTTTTTTTTTTTTTTTAAATAACAAACATGTTATACTTACCTCCACTGTGCAGCTCGTTTTGCACAGAGTGGCCCGAACCTGGTCTTCTGGGGTCCCTCGCCGGCTGTCTCGGCTCCCCCCCGCAAGAATTCACCACCTTCATGCATGGTGGTGAGATCTTGCGGGCGCGCTCCTGTGATACAGCCGGCGGCTATAGCCGCTCACTGTATCACTCGGCCCCGCCCCCCGGCGTGTCGCGTCATTGGATGTGATTGACAGCAGCGAGAGCCAAAGGCTGCGCTGCTTTCAATCAACCAATGAATGAGCCGAGAAGCCCAGCCGAGAAGCCTGCGCGTTCACGGCGCGGGACTTTCGAGGAGTCAGGTAAGTAAACGGGGGGGGGGGGGGCTGGGGGGCCACTAATCCTCAGATATTTTTTCACCTTAATTCATAAAATGCATTAAGGTGAAAAAACGTGTACCTTTACAACCACTTTAAAAGAGAAGTTTTTTTTTTTTTTTTTTAGAACCATACTTACCTAGGTGGATGCAGCATCTGTCCCCCGGCGCCTCAAACACTGAGAAACGAGCAATTGAACACCCTCGATCGCTCGGTTCTCACAGCTCCGTGAGCAGAGAGCTGGTGACTGTCAGTCACAGGCTCTCTTGCTCTGCCCCCCTCCATGCTCACTGTGAGCGCCGGCTCAGGCTTTCAGTGGCTCGCTGAGAGATTGAGCCAGGTGCCGGTCCAGGGATCTGGGCGGATCCTGACTCTATTGGTCGTGATCACGCCCGAGCCTGGACCGAATCTGTGACGTCAGCAGAAAGCGGACTTCAGCCAGCTCTCTACTGAAAACGGTTCACAGGAGTGCAAAGCGAACTTCACTCCTGTGATCCATAGAAGTACAGCCAAACAAGCTTTCCCCGTACTTCTCCTTTAAGGTGTCTCCTCTTAATGCATTGTATGCGTTAAGGTGAAAAACGTTCTGTGCTGCAGCCCCCACCCCCCCCCCCACGTTCCTTTTTCTTAGCCGAGCCCAATCCGATCCAGCGACGTGCACGAGTGCAGGGGCTCCAGCCGCTTTCGTGCTCCTGGCTGGACAGATTGGTAGCAGCAGGAGCCATCGGCAATCAAAAGCTGTGACACTGGAGCGTGGGGGGGGGGGGGGGGCGAGTCCCGCTGTCTGTGTCAATGGACGCAGCAGTGGGACTCAAGAGGGTACCCCCATAGAAAGCGGCTTACCATGGGGGCACCTGATGAAGAGGAGGGGGTCTGGAGCTTCAGTGGGGGTACCCCAGAAGAGGAGGATCGGGGCTGCTCTGTGCAAAACCCTTACACAGAGCAGGCAAGCATGTTTGTTATTTTTTTTAAATGAACGTTTACAATCACTTTAACACATTAAAGAATTAAGGTATTAAGCTTCATCCAATTAGAACAAATCCCACTTCCACTGACACAGCGTTTGTGACTTGGTACAACCCAGGGCAGGAAATAACCAGATTTCAAGTGTTTTCAAAACTTGACATTTCTCCCTCCGTCTCGTTGAATGGATTGGTTTAGATACCCTAAAATTAGGTGCTAATCTCTTCATGCTTCTGGCTACGCACGGCGCCCGGATTCTTGCAAAGTGTTCCACACAAACCCCCCGTGTCTCAGTCTTCTTGTATTACCCCATGCCAGACATAGCTTAGGCTTGTGAGGTCATTTGCCAAGGCAAAAAAATTGTATATAAAGCCAAAACTTTTATTTTTAAAACAAAATCATGGATAGATTGTGGATTGGATGGATCCCGCTACCAGATTTTTTTTTTTATTGCTACCCGTTTCCTTATCGGGAAGATTCAAGCCCTGTACACATGGGCGGGAAGCCCGTCGAAAAAAAAAACGTTGGTTTTTTTGACGGGATTCTTGGCAAGCTTGTCTTGCCAAGTCCTGTGAACACACGCGCCATTCAAAAGAACCGCCCTTCTTTTGAATGGCAAGAACCCGGTGACATCATCGACTACGACGAGCCGGCGCTTGTCACATTCGATGCCGTCGCCGCCATCTTGCTACACCCTACACTACCCTTGTATGCTACCGCGCTTGCGTCAAAGTCTCATCGAGCATGCGCGGGTTTCCCTGGACAGGTAAGAATACAGACGACCGGGTTTCTCGGCAGGAAACACTCTGCCGAGAATCCCGACGAGAAAAGCAGGTTCTCTATTTTTCTCGTCGAGATTCCCGGGAGTTTTCCTGCCGAGAAACCACACACACGAACGGTTTTCTCGGCAAAAAGCTCTCCTAGCAGTTTTCTTGCCGAGAAAAATGGTCGTGTGTACAAGGTTTTACGCTCTACATTTGTCCTGGTAACCAGGGCTAAAAGTGGCGGGGAAATCCAAAATGTTTGGGTTGTCATCAGAACAGGAATAGAGGGGATCTACTTCACTTTGGAGGGGTTTCCTCTCACTTTCCGATCTAGGGGATAAGAAACTAAAAAGGGACATTTTCTCAGTGGCAAACAGCTAACGGTTTTAATTCCCCCTCTTTTTTTTTTTTAAATTGGAATATTATTTCTGTTTTAGATATATTTTAAGAAACAAAAAAAAAAAAAATCTACTTGCGTTTTTTCCCATAATTTCTTGATAGGTGAGAGAATTTGTCCTACCGCTCAAAACCAGAGAAAACAAATGAACCATCCTACTTTGCGAGGCCACCACCATGCCAATGTCCAAGACTTATCTGTTCCGAGGACGTTCATTAGAAGATTTCTTCACTAATTCTGGCTGAACCTCACTAGCGGGAATACAGACCGCAATACAAACCTGACTGGGGAGACAACTCTTCCTTATCCCCCCCCCCCCCCAAAAAAAAGTTTGGGTTAAGGTGCACTTTGTCAACTCTAACCTCTCCTAGGGTCCAGTGCCAAGTTTCCGCAACTGTTTTCCCCTAGAGTGCCGGCAGCCAAGGCCAATCAGAAGACAGCTCTTCTGATTGGTGTTATCTGTAATTAAGAAGCAATGCATGTTGCTTCACCTAAGCCAATCTCACTTTGCCCCGAGTGTCTCCTGCATCCCCTAACCCGAGCCTTCCTGCATTTCCAGTGTCTCTATATTTGTCTATGTGCACAAGTAACCCTGTTTTTCTCACGCCTCTGTGCCTTTTGTGCTCTTACATAGGTGATCAGTGGGAAGAATGTTCCTTACATTGGTGATCAGTGGGAAGAATGTTCCTTACATTGGTGATCAGTGGGAAGAATGTTCCTTACATTGGTGATCAGTGAGAAGAATGTTCCTTACATTGGTGATCAGTGAGAAGAATGTCCCTTACATTGGTGATCAGTGAGAAGAATGTCCCTTACATTGGTGATCAGTGAGAAGAATGTTCCTTACATTGGTGATCAGTGAGAAGAATGTTCCTTACATTGGTGATCAGTGAGAAGAATGTCCCTTACATTGGTGATCAGTGAGAAGAATGTTCCTTACATTGGTGATCAGTGGGAAGAATGTTCCTTACATTGGTGATCAGTGGGAAGAATGTCCCTTACATTGGTGATCAGTGGGAAGAATGTTCCTTACATTGGTGATCAGTGAGAAGAATGTTCCTTACATTGGTGATCAGTGAGAAGAATGTCCCTTACATTGGTGATCAGTGGGAAGAATGTCCCTTACATTGGTGATCAGTGGGAAGAATGTTCCTTACATTGGTGATCAGTGAGAAGAATGTCCCTTACATTGGTGGTCAGTGGGAAGAATGTTCCTTACATTGGTGATCAGTGGGAAGAATGTTCCTTACATTGGTGATCAGTGAGAAGAATGTTCCTTACATTGGTGATCAGTGGGAAGAATGTTCCTTACATTGGTGATCAGTGGGAAGAATGCTCCTTACATTGGTGATCAGTGGGAAGAATGTTCCTTACATTGGTGATCAGTGGGAAGAATGTTCCTTACATTGGTGATCAGTGGGAAGAATGTTCCTTACATTGGTGATCAGTGGGAAGAATGTTCCTTACATTGGTGATCAGTGAGAAGAATGTTCCTTACATTGGTGATCAGTGGGAAGAATGTTCCTTACATTGGTGATCAGTGGGAAGAATGCTCCTTACATTGGTGATCAGTGGGAAGAATGTTCCTTACATTGGTGATCAGTGGGAAGAATGCTCCTTACATTGGTGATCAGTGGGAAGAATGTTCCTTACATTAGTGATCAGTGGGAAGAATGTTCCTTACATTGGTGATCAGTGGGAAGAATGTTCCTTACATTGGTGGTCAGTGGGAAGAATGCTCCTTACATTGATGATCAGTGGGAAGAATGTTCCTTACATTGGTGATCAGTGAGAAGAATGTCCCTTACATTGGTGGTCAGTGGGAAGAATGTTCCTTACATTGGTGATCAGTGGGAAGAATGTTCTTTACATTGGTGATCAGTGAGAAGAATGTCCCTTACATTGGTGATCAGTGAGAAGAATGTCCCTTACATTGGTGATCAGTGGGAAGAATGTTCCTTACATTGGTGATCAGTGGGAAGAATGTTCCTTACATTGGTGATCAGTGGGAAGAATGTTCCTTACATTGGTGATCAGTGGGAAGAATGTCCCTTACATTGGTGGTCAGTGGGAAGAATGTTCCTTACATTGGTGATCAGTGGGAAGAATGTTCCTTACATTGGAGATCAGTGAGAAGAATGTTCCTTACATTGGTGATCAGTGAGAAGAATGTCCCTTACATTGGTGGTCAGTGAGAAGAATGTTCCTTACATTGGTGGTCAGTGGGAAGAATGCTCCTTACATTGGTGATCAGTGGGAAGAATGTCCCTTACATTGGTGATCAGTGGGAAGAATGTTCCTTACATTGGTGGTCAGTGAGAAGAATGTTCCTTACATTGGTGGTCAGTGGGAAGAATGCTCCTTACATTGGTGATCAGTGAGAAGAATGTTCCTTACATTGGTGATCAGTGGGAAGAATGTTCCTTACATTGGTGATCAGTGGGAAGAATGTCCCTTACATTGGTGATCAGTGAGAAGAATGTCCCTTACATTGGTGATCAGTGAGAAGAATGTTCCTTACATTGGTGATCAGTGGGAAGAATGTCCCTTACATTGGTGATCAGTGGGAAGAATGTTCCTTACATTGGTGGTCAGTGGGAAGAATGTCCCTTACATTGGAGATCAGTGAGAAGAATGTTCCTTACATTGGTGATCAGTGAGAAGAATGTTCCTTACATTGGTGATCAGTGGGAAGAATGTCCCTTACATTGGTGATCAGTGGGAAGAATGTTCCTTACATTGGTGATCAGTGAGAAGAATGTTCCTTACATTGGTGATCAGTGAGAAGAATGTTCCTTACATTGGTGATCAGTGAGAAGAATGTTCCTTACATTGGTGATCAGTGGGAAGAATGTCCCTTACATTGGTGATCAGTGGGAAGAATGTTCCTTACATTGGAGATCAGTATGAAGAATGTTCCTTACATTGGAGATTAGTGGGAAGAATGTTCCTTACATTGGTGATCAGTGGGAAGAATGTTCCTTATATTGGTGATCAGTGGGAAGAATGTTCCTTACATTGGTGATCAGTGGGAAGAATGCTCCTTACATTGGTGATCAGTGGGAAGAATGTTCCTTATATTGGTGATCAGTGGGAAGAATGTTCCTTACATTGGTGATCAGTGGGAAGAATGTTCCTTACATTGGTGATCAGTGGGAAGAATGCTCCTTACATTGGTGATCAGTGAGAAGAATGCTCCTTACATTGGTGATCAGTGAGAAGAATGTCCCTTACATTGGTGATCAGTGAGAAGAATGTTCTTTACTTTGGTGATCAGTGAGAAGAATGTTCCTTACATTGGTGATCAGTGAGAAGAATGTTCCTTACATTGGTGATCAGTGAGAAGAATGTTCCTTACATTGGTGGTCAGTGGGAAGAATGCTCCTTACATTGGTGATCAGTGGGAAGAATGTTCTTTACATTGGTGGTCAGTGGGAAGAATGTCCCTTACATTGGTGATCAATGGGAAGAATGTTGCTTACATTGGTGATTAGTGAGAAGAATGTTCCTTACATTGGTGATCAGTGGGAAGAATGTTCCTTACATTGGTGATCAGTGAGAAGAATGTTCCTTACATTGGTGATCAGTGAGAAGAATGTTCCTTACATTGGTGATCAGTGAGAAGAATGTTCCTTACATTGGTGATTAGTGAGAAGAATGTTCCTTACATTGGTGATCAGTGAGAAGAATGTTCCTTACATTGGTGATCAGTGGGAAGAATGTTCCTTACATTGGTGATCAGTGAGAAGAATGTTCCTTACATTGGTGATCAGTGAGAAGAATGTTCCTTACATTGGTGATCAGTGAGAAGAATGTTCCTTACATTGGTGATCAGTGGGAAGAATGTTCCTTACATTGGTGATCAGTGGGAAGAATGCTCCTTACATTGGTGATCAGTGAGAAGAATGTTCCTTACATTGGTGGTCAGTGGGAAAAACGCTTCTTATGCCGCGTGGTTGTCAATGGGAAGAATGTTCCTTACATTGGTGGTCAATGGGAAGAATGTCCCTTACATTGGTGGTCAGTGGGAAGAATGTTCCTTACATTGGTGATCAGTGAGAAGAATGTTCCTTACATTGGTGATCAGTGAGAAGAATGACCCTTACATTGGTGATCAGTGGGAAGAATGTTCCTTACATTGGTGATCAGTGGGAAGAATGCTCCTTACATTGGTGATCAGTGAGAAGAATGTTCCTTACATTGGTGATCAGTGAGAAGAATGTTCCTTACATTGGTGATCATTGAGAAGAATGTTCCTTACATTGGTGATCAGTGGGAAGAATGCTCCTTACATTGGTGATCAGTGGGAAGAATGCTCCTTACATTGGTGATCAGTGGGAAGAATGTTCCTTACATTGGTGATCAGTGGGAAGAATGCTCCTTACATTGGTGATCAGTGGGAAGAATGTTCCTTACATTAGTGATCAGTGGGAAGAATGTTCCTTACATTGGTGATCAGTGAGAAGAATGTTCCTTACATTGGTGATCATTGAGAAGAATGTTCCTTACATTGGTGATCAGTGGGAAGAATGTTCCTTACATTGGTGATCAGTGGGAAGAATGCTCCTTACATTGGTGATCAGTGGGAAGAATGTTCCTTACATTGGTGATCAGTGGGAAGAATGCTCCTTACATTGGTGATCAGTGGGAAGAATGTTCCTTACATTAGTGATCAGTGGGAAGAATGTTCCTTACATTGGTGATCAGTGGGAAGAATGTTCCTTACATTGGTGGTCAGTGGGAAGAATGCTCCTTACATTGATGATCAGTGGGAAGAATGTTCCTTACATTGGTGATCAGTGAGAAGAATGTCCCTTACATTGGTGGTCAGTGGGAAGAATGTTCCTTACATTGGTGATCAGTGGGAAGAATGTTCTTTACATTGGTGGTCAGTGGGAAGAATGTTCCTTACATTGGTGATCAGTGAGAAGAATGTCCCTTACATTGGTGATCAGTGAGAAGAATGTCCCTTACATTGGTGATCAGTGGGAAGAATGTTCCTTACATTGGTGATCAGTGGGAAGAATGTTCCTTACATTGGTGATCAGTGGGAAGAATGTTCCTTACATTGGTGATCAGTGGGAAGAATGTCCCTTACATTGGTGGTCAGTGGGAAGAATGTTCCTTACATTGGTGATCAGTGGGAAGAATGTTCCTTACATTGGAGATCAGTGAGAAGAATGTTCCTTACATTGGTGATCAGTGAGAAGAATGTCCCTTACATTGGTGGTCAGTGAGAAGAATGTTCCTTACATTGGTGGTCAGTGGGAAGAATGCTCCTTACATTGGTGATCAGTGGGAAGAATGTCCCTTACATTGGTGATCAGTGGGAAGAATGTTCCTTACATTGGTGGTCAGTGAGAAGAATGTTCCTTACATTGGTGGTCAGTGGGAAGAATGCTCCTTACATTGGTGATCAGTGAGAAGAATGTTCCTTACATTGGTGATCAGTGGGAAGAATGTTCCTTACATTGGTGATCAGTGGGAAGAATGTCCCTTACATTGGTGATCAGTGAGAAGAATGTCCCTTACATTGGTGATCAGTGAGAAGAATGTTCCTTACATTGGTGATCAGTGGGAAGAATGTCCCTTACATTGGTGATCAGTGGGAAGAATGTTCCTTACATTGGTGGTCAGTGGGAAGAATGTCCCTTACATTGGAGATCAGTGAGAAGAATGTTCCTTACATTGGTGATCAGTGAGAAGAATGTTCCTTACATTGGTGATCAGTGGGAAGAATGTCCCTTACATTGGTGATCAGTGGGAAGAATGTTCCTTACATTGGTGATCAGTGAGAAGAATGTTCCTTACATTGGTGATCAGTGAGAAGAATGTTCCTTACATTGGTGATCAGTGAGAAGAATGTTCCTTACATTGGTGATCAGTGGGAAGAATGTCCCTTACATTGGTGATCAGTGGGAAGAATGTTCCTTACATTGGAGATCAGTATGAAGAATGTTCCTTACATTGGAGATTAGTGGGAAGAATGTTCCTTACATTGGTGATCAGTGGGAAGAATGTTCCTTATATTGGTGATCAGTGGGAAGAATGTTCCTTACATTGGTGATCAGTGGGAAGAATGCTCCTTACATTGGTGATCAGTGGGAAGAATGTTCCTTATATTGGTGATCAGTGGGAAGAATGTTCCTTACATTGGTGATCAGTGGGAAGAATGTTCCTTACATTGGTGATCAGTGGGAAGAATGCTCCTTACATTGGTGATCAGTGAGAAGAATGCTCCTTACATTGGTGATCAGTGAGAAGAATGTCCCTTACATTGGTGATCAGTGAGAAGAATGTTCTTTACTTTGGTGATCAGTGAGAAGAATGTTCCTTACATTGGTGATCAGTGAGAAGAATGTTCCTTACATTGGTGATCAGTGAGAAGAATGTTCCTTACATTGGTGGTCAGTGGGAAGAATGCTCCTTACATTGGTGATCAGTGGGAAGAATGTTCTTTACATTGGTGGTCAGTGGGAAGAATGTCCCTTACATTGGTGATCAATGGGAAGAATGTTGCTTACATTGGTGATTAGTGAGAAGAATGTTCCTTACATTGGTGATCAGTGGGAAGAATGTTCCTTACATTGGTGATCAGTGAGAAGAATGTTCCTTACATTGGTGATCAGTGAGAAGAATGTTCCTTACATTGGTGATCAGTGAGAAGAATGTTCCTTACATTGGTGATTAGTGAGAAGAATGTTCCTTACATTGGTGATCAGTGAGAAGAATGTTCCTTACATTGGTGATCAGTGGGAAGAATGTTCCTTACATTGGTGATCAGTGAGAAGAATGTTCCTTACATTGGTGATCAGTGAGAAGAATGTTCCTTACATTGGTGATCAGTGAGAAGAATGTTCCTTACATTGGTGATCAGTGGGAAGAATGTTCCTTACATTGGTGATCAGTGGGAAGAATGCTCCTTACATTGGTGATCAGTGAGAAGAATGTTCCTTACATTGGTGGTCAGTGGGAAAAACGCTTCTTATGCCGCGTGGTTGTCAATGGGAAGAATGTTCCTTACATTGGTGGTCAATGGGAAGAATGTCCCTTACATTGGTGGTCAGTGGGAAGAATGTTCCTTACATTGGTGATCAGTGAGAAGAATGTTCCTTACATTGGTGATCAGTGAGAAGAATGACCCTTACATTGGTGATCAGTGGGAAGAATGTTCCTTACATTGGTGATCAGTGGGAAGAATGCTCCTTACATTGGTGATCAGTGAGAAGAATGTTCCTTACATTGGTGATCAGTGAGAAGAATGTTCCTTACATTGGTGATCATTGAGAAGAATGTTCCTTACATTGGTGATCAGTGGGAAGAATGCTCCTTACATTGGTGATCAGTGAGAAGAATGTTCCTTACATTGGTGGTCAGTGGGAAAAACGCTTCTTATGCCGCGTGGTTGTCAATGGGAAGAATGTTCCTTACATTGGTGGTCAATGGGAAGAATGTCCCTTACATTGGTGGTCAGTGGGAAGAATGTTCCTTACATTGGTGGTCAATGGGAAGAATGTCCCTTACATTGGTGGTCAGTGAGAAGAATGTTCCTTACATTGGTGGTCAATGGGAAGAATGTCCCTTACATTGGTGGTCAATGGGAAGAATGTCCCTTACATTGGTGGTCAGTGGGAAGAATGTTCCTTACATTGGTGATCAGTGGGAAGAATGTTCCTTACATTGGTGATCAGTGGGAAGAATGTCCCTTACATTGGTGGTCAATGGGAAGAATGTCCCTTACATTGGTGGTCAATGGGAAGAATGTCCCTTACATTGGTGGTCAGTGGGAAAAACGCTTCTTATGCCGCGTACACACGATCGGAAATTCCCACAAGAAATGTGAGCTTTTGGTCGGAAATTCCGACCATGTGTAGTCTCCATCGGACTTTTGCTGTCGGAATTTCCGCCAACAAAAGATTGAGAGCAGGTTCTCTATTTTTCCGACGGAAAAAGTTCCTATCGGAAATTCCGATCGTCTGTATGCAATTCCGACGCGCAAAAAAAAAAAAACACGCATGCTCAGAATCAAGCAGAAGAGCCGAACTGCCTATTGAACTTCATTGATCTCGGCTCGTCGTACGTCTTGTACGTCACCGCGTTCTTGACCTTCGGAATTTCCGACAAGATTTGTGTGACCGTGTGTATGCAACACACGTTTGAGACGAAATTCCGGCGGAAAAAAAAAATCCACGGTTTTCTTGTCGGAATTTTTCGATCGTGTGTACGCATTGTGTGTGCATTACATTGTCGGTCAGTGGGAAGAATGCTCCTTACATTGGCAGGTAGTGGGAAGAAAACTTCTTACCTTGGTGGTCATTGGGAAGAATTCCACCTTACAGATAGCTAAAAAGATCAATGGTTTTAGTGGGAACTTATCTGAGAGGCAGGAACTGCTCATTGCTCAAGGAAACCCCAACAACCTCTGGGGGAACCTTAGAGTTTCATGGAACTATGGTTGAGAAACCCCCGATCTGGACAGTCCTCCTCTCAGTGGATATGGACCACTGACCATGACATACTTTAACAGATGAATGGGATTAGTTTTCAAAAGCTTACTGGATTTTCTTAAAGCTCCATTTATTTTTTTATAATTTAATTGCTCATTACATAGTTGCAGAAACGAAATTATTGATCTTTAATACAACGTGGATTTTTCCTTTCTCAGATGTTGTAACACCATTTACAGAGCACCTCTGCCATGCTATGGTGGAAGAAGGTGCCTGCAGGGTCATGAATTTCAGATGAAGAGATTAGACTCCCACAGACAGTCAGCTAATTTTTACATCACTTTAAAATCACCCATTTATTCACGCCGCGTGCTTCTAATTCGGGCATTAAAGTTTAACCCGAAGACACACACAATCACGTATCTCAGTAAAGCCAAATATTAAAAAGACAAAGATGGACTCGGAAAGGATGTATTAAAGTGGAGGTGCACCCCTAAGAATAAATTTCACATTAGTAGATTCCTTTTAATGTAAAAAAAAAAAATCATTTTGTTAAAAAAAAAATGTTTTTTAACCACTTCAACGCCCCGGGCTTTTTTTTACCACCTCAATACCGGGCCTATTCCAGCACTTCTCTCCTACATGTACCAATCATCATTCTTTTGCTAGAAAATTACTCAGAACCCCCCAAACATTATATATGTTTTTTTTTAGCAGACACCCTAGGGAATTAAATGACGGTCGTTGCAACTTTTTTTCTTGCACGGTATTTGCGCAATAATTTTTCAAACGCCTTTTAAAAAAAAAAAAAAAAAAAATGGTTTCATGAATTAAAAAATAACAAGACAGTAAAGTTAGCCCAATTTTTTTGTAAAATATGAAAGATGATGTTACGCCGAGTAAATAGATACCTAACATGTCACGCTTTAAAATTGCGCACACTCATGGAATGGCGCCAAACTTATTTGCGCAATAATTTTTCAAACGCCTTTTAAAAAAAAAAAAAAAAAAAAAAAAATGGTTTCATGAATTAAAAAAATAACAAAACAGTAAAGTTAGCCCAATTTTTTTGTAAAATATGAAAGATGATGTTACGCCGAGTAAATAGATACCTAACATGTCACGCTTTAAAACTTCGCACACTCATGGAATGGCGCCAAACTTCGGTACTTAAAAATCTCCATAGGCGACGCTTTGAATTTTTTTTACAGGTTACCAGGTTAGAGTTACAGAGGAGGTCTAGTGCTAGAATTATTGCACGCGCTCTAACGCACGCGGTGATACCTCACATGTGTGGTTTGAACAGCGTTTACATATGTGGGCAAGTCTTACGTGTGCGTTCGCTTCTGATCGCGAGCTACCGGGGACAGGAGCGTTGTACTTTTTTTTTTTATTATTATAATTTTTTTTTATTTTACTTAATTTTTTTAAAATTAAGTAAAAGTCTGACGGTCCGATGGACTGATGTTAGCCCCTCCTCATCTGGATTCAGCAGTGGTATCGTTGTACACATTTTTATACCAGTATCATACTTATCTACATGTTTTTATGACTGTTTTTGCTGCCGTTCGGTATTACTCGCACCATTTTTACAGTTTATGTAGCTACATCGATTTTATCTCCAGTGCAATATTTATTTTGTTACCTACTTGAAGACTATAAAAGTTTTAATGCTATTCCCATCGAGCGCTGCCTTTGTGTGTTTTTTGTATCCTGCCATCCATTTTTCCAGTGGTTGGGAGCTGCACTGGGAATCGGCCTGCAAGGAGATCAGCTAAAAGTAGTTGGATCTGTATGTGCGTTATAATTAATCGAAATTAGTCGATTCATTGATTAAAAAAAAATAAAAAATCGATTAATCGAACACGAAAATTTTAATCAGTAACAGCCCTACCTAAAACATATTAATAACTCCCCAATCGTTCCAGAAATCATTGCAAACACTTGCCTTATATCCTCTAGCTCAGTGGTCTCCAAACTGCGGCCCTGGGGCCAGATGTGGCCCTTTGCATGCTTTTATCCGGCCCCTGAGGCATTATTCCCCCCACTGTCAGCAACAGTGGGGCATAGCTCATGCCCCAGGCAATAAGACACTATTCTTCCCACTGACACCAATGATGGGACCCTATTCTTGCCATTGATACCAATGATGGGGCACAATTTCTCCCACTGATACCAATAATGGGGCACTATTCCCCCCACTGACAACATGAATGGGACACCATTCCTCCCACAAGCACCATCAATGGGACTATATTCCTCCCACTGACACCATCGATGGGGCAATATATCACCCACTGATACCAACGATAGGGCCCTATTCCTCCCCCTAATACCAATGATGGGGCATTGTTTAGTTCCACTGACACCAGGACATTTTCTTGCCCCACTGGTCACAGTCCGGCCCCCTTAAAGTTAGAAGGACAGTAAACTGGCCCTTTGTTTATAAAGTTTGGAGACCCCTGCTCTAGCTCATGTTGTGGCCGTTTCCATCATATGTGTGGGCATGTGAAGCCCAGTTCCTGTTTCCTCCTGGTTTTCAGGGAGAGGTGCATGATGGGGTAACCAGCATGCACCTCTCGACCTCGCGCATGCGCAGTAGAACGGCGCTCGTAGCGCAGTTTGTTCGTTTTGTTGTCATGACAACGGGTGGCGACTGAAGAACGTCCCGCCCCGTTGTTATGACAACCCTTAATCGCGTCATTTCCTTTATGGAAATAACGCGATTTCTTTCGGCAGCGTAAAGCGCACAGACTCCTGGGAAATGTTGACACTCATTTCCCAGGAGGCCACTCGGCTTAGGAAGGGCGAGAAGACACACCGCGGTCCAGGAACTAGGCAGATTAGCAAATCTGCCTAGTAACAACAATTTAGAGGCAAGAATTTTTTATTTATTTTTTTACATAATGTTTTATTGTAGATTACCGGGAAGCTATTGTGATGAAGTTTAACTTTAGGGTGGACCTCCGCTTTAACTTCAACAACTAATTTCACCCTTACAAAACAACCACCTCAATTGTGCTTCAAGTCATTTGGCAAGTCGATCCAGCTGGGAACCGGCTCTGTACTTTGGGAAAGTAAATATTTTACAGAACGTGTTTTTTCGGGGATCTTTGTTGCCTCCTCAAAAACATTCAGGAGTAAGAAGATAAGTCAACAACGGAAGAGAGACTTCTTCATCGATTACATAATGTTTGAGAGATAACAAAGACACAAGTGTCTGGAGAAGTCGTCCATGAAAACAGCTTAGGCGTCTTAACTGTGTTTAATTAAAATAAAAACTAAAAAAGCTTGAAGTTCCCGTGATCAAACCAGAATCTAGGAAGGCTTCTTGACCCTTCAGTTCTGCTTCCTTGGCTTGTCTACAGTTTTGCCGTTACTCTTGAACTGCTTTCTCGGTGGTTCCCTAAGAAACCCAGCGCTGGCCCTTTGAATCCTGACACACCGTGATGTCTCTCCAGTCAGGGGGCCACCCAGAGAGTGTCGCTCAACAAAACCGGCATTTGTTAAGATGCTTGGTTTGCCTTGAAAGCCAACCAACCCTTGTCTCTGACCTTGATCTCCAACAGGGGTAAAGTGACCTTGATTTCTGGCAAAATCAAAGGAAACCAAACAAAAATTGGTGCCTTAATCCACTTAGCCTTCTGTCAACCTGTCCACTCCGGGGTCGTAAGGAGCCTGGCCCTCTTCTCTTGAAGCAGTATGGCTTCCACTATAATCCTCCCCCCTTTTTTCCAGCGGGGAGCACAAATTACTTAAGACTTAAGATTCCTCAACGCTTGCCCCTTGGTGTGCTTAGCCTACAAAAGAAAACCAGCCGTGTGAATCAAATTACAGGACCGGGCTGAGAAAAGGTTAACGGAAAACGCTTAGTGGGCCGTGTGAAACAAGTCAGGAGAGTGGATGTTACATATACCTTGTTTTCCCGTGTACAGATTTTATTCTTGTTTCGCATTTCAGTCCAGAATCTCTTCTGTGGACGTTGATGAAGAAGAACCGGTCCTCAGAAAGGCTTTACGGAGAGATACGAGAAAGGCATACATAGGGCTGGGCGATTTTGGCAAAAAAAATAAAAAATCTGCGATTTAAAAAAAAAAAAAAAAAAAAAAAAAAACTTTATTCACGATCCGAATCGAGTTTTTTTTCCTGATGAACACCGCGCCGGCAGGAGTTTTTAGGCGAGGCCGCGGCTTCGGCCTAGTCCCGCCGCGATCCTGGGAAAAGGCCGCGGACTAGGCCGAAGCCGCGGCCTCGCCTAAAAAAATCCTGCCTGCAGCTCGCCGCGATCCTGGGAAAAGGGCGCGGACTAGGCCGAAGCCGCGGCCTCGCCTAAAAAATCCTGCCTGCAGCTCGCCGCAATCCTGGGAAAAGGCCGCGGACTAGGCCGAAGCCGCGGCCTCGCCTAAAAAATCCTGCCTGCAGCTCGCCGCGATCCTGGGACTAGGCCGCGGCTTCGGCCTAGTCCGCGGAGCGCCCGTCCAATGAAAAAAAAAAGAAAAGAAAAAGAAAAAAAAAATCGATTCGGTCAAAATCTGAATCGATTTGCCCTTGCAACTCGATTCAGATTTTAAATCGATTTTTTTCCCAGCCCTAGGCATACATATGTTTGGGTGGTCCGGGTGTCTCTCATCTCCCATGAAATTATGCTTTAACCCTCATTCATTTTTTTTTTTTTTTTTTTAAATGAACCCTGCAAGAGAATGTCATAATGAGCTAGTATGCATAGCATACAAGCTCATTATGATCGACTTACCTGAGATTGAAGCCCCCGAAGTTCTCCTCCGTGCCTTCCCCGCCGCCGCCATGTCTCCGATGATCTTCTTCCTGTTATCGCCGCTCCAGCGCGGTGATTGGCCCGGAGCGGCGATGACGTCACGCGCATGCGCGCTCCGGCCGACAAGATCCATTCAGAAAAGCGCCAACGATGCCAGTGTCCTGCCGAGAATTGCCCCCTAGCGGATTCTGCCCAGGCGCTGCGCTTGCCTCCGAAAATAGCCGAACATGTAGAGCTGAGAGTCAGCTCTAGATGGCGCCTGCGCACACCAAATTGTGCTACGCTTCTGACATCCAGGCTCTTTCCTTACCATCCCCATGGACATGGAGGATGTTTAAAGAGGAACTAAACCCTCGTAAATATATATTTAAAAAAAAAAAAACTAACCTGCAAGAGAAAGGCATAATGAGCTAGTATGCACTGAGATGGAAGCCCCCGAAGTCCGCCTCGGTCCCGTCCACCGCCATGTCCCCTCGTCGCTAATTCCGGGTATCGCCGCTCCGCCGCTCTGATTGGCAGGAGCGGCGATGACGTCACACGCAGGGCGGCAATGACCCCGGCCTGCTAGTGCGCAGGCGCGTGACGTCATTGGCGCTATTTTTAAAAGCAAATATCTCCTTAACTGTGTAGGATTAGGAGATATTTCTTTCACCTACAGGTAAGTCTTTATCTAGGGTCACCTGTAGGTGCACGTTGTGTGGTTGGGTTTACAAATGTGTGCAAATTGGAGGTTCCCCCCGAGGAATCTGTTTTACAAGCAGTTGGTTCCTTGTTAAGGCACTTCCTGTTATGGGGTGACAACCGTCTTCCAGTTGTGCTCCTGCTCTGTCACTCTGAGCAAAGGATAGGTCACTGGCATACCGGGGAACTCCATCCAACGGTCAGGAGCTTTTATTGATGATCACATCACAGCGATCCTTTGCTGTCCATCGCGGTGATGTGATCGTCAATAAAATCGTTTGACCCTTTGGAGTTCCCGGGTAGGCGGGTGACAAATCCTTTGCTCTGAGCCGTTCCAGCCGGCAGCCGATTCAGCATCCATTCTACAGCCATTTTCACAAATATCTACAATGAGAATACTGTTTCGGACTGCGTTGCGCCCCTGGTAATGACTACAGGTAGCCATGTCAACATACACTATATACACCAAAAGTATTGGGACGCGCTATATACACCAAAAGTATTGGGACGCGCTATATACACCAAAAGTATTGGGACGCGCTATATACACCAAAAGTATTGGGACGCGCTATATACACCAAAAGTATCGGGACGCTCTATATACTCCAAAAGTATTGGGACGCTCTATATACTCCAAAAGTATCAGGACACTCTATGTACACCAAAAGTATCAGGACGCTCTATTACACCAAAAGTATCAGGACGCTCTATGTACACCAAAAGTATCAGGACGCTCTATTACACCAAAAGTATTGGGACGCGCTATATACACCAAAAGTATCAGGACGCTCTATTACACCAAAAGTATTGGGACGCTCTATGTACACCAAAAGTATCAGGACGCTCTATTACACCAAAAGTATCAGGACGCTCTATGTACACCAAAAGTATCAGGACGCTCTATTACACCAAAAGTATTGGGACGCTCTATGTACACCAAAAGTATCAGGACGCTCTATGTACACCAAAAGTATCAGGACGCTCTATGTACACCAAAAGTATCAGGACGCTCTATTACACCAAAAGTATCAGGACGCTCTATGTACACCAAAAGTATTGGGACGCGCTATATACACCAAAAGTATTGGGACGCGCTATATACACCAAAAGTACTGGGACGCTCTATATACACCAAAAGTATTGGGACGCGCTATATACACCAAAAGTATTGGGACGCGCTATATACACCAAAAGTACTGGGATGCGCTATATACACCAAAAGTATTGGGACGCTCTATGTACACCAAAAGTATCAGGACGCTCTATGTACACCAAAAGTATCAGGACGCTCTATGTACACCAAAAGTATTGGGACGCGCTATATACACCAAAAGTACTGGGATGCGCTATATACACCAAAAGTATCGGGACGCTCTATATACACCAAAAGTATTGGGACGCTCTATATACACCAAAAGTATCGGGACGCTCTATATACACCAAAAGTATCGGGACGCTCTATATACACCAAAAGTATCGGGACGCGCTATATACACCAAAAGTATCGGGACGCGCTATATACACCAAAAGTATCGGGACGCGCTATATACACCAAAAGTATCGGGACGCGCTATATACACCAAAAGTATCGGGACGCTCTATATACACCAAAAGTATTGGGACACTATATACACCAAAAGTATCGGGACGCGCTATATACACCAAAAGTATCGGGACACTCTATATACACCAAAAGTATCGGGACGCGCTATATACACCAAAAGTATCGGGACGCGCTATATACACCAAAAGTATCGGGACGCGCTATATACACCACAAGTATCGGGACGCGCTATATACACCAAAAGTATTAGGACGCCTGCCTTTACACGCACATGAACTTTAATGACACCCCAGTCTTAGTCCGTAGGGTTCAATGTTGAGTTGGCCCCGCCCTTTGCAGCTATAACAGATTCAACTCTTCTGGGAAGGCTGTCCACAAGGTTTAGGAGTGTCTATGGGAATATTTGACCATTCTTCCAGAAGCACATTTGTTAGGTCAGACACTGATGTTGGAATGAGAAGGCCTGGCTCACATTCTCCACTCTAATTCATCCCAAAGGTGTTCTATCAGGTTGAGATCAGGACTCTGTGCAGGCCAGTCATGTTCCTCCGCACCAAACTCACTCATCCATGTCTTTATGGACCTTGCGTTATGCACTGGTCCAAATCATTTGTTGGAGGGGGGGTAATGGTGTGGGGTGGAGGGTGGATTATGGTGTGGGGGGTGGCAGGGGGATTATGGTGTGGGGGAGGGTGGCAGGGGGATTATGGTGTGGGGGGAGGGGGTATTATGGTGTGGGGGGGGTGGCAGGGGGATTATGGTGTGGGGGGGAGGGGGTATTATGGTGTGGGGGGGGATTATGGTGTGGGGGGATTATGGTGGGGGGTGTTTTTCAGGGGTTGGGATTGGCCCCTTAGTTCCAGGGAAGGGAGCTCGTAAGGCGTCAGCATACCAAGACATTTTGGACAATTTCATGCTCCCAACTTTGTGGGAACAGTTTTGGGATGACCCCTTCCTGTTCCAACATGACTGCTCACCAGTGCACAAAGCACGGTCCATAAAGACATGGATGAGCGAGTTTGGGGTGGAGGAACTTAACCGGCCTGCACAGAGTCCTGACCTCAACCCCGATAGAACACCTTTGGGATGAATTAGAGCAGAGACTGATACTGACAAGTTAAAAGGAAACAAAAAAAAAAACACTTTACGTACAATTGTGTTTTCATACTGAAACTATGAGAAAAATGGAACTCTTGGACTTGCAGAGGGGATGGTGGGGGAGGGGCTGGCAGACCGACAAGGGGGGTGGGGGGGCATTCCTGCTGGGTCTTTTTGGCAGGTTTTCAAACACCTGGCAACCTGATTGTAGAAAAAACAAAGTATAAATTCACACACCCTCCGAAAAATAAAACAAGGACCAGGAACTGGCGTGAGCACAGAACCCCAAAATACCGCTTTTTTTTTTTTGGGGGGTGGGGTGGGGGGGTGGTGGAAATTGCAGAGATTGATGCTGTGTGTTTTGTAAAAGATTCATAGAACTAAAAATAAAACAATTTGGATGCTCTGTTTTTACCATGGTTTTTCTGCAATTTTTTTGTAAAATTCTAAAGAATAATAATAATAATAATAAAAAAATTTAAAAAAATACAGAAAAATAAAAGCACATTGCAGCGAAAAAAAAATCAGAGCAGAAAATAAAAGCTCATGCTATATCCTCACGCTGCATAAATTGACAGCACTATACAGGTCCTTCTCAAAAAATTAGCATATTGTGATAAAGTTCATTATTTTCTGTAATGTACTGATAAACATTAGACTTTCATATATTTTAGATTCATTACACACAACTGAAGTAGTTCAAGCCTTTTCTTGTTTTAATATTGATGATTTTGGCATACAGCTCATGACAACCCCAAAATCCTATCTCAAAAAATTAGCATATTTCATCCGACCAATAAAAGAAAAGTGTTTTTAATACAAAAAAAGTCAACCTTCAAATAATTATGTTCAGTTATGCACTCAATACTTGGTCGGGAATCCTTTTGCAGAAATGACTGCTTCAATGCGGCGTGGCATGGAGGCAACCAGCCTGTGGCACTGCTGAGGTGTTATGGAGGCCCAGGATGCTTCGATAGCGGCCTTAAGCTCATCCAGAGTGTTGGGTCTTGCGTCTCTCAACTTTCTCTTCCCAATATCCCACAGATTCTCTATGGGGTTCAGGTCAGGAGAGTTGGCAGGCCAATTGAGCACAGTAATACCATGGTCAGTAAACCATTTACCAGTGGTTTTGGCACTGTGAGCAGGTGCCAGGTCGTGCTGAAAAATGAAATCTTCATCTCCATAAAGCTTTTCAGCAGATGGAAGCATGAAGTGCTCCAAAATCTCCTGATAGCTAGCTGCATTGACCCTGCCCTTGATAAAACACAGTGGACCAACACCAGCAGCTGACATGGCACCCCAGACCATCACTGACTGTGGGTACTTGACACTGGACTTCAGGCATTTTGGCATTTCCCTCTCCCCAGTAGTGATGAGCCGAACACCCCCGGGTTCGGTTCGCACCAGAACCCGCGAACGGACCGAAAGTTCGTACGAACATTAGAACCCTATTAAATACAATGGATGCGAACGTTCGAATTCTAAAGTGCTAATTATAACAACTATTATGCATGTTATTGTCCTAAAAAGGGTTTGGGAACCCGGGTTCTGCACCAGGGGACATGTATCAATGCAAAAAGAAGTTTTAAAAACTGACGTTTTTCGGGAGCAGTCATTTTAATGATGCATAAAGTGAAAAAAAAAAGTCAAATATTCCTTTAAATATCGTACCTGGGGGGTGTCTAAAGTATGCCTGTGAAGTGCCACGTGTTTCCCGTGTTTAGAACTGTCCCTGCACAAAATGACACTTCTAAAGGAAAAAAAAGCCATTTAAAACTTCTTGCGGCTTTAATGTAATGTCTGGTCCCGGTAATATGGATGAAAATCTTTAAGAAAAATGGCATAGCTACCCCATGACCCCCCCCCCTACCCCAGCCCATTACCAGCCCCTTTGGGTCTTGTATGGATATTAAGGGGAACCCCGCACATAAAATAAAAAAGGCCCTATATACTCTGAACAGCCGTATACAGGCGGTGCATACAAGACAGGGACTGTAGGTTTGTTCTTATGTAGAATGTGTTTGTAATTTTGAACAGGTACATTGTTGAAGTGTAGCTCCAGCCCAAAAATCTATTTTTAAACTTTTTGGGAAACATAGGTAAGGGTTATCACCCCTGTAACATTTGTTTTGCTGTCTGTGCCCCTGTTCAGAACATTTCACCTCACTTTCCGTCCCAATGACAACTGTTTTTGAAATGTGGTTTTTTTCTTGAAACAAGGATTGCTGATAAAGCATCAGTACAGAGGAGACACCTTTCTCCCATATTTATTCTTACAGGAGAGAATTTTCCTTCCTAGTGGTAGATTTCCTCTCACTTCCTGTTGTCTTCTTTCGTTTGCAAGTAGGAGTCGTTTGTAAGTTGGATGTTTGAAAGTAGGGACCTGCCGTATATACTCTGCAGAAATAGGCCCCTTAGGTGTTGGTGTTGGCACAACACTGTAAGCACTCACAGTTACTCTTGGTTGGTGCTGGAACGCCCTTCTGTCAACTATTATATCAGGAATTGTAATTACATATAATTGTTGAACAGTGGTAGTAAAAATTGGGCCTTTGATGGTGGTGCTGGTGCCACAACACTGTAAGCCCTGACAGTTACTCTTGGTGGGTGCAGCAATGGGCCCTGCTGTGAATTATTAGATCAAGAATTGTAATTACATGCCCCTTTTGAACAGGGGCTGAAAAATTGGGCCTTAGGCACTGGTGGCACAACACTACAACCCCTCACAGATACTGTACTTGGAGCACAGCAATGAGCCCTATGGCAAATTATTGCTAAAAAAATTGTAAGTACACGCCCCTGTAAAACAGGGGCTGAAAAATTGGGCCTTAGCCACTGGTGGCGGCACCCATAAACAAAAATGATCTTCCAAGCTATCATCATCAATCGTATCATTGAGGACTCGGAGGAGGAGGATAGCCAGTCAACATAACAGCACAGGCACTCAGCATCAGCATCAGTCTTGAAGGGACGTGACATGTTAAAATCAATTAGTCTGTTATATCAGCATCAGGTGTGTGGTAGCTGGTGGTGATCCAAGACTGGTTCATCTTGATGAAAGTCAGTCGATCAACCGAGTCGGTGGACAGGCGCACCCTGTGATCCGTGACAAATCCTCCAGCAGCACTGAATGTGCGTTCCGAAAGAACGCTGGATGCAGGACAGGCCAGTAGCTCAATTGCATACTGTGCAAGCTCTGGCCAGTGATCCATCCTCAAGACCCAGTAAGCCAGAGGATTTTCGGTGGGGAAGGTGTCCAAGTCTGACCTTGCCCCTAGATATTCCTGCACCATGTTTATCAGACGCTGGCGATGGTTGCTGGAACCAATCATACTTTGGGGCTGCGGACTAAAGAATTGTCTGAACGCATCGGTCAGACGGCCACCTTCCCCACCGCTCCTTCTTTGACTGGCCGAAGCCTCAGCAACTCGTTGTCCTGGACCAGGAGTTTGTAACCTCCCAGTCTCTGGGAACGCGTTGCACAGACCTTTCTGCAAGGCCTCCCGGAGTTGTCTCATCCTCTGCTCCCTCTGCGACGGTAACATAAGGTCCGCAACCTTACCCTTGTACCGTGGATCAAGGAGAGTGGCCAGCCAGTAATGGTCCCTCTCCTTGATCCGAAGAATACGAGGATCCTTCCGCAGACTTTGCAGGATCAGGGAGGCCATGCAGCGTAGGTTTGCTGAGGCATTCGCTCCGGAGTCCTCTGGGTCACTAAGGACGACATGATCCGCAGTCACCTCCTCCCAGCCACGTACAAGTCCACTGGTTTCTTGGGACTGTAAATCTTCCCTAAAAGACTGCTGCTGATGATGCTGAGTGCCAGCCTCCACCTCCATGCTGACACAATCCTCCTCCTCCTCCTCCTCTTCCTCTTCCTGTGCGATGGGTGGGACAGAAGGAACACTGTCTGGGTAAAGGGGGCCTTGAGAGGCAAGGAAGTCCTCCTCTTCCTGCCTCTGTTCTGCCTCAAGTGCCCTGTCCATTATTCCACGCAGCGTGTGCTCCAACAGGTGGACAAGAGGTACAGTGTCACTGATGCATGCACTGTCACTGCTCACCATCCTCGTGGCCTCCTCAAATGGTGCCAGGACAGTGCATGCATCCCTGATCATGCCCCACTGGCGTGGAGAAAAAAAACCAAGCTCCCCTGACCCTGTCCTGGTGCCGTAGTCACACAGGTACTCATTGATGGCCCTCTGCTGCGTGTGCAGCCGCTGCAGCATGGCCAACGTTGAGTTCCACCTGGTGGGCATGTCACATATAAGGCGGTTCTTGGGCAGGTTCAACTCCTTTTGCAGCTCAGCCAGGCGAGCACTGGCATTATAAGATCTGCGGAAATGCACACAGACTTTCCTGGCCTGCCTCAGGACATCCTGTAAGCCCGGGTACCTGCCCAAGAACCGCTGCACCACCAGGTTAAGGACGTGAGCCACACAGGGCACATGGGTCAGTTGTCCCTGTCGGAGGGCGGAGAGGAGGTTGGTGCCATTGTCGCAAACCACCATTCCTGGCTTAAGCTGGCGTGGCGTCAACCACCTCTCGGCCTGGCCCTGCAGAGCAGACAGGACCTCTGCCCCAGTGTGGCTTCTGTCCCCCAAACACACCAGCGCAAGCACGGCATGGCATCTTTTTGCCTGCGTACTTGCGTAGCCCCGTGAACGGCTACGGAGCACCGCTGGTTCATAGGACAAACCACAGGAAGAGGCCATGGAGGAAGAAGAAGAGGAGGGGGTGGAGGAGAGAGGTGTGTCACAACCAGTAGTAGCATTTTGGAGGCGTGGCGGTGGGACAACCTCCAACACTACTGCACCTTGTCCTGCATCCTTCCCAGCTGCCAAAAGAGTGACCCAATGGGCCGTGAAAGAAAGGTAACGTCCCTGTCCATGCCTGCTGGACCATGAGTCAGCGGTAATATGCACCTTACCGCTGACCGCCCTGTCCAGCGAGGCCAAGACATTGCCTTCCACATGCCGGTAGAGAGCCGGAATAGCCTTCCGTGAGAAAAAGTGGCGTTTGGGAACCTGCCACTGAGGAACCGCACATTGCACAAACTCACGGAAGGGGGCCGAGTCTACCAACTGAAAAGGCAGCAGTTGAAGCGCTAGCAATTTAGCCAAGCTAGCATTCAACCGCTGGGCATGTGGATGGCTGGGAGTGAACTTCTTTCGACGGTCCAGCAGCTGGGGCAGGGAAATTTGCCTGCTAGAATCGGACGTCGGTGTACTGCTAGCAGAGTGGCCGCAAGTACTTGGCTGTGACACACCTAATTCTACACCTTCATTCCTCTCAGTGCATGTTTCAGAGAGGACTGAAGTTATAGTGGGGTTGGAGATCCCAGCTGATGCGGTGCAAGGAGAGGTCCGCTTTGTTCTTTGGTGTGGGTCTTTGAGGTAGGCTTGCCAACGAGCTGCATGGCAGGTCAACATATGTCTGGTCAGGCATGTGGTACCCAAGCGGCTGATGTTTTGGCCACGCGATATACGCTTGAGACATATGTTGCAAACAGCAGCTGTGCGATCTGATGCACTAGCCTCAAAAAAGGCCCACACCAAGGAACTTTTTGAATGACGGGCAGAGGCAGCGCCCTGCACAGGCGGAGCTCTGCGGTGTGATTCCGTCGGTGTGCTGCCCTTACGCTGGCCACCAAAGGGCATCCTGTCTCATTGGAGATGTGCCTCCTCCTCATCCTCCTCCTCCTCTCTCCTATTAGGCACCCACGTGGAGTCAGTGACCTCATCATCCCCTCCCTCCTCATCACTGGAGCCAATCTGGCAGTATGCTGCAGCTGCTGGAACATGACTGCCAGATTGGTGTCCTTCTTGAGCATCCCCTCTGTCTGCTCTCACCCTACTGCCTTCCTGTAGCTGGGTTTCATCATCAGACCCTTCGAAACGCTGGGCATCCTCCTGGAGCATGTACCCAACACTGTGCTCAAACAGTTCGGGGGACTCCTCAGGAGGAGGACATGGTGGGTCTAGGGAAGGAGTGACTGATGATTTGTCTGACATTGATACCAGGGAAGACGACGCTTTGGCAGCTGCTTTTCCAGTACCCTGAGCCTGGGTGAGAGAGGATGAGGAGGAGGAGGAGGGCTTGGTCATCCACTCTACCAAGTCTTCGGCATGATGTGGCTCAACATGTCCAGCTGCGGAAAAGAAGGACAAGCGTGTCCCATGGCCATGTGCTGATGACAATGCACCGCGTCCACGACCAGCACTGTTGCCCCCAGACACAGAGCCTGCTTGCCCTCTTTTATTGCCTCCTGACTGTCTGCCTCTCCTTGTTTGCCTTCCAGACATTCTAATAGATGGCCTGCAGGGAGATGGGAAAAAAGCAATAAGGGCTACCTTCAGGTGTCCTTCTCTGTCCCTTGAAACAAGGACTTGCACAGTGAAAGAAACTGACACTCTCCCTACCTACAGTTTTCTGTCCCTAGAAAAAATGTTTTTTTTAAGCACAATATAGCACAAGCACAAAACACACTGACACTCTCCCTACCTATCCTTCTCTTTCCCTAAACTAAAGGAATCCAGGTTAAGCAAGAAAGAAATAAAAGTCACTGTCCCTGCCTATGCTGCTCTATCCCTGCTCCGGAACACACTACACTAGGCCGCCGTGCTGGCGGCCTTTTATAGTGTGGGGCGTGTACTAAACACCCTCAGCAATAATTGGCCACAGGCATCCTGCCTGTGGCCAATCATTGCTCTCCTCGCTGCCGGCGCTGTGATTGGCCAAGCATGCGGGGTCACAGTGCATGCTTGGCCAATCACAGCGCCTGGATGACACTGCGATGGCGTAGTGCATTGTGGGCCGTTCGCGTCACTCGAATTTGGCGCGAACGGCCCAAATCGTTCGATCTTCGTCGAACGATCGAACAGCCGATGTTCGAGTCGAACGTATGTTCGACTCGAACACGAAGCTCATCCCTACTCCCCAGTCTTCCTCCAGACTCTGGCACCTTGATTTCCGAATGACATGCAAAATTTGCTTTCATCCGAAAAAAGTACTTTGGACCACTGAGCAACAGTCCAGTGCTGCTTCTCTGTAGCCCAGGTCAGGCGCTTCTGCCGCTGTTTCTGGTTCAAAAGTGGCTTGACCTGGGGAATGCGGCACCTGTAGCCCATTTCCTGCACACGCCTGTTCACGATGGCTCTGGATGTTTCTACTCCAGACTCAGTCCACTGCTTCCGCAGGTCCTCCAAGGTCTGGAATCGGTCCTTCTCCACAATCTTCTTCAGGGTCCGGTCATCTCTTCTCGTTGTGCAGCGTTTTCTGCCACACTTTTTCCTTCCCACAGACTTCCCACTGAGGTGCCTTGATACAGCACTCTGGGAACAGCCTATTCGTTCAGAAATTTCTTTCTGTGTCTTACCCTCTTGCTTGAGGGTGTCAATGATGGCCTTCTGGACAGCAGTCAGGTCGGCAGTCTTACCCATGATTGCGGTTTTGAGTAATGAACCAGGCTGGGAGTTTTTAAAAGCCTCAGGAATCTTTTGCAGGTGTTTAGAGTTAATTAGTTGATTCAGATGATTAGGTTAATAGCTTGTTTAGAGAACCTTTTCATGATATGCTAATTTTTTGAGATAGGAATTTTGGGTTTTCATGAGCTGTATGCCAAAATCATCAATATTAAAACAAGAAAAGGCTTGAACTACTTCAGTTGTGTGTAATGAATCTAAAATATATGAAAGTCTAATGTTTATCAGTACATTACAGAAAATAATGAACTTTATCACAATATGCTAATTTTTTGAGAAGGACCTGTATAAGTATTTGTAATAAATAAAATATATATTATATATTTATTAATTTTTCTCTGGGACTTGTGATTCCTCAACTGCATAAGGAGCCCTGACGTAGTTTGCAGTTTTTTTTTTTAATGTACCCAAAAAAAAAAAAAAAAAAATTAGAACAATTCAAATAATAATAAAAAAGCAGAAAAATTATAATTACGGGGAGAAGGGGAAGAAGGAGTTAACTAGGGCTGATCAGGGTAAACTAAGGCTTATACAGTTTCAAATATGAACAGTACAAACTAAATGGATAAAATTATGTGGACCCGCCTCCAAATGATGGAGTTCAGGTGATATCTGAAAAGTGAACACTGTGCAAAGACATTGTGGACAAATGTGCTCCTCCAACCTTGTGATAACAGTTTTCCGAAGACCCTTTTCTGTTCCACTATGAGATCGTTCCCCCGTGTACAAAGCCAGCTCCATAAAGACATGGATTGACCAGTCTAGTGTAGAAGAAGGCAGTGTCCTGCACAGAGCCCTGACCTCAACCCTACCGCATACCTTTGGGGTGAAATGGATTGCTAGTGTTGAGACAGGTCTTCTCACCAAACATCAGTACCTGACCTCAACCAGAGCTGGGGGAAGGGAATCGCCGCTCCAGGTGGATGTGTGGAAATGGCACTCTCCTCAAGGTGGAAGCATCAGGTGCAGGCTAAGCATATAGCAATTAGAAGAGGGAAAGGTCTGGACAGCCGCACTCCAATAAAAACGCCTTTATTGTGCAAAATAACAAAAGTACACACCACAGCAGGGTACAGGATAAAAAAAAAATTGACGCGTTTCACACTCAACAGTGCTTAGTCATAGCTATGATTAAGCACTGTTGAGTGTGAAACGCGTCAGTTTTTTTATCCTGTACCCTGCTGTGGTGTGTACTTTTGTTATTTTGCACAATTAAGGCGTTTTTATCGGAGTACGGCTGTCCAGACCTTCCCTCTTCTAACTCAACTAGAGCTGCACGATTAATCGAATAAAGATCGCGATCTCGATTCACCCCCCGCGCGCGATCTCCAAGCTGGATTAGCTTGATTTTCCAGATCTCCCCGTCGGAACCACGGAACCAGCGTGGAACGTAAATGGCGCCGATATCGGAACTAACGTCAGTCAGCAGAGAGCATAGTGCCCCGCCTGGACTACGCAAGCAACGCGCCGCTCGCTCCTGAGATGCTCGGGGCTGGTTATTCATTTAATACAGCAAGGGGCGGATGCTTTTCTCAAAGGGGCGGATGATGTATTACATCCGCCCCTTTGAGAAAAGCATCCGCCCATTATAATAACCAGCCCCGAGCATCGTGTTGATTGCGTTCAATATATAACCATACATCCGTCCCTTTGAGAAAAGCATCCGCCCCTTGCTGTCTTTATAACCATACATCCGTCCCTTTGAGAAAAGCATCCGCCCCTTGCTGTCTTTATAACCATACATCCGTCCCTTTGAGAAAAGCATCCGCCCCTTGCTGTCTTTATAACCATACATCCGCCCCTTTGAGAAAAGCATCCGCCCCTTGCTGTCTTTATAACCATACATCCGCCCCTTTGAGAAAAGCATCCGCCCCTTGCTGTCTTTATAACCATACATCCACCCCTTTGAGATAAGCATCCGCCCCTTGCTGTATTAAATGAACCCCCGAGCATCGGGAGCGAACGGCGTGTTGATTGCGCATTCGCCGTCTACAGCTCACAGTACATTAGTGTGTTGGTCAGTGGGAAGGTCAATGGGAAGAATGTTCCTTACATTGGTGATCAGTGAGAAGAATGTCCCTTACATTGGTGATCAGTGAGAAGAATGTTCCTTACATTGGTGATCAGTGAGAAGAATGTTCCTTACATTGGTGGTCAGTGGGAAGAATGTTCCTTACATTGGTGGTCAGTGGGAAGAATGTCCCTTACATTGGTGGTCAGTGGGAAGAATGTCCCTTACATTGGTGGTCAGTGGGAAGAATGTTCCTTACATTGGTGATCAGTGGGAAGAATGTTCCTTACATTGGTGATCAGTGGGAAGAATGTCCCTTACATTGGTGATCAGTGAGAAGAATGTTCCTTACATTGGTGATCAGTGGGAAGAATGTTCCTTACATTGGTGATCAGTGGGAAGTATGTCCCTTACATTGGTGGTCAGTGGGAAGAATGTTCCTTACATTGGTGATCAGTGGGAAGAATGTTCCTTACATTGGTGATCAGTGGGAAGAATGTTCCTTACATTGGTGGTCAGTGAGAAGAATGTTCCTTACATTGGTGATCAGTGGGAAGAATGTACCTTACATTGGTGATCAGTGAGAAGAATGTTCCTTACATTGGTGATCAGTGGGAAGAATGTTCCTTACATTGGTGATCAGTGGGAAGTATGTCCCTTACATTGGTGATCAGTGGGAATAATGTTCCTTACATTGGTGATCAGTGGGAAGTATGTCCCTTACATTGGTGATCAGTGGGAATAATGTTCCTTACATTGGTGATCAGTGAGAAGAATGTTCCTTACATTGGTGATCAGTGGGAAGAATGTTCCTTACATTGGTGATCAGTGAGAAGAATGTCCCTTACATTGGTGGTCAGTGGGAAGAATGTTCCTTACATTGGTGATCAGTGGGAAGAATGTCCCTTACATTGGTGATCAGTGGGAATAATGTTCCTTACATTGGTGATCAGTGAGAAGAATGTTCCTTACATTGGTGATCAGTGAGAAGAATGTTCCTTACATTGGTGATCAGTGAGAAGAATGCTCCTTACATTGGTGATCAGTGGGAAGAATGTCCCTTACATTGGTGATCAGTGAGAAGAATGTTCCTTACATTGGTGATCAGTGGGAAGAATGTTCCTTACATTGGTGATCAGTGAGAAGAATGTTCCTTACATTGGTGATCAGTGGGAAGAATGTTCCTTACATTGGTGATCAGTGAGAAGAATGTCCCTTACATTGGTGATCAGTGGGAAGAATGTTCCTTACATTGGTGATCAGTGAGAAGAATGTTCCTTACATTGGTGATCAGTGGGAAAAATGTTCCTTACATTGGTGATCAGTGGGAAGAATGTTCCTTACATTGGTGATCAGTGAGAAGAATGTTCCTTACATTGGTGATCAGTGGGAAGAATGTTCCTTACATTGGTGATCAGTGAGAAGAATGCTCCTTACATTGGTGATCAGTGAGAAGAATGTT
Source organism: Rana muscosa (assembly GCA_029206835.1). Taxonomy (NCBI): domain Eukaryota; kingdom Metazoa; phylum Chordata; class Amphibia; order Anura; family Ranidae; genus Rana; species Rana muscosa. Next base: position 7,931,001 of record CM055128.1, read on the forward strand.
CCTTACATTGGTGATCAGTGGGAAGAATGTTCCTTACATTGGTGATCAGTGAGAAGAATGTCCCTTACATTGGTGATCAGTGGGAAGAATGTTCCTTACATTGGTGATCAGTGGGAAGAATGTTCCTTACATTGGTGATCAGTGGGAAGAATGTCCCTTACATTGGTGATCAGTGGGAAGAATGTTCCTTACATTGGTGATCAGTGAGAAGAATGTTCCTTACATTGGTGATCAGTGGGAAGAATGCTTCTTACATTGGTGGCCAATTAGAAGAATCCTCCCTTACAGATAGCTAAAAAAGGGATTTTTATAACAGCTTACCTGTAAAATCCTTTTTTTGGAGTACATCACGGGACACAGAGCGACTTAGTCATTACTAATGGGTTATATAGATTACCTTCAGGTGTTGGCACTGGCCAATTCCAAACCGGAAGTACCCTCCCCTATATAAGCCCCTCCCATCCGGGAGAACCTCAGTTTTGTAGCCAAGCAATAAGTGTCCCAAAAAGAGGGGTGGGAGCTCTGTGTCCCGTGATGTACTCCAAGAAAAGGATTTTACAGGTAAGCTGTTATAAAAATCCCTTTTTCTTTTTCGTACATCACGGGACACAGAGCAGCATAGTCATTACTAATGGGACGTCCCAAAGCAATGCCAAATGAGGGGAGGGATACATAAGCTGGGCGCCATCAGGCATGAGGCTCTTTTGTGGCCTGCAACACACTGCGCCCAAAGGCGACATCCTCCTGACTTCTGACGTCTACCTGGTAGAACCTAGTAAACGTGTGTACTGAAGACCATGTTGCGGCCTTACAGACCTGAGCCAGGGAGGCCTGGTGATGCACTGCCCATGAAGTTCCAACTGCTCTTGTGGAGTGCGCCCTAACTTTGAACGGAGGCGGTCTCCTTTTCAAGCCATAGGCTTGTATTATGACCTGTCGAATCCACTTGGCTAAAGTAGATTTTTGATGCTGCCTGACCCTTTCTGGGGCCTTTCGGCAGGATAAACAAAGTATCCGTTCTGGGAATCTGAGCAGTGGCTTTTAGTTAAGCTTTAACTGCTCTTACTACATCCAAAGAATGCAATAACTTTTCCTCTACCGAACTAGGTTTGGGGAAAAAGGAAGGAAGAACCACCTCTTGGTTCAAATGGAACCTCGATACCACCTTAGGAAGAAGGCTGGATGAGGATGTAATACTACTCTGTCCTTATGGATAACCAGATATGGCTCCTTACAGGACAAGGCGGCTAATTCCGATACTCTTTTAGCCGAACAAATGGCTACTAAGAAAATCAATTTCCTGGTGAAAAGAACCAAGGAAATGTGCCGCAATGGTTCAAATGGTTGTTTCTGTAGAACCGACAGAACCAGGTTTAAGTCCCATGGACATATGGGAATACTAACCGGAGGGCTAATACGCATCACTCCTTGTATGAAAGCTTTGACTAATGAATGCAAAGCCAAGGGCCTTTGAAAAAAATATTGACAAGGCCGTCTGACCCTTGATAGTACTCAAGGCAAGCTTCCTATGTACAGCCCACTGTAGGAAGTCCAGAATCCTACCTATTACGTACTTACGTGGATGCCATTTCCTGGCCTCACACCACGTGATGTACGCCTTCTAGATCCTATAATAGATCTGCCTGGATACCGGCTTCCTGGCATTGATCATGGTAGATACCACAGGATTAGAGAGCCCTCTCTTTTTTAGAATGTGGGCTTCAATAGCCAGGCCGTCAAACCTAGGGCTGGTAAGGAAGGGTAGTATATCGGTCCTTGCGAAAGCAGGTCCGGACGATGTGGGAGGGTCCAGGGACTTCCCACGGACATTTTTACAATCTCCGCGTACCATGCCCTTCGGGGCCACGTTGGAGCCACCTGAATCACTGGTTTCTTTTCTACCCTGATTCTGCGGATTAATCGCGGTGGGAATGCATATATCAGCTTGAACTGATCCCAAGGGAACACTAGGGCATCCGAACCGCAAGCTAGGGGATCCTTTGTGCGAGACACAAATCTGTCCACCTTTGCGTTGAATATGGATGCTAGCAGATCTACATCCGGTGTTCCCCACCGCTGGCATATTGCCTGGAAAACCTCGGGGTGAAGAGACCATTCCCCGGGCATAATTGCTGGCGACTTAAAAAGTCCGCTCTCCAATTTTCCACTCCTGGGATGAAAAAACGCGGATATGGCTGTGACATACCTTTCTGCCCATTCCAGGATGCAATTCGCTTCCCTCTGGGCTGCACGACTCCTTGTGCCACCCTGGTGATTGATATATGCCACTGCTGTGGCATTGTCTGATTGAATTCTGACAGGTGACCCTTGGAGTTTGGATGTCCATGCTACTAGGGCATACCGGGCTGCTCGTATCTCTAAGAGATTGGTGGGCAGGGCCTTCTCTGCTTCTGACCACTTGCCCTGGAGAGACCATTGCTCCAGTACTGCCCCCCAGCCTATGAGGCTGGCATCTGTAGTGACCACCTTCCAAGAAACCGGGCTGAAGGGTTTCCCTTTTTCCAGATTCTGGTACCAATGGAGGCTCTTGCGAACGGAAGGGGACAGGGACATTGGTAAGTCTAAAGCCTGAACTTTTTTTTGTTCCAGGCTGACAGTATGGCCCTCTGCAAGTTCCTTGAATGGAATTGACCGTAGGGTACTGCTTCGAATGAAGCCACCATTTTTCCCAGCAGCCTTATACACAGGCGTATGGATGGTTTTTCTTTTTTGTACCCACTAAGTGGGTCAAATCTTTCAAAGACGACACCTTCTCTGGAGGTAAGAAAATCTTTCTCTGATTTGAATCCAGTCTTAGCCCCCAAGTATTCCAGGCTTTTGACTGGTTTTAGGGCTGACTTGTCTCGGTTGATAATGCAACCGTGAGATTCCAGATACTTGATTATCTTGTGAACGACCACTTCTAGTTTTTTTCACTGAGTGGTCTATCAGCAACAAGTCGTCTAGATATGCCATTATCGTTACACCTTGTGTTCCTAGTTTGGCCAATCGTAGGCCCAGAATTTTTGTGAACACTCGTGGTGCTGTGGCCAGACCGAAAAGGTAAGGCTCTGAACTGAAAATGGCGCCCTTCTACTGCAAGGCGTAGAAATTTCTGGTGGGCCGGACAGATGGGAATATGCAAATAAGCATCCCTTATGTCGGTCGAGGCTAACCATTCCTGCCCTTGTAGGGCGGTGGCCACCGATCGGATCGACTCCATCCGAAAAAGTCCTGATATGTAGGAACTTGTTTAGCCCTTTTATATTTAATATGGGCCTCATGTCCCCATTTGATTTGGGGACTGTGACAAGGTTCGAGTAAAACCCGAACCCGTTTTCTTCCAAGGGAACCTTCATGATTACCCTTGGGGCAATAGTTGCTCTAGTGCCAGAAGGAGGGATCCACTCTTCTGGGGATCGCTTGGCACGTTTGACCTTATAAAATGGGCAGGAGGAATGTCTTTTAACTCCAGCCTGTATCCCAGACTTACTGCGGAGATCACCCATCTCTGATGGTGTCCCGCCAGGTCTCTGTGAACAACTGAAGTCTTCCCCTCACCCGATTGAGTGGGGGACAACCCTTCATGACTTAGGGGGAGGTTTTGTACCTCTCTTGACCCAGGGTTTCTTGTTACCCTGTGATTGTCCCTGATTTCTGCCCCCTGGATTTGACCGCGGAGGCCGTCGGAACTGTTTCACAGCCGATGTGCCAGGGACTGGAGAAGTAGGCCTACCCTTGTTCTTAACCGGCAAGAGTGTACTTTTACCGGCAGAAGTTTTCTGGATATATTTGTCCAGATCATCTCCAGATAAGCGTTCTCCATGAAATGGGAAGCTAATCAGCAATTTCTTACAGGGAGCTTCAGCAGACCAGTTTTTGAGCCATAGAAGCCTACGCATATGTCTACAGACAGCGTAAAGCGGGATGCCTGTTGGATTGTATCCTTTATGGCGTCCACCGCAAAACACAAGGCTCTAGGCAGGTCAGCTAGGGCAAGAGCCTGCTGATCTGGTAAGTCCCTTAAGACTTGTTTCAACTGATCTTTCACTGCTTGGCAGACTCCAATCGCTGCTACCGCAGGTTGTGTCACCATGCTTGCTGTAGAGAAAGCAGATTTTAGTAAAGACTCCAATTTTTTATCTATTGGGTCTTTGAACATTGGAACATTATCTACTGGACATGTCAGTGATTTGTTAACAGAAGAGATGGCTGCGTCCACTGTAGGGACCCTCCATTTTTTTTATGAACTTATCCTCCATGGGATAGATCACCGGAAATCTCTTGGGGGGAGCAAATATTTTATCAGGATGCTCCCAATCCTGGTAAATAAGCCCTTCTAATAAAGGGTGGATTGGGAAGGAACAGACAGCCTGGGGAGCTTTTAGCGACCCCAGCGAGGAAACCGTAGTGGATGGTGGTTCCGCCAGAGGCATTTTAAATGCTGATCGGACCATGTTAGTCAGAGACTGAACCCATAATCTTTCAGCCTGAGATGCTGAGAAAGGTTCTTCCACTGTTGATTCCTCCATAACTGAATCAACCTCATCCTGATCCCCTTCAGGTAGGTCGATCTCTGTGTAGGGCTGTTCCTCCACTAACAGGCACTCTGAAGGAGGAGACGGAGATCGGACGCGCTTTTCCTGAGACAGGGAAGCAGCGATCAATGCTGTTAATCTCTCTTCCAATCCTCCCAGAGTTGAGGATAAAACCTCCTCTGTTATATATACAGGAGCAGGTGGACTGGGGACAGCCGCAGCACCAGGCATTCCTGCGGGGTTTCTACGGCTACTGACCTCTGAATTCTCAGGGGAGATTGGTGCAGTACAAGCATGCCCAATATCCTCAGAGCCCGATGGAGACCCCTTTGGCTTCCTGGAAGACCTATTTCCGGAGCGTCTGGACGACATATCCTTTAAGCACAAAGCTGAGGTATTCCCGTCGTCATACACCAATTTTTGCTGGTAATAGTCTAACACAGTTGCTGCTATATACCAGCTGGTGTCCACTAAAGTGCCTTTCTATGGGGATGCCTGCATCAACCGCCTCTGTGTGCCACTGTTTGTTGCTAGCTCTGTTTGCATCCAGCTGACACTTGTACTGTGTCTTTTAACCATGCTGGGACGCCTGCACATGCGCAGAAGCGCCGCGGCGCGCATCGAGTGTCATCCACCCGCCCCGCCCCTTTTTTTTCATAGGAGGCGCATGCACGCGCCCGCGCGCGCGCCCGTGCGCCATTGGCGCCCTTTTCGAAATCAAACAGGGACTAGGAGCCAGGGCCCTTTTTGCCGGAGGGCCTGTGCGGTGGATGAGCGCAGCAACAGGGCAGAGGAAGTGGATTCCCACAGAGAAACTTACCAACTGCCTGGATCTTTTGACTTGAGAAAACCAAAGATCCACATGACAAGAAAAATGGACTACAGCGGCCTCTAGTGGTTTAACACATGTACCGCGGTCCCTTTTTTTTTTTTTTTTTCTTGACTACTATTAAAATTTTACATTTTCAGTAGTTACAGGCAAACACAGATATTTAGCGGGAATACCGTTAGGTAACAGACAGAAAGACAAATTAGGCTTGGGGGTCCCCCAATAGAACCAAGTTCCTGGGGGCCCCCACTTACCTGATCCCCGCCGCAGGACTTTGTTTGGTCCACAGAAGTCCAAACTTCACCTATCACGGCAGGCATTGTAATTAAACCTTCAGGGACCGGGTTCCCAAGGATTCCACTCCCCTGGACCTGTATAGCACCCTGCACAGACAACATCTTGGTCGTGGGTATGACCAGAGCTCTGGATCCCAGGGTCCAGCCCTCCTAAGAGAAGCATTACAGGCAAAACCTTGCTCTTCTGCTGCAAGGCCCGGGTACCGACCGTTTAGCTATGAAGCTTTTTTGGTGGGATCCGGAACAGCTTACTAAGGCCCAAAAGAACCTGTACGCAAGCTCAGTGAAAACACATGTTACTCTTTGGCCAACACCTTAGACACTGGCAAAAAACTGAGGTGCTCCCGGATGGGAGGGGCTTATATAGGGGAGGGTACTTCCGGTTTGGAATTGGCCAGTGCCAACACCTGAAGGTAATCTATATAACCCATTAGTAATGACTAAGTCGCTCTGTGTCCCGTGATGTACGAAAAAGAAAAGATCATTGGTATCAGTGGTTACATATCCAAGAGGCAGGAATTGCTCAAGGAACCCCCAACAACCTCTGCAGAAACCCTGGTTTACAAAGGCTGATCTAATGTCTCTACATTTCTCTGGGGCCCCTCCCTTGGACTTGACCTCTAATCCTCACCTTTGATGGTCCCCATACCTCATGTTAACCTGCCAAGTTTTGGTGAACATCCCCTGCTCCCTCTTAGTCTACCCAGACCCGACAATGCAATATGGATTCTTACCGCAAGCCCCGGTTTTCTTGTCCACGAGTTTCACTTGTCTTGTTTGATTGCGAACTCTTGAGTCTGTGCTTTCCACAAGGTTAGCCAAGTCATCAATAATTTCTAGGAGAAAAGGCGAAAGCAGAAATTAATTGGATGACAATTTATTTTTTTCAGTCACTGGGTTGCAATTCATTGGTAGCAATGATTAAGAGCCCGCTTAGATCTATCTGTGCGCATAGAGGCGCGATGTGATAACGTGCTTTTTCATTTTTGCATTGACATGTGTTATTGATGCAGCGAACGCGTTTTTAAATTTAAAGCAGAACTAGACTCTCAATCAACATTAACCATTTTTAATCCTTTTGCTGCCAGCATTAGTAAATAGATAGGAAAGTATATTTTATTTACTGGTTTTAAACTTTTTTTTTTTTTTTTTTTTACATTTCTTCATATGCTTCCTGGTTTCTGGCCTAGGCCAAAATGATGTCGTAGATCCCAGGAGTCTTCGTGGGCATTTTTTTTCCCTTTCATCTGGAGGGGCTCTCTCAGCTAAACACACCCTCCTGCCTGCGTGCCCGAGTTAAGGGCAGATGGATTCCAGGAAGTAACTGCTATGTGAATTGTCTGCCCTTAGTCAAGATGGCCGTAGCTTAAAATGCTAGGGGAGGTGTTTTTTAAAAAGATTTCTCAACAAAACAAGGCATGGAGACATGGATGGATGGGGTTTTTTTTCTTTGAAAAAAAATAAATAGGAAAAACGGACTTTACAGGTTGCCACTCCAAATAAAGGAAGTGAGTACTCACAGAGAATTAAACAAATAAAAAAAGTTTATTCACAATAAATTCCATAAATTGAAATAAAAACCGCAAACACTTTTCATAAGTATAACCTGCATTTCCCAATTGAATCAGAGTATACATGTCCTGTAAGGACCGAGCCCATGTGTGGCATAAATATATACACTCACCGGCCACTTTATCAGGTACACCTTGCTAGTAGCGGGTTGGACCCCCTTTATTAGGTCCTCCTTGCTAGTATTGGGTTGGACCCCCTTTATTAGGTCCTCCTTGCTAGTAGCAGGTTGGACCCCCTTTGTTAGGTCCTCCTTGCTAGTAGCAGGTTGGACCCCCTTTATTAGGTCCTACTTGCTAGTAGCGGGTTGGACCCCCTTTATTAGGTCCTCCTTGCTAGTAGCGGGTTGGACCCCCTTTATTAGGTCCTCCTTGCTAGTTGCGGGTTGGACCCCCTTTATTAGGTGCTCCTTGCTAGTAGCGGGTTTGGCCCCCCTTTATAAGGTCCCCCTTGCTAGTAGCGGGTTGGACCCCCTTTTGCCTTCATTCTTTGTGGCATATTTCCAAATTAAAATGCTACATTTTCCACAGTCAGTGGTGATTCGGGGAGCCAGGTCATCTGCTGGTGTTGGTCCACTGTGTTTTATTAAGTCCAAAGTCAGCGCAGCCCTCTACCAAGAAATTATAAAGCACTTCATGCTTCCCTCTGATGACCAGCTTTATGGAGATGCTGATTTCATTTTCCAGCAGGACTTCCCACACTGCCAAAACTACCAATACCTGGTCACATGATCATGGTATTACTGTGCTTGATTGACCAGTGACCTCGCCTGACCTAAACCCCATAGAGAATCTGTGGGGTATTGTCAAGAGAAAGATGAGAAACATGAGACCCAACAATGCAGAGGAGCTGAAGACCAATATCAAAGCAACCTGGGCTTCCATAACACCTCAGCAGTGCCTCCATGCCACGCCGCATTGATGCCGTAATTCATGCAAAAGGAGCCCCGGCCAAGTATTGAGTGCATCCTATACTTTACATGAACAGACTTCTCACTAAGCTAACATTTCTGTATTAAAAATCCTTTTTTTTTATTGGTCTTATGTAATATTCAAATTTTCTGAGATACAGAATTTTGGGATGTCACTCGCTGTAAGTCATAATCACCAAAATTAAAAGAAAGAAATGCTGGAAATCTAACCCTCTGTGTGTAACGCATCCAAAATATGGGTTTCACTTTTTGAATTGAATTACTGAAATAAAATAACTTTTTGATGATATTCAAATTTTTTGAGATGCACCTGTAAGTTTGATGCACTTCCCATTGACTACTGGCCTTCCAAATCACTCAACATTAAAAAAAAAGATTCTAATGGTAGAGAAGGAAACAGGCACTATTTTAATTATGGGGAACCTGGACACATGCAATTAAATGCAACAGTGTAATTGAACCCTATGAGTTAAAAGAGGGACAAGTGACAAAATCCATTAGTTGTCATAGTCTGAGACAGTAGTAAGTCGTTTTAAAGTGTTTGACAAATAGAGTTGTGTACTTCTCCTAGGAGGGTATGACCTCTGATTTCACAGCGGCTTTACACTCACATAAAGATGCGAAGGGCAGCCCGGGGGGTCACGTACCTGGCAGACAAAAGGGCAATAACTTTTTTTTTTTCGTTAACTTTCCTTGCACATGATTGGATATTCACATGGAACAAGAACACCTGACCACCTAAAAGCAGATGCAAGCAAACACTGGGAAAATGTAAAGAGAACGTAGAGACTGGACAAGTAATAGGACCACAAGAACGGGACTTTGAATATATACAAAAATCTTTATTAAATTACATATAGACATCACAGAGTATATACCAGGGCTTGACAAATTTGCTTGGAATCTAAGAGCCAGCGGAAAAAAGTTAGGAGCCAGGTTTTTTTTTTTTAAACAACCGATGCGTGCAGAAGCAAACGCATACGTGAGTAGCACCCGCATATGAAAGCGGTGTTCAAACCACACATGTGAGGTATCGCTGCGATCGGTAGAGCGAGAGCAATAATTCTAGCCCTAGACATCCTCTGTAACTCAAAACATGCAACCTGTAGAATTTTTTAAATGTCGCCTATGGAGATTTTAAAGGGTAAAAGTTTGTCGCCATTCCACGAGCAGACGCAATTTTGAAGCGTGACATGTTGGGTATCAATTTACTCGGCATAACATTATCCTTCACAATATAAAAAAAAATTCGGCTAACTTTACTGTTGTCTTATTTTTTAATTTAAAAAAGTGTATTTTTTTCCTCAAAAAAGTGCGCCTCTAAGACCGCTGCGCAAATATGGTGTGACAAAGTATTGCAATGACCACCATTTTATTCTCTAGGGTGTTAGAATAAAAAATATATATAATGTTTGGGGGTTAACTTCTGGCGGGCAGTGAAACAGGCAAGCATTGCTGGTTGTTTTGTCATACCAATGGCCACCACAAGAGGGCGCCAGATTACAGAATGAATCAGGCCTGCAGAAGGCCGCAAAGCCGCAGCCTCAATTACCGGCCAACGCGGCCCGACGAGATCGCGCGATCGCGGGGGGTGGGGCGCACAGAGACACAGGAAACCTCAGCTGTGCTGCCTCAGGTGCCAGGTCGCTAATTCTAGTTGCATTTGCGACCTGGCACCCGGGTTTTGTCGAACCCTGGTATATACTATACGGTATTAAAGTGGTTGTAAACCCTTACAACATACTTTTTGCTACAGGTAAGCCTATATAGTAGCTACCCTGGATATCTCCTAAACCTGAACGGTTTAGGAGAAATCCCCTGTCCCCGGCATGTGCCGATGTGATCGGCACATGCGCACTAAAGCAAACTGAAGCAATGGCGCGTACGTGCCGTTGCTTCACTCAGTGTGCCGTTACCGGCGGCTCCAGCGCACATGCGCAGGAGTGACGTCATTGTGGTTTCGGCCAATCACAGCACCGGAGCCACGATACCCAGTAGTAACCCGTGGGAGAGATGTCCCCGGCCGGAGGGGGGTACGAGGACCACTGTGGGGGCTTCGATGTAAGGTAATTCAGAATGAGCTAGTATGCTATGCATACTAGCTCATTATACCTTTGTCTTGCTGGGGCTTTTTTTTTCTGCTAGGGTTTACAACCACTTTAAGTATAGATGTAGAGCTGATATATAGCTTGAATACAATGAGTCAATGATTTCCCATAACATTGGTCTACGCGTTTCGCAGGAGCCCCCCGATTCTTCAGGACCTTGGAAATCATACGCAGCACGTAGCTCTAACTATAAATATATCACAAAACGAAAAAAACTCTCATAAAAAATACATATGAAAATTAGAGCTGCACGATTAATCGTTAAAAAAATTTGTGATCTCGATTCAACCCCCACCTCACGATCTCTATGCAGAATTTCCCGATTCTTTCATGTATCAAGTGCTCACTCAGCTATCAAAAAAATAAAAAAAAAGGAGCAGTCTGCCAAGTTTTTCACAACATTGTCTGTGCTGGTAGATAACTATAACATTGTACATTTTTGTTTCTTGATCAAAGGAATGAATGAACTTCGGTGTGTAGATGAGGGCAGTTTAACCACTTAAAAACACTAAACCTTTTTCTGACACTTGTTTCTTACAAAGTTAAAATCTGTATTTTTTGCTAGAAAATTTACTCGGAACCCCCAAACATTATATATTTTTTTTTAGCAGAGACCCTAGAGAATAAAATGGCGATTGTTGCAATATTTTATGTCACACTGTATTTGCGCAGCGGTCTTTCAAACACAATTTTTTGGAAAAAAAAATACACTTCAAGTAATTAAAAAAAAAACAATACAGTAAAGTTAGCCCAATTTTTTTTGTATATTGTGAAAGAGGATGTTACGCCGCGAGAATCGTGATCTTTTATTCTAAGCAAAAAAATCATGATTCTCATTTTAGCCAAAATCGTGCAGCTAACGAAAATACAAAATGACATTTGAGTAAAAGATAGACAAACTAGAAGGACGGTTCGCACGGACAAAAAAAAAAAAAAAAAACGCACAGCAACAACACATACAAACAAAAAAAAAAAAGACAGACCCAGTCTCTTTGATGACATAGATTTACTGACCCAAACACTACAGTACAAATTCTAGGCTCAAGTTAACTATGATGCTCTTTAACCTTCGGTACACCTCGTCTTACACACAAGGAACAAAGGCAACATTGGGCCTCCATAGAGCTTTTGTTACAAGAGGAGGACAGGGTAACGTTAATGCTGCTCTAGTATGCAACTACCCAGTACGTTCAAATGTATTTGACAATCCCTCCCAGTTTATGTAAAATGCATGTTTGTACCAGTCTGACAAGTTTTTACATGGCTCAAATACTGCTACTGTAACTTAACAGATCTTTGTTTTACTTCATTTTCTATTAATAAAGCTTGTTTGGGAAAAAAAAAAAGATTTTTTTTTTTTTGTTGGTGAAAAATTCTGTTTATTAAGTTTTGTAACAGCTTTTTCATTTTAAATAATTCATTATACAGGTCCTTCTCAAAAAATTAGCATATTGTGATAAAGTTCATTATTTTCTGTAATGTACTGATAAACATTAGACTTTCATATATTTTAGATTCATTACACACAACTGAAGTAGTTCAAGCCTTTTCTTGTTTTAATATTGATGATTTTGGCATACAGCTCATGACAACCCAAAATTCCTATCTCAAAAAATTAGCATATCATGAAAAGGTTCTCTAAACAAGCTATTAACCTAATCATCTGAATCAACTAATTAACTCTAAACACCTGCAAAAGATTCCTGAGGCTTTTAAAAACTCCCAGCCTGGTTCATTACTCAAAACCGCAATCATGGGTAAGACTGCCGACCTGACTGCTGTCCAGAAGGCCATCATTGACACCCTCAAGCAAGAGGGTAAGACACAGAAAGAAATTTCTGAACGAATAGGCTGTTCCCAGAGTGCTGTATCAAGGCACCTCAGTGGGAAGTCTGTGGGAAGGAAAAAGTGTGGCAGAAAACGCTGCACAACGAGAAGAGGTGACCGGACCCTGAAGAAGATTGTGGAGAAGGACCGATTCCAGACCTTGGAGGACCTGCGGAAGCAGTGGACTGAGTCTGGAGTAGAAACATCCAGAGCCACCGTGAACAGGCATGTGCAGGAAATGGGCTACAGGTGCCGCATTACCCAGGTCAAGCCACTTTTGAACCAGAAACAGCGGCAGAAGCGCCTGACCTGGGCTACAGAGAAGCAGCACTGGACTGTTGCTCAGTGGTCCAAAGTACATTCGGAAATCAAGGTGCCAGAGTCTGGAGGAAGACTGGGGAGAGGGAAATGCCAAAATGCCTGAAGTCCAGTGTCAAGTACCCACAGTCAGTGATGGTCTGGGGTGCCATGTCAGCTGCTGGTGTTGGTCCACTGTGTTTTATCAAGGGCAGGGTCAATGCAGCTAGCTATCAGGAGATTTTGGAGCACTTCATGCTTCCATCGGCTGAAAAGCTTTATGGAGATGAAGATTTCATTTTTCAGCACGACCTGGCACCTGCTCACAGTGCCAAAACCACTGGTAAATGGTTTACTGACCATGGTATTACTGTGCTCAATTGGCCTGCCAACTCTCCTGACCTGAACCCCATAGAGAATCTGTGGGCTATTGGGAAGAGAAAGTTGAGAGACGCAAGACCCAACACTCTGGATGAGCTTAAGGCCGCTATCGAAGCATCCTGGGCCTCCATAACACCTCAGCAGTGCCACAGGCTGGTTGCCTCCATGCCACGCCGCATTGAAGCAGTCATTTCTGCAAAAGGATTCCCGACCAAGTATTGAGTGCATAACTGAACATAATTATTTGAAGGTTGACTTTTTTTGTATTAAAAACACTTTTCTTTTATTGGTCGGATGAAATATGCTAATTTTTTGAGATAGGAATTTTGGGTTTTCATGAGCTGTATGCCAAAATCATCAATATTAAAACAAGAAAAGGCTTGAACTACTTCAGTTGTGTGTAATGAATCTAAAATATATGAAAGTCTAATGTTTATCAGTACATTACAGAAAATAATGAACTTTATCACAATATGCTAATTTTTTGAGAAGGACCTGTATATCATACGTGTAAAGGTAAGTAGTAGAAATCATGAATGGTATAGACCAGGGGTAGGCAACCTGGGGCCCTCCAGCTGTTGCAGAACTACAAGTCCCATCATGCCCCTGGGAGTAATTCTAACTGCCAGACTTGCAATGCCTCATGGGAAATGTAGTTCCACAACAGCTGGAGGGCCCCAGGTTGCCTACCCCTGGTATAGACCAAATATAAAATCAAGAAAAAAAAAAAAAAAAGAGGAAGATCTCCAGGTGAGGACCATGGGAGACACCCACCATCTATACAAGCCAAAACAGGAAAAAAAAAAAAAAAGGGAATACTTTTAATAAATGGACACTTACCTGTCCAGGGCGCCCGCAATGTCGGCAGCCGAAGCCGATCAATCGCTCGGCTCTCAGCTGCCCCCGCCACCATCTTCAGTGAGGGAATCAGGAAGTGAAGCGTTGCGGCTTCACTTCCCGGTTCCCTACTGCGCATGCACGAGCCGCGCTGCACGTCCTAACTGGCCCCTGCTGTTTTCTAGGACCTGTGCGTTTCCCAGAAGACAGCGCGGGGGGGGGGGGGGCGTAAAAACCGCGGGAGTCTATGCCCGGAAGTGGGTGCAAATAACTGTATTATACAGGTGTCTGCAACCCCCTCTCCCCTGAAAGGTGCCAAATGTGACACCGGAGGGGGGGGGGAGGGTTCCGAAAAGCGGAGGTTCCATTTTTGTGTGGACCTCCGTTTTAAGATACATTTCAGCTCACATGGTAATTTGGCACGATAAATCGAGTGTTCGCCTCCAAAGAGGTTCAAGTTCACAAACATCAACTTCCGTGGAAATGTCAGGAGGTGTTTTTTCAGCTTTTCTTAAAAAACTAAAAATACAGTTGGGGTGAGGGGCTAAGCAGGATGAGGGGAAGGGACACCACGAGAGGGGGGGGGGAGACAGAAAACAGGGATGATCTGTGACCCTAAAAGTTGTTGCCCTTCATTAGAGAAAATAAAGATATTCCATTTCATCCAGGTCTTCGTGTAAGTTTCCCGTCTGTGTTGTGTTGTTGTGCCACAAAAAAGTTTTATCCCTATTGTGGGGTCACCAGTACGGTATTTGTACATTGAAATCATATCCCCTCTCAAGCGTCTCTTCCCCAGAGAGAATAAGTTCAATGCTTGCAACATTTCCTCATAACTAATATCCTCCAGACCCTTTATTAGCTTTGTTGCCCTTCTTTGTACTCTCTCCATTTCCAGTACATCCTTCCTGAGGACTGGTGCCCGGAACTGGACAACATACTCCAGGTGCGGCCGGACCAGAGTCTTGTAGAGCGGGAGAATTATCGTTTTATCTCCGGAGTTAATCCCCTTTTTAATGCCAATATTCTGTTTGCTTTGTTAGCAGCAGCTTGGCATTGCTGAGCCTATCATCTACTAGGACCCCCGGGTCCTTTTCCATCCTAGATTCCCCCAGAGGTTCTCCCCCCAGTCTATAGATTGCATTCATATTTTTGCCACATTGAACCTCATTTGCCATGTAGTTGCCCACCCCATTAATTTCTTCAGATCTTTTTGCAAGGTTTCCACATCCTGCGGAGAAGTTATTGCCCTGCTTAGCTTAGTATCGTCCGCAAATACAGAGATTGAGCTGTTTACCCCCATCCTCCGGGTCGTTTATGAACAAATTAAACAGGATTGGTCCCAGCAAAGAACCATGGGGGACCCCACTTCCCACCCCGACCATTCCAAGTACTCCCCATTTATCACCACCCTCTGAACTCGCCCTTGTAGCCAGTTTTCAATCCATGTACTCACCCTATGCCAACGGACCTTACTTTGTACAGTAAACGTTTATGGGGAACTGTGTCAAATGCTTTTCCAAAATCCAGATTTACCACGTCTACGGGCCTTCCTTTATCCAGATGGCAACTCACCTCCTCATAGAAGGTTAATAGATTGGTTTGGCAAGAACGATTCTTCATGAATCCATGATGATGTTGCTCTAGTCCTCCAAGGCCATCCATAGAGATGGTCTGGTCTCTGTTTCTCGGGCACGCCTGTCAAAAACGGTAAGCCAGAGAAACACCACCGAGCGTTGGGAGGGGGGGCGCTGCTTCTGAAAATTATCCCATGGCTAATGAAGCCATCAGCCATAACCCCGGTAAACCACTTGCAAACCGCAACCTATATATACCGTATATACTCGAGTATAAGCCGACCCCAACTTAAGCCGAGGCACCAAATTTTACCACAAAAAAAATGGGAAAACGTATTGACTCGAGTATAAGCCTAGGGTGTCCATCTGTGTGCCTCACTTTGCCTCACTGTGCCCATGCCTCACTGTGTCTATGACTAGACTGACGTTTAACATGGGAGTTTATGGAAGGGTTTCCCGGATTTGAAAAATCGGTTCTCCCCGGCCGTAGGTCTGCTAGACAACAAACTTTGCACGCTTGTAGAGAATACATGGGGCTACGTGTGTCCCAAGTGTTGGGTCCAGGGGACCTACGACCGGCCGGTACCGGGTCCCCAAAATCACCAGAGAAATTACAGTTTAACATGGGAGTCTATGGAAGGGGTTCCTGGCTTTGAAAAATCGCTGCTCCTTGACCGTAGGTTCCCCAGACAAACTTGGCATATTTGTAGAGAAGAAATGGAGCTACATGTGTGCTAAGATTCGGGTCCAGGGGACCTACGACCGGCCGGTACTGGGTCCCAAAAATCACCAGAGAAATGACCGTTTAACATGGGAGTCTATGAAAGGGGTGCCTGGATTTTAAAAATCGGTGCTCCCCGGCCGTAGGTCCCCCGGACAACAAACTTTGCACACTTGTAGAGGAAGAGTGTGCCCAAGTTTGGGGTTCAGGGGACCTATGGCGGGCCGGTACCGGGTCCCCAAAGTCCAGGAGATCAGGCGCAAAAAGGTGACTCGAGTATAAGCCCAGGGGGGAATTTTCAGCACAAAAGAATGTGCTGAAAAACTCGGCTTATACTCGAGTATATACGGTATGTATTGTGGTTGGCAAGTGGTTATATGAGGCGGAAACAAAGTGATGAATTCCTCGTCGCCTCAGGTTCTGACGTCACACAATGGGAGTAACAATATCTGTTCCTCCCACCATGTCCCAGGGACCGCCGGTCGCGTCCTGATCACGCCTGTAAAAGTAATCCAGCGGCTTCTAAGCGGCTAGGATTACTTTTCTATTGAAGGGAACTGCCGGCCCTAAAAAATATATATATATCTGTCATTGCTGCAACTGCAGTCATAACCCAGGACCAAGCTGTGTGTATCTATGGATGCACACAGCCCAGTTCGGGAGCATGCCCATATGAGTGCCCCCTCAGCACGTAGCTTGCTGAGGGGGGCACTCTTAGAAGAGGTGGAGTGGACGGCACCTACGGGGGACCCAAGAAGAGGCAGTTGCTCTGTGAATACTATTGCACAGAGCAGGGAAGTTTAAAATGTTCTGCACACATGAAAAAAGGTTGGGACTTTAAAGTCGCTAAAACCTCCCTTTGGAATAATTAGTTGTACACCATATAGAATAAAATGTTGTTTATTGTATTAATAAAAAATGTGTCTCATAAGACACCATCCTAAAACCATTGTAACAGCATCATACCACTACACCTCATATACTCCCCCTAGTCTCCAAAAGATATTACCCCCTCTAATAACTGACTACAAATAACATATCTTGAGACAGACATCAGTAGAGGGAAATTGAATCAAGGAGACACCCACTATCCAACGCGTTTCGCCTTGTCGGCTTCTTCAGGGGTTCTAATGGAGGGCAGATGGGAAAGTCATAATGATTTAGACCAGGGGTCTCAAACAGGCGGCCCTCCAGCTGTTGCGAAACTACAAGTCCCATCATGCCTCTGCCTGTGGGAGTCATGCTTGTAACTGTCAGCCTTGCAATGCCTCATGGGACTTGTAGTTTTGCAACAGCTGGAGGGCCGCCAGTTTGAGACCCCTGATTTAGACAATACTGATTCTGGGGGAACCTGTAAGGGTATATACACACTTCTACCAAAGCACTTGTATGTGAATCAGATGACTGTTCAACATCAAGTGCACCCAAATGCCCCCACCCAGACAAGCCAAAATGGTGTATGACTAATTACGGTATTCCAAAAGGGAGGTTTCTGCACCTTTAAAGTCACAACCTTTTTTCATATGTGCAGATGTCTACCCCGGGATATGGTGCTGAACTTCAACTGATTACATTCCTTAGAGGTATAACATGTTTGTTATTTTAAAAGAAAAAAAATGAACCCTTACAATCACTTTAATGATCTCTGAGCGGTCTGAGAGCTGCCATGTTTCCTGGAGAGCAGCTCACGGCTTTTGTTATCCAGCTTTTCTCTGACAAGCTGCAGCATAACATAACTCAAATATATTAAAGAGAACCTGTCCTTTTATCTACTAATAGGTTCTCCACTCAGACGGCCAAATTGAGCAACAAATCCATAAAATGTTGAACCCGGAGACTCCAACTAAAACGTCTAATAATCTCGTCAGCGTGAAGAGCGATCTCCAAATAATACGGCAATGGAACTTTTCAGAGGCCAAATAAGGAGAGGTTAACACTGGACTCTGAAATGTATTGCTTTCAATAATAAAAGGATTACTTTGATGCAGTCCAAATAAATCACAGCCGAATTTCTGTATATTCTGTACGGAGCGGGACTGGGAAAGCGGCGAGAGGGGGGCGTATCGGGACAGCGTTCTTAACCTCTGTGGTGCCAGAAAGAACTCGAAATACATCAGAAAAACAGCTGGATATCTGAGCGGTTAAATGGTGACTCCACCCGGACCTGATCATTTTGCAGGTTAATTATATGCCACTGGGCACTTTAGTGTGGGGGGGGGGGTAAAGGTCCTCTGACAAAATTTCCATGACCATTACAACCTTGTCACCAATTAGATCTCCATAACGAAGGATGAATAAGGCGCCTTTCACACGGACGGCTGTTTTGCCGCAGTTAAAAGCATGTAAAATGTTCTATGAAATTCAAGGCTCCACTCACTGCGATTAGCTGCGTTTGTACATTGCGATTACCTGCATTTACGTGCGGTTATATGCAGCCGCGTTTAGCTGCGGTAGTCATTCCCATAGCAACCCTTTTTATACCTACTGATTATGATGTGCTTCCTGTTCTTTTTTTTTTCTCACGCTGCTATCCGCAGTTCACACAACAGACTGCGATTACCTGCGGTTATGTGCATATAGCTGCGCTACATCGCACCTGGACGCATTCAATTCTAATTTTTCTATTCGCACCAAACCGCATGTAACAAAATCGCAGCTAAACGCTGTGTGTGAATGGGGCCATAGGAAAGCATTGTGTGCTTTTAGCTGCGGTAGAAAACCAGAAAATCTGCAGCTAAAAGCACCATTCTATCCGTCCGTGTGAAAGGGGCCTTAGAGTATGGGAATACAAAATATGTACCAAAATCTGGAAGGGATGGGACTGGGTGTCACTGTGAGGGTATATGAGCATTCTGGAGGGGTTTTATGGGAAGCTGACTTGGTGGTCCTGTAGGGGAGGAGGCTTCTAAAAGAAACTGCAGAGGGCGCTGAGGTTTTTGTAGGGGGCAATGTGGGGGACAGAAGAGCACTGCAGAGGCACTCTGGGACACTGCTGGGAGCTATAGAGAAGAGATGGAGGTTCTACATAAAGCTAGAAGACACTGAGGTTTGGGGGGCAATGTGGGAGGTTAAGGGGCACCGTGGGTCACTATGGGAGGTTGTGTAGCACCTACTGGAGCTGGAAGGTACTGTGGGAGGTTAGGGTTTCTGTAGCTACCTGGAAGCTGGGGAGAAGAGAGCCAATGACCCGGCAATGAGGACCACTGTTCTAGAAAAGCAGAGGGGGTGTACCAGGGTAGGGTTCTTAAAGCAGGAACAAGTCTTGGAAAAAAAAAAAAAGCCCTCCAGCGGCACACTGTCACCGCTGACAGGGCTACCATCGTCACCCGGTTTTCTTTCAGGGATCGCAGGCTCTGGCCATTTGAATGGCCGAGCCACGGTGACGTCACTCACGCACATGTGCACGGGAGTCGCGGTTTGCCGTCCATTGAGAGTGCAGTGCGCATGCGCTGGTGATGTCACCCCAGCTGCTACACATGTACAAGTCTACTAAATTTTGGTGCACGTTTAGGAGATATTCACTGTAGGTACAAGATAAAAAGAGGAGTTACCTACCTCTTTAATTTTATTCTTTGTGGTTCCAGGAAAAAACAAAGTCTAATCATAAAACAACTGGATATCCGAGTTTTTTTCATGGCTGCTCCACCGTAACTTGATCATTTTGCCTCTGCAAAGTTGCCGGATAATTACGGTATATATCATAGGGAATTCAGTGGAGGGATCTCCTGACAGAAGCAAAATAGCTGTTCTTTGCAAAATAGCTCAAGCTCTGTCAGATTGGATGGAGAGCGTCTGTAAACAGCAATTTTCAAGTCTTGCCACAGATTCTCAATGTGATTTAGGTCTGGACTGTGACTGGGCCATTCTAACACATGAATATGCTTTGATCTAAACCATTCCATTGTAGCTCTGGCTGTATGTTTCGGGTCGTTGTCCTGCTGGAAGGTGAACCTCCGCCCCGGTCTCAAGTCTTTTGCAGACTCCAACAGGTTTTCCTCTAAGATTGCCCTGTATTTGGCTCCATCCATCTTCCCATCAACTTTGACCAGCTTCCCTGTTCCTGCTGAAGAAAAACATCCCACAACATGATGCTGCCACCACCATGTTTCACGGTGGGGATGGTGTGTTCAGGGTGATGTGCAGTGTTAGTTTTCTCCACACATAGCGTTTTCCTTTTAGGCCAAAAAGTTCAATTTTGGTCTCATCTGACCAGAGCACCTTCTTCCACATGATTGCTGTGTCCCCCACATGGCTTCTCACAAACTGCAAAAAGGACTTCTTATGACTTTCTTTCACCAATGTCTTTCTTCTTGTCACTCTTCCATAAAGGGCAGATTTGTGGAGAAGCACGACTAATAGTTGTCCTGTGGACAGATTCTCCCCCCTGAGCTGTGGATCTCTGCAGCTCCTCCAGAGTTACCATGGACCACTTCGCTGCTTCTCTGATGAATGCTCTCCTTGCCCGGCCCGGTCAGTTTAGGTGGACGGCCATGTCTTGGTAGGTTGGCAGTTGTGCCATACTCTTTCCATTTTTCGATGATGGATTGAACAGAGCTCCGTGAGATGATCAAAGCTTGGGAGATTTTTTTATAACCTAACCCTGCTTTATACTTCTCCACAACTTTATCCCTGACCTGTCTGGTGTGTTTCTTTGGCCTTCATGATGCGGTTTGTTCACTAAGGTTCTCTAACAAACCTCTGAGGACTTCACAGAACAGCTGTATTTTTACTGAGAATAAATTACACACAGGAAGACTTCTGAAGGCAATTGGTTTCACTAGATTTTAGTTAGGGATATCAGAGTAAAGGGGGATGAATACAAATGCACGGCACACTTTTCACATATTTATTTGTATCATTTATCATTTTCCTTCCACTTCACAATTATGTGCCACTCTGTGTTGGTCTATCACATTAAATCCCAATAAAGCACATTTATGTTTTTGGTTGTAACATGACAAAATGTGGAAAATTTCAAGGGGTGTGAATACTTTGTCAAGGCACTGTAGGTCCACTTTAATTGTCAGCATCAGGAGTCCACATTGTGGGAAACAATGGTGGAAAAAAAAACAGCGCCAGGCTGGCCGGGGATTTGTGTTGGGTATTAGGACAGCATCGATATCTAAATTCAGAGCAGATAAAGCGTATTTGTTTCACGGCCGGAGCGCAGGTTCCGGCCCTCCCAAGCTGCTGGCCTCTCATTCTGCGTCAGGCGCAGAGTGTTTTCCTATTGATGTCGGTCGATTTGTAGAAGGCCCTGGGCTGGGTACGTCTCATCACCTAAATATTTCACTCCAAACAGTACGAACCATCTCAGCTGCCAGTAACCACTCATTTAACCCTTCCAAAAAGCTTTCCAACAACTTTTGTTTAAAGGCCATCTCCAAGCAAACAGGCGTATTAAACAAAAAAATTAAACAAAAAAAAATTTCTGAGAAACTCTAGTCTAAACAAAAAAAAAGGGCATCCAAAACCAAAAATTTGGGATAGAGTAGGGAGTGATTAAAGTACACCAGGTTTTTATTTTGTGGTCTGTGTCCCATTGGGGAGGTTTCCCTTCACTTCCCGTCCCAGGGAAGCAACAGGAAGTAAGAGGCAATTAAAGGTAACGGGTCCTAAATCTTCTCAACTCCATCTAAAAACTGGAAAAAAATACCGTTGGCCTTAGATGATGCAAGTTTCTCAGGGGAAAACGCTTTAGCTCTCCAAAATGTTGGTTCGGTTTCTGAAAGTAGACGGGCTACTAGAATGCACATCAATTGATCCAAACCAAATCACCCAACATATTTGTCTATTCTCACCCCATTCTTTGGGAGTCAGTGGCCTCTTATGGCTTTCAACTTTTTTTTTAAACCCAACTACATGTTTTTAATAAGCCCCCTCACCTGTATTTGAAGGATCTCAAGCATATTGAGGCCAGGGTCCAGGTAAATTATTCCAAAACCATCCATGCCCCAAATGTACAGAATAAAGTTCATACTTAGAAAATAAAATTATGGCAATACAAAATAAGTGTTGAAATTCTGCAAGGCTCTTGATGAAGCTTGCTGTCACTACAGGGGAATATGGAGGTTCTTTAAGGGGTTAGGGGACTCTGCAGCAGACTTTGTGATCCTGTAGAGTCAGTGGTTCTCAACCTCAGTCCCCAAGAACCCCCAACAGGCAATGCTTTCAGGTTTTCCTCTACTTTGCACATCTGCGTTAAATCAATATCAATGACGGTTTTGATAAGAGCTATTTTATCTAAGGGAATTTCCCAAAACATAGCCCGTTGGGGGTACTTGAGGACTGAGGTTGAGAACCACTGCTGTAGGGGATGAGGTTTCTGGAGCAAGTTGTGGGCAACTGTGGGAGATTGAGTCTCTTGAGGGCTCTCTCCTAGATGCTAGGGGATTTGCAGGGCAACGTGGGGGTCTGGAGGGCACTGTGGGTTACTGTTGGGGGCACTATAGGGGGATGGAGGCTCTGCAGCAAGCTAGGAGGCACTGTGGGGTGCCAGAGGGGATGGGGGAAAGGCAGACACTCTGGGAGGTTGGCGGGGCCTGGGCGGCGCTGTGGGCCGCTACAGGAGGTTGGGTGGCATTATGGGAGCACTGGGAGAGGTTAGAGAACCTACAGCTGCAGATAGAGAAGGAGGCCCGGGAGGAGAGAGGCTCTAGTGGTGGAAGCCAGTGGTCTCTTATGGCTCCCAGCTTTTTTTTAAACCTAACTTCATGTTTTTAATGCCCCCCCCCCCCCACACACACCTGTATTTTAAGGTTCTCAAGGCAAGGTTTTGGAAGGGAAATTATTCTAAAACCTTCCATGCCCCAGCTGTAAAGAATAAAGTTTATGCTCCCACAACAAAATTACGTAAATACAAAATATTTGTTGAAACGCTGAAAGACCCTGCATAAGGCTGGGTGTCACTATGGCAGGGGGGGGGGGATATAGGAATTCAGCAAGGGGTTAGCAAACTCTGCTGAAGTATTGGTGGTCCTGTAGGGGATGATATTTCTGGAGCAAACTGTGTGCAACTGTGGGGGGGGTGGTGTCTCTAGAGAACTCTGGGGGGGGGTCTTTCCTGGAGGCAGGGGGGTTTCAGGGCAGTGATGACGGTCTGGAGGGTACTGTGGGATTCAGTTGGGGCATTATGTGGGGATGGAGGCTCTTCTGCAAGCTAGGAAGCGCTAAGGGGGCACCGTGGGATCTTAGGAGGCATGGGGACACTGTGAGAGGTCCAGGGGCACTGTGGGCCACTACAGGAGGTTGGATGGCATTATCAGAGCACTGTGAGAGGTTGGAGGATCTGCAGCTGGAAGCTGTGACCCGACAGTGAGCTATGGTCCACTGGTTGGGAACCATTGTACTCAGCTGGTCTGGTGAAGTCAAGTGGTGGAAGAATTATGTGGTCAGCTGGTCTAGTGAAGTCAAGGGAACTTCTACTAATCCTCCAGTGGTGGAAGCATTATGTGGTCAGCTGGTCTAGTGAAGTCAAGGGAACTTCTACTAATCCTCCAGTGGTGGAAGCATTAGGTAGTCAGCTGGTCTGGTGAAGTCAAGGGTACTTCTACTAATCCTCCAGTGGTGGAAGCATTGGGTGGTCAGCTGGTCTGGTGAAGTCAAGGGTACTTCTACTAATCCTCCAGTGGTGGAAGCACTGAGTGGTCTTTAACCCTGGCCAGGGTTGTGTTGTGCCTTACATGCGCAACAAACTGTAATAAATCTACTTTTTTACTATCATGATATGTTTTTTGGCTTACCATATTCACCTCATTTAAAGTCCCAGGGCAAACCCCATGTATATATGTTGTGTAATTGGGATGGAGGTGATGTTGGGGTGACGCCAGACCTTATATTATGTTTCTATTTAACCCTGGCCAGTGTGCCACCTATATAATGAGGTGTAAGAGGCCTCTCTGTCGGCTAGTACTGTAAGCTCAGGCTGGCATGACGAAGCGGCCTCCAAGGGGAGTGACCATGATATGGGCTCACATGCAGTCAACCTGAAGGAGAAGCAGGGATGGATTGGACAGCAGGTCTCTTGGGGACAGAATCTGAAAGGAGGTAGGTATGGCAGCCAGAGATACATTTCTATGTTCGAGCTTCTATGCCACTAATTTCTCCAGAAGAAGATGGAATTTGGCTTCAATCATTCACATACAAAGGAATAGGTCATGGAACCATAAAACGGGGACACAGTAGTCCTTAAACTGACTGCATTCTGTGGAAAACTAAGCTTACGGGATGAGCGGTATTATTTAGGGATCTCATTATGGGGGAGAACTCTGGTGGGATGAATCGGTTGACCAGTGAGGAAATGGAGGAAGCAAGTAGAAGCACAGAAGGGATACACCGGTGGTCCTGATACGTCACCAGTACATACAAAAAGGGGCCAGCGGGGTTCTTCCACGATGGAGGGGTGAAACGCCTGAATTTTTCTAACCTCTCCAACCAACTCCGTCTCCAGTTTTATACATCCAGACTTCATCTTATTAGAAGTGTTTTTATCACATATTTTATACAATTACAAAAAAAGAAGCAATCACAACCATTCATGCTGAACAAATAAACGGTCAGGGCAAGGCCTCCCTGACTGAGCCAAATACAATTTCAGTAAGCTGTTACAAGGCCAGGCATCTTTCACAAACTTTCAGATTCCCCTTCAAGAAGTCATGTATATTTCACGTTCCCCTGATTGTTTCCAAAAGTCATGTTTTCTTTCTTGCTGACTCCCCCCCCCCCCCCCCCTTTAATTAGTTAAAGAGCAACTCGAGCTGACCAGAGGATTCGACCGATGAACTGCTGTCCAAGAAACACGGAAGATGACCAAATTTAAAGTGGACCCATCATCAGATATAAAAGAGAGAGAGATTCGCCCTTGGGACTTTGAGTGAGGTGAGCACTGTTAGGCCAATAAAAAAATCGCAGGAATAATTGCAGTGTATATTTATTCAGGTAAAAAGCAGTACATAGATTGATGTCATGAACATGGGCCAATTCATACAAAATACAAGACCAATATAAATTAGGTAAAATGATATTACGAGTATCTGACAGTAATTATGTAAACACATAGGCATCAAAAGTAACCCGACGCGTTTCGCGAGGCTTGGCTCGCTCTTCAGGGGTAGATGCACGTAGTGTACCTAAAATGAGAGTGATATAGTATAAAGCATGATATGAAGGCGGGGGGGGGGGGGGGGCCTTGAATATGGAAAACCCCATACTCACCACTGGACATTGCCAAAAGACAGCGGGGGTGAAGCTCAAACGGCGGCAGCGACTGTCTCACCAGGGAGCTGAGGAGACGGAGCCAAACAAAGCTCCAAATCGGAGTCAAACGGAAGGAAGGCCCAGCATGGATGGAATAGGTGTAACCCCAAGAGTGTCAGTGAATCCAAGAGGAATGTTGGCTCTAAATATAAATATGTATATTGAATAATTAAAAAATAGGGAGTATACGAGTATATGGTAACATATATGTCTTTGCATGTATAAAAGACATGAGCCAAGAATGGTTAGAGTATGGAGACTGAGGGGGAGAGTGAAAAAAATGTGCCAGATTGACTAGTATGATTAAGGAAAGATCAGAGAGGAAAGTAACAAGTGAAAGAGAGTGTGAATGAAATGAAATGAAGTACAGGTGTGTGATGAGGACTGTGATGAGAAAACAAGTTGCATGTAAATGCTTGCAGCGAGTGATATATAAACATATAAAAGTATACCTTGGTGAAGTAGGTCTAAGAGTAGTAAATTCCAAGGGAGGGACCTGCACTTGTGTGTCTGTCCTCAGTGAAAGAAAGCAAACAATGAGATCCATGCTGGGCAAACCTCCAATATATACCCCTGAAGGGGCCCGAGAGGCTCCGCCCCCAACACCATGTGCAAATGACCAGCAAACGAGTGCCTAAACCCACCAACCATCAAAAAGGCGGTGTGTGAGCCAAGACACTCCCAGGACCATCTTGATGGTAGTAATGCCTGCAGCCACAGCGATGCTGCAAAATCACAGACATCGCGCGGCCGACGCATTAACATGG
The DNA here is from genome assembly GCA_029206835.1 of Rana muscosa. Classification (NCBI taxonomy): domain Eukaryota; kingdom Metazoa; phylum Chordata; class Amphibia; order Anura; family Ranidae; genus Rana; species Rana muscosa. The sequence continues at coordinate 7,956,931 of CM055128.1, forward strand.
TGCCGATGTGCAAGTGGCCCCGCCCGCTCAAAAAGGGCAGGCGGGGACAGCAGGGGACAAGGATCCCCCTTGTGATGCACATCGCAGCTCCCAGGGAGAAATGAAGTAGCACCGCCGCCAACAGAGAACACCACACCAGCTGGATTGGGATAAAAGTCCAATGCGAGATGTTATTGGATATGTTGGAATAACAAATGGCTAGTGCATGATAAAAATGTAAAATCCATACATATATGTATGTTTTTGTTTTTTTTTCACTCTCCCCCTCAGTCTCCATACTCTAACCATTCTTGGCTCATGTCTTTTATACATGCAAAGACATATATGTTACCATATACTCGTATACTCCTATTTTTTAATTATTCAATATACATATTTATATTTAGAGCCAACATTCCTCTTGGATTCACTGACACTCTTGGGGTTACACCTATTCCATCCATGCTGGGCCTTCCTTCCGTTTGACTCCGATTTGGAGCTTTGTTTGGCTCCGTCTCCTCAGCTCCCTGGTGAGACAGTCGCTGCCGCCGTTTGAGCTTCACCCCCGCTGTCTTTTGGCAATGTCCAGTGGTGAGTATGGGGTTTTCCATATTCAAGGCCCCCCCCCCCTGTGCCTTCATATCATGCTTTATACTATATCACTCTCATTTTAGGTACACTACGTGCATCTACCCCTGAAGAGCGAGCCAAGCCTCGCGAAACGCGTCGGGTTACTTTTGATGCCTATGTGTTTACATAATTACTGTCAGATACTCGTAATATAATTTTACCTAATTTATATTGGTCTTGTATTTTGTATGAATTGGCCCATGTTCATGACATCAATGTATGTACTGCTTTTTACCTGAATAAATATACACTGCAATTATTCCTGCGATTTTTTTATTGGCCTAACAGTGCTCACCTCACTCAAAGTCCCAAGGGCGAATCTCTCTCTCTTTCATGAAAATTCAGGGATGGAGGTGTGTCACTGGTGACACCAGACCCTTCTTTTTTCCCCATCATCAGATATAGTGCAGAATGATGGGAACTGACAATGTAACACTTCCAGGTGTTTATTAATTCTCATAGAGATCACAATACTTCCCCCTGACAATGCTTTTATCTGCTTTAATTCTCCAGGACAGTGCCATCTTTTTTCAGGTATCAAGCAGGGTCACCATCTACTTCCTGGACTCAGGAATCACGATGATATTATCCTGGTACCTGTGCAATCTTGATTTTGTAATCTGATTTTGTACGTTTGCCCCACTGACAAAGAAACGATCAGTCTGTAATTTTATTGGTCGGTTTATTAGAACAGTCAAGCCCTGTACACACGGGCGAGAATCCCGTCAGGAAAAAAAAACGTTGTTTTTCCTGCCGAGATTCCTGGCAAGCTTTTCTTGCCAAGCCCTGTGTACACACGGCACATTCAAAAGAACCGCCGTTCTTTTGAATGGCAAGAATGCAGTGACGTCATTGACTACGACGAGGCGGCGCTCATCACATTCGATACCGTCGCCGCCATCTTGCTTCACCCTACACTACCCTTGTAAGCTACCGCGCATGCGTCAAAGTCTCATCGAGCATGATCGGGCTTACCGGAGGACAGGTAAGCATGTAGCCTTGTACACACTCACGGTTTTCTCGTCGGGAAACAGACGGATGAGAATCCCGACGAGAAAATAGAGAGCAGGTTCTCTATTTTTCTCGTCGAGATTCCCGGCAGTTTTCCCGACGAGAAACCGTACACACGGCCGGTTGTCTCTGCAAAAAGCTCTCCCAGCAGTTTTCTTGCCAAGAAAACCGGTCGTGTGTACGAGGCTTGAGAGACAGAATAACAACAAAAATATCCAGAAAAACGCGTTCAAAAAAGTTATACATTGACTTGCATTTTAATGAGTGAAATAAGTATGTGAACCCTACGCAAAACATGACTTAGTAGTTGGTGGAGAATCCCTTGTTGGCGATCACAGAGGTCAGACAATTCTTGGAGTTGGCCTCCAGGTTTGCACACATCTCTGGAGGGATTTTGTCCTCTTTGCAGATCCTCTCCAAGTCATTAAGGTTTTTTCGAGGCTGACGTTTGGCAACTCAAACCTTCAGCTTCCTCCACATTGTTTCTATGGGATTAAGGTCTGGAGACTGGCTAGACCACTCCAGGACCTTAATGTGCTTCTTTTTGAGCCACTCCTTTGTTGCCATGGTCGTGTGTTTTGGGTCATTGTCATGCTGGAAGACCCATCCATGACCCATTTTCAATGCCCTGGCTGGAGGAAGGAGGTTCTCACCCAAGATTTGACGGTACATGGCCCCGTCCATCGTCCCTTTGATGCAGTGAAGTTGTCCTGTCCCCTTAGTAGAAAAACACGCCCAAAGCATAATGTTTCCTCCTCCATGTATGACGGTGGGGGGATGGTGTTCTTGGGGTCATAGGCAGCATTCCTCCTCCTCCAAACACGGCGAGTTGAGTTGATGCCAAAGATCTTGACTTTTGGTCTCATCTGACCACAACACTTTCCCCCAGTTCTCCTCTGAATCATTCAGATGTTCATTAGCAAACTTCAGACAGGCTGTACTTGTGATTTCCTGAGCAGGGGGACCTTGCGGGGGCTGCAGGATTTCAGTCCTTCACGGCGTAGTGTGTTACAGATTGTTTTCTTGGTGACTATGGCGCATACCAGCACATTATGTGAAAATTGCCTTAGAACAAAGCCTTCCAGCGCCGCGCTGTCACCGATGACAGGGCATCCATCTTCACCCGGTCTTTCTTCCTGGTTTGCGGACTCCCGCTGTGAGTGGCCAGAGCCGCGATGACGTCACTCCCGCGCATGCGCCGGTAACATCACCAGCTGCATGTACAGTAAATATCTATCTACTAAACGGCGCACGTTTAGGAGATATTTACAATACCTATAGGTATGCCTCATTATAGGCTTACCTATAGGTACAAATTATGCATGGGAGTTTACTCCCAAATGATTGTAAACAAGATACGAAATAATAAAGTGCAGCTTAAAGCAAAACAAACAAATCTGCAAACGTTCATCAACAATTAAAGCAAGACAAATGTGTCAATAAAAGGATAAAGTGTCAATAAAAGGATAAAGTCTCAATAAAAGGATAAAGTGTCAATAAAAGGATAAAGTCCCAATAAAAGGTGAAATCCTGAGCAAAAGTCATAAAGAGAAGACTTGACATGTAAAAACAGCAAAAACTCTTACATAGAAAGCCGCTGGCGACCAGGGATCGTGCAGCTGCGTGACGTCAGCACCAGAAACTCCGCTCAATGCGTTTCGTCCAATAGGATGTTATCAAGGGGTCTTTCATATGTGAATGATGCGAGTACACCATTGCATTTTACCATCTCGTTACATTTAATCCAACCATCTGTTAAACCATTACACTAGAATGGAATTCTCCCGGGGCCTCTGCTTTTTTTTTCTCCTTATTCTTGGAGGCACAGGTCACATTTAGGTGTGTACGCTGCTTGGGTGTAATCGCTTGCTGACCATCGGAATAGCAGTTTCACCGCCACAGGGCGGCAGCTGTGCGCCGGATCGCGTATACATATGTGTTCCAGCTCTTCCGGGTAGGGCGCACGCATTCGCACCACCGGCAGCGCTCCCACTGTGATCACACACGGCGGGAGGCCAGCGGCGGGTACCGTGGACTCGATGTCCGCCAGCACCTGACGATTGCTTAGTACACAGGCAGAACGGCGATCTGCCATCACTGTTCTGTCAATAGGGAAGACATTGACCCTGTGTTTCTGCTAAGCAGAGACACGGATCTATGCCTTCCCTTAGTAAAAGCACTTCCCCCCACACTGTACACAAACACTGGCTAGGAACACATTTAACCCTTTAAACGCCCCTGATGTGAACCCCTTCCCAGCCAGTGTCATTAGTACAGTGACAGTGCATATTTTTAACACTGATCACTGTATTGGTGTCACTGCCCACCCCCCCCCAAAAAAAGTGTCAAAAGCGTCACTTAGCCTAGGTTTCCAATATTGCTACCTGAAAGTCGCACGATTTTGATGCGACTTGAAGCAATGCCTGTATATTCTTGAGGTCTATGGACCTCAAGACGCATTAAAGTCAGACCAAAGTAGTGCAGGTGTAGTGTGTAACCCCTTCCTAGCCAGTGTCATTAGTACAGTGACAGTGCATAATTTTAGCACTGTATTGGTGTCACTAGTCCCCAAAAAGTGTCAGTTAGTGTCCAAATTGTCCGCTGCAATGTCACAGTCCCGTTATAAATTGCTTACAATAATAAAAAAAATATATATATATATATATATATATATATATATATATATATATCCCAGTTTGTAGACGCTATAACTTTTGCGCAAACCAATAAACATACGCTTATTTGGATATTTTTTTTACCAAAAATATGTAGTAGAATACATTTTGGCCTAAATTGATGAAGAAATTGTTATTTTTTTTTTAATTTTTGTATTGGATTTGTTTTATAGCAGAAAGTAAAAAAATATATAATTTTTTTTAATTGTCGCCCTTTTTTGTTATAGTGTAAAAAAAAAACCCCCAAAAAAAAACAGAGGTGATCAAATACCACCAAAAAAAAAAAAGACGATTTGTGGTAAAAAAAAGAACATAAATTTTATTTGGGTACAGCGTCGCACGACCACGCAATTGTCAGTTAAAGTAACGTAGTGCCGGACCGCAAGAAAATAGCCTGGTCAGGAAGGGGGGACACCCATGCTATCCAGCTTTGGGAGGGAAGGTGCCTTCACCCTATTCAGGGTAGGTGGGTCTGGCTCTACCAGGAAACCCGTAAACGAGGAATACTTTATATCCGGTTGAAAGGCTTCCCTACACTTATATGGGTGTTAATCCTAATTGGTGAACACATAAAAGTGCTATTTTAGAGAGAGATATATACGTTATTTCCGATCTCTATATCCGATTTTCAGTGGCTGAATCCTGTGGTCCCTCACCTCCCTACTCTGTGCTTCAATTTATTTACACAACCAATTTCATCAGTGATCGTGGTCTCAGCAGAGGCTGTATACACTTTCTTCTTCTACCTCTTCACGGGCGGGCGGGGTCTACATACCTGTATCCATCATCTGTAATACCTAAAGCTGATTCCCGGCAAAATTGTTTTGAGTCATAGTCTGTGATGTGTGGTGTCCCCTTATAGCTTGATCCAAGGCCTATCAGCACCTACCCAGTATGTCCTGAGGAAGCTACTAAATTGCGAAACGCGTTGACACGCATGGAGGAGCTGTTGGATCATACCTTGGCTAACAAATATAATTATCTTATGCGTTCACAAATCTTTCAGTTATTAATGAAAGGATCCAAACCTCTATGTCTGTTATATTGGGTATCGGATGACCTTGTCAAGTAATAGGGTGTTGTTTAAAGTGGAAGTAAACCCTCCTAATCATTTTCAGGCAAAGAAGCTGCCATCTTGGCCTCTGCTTAATCTTCAACTGCCATGATGCTGCACATGTGATCAGTTATGACACCAGCCATTGGATGGTTTGACAGTTCGGTTGAGAGCACAACCAATGTGACAGTTGGCATTCCCGGCATGTCGGGAATGTAACTGCTTTTTGAAACTGTTAAATCGATTAATTTACTTCCGCTTTAAGTGTTATATGTTGAAAGATCTGGGATTTATGGGACCATTTCAGACCTTAACCCTGGTATTAGTTCCTTAACCCCCGATGATGAGACACCTCCTTGACCACGTTTCCCAACGTTTTTCTTCAATGGTTTGTTGGCTTATATCCTTGTTGTTTCCATGGTGCCCCTTCCTTCCCCCTCCCCTCCACTAACACCCCCTTTTTTTTTTTTTATTATTATTACTAGGTGAGACTTCTACGGGGTGCCTTCGTTCTTTGGTTGGGTGCCCTGGGGGTCTCATTGACCCCTGACCCAATGAGTAACACTTTGCATATCCATGATTTAAAATATATTGTTTTGAAATGCCCACTCATTGGGCTTTCGTCTGTTTGTATGTTGTTCTTTTGTCCTGATTTTGTTTTGTTTTTTGTTCTCTTCTCCGCATGCTCTTTTTTCTCCTGACCTATATAGCTAAAATCTCGACTTTTGTTATGTTGGTGGCATTGTAACTGAATTGATTAATTTTTTCAGATATGATATATGTTTTATCAAAAAAATTTGAATGTTTTCACACCTGTTTTTGTATGTATGACATTTAAAAAAAAAAAAAAAAACACAATTAAAAAAAAAAAAAAAAAGGGTTACCGTATATACTCGAGTATAAGCCGAGTTTTTCAGCACATTTTTTCGTGCTGAAAATGCCCCCCTCGGCTTATACTCGAGTCTGTGTCCCATCTTCATCTTTGTGCGCCTAATCCCGGCCAGCCGTAGGTCTCCTGGACCCCAAACTTGGCACACATATAGCCCCACTCTTCCTCTACAAGTGTGCCAAGTTTTTGTCCGGGGGACCTATGGCCGGGGAGCACCGATTTTTCAAAGCCGGGCACCCCTTCCATAGACTCCCATGTTAAACGTCAGTCTAGTCATGGATACAGTGAGGCATGGGCACAGTGAAAAAGGGTTACCGTATATACTCGAGTATAAGCCGAGTTTTTCAGCACCTTTTTTCGTGCTGAAAATGCCCCCCCTCGGCTTATACTCTAGTCTGTGTCCCATCTTCAACTTTGTGCGCCTGATCCAGGCCAGCCGTAGGTCTCCTGGACCCCAAACTTGGCACACATGTAGCCCCACTCTTCCTCTAAAAGTGTGCAAAGTTTGTTGTCCGGGGGACCTACGGCCGGGGAGCACCTATTTTTCAAAGCCGGGCACCCCTTCCATAGACTCCCATGTTAAAAGTCTGTCTAGTAACACAGCGCCGGAGATCAGGTAGGGGGATTGGGCACAGTGAGGCATGGGCACAGTGAGGCATGCAGATGGACACCCTAGGCTTATAATCGAGTCAATACGTTTTCCCAGTTTTTTGTGGTAAAATTAGGTGCCTCGGCTTATATTCGGGTCGGCTTATATACTCGAGTATATACAGTATTAGTTATTTTAACCATTTTGTAAAAAAAGGTAATTTTTTATATGATTACTGCCTGGTGATATGACCACAAAGTCCGCTTTTTCTTTGAGAGACTCTCTCAATCCTTACATATAAATCATTGGATGTTGGCATAGTGGGGGGTCCTCCCTTTTTGAAGGGGGGGTAAATCTTCCAGAGGGCAAGTGGTTTAAAATAATACATTTGTTGCAGTGAATACAGATCTGCAACGATTTGTGTCTTTTATATCTGACTGGCGTCCAGCTTTAATGCTTGATGCAGCGGTGCCTGAAAAAGGTAAAAAAGGAGAAAAAAACAGAAAACGGACGTCTACAAGATGAACCGAAATGCTCCGACGTTAGAAAATATTCCCCCTTTTTCTCTGTCCGGGTTTTAGGAGGAGATATGGTGTAAACGGCAGGACATGAAATGTAGTATGGAAATCTGACGCGGACCTCTTTCTACTAATTGAGGATGAGAGAAAAAAAAAAAATTATAAAAAAAAAAAAAAAAAAAAACGCACTTCAATCGTAAACCCAATTAACTGCCAAGCGCGCCAAACGTTTGGAGGAAGAACACGCATCAATTTTTTTTTTTTTTTTTGCCGACGCCCGTGAGAGATAATATATTTTTACAAAGGGCTTGGCAAGGAAAAGACCTCCTTTGAAAATGACATAAAATGTCGGCAGGAACTCAAAATGTAATTAGATTTCATTAGATAATCCTTCTCTCTTCTATTTATATTGGCCTGGAGTCTGTAAAAGGTGCAAAAAGACGACCTCTGTAGTCAGAGTTTATTTTTTACGATGAAAACTGTCGGGTAACACCTTATTTATGATGATGGATATAACGGGAGCCGAGAAATCCAGAAACAGGCCTAATAAAAAAAAAAAAAAAAAAAATTAAATGTAAACTGCAAAAAAAAAAAAAAAAACACCCCTAAACTCCTTTAACTGCTTAAAAGCTGGATTCCAGGTATGGATATTTTTTCATACTTCCACTGGTTCAATCAGAAACTTGTAAGCTACCAATCCAACTTTGTATGATCCTTACCTGTTAAAATACTGTATATACTCGAGTATAAGCCGAGGCACCTAATTTTACCACAAAAAACTGGGATAACTTATTGACTCGAGTATAAGCCTAGGGTGTCCATCTGCATGCCTCACTGTGTCCATGTGCATTTCCTCACTGTGCCCATGCCTCACTGTGTCCATGCCTCACTGTGCCCATGACTAGACTGACGTTTAACATGGGAGTCTATGGAAGGGGTGCCCGGCTTTGAAAAATCGGTGCTCCCCGGCCGTAGATCCCCCAGACAACAAACTTTGCACATTTATAGAGGAAGAGTGGGGCTACATGTGTGCCAAGATTGGGGTCCAGGGGACCTACTGCCGGCCGGCACCAAGTCCCCAAAGTCCGGGAGATCAGACGCAAAAAGGTGACGAGTATAAGCCGAGGGGGGCATTTTTAGCACAAAAAATGTGCTGAAAAACTCGGCTTATACTCGAGTATATACGGTACATACATACACACATATATACAGTACATACCTCCCAACGGATTTCGAGCAATGTCCATGGGCGTCCGCTCCATAGGGCAAGGGGGAACGTTTGCCCCCCCTGGAATCGAGAAGGTGTTGGCCAAATTGGCAGTGTTCTACATCCTCCGCCGCCCTTACACCCACTTCCAGCCCAGCTGGACCTGCTGAAGGTGAGAAGGAAGGAGAGCCGGGCTGTGTGTGCGGTATGGAGGGAGGAGGAGATGTCCTACAACACGTGTGTGTGTGTGTGACTGCAGAGACATGACGTCATAGGACACGTCATACATATGGTCAGTGTGCAGTGTAGTGGTCAGTGTGTAGTGTCCAGAGGTGCAGGGTGCTGCTGTGTAATGTAAAGGGGTGCTGTGTAATGTAAAAGGGGTCAGTGATGCAGGGTGCTGTGTAATGTAAAGGGGGTCAGTGATGCAGGGTGCTGTGTAATGTAAAGGGGTCCAGTGATGCAGGGTGCTGTGTAATGTAAAGGGGTCCAGTGATGCAGGGTGCTGTGTAATGTAAAGGGATGCAGGGTACTGTGTAATGTAAAGGGGTCCAGTGATGCAGGGTACTGTGTAATGTAAAGGGGTGCAGTGATGCAGGGTGCTGTGTAATGTAAAAGGGGTCAGTGATGCAGGGTGCTGTGTAATGTAAAGGGGTCCAGTGATGCAGGGTGCTGTGTAATGTAAAGGGATGCAGGGTACTGTGTAATGTAAAGGGGTCCAGTGATGCAGGGTGCTGTGTAATGTAAAGGGGTCCAGTGATGCAGGGTGCTGTGTAATGTAAAGGGGTCAGTGATGCAGGGTGCTGTGTAATGTAAAAGGGGTCAGTGATGCAGGGTACTGTGTAATGTAAAGGGGTCAGTGATGCAGGGTGCTGTGTAATGTAAAAGGGGTCAGTGATGCAGGGTACTGTGTAATGTAAAGGGGTGCAGTGATGCAGGGTGCTGTGTAATGTAAAAGGGTCCAGTGATGCAGGGTGCTGTGTAATGTAAAGGGGTCCAGTGATGCAGGATGCTGTGTAATGTAAAGGGGTCCAGTGATGCAGGGTGCTGTGTAATGTAAAGGGGTGCAGAGATGCAGGGTGCTGTGTAATGTAAAGGGGTCCAGTGATGCAGGGTGCTGTGTAATGTAAAGGGGTCCAGTGATGCAGGATGCTGTGTAATGTAAAGGGGTCCAGTGATGCAGGGTGCTGTGTAATGTAAAGGGGTCCAGAGGTGCAGGGTGCTGTGTAATGTAAAAGGGTCCAGTGATGCAGGGTGCTGTGTAATGTAAAGGGGTCCAGTGATGCAGGATGCTGTGTAATGTAAAGGGGTCCAGTGATGCAGGGTGCTGTGTAATGTAAAGGGGTCCAGTGATGCAGGATGCTGTGTAATGTAAAGGGGTCCAGTGATGCAGGGTGCTGTGTAATGTAAAGGGGTCCAGTGATGCAGGATGCTGTGTAATGTAAAGGGGTCCAGTGATGCAGGGTGCTGTGTAATGTAAAGGGGTCCAGAGGTGCAGTTGTGGAGAGGGGGTACACAGTAGTGACAAAGATATTTAAAGATGCAGGGGGCACAGTGGGGTGTTTTTACATTTTAACGTGGGGGGGGGGGGCGCTTTTAACCCCCGCTGGCGGTCGAAGAAAGGGTAAAATGCGACTGTGTATCACCGATGCTGAAGCGCCCCCCCCCCCCCCCCCGAAAACATTTCAGCGGACGCCCATGGCAATGTCCCTGTTTCCTCCTCATTTGTCCCTCATGTTGGTCTGATCTGTATAGTTGTATATAAAATGCACTTTTTATCTTTCAAAAAGTGTTTCCCAGAGCCAAACCTTTCTTCTGATTTCTAAATTGCTGCATTTGTAAATTCCAAAAGCCAATATAAAGGAATAGTAGTGGAAAAAAAAAAAGCACTTGTGGGTTTAAAGGAACACTAAAGAGAATTTTTTTTTTTTTTTTTAAATAACAAACATGTTATACTTACCTCCACTGTGCAGCTCGTTTTGCACAGAGTGGCCCCGATCCTGGTCTTCTGGGGTCCCTCGGCGGCTGTCTCGGCTCCTCCCCGCAAAAACTTTCCACCTTCATGCGAGCTCGCATGGTGGAAAAGTTCTTGCGGGCGCGCTCCTGTGATACAGCCGGCGGCCATAGCCACTCACTGTATCACTCGGCCCGCCCCCCGGCGCATCATTGGATATGATTGACAGCAGCGCGAGCCAATGGCTGCGCTGCTTTCAATCAACCAATGAATGAGCCGAGAAGCCGACCGAGAAGCCAGCGCGTTCACGGCGCGGGATTTTCGAGGGGTCAGGAAAGTAAACAGGGGCTCAGGGGGGCCGCTAATCCTCAGATGTTTTTTCACCTTAATGCATAGATTGCATTAAGGTGAAAAAACATGTACCTTTACAACCCCTTTAACTTTTTTTTATTTTTATTAATGCCTCTTTTAAAGGGGTGTGTGGCAGGGGGTGTGTCCTATGCCTACATACTTTTGCTAATAGGTGTCCCTCGTTCCCATCTCAAAAAGTTGGGAGGTGTGTATATATATACACACACACACACACACACACACACACACACACACACACACTATATTACCAAAAGTATTGGGACACCTGCCTTTACACGCACATGAACTATAATGGCCTCCCAGTCTTGATCCGTAGGGTTCAATATTGAGTTGGCTCCGCCCTTTGCAGCTATAACAGCTTCAACTCTTCTGGGAAGGCCGTCCACAAGGTTTAGGAGGGTGTCTATGGGAATGTTTGACCATTCTTCCAGAAGAGCATTTGTGAGGTCAGGGGTTTGGCTTGGCCTCCTAGTTCCAGTGAAGGGAACTCTTAAGGGCGTCAGCATACCAAGACATTTTGGACAATTTCATGCTCCCAACTTTGTGGGAAGAATTTGGGGACGGCCCCTTCCTGTTCCAACATGACTGCGCATCTTTGGGATGAATTAGAGTGGAGACTGCGAGCCAGGCCTTCTCATCCAACATCAGTGCCTGACCTCACAATTGCTCTTCTGGAAGAATGGTCAAACATTCCCATAGACACCCTCCTAAACCTTGTGGACGGCCTTCCCAGAAGAGTTGAAGGTGTTATAGCTGCAAAGGGCGGGGCCAACTCAATATTGAACCCTCCGGACTAAGACTGGGGATGCCATTAAAGTTCATGTGCGCGTAAAGGCAGGCGTCCCAATTTTTTCCGTATTATGGCATATATATATATATATATATATATATATATATATATATACACACACACACACACACAGGCCACTTTATTAGGTACACCTGTTCAATTGCTTGGTAAAAACAATCAGCCAATCACATGGCAGCAACTCAATGCATTTAGGCATCTAGACGTGGTGAAGACGACTTGCCGAAGATCAAACTGAGCATCGGAATGGGAAAGAAACATAAATTAAGTGACTTTGAAAGTGGCATGACTGACTGTCCTATGAGGCTGCATGACCCCTGACCCTCTATCTGGACAGTGCTGATTAGCCTTGTGCTGATCACATACACAGTCCCAAGCAAAAAAAAAAACTCTCTACTAACACCCACCAAACTGAGCATGTGCAGAGTGCCCCCAAGGCTCTGTTCTATCAGGATACATAAAAACAAATAAAATGTGCGCTTTGGCTAAAAAAGTGAAGCTAGTAACAGTGACCACGGCAGCCAGCACTAAAGGTTTTGATCATAGAACCACTAAAAAACAAATACCGTATATACTCGAGTATAAGCCGAGTTTTTCAGCACATTTTTTGTGCTGAAAATGCCCCCCCTCAGCTTATACTCGTGTCTGTGTCCATCTTCACCTTTGTGCGCCTGATCCCGGCCAGCTGTAGAAACTTAGCACACATGTAGCCCCACTCTTCCTCTACAAGTGTGCAAAGTTTGTTGTCCGGGGGACCTACGGCTGGGGAGCACCGATTTTTCAAAACCAGGCACCCCTTCTATAGACTCCCATGTTAAACGGTAATTTCTCTGGTGATTTTGGGGACCCGGTACCGGCCAGCCTTCGGTCCCCTGGACCCCAAAATTGGCACACATGTAGCCCCACTCTTAATCTACAACTGTGCAAAGTTTGTTGTCCGGGGGACCTACGGCTGGGGAGCACTGATTTTTCAAAACCAGGCACCCCTTCTATAGACTCCCATGTTAAACGTCAGTCTAGTCACACAGCACAGAAGATCAGGTAGGGAGATTGGACACAGTGAGGAATGGACACAGTAAGGCACAGTGAGGAATTGGCACAGTGAGGCATGGGCACAGTGAGGCATGGGCACAGTGAGGCATGGGCACAGTATGGCATGAACACAGTATGGCACGGACACAGTAAGGTACAGTGAGGCATGGACACAGTAAGGCACAGTGAGGCATGGACACAGTATGGCACAGTGAGGCATGGACACAGTAAGGCACAGTGAGGCATGGACACAGTAAGGCACAGTGAGGCATGGACACAGTAAGGCACAGTGAGGCATGGACACAGTAAGGCACAGTGAGGCATGGACACAGTAAGGCACAGTGAGGCATGGACACAGTAAGGCACAGTGAGGCATGGACACAGTAAGGCACAGTGAGGCATGGACACAGTAAGGCACAGTGAGGCATGGACACAGTAAGGCACAGTGAGGCATGGACACAGTAAGGCACAGTGAGGCATGGACACAGTAAGGCACAGTGAGGCATGGACACAGTAAGGCACAGTGAGGCATGAAGCAGTAAGGCACAGTGAGGCATGAAGCAGTAAGGCACAGTGAGGCATGGGCACAGTAAGGCACAGTGAGGCATGGGCACAGTAAGGCACAGTGAGGCATGGACACAATAAGGCACAGAGAGGCATGGACACATGAACTCTTCAAACTAGTAACTCAAACTATGAACCCCACCTGCCTAGAACCTTCAGCAAACGAAACACAAGAGTTCTGTAATGAGCTATCGGACTTTTTTATCAACAAAATCGAAAACATTCGAGAATCAATTCAACAGAAAAAAACAACCAACCCTGCTCTGCCAAAGCAAATAGAGGAAATCAATATGAACACTATACAATTGACAAAATTTTCGCTGGTCCCGATCACCATCGACACCACCAAAAATATAATCAGAAGCCTCAGAGACAGCACATCTCCAAATGACATAATCTCTACAAAACTCCTGAAAGAATGTACCGACATTTTAGCACCCACCATAACACTTCTCGTAAATCAATCATTCAAAGAAGGTATTGTTCCAATCTCTCTCAAGCAAGGCATAATCAAACCCCTCCTAAAGAAACCCAACCTGGACCCCAAAGACCCAAACTACCGCAGACCGGTAACAAGCCTCAACACCATCTCCAAGATCATGGAGAAAGCAGTAGTACAACAGCTACAACTCTATTTGGACACCCACAAACTCTTGGATCCACTACAATCAGGCTTCCGCCCAGGCCATGGCACAGAAACAGCACTTCTTAAAATATGGGATGACACCCTCGAAGCAGCAGATGACGGAGAATCATGTCTCCTGGTGCTGCTGGACCTCAGTGCAGCGTTCGACACAGTAGACCACAAAACTCTACTCATTCGCCTTAAAGAAGTAGCCGGAGTCGCAGACCCTGACCTACACTGGTTCGCATCCTTCCTAGACAATCGTTCCCAGACAGTGAAACTAGGAGCCTTCACCTCTGAAACTCGCACAATTTCTTGCGGAGTCCCCCAAGGATCACCCCTGTCACCCGTGCTCTTTAACATCTACCTCCGCCCACTCCTCAAAATCATCAGCAAACAGGGCCTGTGCTACCACTCATATGCTGACGACACCCAACTCTACTTTCGTATCACCGGGAAAAAAGACCAATATCACGGATTGGAAACCTGTCTCACATTGATCGATGAATGGATGACTGAGAATTCCCTCAAACTCAACGGATCCAAAACAGAACTCCTTCTCCTCCACGCAAACCGAAAGACAAAAACTAAGACTTCTTGGACACTCCCCACTATCCTTGGACAGACCGTTACCCCGAGCACCAAAGTCAAAAGTCTCGGAGTCATCTTTGACTCGGAGATGTCGATGGATGCACAAATTGGATCAGTAGTCAGCGGAGCTCACCATCTCCTCCGTCTACTACGTAGACTCATCCCCTTCATCCCAAAAGAGGATACAGCAGTAGTAGTTGGAACAATTATCAACTCCCGACTCGATTACGCAAACGCCCTCTACCTCGGACTACCCAAATACCAGATTTCGCGCCTACAAGTAATCCAGAACACGGCTGCCAGGCTGGTAACGGGAAAAAAACCTTGGGAATCCATCACCCCATCACTAAGGACCCTTCATTGGCTAACCGTAAAGGATCGGATCACATTCAAGACCCTCTGTCTCACCCACAAGTGCACACAGGGAAACGCTCCACAATATCTATGCGAGAAGATAAAACACTACACCCTCAATCGCAATCTCCGATCAACCAACCAAAACCTCCTTCACATCCCCAAGTCCCGCTACAAATCAAAGGGAGAACGAAGATTTGCAGTCCAAGGACCACGGCTATGGAACGCTCTACCCACCAACATCCGCATGGAAGAAAACCACCGGGCCTTCAGGAAAAAACTTAAGACCCACCTATTCTGAAGGGTCAGGATGTCACTGGATGCAAAGCGCCTTGAGGCGATTTAGTTCGCATTTGTAGCGCTATACAAGTTATTCACTCACTCACTCAGTAAGGCACAGTGAGGCATGGACACAGTAAGGCACAGTGAGGCATGGGCACAGTGAGGCATGGGCACAGTAAGGCACAGTGAGGCATGGACACAGTAAGGCATGGGCACAGTAAGGCACAGTGAGGCATGGGCACAGTAAGGCACAGTGAGGCATGGGCACAGTGAGGCATGGATACAGTAAGGCACAGTGAGGCATGGACACAGTAAGGCACAGTGAGGCATGGGCACAGTAAGGCACAGTGAGGCATGGGCACAGTAAGGCACAGTGAGGCATGGACACAGTAAGGCACAGTGAGGCATGGACACAGTAAGGCACAGTGAGGCATGGACACAGTAAGGCACAGTGAGGCATGGACACAGTATGGCACAGTGAGGCATGGACACAGTATGGCACAGTGAGGCATGGACACAGTAAGGCACAGTGAGGCATGGACACAGTAAGGCACAGTGAGGCATGGACACAGTAAGGCACAGTGAGGCATGGACACAGTAAGGCACAGTGAGGCATGGACACAGTAAGGCACAGTGAGGCATGGACACAGTAAGGCACAGTGAGGCATGGACACAGTAAGGCACAGTGAGGCATGGACACAGTAAGGCACAGTGAGGCATGGACACAGTAAGGCACAGTGAGGCATGGACACAGTAAGGCACAGTGAGGCATGGACACAGTAAGGCACAGTGAGGCATGGACACAGTAAGGCACAGTGAGGCATGGACACAGTAAGGCACAGTGAGGCATGGACACAGTAAGGCACAGTGAGGCATGGACACAGTAAGGCACAGTGAGGCATGGACACAGTAAGGCACAGTGAGGCATGGACACAGTAAGGCACAGTGAGGCATGGACACAGTAAGGCACAGTGAGGCATGGACACAGTAAGGCACAGTGAGGCATGGACACAGTAAGGCACAGTGAGGCATGGACACAGTATGGCACAGTGAGGCATGGACACAGTAAGGCACAGTGAGGCATGGACACAGTAAGGCACAGTGAGGCATGGACACAGTAAGGCACAGTGAGGCATGGACACAGTAAGGCACAGTGAGGCATGGACACAGTAAGGCACAGTGAGGCATGGACACAGTATGGCACAGTGAGGCATGGACACAGTAAGGCACAGTGAGGCATGGACACAGTAAGGCACAGTGAGGCATGGACACAGTAAGGCACAGTGAGGCATGGACACAGTAAGGCACAGTGAGGCATGGACACAGTAAGGCACAGTGAGGCATGGACACAGTAAGGCACAGTGAGGCATGGACACAGTAAGGCACAGTGAGGCATGGACACAGTAAGGCACAGTGAGGCATGGACACAGTAAGGCACAGTGAGGCATGGACACAGTATGGCACAGTGAGGCATGGACACAGTAAGGCACAGTGAGGCATGGACACAGTAAGGCACAGTGAGGCATGGACACAGTAAGGCACAGTGAGGCATGGACACAGTAAGGCACAGTGAGGCATGGACACAGTAAGGCACAGTGAGGCATGGACACAGTAATGCACAGTGAGGCATGGACACAGTAAGGCACAGTGAGGCATGGACACAGTAAGGCACAGTGAGGCACAGTGAGGCATGGACACAGTAAGGCACAGTGAGGCATGGACACAGTAAGGCACAGTGAGGCATGGACACAGTAAGGCACAGTGAGGCATGGACACAGTAAGGCACAGTGAGGCATGGACACAGTAAGGCACAGTGAGGCATGGACACAGTAATGCACAGTGAGGCATGGACACAGTAAGGCACAGTGAGGCATGGACACAGTAATGCACAGTGAGGCATGGACACAGTAAGGCACAGTGAGGCATGGACACAGTAAGGCACAGTGAGGCATGCAGACGGACACCCTCGGCTTATACTCGAGTCAATAAGTTTTCCCAGTTTTTTGTGGTAAAATTAGGTGCCTCGGCTTATATTCGGGTCGGCTTATACTCGAGTATACACGTATATAAGGGTACAGCGCCAATAGGAAAAAGTTGCAATATAAGCTCTGCGATGAACAGTCCTATTCAAAAACCACCAACAATGATGGATGACAAGTTGGTAATGAAGTCCCAGCACCTGCAGTGTGAAAAGGGGTTGAATGCACACGTCGCCGCCGGTGTGTAGAGGGAATCCTGCTTACCAGAGGAAGTTGACTCTCAAATCTGTTCTATCAGGAGGAGGATTGGGGACTGTGGAAGAAGGGGAGGACCAGAGAAGACGGGATCAAGCAGCCTTTTTTACACAATGCAGATAATTAACCCCCATTCCACAGTGAGTATAACCAGCATGCTTTACTGCATATACACACTTTAAGCCCTGCAGAAAAGGGCAGGTGAATATACGACGGAATAGGAAAGCTTGGCTGTTTTCTCTGTTAGCTCTATTCGTAGATCAGAAATGTTGACGCAATGCTCTCCTCACATTCAGGGCCCGATCTTGTGGAAGTAGCAATTTTGAAGACTGAATGATCTTCTAACAAAGCCGCGTTCGGTTTCATAAGACATGGCTGCGGGACACGTTTTGTGTTGACAATCGCAGCTCTAAACTGATCTTCAGGGGAGCCGCGGAGTTTGCATTCTCTGCCAAGTGATCAGTCCTGAAGACCAGTCCCGTATGTCGCCTTCGGGGACTGGGGAAGCGTCTGTCTTCGCTGTCGAGCCCTCCGGGCGGATCTTGCTGTCAGAAGCGAAAATTATGATATAAAAAGGGAAAAAAAAAAAACGTTTCAAAAGAAAACATTCCTGGAGTACTGAGGAGACACGTCCATCAGGCGAGATGGTCTCATCTGGAGGTAAACAGAAGTGTCAGGAGATCGGATACACGTCTCCCTACAGCTACCACCTTAAAGTGATACTAAACACACACTGTCTAAAGAGGAGTATGGGGGGGGGGGGTTCAGATTCATACTTTCCTACGTGGATGCTGCATTTGTCCCCCCTGCGCCTCTAACACCGAGAACGGAGCAATCAAACACCGTCGATCGCTCGGTTCTGACAGCTGCAGACGGTCACAGCTCTCTGCTCACTGGAGCGCTGAGCTGTGGAAGGGACGGCAGTGCCCGGCTCAGGCTTTCAGCGACTGCAAAGAATTTACCCAAAACTAGGTCTACTTTAACCAGTTCCGGCACGCGCTATAACCAAAAGACGGCTACAGCGCAGGCTTACTTTGCCGGGAGGGCGTACATGGATGTCCTCCCGTGATTGGGTGGGGCGCTCTGTAATAGCGGAATCCTTCGGACTCCGCTGATCACAGATTGGGGTAAAAAGGCCAATCACAGCGGCCCTTTACCACGTGATCAGCTGTGTCCAATGACAGCTGAACACAGATGTAAGCACAAGCCGGTTATCAGCTTTTCTTTCCTCACGCTGACAATGCGAATAGAGAGCCGATAACTGGTGTTAAAGGGGCACTGATTATCGGTGCAGTCCCAACAGTTTCCACCAGTGCTGCCAATCAGTGCTGCCAATCAGTGCCTCCTCATCAGTGCAGCCTTACCAGTGCCCATCAATGCCGCCTCATCAGTGCAGCCAATCAGTGAAGCCTTACCAGTGCCGCCTCATCAGTACAGCCTTACCAGTGCCCATCAGCGCCACCTCATCAGCGCACATCAGTGCAGTCTATTAGTGCCCATCCGTGCAGCCTCATCACTGCTCATCAATGCAGCCAATCAGTGCCGCCTCATCAGCGCAGTCTATTAGTGCCCATCCGTGCAGCCTCATCAGTGCTCATCAATGCTGCCAATCAGTGCCTCCTCATCAGTGCAGCCTATCAGCGTCACCTCATCAGCGCACATCAGTGCAGTCTATTAGTGCCCATCCGTGCAGCCTGATCAGTGCCCATCAATGCTGCCAATCAGTGCCTCCTTATCAGCGCACATCAGTGCAGTCTATTAGTGCCCATCCGTGCAGCCTCATCAGTGCTCATCAATGCTGCCAATCAGTGCCTCCTCATCAGTGCAGCCTATCAGCGCACGTCAGTGCAGTCTATTAGTACCCATCCGTGCAGCCTCATCAGTGCCCATCAATGCTGCCAATCAGTGCAGCCTATCAGTGCCATCTCATCAGCACACATCAGTGCAGTCTATTAGTGCCCATCCGTGCAGCCTCATCAGTGCTCATCAATGCTGCCAATCATTACCGCCTCATCAGTGCAGTCTATCAGTACCCATAAGTGCAGCCTCATTAGTGCTGTCAATCAGTGCAGTCTATCAGTGCCCATCAGGGCAGCTTCATCAGCACACATCAGTGAAGAAGAAAAATTACCTGTTTGCAAAATTCTACAACAAACGATGGAAAAAATAAATAAAAAAATTCAGTCTCTGTTCGTTTGTTTAGCATAAAATAAAAAAAATCAGTGGTGATTAAATACCACCAAAAGAAAGCTCTATCTGTCTCAAAAAAATGATAAAAATGTCCTATGTGTACAGTGTAGAATGACCGCGTAATTGTCATTCAACGTGCGACAGCGCTGAAAGCTGAAAATGGGCCTGGGCAGGAAGGGGGTGAAAGTGCCCGGTAGTGAAGGGGTTAAGAACAGACAATTCTGCCGGCTGAGGTTTTGGGTCGAAACCAATTTTTTTTTTAACCATTTCGTTTCCATCCTGAAAACTTCGAAAGTAAAACGGTCTATTAAAGCAACGTAAAATCTGCTTTATTATGTTCTGTAAAAACAGAAACTCGTGTCAGACAAATCACCTCAATGAAAAGAGAGAGCGGTAACGAGCGACACGCTCATAATATGACGAAAGATGGCTTCTCGGAGCGCAGCCTCCAACACTAATAAGCCATATGCTAGGAGTATTTCGATGGAGCCGTGCCAAGACCACCATATTAACGCTCCCAGGGTACGGCCCGGCACCCCCCAAAACATACTGCCTCATTATCCCCCGTGCCAAAATATGCAATAAATTAGACACACAATGTTATACATATATATTATTTTAACCGTTTTCCTTGCAGGAAAGGGAATCAATTATTATTCATGAGCAAGCTTCGGGGATACGTCAAGTGAAAATATTTGGTCGTACAAAACGGCAGTCTGGTAATTATTCAGGTCTGCGAGGAACGCAGTTCGTGATTTTACCCAGCAGGCCGAAAATGGCTGCAGTGTGGAGTCGTCAAACGGCAACGATAATGTATGGGAATCTTACAAGATCCAAGGAAAAATAATCAACATTAGTATCAGTATTAAAGTGTGGGGGGGGGGGGGGGTGCCATTGCTGGTTCTCTTTTGAAAATCCTAGTTGCCTGGTTACGTGTGCGTTAAATGCTCTGTAAAGAACGTGTGGTGGTGTGTATGGGTCCCAAAAAAATTAAATAAAACATTTCATCCTGTGAAAGGTGATGGATAATCTGTCCAATGGCCAGTGAGTTTTCTTTTGGATTTCTTGCAAAGCCAAAATCGGCTAAAGGAATTTCAGCACTCACAGGTGGGGGTGTTGGATGCCTGACCTCCCCCTCCTCACATGTTGTGGTCGCATCCTCCAGGTGCAAGGGCTTATTCACACCATTGTGTTTCATGTGTGCTACAATGCAGGATCAGCCCATTCACACCATCGTGGGGGGTTTTTTGGGGACTATTCCGAAAGTGCGAAGACCATTTAGATCGGTGGTACTTGAGACCAGGGCCTTCCATGCCTAACCATAAAAAAAAGTTTATACTCACACAATAAAAAGTATGGGGGTACAAAATATGTACTGAAATGCTTGAAGGCCCTGGATGGGGTTGGGTGTCACTGTGGAGGACATTGGGGTTGTGGAGAGGTTAGGGGACTGTAGCAGGCTTGGTGGCCCTGTAGAGGATGACATTACTGAAGGGGGCTGGGGGGGCATGGTTGGAGGCTGGTGGCACAATAGAGCAGTGGTTCTCAACCCTGTCCTCAAGTACCCCCAAACAGGCCATGTTTTCACGTTTCCCTTTATCTTGCACAGGTGCTTTAAATCAGAGTCAATGGCTTGGTATTTTGGACAGCTAATTTATCTAAAGCCCCTTTCACACTGAGGCATATTTCAGGCGTTTTAGCGTTAAAAATAGCGCATAAATAACGCCTGAAATACTCCTGCCCCAGTATTCTCAATGTGAAATCCCGAGGGCTTTCACACTGAGGCGATGCGCTGGCGGGAGGAAAAAAAATCTCCTGCAAGCCGCATCTTTGGAGCGGTGAAAGGAGCGGTGTGTATACCGCTCCTTCCCATTGAAATTAATGGGACACCGCGGTATTATCCCTTTTTCGGCCACTAGCGGGGGTTAAAAGCGCACCGCTATCAGCCGAATATCACGGTAAATACGAAGGTATAGCAGCGCTGAAAATCGCGCCGCTATACCGCCACCGCACCTGCCCCCCCCCCCAGTGTGAAAGGGGCCTAAGAGAAATTCCCAAAACATGGCCTGTTGGGGGTACTTGAGGACAGGGTTGAGAACCACTGCTATAGAGGACTGGAGGGCATTTTGGAGGCTAAGGGGTCCCAGGGGGCATTGTGGGCCACTATGGAAGTTACTGTGAAAAGGTTAAGAAATCTGCAACTGGCTGAAGGCCACAGCCCCGCAGTGGGCCATGAACCAGCAATTGCGAACCACTTGCTCTAGATCAGGGGTCTCCAAACTTTTCAAATAAAGGGCCTGTTTATTGTCCTTCAGGCTTTAGGAGGGCCGGACTGTGGCTAGCGGGAGAAGAAAATGTCCTGGGCCCAGCATCAGTGAGAATAAATATGACCTCAGGGTTGGTGGTCAGTAGGAGGAGGGGTAGTGCCCTTAGGAGGAGGAATAGTAACCCAACATTGGTATCAGTGGAAGAAATAGTGCCCCCTTGTTGGTGTCAGTTGGAGGAGAATTGCCTCATATCAGTGGGAGGAATAGTGCCCAAAGGGCCAGATCTGGTCCTCGGGCCGCAGTTTGGAGACCCTTGCTCTAGATGAAGAATGCCATGAGTTCCCATTCACACTTCACACATTTTTTAGAGGGGAAAGGATCACGCATTTCTGGCCTGGTCTAGACTTTTAAAATGAAGGTGAAAAACGCACATAACATGCAAAAAAAAAAGCTCAAAATCACCCGGCTATGTTCACGCTATGCGGAATGAGGGATCACAGCACGCTATAGGAGCATGAAAACGAGTTACTATTATAATTCATGAAGCTCTTGATTTCTGTGCATTGCGGTAGAGAACAGTGCATCAATAAAACAGCACATTACATTATAGTCAATGCACCAACAATGCAATATGTGTTCATTTGAGCATTTTTCAAGTTACGTGTCCATCTGCCTGCAGGAAGGAAGCTGTATATCCTAATCTGGTGTACAGAGAATAGATGAGCCCAACAAAGAGAAGGGTATGGACAGTGGAAGAGAGGCAGGGAACAAAGAAGCAGTCGGTGGACTATCCATGGTCATGGTCATGGTGGAACTATTGTTAAGCCTTGTGAGAGACCATCCATAAGTCTAGCGTTTCTGTGGCTTCCTTGCCCACCCTCCCTCCCATATAGCAAGGTTTAAATGCCCAGTTAGTGTTGACACAAGGTAATTTAATACCCAAGGAAAAAAAATTGCAAAAAATACCAAAGTGCCCCCCCACCAACCATCCATGAGCTGTGAACTATTTGAGCAGCCCAATTTTGCTTGCCACCCATGGTGGCCGCTTCTTCTGCCTACCACTCGGCCTGGTCCTGCACTTTAGCAGGCTGTACAGTTTACCTTCTACCTTATTCCATCAACAGAAGTATGACTCTAATCACGTGTTTGGCGCTCCTTCCTGTTAGAATATCCTGGCGACTCCCTTGATTGGGAAGACCTCTGCTTTGTGGTGAGCTGCCGAATTAAGACTGTTGTGGGCCCAACTAAAGATCTACAAGCAGGGCCGCCATTAGAAGTTTTGGGGCCTCTTACACAGCTTCAGGCATGGGCCCCCTGGAGCAGAAACGGGGGGAGGGGGCGTTGCTGCCGCTTCAAAAATTGAGAAGCGGAGGGGGGGGCTGCCGTGAATTGAGAAGCAGGGGGTGCCGCAAATTGTTGAGGTCGGGGGGGGGGGCTTTGGCTTTTTTGGCCCTTTACAAAAAATAAATAAAAGAAGAAAAATAATTTTTTTATAAAAAAAAGGGGGGGGGGTTGCCATCCGGGGCCCTGGAGACCTCCGGGCCCCTTACAAAAAAAAAAATTATAAATAAAAAAAATCAATAAAAAAAAAATCAATAAAAAAAAAAAAAAGGGGGGGTTGCAATCCGGGCCCCTGGGGACCTCCGGGCCCCTTACATGTGTACTGCCTGTACCCCCCTGATGGCGGCCCTGTCTACAAGTATCTACAAAAAAAAATTGTGTGTATCGTCTCACATCAACCACCAGTTAGATTTTTATTGCGGTCTATGTCCCTAATGTAAAAAGCCTCTCAAGTATGTAAAGGGACAAAAGACAAAAAACAAAAACAAAACAAACAATGTAGGGGTACCATCATCCTGATTTCACAATATGAAAAAAAACGGAGATCTCCCCCAATGGTCATCATAAATAATGGACTATCTCGGTACCCATGAACTTCATACAACACAGGTTGTATAATCAACTATTATATTAGTACAAATGTTAAAAACCTTATATAAATAACGTGTGTTACATATAAACAGAAATTTGTACATTGGACTACACAAATAACATTGAAGATGTAACGCCCTCACTACAAAAAGAGAGCTGGGGTATGTGGCAGCCCGTCCAAAGAGGGCGCACGGGCGCCGCCTTCCCTATCCATGCGTCCGGCCCCCTGATCTACATATCAGGGCACCAGACCATGGATTCCAATGCGGGGTGGGCGTTTTTTTTTTTTTTAAGCACCTGATTAGAACCAGAGGCTCTAATGGGCTTAAAAAAAAGGGTGGCCTCGGAGCTCAAAGCATTGCGCTCCGAGGCCACCCAGTTGTGTGACCATAGCGAATTATTTTCGCTATTTTCACACTAAAGTTTCTCCCCGCCAATCAGGAGGCAGGTCTGTGAGACCTGTTTCCCGATTGGCCAAAGCGTCAGGCAATCCTATTGGATGCCTAGCGCTTTGGCGGAAGAGGAGACACGCGGCGGAGGAAGCTGGAGGAGCGGACACCGGAGCCGCCGCTGCCCGCATTCTAGGAGAGGAGGAGAGGACACCACAGCCCCGCGGGTAAGTGCCGGACCGCCAGGGGGGGGTGGGGAGCTGTTTCAGTGCCGCCGGGGGGGGGGGGGGTGTTCTTTGTTTACCACCCACTCAAAAGAAGAACCCACCAGCCGCCACTGGTATGTGGTACAATCATCCTCATGGTGCGTCCATCATGCTTAATTATTAAGGATTATGGACATGAGGAGGATTGTGAGGGCGTTATATCATCAATGTTATTTGTGTGGTCCAATGTACAAATTTCTGTTTATTTCTATGTAACGCATGTTATTTAGATCTGGTCTTCCCAGTTTTTAACATTTGTACCACTAAAATTATCAAGTGATGTCTAATGGCCAGTAGACACGATTCGAATATCGTACGACAGATCGCACGACCTAATAGTTGCAAGTAGAAATTGAATAGGTTACTAGAGTCACGAAAATTCTCGTACGACAGAAGAAAAAAAAGGCAAACTTTGCACACTTGTAGAGGAAAACTGGGGCTACATGTGTGCCAAGGTTCGGGTCTAGGGGACCTATGGCTGGCCGGTACTGGGTCCCCAAATTTACCAAAGAAGCTACAGTTTAACATGGGAGTCTATGGAAGGGGTGCCCGGCTTTGAAAAATCGGTTCTCCCCGGCCGTAGGTCCCCTGGTCAACAAACATTGCAAATTTGTAGAGGAAGAGTGGGGCTATATGTGTGCCAAGTTTGGGGTCCTGAGGACCTACGGCCGGCCAGTATCGGGTCCCCAAATTTGGGAGATCAGGTGCAAAAAGGTGACTCGAGTATAAGCCGAGGGGGGCATTTTCAGCACAAGAAAAACTCGGCTTATACTCGAGTATATACTGTATGTCTCTACTGGGGAGATCTATCCTCCCTTCCTGCCCTGGCTGAAAAATCTCTAACAGCAAAAAATAAAAACAAAAAAACAATTTTTTGTAAGGCAACGAAGGTTTAGAACATTTGACCATATTTCTATTGCTGTCTGTGCCAGTCCGGATGACAACAGTACCTTTCATTTTTTTTTGTACGGGTGTCACGGGGACAGGAAGTAAGGAATAAACTCCACAATAGGGGGGAGGTCACAGATAACTCTTCCTCACTCTATCCAATACTATTTTTTTTTTTTTTGGCTGAAGATAGCAAGGAGTCACTCGGAGACACCTGCAAAGATTCCCCGTTTTTTTTTTTTATACCAGATAGTAAAATTTTACATCACCGCCACAAGACGGTAATCGAACAGGAATCCCGTAACAAATAACAAGCAACCGCAATTCTGGATCCGAGTCAGTAGCCAACTTGGTTAACTACCATGACACAAACGGACCGCAAATTTGGTAAACACGTATGATGCGAGCCAGCTGCGGAGGCAGTGAGTCAGTGATGAGCCTCAACGCTCGCGAGCACTTGGCAAAGGACCTAATTGGAATTAACGTGATTGAATTTCCCCTGAAGTTCTTTGTTGTGTTGCCCGCAGATAAACACATACCAAGATATTGTAAGTCTCCGTGCTTTCACAAAGTTCGTTTGAAATCTCGTTGACCTGAGCAGAAAAATGGAATCACTTAGGACAACAGGGATAAAATTGGTTCCTGATGACCACAAAAAAAAAATCCAGCTCTACCAGGGATGGTCTATGCATGGAATCTGAATGCACTCTTCAGGTACACGTTCTTGGCTTCCAGGAGGCACTAGTGGTATCATCGTGCCTTCTGCCAGGGCTTGGAGCTCAAAATCCTGCAAGAATCTGCTACAACCCATTGCATTTTCATAGGATTTTGGGCTCCAAGTTCTGCTGGAAGGCAAAGTAACACTATCAGTGTCTCCCGAATGTGTTGGAGGCTGAAGTCATTTTTTATATACCGGTATATACCATATATACTCGAGTATAAGCCGAGTTTTTCAGCACATTTTTTTGTGCTGAAAATGCCCCCCTCGGCTTATACTCGAGTCACCTTTTTTTGCCTGATCTCCCGGACTTTGGGGACCCGGTACCGGCTGGGCCCCACCTGGATCCCAAACTTGGCACACATGTAGCCCCACTCTTCCTCCACAAGTGTGCAAAGTTTGTTGTCCGGAGGACCTACGGCCGGGGAGCATTGATTTTTCAAAACCGGGCACCCCTTCCATAGACTCCCATGTTAAACTGTAATTTCTCTGGTGAATTTGGGGACCCGGTACCTGGCCGGTCGTAGGTTCCCCGGACCCAAAACCTGACACACAGGTAGCCCTATTTCTCCTCTATAAGTGTGCAACGTTTTTTGTCTGGGGGACCTACGGCCGGGGAGCACAGATTTTTCAAAACCAGGCACCCCTTCCATAGACTCCCATGTTAAACGTCAGTCTAGTCAAAGGCACAGTGAGGCATGGACACAGTGAGGCATGGACACAGTGAGGCATGGACACAGTGAGGCATGGACACAGTGAGGCATGGACACAGTGAGGCATGGACACAGTGAGGCACAGGGAGGCATGCAGATGGACACCCTAGGCTTATACTCAAGTCAATACGTTTTCCCAGTTTTTTGTGGTAAAATAAGGTGCCTCGGCTTATATTCGGGTCGGTTTATACGGTATATATATATATTTTGCAAAGGGTTGGTTTACAAATTGCTTTTTAACACAATTTAAGAAAACACAACTCATGTCTCTACTCTCAAGCATACCTGTATCCCCCTCGATCACGTGAACAACACCTGGGTGCTCATGGCCCAGAGTCTGCTCAATCCCTGCCACAACCTTCAATCCAATAAAAGGGCAGCACACCATTGACATCTTCGTCCAGCTCTG
Source organism: Rana muscosa (assembly GCA_029206835.1). Taxonomy (NCBI): domain Eukaryota; kingdom Metazoa; phylum Chordata; class Amphibia; order Anura; family Ranidae; genus Rana; species Rana muscosa. The sequence goes on from CM055128.1 coordinate 7,984,071, forward strand.
TTTATTCCACTGACAGCGCACGCTGCGACTCAAGCCCCAAACCATGCTCTAAAGCATTTCACCCATCACAGGGCTTAGTCATAGCAATGCAGTAATTTCCCATTGCGGGAATAGGCTGCAACCCTGAGCCAAAGTTCATCTGGCGGTTGCGGTGTGGCCCCATTCATTCACATGGAGAGTTTGGCAGGTCAACTTACATGTAGCATTAAAACTGCCATGCCACTTCCCCCTCAGACTGGCAAAAATGCTTCATTCTGACCCATAAACTGTCTATTGCCACCAAAACACAAGAAAAAAGGCTTCAAGCTAGTCACCAGATAGTACAGATGCCCTTCAATACTTCTTCACTATAACTCCACGATACCCGATACTTGCTGGTGCTGTCGCACTTCGAAAGGGACCATACTCCACATTTGGTGGGCTTGCCCACCCATACGGATGTTCTGGAAACAAACTTTTGCCCTGTAATGTAAACTCATGGCAACTTCTACTTAGGCATCACCCAAGATAGCTCTCCTATCCATGATTCCCGGGCCCTTCAGATCCACAAAGAAGAATGTCCTTAGACATTTCCATGCTGCAACTAGGGCAGTCATTCCCCGCCACTGGAAATCAACGACTGTATCCTACCTTGGGGAATAAGCAACCGAATTCAACTCTATAAGGGTCCTGAAACCACTTGTTGGCACAGGAAACACGAAAGGAAGGAACTATTCTCTCATGAAAGCTAATGGGATGTGTCTCTCGCGCTACTATGAGTAAATTAAATGTCAAAGTGAAACAGAAATAGTGATAGTATCAAAAAAAGCAGCAAAACCTAAAGTGTTCACAGTGTACTAAAAACCATATAAATCAAAATAAAGTCATCTCGCGCTGTAATGATAATCACTAAAACACTGAAAGAACCAAAACTGTGAAAATGTCCACAAATGCTACAAGAAGGACTCTGAAGAAGTCGCGAGAAGTGACGCAACGCGTAAGGATTGGCTGTCGTAAACCGGAAGTGACGTAAGCCGGCATTGAAAACGCAGCGATCTTTGTTATTGCTTGTTTTTATCCTTTATGTAAGAGTCCACCTGTATAGTTTGAAATAAACCCTTATTCATTTTAAAAACGTACTATACCATTAGAAGCCTCCTGGTCTCTCCCATCCTCCTGGTTGCAGATGACGTGGCAATCCACATCTGGTGGCAGATGACGTGGCAATCCCCACCTGGTGGCAGGTGATGTGGCAAGTGGCAATCCACATCTGGTGGCAGGCGAGGTGGCAATCCACATCTGGTGGCAGGTGACGTGGCAATCCACACCTGGTGGCAGGTGATGTGGCAAGAGACAATCCACACCTGGTGGAAGACGACGTGGCAAGTGACAAACCGCATCTGGTGGCAGATTCTGCATTATGGTGAGTTTGAATTATTTCATTTTATATTACAATGCAATGACAGAAATAATGCGCTTCAATCACCCCAACACCATATCAGCCATTGTTCTGTGATGATTGAAGCGCTAACACCAGCCATTTCCCCAAGGCGAAAAGCTACATAACAGCCCAAACCCCCCCCCCAGGCCTTGGCACGATTCTATTCCACAACGCTGGTCCTCGTGCCAAAAAGGTTGGGGACCACTGCCTTAATCTACGTAGTGAAATTGATATACCTATTCAGCACGGATTGGAATATCGGGACATTTTCTTGTAGCATTTGTGGACATTTTCACAGTTTTGGTTATTTCAGTGTTTTAGTGATTATCATTACAGCGCAGGATCACTTTATTTTGAACTATTCTCTCATGCCTGGACTGCGTGGTCCACGTTACGCTACTCCTCTGATTTTCAGGTTTGGGTTAAAAGAGACCTCGCTTTTGATCCCCACCAGCCATGATGGAGTCCCATGCTCTACCCTTGTCTTCAATCAGTCCTTTTACTTTATACTTTCCTGCCATAATCCAATTTATTCTTTTTCATTACCTTTCCTTGTTGCTTCCTCCTCTTTATAAGACGGTACTTATTAGATGGCTAAACCCCATAGATGTTTCTCATAATATACATTGAACTTATCATTGCTTAAAAAAAAGGCCCTTTCGCCTAATACCCTTCATCACTAATATATTGGCTAGCAACATGTGACATAAGGATGTCTTCTCATTGTCAACATATACCAGTGTTCCGTCAGATAGGCGAGCTGTCAAATCTTGTAACGGAAGTGACGTTCCGTCACGGCCATCTTGGTACACCCCGCAGTAAGCCTTACAGTCTGAAGTCGCCAAGTGGACATCTTTTTACATCCACCAAAGTCTTGCATTTCACATTTATTTTTATCAGTAATCTGAGCTTATATCCTGAAATACAGTATTTAGAAGCCCGTGACACTGTTTTGATGTTGAATTTTAAAAGCAGCGGCGAGCCTGCTGATCTCCAACGTTTGCTAATCTGACAGAAGACAGCTGCTTTTAAAATTCAACATCAAAACAGTGTCACTGGCTTCTAAATACTGTATTTCAGGATATAAGCTCAGATTGCTGATAAAAAAAAAGTGCGAAATGCAAGACTTTGGTGGGTGTAAAAAGATGTCCGTTTGGCGACTTCAGACTGTAGGCTTATTGCAGTTGAGTGCGGGGTGTACCAAGATGGCCAAGACGGAACGTCACTTCCGTTAAAAGATTTGACAGGTCGCCTAATATGACAGAACACGGACACGTCTCTCCAACTGTTACTATTTGTACCTCCAATTTCTGTCCTTTGTGCTTGGAAAATCTAAATAAAATAAGGTTGAATAAAATTCTCATGCCACAATGCAAAGCATCACAGCTTCGGCAACGTGTACACACCCAAGTGGTACCATGGATCAACCACCTGTTTTTTTTACCAACTCCTGGCCACCTGTGTGAAAGGAGCCTACAGACTTTTTAAGTTGGTGGAGCAGGAAGCTGTCAAAAATAAATAAATAGAAAAAATGGGAAAAAACTGCCCCACTTTAAACCCCCCTTTTAAAATGGCGTTCAATTAAAACTTTTGCGTTTCCGCCAGAACAAAAAAAGTGGGAAACATTTTTAACGGAGATATTTGTACCTGTGACAACTGGGGATTTTCCTCACATTGCAAAGATATCCTCTCACTTCCTGTTGGATATAATGGACTGGAAGTGAAGAGAAATCTCCCTAAGAGACTGATTGCCAAGAAACCCAAAAAATACCAGTGGTTTTAACCCCCCTCAACTATTAAAAATGAAAAAAAAAGTTTTGGTTTTAAATATACCGTATATACTGGAGTATAAGCCAAGTTTTTCAGCACATCTTTTGTGCTGAAAATGCCCCCCTCGGCATATACTCGAGTCACCTTTTTGCGCCTGATCTCCCGGACTTTGGGGACCCGGTACCGGCCAGCCGTAGGTACCCTGGACCCCAAACTTGGCACACATGTAGCCCCAATCTTCCTCTACAAGTGTGCCAAGTTTTTGTCCGGGGGACCTACGGCCGGGGAGCACCGATTTTTCAAAGCCGGGCACCCTTCCATATACTCCCATGTTAAACTGTATTTTCTCCAGTGATTTTGGGGACCCGGTACCGGCCGGTCGTAGGTCCCCAGGACCCAGAACTTGGCACATATTTAGCCCCATGTCTCCTCTACAAGTGTCCAAAGTTATTTTGTCTAGGGGGACCTATGGCCAGGGAGCATCGATTTTTCAAAACCGGGCACCCGTTCCATAGACACCTATGTTAAACGTCAGTCTAGTCATGGACACAGTGAGGCATGGGCACAGTGAGGCAAAGTGAGGCATGGGCACAGTGAGGCATGCACATGGACACAGTGAGGCAAAGTGAGGCATGCAGATGGACACCCTAGACTTATACTCGAGTCAATACGTTTTCCCATTTTTTTGTGGTAAAATTAGGTGCCTCGGCTTCTATTCAGGTCGGCTTATACTCGAGTATATACGGTACATGAAGTCTAATGTAGAAAGTGCCTGATAAGCCAAGTGTCTGTTTGCCAATCAGAGTCCAGAATTTCTGTTGCAGGTAAAAAAATTTAAAAAAAAAGAGAGTGGGGAGTTGGATTTCTATAGACAAAGAAACAATCCTTCCAGACACTTCTTAAGCAAAAAACAAACAAATTTCATACAAAAAGAATGCTAAAAACAGAACAGGAGAAGGGGTAGGGTCACGTTTCCTATGCCTGACGAACGGCGTTGATACCTTAATCTGCATAGATGGAACCCTTCCACCAGTGGCTCACTGGGAGTTAAGTTTTGTCCACGTTTAATTGAATGATTTCTTGAGGGAAAAGTCCAGAGTGGATTTAAGGGTGTCCAAGAACTATTACCAACTGGCACCTAGCGAGAGTTCGGCATGCCAACTTAAATACTACTCCTTAATGTTACTGGAAGGCGTTCTCTTCCAGATGTGCCGAGTGGTTGCAGTAACTGGGCTATATTTACACGTAGAAGGATTTGGACTACCCTTGTGCAGTTATGCAGCCATGGATAACAGGTTCTGTAATGAAAAGCATGTGCTACAAAAGAGAGATAAGCAAGACCGCGCTGTGCTTGTTGTACAGTCAGGGCCCAGATTATGTCATGTCAGACTCCACTTCTGCTATCTCTCGAAGTATTTACATCGCAAACAGAGCACGCAAACACCGTGAATGACAGAGCCTTTTAGATGGAGAGGACAGGGTAGGCTGGCAGTGTTCGGAAGCTATCCAGCCACAATATTGTGCTTGTTGTTCAACTACAAAGCCCAGTAGGTTATTGTGGTCAACAACGGCTAAGCCTTGCTGATCCTCCTCCCTAACTGAAAGTCAAGAGCAAATAGACACCTACAGTGTGAACTCTATATAGACCTTTATTCATCACTAGAGAGATCACCAGCAGGAGGAAGGAGGTCCTGATTCTTCTATATAGATCTTTATATCACTAGAGAAATCACCAGCAGGAGGAAGGAGGTCCTGATTCTTCTATATAGATCTTTATATCACTAGAGAGATCACCAGCAGGAGGAAGGAGGTCCTGATTCTTCTATATAGATCTTTATATCACTAGAGAGATCACCAGCAGGAGGAAGGAGGTCCTGATTCTTCTATATAGATCTTTATATCACTAGAGGGGTCACCAGCAGGAGGAAGGAGGTCCTGATTCCTCTATATAGATCATTAAATCACTAGAGGGATCACCAGCAGGAGGAAGGAGGTCCTGATTCCTCTATATAGATCTTTATATCACTAGAGGGGTCACCAGCAGAAGGAAGGAGGTCCTGATTCCTCTATATAGATCTTTATATCACTAGAGGGGTCACCGGCAGGAGGAAGGAGGTCCTGATTCCTCTATATAGATCTTTATATCACTAGAGGGGTCACCGGCAGGAGGAAGGAGGTCCTGATTCCTCTATATAGATCTTTATATCACTAGAGGGGTCACCAGCAGGAGGAAGGAGGTCCTGATTCCTCTATATAGATCATTAAATCACTAGAGGGATCACCAGCAGGAGGAAGGAGGTCCTGATTCCTCTATATAGATCATTAAATCACTAGAGGGGTCACCGGCAGGAGGAAGGAGGTCCTGATTCCTCTATATAGATCATTAAATCACTAGAGGGGTCACCGGCAGAAGGAAGGAGGTCCTGATTCCTCTATATACATCTTTATATCACTAGAGGGATCACCAGCAGGAGGAAGGAGGTCCTGATTCCTCTATATAGATCTTTATATCACTAGAGGGGTCACCAGGAGGAGGGAGGTCCTGATTCTTCTATATAGATCATTAAATCACTAGAGGGGTCACCATCAGGAGGAAGGAGGTCCTGATTCCTCTATATAGATCTTTATATCACTAGAGGGGTCACCAGAAAGAGGAGGGAGTTCCTGATTCCTCGATATAGATCTTTATATCACTAGAGGGATCACCAGCAGGAGGAAGGAGGTCCTGATCCCTCTATATAGATCTTTATATCACTAGAGTGGTCACCAGCAGGAGGAAGGAGGTCCTGATCCTTCTATATAGATCTTTACATCACTAGAAGGGTCACCAGCAGGAGGAAGGTCATCTTGGTTCTTCTATATAGATCTTTATATCACTAGAGGTGTCACCAGCAGGGAAAGGAAGGATATGACTGAAACCTTTAAATTCTATATTTAGTGCAATGCGTCAAGATATAATAACATGACAAACATATGCAGGTACAAATAGAAAATCAATAAGAGTCTTCAAAAATCAACGAAACATCATGGTACAAAAGTCTTTGAAGCACTATTAAGTAACCGCTAGTACCATGGAGGCTTGCACCTCAAGCAGGACTACTAGTGAGATGTAAGGTGGTGTTGAGAAGTCTTTAAATACTATGCGCTAACACCTTAGGATGATAGCTAGTGGAAGGAGTTGGGGTGGTAAGATATAGGACCTGTAAACAAAACCTTTAAATACTAAATACTTAGTGTGGATAAGGTTCGGGAGGGCAGTATTTTCAATATGAAGCTGAGAGCAAGAACTCTTGGGACAGAACCTCAAAACTAAAAGGGGAAAGTTAATAACTAACCTTAAAAATTATTATTTTACCAAATGAATAATTGACACCTAGGGAACAGACTTTTGTGCAGGCGTCCCTGATGACGTCATTTATAATGAAACATGTTGGGCGGAGCTGGAAGCTCTGACGTCAGTGTGCATGCGTCTGTACGCACGAGGACTCTGGGAGTGGTAGTACAATGCCTTGAAAAAGTATTCACCCCCCTTGGCTTTTTACCAATTTTGTTACATTACAGCCTTTAGTTCAATGTTTTTTTTAAATCTGAATTATATGTGATGGATCAGAACACAATAGTCTAAGTTGGTGAAGTAAAATTAGAAAAACATATACATAAAAATATTTTTCAGAAATAAAAAACTGATAATTGGCATGTGCGTATTCACCCCCTTTGTTATGAAGCCCATAAAAAGCTCTGGTGCAACCAATTACCATATATACTCAAGTATAAGCCGACCCGAATATAAGCCGAGGCACCTAATTTTACCACAAAAAACTGGGAAAACGTATTGACTCAAGTATGAGCCTAGGGTGTCCATCTGCATGCCTCACTGTTCCTCACTGTGTCCATGTGCATGCTTCACTGTGCCCATGCCTCACTGTGTCCATGACTAGAATGACGTTTAACATTGGAGTCTATGGAAGGGGTGCCCGGCTTTGAAAAATCAGTGCTCCCTGACCGTAGGTCCCCCGGACAACAATCTTTGTACACTTATAGAGGAAGAGTGGGGCTACATGTGTGCCAAGATTGGGGTCCAGGGGACCTACGGCTGGCATCGGGTCCTCAAATTTCGGGAGATCAGGCGCAAAAAGGTGACGCGACTATAAGCCGAGGGGGGCATTTTCAGCACAAAACAATTTGCTGAAAAACTCGGCTTATACTCGAGTATATACGGTACCTTCAGAAGTCACATCATTAGTAAAATGATGTCCACCTGTGTGCAATCTAAGTGTCACATGACCTGTCATTACATACTCTCCAAACAAGTAAGGGACAATGTTGTTGAGAAGTACAAGTCAGGATTAGGTTATAAAAAAATATCCAAATCTTTGATGATCCCTAGGAGCACCATCAAATCTATCATAACCAAATGGAAAGAACACGGCACAACAGCAAACCTGCCAAGAGACGGCCAGAAACCAAAACTCACGGAGCGGGCAAGGAGGGCATTAATCAGAGAGGGAGCAAAGAGACCTAAGGTAACCCTGGAGGAGCTGCAGAGTTCCACAGCAGAGACTGGAGTATCTGTACATAGGACGACAATAAGCCGTACGCTCAATAGAGTTGGGCTTTATGGCGGAGTGGCCAGAAGAAAGCCATTACTTTCAGCAAAAAACAAAATGGCACGTTTTGAGTTTGCGAAAAGGCATGTAGGAGACTTCCAAAATGTATGGAGGAAGGTGCTCTGGTCTGATGAGACTCAAATTTAACTTTTTGGCCAAAGAAAACGCTATGTCTGGCACAAACCCAACACATCACATCACCCAAAGAACACCATCCCCACCGTGAAACATGGTGGTGGTGGCAGCATCATGCTGTGGGGATGTTTTTCAGCAGTCGGGACTGGGAAACTGGTCAGAGTTGAGGGAAAGATGGATGGTGCTAAATACAGGGATATTCTTGAACAAAACCTGTACCACTCTGTGTGTGATTTGAGGCTAGGATGGAGGTTCACCTTCCAGCAGGACAATGACCCCAAACACACTGCTAAAGAAACGCTTGAGTGGTTTAAGGGGAAACATGTAAATGTGTTGGAATGGCCAAGTCAAAGTCCAGACCTCAATCCAAACGAAAATCTGTGGTCAGACTTAAAGACTGCTGTTCATAAGCGCAAACCATCCAACTTGAAGGAGCTGGAGCAGTTTTGCAAGAAGGAATGGGCAAAAATCCCAGTGGTAAGGTGTGGCGAGCTCATAGAGACTTATCCAAAATATTTTGTCCTATTTGTTGTTTGCTTCACAATAAATAAAAAATAAAAAAACACATCTTCAAAGTTGTGGGCATGTTCTGTTAAATAAATGATGCAAATCCTCAAACAATCCATGGTAATTCCAGGTTGTGAGGCAACAAAACACGAAAAATGCCATGGGGGGTGAATACTTTTGCAAGGCACTGTATACATGTCTTTCTATGCATAGCGTTCATGTGTTTTTAACCAGTTTTAAGCTACATATATACCGGATTTACACTATGGGAAGTGGTCTTGTTTTGTCTTTTATGCTTAAGCCCCGTACACACGGTCGGACTTTTGCCCAACAAACTTCGTTTTAAGCAAGTTGGACCAACAATCCGACCGTGTGTACGCTCCATCGGACAAACTTTTTTCGTTTGGTTTTGGATTTCATCGGACAAAAGTTGGGTCTGCAAACGGACAAACTTTTGCCCAACAAAAGTCCGATGGAGCAAAGTCCGAGCGTGTGTACAGAAAACCATCGGACTTTAGTCCGATGGACAAAACAACTAATGTTAAAATCAACCAACAATAGCAGAAGTTGACCAAAGGGTGGCGGTAAAGATCAGAAAAGAGCAGAAAAAACACGTGATGTTGTAAGAAGTTTTAAGAAAGTTTGCAGAAAAGTCTGAGCGTGTGTATGCTATGGGAGTTCCCAACCAACTCCGTTCGGACAAAAAAACACGGAAAAGTCCGATGGAAGTCCGACCGTGTGTACGAGGCTTTAGATGCCTGGCTTTGACGGTACAGAAGGTTAAAGCAGACCTGTGATATACTTCTTCCCATGGTGCTTTATATTTAAAGTGGTTGTAAACCCACTTTTTAAACAAAGACCTACAGGTAAGCCTAGATTAAGGCTTACCTGTAGGTGCAAGAAATATCTCCTTAACCTACACGGTTAAGGAGATATTTGTATGTAAATGCGGCGACGCTGACGTCACCCCATTCACAAATTCGGCTAGGTCGCAACATTCGACGACGTAGCCGAATTCGACAGCTCACGCGCGCATGCGCGGAGTCACGTCTTCTCCGCTCCGGCCAATCACAGCGCCGGAGCGGCGCTGTGATTGGCTGCAGCGGCGATACCCAGAAGTAACATTACGGCTATCGCCGCAGCGATGGATGCGGCTAGAGGAGGGACACGGACGACTTCGGGCGCCCTGATCGAAGGTAAGTGGTACATAATGAGCTAGTATGCTAGTCATACTAGCTCATTATAGCTTTGTCTTGCAGGTTAGTCAAAAAAAAAAAAAAGGGTTTACAACCACTTTAAAGACATGTAAACTACAACTATCAGGGTCCTCAAGGGTATGAGTGCATGCACAGTGACATCACAGCTTCCAGCTCCACCCAACATTTTTAGTCATTATTGACATCATCAGGGGCACCTGTACGGAGGGTTAAAGCAGACCCATGATCACTTAATTCCATGGTGCTTCATATTGATGAAAACAACAAGTGTTTGCTGACTTCTCATTTGAGGGTCACAATTTCTCAGATAAGCCTCAGAGTGGTTGGGGGAGCATGAGTTGGTGTCTGCTTGCACTTGTTGTAGGTTTAAGGAGGAAGATCAAACATAATTTCTTCTTAAGAACTCACTGACAGAAGTCATTCACAAATGATACTGTGGATTATTATGCGATAATTTTCATTTAATTCACTGGTTTACCCCGGACTATCATATATATTTTTTTTAATTTCACTTGGTTTTAAGCGCTGCACTAATTGGATTTTATTGTTTATTGGTATAGTGCAGGGGTCTCCAAACCTTCTAAACAAAGAGCCAGTTTACTCTCCTTTAGACTTTAGGGGGGCCGGACTGGGACTATCAGGAGTAGAAAATGTCCCGACATCAGTGGAAGTAAATCTTTGGTGTCGACGAAAGGAATTGGGCCCAATCGTTGGTGTCATTGGGAGGAATTGGGCCCAATCGTTGGTGTCATTGGGAGGAATTGGGCCCAATCGTTGGTGTCATTGGGAGGAATTGGGCCCAATCGTTGGTGTCATTGGGAGGAATTGGGCCCAATCGTTGGTGTCATTGGGAGGAATTGGGCCCAATCGATGGTGTCATTGGGAGGAATTGGGCCCAATCGATGGTGTCATTGGGAGGAATTGGGCCCTATCGTTGGTGTCATTGGGAGGAATTGGGCCCAATCGTTGGTGTCATTGGGAGGAATTGGGCCCAATCGTTGGTGTCATTGGGAGGAATTGGGCCCAATCGTTGGTGTCATTGGGAGGAATTGGGCCCCACCGTTGGTGTCATTGGGAGGAATTGGGCCCAATCGTTGGTGTCATTGGGAGGAATTGGGCCCAATCGTTGGTTTCATTGGGAGGAATTGGGCCCAATCGTTGGTGTCATTGGGAGTTATTGGGCCCCACCGTTGGTGTCATTGGGAGTTATTGGGCCCCACCGTTGGTGTCATTGGGAGGAATTGTGCCCCACCGTTGGTGTCATTGGGAGGAATTGTGCCCCACCGTTGGTGTCATTGGGAGGAATTGTGCCCCACCGTTGGTGTCATTGGGAGGAATTGTGCCCCACCGTTGGTGTCATTGGGAGGAATTGTGCCCCACCGTTGGTGTCATTGGGAGGAATTGTGCCCCATCGTTGGTGTCATTGGGAGGAATTGTGCCCCATCGCTGGTGTCATTGGGAGGAATTGTGCCCTATCGTTGGTGTCATTGGGAGGAATTGCTCCCCATCATTGGTGTCATTGGGAGGAATTGCTCCCCGTCGTTGGTGTCATTGGGAGGAATTGCTCCCCATCCTTGGTGTCATTGGGAGGAATTGCTCCCCATCCTTGGTGTCATTGGGAGGAATTGCTCCCCATCAAGTGTGTAATAGGGCCCCATTGTTGGTGTCATTGGAAGGAAGTGTGCCACATCAATGGAATCACTAGGCTCAATTGTTGGTGTCATTGAAAGGAACTGTGCCCCTTTATTGGCGTTATTGGGAGGAATTGTGCCCCATCTTTGGAGTCATTGGAAGGAATTGCTCGCCTTCATTAGTGTCAGTGGATAAAATAGCGCCGTAAGGGCCATATCCGGACCCCGGGCCACAGTTTGGAGACCACTTGTGTAGTGTATCCTATACTTGGTGAGCTGCAAGCTCATTTACATTTTGTTGTCACTTTCAGAGATTTTTTTTATTTTAGGTTAGCTATTTTTATTGATATATAAATATTTTTTTTTTAAGATTTCCTATATGGCTCGCGTGGTGCCTCAAAAAAAAAACAAATTTTTCCTGCTCTATGAATTCCGCTAACAAAAAAACCTGTATCAAACAATCCTTTGTTTTTGGAAGGCACAAATTAGGACAGCTTCATCCAGCGAGGATAGGCAAGTGTCCTTTTTAACCGTAAAAGATGATTACGAAAATCTCTCTACTGTGCTTGTTACCGGGCAAATGTAGAAACACAGATGGAAGTTTTACTTTGACTCACTACAAGGTCTGTTGGTGCGCCTCGGTGGAGATACTGCTTTTGACCGTTAACCAAGGAAGTTACACAGCCTAAAAGTTTGGCACAAGAAGAAGGGAAGAAAGGAGGAGGAGGAGGAGGAGGAGGAGGAGGTGGAGGGTTTCTCGTTCATTCTACTCTCTGTCATGCACCTCCTACTCCCTTAAACTGACATTGCCCTGAGCTGCCTCCTGCTAAGCACAATATGCCACAGCGCCATCTCCCGGAAGTGGGGACAGAGACCTGTCAAAAAACAGGTACCCATTCCCCCCCCTGAAAGGTACCCATCCCCCCCCTGAAAGGTACCCATTCCCTCCCCCCCCGAAAGATACCCGTTCCCTCCCCCCCTGAAAGGTACCCATTCCCCCCCCCTGAAAAGGTACCCATTCCCCCCCCCCGAAAGGTGCCAAGTGTGGGACCAGAGGGGGGGGGGGGGGAGAAAATAAGCGGTAAGTTCTACTTTTGGGTGGAACTCCGCTTTAAGTTATAAAGGCCACCTGAAACAACAATGTAAATTTACCAGTGATATTTATTACCACTGGGATTCTTTCCATTAAATGTTTCATGAAGGACCCCAGTCCAGTCTAAAGACAAGGATGAATGGAAAAGAACGATTGTTTTAATTTATACACGTGAAAGGACCGGCTTAATGAAACCTTGTCAAGTTCCATGAAAAAGGTCAATCCACCAGAAACTGATACTTTAATATTCTGTGGATACCGGACTTACTATAGCATCAATACAGGAGGGAAGACTTGCTACAAAGTTCCAATGCCGCAGTATGATTACTAGGGGGAGGAGGAGACTGAGGAAATGAGTTTTTCTGCCTGCAGCAGACTGATGACGACATCAACTCAGCCAAGGCAAAGTCACTGGCTGGAGCTCAAGCACAGCATTTTAGTAATAAAAATTGTGATTTTCCAAAAAATGACACCACGTTTCATGGTGGGGATGGTGTGTTCAGGGTGATGTGCAGTGTTAGTTTTCCGCCACACATAGGGTTTTGCTTTTAGGCCAAAACGTTTACAGTAAAACCTTGGTTTGAGAGCGTTTTGCACGACAAGCAAACATTTTTAATACATTTTGACTTGATATACAAGCGATGTCTTGATATAAGAGTAGCGTCATGTCACAACTGAGTATAAGAGAGGCGCCTGCCTATAAGTGTAGCAATATGGTTACATTTAATGAAGGTACAGCATTTAGCAACATATTGCTACACTTAGAGGCGCCTCTCTTCTCTTTTATACTCTGTGGCTCCTGCTGGATTTTGCTTCTAATCCCCTTGTGGAGGCCGCCAGTTGTGGATGGACATTTTATGGTTACACAACCTGGTCACGTAGCTATAATCTTTTTATATTGACTATAAGGTGAAGGACCTATGAATAAATGGTTGTAGAACAAATCATTTGAGTTTCCATTATTCCTTTGGGGAAATTTGCTTTGATATACGAGCGCTTTGGATTACAAGCATGTTTCTGGAACGAATTATGCTCGCAATCCAAGGTTTTACTGTAATTTTTGTCTTAACTGACCAGAGCACCTTCTTCCACATGTTTGCTGTGTCCCCCACATGTTTGCTGTGTCCCCCACCTGTTTGCGGTGTCCCCCACATGATTGCTGTGTCCCCCACATGATTGCTGTGTCCCCCACATGATTGCCGTGTCCCCCACATGATTGCCGTGTCCCCCACATGGCTTCTCACAAACAACAAACAGGACTTCTTATGACTTTCTTTCACCAATGTCTTTCTTCTTGTCACTCTTCCATAAAGGGCAGATTTGTGGAGAAGCACGACTAATAGTTGTCCTGTGGACAGATTCTCCCCCCTGAGCTGTGGATCTCTGCAACTCCTCCAGAGTTACCATGGACCTCTTGGCTGCTTCTCTGATGAATGCTTTCCTTGCCCGGCCCGGTCAGTTTAGGTGGATGGCCATGTCTTGGTAGGTTTGCAGTTGTTGCCATACTCTTTCCATTTTCCGATGATGGATTGAACAGAGCTCCGTGAGATGTTAAAGCTTGGGAGATTTTTTTTTATAACCCAACCCTGCTTTATACTTCTCCACAACTTTATCCCTGACCTGTCTGGTGTGTTCATTGGCCTTCATGATGCTGTTTGTTCACTAAGGTTCTCTAACAAGCCTCTGAAGGCTTCACAGAACAGCTGTATTTATACTGAGAATAAATTACACACAAGTGGACTCTATTTACTACCGTATATACTCGAGTATAAGCCGAGTTTTTCTGCACTTTTTTTTTGCTGAAAATGCCCCCCTCGGCTTATACTCGAGTCACCTTTTTGCGCCTGATCTCCCAGATTTTGGGGGCCCGGTACTGGCCGGCCGTAGGTCTCCTGGACCTCATACTTGGCACACATATAGCCTCACTCTTCCTCTACAAGTGTGCAAAGTTTTTTGTCCAGGGGGACCTACAGCCGGGGAGCACCGATTTTTCAAATCTGGGCACCCCTTCCATAGACTCCCATGTTAAACAGTCATTTCTCTCGTGACTTTGGGGACCAGGTACCGGCCGGCCGTAGGTCCCCTGGACCTCAAACTTGGCACACATATAGCCTCACTCTTCCTCTACAAGTGTGAAAATATTGTTGTCCGGGGGACCTACAGCCGGGGAGCACCAATTTTTCAAACCCGGGCACCCCTTCCATAGACTCCCATGTTAAACGTCAGTCTAGTCATAGACACAGTGAGGCATGGACACAGTGAGGCATGGACACAGTGAGGCATGGACACAGTGAGGCATGGACACAGTGAGGCATGGACACAGTGAGGCATGGACACAGTGAGGCATGGACACAGTGAGGCATGGACACAGTGAGGCATGGACACAGTGAGGCATGGACACAGTGAGGCATGGACACAGTGAGGCATGGACACAGTGAGGCATGGACACAGTGAGGCATGGGCACAGTGAGGCATGGGCACAGTGAGGCATGGGCACAGTGAGGCATGGGCACAGTGAGGCATGGGCACAGTGAGGCATGGGCACAGTGAGGCATGGGCACAGTGAGGCATGGGCACAGTGAGGCATGGGCACAGTGAGGCATGGACACAGTGAGGCATGGACACAGTGAGGCATGGACACAGTGAGGCATGGACACAGTGAGGCATGGACACAGTGAGGCATGGACACAGTGAGGCATGGACACAGTGAGGCATGGACACAGTGAGGCATGGACACAGTGAGGCATGGACACAGTGAGGCATGGACACAGTGAGGCATGGGCACAGTGAGGCATGGGCACAGTGAGGCATGGGCACAGTGAGGCATGGACACAGTGGGGCATGGACACAGTGAGGCACAGTAAGGCATGCAGATGGACACCCAAGGCTTATACTCGAGTCAATACGTTTTCCCAGTTTTTTGTGGTAAAATTAGGTGCCTCGGCTTATATTCGAGTATATACAGTAATTAGGTGACTTCTGAAGGCAATTGGTTCCACTAGATTTTAGTTAGGGGTTATCAAGGTAAAAGGGGGCTGAATACAAATGCCCCCCAACCCCCCCACACTTTTCACATATTTGTAAAAAATGTTGAAAACCATTTATAAATTTTCCTTCCACTTCACAATTATGTGACACTTTGTGTTGGTCTATCACATAAATTCCCAATAAAATACATTCACCTTTTTGGTCGTAACATGACAAACTGAGGATTTTCGAGGGGTATGAATACTTCTTCAAGGCACTGTATAATGTAAAAAAAAAACAAGGGCACACAAAATACTCCTAAAAAACACAAAATGGTCCATTTCCCACAATTCTCTGCCAGGCTTTCCTATTCCCCTCCCCCTCCCCCCCCCCATCTCAACCCTCTCTGCCAAGAAGAAGGTCAAAGCTTGTTTCTCCAATCAGATGACATACACCATATAGGAATCTCCAAGCGGGCGTCCAGAAACACTGACACATTTAACAAAAATATTTGTAGACCAGTAATACAGGTGCACAACGAAGGCAATTAAAAAAAAGGAGGGAAAAAAAAAAGAAAGAAGTCTGGACTTACAATAACACCATCTGTTCAGCTGGTGAGTTGTAAAAAGGAAGGAATACCCAGAATCCTTTGCTAAACTAAATACAGCACATGTGCCTCTCTATATATATATATATGCAAGTTTATATACACACACATTTTATTGTAAACCTATTCAGGTTGATGCATCCTACAGAGGACACATCCAGGAAGCCAATACATAATTTCCTTCAAAATATATGTATGTAACATACAGTATATACTAATAATATATTATATATAGTGAATATAGCCTGAGTATACAAGACTCAAGTCACTGCTCAAAATCAAGACGGAGCTCCATCTAAAAACAGCAAGCAGGAGAATTTTCCTGTCGTATACCCAAATTTCCACATTATTTTTTTTTGGGCAACCTCTGATCAGTTTCTTATATGGGAGTGTTCTATTAACCACCTGCCGCCTGCTAACAGTAAACTTTCTGCCAGCGGGCAGCACAGCCTGGCACTGCAACACACCCATAAGTCACAATGTACTTCCTGGTTTAGGAGGCACGCGTGCCCCCTACTGACTTGTGCTGTGGTTAAAACACAGCACAAGTTTGCCAGTAGGTTACAGCCAATCATGCTGGGCTGTATACCTGCTGATCGGATGTTAGCCAGTCACAGCACAGATGCGTTTGTAAACTGGATTTCTCCCTGCCGTTCAGATATGAAAGCAAAGAGAGAAACCCAGCCAGATCAGGGAGTACAAGCAGCACACATTCACTTGTTAGGCACACAGTTAACCCCTTGATTTATGTGTTCTCATGAATATGAAGGGTCTCTGTGATGTCACTGGTCTCTAGCGAATGGATAGGCTGTGTTCTCATGAATATGAAGGGTCTCGGTGATGTCACTGGTCTCTAGTGATGGATAGGATGTGTTCTCATGAATATGAAGGGTCTCGGTGATGTCACTGGTCTCTAGCGAATGGATAGGCTGTGTTCTCATGAATATGAAGGGTCTCGTGATGTCACTGGTCTCTAGTGATTGGATAGGCTGTGTTCTCATGAATATAAAGGGTCTCGGTGATGTCACTGGTCTCTAGTGATTGGATAGGCTGTGTTCTCATGAATATGAAGGGTCTCGGTGATGTCACTGGTCTCTTGTGATTGGATAGGCTGCGTTCTCATGAATATGAAGGGTCTCGGTGATGTCACTGGTCTCTAGTGATTGGATAGGCTGCGTTCTCATGAATATGAAGGGTCTCGGTGATGTCACTGGTCTCTAGTGATTGGATAGGCTGTGTTCTCATGAATATGAAGGGTCTCGGTGATGTCACTGGTCTCTTGTGATTGGATAGGCTGCGTTCTCATGAATATGAAGGGTCTCGGTGATGTCACTGGTCTCTAGTGAATGGATAGGTTGTGTTCTCATAAATATGAAGAGTATCAGTAGGGCAGGCTGGGTTTATTATGCATATGAAGTTTCCGTTTTTTACCGAACAGGTTGTATTCTCACAAATTTTGCTGATATGCCCGTGTGCTCAGGGATTCAACATTAGCTGCCATTATGACATCACTTGTAAGCCACTATTTTCATGAGAACACAACCCATGAAGATTTGTAAATCGAATTAAAAACCCACAAAACAGTGCAGGAAGCAGAAAGGCACAGCCCTTATTACATACTTTAAAGAAGTCTATTTGTTTATTCGGGTTACCTATTATATAACTATGACATCACAGGGAAGTCTCATGTGGTCCATCGTACATTGCACAGCCAGGGTGAGCTCCGTCCAGCTTCTGCAATCCATTCCATCAGGAGCGAGATAATGAAAACAAGTCGTTAAAGTACATCAGTTAAAAAACAAGTCATAAAAGAAATCCTTGTTGGGTCGTGGGGCGGCACGGTTCCTGAGAGAGGAGGGAGAGCTCCTAAAAGCTGAGCGGGAACGTGGCACGTGCCAAGAGATTAGTGTTACAGATCGTATGAAAAGGAGTCGCCGGGGTAAGGCTTTTTATGGGATATTTTTATGGCTCCATTTCCAGTAGAAAGCCAGAGCCAGACAAGAGGCAGATAAGAGACTAAATCTCTATTTTTTTCCCCCTCAACTGTATTTAACGAGAGAAAGCAGCCTTTGGCTTTTAATGGGAGATCAAGACTGTTACATTATTATACGACGTTTACAAGGAAAAAGATTAATCTCTTTAAAGTGACGGACCTGCGGGTCATGTTTATAGCGGTATTAAAATGCACTGAGGAGTAAAACGCCAGGGGGCGTATATAACAAAAAAGGAGGCCATTTTTACAGTCCGTTATCAGCCGTATCTGATGTAATGTGTGAGTGTTTTATAATCACCGTTGGATGGAGGGATCAGTTAATAGGTGGGAGACAATCTTTGCTTTGTGCACTGGTCCTTATCATTTGGTGAAGTGGGGATTATGGTGTGGGGGGAGGGGGGATTATGGTGGGGGGTTGTTTTTCAGGGGTTGGGATTGGCCCCTTAGTTCCAGTGAAGGGAACTCTTAAGGCGTCAGCATGCCAAGAAATTTTGGACAATTTAATACTCCCAACTTTGTGGGAACAGTTTGGGGACGGCCCCTTCCTGTTCCAACATGATTGCGCACCAGTGCACAAAGTAAAGTCCAAAAAAGACATGGATGAGCGAGTTTGTGGTGGAGGAACTTGACTGGCATGCACAGAGTCCTGACCTCAACCTGATAGAACACCTTTGGGATGAATTAGAGTGGAGACTGCGAGCCAGGGCTTCTCGTCCAACATCAATGCCTGACCTAGCGAGTGCGCTTTTGGAAGAATGGTCAAACATTCCCATAGACACCCTCCTAAACCTTGTGGACAGCCTTCCCAGAAGAGTTGAAGCTGTTATAGCTGCAAAGGGTGGGCCAACTCAATATTGAACCCTACGGATTAAAGCCTCGTACACACGACCGAGAATCTCATCAGGAAAAAACTTGTTGTTTTTCCTGACGATATTCTTGGACAAGAATCTTGTCTCGGCCGAGTGTACACACGTACCTTTCAAAAGAACCGCCGTTCTTTTGAATGGCACGAACGTGGTGACGTCATCAACTACGACGAGCGTGTGCTCGTCACATTTGATGCCGTCGCCGCCATCTTGCTACATCCTACCTATGCCTAGGAAGCTACCGCGCATGCGTCTAAGTCATTTTGAGCATGCGCGGGTTTCCACGGCGACAGGTAAGTGTACACACACTCGGGTTTCTCGTCGGGAAACAGGCCGACGAGAATCCTGACGAGAAAAAAGAAAGCAGGTCTTCTTTTTTTCTCGTCGAGATTCTGGGCAGTTTTCTTGACGAGAAACCTGAAAGCCTCATACACACGGCCGGTTTTCTCGGCAAGAAAGCTCCCCGAGCAGTTTTCTTGCAGGTTCTTGCTGAGAAAACCATCCGTGTGTACGAGGCTTAAGACTGGGATACCATTAAAGTTCATGTGCATGTAAAGGCAGGTGTCCCAAATACTTTTGACAATATAGTAACTTAAGTTTCATCGACTCACCTAGTATCTTTTGGTGCTGTCCTTGTAACTAGTGCAACCATATAGAAATCCAGAGACTAAAAGAAGCCTCACAAAAAAGAGAGTTACTGAAATGAGGAACAAGCAGTGTAACCAAAAGCACAATTTATTAATTTACAAAAAAATAAAAAATAAACTAGATATAACAGCTCCACTGTTCACCAAATTAAACATCACAACGTTGTCACCCACAGTATGGTAATAGAGTCAAAGGAGAAACGCTCCGTAGTGTTCAAAAGCTGTGATGTGATCTCCCAAATATTCTCATTCAATGGCAACTGTCACATATATTATTGTAGGCTAACCAGACGGACAGATGTGCCCCTCATGGGAATCTGCAGGAAAAACCCAGACAACAGTGACCAAGAGGACTATAGGGGCCAGCTAGTCTATAAGCGCAGAGTTGGTCCTGAAGAAGCCCGCAGTGATTTAGCAGGTAAAACGCGCAGATGGCGTGACGTTATCTCCAGATGCCACAACCCACATAGCTATATCTCCATCTAGACAGGTTGCAGCACAGCACACCTTTACAAAAATATCTGGGCCAAATAGGATACCAGGTTGAAAATGTGGATGAATTCCATTATTCAGAAAGAAAGCCAACCAATCCCTGCATAAAGCCTGCTGCAGAATACAGACAGTTATCGAACTACAAAATTGACAAAATGTTCCTTCTTAGGGCTCTTTCACACGGAGGTCCGTTCAGGTCCGCCTGTCAGTTTTTTAGGCGGACCTGAAACGGATCCTCCATGCACCCCTATGGAAGCATGGATGTCAGCGGAGACATGTCCGCTGACATCCGCTCCGCCAAAGTGTGACGGAGGAAAATCCTATTTTTCCTTCCGTCTGTGGAGCGGATCGGATGACAACGGACTCTACGGTCCGTCGTCATCCGATTCCCCATAGGGGAGAGCGGCGCTCTGACAGGGCGGTCCCTGCACAGTGTGCGGGGACCGCCCAGTCATCCGTCGGCTCAGCGGGGATCAACGGAGCGATCCCCGCTGAGCAAGCGGAGCTTCACGGGGCGGATCTTCACGGATCCGCCCCGTGTGAAAGAGGCCTTACTCATACTTGGGGCTTCATTTTACATCAACACATTGGAGTATAAACAGAAAAAAATAGAAAAGGCGCCTCTAAGTGCAGAATAGGAACTTTTTAATATCCCCAAAAGGATTAAAAACACCTAGAAGATAAAGGGTGAGAAGGAGCATGTGATGAGTGTATCCAGATGATGTTCCGATGACAGGAAGGTCCCAGTATGTATAACTTCCAGGATAGGATCCGGGAGAAACAGCCGGTGGACGCCGCATGCTCTAAGAACACAGTAACGCTGTCTGGGTCAGTGTAGAGTACGGATCCCGGAAATGACGTCACGGGGACGACAACCAGCATGGAACGCAAGCAAGGAGTCATCAAAATGGGACGCATTTCGGAACTACTGATTGGTTCCTTCTGCCAATGACAACAACTCCATAGAAGATAGACTTCTTTTATTTGCTAGGTCCTGACATCCGGAGCGCCCTTGATATATGTTTATCTGGACATTGGAGTATAAAGCAGAAGGTCCAACCACACTTTATAACAGAAAGTTTTTTTATGGTCCATTCTGGGTTCCTTTTGTAACCTATAGAAAAATATAAATAGTTGCGCTATTTGTGAAATCAATCAAAATCACCAATATTTGTAAATCTTAACAGATACAACAAAAATGAATAAACAGTGGTTAATAGAAATAAGCAATGCTCAGTGAAGCAAAAAAGATTAATAAACAATATAAGGTATTGTGTTATTGAAAAAACAATTTGAATAGTCCGCCGATCATATAGATCAAAGTTCATGTATTATGACAAAAAACACCCGTGATGATATCCAATAAAGCAAAGAAGGAAAATGAATCCAATCTTCATTGAATAATTATCAATCGTGACAATCCACCACCAATGCTGAGTGATCCTGCTTACCGGAAAATGTTGGTCCCCTATCACAGAGGACCTTGACCAGCATGTATAGAGTCTTAATCAAATCCGCCAGACTTCACACCGCATAGTATGATCCCAATTAGTGATCCCAGACAGCCCATATAGCCTCATCCAGTTGCAAGTGTTCCACACCAAAGATGCGCATGAAAGGAAGGGGGACACTAAATAGTGTAAAATCTTTGGGGGTTTTATTTAAAAGGTCATAAAAACATACTTACAAAAACGAAAATTAATAGACAGCCTTGAGTATGGCAGCGCCGGCCGGTCAGGCGCTGGCACACGGACACGTCCGTGGATTGAGCAAGTGGAGGGTGACAACAGCACAACGCTCGTACCTGCCCTACGCGTTTCGTGAGATATCACGTCATCTCGGGGCACGAGACGACGTAGGGCGGATACGAGCATTGTGCTGTTGTCACCCTCCACTTGCTCAATCCACGGACGTGTCCGTGTGCCAGCGCCTGACCGGCCGGCGCTGCCATACTCAAGGCTGTCTATTAATTTTCGTTTTTGTAAGTATGTTTTTATGACCTTTTAAATGAACTCCAAAGATTTTACACTATTTAGTGTCCCCCTTCCTTTCATGCGCATCTTTGGTGTGGAACACTTGCAACTGGATGAGGCTATATGGGCTGTCTGGGATCACTAATTGGGATCATACTATGCGGTGTGAAGTCTGGCGGATTTGATCAAGACTCTATACATGTTGGTCAAGGTCCTCTGTGATAGGGGACCAACATTTTCCGGTAAGCAGGATCACTCAGCATTGGTGGTGGATTGTCACGATTGATAATTATTCAATGAAGATTGGATTCATTTTCCTTCTTTGCTTTATTGGATATCATCACGGGTGTTTTTTGTCATAATACATGAACTTTGATCTATATGATCGGCGGACTATTCAAATTGTTTTTTCACCAACACAATACCTTATATTGTTTATTAATCTTTTTTGCTTCACTGAGCATTGCTTATTTCTATTACCCACTGTTTATTCATTATTGTTGTATCTGTTAAGATTTACAATTATTGGTGATTTTGATTGATTTCACAAATAGCGCAACTATTTATATTTTTCTATCCAATTCACTGATGACCGTTTTCAGATTAGTTGCTGCTTTCTAGTATTTATACATATCTTAGCGCAGTTCCTTTTTTTCACTATTTTTCCTTTTGTAACCTGACTGGTTACTCTAGACCAGGGATCTCCAAACTTTTGAAACAAAGGGCCAGTTTACTGCCCTTCAAACCTCAGGGGTGGCCAGACTGTGG
This sequence comes from Rana muscosa, assembly GCA_029206835.1. Classification (NCBI taxonomy): domain Eukaryota; kingdom Metazoa; phylum Chordata; class Amphibia; order Anura; family Ranidae; genus Rana; species Rana muscosa. The sequence goes on from CM055128.1 coordinate 8,006,764, forward strand.
CCAATGGGAGTGGAAAATGCCATAGGCTTGGTGGTCAATGGGAGTAAAAAAAAAAAAAATTGCACCATTGGTGTCAGTGGGAGGAATAGTGCCCCATTGTTGGTGTAAGTGAGAGAAATGGTGGCCCATAATTGGGGTCAGTGGGAGAAATAGTGGCCCATCTCTGGTGTCAGTGGGAGGAATAATGCCACCTTGTTGGTGTCAGTTGAAGGAATAGTGCCCCAAGGGCCGGATAAAGGCAAGCAAAGGGCCTCATTTGTCCCGCGGGCCAAAGTTTGGAGACCCTTGCTCTAGACTTTATGTAGTCACAGAACACATTGCTACACATCGTAAAGGCCAAATGTTGTGGACACCTGACCATCACGCCTACAAGATGGCCAAAGTATGCAGACATCCCTCCAAAGGAATGAGAGGAGATCTTCAAAGTCATTATAGACAATTGTGTGGTCCAACTTTGTGGCAGCAAATTGAGGAAAAACCCCATTTCTGTTTCAGTATGACTTTGTCTTTTTGCCCAAAGCCAGCACCATGAAGGCATGCTTTGACCACAGCTCTGACCTCCTTAAACATTTCTGGGATGAATTAAAACACCAATTGTGAGCCAGGCCTTCTCATCCAACACGAGTACCTGACCCCAAAAATGCTGCGTTGGCTGAATCGGCACAAATTTCCACTGAGATTAAATCTTTTGGAAAACCTCTCAGGAAAGTGGATGTAGTTACACATTGGGGGGGGGGGGGGGGAAACATATTCATGTCCGTGTTTTCTTCACAGATTATAGGCCTTGTAGCATAAGGCCTCCTTGTCCAATAAAATAAAAAAAGACCCATAGACAAAAATACAATCATTAAGAAGCATTTTGGATCAGAACCATAAGCCATGCACAAGCTGGGAAAGAAAAAATCACAACAGTCAACACAAAAAACCTTTTCCTTTCACGGTGAACTTACATATACAAAAGAAAAATACATATCAGGATGACTCCGCTACCAAAAATACTCTATTTATTCCAGGTCTAGTCAATAGCGACTACTTCCTTAGTATCCTACAGAGTAAGAATAACCAATTAATTTGGGGACCCACTCAACCTCGCCTTTCGATGTTGATCCTTCTACACGCTAAACTGGCCAGAGGCTTATGCCTTGTACACACAATCGGATTTTCCGTCGGGATAAACTCCGACGAGTTTTTCCGACGGAATTTAGTTCAAGCTGTCTTGCATACACACTGTCACACCAAATTCCGACCGTCAAGAACGCGGTGACGTACAACACTATGACGAGCCAAGAAAAATTAAGTTCAATGCTTCCAAGCATGCGTCGACTTGATTCTGAGAATGCGTGATTTTTTTTCTCCGTCGGAGTTCCATACAGACGATCGGAATTTCATGTTCATTTCAAAGAGAACATGTTTTCTTTCTAACTCCGTCGGAATTTCCGACGGAAAAAGTCCGATGGGGAACACAAACGGTCGGAATATCTGATGAAAAAATTCCTTCTGACTTTTTTCATCGGAAATTCCGACCGTGTGTACAAGGCATTAGGCAATCCCGCACTTCTCCAATTACTACCAGTTAACTTGGAAAGGTACGTAGATAGGAGCGCACAGTATCCAGCAATTGCAAGTTGGAAAGTGAGCTTAAAATATTTTTCTGATAGTAGCAACTAATATATCAATCAAATGCGTTTCGGGGAAACAGAGTTTGTTCACCGTAACACGTTGGCTTGATAAATCTCAAAAGATTTCAAACTCACTAACCAACTCTCATTTACTGGATACCAGGCATTCCTTTCTACCTACCTTACCAAGTTCACATGCAGAAACGACTTTAAGGCCATTCCTAGAAGCAGCAGCTCTGGCCCCAAAAAGTGCCCACCACCATCTCCCTTCAATTTGAGCATAAATCATTGGAAGGAAACTCGTCCTACCTGCCTACATTATCACCCACCCACGTCCAGTGACCGATCTAGTCACTCCAACGTGATCTCAAACCCCAAATACTACCTACCAGGCAGTCCAATTGGTGACCCTGCTCAAATACCCCGCCCCTGAAGTCCCCCTTTGGGTTGGACTTGAGGCCTTGGATGCTGAACCTAAAGCCTCGTACACACGGCCGGTTTTCTCGTCAAGAAACCACAAGAAAACTGCCGGGAGAGCATTCTTGCCGAGAAAACCGACCGTGTGTACGAGGCTTTCAGGTTTCTCGTCAAGAAAACTGGCCAGAATCTCAACGAGAAAAATAGAGAACCTGCTCTCTATTTTCTCATCAAGATTCTCGTCGGCCTGTTTCCCGACGAGAAACCCGAGAGTGTGTACACTTACCTGTAGCCGTGGAAATCCACACATGCTCGAAATGACTTTGACGCATGCGCGGTAGCTTCCTAGGCATAGGTAGGGTATAGCAAGTGTGTACGTCACTTCGTTCTTGACTGTCGGAATTTGGTGTGACAGTGTGTATGCAAGACAGCTTGGCCGGAATTCCGTCGGAGTTCATCCCGACGGAAAATCCGATCATGTGTACAAGGCATAACTTTATTTCACCTCATCGGCCCCTACTATATATTTTTTTCATAATCTAAACTTCTAACCAGCAATAACCTCTCCAACCACATTCCACCATTGGACGCCATTGTGGCTGACCCAACTGCACCGTCTTGTGACATCTAGGGGTTTCATGTCCTTTCCAACTCTACGAGACCAATATAAGCTGCCTAACTCCAAGATGTTTAGATATCTTCAAATAAAACACTTCTATATCACTAAATATACATTTGATATGAACTTAAGCATTATGTACACGTATACACGACTATGTACTGTATATACTCGAGTATAAGCTGTGTTTTACAGCACATTTTTTTGTGCTGAAAATGCCCCCCTCTCGGCTTATACTCGAATCTGTGTCCATCTTCAACTTTGTGTGCCTGATCCCGGCCAGCCATAGGTCCCCTGGACCCCAAAACTTGGCACACATGTAGCCCCACTCTTCCTCTACAAGTGTGCAAAGCTTGTTGTCCGGGGGACCTACGGCCAGGGAGCACCGATTTTTCAAACCCGAGCACCCCTTCCATAGACTCCCATGTTAAACTGTAATTTCTCTGGTGATTTGGGGGACCCGGTACCGGCTGGCCCTAGGTCTCCTGGACCCCAAACTTGGCACACATGTAGCCACACTCTTCCTTTACAAGTGTGCAAAGTTTGTTGACCGGGGAGCACAGATTTTTCAAAGCCAGGCACTCCTTCCATAGACTCCAATGTTAAATGTCAGAGATTAGGTAGGGAGATTGGGCACATTGAGGCATGGACACAGTGAGGCATGCAGATGGACACCCTAGGCTTATACTCAAGTCAATAAGTTTTCCCAGTTTTTTTTGTGGTAAAAATAGGTACCTCGGCTTATATTCGGGTCGGCTTATACTCTAGTATATAAGGTAAATCCGACCCACATGTGAAGGGAGTCATACTGTATCAACACTCTACGACAGTGTTTCTCAACTCCAGTCCTCAAGGCGCCCCAACAGGTCATGTTTTCAGGCTTTCCATCATTTTGCACAGGTGATTTAATCAGTTTCACTGTCTTAGTAATTACCACAGCTGTTTCATCTGAGGGAAATCCTGAAAACATGACCTGTTGGTGCGCCTTGAGGACCAGAGTTGAGAAACACTGCTCTACGTAACGTTACTAGCTACCCCACAACTTCACCCCGCAGCCTGTGTGGCCAAGTTGACTACTGACCTGTAGGGATGAGCTCAGGCGTGTTCGCATTAAACACATGCAGAGCCCGCCAAGGAAGTCGGCACCATGCTGCGCTAATCACAGGCAGGGAGACATTTCCTGATGCTCGGCTGCAGAGATCGGGAAATGTCTCCCTGCCTGTGATTAGCGCAGCGCGGTTCAGACAGTGCCGACTTCCTTGACGGGCTCTGCATGTGTTCAATGCGAACACGCCTGAGCTCATCCCTACTGACCTGGACCTTACAACTGAAAACTGGTTAAGACATTTGGCAAACAACCCCTAAGGTTTCTCAAAACATCAGGGCCCTGTAAATATCTTATAAGGTTTTAATCACAAAGGGGATTTGGTAGTGCACAGGATTTCGAGGTGTGTCCTGGGCTACCTGTCCACCTGTTTCCAAGGGTGTTGGGGAGACTAGCCAATACTTCCAAAAACAAGACAAGATCTGAAATCTGCCCAGCTAGAAAACCAACGATAACAAAAATGACTGGAACCAGGTACAATTAGGGGCATATTTATAAAAAAAAAGCTGACAGTCATCATCCACTGCAGGTACATCTTTAAAATACATTTTAAAAGACTGTGATAGGTTTATCACCAGTGAATGTATACGGCCCCCTTGTTGTCAATTGGCAAACAACCAAATATTGGATGCATCTGTCGGATTTATTTGTTATATCACTTATTTGTTGCCAAAAAAATGGGTACTGATTCAAAATAATTTAGAAGACCGGAGGCCCTTCCAAGTCACCTCCCTTTAGCCATTTCACAACTTCATGAGAATCTATCATCGGGTTGATGTCATTTTATTCAAGATGTGAGCCTCCATCCTACCGGGGAGCCAGGAATATGGCACTGCGTACTTCCACACCTCTGGCAATGAAACAGTGAAGAGAAGAGAGCAAATCCTGGCAGCGATCACAATAACAACCCCACTTATGTTGGCTCTACCGAGTTACTGGCCGGGATGGGAAGGAAAAAAAAACGGCACACACGAGAGTCCCAGCCAACGGAAAGCACGCAGGACGCTTTTCTACTCATCGTCTCGTCTCCTCAACCCAAAACGGAGGAAATTTATAGGACTGACTCAGTCACCTCCCAATGACCCTCACAAGTCGTACTTTCCACCTCTGATGGACTCAAGAGTGATCAATCTTCTGGACATTGACAGGATACTGAAGCTTGCCTACTCCGATCAGAGGGAGTTGGCATTTAAAGTGCACCGGTGCCCACACGATGGACTTCAACTAATTAATACATTCTTAACAAGCAGCAGAAGAGATTTAGAACAAGCCTCTGATCTTTCTAGCTGCTTTTAAAGCGGAGTTGCACCCAAATTTGGGACTTCCGCTTAATCCACTCCTCGCCCCCTTACATGCCACATTTGGCATGTAATTTTTTTTTGGGGGGGGCTTCAGTAGGAGTGGGACTTCCTGTCCCACTTCCTCCTTCCGCCCAGGGGTCGCCTAGGCGATACATCATATCGCCTCTTGGCGGCCCCTCCCTGTAGGCGATCACCTGGGACGTGACAGGTCACAGGCGATCGCCTGTCTACTCAGAGAGCGCTGCGCCGTGAGTGCCCGGTCGTGAAGCCGAAAGCTGTCACGGCCAGGTGCCCACACTATGAATGGAGGCGCCGGCGGAGAGAGGGGGGGAGAGGAGCGGAGCTCTGGGCGGCGCGTACAGGTAAGTGTATGTTTATTAAAAAGCCAGCAGCTACACTTTTTGCAGCTGCTGACTTTTAATAAACATAAAAAAAGGCTGGAACTCCCCTTTAATGTGAAGTTATTCACCCTCAAAGATCACAACAAAGACTGTTTTTTTCTTCTGGTGGAAGGCGGCCCTTTACAGTTGTGTTCAAAAGTTTGCATCTCCTGGCAGAAATCGTGAAATTTTGGTTTTAATATTGAAAATATGACGGATCATGTCAAAAAAACTCTTATTTAACCGGTTCCCGACCGGCTCCTGTACATATACGTTGGTAGAATGGCACGGCTGGGCAAAGCAACGTATATATACGTCACTTTGAAATTCCCGCCGTGCGGGCCCCTGCCGCGATCTCCGTGACCGTGGGACCCGCAGACTCGATGTCCGCCAGTGTCCAGCGATCGGGTCACAGAGCTGCAGAACCGGGAGAGGCAAGTGTAAACAAGCATTTCCACGTTCCGCCTAGTGAAACTGTCACTGATCGTCTGTTGACTCTCATCGGGAACAGCGATCAGCGACTTGTCACTCGTAGCCACGCCCCCTAACAGTTAGAATCACTCCCTAGGACTCACTTAAACCCTTCAGTGCCACCTAGTGGTTAACCCCTTCACTGCCAGTGTCATTTTCACAGTAATCAGTGCATATTTATAGCACTGATCGCTGTAAAAATGACAATGGTTCCAAAAATGTGTCAAAAGTGTCCACCATAATGGCGCAGTCATGATAAAAATCGCTGATCGCCGCCATTACTAAAAAAAAAATAAAAAAAAAATAAAAATGCCATAAAACTATCCCCTATTTTGTAGCCGCTATAACTTTTGCTATAACCAATATACGCTTATTGCGATTTTTTTTACCAAAAATATGTAGAAGAATACGTATCAGCCTAAACTGAGGAATTTTATTTTTTTATATATTTTTTGGGGATATTTATTATAGCAAAAAGTCAAAAATATTGAATTTTTTTCAGAATTGCCGGTCTATTTTTGTTAATAGCGCAAAAAATAAAAACCGCAGAGGTGATCAAATACCACCAAAAGAAAGCTCTATATGTGGGGAAAAAAAGCATGTAAATTTTGTTTGAGAGCCACGTCGCACGACCGCGCAATTGTCAGTTAAAGCAACGCAGTGCCGAATCGCAAAAAAAAAACCCTGGTCTTTGGCCAGCGAAATGGTCCGGGGCTTAAGTGGTTAAGGATAGTGATCATATCAAGCCATTTATTATCACATAGTTGTTTGGCTCCTTTTTAAATCATAATGATAACAGAAATCACCCAAATGACCATGATCCAGTGTTTCCATCCCCTGGAATGTTTGGCCTTGGTACAGACACACAAAGGTGACAAACACACAGGTTAAAATGGCAATGAACGGTTAAAAAGCCATAGACCTGGGAAAATAAATTACAATTAGTGTCTGTGTATAAATAGTCAATGAGTATTGCTATTCATAGCTCTCACGTGAATGCACTGAGCAGACTAAATACTGAGCCATGGGGAGCAGAAAAGAATGGCCAAAAGACCTGCGTAACAAGGTACTGGAACCAGAGCAGCCTGTATTTCTCCTGAGGTTACCTGTGGGTTTATCTTTGTATCCCAAACAATTCCTCTGGCAGTTGTGGCTGCAATCTTTCAGGGTCTACCTGACCCTGTCTTGGTATCAAGAGATCTCAGAATTTTCCACTTCTTAATAAGCAATTGAACAGTACTTACTAGCAAATTTAAGGCTTTGGATATCTTTTTATATCCTTTTCCATGTTTATAAAGTTTCATTACCTTGTTACGCAGGTCTTTTGACAGTCCTTTTCTGCTCCACATGGCTCAGTATCTAGGTCTGCTCAGTGCATTCATGTGAGAGCAAACAAACTCATTGACTATTTATACACAAACACTGCAATTTAAAAAGCCACAGATGTGGGAAATTAACCTTTAATTACTATTTTAACCTGTATGTTCCACCTTGTGTGGCTGCACCAAAGACAAACATTCTAGGGGATGGAAACTTTTGATCAGGGCCATTTGTTACCATTATTATTTAAAAAGGAGCCAAACAATTATGTGATAATAAATGGCTTCATATGATCTACAGTATCTCACAAAAGTAAGTACACCCCTCACATTTTTGTAAATATTTTCTTGTATCTTTTCATGTGACAACACTGAAGAAATGACGCTTTGCTACAATGTAAAGTAGTGAGTGTACAGCTTGTATAACGGTGTAAATTTCCTGTCCCCTCAAAATAACTCAACACACAGCCATTAATGTCTAAACCGCTGGCAACAAAAGTGAGTACACCCTTAAGTGAAAATGTCCAAATTGGGCCCAATTAGCCATTTTCCCTCCCCGGTGTCATGTGACTTGTTAGTGTTACAAGGTCTCAGGTGTGAATGGGGAGCAGGTGTGATAAATTTGGTGTTATCGCTCTCACTCTCTCATACTGGTCACTGGAAGTTCAACATGGCACCTCATGGAAAAGAACTCTCTGAGGATCTGAAGAAAAGAATTGTTGTTCTACATAAAGATGGCCGAGGCTATAAGAAGATTGGCAAGACCCTGAAACTGAGCTGCAGCACGGTGGCCAAGACCATACAGCGGTATAACAGGACAGGTTCCACTCAGAACAGGCCTCGCCATGGTCCACCAAAGAAGTTGAGGTCATGTGCTCAGCCTCATATCCAGAGGTTGTCTTTGGGAAATAGACGTACGAGAGCTGCCAGCATTGCTGCAGAGGTTGAAGGGGTGGGGGGTCAGCCTGTCAGTGCTCAGACCATACGCCGCACACTGCATCAAATTGGTCTGCATGGCTGTCGTCCCAGAAGGAAGCCTCGTCTAAAGATGATGCACAAGAAAGACCGCAAACAGTTTGATGAAGACAAGCAGACTAAGGACATGGATTACTGGAACCATGTCCTGTGGTCTGATGAGACCAAGATAAACGTATTTGGTGTCAGATGGTGACAAGCGTGTGCGGCGGCAACCAGGTGAGGAGGACAAAGACAAGTGTGTCTTGTCTACAGTCAGGCATGGTGGTGGGAGTGTCATGGTCTGGGGATGCATGAGTGCTGCCGACACTAGGGAGCTACAGATCATTGAGGGAACCATGAATGCCAACATGTACTGTGACATACTGAAGCAGAGCATGATCCCCTCCCTTCAGAGACTGGGCCGCAGGGCAATATTCCAACATGATAACGACCCCAAACACACCTACAAGACGACCACTGCCATGCTAAAGAAGCTGAGGGTAAAGGTGATGGACTGGCCAAGCATGTCTCCAGACCTAAACCCTATTGAGCATCTGTGGGGCTCCTCAAAACGGAAGGTGGAGGAGCGCAAGGTCTCCAACATCCACCAGCTCCGTGATGTCATCATGGAGGAGGGGAAGAGGACTCCAGTGGCAACCTGTGAAGCTCTGGTGACCTCCATGCCCAAGAGGGTTAAGGCAGTGCTGGAAAATAATGGTGGGCGCACAAAATATTGGCACTTTGGGCCCAATTTGAACATTTTCACTTAGGGGTGTACTCACTTTTGTTGCCAGCGGTTTAGTGTGTGTTGAGTTATTTTGAGGGGAGAGGAAATTTACACTGTTATACAAGCTGTACACTCACTACTTTACATTGTAGCAAAGTCTCATTCCTTCTAGGGATGCATCGAAATTTCGGCTGCCGAAACATATCGGGCGAAAATTGCCTTTTCGGCAATTTGCCGAAAGAGAAAAAAGGCCAATAATGGAGCCGAAAATGGGGCTCCGTCCCCCGCCCCTGGTGCCGCGCATTACGGGGGTGTCGTATAGCGCAGAATAGAGAGGAGAGCCGCTGCCGCCGCCTGTTTTAATTAGAGCGCCGGGAACATAACAGCTTTAATTTCAATAGCTGTGTGTTCCCCGCTGCGCGCCGTCACATACAGCCCCTCCTCTTTGTCGGGGCACTTTGAAAGACAGATCACCCATCCAATCCTGGGACGGGTGATCTGTCTATCAAAGTTCCCCGGACAAGCGGGAGGGGCTGTATGTGACGGCACACGGTGGGGAACACACAGCTATTGAAATGAAAGCTGTTATGTTCCCAGCGCTCTAATTAAACAGGCGGCGGCTCTCCTCTCTCTTCCCTCTCTTCCCCTGCACAGGTAGGCTGCACAGGTAGGCTGCACCGGAGACACAGGCAGGCTGGCTGCACCGGGGACACAGGCAGGCTGGCTGCCCCGGGGACACAGGCAGGCAGGCTGGCTGCCCCGGGGGCACAGGCAGGCTGGCTGCCCCGGGGGCACAGGCAGGCTGGCTGCCCCGGGGGCACAGGCAGGCTGGCTGCACCGGGGGCACAGGCAGGCTGGCTGCACCGGGGACACAGGCAGGCTGGCTGCACCGGGGACACAGGCAGGCTGGCTGCACCGGGGACACAGGCAGGCTGGCTGCACCGGGGACACAGGCAGGCTGGCTGCACCGGGGACACAGGCAGGCTGGCTGCACCGGGGACACAGGCAGGCTGGCTGCACCGGGGACACAGGCAGGCTGGCTGGCTGCATCTGATGGGCACTGGTGATGCTGCATTAATCTCCTGTACCATGTCCCCAGTCTCTGACCATCTCCTGTACCATGTCCCCAGTCTCTGACCATCTCCTGTACCATGTCCCCAGTCTCTGACCATCTCCTGTATAAAGAGTTTTTTGGCATGATCAGTTATATTTTCAATATTAATGCCAAAATGTCATGCTTTTTGCCAGGGTATGCAAACTTTTGAGCAAAGCTGTAAAGGGATTCTAAAGAGAAATTCCAGGTATGGATATTTTATACATATAGTTACATTGGTCTAGCTTGCTTACATATTTACCATACCTGGCCGATGCCCCTTGAAGCTGGAAATCACTGAAGTAGACCCCCCTACTCCAGGGATCTCCACTTGCTTTAGGGAGGCCTACTGAGAGGTTAGCCAGCTGCATTCTGAACACAGGGGATCGGCTTCTCAACATGGGCGCAATTCAGAGAAAGGTTTGCATTCTCTGATTAGACAAGGTGGAGAGGTGGGTTGGTGACATCACACTCTCCACCTTGCCCAATCAGAGAATGCTTTGCATGTAAGCTAGACCGGCGTAATTACATATAAAATACCTGGAATTCTTCCTTAAGGCCGATAGACAGTCTCTCAATCAGGTGATCATTGTGATTGATGTCACAATGGTCATATGAACAGAAGAGTGCCCTATTGGTTCCCAATAGCAAACAGTGACCAGAATATATGACTCAAAGTTGTAGTGCCAGGAGTTCAGCTTTTATTTAAAATGTAGATACAGGGATGAATGACAGCTTGATTCAAAGTGCTTTTACTGTTTTTCAGGATAGGTAAACCCTTTATTGTGCATGATCTGGGCACGGTTTGACCTTAAAGAGGATTTTCAGTCACTTAAAAAAAAAAAAGCTACAAATAGTATTTGTTGCTGCTGACTTTTAATAAATGGACATGCTTGAAGTCCAGCCATTTCTAGCACCACTTTGCCAACATCAGCCACTCGCCTGCCGATCTCTGCAGTTCGTCGGACCAGCGGGGTTCCAGCTCCTAGCACCCAGCGGTCCTCACGCTTTCCATTGCATAGGTCTCCGGAATGCCAGCATCCAAAATGGCCACAGCTTAGTGCTCAAGTGTGTCCCGGCTCCTCCCTATGTGTTTCGTCCAAAGCGAAATCACCAGGGGGCCTCATAAGTGACATCTGGTGCTTTACTAATTTAATATTTTTTTTTTTAATTATCCTTTACAAGAGCTTTAATAAAATACCGGTAAGAGTATTCCCACCAAAATCTTGGTTAAATAGATGAAGGCAAAAAATTGTAGGGTGCATGCACAAGATGCGCTCAATCTTGCACATGCGCAGTACAGCGCCGCTACAAGAGCTTGCAGATAAGCCACAAGATCTCCCTGAACTGCACTGATGATGGTGCCTTCTCAGGAGGCGTCAGTGCAGATGGGGCTACATTATTTGTGCCTTCAGGGAATCCAGGAAGTGGACACAAGAAAAGGTAAGCAAATAAAAAACCTTAAAGGAACACTAAGGCCCCTTACACACTGGGGCGTTTTTCATGCGGTTTAGCGCTAATAATAGCGCTATTATACCGCGTGAAAAATTCCTGCCCTGTAACCTTCAATGTCAAAGCCCGAAGGCTTTCACACTGAAGCGGTGCGCTAGCAGGACCGCTCCAAAAGTCCTGCTAGCCGCTTCTTTACAGCGGTAAAAGGAGCGGTGTGTTCACGGCTCCTTTACCGCGGGTGCCCATTGAAATCAATGGGACACAGCGGTAATACCGCCCGCAAACCCCTTTTTCGGCCGCTAGCGGGGGCTTAATTTACCCCCCTAGCGACCGCATACCACGGTAAGAACGATGGTATAGCAGCGCTGAAAATCGCGCTGCTATACCGCCACCGCTCCTGCCCGCCCCAGTGTGAAAGGGGCCTAAAGACAATTATTTGCCGAACCTGGTCTTCTGGGGTCCCTCGGCGGCTGTCTCGGCTAATCCCTGCAAGAATTCACCACCTTCATGCGAGCGAGCGAGCATAGTGGTGAGTTCTTGCGGGCGCGCTCCCGTGATACAGTCATTCTATTACTAGGGTAGGACCCACGAGATTCGGGGTACTTTGTCGCAGTTTGTGGGCTTAGCACTATATGACCATATAGTGTGACCAAACCCCCGTATATATTTTTATGTATATGTTCAGGTGTTTTTAACTAGCCTTGCAGGATTAAATGTCATTCTTGAATGTGTGCGCTATAATCTGTTTTGTCCTGTGATACAGCCGGCGGCTATAGCCACTCACTGTATCACTCAGCCCCAACGCGCCGCGTCATTGGATGTGATTGACAGCAGCGCGAGCCAATGGCTGCGCTGCTTTCAATCAACCAATGAATGAGCCGAGAAGCCAGCGCGTTCACGGCGCAGGACTTTCGAGGGGTCAGGTAAGTAAACGGGGGCTCGGGGGGGGGGGGCGCTAATCCTCAGATGTTTTTTCACCTTAATGCATAGAATGCATTAAGGTGAAAAAACTTGTACCTTTACAACCCCTTTAAACAATTTTTTATGATTTCACAAATTTAGTTAAAAAAAAAAAAAATGTCCTCTTTAAAAGATTTGATGGGGCAAATAAAAAAAAGACGAATAAGATGTTTGGAAATATCTACCTTTCCAGGTGAAAGCTCTATTGCTGTTCACATGGCCTAGGCAAATCGGTCATCACGTGAAGCCCATCAGAGTTCAGACTGACAGATCTTCCTCTTCAGGAAACATTTTGAGACCAAATAATTACTGGTCAAGAAAAGATAACACTTTGATCCCTTCTATTACTCTATCCATCCCAGCAGGTCTGTAAATGTAGCTCTAAGCCAACATCTGAGTTTTCCTTAAAACCATCACCGGTGTGCCCCAGATGTTGAACAACAGTTCTGAACTTTATAGCCTTCAACAAAATGAAGAAAAAAAATAAAAAATCTAGAAATATTTTTAAAGAAGATATTTATGTTTCTAATTTGGAGCAAATGATTAGAAATCCTCCTTGTGGAAAGATCTGTCAATCCCTGTATCATAACACTACACGAGCTTACAGGAAAAAAACGGAGTGTAAATTCTTGCCTGAAAGATATTTGTCTTGTCAATGTAGTGTGGATACCAATATATTTTTGTATCCATGGTCACTTTCTTTCCATTATTTGAGGACTGGAGGGGTGAAAATGACCTCCCACAACACTCCTCAGATTTTCCCCTTGGCTTAAAAGAGGAAGAAAAATAAGTGAGGAGAGGGAAATTGTCTCTTGGCTATTAAGCCTTGTTTGTAACACCCAACAATGGTATATAAGCATTAGAGGAGACACAGTCTACACTTTCCATCAAGAAGTTTCCAAAGCGGATGAAAGAAAGAGAAGTCAGTGCCACCTTCTGCAGCTCCTGTGTCTCCAAAATATACAGTAAAGGGTCAGGAAAGAGAAAAAAGGGGGGCACAAAAAGAAGATAAAAGTCCTTTACGAGAACCTGTCACCTAGTAATTAGCTGGTCTTTCTGTGATGTCACTGCTCTATACTGAATCTCTAGGCTGTGTTGTCATGAAGTCTTTCTGTGATGTCACTGCTCCATACTGGCTATATAGGCTGTGTTCTCATGAATATGAAGGGTCTCGGTGATGTCACTGGTCTCTAGTGAAGGATAGGCTGTGTTCTCAGGAATATGAAGGGTCTCGTGATATCACTGGTCTCTAATGATTGGATAGGCTGTGTTCTCATGAATATAAAGGGTCTCGGTGATGTCACTGGTCTCTAGTGATGGATAGGCTGTGTTCTCATGAATATGAAGGGTCTGGGAGATGTCACTGGTCTCTAGTGATGGATAGGCTGTGTTCTCATGAATATGAAGGGTCTGGGAGATGTCACTGGTCTCTAGTGATGGATAGGCTGTGTTCTCATGAATATGAAGGGTCTTGGTGATGTCACTGGTCTCTTGTGAAGAGATAGGCTGTGTTCTCATGAATATGAAGGGTCTCGGTGATGTCACTGGTATCTAGTGATGAATAGGCTGTGTTCTCATGAATATGAAGGGTCTCGGTGATGTCATTGGTCTCTAGTGATGGATAGGCTGTGTTCTCATGAATATGAAGGGTCTCGGTGATGTCACTGGTCTCTAGTGATGGATAGGCTGTGTTCTCATGAATATGAAGGGTCTGGGAGATGTCACTGGTCTCTAGTGATGGATAGGCTGTGTTCTCATGAATATGAAGGGTCTGGGAGATGTCACTGGTCTCTAGTGATGGATAGGCTGTGTTCTCATGAATATGAAGGGTCTGGGAGATGTCACTGGTCTCTAGTGATGGATAGGCTGTGTTCTCATGAATATGAAGGGTCTGGGAGATGTCACTGGTCTCTAGTGATTGGATAGGCTGTGTTCTCATGTATATGAAGAGTCTTGGTGATGTCACTGGCCTCTAGTGATGGATAGGCTGTGTTCTCATGAATATGAAGAGTCTCAGTGATGTCACTGGTCTCTAGTGATTGGATAGGTTGTGTTCTCATGAATATGAAGGGTCTTGTGATGTCACTGGTCTCTAGTGATTGGATAGGCTGTGTTCTCATGAATATGAAGAGTCTCGGTGATGTCACTGGTCTCTAGTGATGGATAGGCTGTGTTCTCATGAATATGAAGGGTCTCGGTGATGTCACTGGTCTCTAGTGATGGATAGGCTGTGATCTCATGAAGTGTCTTGGTGATGTCACTGCTCCATACTGGATGTATAGTCTGCTTTCAAATAAATTTGAAGGGTCTTGGTGATGTCACCGATCTTCAAATGATGGGATAGGCTGTGCGCTCATGAAAATGAAGCATCTTGGTGATGTCACTGGTCTCTATTGATGGATAGGCTGCATTCTCATGAATATGAAGAGTCTCAGTGATGTCACTGGTCTCTAGTGAATGGATAGGCTGTGTTCTCATGAATATGAACTGTCGATGATGTCACTGGTCTATAGTGAAGGGATAAGCTGTGCTCTCATAAATATGAAGAGTCTCAGTGATGTCACTGGTCTCTAGTGAATGCAAAAGTTATGTTCTCATGTCATTGGTGATGTCACTGGTCTCTAGTGATCGGATAGGTTATGTTCTCACAAATATGAAGGGTCTCGTTGATGTCACTGGTCTCTATGTAGGGATAGCCTGCGTTCTCATGAATATGAAGAGTCTCAGTGATGTCACTGGTCTTTAGTGATGGATAGGCTGCAATCAGAAATAGAAGTGGAATGCTGAAATTTCATTCATCTTCTGAGTGCATCTCAGTTCAGACATGACAGCTCTTCAGCTACACCCAAAAGGTTCCAGTTTCTTGCTGTTTTCCTGCCCGTAGGAAAACACTTCTCTTTCCTCTGGAGGTGACAAGGAGCTAAATTTACCAGGGGAAAAGATTTGCATCCCCCACAAAGGCCTGGCTCTATGTGCAGTCTCTTCTCTTAGTCACAGAGTCTTTGATGCGAGCTGGATGGAAAGGGCATGGGTTCTGGCAGGAAGATCCTCCTGGCATGTTGCTGGGGTTTTCAGAATGTGGAAAACCCTCCCACGCCAGATGCCATGAAGGAGGATGTTGGCTTCTACTTCAAGCAACTTCCATGAGGAAGAAGTGACCGCAGCTGAAGTGATGGTAGTTTAAAGCAGAACATTTTAGGTGGACCTTTAATAGGCTCATGAGGTTATCGGTAGACACATCTACAGGTTCTTAAATCACAAGTGGCCACCAAATCATTCTGTAGATAAGAGACACTGTATTCTTGACTGAAAATATCAATAAATAAAAGAATTCCTCCAAGTACTGTTCTATATGAAACAGCCACATAATATAAAGGTGTATAAATTCTTGAAAAACTAGAATTGAGGAGGTTAGAAAAGCTCTAATTCTTTGGTACCAACACAAACTAAAAGCGGTGACCTAACTTATAGACTCCTATTGCCCATCTGTTGTTGGGGACACTAGTTCTGGTTATCTGGGGGGATCCCTAAAGAATTCCCTTTATTTGGAGGGATTTCCTCTCACTTGCTGTATGCCTATGGGAAGTGAACAAAATCTCAGCAATGGGGCACAGTTGGTGAAAAAAAAAAAAAAATCTGACAGGGGTTATAACCCTCCCTTGCTCTATACAAAACGAAAAAATAATAAAAAGTTTTGCCTAAAGTTCTACTTTAAGACTATGAACAATGTACACTCAATATGTTGTGAAAATTCGACAAACACCAAAAGGAGCCAACAGAAAAGGGTCTGCTGGGTAAGTCTCGAAAATCCGACAAACGCCAAAAGGAGCCAAAAGAAAAGGGTCTGCCGGGCAAGTCTCGAAAATCTGACAAACGCCAAAAGGAGCCAACAGAAAAGGGTCTGCCGGGTAAGTCTCGAAAATCCGACAAATGCCAAAAGGAGCCAACAGAAAAGGGTCTGCTGGCTAAGTCTATAAAATCCGACAAACGCCAAAAGAAGCCAACAGAAAAGGGTCTTCCGGGTAAGTCTCGAAAATCCGACAAACGCCAAAAGGAGCCAACAGAAAAGGGTCTACCGGGTAAGTCTCGAAAATCTGACAAACGCCAAAAGGAGCCAACAGAAAAGGGTCTGCCGGGTAAGTCTATAAAATCCGACAAACGCCAAAAGGAGCCAACAGAAAAGGGTCTTCTGGGTAAGTCTCGAATATCCGACAAATGCCAAAAGGAGCCAACAGAAAAGGGTCTGCTGGCTAAGTCTATAAAATCCAACAAACGCCTAAAGGAGCCAACAGAAAAGGGTCTTCCGGGTAAGTCTTGAAAATCCGACAAACGCCAAAAGGAGCCAACAGAAAAGGGTCTTCCGGGTAAGCCTTGGCCGGGTGTACATGGGAAGTGAGGCTCACAATGGGTTAGGCACAGGCCTATTTCCTCCTTGGCTCGCCAAGCGCAGGGCGAAATACGGCTGAGCGTAAAATGCCTATCTGTAAAGTCAATAATTGTGGCAGCCGAGCTGCAAGCGTCTGAAGACAATCTCCATCTGCGGACAAAGTTGTGTCAGTCTTCTGCCAGTCATGAGATGATAAACTGGTATAACCTGTAGTTTCATATCCTCTGCGATATATTCTATTATTCTTGTGTTGCGCAGAGCCTTTAAATCAGAAACATCTTTCCGGATCTCGAGGACGGCATATTTCACCCCGTGAATATTCCGCAGCGAGCGTCTTTTGAGTTTCGGAGAGAGAAGAAGAGGTGAGCGCACATGGGATTCATTGGAAAAGTAATGAGCGCGATGCCTGGCAGTCATAAAACCGTCACCCGTGTGCTCTGATCTCTGTGTTAAGGCTGAATCAAAACCTTCTGCGGCAGGGCAGCCGAGCCAGCTGACAGATTTTCACCTCTGAGATGACAAAATGGACATCTGCGAAGATTAGGGCTAGTGGGGATGTAATCCGCTACAGCCAATACCAAAATGTGTGTGGGTCACTTGTGGGCTGGTTAGCCAACTATGCACTTAGTGTTATACAAGCATTAAACCAGGTGAAATACAATAGGAATTAAATAATAAAAAAACAAAACAATGAAAATGCATGAATCCCTAACAGTGTGGAAAATAGACATCCTGGACTGCCACACTCTGTTCAAGCGAGTTTATTTGAAAATTCAAAAGGCTAAAATCCAAAAATGTAATCCAAAACAATCCAAAAACAGTCAATAACAGAAAATGGACACACAGGGACCAATGACTGACGCGTTTCACATCATTCGATGCTTACTGCTTACAGCTATGAGTAAGCACGGAATAATGATGTGAAACGTGTCAGTCATTGGTCCCTGTATGTCCATTTTCTGTTATTGACTGTTTTTGGATTGTTTTGGATTACATTTTTGGATTTTACCCTTTTAAATTTTCAAATAAATTCGCTTGAACAGAGTGCAGCAGTCCAGGATGTCTCTTTTCTCCATGGATCAGTGCAGAGCCAGCACCTGTTGGTGAAGTAGGGCGGGAGCAATTACAGGGGGTTGGAGATTTGGAGAAGTACTTTTTCTTTCATTGCCAATCTGTAACAGTGTACTGGAGTATCTGAATGGGTTTTACATGAAGGTAAACTGGCTCAAGGATTGCAGGAGCAGTTCCAAAATAATAAAATTTTAGGTGATGTCACTGGTTTCTAGTGAAGGATAGGCTGTGTTCTCATGAATATGAAGGGTCTCGGTGATGTCACTGGTTTCTAGTGAAGGGATAGGCTGTGTTCTCATGAATATGAAGGGTCTCGGTGATGTCACTGGTTTCTAGTGAAGGATAGGCTGTGTTCTCATGAATATGAAGGGTCTCGGTGATGTCACTGGTTTCTAGTAAATGGATAGGCTGCGTTCTCATGAATATGAAGGGTCACAGTGATGTCACAGGTCTCTAGTGATGGATAGGCTACATTCTCATGAATATGAAGGGTCTCGGTGATGTCACTGGTCTCTAGTAAACTGATAGGCTTCGTTCTCATGAATATGAAAGGTCTCGGTGATGTCACTGGTCTCTAGTGATCGGATAGGCTGTGTTCTCATGAATATTCAAGGTCTCTAGTGATGGATAGGCTGTGTTCTCATGACTATGAAGAGTCTTGTGATGTCATTGGTCTCTAGTGCTGCATAGGATGTGTTCTCATGAATATGAAGGGTCTCAGTGATGTCACTGGTCTCTAGTGATGGATAGGCAGTGTTCTCATGACTATGAAGAGTCTTGTGATGTCACTGGTCTCTAGTGATGGCTAGGATGTGTTCTTATGAATATGAAGGGTCTCAGTGATGTCACTGGTCTCTAGTGATGGATAGGCTGTGTTCTCATGACTATGAAGAGTCTCGTGATGTCATTGGTCTCTAGTAAATGGATAGGCTGCGTTCTCATGAATATGAAGGGTCTTAGTGATGTCACTGGTCTCTAGTGATGGATAGGCTACATTCTCATGAATATGAAGGGTCTCGGTGATGTCACTGGTCTCTAGTGATGGCTAGGCTGTGTTCTTATGAATATGAAGGGTCTCTGTGATGTCACAGGTCTCTAGTGATGGATAGGCGGTGTTCTCATGACTATGAAGAATCTTGTGATGTCACTGGTCTCTAGTGATGGATAGGCTGTGTTCTCATGACTATGAAGAGTCTCGTGATGTCATTGGTCTCTAGTAAATGGATAGGCTGCGTTCTCATGAATATGAAGGGTCTTAGTGATGTCACTGGTCTCTAGTGATGGATAGGCTACATTCTCATGAATATGAAGGGTCTCGGTGATGTCACTGGTCTCTAGTGATGGCTAGGCTGTGTTCTTATGAATATGAAGTGTCTCGGTGATGTCACTGGTCTCTAGTGATTGCTAGGCTGTGTTCCTATGAATATGAAGGGTCTCGGTGATGTGACTGGTCTCTAGTGATCGGATAGGCTGTGATCTCATGAATATGAAAGGTCTCTAGTGATGGATAGGCTGTGTTCTCATGACTATGAAGAGTCTCGTGATGTCATTGGTCTCTAGTGATGGATAGGATGTGTTCTCATGAATATGAAGGGTCTCAGTGATGTCACTGGTCTCTAGTGATGGATAGGCGGTGTTCTCATGACTATGAAGAGTCTTGTGATGTCACTGGTCTCTAGTGATGGCTAGGCTGTGTTCTTATGAATATGAAGGGTCTCAGTGATGTCACTGGTCTCTAGTGATGGATAGGCTGTGTTCTCAAGAATATGAAGGGTCTCGGTGATGTCATTGGTCTCTAGTGATGGATAGGATGTGTTCTCATGAATATGAAGGGTCTCAGTGATGTCACTGGTCTCTAGTGATGGATAGGCGGTGTTCTCATGACTATGAAGAGTCTTGTGATGTCATTGGTCTCTAGTAAATGGATAGGCTACATTCTCATGAATATGAAGGGTCTCGGTGATGTCACTGGTCTCTAGTAAACTGATAGGCTTCGTTCTCATGAATATGAAGGGTCTCGGTGATGTCACTGGTCTCTAGTGATGGCTAGGCTGTGTTCTCATGAATATGAAGGGTCTCTGTGATGTCACTGGTCTCTAGTGATGGATAGGCTGTGTTCTCAAGAATATGAAGGGTCTCGGTAATGTCACTGGTCTCTAGTAATGGATAGGATGTGTTCTCATGAATATGAAGGGTCTTGGTGATGTCACTGGTCTCTAGTGATCGGATAGGCTGTGTTCTCATGACTATGAAGAGTCTCGTGATGTCACAGGTTTCTAGTGATGGATAGGCTGCGTTCTCATGAATATGAAGGGTCTTCATTGATGTCACTGGTCTCTAGTGAGTGGATAGCCTGTTATGAGCATAACGCCACTAAGTGCCTCTGACTCAAAAGTAGCACATTTCTAGACTTGCAGGTCTACACCAGATCATTACCAACACATGATACAGACCAATGGCCTTTTATCTCATAAACCCAGTACAAAATCTTTGGTAGCTCAGTCTTGCACATACTTCTTTATGAGTTAAGAGGCCCTGTCAGGTATTTGAAAAAGATCCTCATCTTTAGCAGCTTAGGTCACCTGCCCCTCTTCCTCTGAGAGACCGATTCCCCCCCTCCCGGTCACAAAAATGCTAAATCTGTAGGCGTTCGACGATTTCAAAACACGGTCAGCTCTTGCAAAATTCTACAAGGTTAATCACGTCAGCCTGCGAGCAGCATTTGTTTAGTTTTAGAAACATCTGGCAGGCAGTGGGTGCCTAGCAGAAAGGGGACGGGGGGATGCAGGAAAGGTAAGAAAGCTTGTTTCACCGCCAATTAATTCCAGGAGGATAAACCTAGCAGATCGGCCCAGTACAGCTCTATGGTGGAGTATATGTGCTCAGGACTGCTTACCCGATAATTCTTACCACCATGTGGAAGCGCTGAGGCCGGGGGCAGTGAGGTAATGCAGACCACTGACAGAGATCTGTAAATACCACAGAATAGTCTGATTGCCAAAATTAGGAGCGTGCCACCCACCCACCGTCAGGACGGATACACGAGCAGAACTGGGGCCATTCCAGAAGTTTGAGGCAATAGCAAAAGTTCAGGGCTTACCGCCATCCAAACTGCCCTTTTGAACTTTAATTGCTACAGTACATGGGTAATATACACAAGTATCCAGATAGACAGATGTGAAATAGACAGCAAAAAAAAAAAAAGAAAAGGTGTTTTGCCAGCGCCTATTTTAAAGGGAAACTACCGTAATTAGGAATTTCATGTTTGTTTCTACTTTAATCTTTTTGTTTTCAAGTAATGAATGCAATTAGAAGTCTTCAAAGAAGTGGTGATATTGGCTTAATATGCGGGTTCTGCTCCAACGAAAGCCTTTCTGTAAGACTATCTGAGCCGATCTCAGTAGTCATTAAAGTGGAGCTCTCCGTAACTTTACAACTGAATGTATAGCAACATTATCTGTCTTCAGAAAAGTTCCACCGTTTATGAATAAAAAGCTGTCCGAGTTTCAGTGACTTTGCCTAGGCAGAAAAGATGTAATTAGTCTGCTGCAGACAAGAGGAAGCATTTCCTCAGTCTCTCCTTCCCCAGTGATCAGTTACATTGTAGCAAGCCACAAGGTGAGAGGTTGCACCAGGGGCCTACCTGCTGGAATAACCCCCCGGAAGTGTGGATTGGTGGTGTCCCCCTGCAGCACTCGGCATTTCTTCCAGTCAATCTTCACTTCACTACAGAAAACTAAGCCTTATGGTGATCACACTCACTTCCAGATAATAGGATTTCTTCACAACAGAGGGGTGCTTAGCAGTGCGGGCAGCAGAAGTGGTCAGTTGGTAATATGGAACATAATTTGGCATTGGTGGAAGACTTAGCAAAAGCAGTGGAAACGGCAGCATTTTGAATGCAAAATCTTGGGGGTGCTGTGTTGACCAAAACTACAGAGGAAAAGATTTGAGGTGCTTATTTCAGATCAATGCAAAATTAGCAAACAGTATGGCCTGGCAAGGGAGAGAGTAAATAGAATTCTGGATCACCAGCAGGAAGAAATAAGTCACAATTCCCCTATTTAGAGATTTAGTTATCACTAGAGGGATCAACGGCAGGAGGAAGGAGGTCCGGATTCCTCTATAAAGATCTTTATATCACTAGAGGGGTCACCAGCAGGAGGAAGGAGGTCCGGATTCCTCTATAAAGATCTTTATATCACTAGAGGGATCACCAGCAGGAGGAAGGAGGTCCGGATTCCTCTATATAGATCTTTATATCACTAGAGGGGTCACCAGCAGGAGGAAGGAGGTCCGGATTCCTCTATGTAGCACTACCCCTGTAGGAGCTGCTAGTTTAAATTTGGGCCTGCCGTTACCTTACTGTTCCGTATGCTCGTCTCAGGGGTTCTCCTTGAAGAGTTGTCCAGACATTTGCACAAACACAAAGTCTCTTTCAAGGGTTTTATTAAATAAAGTTTCCAACAGAGGGGGTTGAAGGGATGGGGAGGACTCAGGTACCTTAGTTGCGGATCACAGGAATTTTCCTAGGTCCAGAGGAACAACTGCCTCCACACTGGACTCAGCAAACACTGGATAGGCCCACTCTCACCGGCCTAGCAACCGATGCGTAGCTTGATCACATATAGTCTCTGCCACAGACTTGGTGTAACCCTTCCCTGGGTTACCTTCTGAATAAAGAACACAGCTCTCAGTGCCAGGATTTTCCAGCCATTTCGGCAGCACTGTGATACCTCACAGTGATTTTGACCCGGATGCATCCTCCAACTGAGTCCTCAATCGCTCGGTCCCTTCCAGCAGACAAGGCGACACAGGATCATCCCCGGATCAGTAGGCCCCCAGTAACCCCTGGGTCTACATCCCAGCAACAGAGCCTCAGTCCAACGTGGCCCCGAGGCGGAAACTGCCAGCACCTCCCTGAGGCCATGAGGGCCCTCAGGTCGGGATCGGGCGGGTGGTGCCCACCACCAACGAACGACGACCCCCACCTCTCCTTGCACCCCAATGGCGCCCGTCACTCAAGTACCCTCTCCCAGCCTGCACAGCGGGCCCACCACGCCCCCCGGACCACTGCTGGGAAAGAGACACCAAACACGTTCAGCCCGATGCCTTTCCCCATCCTGACCAGCGGCGACACTCACCATCAGGGAAAAAAACATGCAACCAACCGAACCGAAACAGTGCCATAATTTAAATAAAAACAATCTCTCTGGGCTAAACTAATGCCCAGAAAACAAAATTTCAACATAGAGCACCCACACATTGGGAGCAGGGAGCTACATCTATATAAAGATCTATATCACTAGAGGAATCACCAGCAGAAGAAAAGAAGGTCCGGATTCCTCTATATAGATCTTTATATCACTAGAGGGATCACCAGCAGGAGGAAGGAGGTCCTGATTCCTCTATATAGATCTTTATATCACTAGAGGGGTCACCAGCAGGAGGAAGGAGGTCCTGATTCCGCTATATAGATCTTTATATCACTAGAGGGATCACCAGCAGGAGGAAGGAGGTCCTGATTCCTCTATATAGATCTTTATATCACTAGAGGGGTCACCAGCAGGAGGAAGGAGGTCCTGATTCCTCTATATACGGTAGATCTTTATATCATTAGAGGGGTCACCAGCAGGAGGAAGGAGGTCCTGATTCCTCTATATAGATCTTTATATCTCTAGAGGGATCACCAGCAGGAGGAAGGAGGTCCTGATTCCTCTATATAGATCTTTATATCACTAGAGGGGTCACCAGCAGGAGGAAGGAGGTCCTGATTCCTCTATATAGATCTTTATATCACTAGAGGGGTCACCAGCAGGAGGAAGGAGGTCAAGATTCCTCGATATAGATCTTTATATCACTAGAGGGGTCACCAGCAGGAGGAAGGAGGTCCTGATTCCTCTATATACGGTAGATCATTATATCATTAGAGGGATCACCAGCAGGAGGAAGGAGGTCCGGATTTCTCTATATAGATCTTTATGTCACTAGAGGGGTCACCAGCAGGAAGAAGGAGGTTTTGATTGCCCTATACAGATCTTTATGAGACCTCATTTAGAATATTGTGTCCAGTTCTAGAGACCTCACTTACCAAAAGATATTGATAAGATACAAGAACAAAACCAGAGATGGGCAAAAAAATAAAAAATGGTGAGATGCCTGGGGGATAAAATATTTTAGGCGAAAACGGCAGGAACTTAGTCTGTACAGTTTTGAGGAATGACTGAAACCTTTAAATACATGAAGGGTGTGAAAAAGTTTCAGAATGAGACAAGATTAAGAAGACGGGGGCATGACATCAAACTAGCAGGAGGAAGGTTCAAAACGAACCTTAGAAAGTATTACTTTACCAAAAAGAGTAGTTTATGCTTGGTACAGTACATGTAATGAGTCGGTCCACAGTAATTAAATGTAAACATGTTTGGGACACACGTGGACCTATATCACAAAAAAAAAAAAAGGATCACAAAAAGAAGGCAGCCCTTCTTCCATCAAACAAAAAGAGGAATTTCGTTTGTTTTTCGGACAGTTAATGGGCACAAAATCGATAATCGGTTGGGACGTTTTTGAGCCGGAAAAACGAAGGAGAAGTTTTGAAATTTTCTGCCGAACGAACAGTAAATTGAAAGGTTAATGTGTTTCCCGTCCGAACTGTCTGCACTAGGTATATGTAAAAAAAAAAAAAAAAACGAACCTAATTTTTTTTATTTATGTCCTGTTAACGATTTATCGGTCATTTCATGATGGCACCATCGTTTGCGCTCACGGCCGAATGTTCGTTTTTCGAAAATAGGTTTGCCCGATTTTTCGTATAGTGTATGGCCAGCATTAGTCGTTCTATGTTCTAGTTTAAGTATCCACTGTGTTCTTATACAAGGAAAGTTTCTTTTAGCATCTTTAGTAAAGCAAGAGTCACTTTAACACTTTTAACTCTCAAAGAGTTGAGCACATTCTAGGAGCAACTAATGGAAGCATACAGATTTTTTTTCCCCCATAACAGTTAACCCAAAATATACCGTATATACTCGAGTATAAACCGACCGGAATATAAACCGAGGCACCTAATTTTACCACAAAAAACTGGGAAAATGTATTGACTCGAGTATAAGCCTAGGGTGGATATCTGCATGCCTCACTGTGCCCATGCCTCACAGTGCCCATGACTAGACTGACGTTTAACATGGGAGTCTATGGAAGGGGTGCCTGGCTTTGAAAAATCGCTGCTTCCTGGCCGTAGGTCCCCCAGACAGAAAAAAACTTTGCACACTTGTAGAGGCGAAATGGGGCTACATGTGTGCCAAGTTTCAGGTCCAGGGAACCTACGACCGGCCGGTACCGGGTCCCCAAAATCACCGGAGAAATGACCGTTTAACATTGAAGTCTATGGAAGGGGTGCCCGGCTTTGAAAAAAATCGGTGCTCCCCGGCCGTAGGTCCCCCAGACAACAAGCTTTGCACACTTGTAGAGAAAGAGTGGGGCTACATGTGTGCCAAGTTTGGGTACCGGGTCCCCAAAGTCCGGGAGATCAGGCGCAAAAAGGTGACTCGAGTATAAGCCGAGGGGGGCATTTCAGCACAAAAAAATGTGCTGAAAAACTTGGCTTATACTCGAGTATATACGGTAATGCAAATACAGGGAAGGCAAGAAAGACATCTCTGCAGGAATTTAGTTGGACACAGCACTCCTGCAAGATGTTCGATGTATGTTTAAGCAGAAAAAAAAAAAAAAAAAGCATATGACAGATTATGCTCTGTCATCCATGATGAATTTCCCGTAATGAGTTCCTGCTGTGGGCCCGGGGTTCGTACATTAGTGTCATCCACCTATCCCCCACCCCCCCCTCGTGCCGAGAAAGATGGAGGAGTGCATGGCTGTGCATCACCCTTCTCCAAGAGACAAATCTTCTCAATCTACAGCAATTTATGAAAATATTATCCTTGATAAACTACCCTAAAGGAAGGGATACACGCCACGGCCTTTGGAGCAATGAGACACATCAGGCTCTAGAAATATATGACGTCTTCAATAGACAAAATGTTTATTAAAAAGGAAAGAAGAACTCCCACCATTTTTTTTCCACATTTAGTCCCCATTAGGGATATTTCCCCCCTGTGCTTACGTTGGTATCTTCTGGATCTAAAACTGGCCCTGGTATGAAATTCTACTGGGCATGCCCAATATGGCTGCCTCACCATCTGTCCTAACAGCAGATAGAGCGCTTTGAATCTCTAGGGAGACTAAAGAAATTAATTCATTAAAATTGTCTCTATCCAATGGGGAGAAAGGCAGTAATAAAACATGGCCAAGGATCCAACACTGACCCATTCACACCTAAAACAAAAATGTCACCAGGCGTTCTTATGTTATACAGTGGTGAAAATAATGGTTTGACCCCCTGCAGATTTTGTAAGTTTGTCCACTTACAAAGAAATGAAGGGTCTATACATCTTTTACTATAGGTGTATTTTATATGATAGAGACAGAATATCAACCAAAAATCCAGAAAAAACACATGATACAAATGTTATAAATGGAGTTGCATTTCAAAATAAAGTACCGTATATTAGGGCTGGGAAAAAAAAAAATCGATTTTAATTTTGAATCGAGTTTTGAGTGCAAATCGATTCAGATTTGAAGAAAATCGATTTTTTTATTTTTTTTTTATTTTTATTTTTTCCTTCAAAGTTTCCGTAGCAGGGCTGCAGGGGGCGTGTCCAGAATGGCACTGGGCGGCGTTACCCCAATTACATCTACTCGCCTCAGCCGCCACGAGTAGATGTAATGTAACACTAACCGCAAGCCATTGCAGTGTTCAAAAGTCGCGCCTCCCGAGTCCTCGTCAACTGTGATAGGTGGAACACTCAATTTCACAGCAGGCAGTGTTCAACCTATCACGGACATCCTCTCATCCTCGTCTGTGTTATGAGGATGAGCGGATGATCATTGATAGGCGGAACACTGAATGCTGGGAAATTGAGTGTTCCGCCTATCACAGACGAGGAGGAGGCGCGGCTTTTGAATACTGGAATGGCCGCCGGTGTAGCAGTAAAATCTGTATCCCATGAAAATCTGCATCAGGTACGGGCACAGTGATTGAAGCATGGGCACAGTGAAGCAAGGGCACAGTGAGGCATTGGGCACAGTGAAGAACGGGCACAGTGAGGCATTGGGCACAGTGAAGCATAGACACAGTGAGACACAGGCACAGTGAAAAATGGGCACAGTGAGGCATGGGCACAGTAAGGCATGGGCACAGTTCAATTCAACTAAGAGTAACCTCAGGATTTTTTGTTTTATTAGCTAAATCCAAATACAGTATTAATAATTTGGATGTTTAACAATCTTTGTTGCACACTGACTTTGCAGTTAGAGAAAGGGTTTGCCTTTGCAATTTTGTTGATGCACTTTAATTAATATAATAAAAAAAAAAAAAAAAAAAAATCGAATCGTAAATCGAGTTTTTTTTTTAAAGATTTTTTGGGGGGGGGGGAAATTGCCCAGCCCTACCGTATATACTCGAGTATAAGACGACCGGAATATAAGCTGAGGCACCTAATTTTACCACAAAAAAATGGGAAAACTTATTGACTCGAGTATAAGCCTAGGGTGTCCATCTGCATGCCTCACTGTGCCCATGACTAGACTGACGTTTAACATGGGAGTATATGGAAGGGGTGCCCGGCTTTGAAAAATCGGTGCTCCCCAGCCGTAGGTCCCCACAGCAAACTTTGTACACTTGTAGAGGAGAACTGGGGCTACATGTGTGCAAAGTTTCGGGTCCAGGGAACCTACGGCTGGCTGGTACCGGGTCCCCAAAGTTACCGCAGAAATGACCATTTAACATGGGAGTCTATGGAAGGTGTGCCCGGCTTTGAAAAATCGGTGCTCCCCGGCCAACAAACTTTGCACACTTGTAGAGGAGAACTGGTGCTATATGTGTGGCAAGTTTGGGGTCCAGGGGACCTACAGCCGGCCGGTACCGGGACCCCAAAGTCCGGGAGATCAGGCACAAAAAGGTGACTCGAGTATAAGCCGAGGGGGGGCATTTTTAGCACAAAAAAATGTGCTGAAAAACTCGGCTTTTACTCGAGTATATACGGTATTTGATCTCCAATACCAATCAACAATAAAGACTGGCTACAGGAGGTGCTCATGTGGTACACAGATCAGTCCTGTCAATGTAAGAAGGTTCTCCTAACAACAACTCGTTGTGCATGTGTATAAAAGTCACCTGTCCACAGAATCTCTTTCCTCCAATCACAGCTCACCATCATGGGGGAGACCAAAGAGCTGTCATAGGACGTCGGGGAGAAGATTGTAGACCTGCACAAGGCTGGAATGGGCTACAAGACCATCAGCAAGAAGTGCTGAAGTGAGGAGACAACTGTTGGAGGGATTATTCGCAAATGGAAGAAATACAAAATAACCATCAATCGCCCTCGGTCTGGAGCTCCATACAAGATTTCACCTCATGGGGTGAGGATGGTCATGAGAAAAGTGAGGGATCTGCCCAGAACTACATGGGAGGAGCTTATGAATGATCTCAAGGCAGTTGTTGGGATCACAGTCACCAAACAAACTATTGGTAACACAATACGCTGCCATGGATTGAAATTCTGCAGCGCCGGCAAGGTGCCCCTCAGTGGCGGCACGTCCATTAGGGGCGCCCGGGAGTGCCACCCCCTCTCTCCAGGCCACCCCCCTATATGGTAATGAATAGATTCCTGCATAGCATTAATCTATTCATGCCCGCCGTGGCCACCCCCTATTCATGCGTCCGGCCCCTTTCGGGTCACCGGACGCATGAATTACAGAGGCGGGTGTGTATCTTTGAAGCACCTGATAGGCTTCAAAATCGGGTGGGCTCGGGTCGCAGAGCATGCGACCTGGAAAATTTCAAGGGGTATGAATACTATTTCAAGGCACTGAATGTATTATTGTATTTTTTTGTACTACACCTGGATTAATAAACTCACTGCGGAAGATTGAGCTGCCGGCTTTCTTTTACCCATAAGCAAGGAAACCTTAGTGGAAGTGTTTGAGAATTCTTGGATTACACATAGAAAAACGCATTTTGCTGACCTATCACCAACCGATGAGAATGAAGCGAACCAGATCATCGCCAAAGTCCCTATCAGACCAGGTCTGGTCCCAACAGGAAAGTGGTGGGATGACTCTCCGGTTGGGGACACAACGCTGCAACAACCCACTTCTAATTAAATGAAGAGTATAGCCTTATACACACGATCAGATTTTCCGACGGGAATTGTGTGATGACAGGCTGTTGTCGGAAAATCCGACCGTTTGTACGCTCCATCGGACAATTGTTGTCGGATTTTCCGCCAGCAAATGTTGGATAGCCACACTTTAAAATTTTCCGACAAGAAATGTGTGTTGTCGGATTATCCGATTGTGTCTAGGGATGAGCTCTGGCGTGTTCGCATTGAACACGTGCAGAGCCCGCCAAGGAAGTCGGCACCGTCGGAACCGCGCTGCGCTAATCACAGGCAGGGAGACATTTCCCAATCTCTGCAGCTGAGCATCGGGACATTGTCTCCCTGCCTGTGATTAGCGCAGCGTGGTTCAGACGGTGCCGACTTCCTTGGCGGGCTCTGCACGTGTTCAATGCGAACACGCCTGAGCTCATCCCTAATTGTGTCCATCGGACAAAACTTCAAAAGTACAAACACGCACGCTCAAAAGCAATGCTCACCATAACACAACATTAGCAGAAGTTGCCCAAAGGGTGGCGCTAAAGAGCTTAAAAAAAAACACGTCATTTTGTGTTTGTTGGCCGACAATTGTGTGCCGTTTGTATGCAAGACAAGTTCCTGGCCAACGCCCTTCGGACAAAAGTCATACGCTTTGTCCGCGGAAAATCCGATCGTGTGTACGAGGCTTTAGAAACGTCTGAGAGCCCATGTCTTCCTGTCCTGAGGAGAGACGCTCCTTCCATTTCTTGTCCCGTTACTGCAAAACGTAGAAAGTGAGGTGGAATAACCGCACTGGGCTCAGGGAAAGTAAAAGGCGGAGAACAAAAAATAATAATTGGTATTTAATCTTTTAGGCAAAATTGTGCGGTAAATACAGATTGCCCCTAGAGGGCGAATCTAAAAACTTGCGCACAATAACGGCAATATGGCACATCAAGGAAACCAAGACAAGTTAAAAAACTGTTTTTCATTAGAAAAATACAACCCGCGCTCTCCGCACTCTATTCTTATCCACATCCTGTTAAGTTCCCGATGTTTCCATATTTATGTAGGAATTTCATATACACCAACTTTTATGTTCAGCATCCTTTTTTTTTTTTTTTAAAAGGAAAAAAAAAAAAAAGGCGGCGGGGGCATTGCCCTCTTCAAAGACGAGAGATTGTACTTATTAAAATATTTTTTCGAGGAAATGCATTATTCAAGATCGTGTCAAGTCACTTTTCGACATTAATACACATCAAAGTAAAAGGTGAGTGGCTGAGCTACCAGGAAGACGACCATGTGTTTGTACTTTGCTGAATTTACCCAGCATGCCATTCTCTCTTCTTCCACTAGCAGCGGTTTTTACGGCTTGCAGGGGTTCGCGCGTCTCCAACATGCAGCTGGGAAGGGAGCTTTGTGATTGGTTGAATGGTCAGTATGAGCTTCCGATTGGTGGATTCACAAAGAGGTTAGTGGCTGCTGGACTGCTCTATCAAAAAAAATAAAAAAAATTATAATGTAGCAACCAATCAAAAACTATGTCTACATTAAAAAATACAATAGTTATTGATTGGTTGCTTTCCTTTTCTTTAACCACTTCCCTACCCACCCATAGTCATATGACGTCCACAGACGGGATCTCCCATCCTGGGTGGGCGTCATACGACGTCCTGGGCTTTGTAGGGGGATATCTGAATGATGGGTGCAGCTAGACGCATCATTCAGATATCCTTCTTTTCTGCCGGCGATTGTGCGCACCATAAGAACGATCATAGCGGTGGTTCCGCCGCTTGATTGTTCTTATAGGCGGCGGGAGGGGACATCCCCCCCTCCCGCCACCATCCGGTGCATCTCCGGGCTCTCCCGTGCCATCGGGGGCCCGGAGAATGAATCGTCCGGCGCCGGAGGTGAACCATAGAGATGACTGGTGACCAGATGGAATTGGTTCATCTCTAAATTGACCCTAGAATGTGTCTGTATGAATGTGAGAGACTGTAAGCTCCTTGAGGGCAGGGACTGATGTGAATGTACAATGTATATGTAAAGCGATGTGTAAATTAACGGCTCTCTATACCGTATATACTCGAGTATAAGCCGAGTCTTTCAGTACATTTTTTTGTGCTAAAAATGCCCCCCTCGGCTTATACTCGAGTCCATGTCCATCTTCACCTTTGTGCACCTGATCCCGGCCAGCCGTAAGTCCCCTGGACCCCAAACTTGCCCCATTCTTCCTGTACAAGTGTGCAAAGTTTGTTGTCCGGGGGAGCACCGATTTTTCAAAGCCGGGCACCCCTTCCATAGACTCCCATGTTAAACGGTAATTTCTCCGGTGATTTTGGGGACCCGGTACCGGCCGGAGATCAGGTAGGGAGATTGGGCAATTTAGAACAAGGATAGTTAGGACAGCCGCACTCCAATCCAACAAGGCACAGTGAGGCATGGGCACATGGACACAGTGAGGCATGGGTACAGTGACCGTGAGGCAGGGGCACAGTGAGGCATGGGCACAGTGAGGCATGGGCACATGGGCACAGTGAGGCATGGGCACATGGGCACAGTAAGGCATGGGCACAGTGAGGCATGGGTACAGTGACCGTGAGGCATGGGCACAGTGAGGCATGGGCGCATGGGCACAGTGAGGCATGCAGATGGTCACCCTAGGCTCATACTCGAGTCAATACGTTTTCCCAGTTTTTTGTGGTAAAATTAGGTGCCTCGGCTTATATTCGAGTATATACAGTAAGTACCTGAAATAAATAAATGTGTGAGAAAAGGTAGGTGTCCCAATACTTTTGACAATGTACTTTATATTGGGTATGTTACATCACAGGGGGTGATGAATGCCCACATCTCAGCTTCCTTCTCCCTAGTCCAGGAAAATAATGGTGGGATGCCCATAGCAAATGGCAAACACATGGGCTGATAAGAGGACCTGGCAGCATCCAGTTCACTTGGAATCCATATTTGGCTGAGCAGACGGGTTCATTCGTTACAATAATTTCAATAGAGTTCTAATCTAACTTTCTTTGTGTCATTAAAAAATCTGGCCCATGTGCATCTCTACAAAGTAAACTCCTGCCGAACGGTTCATCGATCATCGATCGTCTGTCTCCAACAAACGCTTCACAGCCAGCGCACACGAGGCGAACGTTCCTCAATAAACAGACAATTGGTGGAATCGGCAAATGTCTGCCTTGTGGGGGGGAGGGGGAAGAGGCTTCGCAGGCTCCTCCCCCCCCGCTTCCCCTCATCCTTCATACGTCTTCCGTAATCAAGGATTGCAAACAGTTAATGAAATTAGGACCGTAGAAGAACCGCCGCTCGTGTTTTGCGGACATTTGTTTATTTTTGCTTTTTCGGAGTTTCGTCTTTTTGTTTTGTTTTCGGAAATGAAGACCACCTGGCGGAGTTTACTAACTTTGGAAAAGGTTTTTCAATAAACAATATCACTCCTTTCAAGCCGTTCCATGCAACAGCTCATCGCGAATCCGTCTTCTCACAGACCAAAGACAGAGCTGGAGGGGGAACTGCGATAATCAAACGCAACTGCGAAGCGGTGAGAAGATATTATCAGGCGGGATCGGCTTGTGACCTCAACTACACCTCCTCCGCTGACACTCTCTATGAAGCCATTATGGATAAACCTCGGAGGAAGGTCCACCAAGACCAGAGATAAAAGTGTGAAGGCCAAATCTACAATCCATAGAGATGGCCAACAACTCTCCTCTGCTGGAGGACTCTGCTCCTTCCTCCAGGACTCTCCTCTCCTGAAATACTCTGCACTGCTGGAGGACTCTGCTCATTCCTCAATAACTCTCCTCTCCTGAAATACTCTGCACTGCTGGAGAACTCTGCTCCTTCCTCAATAACTCTCCTCTCCTGAAATACTCTGCACTGCTGGAGGACTCTGCTCCTTCCTCCAGGACTCTCCTCTCCTGAAATACTCTGCACTGCTGGAGGACTCTGCTCCTTCCTCCAGGACTCTCCTCTCCTGAAATACTCTGCACTGCTGGAGGACTCTGCTCCTTCCTCAATAACTCTCCTCTCCTGAAATACTCTGCACTGCTGGAGGACTCTGCTCCTTCCTCTATACCTCTCCTCTCCTGAAATACTCTGCACTGCTGGAGGACTCTGCTCCTTCCTCTATAACTCTCCTCTCCTGAAATACTCTGCACTGCTGGAGGACTCTGCTCCTTCCTCTATAACTCTCCTCTCCTGAAATACTCTGCTCTGCTGGAGGACTCTGCTCCTTCCTCTATAACTCTCCTCTCCTGAAATACTCTGCTCTGCTGGAGGACTCTGCTCCTTCCTCTATAACTCTCCTCTCCTGAAATACTCTGCTGGAGGACTCTGCTCCTTCCTCTATAAAACTCTCCTCTCCTGAAATACTCTGCACTGCTGGAGGACTCTGCTCCTTCCTCTATAACTCACCTCTCCTGAAATACTCTGCTCTGCTGGAGGACTCTGCTCCTTCCTCTATAACTCTCCTCTCCTGAAATACTCTGCTGGAGGACTCTGCTCCTTCCTCTATAACTCTCCTCTCCTGAAATACTGTGCACTGCTGGAGGACTCTGCTCCTTCCTCTATAACTCACCTCTCCTGAAATACTCTGCTCTGCTGGAGGACTCTGCTCCTTCCTCCATAACTCTCCTCTCCTGAGATACTCTGTACTGCTGGAGGACTCTGCTCCTTCCTCTATAATCTCCTCTCCTGAGATACTCTGCTCTGCTGGAGGACTCTGCTCCTTCCTCCACAACTCTCCTCTCCTGAAATACTCTGCTCTGCTGGAGGACTCTGCTCCTTCCTCTATAACTCTCCTCTCCTGAAATACTCTGCTGGAGAACTCTGCTCCTTCCTCTATAAAACTCTCCTCTCCTGAAATACTCTGCACTGCTGGAGGACTCTGCTCCTTCCTCTATAACTCTCCTCTCCTGAAATACTGTGCACTGCTGGAGGACTCTGCTCCTTCCTCCACAACTCTAATCTCCTGAAATACTCTGCTCTGCTGGAGGACTCTGCTCCTTCCTCTATAACTCTCCTCTCCTGAAATACTCTGCTGGAGGACTCTGCTCCTTCCTCTATAACTCTCCTCTCCTGATATAAATAACGCAGACGAGCTCAAGATGAAGTATTCATTCAGCAGGTGCACAGATACTGGCCAAAACATTTTACAGTAACCTGGCAAAAAAAAGAGGAAGAAATATTGCTAAATAATCACATCTCAGGAATCTATTAAAATATAATTTTGGTCCAGACGAGGCGCTTGGCACAAAGCAAGATTCCCCCCCCCCCCCCCCCCCCATTTAAAAAAAAAATTATACTGTATAGAAAGTTGAGACAAACAGCAAAAAATACATTCTTTTTTCTCAAGCAGCCTAAAGAATGAAAACGGCACTCCGGGGAAGACGCAATGAGAAAATCAGAAGAAACATTGCGTGCGAGGAGCGATCGTTCACTCCATGTATAGCGTGTGCACAACTTTCCACATCCAGGTCACACTTTCCAAATTAAAATTTCCTAAAAAAGGTACAAAGTAGTTTTCGTCTTCGATTAATCGATTTTTATTTTTAATCGGTTAATCGACTAATTTCGATGAATTATAACGCACATACAGATCCAACTACGATTCCCAGTGCAGCTCCCAACCACTGGAAAAATGGATAGCAGGATACAAAAAACACACAAAGGCAGCGCTCAATGGGAATAGCATTAAAACTTTTATAGTCTTCAAGTAGGTAACAAAATAAATATTGCACTGGAGATAAAATCGATGTAGCTACATAAACTGTAAAAATTGTGAGAGTACCGTATATACTCGAGTATAAGCCGAGGCACCTAATTTTACCACAAAAAACAGGGAAAACGTATTGACTCAAGTATAAGCCTAGGGTGTCCATGTGCATGCCTCACTGTGCCCATGTGCATGCCTCACTGTGCCCATGCCTCACTGTGTCCATGACTAGACTGACGTTTAACATGGGAGTCTATGGAAGGGGTGCCCGGGTTTGAAAAATCGGTGTTCCCCCGGCCGTAGGTCCCCCAGACAATATACTTTGCACACTTGTAGAGGAGAAATTGGGCTATATGTGTGCCAAGTTTCGGGTCCAGGGGACCTACGATCGGCCAGTACCGGGTCCCCAAAATCACAGAAGAAAATTACTGTTTAACATAGGAGTCTATGGAAGGGGTGCCCGGATTAGAAATATCGGTGCTCCCCGACCATAGGTCCCGCGGACAACAAACTTTGCACACTTATAGAGGAAGAGTAGGGCTATATGTGTGCCAAGTTTGGGGTTCAGGGGACCTACGGCCGGCAGGTACCTGGTCCCCAAAGTTCGGGAGATCAGGTGCAAAAAGGTGACTCGAGTATAAGCCGAGGGGGGGGATTTTTAGCACAAAAAATGTGCTGAAAAACTCGGCTTATACTCGAGTATCTACGGTAATACCAAACGGCAGCAAAAGCAGTCATAAAAACATGTAGCTAAGTATGATACTGGTATAAAAATGTGTACAACGATACCACTGCTGAATCCAGATGAGGAGGGGCCAACATCAGTCTGTCGGCATGTAGATGTCCTGTGAAGGGAACTATCACAACTCCCAGTGGATGGCTGTAGAATCCCAGGTTGATAGAGGGAAGTGATAGAGTGAAGTGTAACAGCCCTTGCGTGTGGCAGATAGTAAGGTCCCGCCGGCATGCAGATATGAAGGCACAGCAAAGGAGCCCTTCAGATGGACACGGCAAGCCCCGCCAGTGTCTGTGACGTCACCGGATCTCTGACGGAACTCCCTGAAGACCCGGAAGCCGGCGGAGAGGTGAGTACCGATCAAAAGAATTTTGATCGATCAAAAAAATTAATCGATTAATCGAGGAATTAATAGTTAATTTCCACAGCCCTAGTACAAAGTGCAAATTTTTTCTCGTACGTGAACAACGATTTTTGTTCAATGTGTACCGTTTTCGTACAAGAAAAATCACATACAGGGGGTCCCCGACTTACGAAACCCCCAACTTCCGAAACAACTCCTACTTACGAACGGCACCGCATCTGCCGTTCTGCGCATGCGCTACCATTTTGGGGCGGCGGGCACATTCGGAAAACGACGTATCTCCCCGTTCTGCGCATGAGCGGCCAATCGACGGAACATCGGAAAACGACGTTGTAACGGCACCCCAAATATGAAAGGGGTTAAACGCCGTTAAAGATATTCCCTCTCCAGAACACACATCCACTACCGATCCTCCACAGTCAGGCGACCACTTCCCATAGGAATAATCCTTCCAGAAGAACGAGACAACGCTCTGTATCTTTCCAAAATAGACTGACTCTTTATTGCAAAACATTGCAACTTAAAGGAGTAGTAAAGTTACATGTTTTTTCACCTTAATGCATCCTATGCATTAAGGTGAAAAAACATTCGACAATACCGCCCCCCCCCCGAGCCCCCGTTTTTCTTACCTGGCCCCTCGAAAGTCCCATGCTCGTCCCCGTCATCCTCTTCGTTTTTCTGCCTGGCCGCCGATTGGCTACACTGGATAGATTGAAAGCAGCGCAGCCATTGGCTGGCGCTGCTGTCAATCACATCCAATGACGCGGCACGCCGGGGGGCGGGGCCGAGTGATACAGTCGGCGGCTATGGCCGCCGCTGTATCACGGGAGCGCGCCCGCAATCACTCCACACCATGCGAGCTCACTCGCATTAAGGTGTGGAGTCCTTGCGGGGAGGAGCCAAGACAGCCGCCGAGGGACCCCAGAAGACCAGGATCGGGGCCACTGTGTGCAAAACGAGCTGCACAGTGGAGGTAAGTATAACATGTTTGTTATTTTTAAGCAAAAAAAAAAAAAAGCTTTAGTGCTCCTTTAAGTACACACAGAGAGGAGTTTCTTATTTTCCTCTTACCATACATCTTTGACCAGAGCTAATTTACATGAGCTACTTAACTACAGCTGATGACTCAGACACATGACCTTTCTGTCTCCCAATACACATCTATTAGAAGACAACAGGTTAGCTAATCCCTTTCCAGTTTAAATGATTATGCATGACCTTTTGTGTTCCCCAGCCTGTCTGGTTGCCAGAGTACAATACCTATAATTACAGGCTTAACTCCTACAAGTCACAATAGACAATAGAATGTAATCACACCCCATCACAGCAAGTATTACATAACAGCCCACACACAGTATATACCCAATATATGTCATGTATATGCAGTATTGGATATGGCTATCACAGATCATGGTGGGGTTCTCCTTCACCCTGTGCCCCTAATAGAGACACAGGGTGGTTTACACATAAGAGGCATTGGGGAAGCTGAAGCAAGGGTATCTCATACTTTGTAAGAGATTCTGGGTTCCCCGGGCCCTCCCGTTACAGACGTAATTGCCGTTCTGCGCATGCGGTACCAACTTACGGACATTTCCAACTTCAGAACAAACCTGAAGTCCCTAAGCGGTTCATAAGTTCCGGGACCACCCTGTATACGAAAGACTGCGCATGACCAGAAATAATGAACAACAAAAAAAAAGAAAAAAAGCCTTTGTCGTACGAGAATTTTCATTCGATTAGACCCCTTGCACACTGGAGCGTTTTTACAGCGTTTTAGCGCTAAAAATAGCGCTATTAAAAAACGCTCATAAAACGCTCTCCATGCATCTCAAATGGAACCCTTTCACACTGAGGCGTTTGCGCTGGCGGGGCGTTGAGAAAAGTCCTGCAAGCAGCATCTTTGGAGCAGCTTTTGAAAAAAGAAAAAACGCTCCAAAAACGCCCCTCTCCATTGAAATGAATTGAAAGCGCTGTAAAAACGCCTGAATAGCGCCTATAATACGCTCTGAGCTGTAGAAAAGTCACACGATCTCCCAAAAAATCTAAACATGCAAGCAAAAAAAAAAGAGCATCTACAATAGCAGGACTGAAATTGCCCGTGCCGCGATAACGCTTGAAAAAACGCTGTTAAAACGCCCGCAGTGCTGCGTTAATTTTACCGCTAGCGCCCTAGTTTTAGGGCGTTTTTGCTTAGTGTGAAAGGGCTGTTAGTACCATCCTCAGCATAGAGGTGTGTGATCACCGCTCTGGGTCAGTCTCCCACCTCCACCAACACGCAGATCAGATCACATCATGGATTCCAATGAGAAAAAAAAAGAATTCTGGTTGGCCACACATCCAGTAAAGTCCATAAAAAGATGTCAAAAAACACAAATGGAAGGGAACAGCATCACTAGCCAACGCGTTTCACGCTTCCTTAATGCTTAGTCATAGCTCACATACAAATGTCCACTACAGAGATACGGTAATACCTTGGATTGCAAGTAACGCCTTAAAGGAGCACTAAAGCTTTTTTTTTTTTTGCTTAAAAATAACAAACATGTTATACTTACCTCCACTGTGCAGCTCGTTTTGCACACAGTGGCCCCGATCCTGGTCTTCTGGGGTCCCTCGGCGGCTGTCTTGGCTCCTCCCCGCAAGGACTCCACACCTTAATGCGAGTGAGCTCGCATGGTGTGGAGTGATTGCGGGCGCGCTCCCGTGATACAGCGGCGGCCATAGCCGCCGACTGTATCACTCGGCCCCGCCCCCCGGCGTGCCGCGTCATTGGATGTGATTGACAGCAGCGCCAGCCAATGGCTGCGCTGCTTTCAATCTATCCAGTGTAGCCAATCGGCGGCCAGGCAGAAAAACGAAGAGGATGACGGGGACGAGCATGGGACTTTCGAGGGGCCAGGTAAGAAAAACGGGGGCTCGGGGGGGGCGGTATTGTCGAATGTTTTTTCACCTTAATGCATAGGATGCATTAAGGTGAAAAAACATGTAACTTTACTACTCCTTTAAAGGAGCGTTTTGCAAAACGAGCAATTTTTTTTTTTTAAATAGTCAGGATTTAAAAAATAATAATTGCTCGTATTGCGAAACGCTAGTTTACTGCGTTACTCGCAATCCGAGTTTTTTTTAAATCCTGACTCGGTTTGCGAGTGTTGTTTAGCGAGACAAGCAGGATTCCAGCCTCTGCGGTGTGCAGTACCGCATTTGGCCAGGGGTGCGGAGGGGGCGCCGGGGACACTCGGAGCCATGTGGAGCTGTTCGGAGCCATGTGGAGCTGTTCGGAGCCGCTCGGATGAAGTCCGAAATACTCGGAAACACTCCGTTCCCGAGCCTCTCCAAGGGTTTCAGAGCGGCTCAGAATGGTCCCCGAGTATTTCCAAGTTTCTCCTGGGCCGTCCCATCTCTAGCCACATGCGGTACTGCATACAATAGAAGTCAGTCAATGTGGAACGAATTACCTTCGTTTCCATGGACTTCTATGGGGAAACCTCGCTTTGATATGCGAATGCTTTGGATTACAAGCATTCTCCTGGAACGGATTATGCTCGTAATCCAAGGTTCCACTGTATGTATATATATATATATTTATATATAAAAATAAATACATACACACACACACGTGCAAGAATTACTTGAGATTGGAACAATCTGTGGGAGACAATTGGTTTGCGGCTAGGGCTGGGCGATTTTCCCCCCCAAAAAAATCTGCGATTTTTTTATAAAAAACTCGATTAACGATTCAATTTTTTTTTAATTATATTAATTAAAGTGCATCAACAAAGAAAATTGCAAAGGCAAACCCTTTCTCTAACTGCAAAGTCAGTGTGCAACAAAGATTGTTAAACATCCAAATTATTAATACTGTATTTGGATTTAGCTAATAAAACAACAAAAAATCTTGAGGTTACTCTTAGTTGAATTGAACTGTGTCCATGCCTCACTGTACCCGTGTCTCACTGTGCCCAATGCCTCACTGTGCCCAATGCCTCAATCACTGTGCCCGTACCTGATGCAGATTTTCATGGGATACGGATTTTACTGCTACACCGGCGGCCATTCCAGTATTCAAAAGCCGCGCCTCCTCCTCGTCTGTGATAGGCGGAACACTCAATTTCCCAGCATTCAGTGTTCCGCCTATCATGGTCATCCTCATAACACAGACGAGGATGAGAGGATTCCCGTGATAGGCTGAACACTGCCTGCTGTGAAATTGAGTGTTCCGCCTATCACAGACGACGAGGACTCGGGAGGCACGGCTTTTGAACACTGCAATGGCCGCCGTCTGTCTGCATGACACGCTGATCAGGTAGGCAGACGGTGGCTTGCGGTTAGTTAGTGTTACATTACATCTACTCGTGGTGGCTGCGGCGAGTAGATGTAATTGGGGTAACGCCACCCAGTACCATTCCGGATACGCCCCCTGCAGCCCTGCTACGGAAACTTTAAAGGAAAAAATAAAAGTAAAAAAAAATAAAAATAAAAATTCTGAAAAAATCGATTTTCTTCAAATCTGAATCGATTTGAACTCAAAACTCGATTTAAGATTAAAATCGATTTTTTTCCCAGCCCTATTTGCGGCTGACAATAATTGGCAGGTGACCGCCCCTTTTTTCGGGATGCTAATGCAGAAACTCGCATATATAACAGATATAAAACATCATAAGAATTGTATAAAGAGCAGACGGAATACAAAATAAAAATAGAATACAATTTTTTTTTAAAAGTTAGCAACATTTTTGGAAAAAAAAATGTCCATCGGGGTCACCAGTAGTAAAAGTTTTTGTTACTGGTGACCCCAATAGACATTTTTTTCAAACTGTTGCTACCGGTGACCCCGATAGATCATTTTTTCAAACGTTTTTCTATCGGGGTCACCAGTAGCAAAAGTTTGAAAAAAATGTCTATTGGGGTCACCAGTAACAAAAACTTTTAATGCTGGTGACCGATAGCAACATTTTTGAAAAAAAAATGTCTAACTTTTTAAAAAAAATTGGGTTCCATTTTTATTTTGTATTCCGTCTGTTCTTTATATGATTCTTATGATGTTTTATATCTGTTATATATGTGAGTTTCTGCATTTCCATCCCTACAGGGGCAGTCATCTGCCAGTTTTTGGCAGCCGCAAACTAATTTTCTCCCACAGATTGTTCCAATCACAAGAAATTGTTGCATAAACAGTACCTGGAGAAAGTATTCATACCCCTTAAATGTGTCCGCATTTCTTCATGTTACAACCAAAAACGTAAATGTATTTTATTGGGATTTTATGTGATGGACGAACACAAAGTGTCACATAATTGTGAAGTGGAAGGAAAATGATAAATGATACAAATAAATGTAAAAAAGTTTGTGTGTGTGTGTGTGGGGGGGGGGGCATTTGTATGGCGCCCCCCGGAATCAATACTTTGTAGAACCCCCTTTCTCTACAATTACAGCTGGAAGTCTTTTTGGGGGTGTCTCTACCAGCTTTGTACATCTAGAGAGGGACATTTCTGCCCATTCTTCTTTGTAAAATATCTCAAGTTCTGTCAGATTGGATGGAGAGCGTCTGTGATCAGCAATTTTCAAGTCTTGCCACAGATTCTCAATGGGATTTAGGTCTGGACTGTGACTGGGCCATTCTAACACATGAAAATGCTTTGATCTAAACCATTCCATTGTAGCTCTGGCTGTATGTTTAGGGTCAATGTCCTGCTGGAAAGGGAACCTCCGCCCCGGTCTCAAGTCTTTTGCAAACTCTAACAGGTTTTCTTCTAAGATTGTCCTGTATTTGTCTCCATCCATCTTCCCATCAACTCTGACCAGCTTCCCTGTCCCTGCTGAAGAAAAGCATCCCCACCACATGATGCTGCCACCGCCATGTTTCACGGTGGGGATGGTGTGTTCAGGGTGATGTGCAATGTTAGTTTTCCCCCACACATAGCGTTTTGCTTTTAGGCCAAAAAGTTGAATTTTGGTCTCATCTGACCAGAGCACCTTCGTCCACATGTTTGCCGTGTCCTCCACATGATTGCTGTGTCCCCCACATGATTGCTGTGTCCTCCACATGGCTTCTCACAAAATGTGGGAAATTTCAAGGGGTATGAATACCCTTTCAAGGCACTAAGTGTGTGTGTGTGTGTGTGTGTGTAAAATATATATATATATAGTGGACAGTTGTATGTGAGCTATGACCAAGTGCTAATGAAGCGTGAATCGCGTTAGTGGCGATACTGTTCCCCTCTATTTGTGATTTTGGACATCTTTATATGGACTCGCTGAAATATAGGCGATTTTACTGGACGTGCGGCCAACCAGAATTCTTTTTTGCTCATAGTACCCATCCTCGGCTTTGACCTGCTGTGAAACAATCGAGAAAAACGATAATTTGTCCAATTTTCCTATAGTGTGTACTGGGCTTTAGGGTCAATGTTACACGACCGACCCTGAGAACTAGTAG
The DNA here is from genome assembly GCA_029206835.1 of Rana muscosa. NCBI lineage: Eukaryota > Metazoa > Chordata > Amphibia > Anura > Ranidae > Rana > Rana muscosa. Next base: position 8,049,101 of record CM055128.1, read on the forward strand.
GTAGTTGAAAGATTTTTTTTTTTAGCAAACTGTATTTTGGTGGCTGATTGCTTCATTACTGACAATTCAACTCAACAGGTCTACCCCGCAAAAGTTTGCACAGGTTTTTAGGGGTGAGAGACGAGGCAACATTGCACTTCCTCACCACCTGTCAATCGCCCTCTGAAAAATCGATCCACCGTGGTTTGCTGCAAGAGGCCAACCCAGTGTAAAACGAGCCTTTACGGTGAAAATAATCCAAAGAATCGAGTGGCACGGGGCAACCACTCCACTTCTCTCCGCTCCAGTTTTCCTCCGTCAGCTCCGCAGTTTGCGAGGCAGATGAAAGTGAACAGATGGAAGCCATTGTCTCCAAAAAAACAATAAGAACTGATGTGTACTTTTTCACTATATTAGAAAAAAAAAAAAAAAAAAGAAGGTTTAATAATTAAAATGGCAGAGACCCAGACAGAAAAGCACCTCGTAAAACACGGCATGAACAAGGAAAAAATGACTGATTTCCGCAACGCGATCACGAGAGAGAGAGACTTATCGTCCGTTTCTGTAACCCGCACGCCTCGGGGCTACACTTCTTCCAAGCAGTCAAAACAGTCCAATTTGTGCCGACGACGAGAAAATAAATAAATAAAATTGCTTTAATAGAAGAGACCATTTTCGGGGGGGGGGGGGGGGGGGGGGGGGGGATTCGTACATGGGATAGAACAGGCAATTTGCAGTTACTTTTAGAAAGGAAAATGAGGGAGATAATGAGCCCGGCTTAAAACTAATCACATAAACGGTTTATTGGAGATGGTACAAGTGTACCTGGAGCTCGTACACGATAGGAGACACAGCTGGCTACGCACGTAACTATATACGGCGCAGTAAAAAAAGAAGATAGATTTGCTTATATACACAACAGGATTTTCCACCTAGATGAATCTGCCATTGAGATTAAAACAATCGTAGGTTGAACCCGTCCTTTGGTGCGGTCAACCTCTGGAGGATGCAATCCCTTTATCAAAATAACCATTGTATCAAACAACTGTAGCGCACCCACCTCCCTCTTACCTGCACTTAACTTTGGCTCCTCGCAGAAAGAGAGAGGCACACCGCACCACAAGCCCGTACCCTCCTGAGTAAAGAGGTTGAGCGGTGTTGTTGTTGGGTCTTGTCTACAGCCAGAGTCAAAATCCTCCTGAGAATGATTCTCACCTCTACCATGGGTAGAGACAAGTCCTTGACTTCCCCAGTAACGTGAATGTCCACACCAGCTGAAACTCCAACTCGAGATTTATTCTCACTTTGCAATAAACAGTCTCTTGGATATGAAAAAGGTTGGAGCAAGGAAACAGGACAGCTCAAGGTATGGAAGAGGTCCAGGCATAAACGTAGCTCAAACTCTTTGCTGTTCAGATTTTCAACAGTTTTAAGGCGCATGGTCTCTGCCACAGACCTGGTGGATAAGGCCCCTGCCACGGATCCTGGCGGAATGAATCCCCTTCTTAGTACATGGCCCCTATCAAGGAGAAGACGTCCCCCTAGAGAGTCAACAGACCCTTCCTTCACCGTGACTCCCGCATCGGTCCATTCGGAATGATCCTTCCTTCTCTGAGAGTGCGGGTCCCCTCGCAAGGCGGCACCCTGGACTCCTCAATCCTTAGCGGACCCCAGCCGAAGGTGCTGGGCCCCGGGCCTTTGCTGCCATACCTGGGTCTTCATACCCAGGCGAACTGGACGGCAGGGTAGTACCTCATCCCAGGCTGAAGGTGCCTGAGATCGAACAGGAACACAGCCTCCGGGCCTAGGGCACGCGGAGATGAACCTCACTCACCCCCAGGCTGAAGGTGCCTGGGCGTGGACCCCGATCAGGAGATGTCTGCCCCTTTTATATTCTCTCCCAGCATGCACAGCAGGTTCCCCGCCCCACTGTACAACTGCCGAGAGGGGACACAAAATGGCACAGCACTGCGCTAGCGGTTCAACCCTGGCCCAGAATGGCAGCGCCACCCGCAGGGAACTTATCACCAGCACTATCCCCTGAGAACAAAATGGTCCATAAACCCTAACAAATTAAGGTGTCTGAGCCTAACTACCACTCAGACACTTCCCCTAAATTGACCACCCCGCTACACAACTGTATCATTATGTGCAACACAAGAACTGAAATCCAACTCAGTTCAGGGATTATGAATAAATCCCCTCGTCATCAGGGTCTGGATCTGAACCTGCGCCCTCTGCGATGTCTGGCTGTGGTTCTTCTTGCTGTGCCACCTGAGATTCTGGACAACCTTCTATCTGATCCCTTAGAACAGCAGTCCCCCAACCTCCCCAGCACCAGGGACTGGCCTCAGTGACGACAACCCATTCACGGACAAGGTGGGGTGGGGGGGGGGGGGTAGATGTGCAGGCTGTTACCTCCAGGTGGGGCCTGTGTGCAGCCCGTTGCCTTCGGGAGACAGGGTGCGTACTGCCTTTTACCTCCGGGAGGGGGTGGTGGTGGTGTTCAGCCTGTCATCACCCTTGTGTGACCACCGCCTGTCCCCTCCAGGGGGGTGGTGTGTGTTCAGCCTGTCACCTGGAGGGGTGTGTGCGTTGGCACAACCTGTCAACTCTGGGCCGGCGCGGCGCTCCTCTTCTCCCCTTCCTCTCCATAGGTAAGATGACCATAGAGAGGGAAGAATGTGGTGGTGCTAGGAGAAGGGGAGTGGGCGCACTTTGGTGGTGGGAGGGTGGCAGTGTAGGTTTTGCCCACCGGCAGCCTGGGCCACCCTGAGGTTGAGGACTCCTGCCTTAGAACAATCCTGCCTTGTCTCTTGTTTCTGGTAAACTTTGAACTCCTTGCTCCGCCCATGAACTGATTTAAGACATGTCTCTGCACTGTCTGTGTAGATTATTGTGCTCTTCTCCAGCCAATATGTTTTGCTGCTGCGGCCGTCCATATCTCCACTACCATACGTTACCGACCTTTGGCTTGTTCCTCTACTAAAAGCCTGATCCTAACCTGCAACCACTTGTTACTGACCTTTGGCTTGTTTACCGACTACTCTTCTGCTTGATCCCAACCTGCTATATCTGGCTACTGGAATCCGGCCTGCACATCTTCTGGTGGGGCGATCCTGAGGACCACGACCTCCGCAGTAAAACCCATCTCCATTATCAGAAGCTCTGGTGAATACCGGTTAGTGCTTAGACCCTAGCACCTCGGTTGAGCCCGCATCATCCATCAGGGCTACTTGGTTGTGTACTTATCCTGCTGGTCGGTGGGAGCCTCTCTACTGCTATAGCTACTGGTCTCCGAGTTTGACCGTGACACAGGTTGTGTACGGTTACTGAGAGAGGAATCAGGATAGATGGACAATCCCAGATCTAAATTCCTTGTGAGTGGTGGTAAAAGCTCATCCAAAATGTGTTAGTTGTCAACTTTTGATAGACCTTTTCATTGTGACAAATACAAATGAATGTCCATACCAATTCCTATGGCTTGGTAATCTTCTGTTTCCTCTTCATGGGCAACGGAAGAACTGAAATCCAACTCAGTTCAGGGATTATGAATGAATCACCCTTCATCAGGGCTAACAGTTATTGAGAAAGGAATTAGGACAGATGGTTAATCCTGGATCAAAATTCCTTGTGAGTAGTGGTTAGAAGCTCACCCAAAACGTGTTAGTTGTCAACTTTTGGTAAATCTTGATTGTGAAAAATTAAATTCATGTCCAGACCAATGCCTATGGCTCGGCACTCTCAATGCTTTCATTTCATACAAACATATTCTGTCAAGGACTTCTTTGCGGCTCCATCAGGCATCAGAGAGCTTCTGTATGGATTTATTCGGAACCTTCGCCAAAGCCTGGAGTCTAGCACTCCACCATCCCATAGTTCCAGTCTTAACTATTATAAGGGTGACCTAAAAAAGATTTTAGATTTCAACAGATCAAGGCCCATTCAGACTAGTGTGTTGTGGTAATACGCTTTTCAGCACAATGCATGAAACACAGTGTGGTGCCTACAATTTTAAAGGATCCCCAATGCACTTGCATTGTAGTGTACCACGGATGTGAGGTTCCTGTGTGCTGCGTGTCCAGTTAAATGTGCCTTGCAGTGGTTTAGTAGCCACTTCAAAAAGAACGTGCTGCCTAACGCAACCCATGATGGCGTGTGAATGTGACATGCTAAACCCACGTGCACTACTGCCACATACTAGTGTGAATGTGCCCTTTACTTGCTTTGTATTAACCTGACACTTCTTGATGGTCAGGTGTCAGAGCTCACCTTAAGTCTAAAGCTGGCCTTAAATTGATCACATTTTGGTGGATTCCTGCTAAAACTGGTTCTGAGCGTGGCCCTCCCAAGTCCTATTCGATATGCTCCGCTGAAGGATGCAGGCTGGAACAGAGTCTGTCCCGGCTCATATCATACTATAGAGGGGCAGAGTGCTCTGGTGACCGCACACTATACCAAGCCATAGTGGCAGCCTCAGCTCACTCTGTCTGGGCCAAGCCCCCAGAATGTTTCACCATGCCTGGGGGTTAGTCAGAATCATCTGGCAGAACGGGGAAATGCCTTATTTACATAGACAGTTCCCCGTTCTGCCACTCCTCGCTGCGATCACGGGCCGCTGGCGGACAGAGTCCGTGGGACCCGCGGGCACGCTCCCGTGGCGCCACGCACCTGATGTCCTGCTCTTATGGACTGACATACAGGTACGTCAGCTAGCGCAGGAGAGCCGACCTTCCGCAGTATATCTGCGTGAGGAGGTCGGCATGTGGTCACATTAGCAGTGACGTCATCACCTACAGCCCCGCCGTCTCGTGCGCCTCGCTTTGAGTCCCTGTCCCCTGGAGCCGGCTCTACACATCTATTGGTGGACACCTCCTGCATTAAGACCATCTCGTTGGAGGACTCAGATGGCTTAGGATTGATGATCGTCACGCTTGGCATACTACACCCATATTTGTTACGCCTGTAATTTTTCTGCAAATTATGACTTTTACGTACTACGTTTATTAAAGCCTGCTTAAAACTACTGCACCCAGAGGGCGCCTCTCTCCTTGTTTCTCTACAGCTCCCTGAACACGGTTTCTGTTGACATACGATGGCAGCCCTGCTTGCTCTGGATTCTTAACCCTCTGCACTATTTGCATACAGACTCTGATAGACTGTGCATATCCTACGGACTGATCTCAGATCTATTTTAGATTATTTATCATCCATAGCTGCAGATTTTTTACTGGGTCTTATATGATTTACTAAGTTGTTGTGCCTTCACTTGTTGTATGGTTAAAGGTAAGCCAATGAGAAGGGAGTTGCAGTAGTCGAGGTGAGAGAAATCCAGGTAGTGAATCAGGAGCTTTGTGGTTTCATTGCTTAGGAAGGGACGTAGTTTGGAGACAGTGCGGAGGTTGAGGCAGCAAGCTTTGGAAAGTGATGGAATTAGGGCCAAAAGGAGAGTTCAGAGTCCAGGATAACACCTAGCAGCACCCTGGCATGTGGGGATGGGGTGGACGGTTGTGCCATTGCGCTTTTTTTTTTTTTTTTTTTTTTATAAATTCTTTATTTTTATTTATTTTTTCCAATTACAATATACATATGTACATCAGGGTTCAACAAAATCCGGGCGCCAGGTCGCAAATGCGACTAGAATTAGCGACCTGGCGCCTGAGGCAGCAGGTTTCCTGTGTCTCCGTGCACCCCTCCCCCTCCCCATCTCCTCGGGCCGCACTGGCCGGTAATTAAGGCCGCGGCTTTGCAGCCTTCTGCAGGCCTATGATTCATTCTGTAATCTGGCGCCCTCTTGTGGTGGCCGTTGGTATGACAAGACAACCAGCAATGCTTGCCTGTTTCACTGCCCGCCCATCTCCTTACCTTTACTTAGAAGTTAACCCCCAAACATTATATATATTTTTTATTCTAACACCCTAGAGAATAAAATGGCGGTCGTTGCAATACTTTCTGTCACACCGTATTTGCGCAGCGGTCTTACAAGCGCGCTTTTTTGAGGAAAAAATACACTTTTTTTAATTAAAAAATAAGAACAGTAAAGTTAGCCAAATTTTTTTTTTATATTGTGAAAGATAATGTTATGCCGAGTAAATTGATACCCAACATGTCACGCTTCAAAATTGCGTCCGCTTGTGGAATGGCGACAAACTTTTACCCTTTAAAATCTCCATAGGCGACATTAAAAAAATTCTACAGGTTGCATGTTTGGAGTTACAGAGGATGTCTAGGGCTAGAATTATTACTCTTGCTCTACCGATCGTGGCGATACCTCACATGTGTGGTTTGAACACCGCTTTCATATGCGGGCGCTACTCACGTATGCGTTCGCTTCTGCGCGCATTGGTCATTAAAAAAAAAAAAAAACCTGGCTCCTAACTTTTTTAGCTGGCTCCTAGATTCCAAGCAAATTTGTCAAGCCCTGATGTACATCAACATTTCCGAATTACAACTTAATATTTTCTTCAACATTTCCAGTTACTACCACATATCTCAAACGGTTGCATTATCTTTAAATCTAACCTCGTATTTGATCGAGCTTCCTGGTAATTCTAATACAACCCTTTGCTATTTCCTACTCTTATTGCAATTGATACTTTCCTTCACCTGGGATAGCCCTGGTTATCCTCCCAAACAAAAACCAAAACAAAAAGAAGAAAAAGAGAAAAAGGAAAAAAAAAAAAGAAGAGGGGAACCCCCCCCAAAAGTGATGTTATGCCATGCCCTGCCACCCCCACCCCCTGAACCTTTACTTAGGAGGATTGTTCCCTGTATTGGATATAGGGAGTCCAAACCTCCCGATACCTCTCTTCTTTCTCTCTCAACATCATAGTAAGATTTTCCATTTGTTGGATCTCTGTTATTCTCCCCATCCATTGTATTTTAGTTGGGGCTACAGTACTTTTCCAAAGAATCGGAATACAGGCCTGTGCCATTGCTCCTGACATAGAAGTCAGGGGAAAGAGGCACGTGGGGGAGGAAATATTATAAACTCGGCTTTGGACAAGTTGAGTTTGAGGAAGGGATGTGACACCCAGACAGTTATCCTGCAAACATGAGATTCGGACCACTTACAATTTTTTTTTTTTTACTGACTGGACCTCCGTAAATCGAAATTCAAGACCCCTGGTATAGAAGGTGGAGGTTGTGGACTATATGTAGGGACTGTCACTTTCTCCATTAATAAGAACTGGTCATGACCAGGCTTATGTAAGGATCTGAATATTCATTCTGCAAGCTAATGAACATAAGCCTTCGATTTGTAGGATTCTTTTTTTGTCCCAGATATCGCATTTCTTGATAAACAGTATCCCTGGCCTTAGGCTGCAGAGGGCCAAAATGACGATCAGGGTCCACAGCTGGTTAGCAGGCAATTCACAGACATACATCAGGGAAACAGCGATCCGCCAGATTAAATGTCTTTTTTTGTGGGAGAAAAACTCAGCTCGGCTACAAGCAGGTTGAATTATTCCTTGCCGGGGCCCTCTGACAAATGACTGGAATGAATGCACAGGTCGCGGCCTAGCAGACATTTTCAGCTCCACGAGGCGGTGATCTACGGCCGCCCTGTAAGGCGCTGCTCTGGGAATTGTGGCCACGCTTATTTAGCAGCCAGGTTTTTCTTTCACAGGCGGGATCATTAATCGACAGGAGCTGGCTGGCGGACCGGTTGCCAGGATCCCAGGTGGGGAGCTCAAGATGGTGGCAGCTTTATAAACACAGATGTCACTCATGAGCGCCCCTGCTAACAGCAATAATCTGCGGTAGGGCAACAAATGCCTCGGTGCGAAGGAAAAATCGATGCCGTCCTACCTAGGTCACCTCTTTGCATGACTAACGCTCGCACGCCGTCACGGTAGAGATTCTATAAAAACTGCCCGTGTTCGGCTTACAATCGCCCTCTTACGGCACCGGACTATTTTTCCAACGCCCGTCCATAGTACGCATTCACTAGCTCGTAACCTTGCTATACACCAAGCCGCGTTCTGGAAATTTCGACAAATCTCCATGCCATGCTAAAAAAGCAAGGTCCTGCCCACTGGGCATTTTAAAATGTGAACAAGTAAAAAAATAAATTAAAAAATGCAAATAGGCATGCCATTTAATTCCAGAAAAAGACGTTGCACCAAGTAAACCCATGTACCTGCTTGCAGTCTTCTTTAGCATGTACACTGAGCTACGCTGCACTGCTTGGTTTACCTTCCGGCGAAGATACTGCCAGGAAGACTGAATTCCTATGCATGAACATGAGTGACATCATCTGACATCAGCCAATCAAGATGGCTACTGGAAGAAGCTGGGTAGAAGCTGGTGCCGGCAAGGAATCTCAGACCATTGAGGGAGAGGCAATTGACAAAGGGGTTTTCACCAAAAAGCGGACCAAAATGTTGCCACCATCCCGTTAATACAAATCTAGAAAGGAGCCCCCCATAAAAGGTTGGGACTTTAAAGTTAACGGGTTATGAATTCCAAAACAATATATATATAATTCTTCCAATATAGTGCCTGGGGGGCCCCCTTAATCTAACTGTAAAGTGAAAGATCGGTACCATGTCTAGAATGTGCTGTAGCAATAATTTAATTTATAAAGCCAAAAAAAAAAAAAGATGATTTTTCCTGCAAGCTGCCTTTATTTTGCTCAGCAACAGCTGGGGAGCCAGTGTGCATGATGAGGCCACAATGTAGTGCCCTGGGAACAAGATTAGAGATTTTTTGGATACATTCTGGTGTCACTTTGACTTTGGCTAGAAGCAATAGGTGCGTTAAAATTGGTCTTTGGGTGTCGGTGGTGGCTTCCCACTCTATAGAGCAGGGGTCTCCAAACTTTTCAAGCAAAGGGCCAGTTTGCTGTCCTTCAGGCTTCAGGGGGGCCGAATTCTGACTAGTGGGGGTAGAAAATGCCCAGGGCCAAGCACCAGTGAGAATAAACACGGTCTCAGTGTTGGTGGTCAGTAGGAGGAGGAATAGTGCTCCATCATTGGTGTCAGTGGAAGAAATGGTGCCCCATTGTTGGTGTCATTGGGTGGAATAGTGACTCATATCATTGGGAGCAATAGTGCCTAAAGGGTCAAATAAAGGCTAGCAAAGGGCCACATCCGGCCCTCGGGCCACAGGTTGGAGACCCCTGCTATAGAGGTACATCATCCCTGTCAGTGGAGGCTGCTGAAAGGTAATGACTCGGTATCGCAGGGGCAGACTGAAGTGGGTAAGGAGGAGGAGGGACAGATTTGTGCCCCTTTTGTGTCTCTTTTAGGTGCTCTTGCCAACGGGCTGAGTGGTTGGATGTTAAATGCCTTGTTAGGCATGTGGTACCCAAATGGTTGGTGTTTTTGCCACGTTTGATGTGCCTGTGACACAGTTTGCAGATAGCAACAGTGCGATCTGCTACAGATGTGCTGAAAAGGGCCCAGACAGCTGAGCTGTGGGGAGTGGGCCGGGAGATGACAGCTACAGAATGTGATGGAATAGGGTGGCTGCTCTTTACTTTTTCTTGATGTCGACCTCCTTGGGGTTGTGCCGCCTCACCTTCAGTTTCCTCCTCTGCTCTATTTGGTACCCAAGTCGCATCATTGACCTCATCATCATCATCATCACTATCCCCTCCATCTTCATCATTACCACTGGAGACAACTTGGCAAAACGCTGCGGCTTGGGGAACTTGCATGCCAATTTGTCTACCAGTGTTCCTCCCTCTCTCTAGGCTCATGTTCCTGTCGACCTCAACCTCAGAACCAGCATCTGAATCCAGTAATGGCTGGGCATCATCAAGGAGCAAGTGGCTGACGCTGTGGTCAAATAACTCAGCTGACTCAATGGCTGATGTTAGGGCCACGGCAGGACTAGATGTGGACAAGGAGGCAGGTTTATCCACACTGGCAACTGCAGGGGACTGCACACTTGTCTCTGCTTGTGAGACAGAGGATGAGGAAGGTTTAGTAAGCCAGTCCACCACCTCCTCTGCATGCTGTGGCTGGATAGCACGGGCAAACTCACTAAACAGAGAAAATGATGCCCTGCCTGAGGACTGACCACCACGTCCACCTTTGCCTGTGGACACATTTGTTGCTGGCCCCCTTACAGTGCCAAGGGAACGTCTGCCTCTCCTTGTTGTCCTCCCAGACATTATTGGGAGGGAGGGGGCGGTGCTTATAAGCAAATGTAAAGGAGAAGTTGAAATCTGTACGTAGATGCACTTTAATCAATGTAAAGAGGTGTTTGGTGCCCTTTAATTTGAGTACTCACACTACACAGACACACTCCACTGATACAATATAATATACTGCAAAATAATGCGCCAAACGTACAGTGATGCACAGAACTATATGGCGTTAAACTGGCAGTAACGCACGCAAAACGATGGCGTTAAACTGGCAGTAATGCAATCACTACACTGACGCTATCTGAACTGTCCCTACTCTAGCTATACACTTATGTCAAGATTACTGACACGGTCGCACTACACTACAGTGAAACTATCTGAGCTGTCCCTACTCTAGCTGCACACTATGCAAAGCTGAATGATGGTCCTCCTAACTACACTCACACTATCCCTAGACTGACACGAAACTAATATTCTACACTGACACTGACAATTGAAGCAAAATAGCACAGTATAGCACACTAATAGCACTGAACAGAGCCCTGTTCTATCTCTCTCCACGCCAAAATCACACTGAAAATGGCTGCCATTGAAAGAATACTTTTATACTGTGGGGCGAGAATGAGCCATGATTGGATAAAGTCATGATGACAGTGTCCAATCATGACTCTGACAGTGCTCTGTGCCCTGATTGGCTGAAGCTTTCACTTCTTCAGTCAACCAGGGCTTGCAATGCACTGTTCAGCGCTGCAATGCATTGTGGTCGGTTCCGGGGGGCAGAACAAGCGGTCGAACGGCCCGTTTGTTCGGCTGTTTATCGAACGACCGAACAACGAAAGTTCGGCTCGAACTTATGCTCAGGACGAACCAGTCACCCATCCCTATTCATCATCCATCCTGGCAACCGTGGCTGCCTCCATAGACGCAGTTGAGTGCTTGAGCAGGACAGGAAGGGCGTTATTTTTAGGATTCCCAGGTCAAAATAAAGGAAAGAAAAAACTTAAAAGTATGCAACCACCCAATCTAAGTACTGGAAAACTGCTAAATATTCAATTTTTGTCATATATTGCAGCTTACCAGTCCTTAGATGTGGTAGTAACTGCATTTATTTTCTTTATACAAGCTAAGAACATTTTCAGTACCCATGGATTCTGCACAAAATGAAGTAAAGAGCTGCAGCATTACGAAGATTAAAAACAACTTTTGAAAAACAGCTTTTCTGCATTATTTGTTACTAAAACCACAACAGTAAAATCAGTCTTTATATGCAGTGAATCCTTTGCATTGTGTATAAAGGCCGTTTGATCCAGTCTCTCTGATCCTCCTCTTCTTCCACTGTCTCCAAAAAAATAACCTGATATTTAGAGAGCCAGGGGACGGGCTGCACATGCTCAGTTTGGTGTGTATTGCTAGAGAGTTTTTTCTTCTTGGTAGAGTGCATGTGATCAGCACTGTCCAGACAGAGGGTCAGAGGATAATGAAAATTTCTCCTACAACATTTACTAGGAACTGATAGAAGTCATAAGACTGCTATATACTGCTGATAAGAAAAGGTATTTAGCAGTTTATATTTACTATTGCATTGCATTTTCATGTTCTGTGTACTGTGGGAGACCATATATAGTGACTGCAGGCTCTGGGGTTTAGTAAGGTCCCTTTCACATGGGGCAGATCCGCTTGGTGGACTCCACTCGCTCCGTTGATCCCCGCTGAGCCGGCGAATGACAGGTCCATCTCCGCTCACTGTGCAGGGACGAATCTGTTTCATCCGATCCCATTTTATCCAATCCGCTGGACAGATGGTGAACGTTTCGCCATCCGTCTGTTTTGAGCAGATCTTGTCGGATCGGATGGCAGGCAGGTGTCAGCTGACACATCTCCGCTGTCATCCGCCTGCCCATACAAGTCAATGGGTGGACTGCTCGGATCCGCCTGAAAAACGGATCGTGTGAAACGGGCCTAACACTGTAAAGGAGAAGTACGGGAAAAGCTCATTTGGCTGTACTTATCCTGGGGATTCACAGGAGTGCAGTTCATTCTGCACACCTGTGGCTCATTTTCAGCAGACAGTGGGCTGAAGCCCGCTGTCGGCTGAATTCACAGAGCCGGTCCAGGCTGGGGCAAGATCGTGACCATATGGTCGGGATCTGCCCACATGCCTGGGCAGGCCCCTGGCTCAGCCTCTCACTGAGCCGCTGAGCTAGCCGCTCCTGACCCCTCAGTGTTAGTGCCGGCCGACCTATGCTGCATCCACCTAGGTAAGTAGGATTCAAAAAAATAAAAAATAAATACCATACTTCTTATTTGAGGTAGAAAAAAATTACTTAATGGTAGCACACCCCCCAGCCTCCCCTAAATACTTACCTGAACCTGATCTGGATCCAGCGCTGTGCATGTCTACAGCAGCTCCTCCTCCGGCTCTCACAGGCTTGGCTCCGGAGCGAGCCCACCCGTGTGCCCCCGAAAATGGTCTTCAATGGGGGCACTCGGAGGAGGGGAGGAGCCAAGATCCTCGGCGGGGGACCCCAGAAGAGGAGGAACGAGGCTGCTCTGTTCAAAACTATTGCACAGAGCAATTAGGTATGACATGTTTATTATTTTTAACAAATAAAAAACAAAGATTTACAAATCATTTTAATGATTGGGTTACGGTCTACTTTAAGCCTCGTCAAACATCAAAACTCAAAAAAAATACATAGATTCAGACTTCTACAAGGAATAAAAAGGAACTGTAAGAAAACGTATACACCAAACAAAACATATGGGCTTCCTTGGAGGAATTTACAAAGTGGACCGGTTCATTGCCACTCCTTTTGCGCACCAGAATGATCCAGATCGGAAACCAGAGAGCATTGTCTGTGACAACACAATAAAGATGGTCCCCTTGTGACGGCAAGGAGTAAGAATTCAACTCAGTGACCTCGGATGCTTCCACGGAACGTTTGGGCACCTGGGACCCTACAGGATGACATCTGGACAACAATTGCTGGGTTGCTTTCCTACATAAGCATGGTGGGAATGCGGGGATTTATGCTTTAATAGGCTGCATGGACAAGCCAAGAGCTGAGTACATGTGAAAAATTTGACAAAAATCATGATTAACGGCCTATTAAAACTCATAAAGACACTTGGAGCGGTGCAGGTGCCATTAACAACAGACTGCTCTCTGCAAAACCCTCCCACCCATCTCCACTTTCCAACGTGGAGGAAAGATATTTATGGCGGGGGTCGGGTCAGAAGCTTTAAAACTAGCAGCGCAGTCTCGCCGGAAAATTAAGGAACTGGTCCTCCTTTTTAATATCTCTTTTAGCTGGGAGATTTAGGACAGAATCTTGGAGACCGCTAACTTGGTGAAGAGAACCGTCTGCCAACTTCACGGTTTTATTTGGTTGGAGATCTTTTTGGGGTAACAACCCCTGAGGCTGCATGCAGGAAGTTTAAAGCACATTATCCTAAACCGACTTGTTTAAGGACTTCAACATCTCATGGCAAAGTTCTTTTGGTTCACCAGTCTTTATACATCACCAAACTTGTCTCAAAATAACACTCAAACCATCTACTCTTCTCTTCCAAGGACCCAAGCACCTCTTGCTCTCTTATCTTCTTAGTCCCCTGATTTCATGTTCACCTCCAGGACTTCTCCAGAGCCTATCCTCTCCCTTCCTCTGGAAAGCCCTACACCAATCTGTCTGGCTAGCTACAGGTTTGTCTGGCTTTAGGCAATCCCCAAAAACGTATTTCCTTAGGGAAGGTTATCCCACCTCAACCTAATAACTGAACTTTTACATTGTCCATCTACCATCCTTTTCGCGCCTCCTGAAATCTTCTGCTTTCCAGCTTTGACACCTCCAGACCCTCTCCCATCATCAAATTCCCTCAAACTTCTTCAAGATGGTAAAAAAAAAAAAAATTTTTAGGAAAACTACCCCACCCATCTTGACCTAGCAACTGAACCCTCTAGCTCTGTTCTCCCCTCTGTTCTGATTTTCACCTCCAGGACTTTTCCCAGAGCCACTATAGTAAGAATAGTAGGAAACTATAGTAGGAATAGTAAAGCACCTAGAAACCTTAGACACAAGCCTAAACTGGGTGACATTTAGTTTGCTCTGTGCGCTATATATCAAACATTCTGTCATGGTCATGGATTAGGCTCGGAGACCAGTAGCTATAGTAATAGAGAGGCTCCCATCAACTAGAAGGATAAGTAAACAAGCAGGTCACCCTGGCAGATGACGTTGGCTCACCCAAGGTGCGAGGTCTAAACACTAACCGGAATTCACCATAGCTCCTGATGGTGGGGGTTTTGCTGTGTGTTAGTACTAGGTTGTGGTCCTCAGGATTGCCCCACCAGGAGGTGAGCAAGCCGAGGTCCAGTAGCTGATATAGCAGGTTGGGATCAAGCAAAAAAGCAGTCAGTAAACAAGCCAAAGGTTGGTAAGAAGTGGTTGCAGGTTGGGATCAAGCGGAAGCACAGTTGAGGAACAAGCCAAAAGGTGGGTAACGTGTGGTAGTTGAGATAAGGACAGCAGCAGGTATGCAAAAGCCTAGTAGTGGAACAAGCAAAAGGTCGAAACCAAGTGGTTGCAGGTTGAGATCAAGCGGAAGTGTATTCAAGAAGCAAGTTGAGGGTCAATAATAAATGGTTGCAGGTTCAGATCAAGCGAAAGCGCAGTTGAAGAACAAGCCAAAGGTCTGTAACGTGTGGTAGTTAAGATAAGGACAGCAGCAGGTATGCAAAAGCCTAGTAGTGGAACAAGCCAATGGTCGAAAACAAGTGGTTGCAGGTTGAGATCAAGCGGAAGTGTATTCAAGAAGCAAGCCAAGGGTCGATAATGAATGGTTGCAGTTTGGGATCAAGTGAAAGCCTAGTAATCGTACAAGCCAAAGATCGGGATTGTATGATATTGAAGATATGGACAGCAGCAGGAGCAAATGGAACTAAATATTGGCTGGAGAAGAGCACAACAATCTGGCATTCAAAGTGCAGAAACATGGCTTCATTTAGGAAGTTTATGGGAGGAGCAAAGAGTTCAAGGTTCACCTGAAATAAGGAAAGAAAGTCCAAACGATCAGACTGGGAACTGTCCAGCATCTCAGGTGGTTTAGCAAGAAGAGCCACTGCTAAGCAAATAGACATGTGCACACTGAAATATTTCGTTTCGGAATTTCGTTTTCGTGCAAAAAATAAATTTATTTAGTTACTCCCGAAATTCGTTTTTATTTATTTCGTTTTTCGTTAAAAATTGCATTCGTCCGAAAATCTGAATTAATTAAGGTCGAATCTGTCATTGAAGGCTTATGGTGTCTGTCGAATGTTCCGCCCACAAGCAGTGATCTTTTCTCTCTATGTCGAATCTTTTCTCTCTATAATGTCGAATCTTTTCTCTCCTATGTCGAATCTTTTCTCTCTATAATGTCGAATCTTTTCTCTCCTATGTCGAATCTTTTCTCTCTATAATGTCAAATCTTTTCTCTCTATAATGTCAAATCTTTTCTCTCCTATGTCGAATCTTTTCTCTCCTATGTCGAATCTTTCCTCTCCTATGTCGAATCTTTCCTCTCCTATGTCGAATCTTTCCTCTCCTATGTCGAATCTTTCCTCTCCTATGTCGAATCTTTTCTCTCCTATGTCGAATCTTTCCTCTCCTATGTCAAATCTTTCCTCTCCTATGTCGAATCTTTCTCTCCTATGTCAAATCTTTTCTCTCCTATGTCGAATCTTTCTCTCCTATGTCGAATCTTTTCTCTCCTATGTCGAATCTTTTCTCTCTATAATGTCGAATCTTTTCCCTCTATAATGTCGAATCTTTTCTCTCTATAATGTCGAATCTTTTCTCTCCTATGTAGAATAATCTTGGACTAATAGAGTTAAGGTTAGGCACATTCGACCACAGATTCGATAGACACAGATTGTTATTGTCAGCGTCACGTCGAATCTCCTATCTATATCGAACTGTTGTAGCAACGAAAACGAAAATAAAGCATTTGTTTATGTCGGATCTTTCGGTTTTCGGATTCTGTGCTTTCGTTTTCGTTTGTTAAAACGATAACGAAAATAGCTGAAATTCGGACGAAAATGCATTCGGACGAAAACGAATGCACATGTCTATAAGCAAAGCAGAGTTTGTATGTTCAGATCCCAGTCCCGACACATTGATTGTGTTCTCAGGGATGGAACACTTCCTGTCTACACGCAGTATATCAATAACTGCAAGACATTACTCAGGGCGGCTTTCCTGTTGGTGACAACAGTAGACCATATTTGTGTGTTGAAACGGTCACTTGTAGTCCCCATTGGAAACCCATATGACAGGGTGACAATGCAGGAGCACAACTGGGAAACAGGGACCAAGCATGGTCACCCTATGACAGCAAGTGCCTGACCAAGGACCTACATGGCAAGATCACCAGGATTTATTTCTTTTTTTTAATAAAAGCTTTAAAATATACTGAAAATTACTTCTGAAAAGGGCATTAACATGTTAAAGCTTACACTACAGTATATGAGATTTTAGTGATTGGGTTTACATTTACGTGAAGCTGATGACATATCTAAATCAAATATGCAGAATCAGCACCAGTTTCCAATTATTTGGTTCTACAAAGACAGTGACTCGCTCAGAACCGCCGTATAGCAGAGACAGGACTGTCATCGTTGTCTGGCTGCTTTTTTTGATCGCCCTGCGCCGTCTCACCTGTCTTAAATTTTTTTGAAACCCTCCCCCCAGAGGGGAACAAGCAAAGTTTGCATGCTGACAAGCACCCCGGGGTTAATAATCGACAGCCGTATCCTCCGATGTTACCACCGCGATGACTCAGTGCTGGAGTCTCAGCCAAGAACAACACGTCAGGAACCTCCAGGGATTCTCCGAAAGAGAAGGATTAAGGCAAAATCTCATTGCACCCCCCACACCTACCCTTTCTCAGAACACTCCTAATTGTTTCGATCTTATTTCTGAGATGTGTGGAAATAAAACCGCTTGTTTGTTTTCTCAGCGGTTCTAGGTACATGTTTCCCATTCTGCCCCAACAAACTGTCTGTTACTGTCCTCCGGCCTAAAAAAATTGCAGCAAGAAGATATTGTTTTTCAGCGTGGTGGATCCCGCGGGGGGGGGGGGGGCGAGGGAAGTGTTAACGCGTGTGACCTGTGGATGAGTGAAATGCTGAGACCGAGGACTTGACAGTAGGTGAGATCTCCCTCGGCTCCTCATACAGTCAATTCTCTTGAAATGGAGTTAATGAATACAAATGGAATGAGATCATACGCTGCGAGGTGTGGAACGCTTCCAGACAGCATGTGCAGAACAAGATGGATGAAGGAATCGTGTTATATGTCCAGATGAGGCGGAGAGGGTGGCCTTATTGTGCCGTCATGGCTCTGTGCTACTGGAGGGGTCCTCACATACTTATTGCACGAGCATGAGGAGCATTCTTGGGGTATGACCTGATATCATCACCAAGGCCCCTTGCACTCTTGGGGGGGGGGGGGGGTTTGCAGAGCACCCAGGGGGGACAGGTGCATCGCTCAGCCCCGCTCCAGGCAGTCTGTTACAGACCAGGTCCACAGCCTGCCATAGACTTTGAAAGGCTGCCTGCAGCGGGGCTGGATGTGTACCCATCCCTCCTGGGCGCACTGCAAGTATCTGCCCCAGTGTTTAAGGCCCCATCTCAGTGTTTTGTAGCTTTAAGCTCCAAAACGCTGGAGACAGTGCCAGGACAAGGTCATCTAGAGACCAGGGTGAACATGACAAACTTTGCCCCCCCCCCCCCCAAAGATGTACAGTATTTGACAAAAGTGAGTACACCCCTCACATTTTTGTAAACATTTTATTCTCTCTTTTTATGTGACAACACTGAAGAAATGACACTTTGCTACAATGTAAAGTAGTGAGTGTACAGCTTGTATAACGGTGTAAATTTCTGTCCCCTCAAAATAACTCAACACACAGCCATTAATGTGTAAACCGCTGGCAACAAAAGTTAGTACACCCCTAAGTGAAAATGTCCAAATTGGGCCCAATTAGCCATTTCCCCTCCCCGGTGTCATGTGACTCGTTAGTGTTACAAGGTCTCAGGTGTGAATGGGAAGCAGGTGTGTTAAATTTGGTGTTATCGCTCTCACTCTCTCATACTGGTCACTGGAAGTACAACATGGCACCTCATGGCAAAGAACTCTCTGAGGATCTGAAAAAAAGAATTGTTGTTCTACATAAAGATGGCCGAGGCTATAAGAAGATTGCCAAGACCCTGAAACTGAGCTGCAGCATGGTGGCCAAGACCATACAGCGGTTTACCAGGACAGGTTCCCCTCAGAACAGGCCTCGCCATGGTCCACCAAAGAAGTTGAGGTCACGTGCTCAGCGTCATATCCAGAGGTTGTCTTTGGGAAATAGATGTATGCGTGCTGCCAGCATTGCTGCAGAGGTTGAAGGGGTGGGGGGGTCAGCCTGTCAGTGCTCAGACCATACGCCGCACACTGCATCAAATTGGTCTGCGTGGCTGTCGTCCCAGAAGGAAGCCTCTTCTAAAGATGATGCACAAGAAAATCTGCAAACAGTTTGCTGAAGACAAGCAGACTAAGGACATGGATTAGTGGAACCATGTCCTGTGGTCTGATGAGACCAAGATAAACGTATTTGGTGTCAGATGGTGTCAGGCGTGTGCGGCGGCAACCAGGTGAGGAGGACAAAGACAAGTGTGTCTTGCCTACAGTCAGGCATGGTGGTGGGAGTGTCATGGTCTGGGGCTGCATGAGTGCTGCCGGCACTGGGGGGCTACAGATCATTGAGGGGACCATGAATGCCAACATGTACTGTGACATACTGAAGCAGAGCATGATCCCCTCCCTTCGGAGACTGGGTTGCAGGGCAGTATTCCAACATGATAACCACCTCAAAGACCACCACTGCCTTGCTAAAGAAGCTGAGGGTAAAGGTGATGGACTGGCCAAGCATTTCTCCAGACCTAAACCCTATTGATCATCTGTGGGACATCCTCAAACGGAAGGTGGAGGAGCGCAAGGTCTCTAACATCCACCAGCTCTGTGATATCATCATGGAGGAGGGGGAAGAGGACTCCAGTGGCAACCGGTGAAGCTCTGGTGACCTCCATCCCCAAGAGGGTTAAGACAGCGCTGGAAAATAATGATGACCACACAAAATATTGACATTTTGGACATTTTCACTTAGGGGTGTACTGACTTTTGTTGCCAGCGGTTTAGACATTAATGGCTGTGTGTTGAGTTATTTTGAGGGGACAGCAAATTTACACCGTTATACAAGCTGTACACTCACTACATTACATTGTAGCAAAGTGTCATTTCTTCAGTGTTGTCACATGAAAAGATAGAAGAAAAGATTTACACAAATGTGACTGAGGGGTGTACTCACTTTTGTGAGATACTGTATGAGCATTATGCGTTAGCAAAACCCCCCCCCCCCCCACAAAAACACTGAGCATGCTTACCCCCTAAGCATAAATTCCCCCTCTTCCCAGTACAAATCTGTCCCCCTGCCGAAATCCCCCCTCTCAGCACAGATCGTTACCCCCTCTCACTTTCAGGATCAACACTTTTTTTTTGAAGAGACACTTTTTGGAAGTTGGATAGGAAATGCACAGTTAAAAGATGTAGTAGACAAAAGGGGAAAATAAGATTGTTTCAGGATTTAAAAAACAGCTGTGGGCGGATTACGATCAATGAATTGGGATATCTACAGCTAAAGCACTTTGTAACCAAAATACCCCCCAGCCAATTAGAGATGGAGGGAAGTTGAACGCAATAGATGTAGTGTACAGATACCAGTGATACATGGGGTATCTCAGATCTGTAGTATTCTTACGGATCTAGAGGAGCCAGAGATACCCCCATTCATTGGAAAATGGGAACAGGAATTGGGCATACAGTTGGAAAAAGAAACATAAGACAGAACCCTATATTGGTCAATTTTGTGTTCTGTTCCTCCGCTCAGGCGTAGCGAGTAGCTGTTCAGGTGCATTTTCATGTTTTTCCATTCTTCCCTTATCCCCACCCTATTCTGTCATCAACAATTAACAAATAAATGCTCTAATCTATGTTCTGTCTTATAGGTTGTATTTACCAAGAATATAAAAAAAACCTTCCCTGAAGAAGGAGCTCTACAAACTCCGAAACATGTTGGTGTATGGTTTTCTGTATTAATACTCAACAAGACTGAGCGTCATAATCTACATTGACTTACGGTTTTGACCATTTTTTTAATGTATCTGCAAGTGTTTATGTAATGTATTAAGGATACGTTTTTAAACTGTGTTTTTTAATACAACATTTTGATACTAATAAAAATAATTTGCATACAATTTTGATTGTTTGCCCCTTTTTAGAGCCCTTAAAGTCCCATATATGAGGGGAGTTTTTATTTTTCATTATAACAGTGAGAGACGGAATAACAACAAAAATACCCAGAAAAACGCATTTCAAAAAAGTACCGTATTTATCGGCGTATAACACGCACCCCAAGTTTAGGAGGGAATTTAAAGGAAAAAAACTTTTAGCAGGGAAATTCAAGGAAAAAAAAACAAAAAAAAAACTTACATTTAAATGCAGCATGCAGCCTTGCCCAGTGTCCATCTGCAGCCTTGCCCAGTGTCCATCTGTCCATCTGCAGCCGTGCCCAGTGTCCATCTGTCCATCTGCAGCCGTGCCCAGTGTCCATCTGTCCATCTGCAGCCGTGCCCAGTGTCCATCTGCAGCCGTGCCCAGTGTCCATCTGTCCATCTGCAGCCGTGCCCAGTGTCCATCTGTCCATCTGCAGCCGTGCCCAGTGTCCATCTGTCCATCTGCAGCCGTGCCCAGTGTCCATCTGTCCATCTGCAGCCTTGCCCAGTGTCCATCTGTCCATCTGCAGCCGTGCCCAGTGTCCATCTGTAGCCTTGCCCAGTGTCCATCTGTCCATCTGCAGCCGTGCCCAGTGTTCATCTGTCCATCTGCAGCCGTGCCCAGTGCCTTTGCGATCGTGTCAGTCGCGGCGGTTTTTAAAATTTGGCGCCGATTTCTGTGGAGAGGAGCGAGCGGGGCCGAGTGTACTTCGGCTGGACTCGGCTCCTCGCAGTTCCGCCCATCTCCACTGACTGCGCCGCTGACGGAGAAAGCCGAGTGTACTTCGCCTAGACTCGTGTCTGCTCACAGTCACAGGCAGGACTGCGAGAGGAGCCGAGACTAGGCGAAGTACACTCGGCTTTCTCCGTCAGCGGCGCAGTCAGAGATGGGCGGGACTGCGAGAGGAGCCGAGTAAAGCCGATTGTACTTCGGCTTCGGCTCCGCTCGCTCCTCTCGCTCATTTTCAGCAGGGGAATTCGGAGTATCGGCGTATAACACGCACCCACGATTTTCCCCTGATTTTAAGGGGAAAAAAGTGCGTGTTATACGCCGATAAATACGGTAATAAATTGATTTGCATTTTAAATGGAGTGAAATAAGTATTTGACCCCCGATCAATCAGCAAGATTTCTGGCTCCCAGGTGTCTTCTATACAGGTAACGAGCTGAGAGGGAGTGCTCCTAATCTCAGCTTGTTACCTGTATAAAAGACACCTGTCCACAGAAACAATCAGATTCCAATCTCTCCACCATGGCCAACACCAAAGATCTGTCCAAGGATGTCAGGGAGAAGATTGGAGATCTACACAAGGCTGGAATGGGCTACAAGACCATCGCCAAGCAGCTTGGTGAGAAGGAGACAACAGTTGGGGGGATTATTATTCACAAATGGGGGAAACACAAAATAACTGTCACTCTCCTCAGTCTGGGGCTCCATACAAGATCTCCCCTCGTGGAGGTTCAATCATCATGAGAACGGTGCGGAATCCGCCCAGAACTACACGGGAGAATCTTGTCAATGATCTCAGCCGGGACCATCGTCACCAAGAAAACAATCGGTAACACACTACACTGTGATTGGCTGAAATCCTGCAGAACGTGCAGGGTCCCCCTGCTCAGGAAATCACATGTACAGCCCGTCTGAAGATAACTAATGAACATCTGAATGATTCAGAGGAGAACTGGGGGAAAGTGTTGTGGTCAGAGGAGACCAAAATCAAGCTCTTTGGCATCAACTCAACTCACCGTGTTTGGAGGAGGATGAGGAGGAGGAATGCTGCTTATGGCCCCAAAACCACCACCCCCCACCGTCATACAAGGAGAACACCATCCCCCACCGTCATCCATGGAGAACGCCATCCCCCACCGTCATCCATGGAGAGCACCATCCCCCACCGTCATCCATGGAGAGCGCCATCCCCCACCGTCATCCATGGAGAACGCCATCCCCCGCCGTCATCCATGGAGAACGCCATCCCCCGCCGTCATCCATGGAGAACGCCATCCCCCGCCGTCATCCATGGAGAACGCCATCCCCCGCCGTCATCCATGGAGAACGCCATCCCCCGCCGTCATCCATGGAGAACGCCATCCCCCGCCGTCATCCATGGAGAACGCCATCCCCCGCCGTCATCCATGGAGAACGCCATCCCCCGCCGTCATCCATGGAGAACGCCATCCCCCGCCGTCATCCATGGAGAACGCCATCCCCCGCCGTCATCCATGGAGAACGCCATCCCCCGCCGTCATCCATGGAGAACGCCATCCCCCGCCGTCATCCATGGAGAACGCCATCCCCCGCCGTCATCCATGGAGAACGCCATCCCCCGCCGTCATCCATGGAGAACGCCACCCCCCCGCCGTCATCCACGGAGGTGGAAACCTTATGCTTTGAGGGTGTTTATCTGCTAAGGGGACAGGACAACTTCACTGCATCAAAAGGACGATGGACGGGGCCCCATGTACCATCAAATCTTGGGTAAGAACCTCCTTCCCTCAGCCAGGGCATTGAAAATGTGTATCTTCCAGCATGACAATGACCCAAAACACACGCCCAAGGCAACAAAGGAGTGGCTCAAGAAGAAGCACATTAATGTCCTGGAGTGGCCTATCCAGTCTCCAGACCTTAATCCCATAGAAAATATGTGGAGGGAGCTGAAGGTTCGAGTTACCAAACGTCAGCCTGGAAACCTTAAAGTATAACTAAAGGTACAACTTTTTTTTTTTTTAAGTTTGGACAGAGTGGAGCGGGATTAGAGCGCTTGTCAGTTTTTACTGCTGTCTGTGACCCCGTTAGGGATATTTCTCCTCTCCATTTGTCCCGTTTACCATTATCATTGAAAGTGAAAGTAAAAGAGAATCCCAAATTTTGGGTTGTCCCCAGAAAAGAAATAGAGGGGAAATGTTCCAATGGTGACATAAGTTCTGGAGGCCTGGGGTTCCCAAGGAATTCCCTTAATTTGCAGGGATTTCCTCTTACTTCCTGCTTGGCTATGGTACAGGAAGTGAAGAAAAATCTCTGCAATGGGACTCAGAGTGACGAAAAAAATAATCTGACACTCCCCTTGCTCTATCCAAAATGAGAAAGAAAAAAAAAAAGGTTTTGCCTACAGTTCTACTTTAATAACTTTGAGAGGATCAGCAGAGGAGTGGGACAAAATCCCTCCCGAGATGTGTGGAAACCTGGTGGTCAACTACAAGAAACATCTGAAGCCCGCTGTCTGCTGACGTCACAAAACCGGTCCAGGCTCAGGAAGGATCGCGACCCTATGGTTGGGATCTGTCCACATGCATGGACTGGCACCAGGCTCAGGCTCTCAGCACCCTGCCAAGAGCCTGAGGCGGCCGCTCCCACCACCTCCACAGCCCAGCAATCCAGTGAGCGAGGGGGGGGGGGGGGGGACAGAAAGCTGGAGACAGCCCCCAGCTCTCTGCTCATGGAGCTCTGAGAACCGAGCGATCAGCGGTGTTTGATTGCTCAGTTCTCAGTGTTAAAACCGGCGGGAGACCGATGCAGCATCCACTTACGCAAGTATGATTCAAAAAAAAAAAAAAAAGCAAAACCCCATACTTCTCTTGCGTCTGTGTCCGTGAAGCCGCCAGCGTCCTATAGACTTGAATAGGAGCAAAAAAAAAAAAAGAACAGCTCATTCATGGTGCACAGGCCTCAGTGCCCATGTGAATGAGGCCCAAGACAGTTGACGGGGAAGCAACTGTCAGACTCCAGGTGACCCCGGACCCTAAGCTAAAGCGCCAAATCATTCCTACTGAGTAATCCTGCACAGTTATATTAAAATACTCCAGCTCTTGCGTCCGCTTAGTCATGACCGGTTCCCTTTAATTGAAAGCTTCAAGGGGACAATTTGATGCATTCCAATTGGATTTGGTATTGAACTTGTATTTTTTATTTTTTTTTAAAGGGTTTCTACAGTGAATCCTATAAAAATGCATAATTTAGCCGCATTTCCCAAACATCTGTGGATACTTAATTCTCACCCCTCGTCCTACACGGCCTGACCTGCTGAATACAGGAGGGTCTTCGCCTGAGAAATTATGACTTTTCATTTGTAGCGAATGGCAGCCGCTCTTGTTTTCATAACCAAAGGAATGTGTGACGGCCTTTGATTTAAACAGCCCTGGTGTCGGGGGGGGGGGGGGCTGCGATGAGTAATTATTAATCGTGCGCCTCGCTCTTCCACTGGGAGCGGCCCGAAGCACGGCGATCGGCCACATACATGCGACGCGCCTTTTAGTAGGGAGCCTAGAGAGCTGAGGAGGAGAATAGGACATTATCAGCTCACACGATTTCTGGAAGGATCAACACCATGGACGCACATACACAGCGTATAGGCACCAAGACCCGCCATGGACGCACATAAACAGCGTATAGGCACAAGACCCGCCATGGACGCACATACACAGCGTATAGGCACCAAGACCCGCCCTCTTTGCCGTCACACATATCTGTCTCATATGCGGCAAGAGGTTAAATAAATGTAATAGACCTAAAGGAGGCAAATCAGAAAAGTTCATTCTTTGGGTTACATTCATTTTAGCTCCCGTCGACCCTTTACAGCAGGGGTGTCTAACCAAACTTCATTACAGGCCGCATCAGCGTTATGGTTGCCCTCAAAGGGCCGGTTGCATCTGTAAGACTATATAAAAGTATTCAGGGCTGTTTTCCTCAGAGTAGGTCCAGGAACCCAACCATGTCATTGCTGAGTATCATCTGAAGACAGTCACTGTACTGGGTATATGTAAGGCCCGGTTCACACAGGAGCGGCACGACTTCGGGGGCGTCCTCGGCGGTGTGATCTCAAGACGACTTGAGACGCCCGCCGAGGCGATTTGCATAATGACTTCTGCATAGAAGTCAATGTAAGTCGCCCTGCGTCGCCCCCAAAAGTAGTACAGGAACCTTTTTCTAAGTCGGAGCGACTCAGGTCGCTCCTATTAGAACGGTTCCATAGCACAGACCGGGACGCAACTCCTCAGGCGACCGAGTCGCCCGAGGAGTCGCCCCTATGTGAACCGGGCCTAAGGGTTTACCCACTATAAGCTAAGGAAGAAGAGGCCCATCACCTAGGGACACTAGCAAAAAAGGGAAAGAGTGGGGTAGGGTTATAAAGGCGGTGCCCAAGGGGTGTGACCTTAAAAAGGTTTGCCAGTGTCCAATCACCTGAAGGTACCAATAATTATATAACCCAGGGTCTATGAATACTATGCCTGTGCCCTGAACTGTACACGATTAAGATTAAAAATTGATATACAAGTTCGGATGATGCATCTTTGTTGACAAATATGCATGTTTTTTTTGTATGCTGTGTGAAGGTGCATCTTTGTTCAGCCCTCATCCAGAGTCACCAACTACTTCCGGGGCCGAGATGGCGGCTCAGTGATGAGCACCATGGAGCACCATTCATCCCAAGAATACCAACGATGGAGTACCATTCCTCCCAATGACACCAATGATGGGGCACCATTCCTCCCAATGACACCACTGATGGGACACCACTACTCCCAATGACACCACTGATGGGGCACCATTCCTCCTACTGACACCAATGATGGGGCACCATTCCTCCTACTGACACCAATGATGGGGAACCATTCCTCCCAATGACACCAACGATGGAGCACCATTCCTCCCAACAATACCAATGATGGAGCACCACTCTTCCCAATGATACCAACCATGGGGCACCTTTCTTCCCAATGATACCAACGATGGAGCACCATTCCTCCCAATGATACCAATGATGGAGCACTATTCCTCCCAACGATACCAACCATGGGGCATTGCTTACTCTCACCAGCAACAGTCCGACCCCCCTAAAAATCTGAAGGACCGTAAACTAGCCCTTTGTAAATCCTAGTACCTGTACAGTTTCGGGATGTGTATCAAAATATCTGAAACTGATCAGCACCTTGCTGTAGCCTTTCACCTAAACACTGGGAGAAAAGAAAATCAGGAAACGCTTCCTCCTGCCAGCAGCAGACTGGTGACATCATCTCAGCCTAGGCAGAGTCACTTAAATGGAGCTCAAGGGTGGCTTTTTAAAGATAAAAGAACATTTCTGGAAAACCAATTCTGTTGCTGAACACAGACACCTGTCAGGAATTTATTCCTAAAAATTTTTACCAAGTTATCCACTTTAAGAAATATAACAGGTTTTTATTGCAAAACTCAGCAGAAGTGTAATATCTAATCCCATTACCGGTTGTCCCCCCCCCCCCCATATTCTCGCCCGAGCCATTAAAACATCACTGTCCTGGTTGGGTTCCCGAATACTAGCAGAGCGCTTCGTGCTCGGGCAATGACACAGTCCAGGTCTGCTTTAGCCATCAAATTATTTCACGGCTCCAATTTGTTCTTTTCTCTTCCCCCGTCCCGGACTCGTTCCCACAGAATGTCCCACACACCTCGGGCCCTCCGCCCCGGGGCCAATAACGTTATGAGCTCTGGGCTGTCAGGTGATGTTTATGAGCCGCTGGTGGTGAAAAGAGAAAAAAAAAAAAAAAAAAACTTCAGCAAAACCACAATCTAAAGAGAAAGAAGCAAGGTGCTTGCAGTGGAGGATGATGGGGATTTACTGCAGCTTGACCGTGAACTTTTGTCCGAATGTCAGGGATATTAAACCACTAAGTGTCCAATAAAAACCGAGTCATTTCCAGGGGTGCTCTTCGGCCTCGGGAAGATGGTTTTTCTTCTGGTCGGTGGAGGATTAACCCCTTTTCTGCAAGCGGGATTTACGGCGAGGACTTGATTTATTTGCTCTTCCTGGGCCTAATAAAAAATGTTTTAATTAAAATCCCATTTAACGGCTTGTATGTGGGTCACACGGAGTTGGCCAAAAAATTTTGGTGACGCGCAGGGCTCGCTAGCGTAGATTAACGTTTCGGGCGGGTCCTCTGTGAAATACGAGGGATATAATTCAATGTGTTCCCAGAGGCGAGTCTGTGGGAAGAAATAAAGGCTTGGGAAGGGAAGCTGCTGGAACCCAGAAACCAGGAAAGGACACAACAGCAACCATTTTGTGCCCCTGGGGCCATTTATAAGATTGGCTCTACAGCTAAAGTGGTGTTGTATCCAGAACAACAGGATTTTACATGGCATACACTTTGGCCAGTTTTTATTATGAAAGTGATTCTAAGGGCAGAAGTTGTTTTTTTTTTTACCTTAATGCGTTCAGGAAGAAATCTTCTGTGTTCAGCTCCCCGCTAAATACTTACCTGAACCCGATCTTGATCCAGCACTGTGCCCAAGTGCATCGTCTCTCTCTCTCCTCACTAAAGGACTGGACGAACACAGCCCGGCTTAGGATTGAGCCAGCACGAGTGCTGCCTCTATAGCTAGCGGCTGTAAGAGATACAGGTGGAAAAAAGAAAAGGGCCACACGATGACACAGCTAGGGCCGATTTCACACCCACCCTTCCCCCATAATAGGACCGTTTACAGAACACGGGAACTATAGGAAAAATGCTCCTCCACCACCAACTACCTTTCTCTTTTTAGCTCATTGGGGCCTGCCTGGGCCTCACCTCCATGCCAGCAACATATGGTTACCTGGTGAGTACCATCTAGGACCCTGACTTGTTCATGGTCTCTTGTATGTCTGATGCCCTGGAACAACCCAAAATATGTTTATGTCGTTACAGAAACAAATGCATGCCTGCTCCTGATGAGCGAATAAAGTCGCGAAACGCGTAGAGCCATCTACTTAATGCTTCAAAAAATGCATCATTGCAGTATACTACCTTGTAATTTTTGTGTATTCAGGTCCTCAGTTGCAACATTTTCTCTTTTTAACTAAATCTGTGAAGTGTGTATGTATTTTGATTTCTTTATTAATGCAATTTAGTCATGGACGGTGCATTATGTGAAAGTATAAACTAAATTTTTAAAGATACAATGTATTCCAGATGTGTTATTACCTTCTATTTACCCGAACCTTTTCCCGCACATGCTTCACTCAAAGTCCCGCCTTTTCCTGTCCCCTTTATTATTACCTCTCTCTCTTCTTTATTATTTATTTTTAATAATATACAGGAGTTGGATAAAATTATAGAAACAAGTATAGTAAAAGAACAAACTCATTACCTTATATGGTGTTGGACCGCCTTTGGCATCCAAGACGGCCCGATTTCCCATGTTTTCCAAAAAAATGTTTTCCAAAAATAAGACCGAGTCTTATATTACTTTTGGCAATAAAAGACACAGTAGGGCTTATTTTCGGGGTAGGCCTTATGTAATGTGCTGTCTTCTCTCCCCCTCTCCCTCCCTGCCTGTCAGGAATCCCCAGTGTGAACCGAGTTAAAGCGGTTGTATACCCCGCTTTCACATTTTTACATACAGGTAAGCCTATATTGAGGCTTACCTGTAGGTAAAATGAATATCTCCTAAACCTGTACGGTTTAGGGGATATTCCCCTCGCAATGAGCTGCCAACGACATTTTTCGTACGATATTCGGATCGTGTGTACGGCCCATAAGGAGCATTCTTCCCACCATCACACTAATGTATCACAAGTTGTAAATATAGTCATTTTTAGCAGAGGGTTCCCTGAGATCAGAAAGTAATTTTGAGGGTTCCTCTGTGTTGAGAAAGTTGAGAAAGGCTGTCCTAGGTTGAATTGCATAGGCTCCTGTTGATGCATGAGGATCCAATGGGTTTTTGCAAGAAAGGTACCGTATATACTCAAGTATAAGCCGAGTTTTTCAGCCCTTTTTTTAGGGCTGAAAATACCCCTCTTGGCTTTTACTCGATTCCAGTGTACCTTGGGCGTCCATATTTTAAAACTCGCGGCTTCCTCCTGGTCCCGCCCCGTTCCGTGATAGGCGTTTGACACTGTGTTCCGCTACCGCCTATCACGGAAGTCCTCTCTCATCCTCGGACCACGTTTCCCAGCAGACACTGAGTTCAGCCTATCACGGACCTTCTCTGGCTTGAGGATGCAAGAACGTTCGTGATTGGTGGAACACTGAACACAGTGTCTGCTGGGAAACTGAGTCCGAGGATGAAAGAACGTCCGTGATAGGCGGAACACTGAACACAGTGTCAAACGCCTATCACGGAACAGGACGGGACGGGACCAGGAGGAAGCCGCGAGTTTTAAAAAATGGACGCCCGCAGCGCAGCCCGTCAAGAATTTCAGGTACGCTGCAATGGGGACAGTGAGGAGGTAATGGGCACAGTGAGGAGGTAATGGGCCCAGTGGAGGTTGTAATGGGCCCAGTGGAGGTTGTAATGGGCCCAGTGGAGGTTGTAATGGGCCCAGTGGAGGTTGTAATGGGCCCAGTGGAGGTTGTAATGGGCCCAGTGGAGGTTGTAATGGGCCCAGTGGAGGTTGTAATGGGCCCAGTGGAGGTTGTAATGGGCCCAGTGAGGTTGTAATGGGCCCAGTGAGGTTGTAATGGGCCCAGTGAGGTTGTAATGGGCACAGTGAGGTTGTAATGGGCACAGTGAGGTTGTAATGGGCACAGTGAGGTTGTAATGGGCACAGTGAGGTTGTAATGGGCACAGTGAGGTAATGGGCCTTGAGGCTATTTAGTTCGCATTTGCAGCGCTATACAAGCTCACTCACTCAGTGAGGTTGCAATGGGCACAGTGAGGCTGCAGATGGGCATTGTTGACCCTCTTTTCCACTTACAGTAGCTGCTGCATTCTCACTTTAGGCTTATACTCGAGTCAATACGTTTTTCCCATTTTTTTGTGGTAAAATTAGGTGCCTTGGCTTATATTCGGGTCGGCTTATACTCGAGTATATACGGTATATAAAGTAGCAGTGAGGATGTGTGTTAGCGGTGATCTAAAGGAGCGACTGCCCAGAATATTTTGGTGTCCATTTAAACCCTAGGTTGTGGTGCTAGCAGAGGCAGCAGTCAACGTGTGAGGTAGGTCGTTGCAGGAACTTATGGGCTGAAACAAGAGAAGTCCAGAAAGCAGGTGCTTTTTTAGCACAAGAATGTTTTATTGGACACCAAAATAACCTGACAGTTGCTTCTTCAGATCTTTAGTGACGCAATGTTTTTTTACGCGTCCACACACATCCTAACCCATGCTTTTTGGACCTTTCTTGCCAAAACCTGTTAATTCCTGCAACTGCACACCTCACAAATTGATGAATGCCTTTCCTACCACCACAACCCAGGCTTCTTCTGAAACTCAACCAAACCGTTTTCATCATGGCTGACCTGTATTATCCTGGGACAACTCGGAATTCGGGCATTCTCAAGAGTCTTGGTGTCCCGTCTGACCTCCGCATTCTCAAGAACTAAACTTGGACCAGATGGGAGAGCGTTCGGGCAACGTTTGATGTATGACTGTCCGACGTGCTAAAAAGGGAGACCCCGGCGGAACGCGTGTGGAGGGGGGGGGGAAGAAGTACATTTGAGTGCTGTCTGCAGCATCCCACCTACGTAGCTTCCAGTTTCCATAGGGAGGTGTTTTAACGAGACGCGTAGGTTAACAAGACGTGGATGCTTGTTAGAATTTTTGGAGAAAAAAATATAAAAAAATGACAAAAAGATTAATGGGTAGCTTACCTAAGTGATAAAAAAACTTGGCTTGCAAGCTAAAAAAATCTATTCTTGCCTAAAGTGGAAGCCCAATCACTGAAATCTAAAAATGTAAATTGAAAAAATAACATTTCAAAATTTTTAAATCTGCTTATTAAAATATTCCCTGGTGATCCTGCCATGTGGGTCCCCATTTAGGCACTTCTGTCACGGGTAGGGTGACCACGTGTCCCGGATTGCCCGGGACAGCCCGCATTTTGCAGGTCTGTACCGAGCACCTTCATTCCAGGACAACACAGTGTCCCGGAATGAAACTGACACAGCCACCCCCCGGGCCAATCTGATGCCCCCAAAAAAGGCCGCCACATCACTGCTTTACTCACTGACAGTACTTGTCCTGGCCCGGAATGCCTGGAGGAGCACAATCCCCGCCCCCTGCTTGTGATTGCAGAAATCATAAATCCCGCCTCTTGTGTCCAATCACTGTGCTGTGATTCGTTACAGCACAAGCTGATTTTTGGGAAGGGAGGGTTTTCCTGAATGGTAGTTTAAAAATGTGGTCACCCTAGTCACGGGTTGCCAACGGGCTGTTCCTGTTTCAAAATTGTGCCCCTGGATCGTTACACAGGTTTCCAATAAAGACTGCAGGTGGCTCAACACACACATTACAGTCCGGAAACCCCCCCCTAAGAAATGCCACGTAATCATCGCTGGAGTGCATGGAGAGATCAAGGGTCGGCACAAAGGCTTCCAGAAATCAGTAGTATTGAAACATAAAAGGATGAAGAAAAAAGTTTTGCCTTCAGATACACTTTAATGAGCGATAGTGAGGGCCAGGAGGGGGGAGGGGGCAGCTCTGAGGTCCACTTCCCAAACTGAAGTTAGTATTTTTGAGTTGCAGAGGGCAACGGGTTTTGGGTCTCTCGAAAACAGTGGCGTCCAAACTGCGGCCCTTTGCTTGCCTTTATCCGACCCATGAGACATTATTCTTGCCACTGACAGCAACAATGGGGCATAATTCCTGCCACTGTAACCAACAATGGGGCATAATTCTTTCCACTAAAACCAACAATGGGGCATAATTCCTGCCACTGTAACCAACAATGGGGCATAATTCTTTCCACTGAAACCAACAATGGGGCACAATTCCTGGCACTGAAACCAACAATGGGGCACAATTCCTGCCACTGTAACCAACAATGGGGCACAATTCCTTCCACTGAAACCAACAATGGGGCACAATTCCTTCCACTGAAACCAACAATGGGGCACAATTCCTGCCACTGAAACCAACAATGGGGCATAATTCCTGCCACTGAAACAAACAATGAGGCATAATTCTTTCCACTGTAACCAGCAATGTTGCATAATTACTGCCACTGTAACCAACAATGGGGCATGATTCCTTCTATTAAAACCAATAATGGGGCATGATTCCTGCCACTGTTACTAACGTGGGGGCATAATTCCTTCCACTGTAACCAATAGAAGGGCATAATTCCTGCCACTGTATCCAACAATGGGGCATAATTCCTGCCACTGTAACCAACAATGGGGCATAATTCATTCCACTGAAACCAACAATGGGACAGAATTCCTGCCACTGAAAACAACAACATGGCACAATTCCTTCCACTGACACCAGTGATGGGGCACTGTTCCTTCAACTGACACCAGTCATGGGGCACTGTTCCTTCAACTGACACCAGTCATGGGGCACTGTTCCTTCAACTGACACCAGTGATGGGGTATTATTCCTCCCAGTGACACCAACTATTTCTCCCCCTAATACCAAAGATGGGGCATTGTTTTCTCCCACTGGGTACAGTGCGTTCCCCCTAAAATCTGAAGGACAGTAAACTGGCCCTTTGTTGATAAAGTTTGGAGACCCCTGCTTTGGAAGGCCGAAGGGTCCACCATACGGTCCTGCTATTTATAGCACGGGTTCTAGGGAAAGGAACTGGTAAAAATGAGAAGTTTGGTTGGTTTTTACCCCTCAATGAGCTACTATGGTCCGGATTTCTTTTTTTTTCTCCACCTCAATCCACGGTTCAATTAGCGCTGCTAATTTTTATTGGCAGGCTTTTGGAATCTGGACATCTATAATCCAATTGCCTTCAAACCACACAGCGACGGAAAAATAAGACGCCCGGAAGGACTCCGCTAAGTTCAGAAAGGCGACCCGCCGGCCTATTAAAAATGCATCAGCTGGAGGCTAATCCTCAATGCGAAGCTGTCAACGGAACAAAATCTGCTATTTTCAGCCGAATTAAACTGAGCCGCCTATTGTGCCCGCCGCTCGGAGGTTTGTATGTTGTATTATGAAATTAAAAGGTCAGGCCCTTTGTCGGCTGCTTATCCGAACTCTGTGCCGCGGGCCCGTCCCCTGGGGCTCCGGCGTGCCAGGTAATAAGGAGCCGTACCAGGCCGGTGCCAAGGAACGGATCGTATCACTGCGTCTTTGTATTGTGCGCCGAGTGTTCTCAGAGAGAGGGCACTTAACTGGCAAGTGCTAACGATGGAGGAAGAAGGAGAAGAAAAAAAAAAAATTCAGCAGGTGAGCGCCAAGCCACGGCCCGAGATGACTTAACCGTTCGGGGCACAATGGCCGATCTGCCAACACCCTGCAACACAATGTCTGCAAAATTAATGAACAAGAAAGTATCTCTTGCTTCAAGGAAATAACGTTTTCTTATAGGTTTTTTCCAATGCGCTTTCATTGTTCAGTACTAAAAACAGCAAAAAAAAAAGTCAAATAAATGTTTTTCATAAGAGTGATGATATTAAATACTAAAAATAATAATTTCCATTTGCAGCCAGCAGGAATTGAGCTAATTCTATGTTAACATTATCTTTCTACATGTAGCACCCTGGTGTTTAGGCAGGGTTGCTAACCAATTTACTGTATATACTCGAGTATAAGCCAAGTGTTTCAGCACATTTTTTTGTGCTGAAAATGTCCCCCTCGGCTTATACTCGAGTCACCTTTTTGCGCCTGATATCCTGGAATTTGGGGACCCGATACTGGCTGGCCGTAGGTCCCGCTGGACCCCAAACTTGGCACACATATAGCCCCACTCTTCCTCTACAAGTGTGCAAAGCTTGTTGTCCTTGGGAGCACCGATTTTTCAAAGCCGAGCACCCCTTCCATAGACTCCCATGTTAAACTGTCATTTCTCCGGTGACTTTGGGGACCCGGTACCGGCCGGTTGTAAGTCTCCTGGACCCGAAACTTTGCACACATGTAGCCCCAAATCTTCCTCTACAAGTGTGCAAAGTTTGCTGTACGGGGAACCTACGGCCGGAGAGCATGGATTTTTCAAATCCGGGCACCCCTTCCATAGACTCCCATGTTAAACATCAGTCTAGTCATGGACACAGTGAGGCATGGGCACAGTGAGGCATGCACATGGACACAGTGAGGCAAAGTGAGGCACAGTGAGGCATGCAGATGGACACCCTAGGCTTATACTCGAGTCAATACGTTTTCCCAGTTTTTTTGTGGTAAAATTGGGTGCCTCGGCTTATATTCGGGTTGGCTTATACTCGAGTATATACGGTAGTCTGCCTGGTAGTACCGGTAATTGTCCTGGCTAATTGTTAGGAGATCCACTGATTTCCCCCTAATTCTGGAATTAGTGCACTTTTCTCATCTGTCACTAGGTGGCACTGTGGCTGGTGACATTAGATAGACAAGGGCATTGCAAGGACAGATTATGAATATATGGGGTGTCTCAGCCAATGAGAAAGGGTTTCTTAAAGCCCCTTGGCCTGCTGGGAGAGCCTATTTATTTGGGTGGAGTCAGGTGATCGGGGGTTCTGTGCCACCTGGACGGTTGTCTGGGTGGATGTGTGTTATATCACCCCGGGCTGCTAGGCCGGAAGCCTGAGGCCTATCTTGGGGATACCTGGCTGCTAGGCTACCTGAGGCCTATCCAGGAGCAGGAGAAGCAGCGTGGGGTTGGGACTGCAGGATTGGAGTCCAACCGAGTTGAGAAGGTTCAGCCGGACGGGGAACCAGTCGTAATCGGAGGTAGAGAGGAAGCTGTCGCCATTAAAGGACCATCCACCTTGTTACCGGAGAGTACTGTGAGTAAGCTGAAGCCAGTATCAGAGCAGTCTTCTCACCACCCGGGGATGGTGAAGAAGTGGGAAGGCATCAGGGGGTGCCAAGCCAGGGACCCAGTAGGATGACGCTTTAAGGAGTATAAAGCGGGATAGCTGTGGAAGATCTCAGAGGATCCAGGAATGACTGGGATCTGGAAGTCTAGTGAGAGACCGGGAGCTCAGTGAGTGAAGATCTACAGTGGGATACTGTGAGATAAGCAAAAGGACTGTTCCGTGTTACCAAGAGTTATGAAGAACTACTGTTAGTGACTGTTACAAGGTTTGTTGCCATAGGAGACAGCGTTCCTACCTATACATTATGTAAAAAAACAGCAAGGTAGTGGAGTTGGGACTTTAATTGAGGTATAAGGGTATAATAAATTAAATAAATGAAATAACTTGGTTGTCATGGTTCCCTCTAAATTGGCATGATACGGCATACGTAAACCAGTAATCACAATACATTTATGATACAGAAATGTAATCACAAAAGGAGCAATTCATAATCATCATTAATAACACATGATTAGTTAGGGAACATAATTCATGACATACAGACATAGTAATAAATAAATCAAGGAATAATAAATATATAAGTAATAACAACATGATCAACACGTATGTATTTGATAGATAATAATGTGGGCTGATGTAGAGCATCCGAGGATGTAAACTCTACGCGTTTCATGTCGCCTACCACTCATCAGGAGTTTGGATGCATGAAAGTGCATGAAAGTAATCTAGAATGAAATAAATGGAAACATTTGCATTTAATTACACTCACCTTCACCATGTCAGCACATCATTTTTTCATCATGTAGCAGCTTTTTCCACCATTTTGTTTACCAATTTACGTATCTTTTCACCTTCACCGCATTCTATTCTATCTCCATATTGACACATTTTTCATTTTTTTTCATCCTCATATAGACTCATTCAATCATTATACAAGCACCTTTTCCTGGTGTGGTGGCTTGCGGCGAGCGATGGGTCTGCCCCCCACGACCCCGTCCCCCCCCCGTACACCCTGGTCAGCGGTTCTCCCGCCTCAACCCCGGGGGAGACTCTGTACGCGGTACCACCTTCCAAACATTTCCCCAATCAGGGCCTCAGCACACGGGCTGTCTGGCAAGGTATATAGCTACATTTTTATTCTCATTCCCCTTTCTCTTCTTCCCTTTTCCCCTCCTTTCTTACCTTTTTCTTACTGCATTGGGTTTGTCTATGGGGAATAGTGGATCCCCAGGAACTACCACAACTAATTTTTCCACTTATTTCATTCTAGGTTACTTTCATGCATCCAAACTCCTGATGAGTGGTAGGCGACCATGAAACGCGTAGGGTTTACATCCTCGGATTGCTCTACATCAGCCCACATTATTATTTATCAATTACATACGTGTTGATCATGTTGTTATTACTTATATATTTATTATTCCTTGATTTATTTATTACTATGTCTGTATGTCATTAATTATGTTCCCTAACTAATCATGTGTTATTAAATTAATGATGATTATGAATTGCTCCTTTGTGATTACATTTCTGTATCATAAATGTATTGTGATTACTGGTTTATTAATACCGTATCATGGCAATGTATAGGGAACCATGACATCCAAGTTATTTCATTTATTATACCCTTCTACCTCAATTAAAGTCCCAACTCCACTACCTTCCTGTTTTTTTACACATTATTTAGGGATGGAGGTATTCTGGTATGTTTTTAGGCTGGGATGGGTCTCAATCTCCCCTCTACCTATACATTAGAGTAATCCGGCTGTAGGCCTTCCACTGTATAGCTGTCTACCTATAGAAGGCTCGGTGTTTGCCAATTGCATCTACTCAAGGGGTGTCCCTGGCCCTAGACCTCTGTCCCCCAGTTCTGTTAGGAGACAATAAGTCTCTTACTTGCATTCAAAAAGTGACTGGCGCCCATCATTTTTCTTGCATCACACCCACCATGCCTGTTAACCCACTCTACAAGGAAGGATGTCAGCTCTCCCCAACCCTTGAGGTCACCATTAGGTCTCTTGGGCCCCCGGGACCTTGCTACATACAATAACAGAAAAAGATCAAATTACTCTGGATGGCTCAGAGGAAGGCCACACTCCCCTCCCTACTCCATTCGCAAACACAGGACCTATCCAGATTAGTCAGCTATACAGAGGCTGCCAACAAGCACGCAGGCAGTGTTTTCTTACTAGAAAGCTCAGATTAAAGGGGTTGTAAACCCTTACATATACCAAGTGAAGTGACTGGACTCAGGTGATACATAGAGATGAATCAAATCCTCATGCCTAAGTTGTACCCATTTATCCGCAGCACCCTCTTCTCTACAGCTATTAAAAGTGCAGAATATATCCAACTTGTCCTAATTTTCATAAAGCAGGGGGTGGGGAGCTGAAGTTACTCTGAGGGGAGCTCTGAGAGCTGATTGGAGGGAAGACACACCCCCCCCTTTTCCACACAGGAACATAGCTGAGGCTGTCAATCACAGGACATGTGCTGGATGTCCCTCCCCTGTCACCTTTTTCTCTTGGTGTCAGAAAGAGTTGTCAGAAGTGATTCATGCTGATAGCAGAGGAAGGAGGCATGTACACACTATAGAAGGATATGGTTTGTTCATATTTCATGTCTGAGGTTTACAACCACTTTAAAGCAGAACTAAACTCCACAAATACTTCCCTTCACTCCAACTATCTGACATATAAGAGGTCCCTTGCCAGTGCCAACGAGGGTTCTTCTGGATTTCAAGTCTTCCGTTTTTATGATTGGCCAGTCAAGGAATGAGAAAACTTTAGTTCCAATTTAAAATTTCCAAGAGTAGCTGCTCTCTTCTTTTAATGCTGGGAGTGCTTATGGCAGACAGACCATCCCCCACTTAACACAATGTGACTGCACTGCCTTCTCCTGGAATCTGCTGAACATAAGCAAATAAGAATTTGCTATAAAAGTGACAGCTGGAATCTAGTGGGCTACACACCTGGAAGAGTTTGTGGTCAAAAAAGTAAAACAATATGTACTGTATACCAGGGGCGTACCTATAGGGGTCGCAACTGCAAAAGGGGTACTGGATAGGAGGCGTGTCAGGATCAGCGGCATATGGAGGAATCCATTTTGAATGCCCGCTTTTCCTCCTCTCCTCCCCACAGGTATTCAACGGCTTCAGAAGAAAAATGGAGACATCAGTTCCTCTTTATGCAGCGCAGCTGCCCCTCCTCCTTCAGCTTCTTTCTACTGCCCCCCATCTTTCAACAGTGTACTTTCCCAGACCCCCTGTGCTCCCTCTTGGACCCCTCTTGACCCCCCACAGCTCTGCCAGCTTCCCTGCTCCCCTTTCCCGCCAGCTGCTGCGGGGGATGTGTCAGGATAGAGAGTTGTGAGGGGGGGGGGGGGGGGGAAAATCTGTAAATTTGTAATTTACCAGCCCCTTCCTCGTCTGAATGGTCAGTGATCCGTACCGATCACTGAATCTGTCCATTCATAGCCGAGGCATAGTAAACTGTGTTTACTATGCTTTCCTTAGTAAATGATCGGTAAGCCTCTGTATAGAGCGATTCCGGTCCACTCATTCAGTGCAGCTGAAACTGCAGAGATGGAGATTGAGGAGATTTCACCAAAAAACCCCAACAGGGTTCCTTACAATTTTTTTTAAAAATAAATAAAAATGTGGTAAA
Organism: Rana muscosa; assembly: GCA_029206835.1. Lineage (NCBI taxonomy): Eukaryota > Metazoa > Chordata > Amphibia > Anura > Ranidae > Rana > Rana muscosa. Next base: position 8,087,838 of record CM055128.1, read on the forward strand.
AAATAATGATAAAAAAATAAAAATAAAAAGTCACTGCCAGTTAGGAAATTAAAAGAAGATTCAGGCAACTAAAGAGGATATGCACAGAGCTTTAAAACCAACCCTTTGTATTACTTCTAGGACTAATGGTAAAAGTAAAGCCTTGGTACTCCGTGCAACCTTCCATCCCTCCCGATCCTCCCACAGCGTAGGTGTCCAGGATAACTGCACAGACAGAAATTCATAAACATAGAGAGATGGATGTCTGGAAATTCCTTTATCCAATGACCTCATCTACAAAATGATGTCGGAAAATGCACCTTGCGGAGGAAACCACCGATGAAGTCTGGTAAAGAAGGCAGACACTGGGCAGCAGCTGTGATAAACCAGAAATGTGCTCACAATTATAAATATGACCAAAGAATTGTGTTTGACAGCAGAGCCCTTCTTCATCCTTGTGCTCTGATTGACTTTTATCCAATGTCTATAACAGCCTTCCACAACCTTTTCAACACAAAGGAACCCTTGAAAAAATGTTCTAGTCTCAGGGAACCGCTTCTAAAAGTGTGATGTCAGTGGGAAGAATGTCCCTTACATTGGTGATCAGTGGGAAGAATGTCCCTTACATTGGTGATCAGTGAGAAGAATGTTCCTTACATTGGTGATCAGTGGGAAGAATGTTCCTTACATTGGTGATCAGTGGGAAGAATGTTCCTTACATTGGTGATCAGTGGGAAGAATGTTCCTTACATTGGTGATCAGTGAGAAGAATGTTCCTTACATTGGTGATCAGTGAGAAGAATGTTCCTTACATTGGTGATCAGTGAGAAGAATGTTCCTTACATTGGTGATCAGTGAGAAGAATGTTCCTTACATTGGTGATCAGTGGGAAGAATGTTCCTTACATTGGTGATCAGTGAGAAGAATGTTCCTTACATTGGTGATCAGTGGGAAGAATGGTCCTTACATTGGTGATCAGTGAGAAGAATGTTCCTTACATTGGTGATCAGTGAGAAGAATGTTCCTTACATTGGTGATCAGTGGGAAGAATGTTCCTTACATTGGTGATCAGTGAGAAGAATGTCCCTTACATTGGTGATCAGTGGGAAGAATGGTCCTTACATTGGTGATCAGTGAGAAGAATGTTCCTTACATTGGTGATCAGTGGGAAGAATGTTCCTTACATTGGTGATCAGTGAGAAGAATGTTCCTTACATTGGTGATCAGTGGGAAGAATGTTCCTTACATTGGTGATCAGTGGGAAGAATGTTCCTTACATTGGTGATCAGTGGGAAGAATGTTCCTTACATTGGTGATCAGTGAGAAGAATGTTCCTTACATTGGTGATCAGTGGGAAGAATGTCCCTTACATTGGTGATCAGTGGGAAGAATGTTCCTTACATTGGTGATCAGTGGGAAGAATGTCCCTTACATTGGTGATCAGTGGGAAGAATGTCCCTTACATTGGTGATCAGTGGGAAGAATGTTCCTTACATTGGTGATCAGTGGGAAGAATGTTCCTTACATTGGTGATCAGTGAGAAGAATGTTCCTTACATTGGTGATCAGTGAGAAGAATGTTCCTTACATTGGTGATCAGTGGGAAGAATGTCCCTTACATTGGTGATCAGTGGGAAGAATGTTCCTTACATTGGTGATCAGTGAGAAGAATGTTCCTTACATTGGTGATCAGTGGGAAGAATGTTCCTTACATTGGTGATCAGTGGGAAGAATGTCCCTTACATTGGTGATCAGTGGGAAGAATGTCCCTTACATTGGTGATCAGTGAGAAGAATGTTCCTTACATTGGTGATCAGTGGGAAGAATGTTCCTTACATTGGTGATCAGTGAGAAGAATGTTCCTTACATTGGTGATCAGTGAGAAGAATGTTCCTTACATTGGTGATCAGTGGGAAGAATGTCCCTTACATTGGTGATCAGTGGGAAGAATGTTCCTTACATTGGTGATCAGTGAGAAGAATGTTCCTTACATTGGTGGTCAGTGAGAAGAATGTCCCTTACATTGGTGATCAGTGGGAAGAATGTTCCTTACATTGGTGATCAGTGAGAAGAATGTCCCTTACATTGGTGATCAGTGGGAAGAATGTTCCTTACATTGGTGGTCAGTGGGAAGAATGTTCCTTACATTGGTGGTCAGTGAGAAGAATGTTCCTTACATTGGTGGTCAGTGGGAAGAATGTTCCTTACATTGGTGGTCAGTGGGAAGAATGTCCCTTACATTGGTGATCAGTGAGAAGAATGTTCCTTACATTGGTGATCAGTGGGAAGAATGTTCCTTACATTGGTGGTCAGTGGGAAGAATGTTCCTTACATTGGTGGTCAGTGGGAAGAATCCCCCCCTTACAGATAGCTAAACAGATCAATGGTGTCAGTGGGAACTTATCGGAGAGGCAAAAACTGTTCATTGTTCAAGGAACCCCCAACAACCTCTAGAGTAGCCTTTTTCAACCAGGGAGCCCAGGCACCCTGGGGTACCTTGGCAAAATGCCTATTAATTGATCACAGGTTTTCATTATGCACCATTACGACTTTCTAGACACTGGCATCCTAACAACCAATGACGTCATCAGTTAAAGGAGTTGTAAAGGAAGAAGGTTTATTATCTCAATGCAATTCATGCATTAAGATAAAAAACATTCTGTGTGCAGCAGCCTCCCTAACATCCCTCAATTACTTACCGGAGCTCCTTGTCTCTCCAGCGATGTCCACAAATGTCTAAGCCATCCGGGACACTCCTCCTAATTGGCTGAGACACAGCAATGGCGCCATTGGCTCCCGCGGCTGTCAAAGTCAGTCAGCCAATCAGGGAAGAAAAGGGGGCGGGGCCAGGTTGGCGCTCCATGTCTGAATGGATACACAGAGCTCTGACTCGGCTCGGGTGCCCCCATAGAAAGCTGCTGGCTGTGGGGGGCACTCGACAGGAGGGAGGGGCCAGGAGCAGCAAAGAAGGACCAGAGAAGAGGAGGATCCGGGCTGCTCTGTGCAAAACCAACTGCACAAAAGGAGGCAAGTATAACACGTTTGTTATTTTTAATTTTTTTATTTTAAACAAGACTTTACAATCACTTTAAGGAGGATGTCTACTCTGCTGCCTCCACAGCATCCTTGTTTGACCCTCCTGTTCCCCTCTCCTTCAGCACTGGGGTGACATTAGCTGACTGATGGAGAGAAATTGAGGGAGAAGAGAAACATTAGAATACTAGTCAGTACCAGTGTGCAAAAGTGTATTTGGGTTGGAAGAATAAATCACCTCTAATGACCGAACATGGAGGACACCACACTCCGACCGAACATGGAGGACGTGATAGGAGACACTACCGGCTGACGAGTTTCAAAACGCAAAGCTTCTTCATCAGAGCCTAGCCTAGGCTTTGCGCTTCGAACCGCTTCAGCCGGTAGTGTTTCCTATCACGTCCTCCATGTTCGGTCGGAGTGTGGTTTGGGTTCTACATGTTGCAGTCTTCTATGGAATCACTTGTACATTGCGAACCATTCTACTACCTTTGTGAGTAGCCTTTTACGTTGTTTTAAATAAATAAAATATCCTAACGATAATACACTAGGCTGGTGCGCCCTTGTTCTTTTTCTTCTCGTTCACTACCAGGATACCCCTATCCATGAAGGGCAGCAAAGCCAGTGCCATCGTTATAAACTATTGATTGCTTGACGGTCAACTCGTGCGCAGGAGTGTTTGTTTTTCTGTTACCAGTCAGAAACTCTTATTATGGCCCAGCATGGGAAAGCCATACCCCATGTCTCCAGTGACCCTGGGGCTCCTGTGCCTTCAGTGACTCTGTGACCCTTGTGCACTCCAATGACCTCTGTGTCAACAGAGAACCCCACACTAGCATCTCTAGTGACCCCTGTTCTTCCGATTCTCTTGCGACACCTGTGTCTCCATTGACCCCAGCCATGCTGCCCTCTTCTAGGGCTCCAGTGACCCCTGTAATTCCAGTGACCCCCAACATCTCCTAGTTACTCGGATTTCTGCGTCACCCAGTGTGCCATGAGCTTCCTGCTACACCCAGTGACCCTCCAGCATCCTGTATCCCTTAGGCCGGCCATAGACTGTTCGAATCTCAGAGTTCTGCAGGAACCGGCTGAGATTTGAACCGTGTATGAGCAGGCTGAATGTACCAATTTGACTGATCAACTTGGGTACAACCAGCCTGCTGGATTTTACTTGCGATTATCGCTAACGGCTGCTATAGCCGCTAGCAATAATCACTGTCTCGGCAATGTTTTGGCAGGAGGGATTCCCCTGTCAGCACTCTCTATGTTGTGGAATTGTGTGAATTTCTTTCCTGCAAGAAATTTGCATGGTCTTTGGCCTGCCCTAGAAATCCAACAGCATGCTGTGATGATGTCCAGTGAATATCACAGCATCCTGTGTCACAACTTGACCCCAGAGCATCCTATCATGCAGTGACCCTGGAGCATCCTGTGCCACCCTATGACTTCAGTGTGCCCCAAGAGTAGGGTGACCAGACATCCCCGGTTTCCGGGGACAGTCCCCGGATTGAGGACACTGTCCCCGGACCAAGTCTGTCCCCAGTTATGTCCCCGGACTGGATTTCAACAGGGGCTGGGGCAATTTCAAAGACAGTCAGTGCAGAGTTAAAAATAAAAATTCTGAATTACACACCCCCGCTCCGCCGCTTTTACTAGCTTAGGGGGGTGTATTTTTTCCCATTATCTGTGCCCCTTTCTGATGGTCATGTGCTGGTCGGAGCGGAGGGAATATTTCTTCAGTTTCGGGTGCCCATTCAGCTCCACTCCCATGTTCTTCTGCCTTGGCTCAAGCCCCGGCCAGCTGCCTGCCTATCTCTGTGCCTTCCCTGGAGTGATCTTCCTCCGCTCCCCACCGATGGGCAGAGAGTCGCAGATTTCCGCCATTACTAGTAAAAAAAAAAAAAAACTATTTAAAAATCTGGCCACTTTACCCAAGAGCCTCTGACACCTGTGCCCTCACCCAGCTTCGGGTATACTCCTGTATTTTGTGAACTGGTCTCTGAGTGGATACGGACCCCTGTCCACGATGCAACCTGGAATAAAGCTTGTGCACATAAGGTGATTTGTTCGTCCCAGGTCAGATTCTGTTCCAGCCCCTTGCTGCAGCCTCCCAACTTGTGACATGCTGCAAAGTTACAACATTGCAATTTGATCACTGGGGGAGGGGAGACTGAGGAAATGCTTCCTCTTGCCTGCAGCAGACTGATGACATCATCTCAGCCCAAAGTAAAGTTACTGGAGCTCCAGGACAAAAATGACACAGTTGCTTCATATTGTGAACTGTGAAGGATGTATTCATGGAGACTTATAAAAGAGGTACCGAGAGGTCCACTATACTGTATTGTTGGGTTTCATTTCAGGCGAGAAACTCACCTTTGGCGCACAAAACGTCCGCAAATGATAAAATTCTGATTGAAGTGATATCTCCATCTCACAAACCCAGGTAACTGACCCTTCCACAAGGTTCAAACCATAAAAGACAAGATTTATTTTTACCTTTGAAACTTTCTGGTCTATAGTTAGACCATGCCAGCCCTGCACACAACGCAGATAAATATGCTCATTAACCAATTTCCTGAAAGTTGCCAATGAACTCCCCTCTTTCCCGCACATGGCTGGCAATGAACTCTGGGTACGGAGGTGCATCATGCTAATTGTGCCCAGGTGAAGGCAGTTTCCCAGCAATTTTCCAAAGCGTTTCGTTCCATACCTTCCACTTTTCTGGTTCATTGGAGAGTGATTAGAAAAGCATTTGCACGTGCCGGAGACGGCCATGTGGTCATGTGTTTAGAATGTAAACTCGAAAGGGGCTGCTCAGAGCGTGAAACGAGGGGGGGGGGGGACATCAGCTTTACCGGGAATGCCAATTTACACACACATTAACAGATATCGATCCTGAGGGACATATACCACCTACAACGCTTCACAGGGCCAGTCTGGTCAGCTGTTACTCCAAAAAGTTCAAAGCGGTTTTAAAGGCTCAAGGTTTTTTACTATGCAAGAAGGCAAAAAAAAAAAAAAAAAACTTCTGTGCAGCAGCCCTTCAACCCATCGCGATCCAGCGCTATGCACAAGAGCCTTGGCTCTCCAGGGACTCTCCCTCCTCATTGGCTGAAGACAGCCATTGGTTCCGGCTACTGTCAATTACAGCTGTAATGAGCCAATGAGGAGAGAAAGGGGTGGGGCCCGAGCCGCGGCTCTGTGTGTGAATGGACACGCAGTCTCGGGGGTGAACCTGCTTGGGTGCCCCAATAGGAAGCTGCTTGCTTTGGGGACAGAAGGGAGGTCAAGGAGCACCGGCGGGGGAAGTGGATATACCTGGATATCTAGAAGAGGTAATAAATACCTCACATGTTTTTTAGCATGTTGCACTTATTAATTAAAATATACCACATGCTAGATCTGCTTTTACCTGCTTGAGGACCGCCGCACGCCAATGTACGTCGGCAGAATGGCACGGCTGGGCACATGGGTGTACAGGTACGTCCCCTTCAAGAGCCCAACCGTGGGTCGCGAGCGAGCCGGCGCGCTCGCGACCCGGTCCTCTTCCCCGCAGGAACAGCGGACCCGATCGGGTCACAGAGAGGAAGAACGGGGAGAGGTAAGTGTAAACAAACCTCTCCCCGTGCTTCCTAGTTAGACTGTCAGTGATCGTCTGTTCCCTGTCATAGGGAACGACGATCAGTGACGTCACACGCTAAGCCACGCCCCCCCACCCACAGTAAGAAACACAAATCAGGGCACACTTAACCCCTACAGCGCCCCCTCCTGGTTAACCCCTTCACTGCCAGTGTCATTTTTACAGTAACCAGTGCATTTTTATAGCACTGGTCGCTGTAAAAATTACAATGGTCCCAAAATAGTGTCAAAAGTGTCCGATGTGTCCGCCATAATGTCGCAGTCACGAAAAAAAAAAAATCACTGATCGCCGCTATTACTAGTAAAAAAAATAAAAAATAAAAATAATAAAAATGCCATAAAACTACCCCCTATTTTGTAGACTATATAACTTTTGCGCAAACCAATCAAACGCTTATTGCGATTTTTTTTAACAAAAATATGTAGAAGAATACGTATCGGCCTAAACTGAGGAAAAAAAAATGTTTTTTTATATCTTTTTTAGGGATATTTATTATAGCAAAAAGTAAAAAATATTGCATTTTTTTCAAAATTGTCGCTCTATTTTTGTTTATAGCTCAAAAAATAAAAACCGCAGAGGTAATCAAATACCACCAAAAGAAAGCTCTATTTGTGGGAAAAAAAGGACGCCAATTTTGTTTGTGAGCTACGTCGCACGACCACGCAATTGTCAGTTAAAGCGACGACTCGCAAAAAGGGACCTGGTCTTTATGCTGCATATTGGTCCGGGTCTTAAGTGGTTAAGGACACTCCGGAGCTGGGAGAGGGCATGCTTGATCAACATGAGGTCAAGCAGAGAATCAGGAACTGTCATACTTCAGGAAGATCCTCAGCTCCGACTCTAAAGGATCAAAGTCCTCCTCAGTCAACACAAGTAAAGCTAAATAGGAATATGATTTCCACCTAAGGGGTATACAGAGAGTTTATTAGAATCCCTGTTCTTGTTGCCTAAAACAGCATCAGAGAACTAACAGTAACCGGATTTGCCAATATCGGCAATTTCCCGCGGGCGGTAGATTGGTGCTTTGGCGCATACGGGTGCACGATACATCGCTTCAGCGCATGCGGGGGCGCAATACAGCGGAGCGGCACAGGCGCATGCGAGCACGCATAACGTGAATTCCCTTGCTGGCCTATAAAAGGCTGCTCAGTCCCATGTTTAGTTGCTGGTTTGTCTCTCAGCTTCCTGTGTTTCCTGCTTCAGTACCCTACTATCCTGTGATTACCTGTTGTGACCCTGACCTGCTCTCATTCTCTCCTGTGTTTGACCCCCGGGTTGCCTAAGGACTTCTCTACTCTGCCTGCCTCCTGTGTTTGACCCCCGGGTTGCCTAAGGACTTCTCTACTCTGCCTGCTGTGTTTGACCCCCGGCTTGCTTAAAGGACTTCTCCACTCTGCCTGCCTCCTGTGTTTGACCCCCGGCTCACCTAAGGACTTCTCTATCTCTCAGACCTACTGGGTTTGAACCCCAGCCGGACCTCTGACCCCAGACTGGTGTCAAGCCAACCACAGCACGGTGAACCAGCTTCTCAGTGATCGTCACTCAAGACCTTCCCAGCCTGCTGGTGACTCTCGCCTCTTTGTGCCCTTCACCCTCTGTATCATCTCCAGGGGTGGAGCGCGCTTAGCTGCAAGGGGAGCCGCTCTCAGCATCTCGGCCTTGGTGAATACCTTCTGACAAACAGTGTGTCTTAACTGGGGTGTTGCAGCACCCCTGAGTGCATGAGGTCAAGCAGGGAATTTAGGAACAGTCATACTTTAGGGAGATCCTCAGCTCTGACTGTTAAGGATCAAAGTCTTCCTCAGTCAATGCAAGTAAAGCTAAATAAAAATTTTAATAAAAAGGGAAGAGACTTGCGCGCTGCTATGCATAATTTTGAAAGTTAAAAATAAATATTAAACATCAACACACATCATGTGAGGGGAGTGTGTGTGAAATGAAGCTCGAGATCCATGTTGGTGGCGAGGAGGTAATATATCGCCCAACATTTGACAGGTCGAGGTGTGTTACATCGCCAAGCATTTGACAGTGAAGTCTATACAAGAAGCAGTGCTATCTCTATTCGTGGAAATATTCGGTGGTGTTTTTATGCCAGGACAATATCCAACACTACGTCTTGGCTCGGGGCCGGAAGGTGTCTCCGCAGATCCATCAGCAAGATTCCCCATTTGATATCTGATGAGCCTTGTCTGACCTTCTTGGTCATCCTTGGAGGTGAGAGCGGCCAATCTATAAATTTTTCAAATCGATGCTGGATTGATGTTTGGTTTCCTTCTATCAAGCTACAGATCTATTAGTCATTTACATACCGTATATACTTGAGTATAAGCCGAGGCACCTAATTTTACCACAAAAAAAAAAATGGGAAAACTTATTGACTTGAGTATAAGCCAAGGGTGTCCATCTGCATGCCTCACTGTACCGTACTGTGCCCATGCCTCACTGTGTCCAATCTCCCTACCAGATCTCCGGCGCTGTGTGACTAGACTGACGTTTAACATGGGAGTCTATGGAAGGGGTTCCCGACTTTGAAAAATCAGTGCTCCCTGGCCGTAGGTCCCCCGAACAAACTTTGCACACTTGTAGAGAAAGAGTGGGGCTACAGGCTACATGTGTGCCAGGCCGGGATTAGGCGCACAAAAGGTGAAAATGGACACAGACTCAAGTATATGCCGAGGGGGGCAATTTCAGCACAAAAAAAGGTGCTGAAAAACTCGGCTTATACTCGAGTATATACGGTACTTATGAACTGATACCTACATCCAATTTTTCACTTGGACTTTATTTGCAGTTGTTTTTGAGCTAATAGTATATAATATTGAATAAGCCCACCGTTACCCCTTTTATTTTAAATAGGAATATGGCTTCCAACTAAGGGGGTATACAGAGAGTTCATTAGAATTCCCTGTTCTTGTTGCCTAAAACAGTGTGTCTTAACTGGGCCGTCATGGCACCCCCTGGGTGCCACCAACATGGGACCCAGTTTGCGCTGTATCAGTAGGAATGTGCAGTTAGGGGGCTTTGTGAAGGGGTGAACTTTGTGATTGGGGGAACCATTACTAAAAATCAAGCATAGGTACTAAAAATCAAGCATAGGAAGGTGGTGCACCGGCCTAATGCATTACCATAGGACTATTTATTCGATAAAAACGAATGCCAATATACTTACTAAAGGTACACAAAAAGTTCACGTATCAATTCCCATCAGGCCACTGGAAACTTGTCCATCCCCAAGGGCGCATCTTATGGATTTCAAGGGCAATGGCCTCTCCCTCTGAGCTGAGGAAGATGGTATTGCCCTTGAAACGCGCCCTTGGGGATGGACAAGTTTCCAGTGGCTTGATGGGAATTGATACGTGAACTTTGTGTACCTTTAATAGTACAGTGATGTTCAATCCCTATCGCCCAACTCCTGGGATATGCAGTTTCGGGAGGCTGACTTTTTTTTTCACATTTAGCCCTGCTGTGGGCAACCAGCAGGGTTTAGAGCCGACGGTCAGCTCTCTTGTAAAACCAATCCGAGCAGCCAACTAGCCGCTGGTTTGCTTTTACAAGCAGCGGGTGGGGACAGCCGCCCTCACCCACCTTCCACGGCCTGTCTGCCGATGCTGATTGTAGAGGCGGACAAAGACCGGAAATGCTCAATGATATATAGGAAACGGGAAGCAATGAACATCATCAGTATTAAAAACTGACTTTTTAGTATTTATACACTACAGTCACTTTTATGCAGCTACTGTGATTTTTAGCATTTATACACCACTTGTCACTTTTTTTGTTTTTTGCACATTAGTCTACCACTGGTTTACCCATTTAATCTTACACTCATGCTTGTTGTATAGTGATATTTTCATTTTAGCATGGTTACCTTATATGTATTGGAGCGCAACACCATCCCTTGATTTTTTTCTATACTCTGCTGTGGGTAGTGTTTGGCCCATACGGTGTTGCTGCACCTTTGATTATTGATATATTGGACTCCAAAAGAGCGGGGGAAAATCTATTATACCTAATGCACAATATATATGTAAAAGCGCTGCGTAAATTGACTGAAATAAAATAATAAATCATAATAAATCAACCCTTCATATTTTAGCAGGACAAGTACATTGGGACCCAAATTTTGTCCCTTGCTTTTTACATGTCTGACGTAAAGATAATTACATTAAGGCCATTTGAGTGCATCATCCCAGACTCATGTTTCCCATTGATAAGGAACACTTCATTGTTTCACATTTTAAAACCAGGGTGCTTCAGGATTTAGCAAATTTTAAAGGGTGCCGCGACTGAAAAAAAATTTGAAAAGCACCGGCCTAACACCAGGCTAATTTTTATATTTTCAGCATGGTAAAACCTAATTGATTGCAATGGATAACAAGAGCGGGACTTAATTTAGATTCTATGTTAAATGATGCCATATGTCCTCACACAGATGTAGACCAAATCTTTACAGCCAATCAAATCACTGCGCTTCAGTGAGGACACGGCTGCTTCTTACTGAATCTTGTTCGTTTTCCGGAAGCAAACTTGGGTCACTTTTTTTTTTCTTCTGTCTCAACGACAACCAGACTTTCCCCAGGGGAGCTGTAGCAAAGAAAGAAAGGAGCAGGACCAGGCCTGTGTGATAGAAGCCTTTTGAAAAAGCATTCCCGTCATCCAGATGTGAAGACTTGATGGGCTGGATCTGGTCCGGTGACGACGAGCCAGGTGGCAAGTGTAGCTGGCTCGAGTGGATCCCTCTCATGCCGGGCCAAGTGGCAACCTTATTAGTGCTGCGAGCATGCAAAGGCTGTGAGAAGGGAATGTGGAATACGCGCGTCCCATCTACCGTTCCGCCCAAAACAATTTTTTGGGGGTTTGTTGGAAGACGGAAGAATTTTAAGGAGTGTCATGGTGACCGTGGCACGACGAGCCGCTGAGGCGTCTACGTTTAACGTTCTCATCTCAGGGCCTATAAACCACATCCCAATCTGCTAATAATCGCCCTCTTCCCTTGCGTGGCTGGAGATCAGCGGGAGCCCGTGCCAAGCATTACTCAATGACAATGCCATTTTCTCCGCCGCCTGAACTCCGCCGCCCCTATCTCCAATGAGCCGATTCCCGCACGCCTTGGGCAGGCGTTCCAAAAATCTGAACCAGTTATTGACTTGTTTTTTTTTTAGTCCCAGCGACACGTGACAAGGAACGGCCTAAGCATGTAAAATTTCTTCCATGGAAACAAGCCCACTGGGTAAGACATGAAAGACAACATCTAAATGTATTGCCTATCAAATTAAAAAGTGTATAAACATCTGAAGATGGGCATTCTGTGAAGGTGAACGTAGAATTCAGGGGCCGGTCAAAACAGTCTAAGAGCTAGCAGACGATTCGGAATTCAAGGGCCGGAGCCTCAATTTATGGCACGTGAATGGGCCCAGAAACAAAAGTTAGGCAGACAACAGACTATAAAATAAAGAAACATGGGAGATATAATTGCTGCATTGTTATCTTTTTTACTTATTTTATGCGGAACTGTACTATGGAAACTATGTTAAAAAAAGAGGCAAGCAGAGGACAAAGGACTAGTCAACGGTATTGCCTGTGGACTCCCTGCAGATGATCTTTTCTCCATTACTGCCTTACTAGGTCTTATTCGACATTGAATCTCCATAGAGGTGATCATCTTGGCAGAGAAGCAGGGCTTTGCTTCCTCATAGGAGAGCTGCCCCCTGATGACTGGTGATGTGATGACTGGTGGGTTATAGAAAGAGGCAAGAGGTGGAGAATTGCAAAGATGCACAGAATGGATAAGGCAGAAGCAAGGAGATCCTTGCACTGTAGATCCTGAAGCAAAGCTTCCCCTCCAGCAAGGAGAACAGTCACAGTAGTGTCAACACCAAATCTCACTTCAAAATTTCATGAGACTAGCAGTCAGAGGCAGCCATGTCTTAGATCTGCCTCTCAACCTTTTAACCTTTTTTTTAAAATCATGGAGCAACCCCTAAAATAACTTTCCAGTTTTAGGAAACCCCTGTTAATAATTACATACAGTACATTAGCATGATGGTCAGTGGTTAAAATGCTCCTAACATTTGTGATCAGTGGGAAGAATGCACCACATACAGATAGCCAAGAAGGTCATTGCAGTCAGTGGTTACTTATTTGATTGGTAGAAACTGCTCATTGTTTAGGGAACCCCTAGCAACCTCTGGAGGAACCCTGGCTGAGAAAGGATGCCTTAAAATTCAGGGGTCTCCAGACTTTCAAAACAAAGGGCCAATTTACTATGACAGGTGATGACACATCTGCCCACCTTCTCTCACAATACTGGAGCATCAGAATCACCCACAATCCCCTATCTGACCAAACATCAGCGTCTTTTGTTCGAACATGAAAGAGGAGAAGCATCATCCCATACCAAAACTGTATTGCGCAATTGGCTTATTCTCTTGCTGATCCTCTTGTGTACAGTCTTCGCATTGTAGACTTCCTATCCTCGCTAACTCGTTGGTGGAGCGATCCTGAGGGCTGTGACCTTGTACCAGCACCCAGCAAAGAGCCCCAGGGGCCACTAGGGTTCCTGGCCCATCTCCACTATCAAAAGCTGTGGGGAAGACCAGCTGATGCTTAGATTCTATGTCCCGCTTGAACTGCCTAGGAGTATTACTATGACAGGTGGTGACACATCTGCCCATCTTCTGTCACAATACCAGAGCATCAGAATCACCCACAATCCCCTACCTGACCAAACTTCAGCCTTTTTTCCCCCCAACATGGAGGAGAAGCATCATCCCATACTATTAAAACACAAGTTTTACTTGTTTGAATCAATGTCATCATTGCCAAAAACCATAAATGACAATGGATATGCTGCACTGCACCTGTGTAATCACTGTAGACCTCAAACTGCTAAAAGTGCACAGTCCTTTGCATAAGTCTAGCTCAAGTCTCCGGACCAGAAAACAAAGGCTTTAAGGATCCCTTCAGATGCACAATCTAAACTGTATTCCACAATTGGCTTATTTTCTTGTTTGCCACCTGCTTTGACCTTCACCTAGATCCCGACTATTCTCTTGCTGATCCTCTTGTGTACACATCGTAGCCTTCCTTTCCTCACTAACTCATTAGTGGAGCAATCCTGGCGGCTGTGACCTGGTACCAGCCTACAGCAAAGATCTCCAGGGGCCACTAGGGTTTCCCCAGTCCATCTCCACTATCAGAAGCTCTGGCGAAGACCAGTTGGTGCCAAAATTCTGGGTCTTGAGTGAGCCCGCTTCAATTACCTGGGAGTGTTACCATGACAGGTGATGACACATCTGTCTGTCTTCTGTCACAATACTGAGGGCATTAAAATCGCATTAAAATCGCCCACAATCCCCTAACTGACCGAACTCTAGCCTTTTTTTTTATCCACATGAAAAAGAGGAGAAGCACCATCCCATAGCATTAATTGTACAATATCGAAGACGAAGACCCTAGACGATATCTTTGTGGATGAAACGGGTCGAGCCTCCTGTTCCCAATGCGTCATTTTATCAATTAACAAGCGCTTGTTTTACCACCTCTAAAATGTGAGTGTAAATCTTTCATTTTTATTAAATTTTGTTTTATGCGGATTTACGCCATGTGCATTTTTTTATTCCTTTTTGGCCCTATAGGTTTGAATCCACATGACGTTTTATATATCTTGGAGCTTCCTTTCTTGTTGACCGATGGTCCTTGTGAGAAGATTATTTTAATCAATTATATCAACGCCTATATCCATCTGGGTCCTACTATCTTTGGTGAAGAATCACGACAAGTCTGTTTGATTCATAGGGCGTATTCACTAGGGTTCGCAGTCCATCTCCACTATCAGAAGCTCTGGTGAAGACCAGTTGGTGCCAAGATTCTGTGTCTTGAGTGAGCCCGCTTCAACTGCCTGGGAGTGTTACCATGACAGGTGATGACACATCTGTCTGTCTTCTGTCACAACACCGAGGGCATTAAAATCGCCCACAATCCCCTAACTGACCGAACTCCAGCCTTCTTTTTATCCACATGAAAGAGGAGAAGCACCATCCCATAGCATTAATTGTACAATATCGAATAACAACACACAGTTTAAAGCATTATCACCTGTATGGCCCAATAGCCACCCCACTGCAGCAAATTGCGTGCAAATATTGTGTGGTGTATGGCCGTTCTCAGATGCCATATAATCGTTCCCATGCTCAGTGTATTTGGAAGCGAAGCCAGCCCTGGCACGCTGTGACTTAGCTGCACGGCACTTGGAAGCCCAGCCATGGTATAAACATTTACTAGCGGTTGTAAAATCACAGGACGTCAATAACGAGCGGCAGGACACAAGGCGGAGAGAAAGCCTGTTTGCAATTACGGAGGGGAGGAAATTTTATCCAGGTAATGAAGGGGCCGGCAATCCTGGCCATTAAAAAAAAAAAAGGAAAAGGTCGGACTTAAAAAGGGATTTCTTAGTCACAAAGGGCTGCTTCCGATAAAGCGGGCAGCTGACTCACAGAGGACGGCTGAGGACAAGACGGAGGGGTCAGCTGACTCACCGCGACACACATCCGTCCGCCGCTGCTTTTGCTGAACTGGTGAAAAGTCAGGAGGGTGGCCAATCGCAGGTGAGCCAAGCTGGTGAGCAATTTCTGCAGAGTACAGCATTGTAAATGACTACAAAACGTAGAGCTACGCCACGCTTTTCATCTTTAACCCCATTGAGGCCGACGTAACACAAACCTGCGGCCTCACTGGACTAGGATTTTCTTCCATGGGGCGCACGGCGCGTTTCCAGCGCAGAGACCGGGGTCTCACCCCTGAGCCCCTTGGACCCAGAACTCGAGATTCCAGGTCACCTGATCGCCTCTGATTGGCTACCACAGTGATGAGTCACTGTGAAGCCTGCTGCAATGTTTTCTCTCTCTTGCAGAGGAAAAAACAAAAAAAAAAACAAAAAAAAAAAAAAGTGTATGTAAAAAAAAAATTAAAACAATAAAAATAAACCTAGATCAAGGTTTTGTCTAGGTCAGTTCCAGGGTTAGTGTTTGGATCAAGGTCAGGGTCAAAGATCAGGCTCAGTATTTTTTTGGGACAGAATTTTTATTTTATTAAATTTTTACATTTTTATTTTTTATTAAGTAGAGCTGCAAGATTCTGGCCAAAACGAGAATCACGATTTTTTTGCTTAGAATAAAGATCACGATTTTCGCGGCGTAAAATCTTTCACATTATACCAAAAAAAGTTTAGGCTAACTTTACTGGTTCGTTTTTTTTTTTTGTTTTTTTTTATTAATTAAAGTAATTTTTTCCCAAAAAATTGCCTGAAAAACCTCTGCGCAAATACAGTGCGACATAAAATATTGCAACAACCACCATTTTATTCTCTAGGGTCTCTACAAATTTTCAAAAAAAGTTGATTTTAACTTGTAAACAACAAATGTCAGTAAAGGTTTGGTGTTTAAGTGGTTAAACTTTCCTAATTTACATACAGAAGTCTATTCCTTTGATGTAAAAGACAAATTGTTACAATGTTTAGATTTTAGAGTTCCACTGATAAAGAATGTTGTGATACTTGGCAGACTGCTCAGGAAGCGCACCCCCCCCCCCTTCACGCAGCGCGAGCGGCGCTACAGCTCTGTTGGTGTCACTGTCAAATCGGCCCTGCTACACCCTCTCACAGGCACTTTTGTGCGCTGTGTGAAGGGGGGCTGCGCTCCTCTATAGCGGGGAGGCCGGAAAACCCCCGGCATACACCCAACCTGGAGAAGAGAGCCTTGTGAGAGGGGATGTCATAGAACAACACAGGGGGACAGAGGAAGAAGAGAGGGCTAAGGACCCCCACACCTGGGTACACAGTGGCCCGGCGACTTACGACGACGCAATGTCAGCGCCTTGGACTTCCCCATGCCTCCATCATCCATGTGTTTCCTTGATTGATGCTGATTACAGTCTATGGTTCGGATGAATATCCCCTGTTTAATGCTGGTTATATATCTGGCTCTGGTGACTTTAAGCCCCTAAGGGGACCTAAGGGGACTGTGTTCTCACGTGGTGGACCTGGAGAATTCGGTGGAAGGTGCACACTGCAATTATTTTAGGATCACCTATGGACACTTTCTGAATCACTGCTTTATCTCCTCATCTTTCTAAAGACTTTTTTTCTGTGGGTTGTCGATCGTTTACAACCGAGGGCCCGGATGCGGCCCTTTTGATGTTTACTGTGCAGCCAGTAGTCAGTGTTTGTCCTTGCCTAGGTCCTCATTCAGGGACTGTGAAGGAAAATAATAAATAAACTGGTCTCTACATTCCATTGAGATGTGTCCCCACCAAGGTACAAGACGCTTTATTTTAGTTTCATTTAGCAAGTAAAGACCGGATTATTTATTATTTTCCTTCACAGTCCCTGAATGAGGACCTAGGCAAGGACAAACACTGACTACTGGCTGCACAGTAAACACCAAAAGGGCCGCATCCGGCCCTCAGGTTTGGCACCGGGGCTCCACAGTATCCATCATCTGGAGCAGCCGGCGCCCCCCCCCCCCCCCTTCGAGACGGTCGATTGTGCGTTCTCTCACTCTGTTTGTTTTGTCAGCGCGAGGTTCTCACAAGAGACAAATATTATTACCGCGGCAAGGAAATGGTTTGTTTTCTTGTCTGTTTGACCCGGCGCAGGACAAAAACACCTTGCAAATGTCACCCACTTGACAAGACAAGGTCTGTCGGGGGGGCCAATCAGCGGGAGGGAAAGATTTTCAGCCGGCCCAGGGAGAGTTTTACTTCTGTAAACAGTGACATCATAGTAACGACATCATACTTCACTGCTAAAGCAGAACTCCGAGCTTTATAAAAAAGAAGGGGAATTAAATAAATGTAAACAATTTTTAAAAATATACAAATCTCACAAAATAAGTACACCCCTCAGTCACATTTTTGTAAATCTTTTCTTCTATCTTTTCATGTGACAACACTGAAGAAATGACACTTTGCTACAATGTAAAGTAGTGAGTGTGCAGCTTGTATAACAGTGTAAATTTGCTGTCCCTTGAAAATAACTCAACACACAGCCATTAATGTCTAAGCCGCTGGCAACAAAAGTGAGTACACCCCTAAGTGAAAATGTCCAAATTGGGCCCAAAGTGTCAATATTTTGTGTGGCCGCCATTATTTTCCAGCACTGCCCTAACCCTCTTGGGCATGGAGGTCACCAGAGATTCACAGGTTGCCACCGGAGTCCTCTTCCACTCCTCTATGATGACATCACAGAGCTGGTGGTTGTTAGAGACCTTGCGCTTCTCCACCTTCAGTTTGAGGAGCCCCACAGATGATCAATAGGGTTTAGGTCTGGAACATGCTTGGCCAGTCCATCACCTTTACCCTCAGCTTCTTTAGCAAGGCAGTGGTGGTCTTGGAGGTGTGTTTGGGGTCGGTATCATGTTGGAATACTGCCCTGCGGCCCAGTCTCTGTAGGAAGGGGATCATGCTCTGCTTCAGTATGTCACAGTACATGTTGGCATTCATGGTCCCCTCAATGATCTCTAGCTCCCCAGTGCCGGTGTCGACCTAGTTCCCCTATCGATATGGTTCTGAGCTCGACTGCGCATGCGCACTCGGAACACACAGAAATCTACGTCAGCTTTAGATGCGTCGCTCCCGAGGATACACGCCGCGCAGCAAGCGGCGGGGGCGGAGACTGGGACACGCTGCTCTCTAGGGCGGCATTAAACAAGTTGATGGCCGGGTGACACGCCGCTCTGTATTTTTTAAAATGTTCATGAGCGGGCGCAAGGGGCGGACACTGTGACATGCCGCTCTATAGGGCGAGTGTTGTACATATAATTGCGCCTGCGCAGTCCAGCTCGGAACCAGATCGATAGGCGGAACCAGCTCGGCAGAACACCGGCAGCACTCATGCAGCCCCAGACCACGACACTCCCACCACCATGCTACGCCACTAAAGCAGGGAGAGTTGGCACTCTTGTTTGGAAATTGGTTCCAGTGTGTTTAGTTCCCCCCGCCCATTTGAAACACTGATTTTCCTGCTCATGTGTTCAGGGTGAGTTGCAAAAAACAAACCAAAATGCATGAAACGATGTGTACTCTTGTTTGTAAATCGGTGAGCTGTATGCAGGAAGAGTTCTGCGCATTAAAGCAGGAGGATTTGATACTTGTGTTAGTACGGGAAGGGTTAGGATCTCTCTGGGGTTTTAATTGCTTCTCCATGCTGAGGAGATTTGCCCTTTATTTGCCTTGTGGACTATTTTGTCACCAGGACAGAAACTGATGGGAGATCCAAAATTTTCTTTAGAGCGAGAGGTGAGGGGAAATATTCAAATGAGGAAACCAGCGAGCGTCTGGGGGGGGGGGGGTGGGTTAGTCTTCCGATGAGGAAACCAGCGTCTGGGGGGGTGGGGGGCGAGGAAACCAGCGTTGGGGGGGGGGGGGGGGGAGTCTTCCGAAGAGGAAGCCAGCGTTGGGGGGTAGTCTTCCGACGAGGAAGCCAGAGTCGGGGGGGGGGGTAGTCTTCCGACGAGGAAGCCAGCGTCGGGGGGGTGGGGGGTAGTCTTCCGACGAGGAAGCCAGCGTCGGGGGGGTAGTCTTCCGACGAGGAAGCCAGCGTCGGGGGGGGTAGTCTTCCGACGAGGAAGCCAGCGGGGGGGGGGGGGGTAGTCTTCCGACGAGGAAGCCAGCGTTGGGGGGGGGGGTGGGAGTCTTCCGACGAGGAAGCCAGCGTTGGGGGGGGGTGGGGTGGGAGTCTTCCGACGAGGAAGCCAGCGTTGGGGGGTAGTCTTCCGACGAGGAAGCCAGAAGCCAGCGTCGGGGGGGGGGGGGGGGGGTAGTCTTCCGACGAGGAAGCCAGCGTCGGGGGGGGGTGGGGGGTAGTCTTCCGACGAGGAAGCCAGCGTCGGGGGGGGGGGGTAGTCTTCCGACGAGGAAGCCAGCGGGGGGGGGGGGTAGTCTTCCGACGAGGAAGCCAGCGTTGGGGGGGTGGGGGGTAGTCTTCCGACGAGGAAGCCAGCGTCGGGGGAGGTAGTCTTCCGACGAGGAAGCCAGCGTCGGGGGAGGGGGGGGTAGTCTTCCGACGAGGAAGCCAGCGGGGGGGGTAGTCTTCCGACGAGGAAGCCAGCGTTGGGGGGGGGGGGGGGGAAATCTTCCGACGAGGAAACCAGCGTTGGGGGGGGGGTGGGAGTCTTCCGACGAGGAAGCCAGCGTTGGGGGGTAGTCTTCCGACGAGGAAGCCAGCGTCGGGGGGGTGGGGGGTAGTCTTCCGACGAGGAAGCCAGCGTCGGGGGGGTGGGGGGTAGTCTTCCGACGAGGAAGCCAGCGTCGGGGGGGTAGTCTTCCGACGAGGAAGCCAGCGTTGGGGGGGGGGGGAAATCTTCCGACGAGGAAGCCAGCGTTGGGGGGGGGGAAATCTTCCGACGAGGAAGCCAGCGTTGGGGGGGGGGGGAATCTTCCGACGAGGAAGCCAGCGTTGGGGGGAATCTTCCGACGAGGAAACCAGCGTTGGGGGGAATCTTCCGACGAGGAAACCAGCGTTGGGGGGAATCTTCCGACGAGGAAACCAGCGTTGGGGGGAATCTTCCGACGAGGAAACCAGCGTTGGGGGGAATCTTCCGACGAGGAAACCAGCGTTGGGGGGAATCTTCCGACGAGGAAACCAGCGTTGGGGGGAATCTTCCGACGAGGAAACCAGCGTTGGGGGGAATCTTCCGACGAGGAAACCAGCGTTGGGGGGAATCTTCCGACGAGGAAACCAGCGTTGGGGGGAATCTTCCGACGAGGAAACCAGCGTTGGGGGGAATCTTCCGACGAGGAAACCAGCGTTGGGGGGAATCTTCCGACGAGGAAACCAGCGTTGGGGGGAATCTTCCGACGAGGAAACCAGCGTTGGGGGGAATCTTCCGACGAGGAAACCAGCGTTGGGGGGAATCTTCCGACGAGGAAACCAGCGTTGGGGGGAATCTTCCGACGAGGAAACCAGCGTTGGGGGGAATCTTCCGACGAGGAAACCAGCGTTGGGGGGAATCTTCCGACGAGGAAACCAGCGTTGGGGGGAATCTTCCGACGAGGAAACCAGCGTTGGGGGGAATCTTCCGACGAGGAAACCAGCGTTGGGGGGAATCTTCCGACGAGGAAACCAGCGTTGGGGGGAATCTTCCGACGAGGAAACCAGCGTTGGGGGGAATCTTCCGACGAGGAAACCAGCGTTGGGGGGAATCTTCCGACGAGGAAACCAGCGTTGGGGGGAATCTTCCGACGAGGAAACCAGCGTTGGGGGGAATCTTCCGACGAGGAAACCAGCGTTGGGGGGAATCTTCCGACGAGGAAACCAGCGTTGGGGGGAATCTTCCGACGAGGAAACCAGCGTTGGGGGGAATCTTCCGACGAGGAAACCAGCGTTGGGGGGAATCTTCCGACGAGGAAACCAGCGTTGGGGGGAATCTTCCGACGAGGAAACCAGCGTTGGGGGGAATCTTCCGACGAGGAAACCAGCGTTGGGGGAATCTTCCGACGAGGAAACCAGCGTTGGGGGGAATCTTCCGACGAGGAAACCAGCGTTGGGGGGAATCTTCCGACGAGGAAACCAGCGTTGGGGGGAATCTTCCGACGAGGAAACCAGCGTTGGGGGGAAATCTTCCGACGAGGAAACCAGCGTTGGGGGGGGAATGCTCCGACGAGGAAACCAGCGTTGGGGGGAATCTTCCAATGAGGAAACTAGTTTTGGCGGAATCTTCCATCAAGGAAACCAGTTTTGGGGCAAACTGTCTAAGAGTTATTTACATCACTTTGAGGAGCATTCCTCCCACTTTCTGTTATTTCTCAGGTATGAAAAAATATTTTGCAAGGACTCTAAAGTCTGCTTCAATTGCTGGATTAGAGATACCTGTACATGGTAGATTTAGATTCTTTACATACTCTGAACTCCAGAATACTAGTCCAGAATCTCCGTAGCCACTGATGAAGGTGCCCGAAATGTGCTGACTACTGAATGTTATACACTGAACGTTATACACTGAACGTTATACACTGTTAATTAAGTGTTCTTGCATAGCAAGACCACTTACTGTTATTTCACATATATATTATTCTTATTATAGCCAAATTAACCACCCTAACTCCTCCCACAGCTTTTACACTACATAGACAGAAATATACCGAAACGTGCGGATTGCTCCCAATTGGTGTGCTATTACTTTGTGGAACGTTTTGCCGAATGGTTCACGAAATATCGTCATTTATGCGGCGAAATTGGTCCCATAGGAATGAATGGCTAAACTAGAGTGGGAGCTGACAAAACCTGAAAAATCAGGACATGACTTCTAAACTGCCACCACTCCCACTATTTTTAAGCCCACCTACACAAACGTTCAGCTATCCCTGCTGCCACTACACATGTCCACGGCTAAGCCATAGTCCTGATAGTTTTCACAATATGACCATTTGTTTGCAACTCACGCCATCTATTGACATTCATTGAAACTACACTCTAGCCACCTAAAATTTGAAGGGCAATATCTAAACTGCGACTGTGCCTTCAATTGTAATATTTCAGAGACATACTACCCATCAAAATGTAGGTCTGGGTATTGTGATTCTCACAATATAAAGCTCTTCGTGGTAGGATTTATAGGTTTTTAAAATACGACCATTTGAAGAATGAAAAGTATTCAGGAGAGGCAAAATACTCTGACCTGTGCTTAGAGCCTGCATAAACAGGGCATGACCGTTGCCAGGGAACAGTGGTTGTAAATACTGATTATTAGTGCTGCAACGGATCAGCGGTGATCCGTGATCCGAATGGGTCACCCTGTTCGGATCGGATCACCACGCGATCCGCGGCCTCGGCCTTAGGAAAGGCCGCGGCTTCGGCCTAGCTCCGGAGCCGCGGCCATCTTGGTACACCCGGCGGCTGCCTTGTGCGCGCTATCATCACCCCTCACCCTCGCTGCTCGTGGATCTGAACTGGCCGGTGGGAGAGATTAAAGTAAGAGGGGGAGATGCCCATTACAGGGGGAAGATTGTGGATATTACAGTGGGGGAGATGACGTGGATATTACAGTGGGGGAGATGACGTGGATATTACAGTGGGGGAGATGACGTGGATATTACAGTAAGTGGGGGATATTGTGGATATTACAGTGGAGGAGATGACGTGGATATTACAGTGAGTGGGGGAGATTGTGGATATTACAGTAGGGAGATTGTGGATAATACAGTGGGGGGGGGGGGGTGACGTGGATATTACAGTGGGGGAGATTGTGGATATTAGTAATTTTTTTTTTTGCCGATCCGAAAATGATCCGATCCGTGGCTCTGATCCGAGGATCGATCCGATCCGTGAGTTTTTTGATCCGTTGCACCCCTACTGATTATCAAATGCATGTGGTCATACCTTCATCTGCTAGGCTTGATAATGCTGCTAATGTTTTTATAAATGTATGTTTTAATGTAACTATGAAGCACTTTGGGCAACAACGTTGCAATTAAATGTGCTATATAAATAAATAAAAGTTGAAATGCATTTCTCAGTCTATCAAGCTTGTCATGTGCACTTTTTAAATTTGATCAATCAATTGGTTAGTGTAATGTTCACTATCTTTACTCACTCCTAACACTCCACACAGTTACTCTGCCCACTCCAGTTGCAGACTACTGGTGGAGGCAAGAACACTTCACACAATTTCCCCAGAAATTGTAGCTTTTCTAGTTGGCCTGTATTCTTTTCAGAATTTCAAAGCAATTAAAACCAAACAGATTGTTCTTGCTCTAGCCAAACCTTTTAAAAGCTTTCTCTGGAGTTCCGCTTTAAATAATATGAGCTCCTGACTTTAGCACAAGTAAAAAAGTTTCCTGCATGTTAGTAGCCCATCAAACATTTTTTACAAATATTTCTTACTTAGATACACAAAAAAAAAAAAAAAAAACAGCAAAACAATAGATTATCTTGCTAATACAAAAAAATATTTGACAAAACTGAAATCACAGAATACAGCTTGCTCCAGTATCAGGAGGTTCACAGTTAGGAAGAACCAGGGCTGGCCCTGAACCCATCACAGCACACAGATCAATAAAGTGTGATAGTAGCCGCTCACCGTTCTGGTCGTCCAGCTCATTCCCGATGTCGTAGCCCATCTGCTTCTGTCGGCCCAGGATGTTGCTGAGAGCATCCAAACCAGCATCTTGTTCTGAACACAAATTTTTTTTTTTTTATTCACTTTTCCCATTTTAGCTTTTTGTATACATCAAAAACTTATGGGAGAGATCATTTAGAAGAGGGATGCAGGGGTAATTATTTAACAAATGTAGAAGAGACATGAAAATTGTGTGGAAGGGATAGGATAAAGACGACAGTTGCAGAGACAAGCTGAAAACTATTTTTATTTTTCATTTTTTTTTTCACAGTTATAAGTGGTTTATTGAAAAGAATTGCATCGGTGCATCGCTGCTTACTTACATGAGAGTTGGAGGCAAGGAGACACACTAAATATAACCTAAGAGCACGTGATCAAAGAATAATTAGGTTTCAGCAACATATTTCTCTTTGATCAGTGGCTATTAGTAAGGCCTGACCCATTCACAGGTGTTTGTAAATTGCAGTTTGGACTACAGAGTTCTGTCTACAAAATTTCATCTTGAGCTACAGAGCTCTGTCTAAAAAAAATTCAGCTTGAGTTAGGGAGCGCCGTCGATAAAATTTGAGCTTGAGTTACAGAGCTCTGTCGATAAAATTTCAGCTTAAAGAGGAAGTAAATCCGGTATTTAAAAAAAAAAAAAAAACCTGCAAAAGAAAGGCATAATGAGCTAGTATGCATAACATACTAGCTCATTATGAAGGACTTCCCTGAGATCGAACCCCCTTAACTGCTCCTCGTTCCCCTCTGCCACCGCTATCTTGCCTCGATGTCCCTTCCGTGTATCGCCGATCTGGCGCTGTGATTGGCCGGAGCGGCGATGACGTCACACGTATGCGCGCGGGGCCGGCATTCTCCCATTCAGAAAACCGGCACCGCTCAGTGCGCCTACGCCGTTGTCTACGGCGCGCACGCGCCGTAGACATCGGTGCAGGGTTTTCTGCAAATATCTCCTTAACTGTGTAGGTTAAGGAGATATTTCTTGCACCTACAGGTAAGCCTTAATCTAGGCTTACCTGTAGATGCAAGTTGTGTGGTTGGGTTTACAACCACTTTAAAACTACAGATCTCTGTCTATAGATTTTATCTTGAGCTACAGAGCTCTGTCTATAAATATCAGCTTGAGTTATGGAGCTCTGTCTGTAAATTGCAGCTTAAAAAAGGGATTGTAAAGTCTCATGGCTTTTCACCTTAATGCATACTATGCATTAAGCCAGAGTGTGATAACACATGTCTCCATTCACATAGCATAAATGAAAAAAAAAAAAAAAAAATCTTTAGCTCAATCTGCAATTTATAGACCGCTTCGTAGCTTAAAAGGGTTGGTAAAGGTTTCGATAAAAATAATAAACATGTTATACTTACATGCTTGTTGTGCAAGGGATTTGCACAGAGCAGCTCCAATCCGCCTCTTCTGGCGTACCCCTACGAAGAGCAGCTTTCCATGGGGGGCACCCGTGCTCCAGAGTCCCGCAGCAGCAGCCCCTTTACATCAGGTGTCCCCATCAGAGGGCCCCCTTACATCAGGTGTCCCCATCAGAGAGCCCCCTTACATCAGGTGTCCCCATCAGAGAGCCCCTTTACATCAGGTGTCCCCATCAGAGAGCCCCCTTACATCAGGTGTCCCCATCAGAGAGCCCCCTTACATCAGGTGTCCCCATCAGAGAGCCCCCTTACATCAGGTGTCCCCATCAGAGAGCCCCCTTGCATCAGGTGTCCCCATCAGAGAGCCCCCTTGCATCAGGTGTCCCCATCAGAGAGCCCCCTTGCATCAGGTGTCCCCATCAGAGAGCCCCCTTGCATCAGGTGTCCCCATCAGAGAGCCCCCTTGCATCAGGTGTCCCCATCAGAGAGCCCCCTTGCATCAGGTGTCCCCATCAGAGAGCCCCCTTGCATCAGGTGTCCCCATCAGAGAGCCCCCTTGCATCAGGTGTCCCCATCAGAGAGCCCCCTTGCATCAGGTGTCCCCATCAGAGAGCCCCCTTGCATCAGGTGTCCCCATCAGAGAGCCCCCTTGCATCAGGTGTCCCCATCAGAGAGCCCCCTTGCATCAGGTGTCCCCATCAGAGAGCCCCCTTGCATCAGGTGTCCCCATCAGAGAGCCCCCTTGCATCAGGTGTCCCCATCAGAGAGCCCCCTTGCATCAGGTGTCCCCATCAGAGAGCCCCCTTGCATCAGGTGTCCCCATCAGAGAGCCCCCTTGCATCAGGTGTCCCCATCAGAGAGCCCCCTTGCATCAGGTGTCCCCATCAGAGAGCCCCCTTACATCAGGTGTCCCCATCAGAGAGCCCCCTTACATCAGGTGTCCCCATCAGAGAGCCCCCTTACATCAGGTGTCCCCATCAGAGAGCCCCTTTACATCAGGTGTCCCCATCAGAGAGCCCCTTTACATCAGGTGTCCCCATCAGAGAGCCCCTTTACATCAGGTGTCCCCATCAGAGAGCCCCTTTACATCAGGTGTCCCCATCAGAGAGCCCCTTTATATCAGGTGTCCCCATCAGAGCTTCCCCTTTACATCAGGTGTCCCCATCAGAGCTTCCCCTTTACATCAGAAGTCCCCATCAGAGAGCCCCTTTACATCAGGTGAGGCCTGATGTAGAGGCCATCAAATGAACAGTGTACCCGATTAATATGTCCCTGGGTGTGGGAGCTGGAGAAGAAGCGAGCTGCAGGGGGCACAAGCTGGGGCAGGAGAAGTTTGCTGCAGGAGGTGGGGGAACACATATGACATCATTGGTTGCTAGGACTCCAGGGGACCTAGCAACCAATGACTGCTGAACAGCGGGGATCCCGGTGCTGTAGACTGTGCTTGGAACTTTCCCTTTTTATAGAAAAGTCAAGACTTGCATATAAAACTTTCAGCTGGCTTTATCGCAGCCTATCCTGATGGTCCCGACATCTAGTTTTCAATGAAGGACACCTCTGCTCGTGAACTTTTCCCATAACATGCTCACTTTGAACTGCCCTAATTTGGTGACAAATTCACTTTAAAGACTTTCCAAAAAACAGAGATTCCCAGTTTATAAAGCCAAGTGCTAATTCATACAAATAACGTATAGAACATCTTTCCAAAGTTCAACTCTTTCCCCGCTAGAACGCGGTTATAAGTCAAAGCTGAGGAATTAAGTAGGTCATCACTTGTGTCTTCTCGTTTTGGTCGTGTTCCTGGACTCCAGACACAGCGAAAAAAAGGCCTGGGCCAAGTCTCTAAGCAAAGGGCCAGATGTGCCCTAATTACATGGAGTCTTTATATTAGCCACCCCCCCATGCTTTTAATCATATTTTGTTCAACTGGCGAGTTACATGAAAGCAGAGCTGCGCTGAGGCTGTAGGAGAGGCCGGGGATGTGCCGGCTACAAGAGTTGAAGAAAGTTTAAAGGATTTAAAAAAAAAAAATGAATAGGCAGGACAGACGTCCAGAGCATAAAACATTACTTGGTGGGGTAATTGGACTGAAACGCTGGGATTTGAAGGATGAACCTACCCAAATATTTTAATATAGCAATAACACGGAATCTTGCAGAGGCGCCAACTTTTTTCGGCTTTGAAAACTTTTCTCAGAAAATGTTTTGAAATAAATTGGGCATAATTAACTTTAAATAGTGTGAACTTTTGTTCACAGCGAAAATGTGCTGACATAATGGACAGGCGCTGGTGTCTCACAATGCCTGGGGAGTTTATACTATATAAAAGGTCTGCCTGACCCTCACCTGGAGGCATCTTCAGTTAAATCATATAGAGATATACAGAATGTTCTCTTATGTATATGAAGGGTCTCGGTGATGTCACTGGTCTCTAGTGATTGGATAGGCTGTGTTCTCATGAATATGAAGGGTCTCGGTGATGTCACTGGTCTCTAGTGATTGGATAGGCTGTGTTCTCATGAATATGAAGGGTCTCGGTGATGTCACTGGTCTCTAGTGATTAGATAGACTGTGTTCTCATGAATATGAAGGGTCTCGGTGATGTCACTGGTCTCTAGTGATTGGATAGGCTGTGTTCTCATGAATATGAAGGGTCTCGGTGAGGTCACTGGTCTCTAGTGATTGGATAGGCTGTGTTCTCATGAATATGAAGGGTCTCGGTGAGGTCACTGGTCTCTAGTGATTGGATAGGCTGTGTTCTCATGAATATGAAGGGTCTCTGTGATGTCACTGGTCTCTAGTGATGGATAGGATGTGTTCTCATGAATATGAAGGGTCTTGGTGGTGTCACTGGTCTCTAGTAAATGGATAGGCTTTGTTCTCATGAATATGAAGGGTCTCGGTGAGGTCACTGGTCTCTAGTGAAGGATAGGCTGTGTTCTCATGAATATGAAGGGTATCGGTGATGTCACTGGTCTCTGGTGAATGGATAGGCTGTGTTCTCATGAATATGAAGGGTCTTGGTGGTGTCACTGGTCTCTAGTGAATGGATAGGCTGTGGTATCATGAATATGAAGGGTCTTGGTGATGTCACTGGTCTCTAGTGAAGGATAGGCTGTGTTCTCATGAATATGAAGGGTCTTGGTGATGTCACTGGTCTCTAGTGATTGGATAGGCTGTGTTCTCATGAATATGAAGGGTCTCGGTGATGTCACTGGTCTCTAGTGAAGGATAGGCTGTGTTCTCATGAATATGAAGGGTATCGGTGATGTCACTGGTCTCTAGTGATGGATAGGCTGTGTTCTCATGAATATGAAGGGTCTTGGTGGTGTCACTGGTCTCTAGTGAATGGATAGGCTGTGTTCTCATGAATATGAAGGGTCTCGGTGAGGTCACTGGTCTCTAGTGATTGGATAGGCTGTGTTCTCAGAAATATGAAGAGTCTCGGTGATGTCACTGGTCTCTAGTGACCGAGTTATTTTTTTTAGGAGTATGAAGTGTTTTGGTGATGCAATTTGTCACATCTAAATGACTAGGCTGTGTTTTTCATTAATATAAAGCATTTCGATGATTCCTAGCAAAGTGATGTTACCTGCTATCATCCGCTGCTGCTGTTGCTTCAGATCCCGACTTGACAGGTTTCTTGTCTCTTCCGGCTCCTCCATCACCCATGGGTTGGATCTAGAGCTACCCGAGGCACCGCCGCTCATCAGGCTCGATCTGGTAACAGAGGAAGGTGAACACCGACATAAGTTTGAGCCGAGAAATATAAAAGGGCTTCAAATGAGTCAATTAGGACTTTGTGTTTAGAATACAGACAAAAGTGCCACACGGCGCATTGCACATCCGAAAAGAACTCAGACACTTGTGAACATCGGTAAACTTGCTCTAAAGGCCGGGAATAGTAGAGCACAATGGCTTACAGCAATAGGAAAAAGGAGCCAAAAGACTGAGTAAATCCAGCTAAGTCTTACTGTACATAAATGACCACAAACTACATGTAACTAATTTATAAAGCCATTTACACATGGTGAAAAGGTTATATACATGTTCACATAAAATTGCAAAAAATCCTAAGAGACTCCCTTTAAATCCACTTGCACCCCGCCATAGTACATTTACTGTAAGCAGGGTGGCAGCTGCAGGCTCAGCAACGTACTGGCACACTACTGAGCATGTGGCACGATCACGGCGCTCAGTATCAGGCCGTGGCATCATGTGATCGCTATGGATTGGTCATAGCGATCATGCGATTACAACGTTAACAAAACAGTCATGAATGGCTTCCATTTATGACTGGTTTTGCTTACTATTGTTATGCTGTGATTGGCCCACAGCTATCACATGGCACAATGGTCAATCACAGTACCCTTTACTATGTGTTTAGCTGTAGCCAATGACAAATCACAAGTTGTCATAAATGAAAGCCATTCATGACAACTAAAACTATTGCTTAGAACAGTGATCATCACAGTTATAAGCAATAATAGTGTAAAAAAAAAAAAAGCACCCCAAAGTAGTATAGTGTCACTATGGAGGCACTGAACTACTTTTTGTAGCAAAGTGTCATTTCTTCAGTGTTGTCACATGAAAAGATACAAGAAAATATTTACACAAATGTGAGGGGTGTACTTTTGTGAGATACTGTAATTGGAGATATATATATATATATATATATATACATACACACACACACACACACATATATATATACACACACACACACACACAATAGTTTGTAGGCGCTATAAACTTCTTTCACACAAACCAATTAATATACATTAATTGGGATTTTTTTTTTTTTTTTACCAAACACTTGTAGCAGAATACATTTTGGCCTAAATTTCTGAAGGAAGTTCCTACCAAGACGACCCTTAGAGTGTGGACTGTGGCTCAGGGGAGATTCCTCCAACCACATCGCTACTCTCCTTTTAGTCCACTCTGGGGTAACCCCTCCCTCCCTCACTTTAGGACGATACCTGGCCAGCAGTTGTGGGCCGGGTATGGGATAAAGGTCCTTGGAGATGTTATTCGGGCAGGGACTCTGATGACTTTTCAGGACTTGTCTGCTAGATATGGACTCCCGAGTAGTATGCAGTTTGGATACTTTCAGCTGAGGCACGCTGCTAGAGCCCAATTTCCACAGACTATTGACATGGATACTGACCCTATTGAAGGACTTCTAGCTCAGGAAAAGCTTACAAAAACACTCTCTACACTGTATCTGGCTCTCCTGAAGGTTGACTCCCCCAAGATGGACTCACTTTGGGAGAAATGGCAGGCTGGTATTCCCAGCCTGGATAGGGAGACGTGGGGGGAGAGTTTTGAGGATGGAGCAAAATTAATGATATCCTCTAGGGATAAGCTGTTGCACACTAAATTGATGCATCGTGTATACTACACACCTCAGAGGCTGCACCGGATATACCCCAACAGATCCCCTAACTGCCCTAAATGCCGATCTCCGGATGGCACCTTTCTCCATATGTTCTGGTCCTGTCCCTCAGTGGGGGCCTTCTGGGTGGAGGTCTTTGAATGTATCAATATACGCCTTTCCCTGTCTATCCCGGTGTCACCCGAGCTTGCTTTACTAGGAATACACGATGATGACCAACGACCTCGCTACACGAAATTGCTGGTGTCCATGCTACTATTCTATGCCAAAAAGGAAATTCTTCAGAAATGGTCCTCTCCCTCTCCTCCCAAGATTGACGCTTGGGATTCTTCCGTTAATGCGACAATGCCATTCTATAAGTTGACTTACATTAGTAGGGGATGTCCTCAGAAATTTGATCGGGTGTGGCTCCCTTGGACACAATCACTGTTGTCCAGATTCCTGGTGGATGGAAGCTACCCGCTAGCTGTTTACCTTGGGTATTGGGGGTGGGACTGGGCTCAGATATGGTATTTGTTTATTGTGTCAGAATGGATTTTGTCTACCTGATTACCCTTCTTTATTTGTTGATGCACTACTTGTAACTATGCTTTGTATGTCTATTACTTGTTCTTCATGTCTTCTCAATAAAGACCAACCTTATTGTTAAAAAAAAATAAAAAATTCAGAAGGAAGTAGATTGGTATTGAATAATGTTTTAGAACAGAAATTGGAAATATTGTTTTTTTTTTCTTCAAAATCTTTGGTCCTTTTTAGTGTGTGTAATACATATATATAAAAAAATAAATAAATACACACTAATATATATATATATATATATATATATATATATATATATATATATATATATATATATATATATATATATAACACACACATATATAAAAAAAACCCAGTGGGGATTAAATGCCACCAAAAGACAGCTCGGTTTGTGTGTAAAAAACTATATAAATGTCCTTTGGGTACAGCGTTGCATGACCGCGCAATTGCCAGTTAAAGTAGCGCAGTGCTGAATAGCAAAAAAAATGCCCGTGTCATGAAGGGGGGGTTAAAAACTTCCGGGAGGTCAAGCGGTTAAATGTCTCAAGCCAAGCATTTATTTAAATAGATTTTTACACAACACCCTATAAAAAATAAAAGAAGAAGAAAAAGGATCAGTGTAAAAGTTAATTGAAGTTGAATGGTTGGGAGATAAAACAATCATTCCTGAAAAATTACTTATTGAATACGAATACAGTTTGAATAATAGAGTTTGGATGTCTTGCTGGGAATGATGTGATTTTGGTGTGGGCAGCAATGTAAAAAGCAAAAAGTGTTTATTAGTAACTGCTGTGTGCCACATAAAGCGGAGTAGAGTGCCATCTAGTGGCCAAATGTGGGCAGTGCTGGTGGCAGTTAAACAGCTGCTTTGTTACAAGGAGGATTCAGCCAGATGTGAAGCTGCATTTCCCAGGCGTAGCGACCTGCACAGTCCCTGCTCTGCTGTTTTATAGGCTTAAGATGTAAACCGTAGCTAAATGTCATTTAGTACAGTTTAGAAAAATATTTTATTTCAGGCATTTGTTTTTTAATTTCCCTCTCCCCCCCCCCCTTCATTTTTTTACTTTTCCTGTCCAGCGATGGCTATATGGCATATCTCAGGGCAGAGGGCGGTTTTCCGGATTGGTGACAACAGTGGACCATGCCTGTGCAGTGTGTGGGAGAGGAGAACAAAGTGTTGTCACCCCTCTATCAGAAAGTATTTGAACAAGGACCTTCATGGCAGAGCCGCCAGGTATGATTTAAGGCAGAGGTCTTCAAACTACGGCCCTCCAGGTGTTCAGGAACTACAATTCCCATCATGCCTAGTCATGTCTGTGATTGTCAGAGTTTTGCAATGCCTCATGGGATTTGTAGTTCCGCAACAGCTGGAGGGCCGTAGTTTGAGGATCCCTGATTTAAGGGGGTACCAAACATGTCTTACTTACCTCCGCTGTGCAGCTCGTTTTGCACAGAGTGGCCCCCGATCCTCCTCTTCCGGGGTCCCTCAGTGGCTGTCTCCGCTCCTCCCTGCATCAGCTAACCCCCCTGGGAAGCGCTTTCCCTAAGGGGGGTTACCTTGCAGGCGCGCTCCCGAGTCCTGTATTCGGCGTCCATAGCCGCAAACTACAGGACTCGGCCCTGCCCCCCGGCCCTCTCGTCATTGGAGTTGATTGACAGCAGCGCGAGCCAATGGCTCTATCTATTGTGAGGGGGTTAGCTCGGCAGCGGGTGTGTGTGACCCCCGGGATGGGCTCCCCACACAAAACAGGCCCAGCAAACGGAGGTTGTGGTTTTCAAAATCAAAAAGGTGCGGTTTATTTTCTATTTACAGTGACAAAACACAGCAAAGCAAAAGAAACATAAATAAAATAAATCCTGGTCAACTTGACCTCTGAGTAAACATACAGGTTTCCTAACTAACAACTGGGATCAGCCTAGTGCTGTCCTAGTCCCTAAGTCCCTGGTTTTAAATGTCCAAGCAAATAGCCACACAGGCTTTGTCTCACCGCACAGGGGTTCACTCTCCCTAGACAGTCCACACAGGTCTGGTTCCAGGCATGAGCTAACACCTAATGAATCTGGGAGTTCTTATAGAGGCCTAAATGAGCTGACAAGCTTCAGCTGGTCTCATCAACTCCCTGTCTGCACGACGCCCCACACTCTCCCTAGAGGTATGAGTCATCCATGAGCCCACTAGCCTTATACAACTCTCCACCTAGTTGTATAAGTCGGCGTAAAGCCTGAATCTGGGCGAAATATATCTACCCCCCTGGATGCAACCAGGTGACTTTACCTTCCTGCTGTCACACTATCCAATGAAGAGCCGATGAGACCAGGCCAAGAAGCCAGCGCGTTCTCGATGCGGGACTTTCGAGGGCTCAGGTAAGTAAACGGGGGGGGGGCAGGGCTGAGGGGCCTGTAAGCATCGGATGTTTTTTCAGGAAGCTTTACAACCCCTTTAAGGCTACTTTCACACTGGGTCGGTACGGGCGTTAGCGGTAAAGCGCGGCTAGTTTTAGCAGCGCTTTACCGCTGTTATAGCGGTGGATTTTCAGCCGATAGAGCGCTTTTAGCCCCCTGGTAGCGGCTGAGGAAAGGGTTAAAAGCAGCCAAAAAGCGCCCCGATCGTCCTCTTCTGGGGTCCCACGGTGGCTCTCGCGGCTCCTCCCCGGAATAGATAACCCCCTCTGGGAAGCTCTCTCAAGAGGGGGTGACCTTGCGGGCGCGCTCCCGTGTCATACACTCGGTGTCCATAAAACGCTGAGTGTATAACTCGGCTCCGCCCCCCGGCGGCCGCGTCATTGGATTTGATTAACAGCAGTGGGAGCCAATGGCTGCGCTGCTATCAATCAAAGCCGGGACTCTGTGGAAAAGAGGACGTCGGGGGACGCGCAGAGCAGGTGAACGAGCTCAGGTAAGTAAAACGGGGGGGGGCTGGGGGGGCTCGTGATTGACAGGTGTTTTCTCACCTTAATGCATAGGATTCATTAAGGTGAAAAAACACGAACCTTTACAACCCCTTTAAGGTGAACATCCACCTATAATAATGATCCAGAGCAAATCCCGAATTCCTGCTGTAAAACTATTACGGCCCATGCAGAGAATTTTTTCACGTTTATCTCTTCCGTATTGTTAACTTGAAACAGTAGCCAGAGTTGGTCTATTGGTCCTTTTCACTCATTAAAAGAAAAATAAATAAAGTGGAAATATTTTCTTCTGGGGCCCTTGACATGATACGGAGAAATTTTGGGATTATCCCCACTGGAAAAGTGTAATCTCCCTGACGAGCTCAGCACGAGATTTTCCCCCCGCAGGCTGCGGCCACAACTTCCTCCACCGTCTGATCCGGGGGCCCGGCTCGGCTTTTCACTGGTGTGAAGATTAAAGATTATCCAATTAGCCACCCACTGTCTCAGTCTTCCTATTTGCTTAAACCCCTCAAATCATCGCTGTGCGCTGGAGTGTGCAGACCGCTTTTTGATTACAGCTGCAGATTTAACTAACAACGGCGAAGGGAAGCCGCGATGGCGCGCTTTATGAACAACGGGCTGTGCCGGTGGTTTACCAGAGGGCCTATCTGTAGAAGGGGCCAACGTTTTACCCCCATCTAACTTTTCATGTGACAACACTGAAGAAATGACACTTTGTTACAATGTAAAGTAGTGAGTGTACAGCTTGTATAACGGTGTAAATTTCCTCTCCCCTCAAAATAACTCAACACACAGCCATTAATGTCTAAACCGCTGGCAACAAAAGTCAGTACACCCCTAAGTGAAAATGTCCAAATTGGGCCCAAAGTGTCAATATTTTGTGTGGCCACCATTATTTTCCAGCGCTGTCTTAAAGGGGTTGTAAAGGTACACATTTTTTTCACCTTAATGCCTTCTATGCATTAAGGTGAAAAAACATCTGAGGATTAGCGGCCCCCCAGCCCCCCCATTTACTTACCTGACCCCTCAAAAGTCCTGCGCCGTCAACACGCTGGCTTCTCGGCCGGGCTTCTCGGCTCATTCATTGGTTGATTGAAAGCAGCGCAGCCATTGGCTCGCGCTGCTGTCAATCACATCCAATGACACGGCGCGCCGGGGGGCGGGGCCAAGTGATACAGTGAGCAGCTATAGCCGCCGGCTGCATCACGGGAGCGCGCCCGCAAGAACTCACCACCATGCGAGCTAGCATGAAGGTGGTGAATTCTTGCGGGGAGGAGCCAAGACAGCCGCCGAGGGACCCCAGAAGACCAGGTTCGGGGCCACTCTGTGCAAAACGAGCTGCACAGTGGAGGTAAGTATAACATGTTTGTTATTTTAAAAAAAAAATAATGTTTTTACCTTTTCCACCCCTTTAACCCTCTTGGGCATGGCGGTCACCAGAGCTTCACAGGTTGTCACTGGAGTCCTCTTCCCCTTCTCCATGATGACATCACAGAGCTGGTGGATGTTGGAGATCTTGCGCTCCTCCACCTTCCGTTTGAGGATGTCCCACAGATGATCAATAGGGTTTAGGTCTGGAGACATGCTTGGCCAGTCCATCACCTTTACCCTCAGCTTCTTTAGCAAGGCAGTGGTGGTCTTGGAGGTGTGTTTGGGGTCGTTATGTTGGAATACTACCCTGCGGTCCAGCCTCTGAAGGGAGGGGATCATGCTCTGCTTCAGTATGTCACATGTTGGCATTCATGGTTCCCTCAATGATCTGTAGCTCCCCAGTGCCGGTGTTCTGTCAAATACTCCAACCACGTCACTTCGGGTTTTTTAAAACATCAGTAATTGGATATTTTTACGAATTTCTGTTTGGACACAACACCGGCAACCGAATAGAGTCCAGTACTGGATGATTGAACCATTTTGACACCACAGCGGCTAACGAAGACAAAGTTGTTGTCGCCGCCATGGAGGCCATCATTTTGTTGGCTAATATCGGTCCAGAGTAGCGATCTCCGCTCATATTAGCGTGCACTGGACTCTATTCGGCTTCCCAGTGTTGTGTCCAAACAGGGATTAGTCCAAAACTCCAATTACTCATGGTTTAAAGAAACCGGAAGTTAAGTGGTTGGAGTTTCTGACAAGTTGGATAATATGACAGAACA
Organism: Rana muscosa; assembly: GCA_029206835.1. Lineage (NCBI taxonomy): Eukaryota > Metazoa > Chordata > Amphibia > Anura > Ranidae > Rana > Rana muscosa. The sequence continues at coordinate 8,123,967 of CM055128.1, forward strand.
CCGGCAACACTCATGCAGTCCCAGACCATGACACTCCCACCACCATGCAACAAAAAAAAAAACAGCAGTGATTAAATACTACCAAAAGAAAGTTCTATTTGTATGAAATGAAATTATAAAAAAAGTAATTTGGGTACAGTGTTACATGACCGCGCAATTGTCATTCAAAGTGCGACAGCGCTGAAAGCTGAAAATTGGCCTGGGCAGGAAGGGGGTGAAAATGCCGGGTAGGCAAGTGGTTAATTATTACCTTAAGAATTACTTAAAGCCAGGGGTCTCAAACTAGTGTCCATCCAGCTGTTGTGGAACTACAAGTCCCATCATGCCTCTGCCTGAGGAAGTCATGTCATGTAACTGTCAGACTTGCAATGCCTCATGGGACTTGTAGTTTCGCAACAGCCGGAGGGCCACTAGTTTGAGACCCTCTGCTTTAAAGGGGTTGTAAAGGTTCGTGTTTTTTCACCTTAATGCATGCTATGCAATAAGGTGAGAAAACACCCAGCAATGACGTACCCCCAGCCCCCACCCCCCGTTTTACTTACCTGAGACAGTTCACCTGTTCTGCGTGTCCCCCGGCGTCCTCTTCTCCACGGGGTCTCGGCGTTGATTGGATAGATTGATAGCAATGCAGCCATTGGCTCCCGCTGCTGTCAATCAAATCCAATGACGCGGGGGGGGGGGGGGTGGAGGCCGAGTCATACACTCTGTCTATGTACGCTGAGTGTACGAGACAGGAGCGCGCCCGCAAGGTAACCCCCTCGGGAGAGAGCTTCCCAAAGGGGGTTAGCTATTGGGGGGGGGGGAGGGGAGGAGCCGAGAGAGCTGCGGTGGGACCCTAGAAGAGGACAATCGGGGCCACTCTGTGCAAAACGAACTGCACAGTGGAGGGAAGTATAACATGTTTGTTATTTTAAAAAAAAAATCAACCTTTACAACCCCTTTAAAGCCATATGAATGCAAGCACCCCCATCAGCGTTATATGGTTTGTCCCATACCCTGTAACTGTCACTTTTGTTGGACAGGTTGGCCTGCATGTAAATATGGGGAAAAAAAATAGATCAAGGCATGTAACAAAAAAATAAAATAACAAACAAGAAAAATGATATATTGAATACGGTCATTGCAGGTGTTAAAGGAGTAGTAAAGGTACATGTTTTTTCACCTTAATGCATCCTATGCATTAAGGTGAAAAAACATCCGACAATACCGCCCCCCCAGCCCCCGTTTTACTTACCTGGCCCCTCGAAAGTCCCGCGCTCATCCCCGTCATCCTCTTCGGTTCTCAGCCTGGCCGCCGATTGGCTACACTGGATGGATTGAAAGCAGCGCAGCCATTGGCTGGCGCTGCTGTCAATCACATCCAATGACGCGGCGTGCCGGGGGGCGGGGCCGAGTGATAGAGTCGGCGGCTATGGCCGCCGCTGTATCACGGGAGCGCGCCCGCAATAACTCCACACCATGCGAGCTCGCTCGCATTATGGTGTGGAGTCCTTGCGGGGAGGAGCCAAGACAGCCGCCGAGGGACCCCAGAAGACCAGGATCGGGGCCACTGTGTGCAAAACGAGCTGCACAGTGGAGGCAAGTATAAACTGTTTGTTATTTTTTTGCAAAAAAATGGGAAGCTTTAGTGTCCCTTTAACTCCATACAGTTACTAGAATACAATATGGTAAACCAGAAAATGGCTTCCGTGGTCAAGGTGGTGGTGGGGGGAGGGGGGGGAATTATAGGAAAAAAGCCCTAGTGTGCTCCCTCCTTTGTTGATGGTGACACTTTCCTCTCCCCACTGATATTTTGACTACTCTGGCCGACACTCACCGTCTGACTGAGACTCACTGAATGGTGACCGAAAGTAAACTCTGACTAATTTTCTTAATTCCTTGTGAAGAGGAGATGCGGGAATTGGGTCCAGTCTCATGTGATCAGCAGAGCGGGAAGCGGAAACATGTGACATGGGGGACAGAAGACGGAAGCTGTCAGTTCGGGGTGGTGGGGGGGGAGGGGGGGTAGAAGGAATGACTGACACAGAGTGAAGGTCCAGAACAGGAGTCAAAAAAACTTTCCAGCTCTTGAGTAAAGAGAAAAAGCCGAATTCATCGCTCCGGTACCCCTGCCCCTGTGCCCTATTCAAACTGCCAAGTCTAATGGTTTAAATTAGACCTTCTAGTGGCCCTTCCATGCTGTGCCTCCCGAGAGATGGACAGAATTAGGACGCAAAAGTTACAGAGGGAAGGATACAGATTTTTTTTTTACATAAAAAAAAAGTAAAGGTTGACAGTATGCTGTAAAAATGAGAACATACAGTATGTGTAGGATAGTGGTGAGCACCTTGCAGAGACCTGGACTGGCCTATGGTAAGTACCAATGGTGAGGGACAGACTGGTCTATGGTATGTACCAATGGTGAGGGACAGACTGGTCTATGGTAAGTACCAATGGTGAGGGACAGACTGGTCTATGGTAAGTACCAATGGTGAGGGACAGACTGGTCTATGGTAAGTACCAATGGTGAGGGACAGACTGGTCTATGGTAAGTACCAATGGTGAGGGACAGACTGGTCTATGGTAAGTACCAATGGTGAGGGACAGACTAGTCTATGGTGTGTACCAATGGTGAGGGACAGACTGGTCTATGGTATGTACTAATGGTGAGGGACAGACTGGTCTATGGTATGTACCGATGGTGAGGGACAGACTGGTCTATGGTGTGTACCGATGGTGAGGGACAGACTGGTCTATGGTGTGTACCGATGGTGAGGGACAGACTGGTCTATGGTGTGTACCGATGGTGAGGGACAGACTGGTCTATGGTGTGTACCGATGGTGAGGGACAGACTGGTCTATGGTGTGTACCGATGGTGAGGGACAGACTGGTCTATGGTGTGTACCGATGGTGAGGGACAGACTGGTCTATGGTGTGTACCGATGGTGAGGGACAGACTGGTCTATGGTGTGTACCGATGGTGAGGGACAGACTGGTCTATGGTGTGTACCGATGGTGAGGGACAGACTGGTCTATGGTGTGTACCGATGGTGAGGGACAGACTGGTCTATGGCATGTACCGATGGTGAGGGACAGACTGGTCTATGGCATGTACCAATGGTGAGGGACAGACTGGTCTATGGTATGTACCGATAGTGAGGGACAGACTGGTCTATGGTATGTACCGATGGTGAGGGACAGACTGGTCTATGGTATGTACCGATGGTGAGGGACAGACTGGTCTATGGTATGTACCGATGGTGAGGGACAGACTGGTCTATGGTGTGTACCGATGGTGAGGAACAGACTGGTCTATGGTAAGTACCAATGGTGAGGGACAGACTGGTCTATGGTAAGTACCAATGGTGAGGGACAGACTGGTCTATGGTATGTACCAATGGTGAGGGACAGACTGGTCTATGGTATGTACCAATGGTGAGGGACAGACTGGTCTATGGTATGTACCAATGGTGAGGGACAGACTGGTCTATGGTATGTACCAATGGTGAGGGACAGACTGGTCTATGGTATGTACCAATGGTGAGGGACAGACTGGTCTATGGTATGTACCAATGGTGAGGGACAGACTGGTCTATGGTATGTACCAATGGTGAGGGACAGACTGGTCTATGGTATGTACCAATGGTGAGGGACAGACTGGTCTATGGTATGTACCAATGGTGAGGGACAGACTGGTCTATGGTATGTACCAATGGTGAGGGACAGACTGGTCTATGGTATGTACCAATGGTGAGGGACAGACTGGTCTATGGTATGTACCAATGGTGAGGGACAGACTGGTCTATGGTATGTACCAATGGTGAGGGACAGACTGGTCTATGGTATGTACCAATGGTGAGGGACAGACTGGTCTATGGTATGTACCAATGGTGAGGGACAGACTGGTCTATGGTATGTACCAATGGTGAGGGACAGACTGGTCTATGGTATGTACCAATGGTGAGGGACAGACTGGTCTATGGTATGTACCAATGGTGAGGGACAGACTGGTCTATGGTATGTACCAATGGTGAGGGACAGACTGGTCTATGGTATGTACCAATGGTGAGGGACAGACTGGTCTATGGTATGTACCAATGGTGAGGGACAGACTGGTCTATGGTATGTACCAATGGTGCGGGACAGACTGGTCTATGGTATGTACCAATGGTGAGGGACAGACTGGTCTATGGTATGTACCAATGGTGAGGACCTTGGAGTGTGAGCTCTTCCCCAAGACAAGAAGTAATCTACATTAAGTACTAGTTGTGAGGACCTTAGAGTGCCCTCCTCCTGGGGACAGGGACCTATCTACAGGATATGTGGTAATGAGGAGAACCTTGTTTTTTTCTCCTACCGGGACCGAGACTGATCTATTGTGGTGAGGGCCTCAGACTGTGAGCTCCTCCTGGGGACAGGGACTGATCTATGGTATGTACTAATGGTGAGGACTTCAGAGTGTCTTCCTCCAGGGAACAAATCTGCAGTATGTACTAATGGTGAGAACCTCAGGAGTGTGAGCTCCTCCAGAAAACAGGGACCAAGCTATGGTATGTATTAACGGTAAGGATTTGGGGTATAAGCTCCTCCTGGGGACAGGGATTGATCTACGGTATGCACTAACGGTGAGGACCTTAGCATTTCCTTCTTTCAGTTATAAGGACTGATCTAGGGTATGTACTATTGGCGAGGACCTTAAAGTATCCTCGTACTGGGAACACAGACAAATCTATAGTATGCACTAATGGTGAGGGCCTTAAAGTGTGAGCTCCTCCGAGGGCCAGAGATTGGTTTACGGAAGCCATTTTCAGCCAGGGTTCCTCCAGGGGTTACAAGGGGTTCCTTGACCTGTGGCTCATACACCACCTATTTGATGATGCCTTAATAGTTCCGAGGCCAACAGTGTTTGGCAAAGCTAGCAGCATGACACCATCTTTTTATCTGCCTTTTAATGTGGCATTCTGAGCATTACTGTAAGGGGGACATTCTTCCACCAAAATAAGGTGCAAATTTCATATTGACTCCAAATGAGTTGGATTTAGAAGGGGTTCCTTGAGGCCTGAAATATATTTTAGGGGTTCCTCTGGGTTAAAAAGGTTGGGAAAGGCTGGTTGACGGCATGTACTATTGTTGAGGACCTTCAAGTATCCTCCTCCCAGGTACAGGGATTGGTCTATGGCATGTACTTTTGGCGAGGACCTTTAAAGTATCCTCCTTCCAGGGACAGAGACCAATCTATGGTATGTGCTAATGGTGAGGACCTTAAATAAAGTGTGAGCTTCTTCATGGTACAGGGATTAGTCTATGATATGTACTAATGGCGAGGCCTGGAGAATGTGTGTTCTTCCCAGGGATTGGTCTACAGCATGTACAAACTGTGAGGACCTTTAAGTGTGAGCTTCTCCAGGGAACACAGACCAATCCATAATATGTACTAATGGTGAGGACCTCAGAGTGTGACCTCCTCTTGGGTACAGGAATGGGTCTATGGCATGTACTAATGGTGAGGACTGTAGAGTGTGACCTCCTCTTGGGTACAGGAATGGGTCTATGGCATGTACTAATGGTGAGGACTGTAGAGTGTGACCTCCTCTTGGGTACAGGAATGGGTCTATGGTATGTACTAATGGTGAGGACTGTAGAGTGTGACCTCCTCTTGGGTACAGGAATGGGTCTATGGTATGTACTAATGGTGAGGACTGTAGAATGTTTACTTAGCGTTAAGGCCCACCTGCGTCAAGAGGTTAATGTTATCAATGCAACAGCTGTGCGACAGTCAAAGCCAAAAGTCACACCAATCCAAAGTTGCATCAAAGTCGCAATGGAAACTGCACGACTTTGGAGTTGCACAAGTGTGAATGGAACCTTGGGGTTCACATTTACTTCAAACAACAGCCCTAGGGGGCTTTTCACCCACTGCAAACTCATGTAACCCACCCTTTTGGGACTTGGGGAACCATAGGATAATTTGCAAATGGGGGGCCTGCATTTAAAGCATGGCTGAAGTCCAATCTTCAGATTAAAAAGCGCCTGGGTCATACTGCGCTCCCTCCCAAAACCAACTGCAACAGAAGATTCTAGAAGTACATTCAAGTGTGTTATGGGACAAGCAGAGTTGCTTCATGTTCCCCAAGTTTAAGTGGCTTTCCAGGAAATCCAGATATACTGGCGGGAAGTGCGCTGTGCGTGGGAATATCCACCCCCCCCACCCACACCAGAGGATGTTTCCAGTTTTGGGCACCCAACTATGTGCAATATTGTCACTGACAACAGATTCTTTTTGAAGTGTTTAGCGATCCGCTACAAGTTACTTTATAACTGGAAACCAGGTGAGGTGTCAGCTAACATGAGCTCTCGGCGCACAAACATTTTTAACCACTTGCTGTCCGGAGCAATTCTATAATTTTTCTTACACAAATCAGCATTGTTTGGTAGAAAATTACTTAGAAACCCCCCCAAACATTATATATTTTCTGAAACAGAGGCTCTGGAGAATAAAACGGTGGCTGTTGCAACTTTTTTTTTTTATGTTCCACAATATTTGGGCAGCCATTTATTAAAACCCAATTTTTTTCGTAAAAAATACACTCAGACACCCGTTTTTTTTTTTTTTTACAAGACATAAGAGACGATATTGCGTCAAGTAAACAGATACCAAACATGTCAAGATTTAAAAGTCCATAAAATGGCAACAAAACTACAGTACCTAAAATTGTCCAATAGTGATGCTTTGAAAGCCTTTACAGCTAAAAATCGTTTTTTTTTTTTTTTTTAAAGAATCATACTTACCTGGTGGATGCTGCATCTGTCCCCCGAAGCCTCTAACACTGAGAGCCGAGCGATCAAACACCACCAATCGCTCAGTTCTCACAGCTCCTTGAGCAGAGAGCCGGTGACTGTCAGTCAGAAGCTCTCTGCTCTGCCCCCCCCCCCCCCTCCCTCACTCACTGGAGCTGTGGAGGGAGCAGGAGCGACCGGCTCAGTCTCTCGTCGACTCGCTGAAAGGCTGAGCCAGGTGCCGGTCCAGGCATGTGGGCGGATCCCGACTTCCATTGTCGCGATCTTGAACGGCTCGGGGACTTCAGCCAACAGCAGGCTTCAGCCAGCTGTCAGCTTAAAACGGGTCACAGGAGTGCAGAACGAACTGCACTCCTGTGATCCACAGAAGAAGTACAGCCAAACAAGCTTTCCCCGTACTTCTCCTTTAATAGAAAAATATGGCCCCAGCACTTTACATATAGAATTGCACATTCACATCAGTCCGTGCCCTAATTGAGCTTACAATCTAAGGTCCCTAACTCACATTCATACATGTAAAGAAAAAAACTGCGCTATCAAAAGTGGACTGTGAGCTGCAACAAATAAGTGTTATACAACACCAAATAGATAAGAAAAAAGAAAAAAGTTGCGCTGAAAAAAAAAAATGTGAAAAAGGTGCTAGGACTAGCACTAGTGCAAAATGACAAACCAAATACTGTATATACTCGAGTATAAGCCGACCCGAATATAAGCCGAGGCACCTAATTTTACCACAAAAAAACTGGGAAAACTTATTGACTTGAGTATAAGCCTAGGGTGTCCATCTGCATGCCTCACTGTGCCCATGCCTCACTGTGTAAATGACTAGACTTTTAACATGGGAGTCTATGGACGGGGTGACCGGCTTTGATAAATCGGTGCTCCCCGGCCAGAGGTCCCCCAGACAACAAACTTTGCACACTTGTAGAGGAAAAATGGGGCTTTATGTGTGCCAAGTTCCGGGTCCAGGGGACCTACGACCGTCTGGTACCGGGTCCCCAAAGTTACTGGAGAAATTACCGTTTAACATTGGAGTCTATGGAAGGGGTGCCCGGGTTTGAAAAATCGTTGCTCCCCGGCCGTAGGTCCCACGAACAACAAACTTTGCACACTTGTAGAGAAAGAGTGGGTCTACATGTGTACCAAGCTTGGCGTCCAGGGGACCTATGGCGCAAAAAGGTGACTCGAGTATAAGCTGAGGGGGGGGGGGGGGGCATTTTCAGCACAAAAAATATGTGCTGAAAAACTCGGCTTATACTCAAGTATATACGGTACTAGTGATGGCAAATGATGAAACGCAAGGGGTGATGATAGGAAGGGAAGCCTCCACCTGGAAAAACACTGCCGCTTACCGCAACGTTATGATCCCTTATGATAGGGGATTGGAAAACGCCTTTGGCTTAATACCCAGCCTGGGGTCTGGTCAGCTTGCAGCGGATGTCCGTCTCGTCTCTCTACCGGGGAGAGAGCGGGACAAGGAGGCCTACACCGGGATCGTACCTCATTCCATGTGAGTGCCATCACCACTGCCGAGACGGACATCCGCTGCAAGCTGATCAGACCCCAGGCTGGGTATTAAGCCACAGGCGTTTTCCGATCCCCTATCATAAGGGATCATAACGTTGCGGTAAGCGGCAGTGTTTTTCCAGGTGGAGGCTTCCCTTCCTATCATCACCCCTTGCTTTGGTGTTTATTTACCCTGGGATTCCAAGTCACGTGGAAGATTGTTTTATACCCTGGTTTATGGACATATAATTTCATATACATTCAGACTGTTTCTTTGAGTTTTCACTGGATTCATGGGACCAGTGTATATATAGTCCTTATATTTCTGGCTTGGTTTACTTATGTAATTTTGAGCTGCCTCACTTGGCACCCCTTTATTTATTATTGTGTTTCATCATTTGCCATCACTAGTATTTGGTTTGTCATTTTGCACCAGTGCTAGTCCTTCTATCACCTTTTTCACATTTTTTTCAGCGCAATTTTTTTCTTTCACATTCATACATACATACATATACTAGGGCCAATATAGACCGGATCCAATTAACCTCCCAGCATGTCTTTGGAGTGTGGGAGGAAACCGGAGTATCCGGAGGAAACCCACGCAGGCGCAGGGAGAACATGCAATCTTCCAGGCAGGTAGTGCTGTGGTTGGGATTCAAACCCATGACTGGTTCGAATCCCAGGGGCTAGGTAGTCAGGTGGGTGATAGGTAGTCTTTAGGGAGACATTGGAGGGTCTATTAGACCCCCCGATGTCTCCCCTGCCCTCCAAAATCAGCTAACCAAGCACAGATAATAGGATTTTTATAACAGCTTACCTGTAAAATCCTTTTCTTGGAGTACACCACGGGACACAGAGCTAGTCATTACATAATGGGTTAAGGGTCACCAGCGGTGATTGGACACTGGCACAACCAATGGAAGACAGTTCCCCTCCATATAACCCCTCCCATCAGGGAAGTACCTCAGTTTTGTAGCAAAGCAGTAAGGTTCCCATAAGAAGGGGGGGACCTCTGTGTCCCGTGGTGTACTCCAAGAAAAGGATTTTACAGGTAAGCTGTTATAAAAATCCTATTTTCTTTATCGTACACCACGGGACACAGAGCTAGTCATTACATAATGGGACGTCCCAGAGCAATGCTCATATGAAGGGGGGGAGACACAGATCAAAACAGGCCGCTTGCGGACCAGAAGCCCTATACTGCTGCCTGCAGCACACTTCGCCCAAAGGCGGAATCCCCATGTCCTTTCACATCTATTTGATAGAATTTGGAAAATGTATGGACTGAAGACCAAGTTGCAGCTTTACAGATCTGAGCCATCGAAGCCTGGTGGTGCACTGCCCATGAAGCACCTATCGCCCTGGTAGAGTGCGCCTTAACAGGAAAAGGAGGAGTCCTGTTCTTTAAACCATAAGCTTGAACAATTACTTGTCTAATCCACCTGGAAATGGTGGATTTTGATACCGCTTGGCCCTTCTTGGGCCCATCTGGTAAAATAAACAAAACATCTGTTTTACGTATCTGAGCGGTTGCTTGCAGATACACCTTTACCGCTCTCACTAGATCTAGAGAGTGTAATAATTTTTCCCCCGCCGTCCGCGGGTTTGGAAAAAAGGAAGGCAGAACAATGTCTTGATTCAAGTGAAAAGCCGACACCACCTTAGGTAGAAAAGCCGGATGGGGTCGTAGTACGATTTTGTCCTTGTGACAAATTAGATAAGGCTCTTTACAAGAAAGAGCTGCTAGCTCTGATACTCTCCTAGCAGAAGCTACAGCAATCAGAAAGGCCAACTTCCTACTCAATATAATTAAAGGAATATGGCGAATAGGTTCAAAAGGTTGCTTTTGCAACACTGACAATACCAAATTCAAATCCCATGGACACAAGGGAGTCCTAACTGGAGGATTTATCCTCAGTACCCCCTTAATGAATGTCCGAACTAGGGAGTGAGATGCCAATGGTCTCTGAAAGAAGACTGATAGAGCCGATATTTGCCCTTTGATGGTGCTAAGGGCTAAATTCATATCCACTCCTAACTGGCAAAAGCAAGAATCCTACTTATTTCATATTTCTGAGGATTCCAACATCTGGATTCACACCAGGAAACGTATGCTCTCCAGACTCTATGATAGATGAGTCTGGAGGCTGGCTTTCTAGCATTAATGAGCGTAGAAAGAGCCGGACCAGAGACCCCTCTCTTTTTAAAAATGTGGGTCTCAGCAGCCAGGCCGTCAACTTTAGCCTTTGTAAGGAAGGGTGGAATACTGGACCCTGTGACAACAGGTCGTGTCGAAGTGGAAACTTCCAGGGCCTTCCTATCGCCATTTTTACAATCTCGGCGTACCAAGGCCTCCTGGGCCAGTTTGGGGCCACTAGGATTACTGGTATTCCCTCCTCCTTGATCCTGCGAAGCAGTCTTTGTAGAAGAAGGATCGGAGGGAATGCATAGATCAGTGAGAACTGATTCCATGGAGTTATTAGAGCGTCTGTATTATTAGAGCGTCTGTCCCGTAGGCTAGAGGATCTCTCGTTCTGGACACAAAGTTGTCCAATTTCTTGTTGAACCTGGCAGCTAGCAGGTCTACATCTGGGTTTCCCCATCTCAGACATATGGCCTGAAAGATCTCGGGGTGAAGAGACCACTCTCCTGGTAGCAGCTGCTGACGACTCAGGTAGTCTGCTTGCCAATTTTCTATCCCTGGAATGAAGATTGCAGAAAGGCAAGGTACATGCTCTTCTGCCCATGCCAGGATCCGGTTCACCTCTCTTTGGGCTGCCCGACTGCGGGTGCCTCCTTGGTGATTGATGTAAGCTACTGCAGTAGCATTGTCGGATTGAACCCGAACTGGGTAGCCCTGTAACCTGTATGTCCAGGTTTTGAGGGCTAGATATACCGCCCGGATCTCTAGCACATTGATGGGCAGGATCCCCTGAGTCTTGGCCCAGGTCCCTGGGTAGAAGCCTCCTCGAATACTGCACCCCAGCCCGATAGGCTGGCATCCGTAGATACCACCTTCCAGGCCACTGGGAGGAAGGACTTTCCCTTCCGTAAATTCTTGGCTTCTAGCCAGCAATCGAAGCTGTGGCGTACTTGTGAGGACAGGCGCATGGGTATATCCAGAGCTTGGCTCTTCCTGTTCCAGGAAGCTAAAATATTGCCTTGAAGTAGTCTCGAATGAAACTGGGCGTAAGGGACCGCCTCGAAGGAGGCTACCATCTTTCCCAATAGTCTCATGCAAAGGCGAATAGACGGCCTCTTGTTTGCTTTGACCTTGTGGATCAGGTCTTTCAGAGACTGTATCTTCGGTTCTGGCAGGTATACCCCGTTTTGGGCTGTATCTATGATCATGCCCAGGTACACTATCCTTCTTTGGGCCTGGAGAGAGGATTTTTGTAAATTTATAATCCATCCTAAATGCTCCAGGTATCCTACTGTAGTGTGTACAGCGTGACCCAATCCGTCCTTTGACTGATCTATTACTAGTAGATCGTCCAGATAGGCTGTTACCGCAATGCCCCGTGTTCTTAGGTTTGCTAACAGAGGAGCTAGCACCTTTGTGAATACTATGGGCGCGGTGGCTACACCAAACGGCAGAGCCACAAATTGAAAGTGGCGATCTTCTACCGCAAACCTTAGGAATCTTTGGTGAGCGGGGAGGATGGGTATGTGTAAATGTGCGTCCTTGATATCTATGGGCGCCATGAATTTTCCGCCCTTTAAAGTGGCGGCCACGGATCGGATCGTTTCCATTCGAAAATGGCGATCGTTCAGGACCCGATTTAGGGATTTTAGATCCAGGATGGGTCTGACATCTCCATTTGGCTTTGGAATCACAAAGAGGTTTGAGTAAAAACCTGAACCTCGCTCTTTTTGGGGTACATCTGTAACTACCCCTTGAGCCATTAAGTGATTCAAACCTTTGAAGAAGGATTCTCTTTTTTGTGGATCCTTGGAGAGTCTTGAACCTCGGAATTGAGAAGGTGGGATCTCTCGAAATTCCAGTTTGTACCCTGAGGATATTGTGGATACTACTCAATTGTCCTGGATTTCTGACCACCAAGTCGCTCAGAACTGACAAAGCCTTCCTCCCACTCGGCCGAGCGGGGGCGCCCCTTCACTGAGAGGCTTTGGGGGCTTGCTTATTAGCTCTTGCACCCCACGGCTTCTTGTTCTTCTGAGCTTGCCCCTTGGCTTTTGTGGGCGGCTAAAACAGGCCGCCGCCACTGGTTGGAGTCAGATTTCCCGGGAGCTGGGGAGAGAGAGCGTTTAAAACAAGATCTCTTGTTTTTCTTTCTCTCAGGTAAAAGTCGTTTTACCACTTGATATCTTCTGTATATATTTTTCTAAATCTTCCCCAAATAGGCGTTCGCCATGGAACGGGAACTTGCCAACAGCTTTTTGCATGGGGTCTCCGCTGACCAATGCTTAAGCCAAAGTACTCTGCGCATCTGTACCAGCTGGAGTGTAAGGCGTGATGCCTGTATGATAGAATCTCTCATGGCATCCACTGTGAAGCATAAGGCTTTAGGCAAATTTTCCCAATTTCTAGCCTGCTCTGAAGGCAGTTCCTTCAGCCCCTGCTTTACCTGTTGGCTGATGACCTGACCCATACCGACTGCTGCTACTGCAGGTTGGGTAATTGAGCCGGCCAAAAGGAAGGAGGAATTCAACTTCCTCTCAGAAGGATCTTTTAAACCCTTGTACATTATCCACCGGACATGTCAGGTTTTTATTTACACAAGAAATAGCCGCAACTACCGCAGGCAGGCTTCATTTCTTAAAAAAATTTCCCCCATAGGATAAAGAATGTTAAACCTTTTTGGAGGTGAGAAACGCTTATCTGGATGTTGCCAGTTTGCGTATATTAGATCCTCTAGTAACGGATGAACCGGGAAGGAGCATGCACCCTGCAGGGATCTTAATGACCCTAGGGAGGAGACAGGTAATTCCGTTACCTCCGCAGAGGTTAACTTAAATGCACTGCTATAGCATTGTACCTGTGACCTTAAAATCTGGCTCCTCATCCTCTGCTGATGTAGCCTCCTCCTCCTCATCCTCCTCCCTCAGGTACTTCTGAAGGGAGGTCCAATACTGGAAGAGACCTGCTTCGCTTATTGTCCCTTTTTAGAGGACTTAGCGATTAAGGTAGCAATTTTTTCCTCCAGATTATTTAGGGCAGCTGATAAAGTGTCCTCAGTGACATATACAGGCCCAGGCTTCACTGGGGAAGCCGCCATACCTGACAGAGGTAATGGCTCATCCTGAACAGGTGCATTTAGCAACACAGGAGAGAAAGGTACCGAGTCAGCACCATTAGAGCCTCCTCTCAGGCGGTGGTGCTTTCTTATCTCTTTTTGTCCGTATTACTTCCCCTGGAAGGCTTACTGTTTAGACAAAATACAAGGTACCTAAATGCATATACTACCGTGTTCAGTTTAGCAAATACATTAAGTATGCAACTTTTAACACATAACTATGCATAACATGGATGTCTTCTAGGAAGTACCCAATCCAACCACATGGAGTCTTACGTCCCTGTATAGCTGCTGTGTTTCTCTGCCAGGAACAAGAGAACTAACGAGCTTGCTTGCTGCTGCAGTGCTTCTCACACTGACAGTCTTTTAAATTTGGCGCCGTTTCTGTGCCTGCGCGCGCCACGTGCCCGCGCGCGCCTTCGCCCCCCCCCTCCGATAAAGCGCGCTCGCGCGCGCGCGCGCGGCCCTTAGCGCTATGGCGGTGGCCATAGTGAGAGAGGACTCTCATCAGCCCTTGTTCCCACTTACCTGCATCTGCAGGTGTCTGGTCGGCCACCGAAAGGAGGATCGGGGTGCCCCAGCAAGCTCAGCAGCGGAGGTGACGAGCAGTGTACTTCGCCGAAGCCGACACTGAACAGAGTGAGGTGAGTATATTCAGCTCTTTACTCCACCCAGTGGTGGAAAAAAAGAAGACATCCACTTTTTGAAAAAGGTCCCAACCTAGTTATGGACCTTCTAATCTCACCTTATCCACGCCGCAGGTTTTTCTGCTGAAAGATTTCAGACAGATACCAAACTTCACCCTTCACGGTGGGCTGTGTGTGCCAACCTTCAGGGATATGGGTTCCTATTTAAAGGATACCTCTCCCCTGGGCCTTGTACAAGACTCTTACCAGGAATTTATAGCGAAATAGCGAAAGTGCTGGATCTTAGAGCCCAGTCCTCCGAAGAGAGACATTACAGGCGACGCCTCATGGATGAGGCCCGGATCCCATCCAGATTCAGCTCATTTGTAGGCGTCTTGGATGGATCCGAAAGCATAGCTCTTTTACCCCCAGAGGGTCTCTTTGGTAGAGCTTTCCTTTAGCACCTCCTAACGCGTCCAACACCTTTCGACACTGGCGAAAAAACTGAGGTACTTCCCTGATGGGAGGGGTTATATGGAGGGGAACTGTCTTCCATTGGTTGTGCCAGTGTCCAATCACCGCTGGTGACCCTTAACCCATTATGTAATGACTAGCTCTGTGTCCCGTGGTGTACGATAAAGAAAATGCTTTTTTTTAGCTGTTTTCTGGCTGCAAAAGCTAGGGAATGACAGCTCTGGAACTGGAAGTAATGGAGTACTCGTCACTTCCCGGTTCATTCATCACAGAATAAAAATTGGTGGATGGGTGTCCCCCCCTCCCCCATCTTCTCTGTGTGAAGCGGTTCTGGCCGTATACTGTTCTGGGCTTCCCCTGGTGGAATGAGAGAGCCCGGGACTCACCATAGGTGACGACAGGAGAGGGAGGTGGGTCCTTCACAGCCCTGGAAAAGTCTTCAGGCCGCTTTTACAAAACAGCCGATTGCCGCTTGCTGAGACTATAGATGTAAAATTAGATAGATAGATAGATACATAGATAGATAGATACACGCATATTACATACATATACACACAAACACAGTAATACCTCCGATTGCGAGTAACGCGGTTAAAGAGCGTTTCGCAATACGAGCAATTATTTTTTGAAATCCTGACTCGGTTTGCGAGTGTTGTCTCGCAAAACTAGCAGGATCCAAGCCTCTGCGGTGTGCAGTACCGCATTAGGCCAGAGGTTGGTGACATTCGGAGCCACTCGGAAAACACTCCGTTCCTGAGTATTTCCGAGTGTCTCCGGCGCCCCCCCCCACCTCTGGCCACATGCAGTACTGCATACCAAAGAAGTCACTGTGGAACGAATTATCTGAGTTTGCATTAACTTCTATGGGGAAACTCGCTTTGATACACGAGTGCTTTGGATTACAAGCATTCTTCTGGAACGAATTATGCTGGTAAATCCAAGGTTCCACTGTAAATTTATATTTATATATATATTATACACATATACACACACTTATATACATACACACACACACATCACCCTGCACAAGGAGAGAGAGAGAGAGAGAGAGAGAGAGCAGAGCTGTGGGCATGGCCTAGCAGACCCCACCCACTACAGGCTGTCTTCAGAGAACTACAGGAGGGGGGCGGCGACAAGACCAGTCACCCTGCACAAAGAGAGAGAGCAGAGCTATGGGAGGGGCCCAGCTGACTCCACCCACTACAGGCTACCTGGAGAAAATTACAGGAGGGGGCGGAGACAAGACCAGTCACCCTGCACAAGGAGAGAGAGCAGAGCTGTGGGAGGGGCCCAGCTGACCCCACCCATTACAGGCTGCCAAGACCAGCCACCCTGCACAAGGAGAGAGAGCAGCAGTGAGCGGTCTTTATTACAGGAAGTCTCACATTGGATAACTGCACAGATCTGGAAGAAATACAAAGATCACCGAGATTCAGGGAAGAATACACATGATGAATGGATTTGGTCAGTTTTGATTTATCCTGGTGTTCAGCTTTAATTACACTGGCGGTAAGCCATGTTGTCACTCTCCCGACACTTGTCTCGGTCACGGCACACATCTGATAATCTGTTTACACACTAAACCACCATTGCATCACTCTTGTTCCTGTGTCCGCAGTTATTACAGCAGGAAAACTGAGTCATGAGCACCAAAGAAAAAATAAAATAAACAAAAACCCCACAAAAAAAAAACTGTTAAAATTAAGTTGATGCGCCCACAATCACAGCATAGAGACCGCACTGTCGTGTGAGAAGAAGACGAGTCACTGAGGGTCTAAGGACTTTGAGCTTCTCGAAAAATCAACAGCCTTTGTCACCCAAAGCAACCAATCAGGATCCCTCCCTTTGAGTTTCAGGAAGGTTCGGAAAGTACAGGAAAGAAGAAAATGATTGGCTGCTGTGGGCCAGTCGGTCCCCCCCCCCATAGCTGGTTACATTTAGAATTCCGCATCGGCCATACATGGATCAGAATTCAGCTCAACCGGCTTCATTTCGATCCACGTTTGGCCGGCCTAACAATACAGCTTTAGACCGAATGTAAACAAATCTTCCACAACGAGAAGCTCCTCACCTGACCACGTCGGGCGCCGTGCCTTCATTAGAAAGGGACATCTGAAGGCGCCGTTCTTTGGTTAGCAGCTCATCAACAAGGTTCTGCCTTCGATCCCCTTCCAGCTGGGTGCTGTGAACCATGCAAGTCAAGTTTTTTTTATATAATTTGTTGCAGAGTAATACCTTCCTTATTGCAAGCTTTAACCACGCCCCCCCCCCCCCCCTGCCCACTGTAGTTTTACTGCAAGCAGGCAGCGGCTGTACATCACAGTGCACTCCCCCCCCCATCACAGTGCACTCGCCCCCACCCCCCTCGGGGCATGCAGCAGCGCAATCCTGTGGCATTGTAATCATGTGATTGCTAGGACACAATCCTAGCGATCACATGATAATCCGCAGCCACTCTCAGCAATCCACTGTGATCACTGTGAGCGGCCGCGGTTATCATGAGATTGATATGACTGGTCATAGCGAACACAGGATTACAAAAGGTAAACAAAACAGTAATACATGGCTTCTATTCCTGACTGCTTTGCTTACTACTGTGATGCTGTGATTGGCCCACAGCTATCACATGGTACCTGGGCCAATCACAGCACCCTGTATCATGTGATTAGTTGTAGTCAATAAATGATCACTATAGTAAGCACGCTATTCATGACAAGCTAAATTGCTTTCCAGGTGCAATTTTTTCTGCTAAAACGCCTAAAAAGCGCCTCAGTGTGAAAAGGGGTCTTAAGAGGAACTGCAGTCTGCTCACATAATCTGTAATAAAAACATCTTTGGCATTCTGAAGCTTCCCTCCAACCACTTTGCATATTTTTTTGTATATACTGTGATTCTGCAGAAATCTCCCTCCACTGAGTCTGGCTGCACCCCTTTTAACTGTGGGCAGGTGAAGCTGCTGCCTGTTCACTTCCTGGATTTACACAGACACACACCTCCAGCTCTGCAGCTCTCATTGGCCCTCTTATGACTCACCCACCTCCCTTCCTGACAAACTCTCATGAGAGTGAGAGAGAGCGCTGTGCATGATGTCATAAGCCTATGCTAATGACCAGACAAGAAACAGGACGTGGGCTGTAGAAGGAAACAGGACGTGGGCTGTAGAAGGAAACAGGACGTGGGCTGTAGAAGGAAACAGGACGTGGGCTGTAGAAGGAAACAGGACGTGGGCTGTAGAAGGAAACAGGACGTGGGCTGTAGAAGGAAACAGGACGTGGGCTGTAGAAGGAAACAGGACGTGGGCTGTAGAAGGAAACAGGACGTGGGCTGTAGAAGGAAACAGGACGTGGGCTGTAGAAGGAAACAGGACGTGGGCTGTAGAAGGAAACAGGACGTGGGCTGTAGAAGGAAACAGGACGTGGGCTGTAGAAGGAAACAGGACGTGGGCTGTAGAAGGAAACAGGACGTGGGCTGTAGAAGGAAACAGGACGTGGGCTGTAGAAGGAAACAGGACGTGGGCTGTAGAAGGAAACAGGACGTGGGCTGTAGAAGGAAACAGGACGTGGGCTGTAGAAGGAAACAGGACGTGGGCTGTAGAAGGAAACAGGACGTGGGCTGTAGAAGGAAACAGGACGTGGGCTGTAGAAGGAAACAGGACGTGGGCTGTAGAAGGAAACAGGACGTGGGCTGTAGAAGGAAACAGGACGTGGGCTGTAGAAGGAAACAGGACGTGGGCTGTAGAAGGGATTTACTGGCAGAAAAAAAAAATGTTTTACTATCCAAAGTTAAAACAACAAGGGGAGAAGATTTAATAGATGGAAAGATGAAAAACTGACTGATGGTCCGCTTTAAATTTAAATATATATATATATGTCAAAATAAATAAGTTCTTCACCACAAAAAATCTTTTCAGGTGTGCTGCAAAAATATTTAGATCTTTTTGGTGGGCCGCAAGACAAAAAAGTTTGAGAAACACTGGACTAGATGATGCTGGACGTCCTCCAGCCAGGAAATGAGGCAGAGCTCTATCTGACTTGCTGCAGCTTCTAATGCACAGTGTGCAGTGAAATCAGAGCTTGTAGACCAGGGGGTCTCAAACTGGCTGTCGCGAAACTACAAGTCCCATCATGCCCCCGCCTGTGGGAGTCATGCTTGTAACTGTCCGCCTTGCAATGGCTCATGGGACTTGTAGTTTGTTTAGTAACAGCTGGAGGGCCGCCAGTTTGAGACCCCTGTTGTAGAGGGTGGAACTCCTGGGGGGGGGGGTCAGCGGAAGCTGTAGGGGGGGGAAGGATACATCTGACGTGTGGACACCGATCTCAGGAGGGAATTCCTTAGCTGTTCGATCCGCTCGTTCAGTTTCTTCATCAGAGTGCGAATGGTCACCATGACCTGCGGGGGAGGGGAGAGAATCGCACGATTAAAGCCAAATCCAATTTATAGAATATATAAAAAATATACAAATGTATAAAGTCAAAGAGCAAAACAATGTTTTCAGTTACTTTCGATACAGACAAGTTGTAGAAGGGCCCCTGATGTCTCACCTGTCACAACAAAATCTTATCACATAGTAAAGGTTTGGTCCCCATGTGATAAAAATAAATAAAAATAAAGTTCATTGAAAAAAAAAAAAAAAAAAAAAAGGGAAAAAGAATTTAAATGGCTGGGAATGGTCATCTCGCTTGGAGGTTCATTTATATACTGAACAGAGACATCAGATACACCCAATGTTTTTCGGGAGTTAGGTTTTCCACTTCTTCAGGGCTTATATACAATTTTTCAAAAATAAATTTAACCGATTAAGGACCAGTCACCGCAGTTGTACTTGCGGCAGGTTGACACTCCTGGGGGAATCGCCGTCATTGTACATTGGGCGCTTTAAGACCACTAGGGGGCGCGCACCCGCGTCGATGCGCGGCAGGTAGCCGCGATGTCCGCTGGCCACCCACGATCACTCCTGAGAGAGACAGAATGGGGATCTTTCAATGTAAACAAACAGATCCCCGTTCTGTCAGGGGAGGAGAGAGATCTGCTGTTCCTAGTGATCAGGAACAGCGATCTGTCTCCTCCTCCAGTCAGTCCCCTCCCCCCCCCCCCCACAGTTATAAAACACCTCCCTAGGGAACATTTAACCCCTTCCCTGCCTGTGACATTTATACAGTAAATCGGTGCATTTTTATAGCACTGTTCGCTGTATAAATGTCAATGGTTCCAAAAATGTGTCAAAAGTGTCCGCCGCAGTCCTGCTAAAAATTGCTGATTACCGCCATCACTAGTAAAATAATAAAAAAATAATAAAAATGCCATAAATCTGGCCCCTATTTTGTAGATGCTATAACTTTTGCGCAAAACAATTAATATAACCTTATTGCGTTTTTTTTTTTACCAAAAATATGTAGAAGACGACGTATCGGCCTAAACTAATGAAGAAATTCATTTTTTCCCTTTTTTTTATATTTATTATAGCAAAAAAGCTAAATAAATATAGTTTTTTTTTTCAAAATTGATTGTTTTTTTTTGCGCTATAAACAAAAAAAGACCAACAAAAAGAAAAAAAAAAAAAAAAACGCAGAGGTGATCAAATACCCCCCAAAAAAGCCTCCATTTGTGGGGGAAAAAAAAGGACATCAATTTTAATTGGGTACAGCACCGCACGACCGTGCAATTGTCAGTTAAAGCGACGCAGTGCCGTGTCGCAAAAAAAAAAAAAAAAAAATGGGGCCCCGTTGTTAAGGGGGCAAATCCTCCTGGGGCTGAAGTGGTTAAACAAAAACATCCAAATAAGACAACGCTTTTTTTACGAGGTGCTCCTAACCAACCTAAAACATGGCTGCCTCCAGGCTGATAACAACACCAGCCACTTCCTATGTCATGTTATAACAACACAGAACTCTGGATACAGACAGCACACCCCGCATACAGGAGGAAAAATAAATCTTTGAGAGATTTTCTTGTGGCGGTTGGCCTGGGCAGCCATTGTTGTCACCACAAACACGTCAGACGGTTGTTTACAGTAGCAGGAAGACATGGAGACGGCGACTTTCCCCCGGCAATGTGCAGCTTTTCACTCATTCACTCCCACCGCTGAAAAAACTGAATATATAAAAACCTGAAGAGTCCATTGGATCGATAAAACCGACGCTGAGCTCACCTCATCGGATCCTGATGAAGAGGACCTTATGTAACAACACACTCCATGCAGCTCTATCATTCCAAGAGAAACTCCAACTTTTATCATAAAAAAATGTAATTGATGTGGGCAGACTGCAGTTCCTTTTAAAGCATAAAAAACAGAGCGAGACATACAGTGGGGAGGGGAGATGGGGGTTGAGTCGGGCTTTAGGCTGCATTCACACCCGAGCGCAACAGCTTTGAGCATTTTTCTATTATTTTTTTTGCGCATCTTTATGCGTGATTTTGGTGTATTTTTTTGCGGGACTTCTGGGGCTTCACTTCCCCGATTCCCTTACCGAAGATGGCGGCGGCGGCACCCGAGAGCTGAGGGACAAATAGGCTTCGGGACTCGACATCGCGGGCACCCTGGACAGGTAAGTGTCCATATATTAAAAGGCAGCAGCTGCAGTATTTGTAGCTGCTGACTTATATATATATATATTAAATTTTTTTTTTTTTTTTCTTTTTCCGGTGGAGCTTTAACCACTTAAGGACCAAGCCTGTTTTTCAGACTTGGTGTTTACAAGTTTAAAACAGTTTTTTTTTGCTAGAAAATGACTTAGAACCCCCAAACATTATATATATATATATTTTTTTTTCTCTAACATCATAGAGAATAAAATAGCGGTCATTGCAATACTTTTTGTCACATCGTATTTGCGCAGCGGTCTTACAAGCGCACTTTTTTTTGGAAAAAATTCACTTTTTTGAATTAAAAAATAAGACATCAGTAAAGTTAGCCCAATTTTAGTAAATCGATACCCAACATGTCACACTTCGCTCGTGGAATGGCGTCAAACTTTTACCCTTAAAAATCTCCATGGAAAAAAGAAAAAGGTTGGGACTTTGAATGAGGCCTGAGACAATTAAGTCACTAGGCCTCCATCCCTGTCAATGCGAAGAAATCTCCATAGGCGACGTTTAAAAAATTCTACAGGTTGCACCTTTTGAGTTACAGAGGCGGTCTAGGGCTAGAATTATTGCCCTCGCTCTAACGATTGCGGTGATACCTCACTTGTGTAGTTTGAACACCGTTTTCGTATGCGGGCGCTACTCACGTATGCGTTCGCTTCTGCGCGCGAGCTCGTCTGAACGGGGCGCTTTAAAAAAAAATATTTTTTGTTTTCTTATTTATTTTACTTGATTTTATTTATTTTTACACTGTTTAAAAAAAAAAAAAAAAAGAAAAAAATGGGTCACTTTTATTCCTATTACAAGGAATGTAAACATCCCTTGTAATAGGAATATGACATGACAGGTCCTCTTAAATATGAGATCTGGGGGTCATAAAGACCTCACATCTCATATTTACACTAAAATGCAATAAAAAAAATAAAAAAACTCATTTGAAAAAATGACAAAAAAAATGTCCCTTTAAGACGTATGGGCGGAGCTGACGTTTTGACGTCAGCTCCGCCCTGCTGTGGTATGGAGACTGGTGGGGGCCATCTTTCCCTCACTCGTACCCATACCACAGAGGGAGAAGGACCTGATCGCCTCCGCCGCTACCGACGGCTCCGGTAAGCGGCGGAGGGCGTGGGAGAGCGGCGGCCCCTCTCCCGCCTCCGATAACGGTGATCTCGCGGCAAATCCAAATGTAGAGACCACCATTATCGTAAACAGAACCGCCCACTGAAGAGATGGATATCTCGGTTGTGGCAGCAGCTGCTGCCGTTACCGAGATATCCATCTTTAAAGTGATGACGTATATGTACAGGAGGCGGTCCTTAAGTGGTTAAGGTGAAAAACCTTCTGTGATGGTTTCGCCCCCCCCAGAGCCCCCCCTTTTACTTACCTGAACCCGATCTTTTCAGCGACGGGGGGAGGCGAGCCCAGCAGCTCCAGCCGCTGTCTCGGGTCCTCATTGGATAGATTGATAGCAGCGGGAGCCAGTGCCGTCAATCAAATCCAATGACACGGGGGACGGGGCCGAGTCCTGCTGTCTGTCAATGGCTGCAGCACCAGGACTCGGGAGCGCGCCTGCACCGGTGCCCCCTATGGAAAGCGTTTCTCTGTGGGAGCACTCGATGGGGAGGAGCCAGGAACGCTGCTGGGGGACCCCAGAAAAGGGGGATCGGGGCCGGTCTGTGCAAAACCCTTGTACATGTTTGTTATTTAAAAAAATAAAAACAAAACAAACCTTTTGGCCCCTTTCACACTGAGGTGTTGGGATTTTACCGCAATTTTTTACCGCGTTTTTACCCCAATTTTACCATGATAGTGTTAATAATAGCGCTAACGCCTATGCGTTTACCGCGTTTCTCATTAATTTCAATGGGTATAGGCGTTTTTACAGCGCTATTTTATGCGCCCCAAAGATGCTCCAAAAAAGCTGTTTGCAGGATTTTTTCCAACGCACAGCCAGCACAACGCCTCAGTGTGAGAGCCCTCAGAGCTTTTACATTGAGAATGCTGGGGCAGGATTATTTCAGGCATTTTTACAGCGCTATTTTTACCGCGAAAACGCGGTAAAAAACGCCTCAGTGTGAAAGGGGCCTTAAAGCGAAGTTCCAACGACATTTAACAATTAAAAAAAAAAAAAAAAAATTTCTGAAGTTAATACATTGCCATGTAATACTCCCGTTTTTGCCGCAATTTTTCCCCCCTGAGGTCGCGTTTAATACCCAAAAGAAACGTATATTATTCATTGCTGGCCGTTGTCATTTTGCTTGTGGGCATGTGAAACCCACAAGCATTTATTTCCAGGGATTACGGTGCAGCTGAGCGACCAGCATGCACCGCCCCGTTCTCGCGCATGCGCAGTAATGCACTGTAAAGTATACAGGTTTCCATAACAATGGGCGGGCGTTGTCGGAAGTGCCCGCCCCGTTGTTATGGCAACCTAGCCTTCTGCGCTGCCCACTCACCCCTGACACACATCTTCCTAGGAGCAGTAGCTAGGCGGAGGCGCAGAGGGAAGTGACGGAAGGAGCCGAGGTGATGAAGGAGGAAGATTTCAAGGGACCGCATAGCAACAGGCATAAAAAAAAAAGTAAAAAAAAAAAAATTCTCCAAATGTTTTTCTTTGTATTATTTCATGCACATGAATGACTTTTTTTTGGGGGTAGAACTCCACTTTAAGCTCAGGGTGGGAAGGTACGTGACCTGCGGCTGATCCTGTTGACGTTTTGTGAATGTCATCATGGAAAGAAAAATAGAACCCAAAAAAATAAAATTGGAGAGTAAAGATAGATGAGTGTTTTCTATACACAGAATTCTCGGGTAATTATAGAGGAGGGAGATCCATCCGGAGATCACGTGAGCGCCTAGATGAGGGAAAAACACTGACTGTCCTCAGAGGATACAAAGAAACAATACGGACGTGATAAATGTTTGTCACTCGCTACAATGTCTCCAATTGTACCACCAACTTCCATGTCATTGACATTATGGGGGAGATTTACTAATACCTTCTACACAGCTCTGCATAGTAACCAATCAGCTTCTACCTTCAGTTTGTTCAATAAAGCTCCGACAATAAAACCTGGAAGCGGATTGGCTCCCACGCAGAGCTGCACCAGATTCGGTGTGCTCCGGTTTTAGTAAATCTCCCCCAATGTGCTCCTTTCTGGATATCGGATTGAAGTTGCTCGCTGTTCTCCTTAATACTTTCCAAAAGAAATGTATTGAAAGAGAAAACAATGGATTTTCCTGATCTTCAGATCTGACAAAACTTCCCTGCCCCCGTCATATTCTCCCTCCCCCCCCCCCCCCCCCGATGTCTCTTCAACAGTCACATTCCATATCTTTTTTTTTAATTGGAAATCAACTTTATTGAAAAGTATGCATGGTACATAAATCAACATAAGCCAGTATGGCCAATATAATAGTACATACATGAACACAGTGAAGCATCTGTGTGTCACAAAGATAATAACAGCAGTGAAAGTAAAACCGGTACACAACAAAAATAAAAAATCGACATGTCAAGTACACGTTTCACCATCCGCCATCCATCTGTCCCAGACCTTCTCAAACTTTAGCGGACACCCTCTATGTACATAAATCAGTTTTTTATATGGGAGAGCATCGTTAACCGCCTTTTTCCAGCACTGAATTGTAGGGGGCAGGGCCTGCATCCAATTACGGGCCACTACTTTTCTTGCCAAGAATAGCGTCTCATGTAAAAAGGTACGGAGGGGTTTGTCGGCATCCAAGTCTGGCAACAGGCCAAGTAGGCACATCTTTGGGTCAAGGGTAGCAGGGGAGCCCATCTGATCGTGTAGGAAGCGTATCACCTGTGTCCAATATGCCTGAATGGTGGGACAGAACCATATGAGGTGGTAAAAGGAGCCCGGGGTATGGTCACAGAGGCGGCATCCCGGATTGTACGTGGGCCTGAAACGTGCCACTCTCTGAGGGGTCAGATATGTTCTATGTATAATGTACAGCTGTGTGAGGCGGTCCGACAGCTTGGGGGAAACCTTTTTCACGTCCTCCAAAATCTCGCCCCAGTCCCCATCCTCTATAAGTCCAACATCCGCCTCCCATCTAGTCTTAGCAGTATAGGCCAATGCTGTGGTGCTAGGGAGACGAATGGCGGAGTACAAAGTGGAGATGAGCTTAGCAGGCACATTACCCGTGACTGTGTCCACTATGGAGGGAACTGCCAGGGACGGGCAAGAGCCAGAAAACTGGGCCTGTATGGCGTGGCGGAGTTGCAAATACCTGAAAAACAGGCAATTGGGGAGGGAAAATTCGTCCTTCAGCATTTGGAATGATTTAAGGCCTGAATTAGTCATGATCTGGTGTATGTATAAGATCCCATGGCGTATCCACGCCGCGGGGTCCGGAATGGACAATAATTCTGGCAAGCATGTATTGTACCAGAGAGGGGTATGAGAGTGTACCCTTGGGGTCCCAGTTCTCTGCAGTGCCGCCCGCCATACCCTCCGGTGGTGAGTCAACATGTCTGCTGTGCGTTGGGGGGGGGGCGTCTTGTCAATGGGGCTCTTAGGACCGATTGAAGTGGGGTGTGGGCCGAGTCATCTGGGTGCTCACAGAGTAGTGTCTGGTATCTCGTTAGTTCATGTTTATCAAAATAATAGAAGTGGGACAGCTGGGAGGCAAAATAATAATCCTGAAAGTCAGGGAGAGCAGCTCCTCCCAACGTCACAGGGTTCTTCAGGATTCTCCAGGATAATTTGTGTCTGCCATGACCCCAAATAAATGAATTCAGGATGGATTCAATTGTCCTGAAAAATTTTTGTGGTATATAGAGGGGAGCATGCCAGACCAAATAGAGTATCTTGGGAAGGAGTATCATCTTAACTAAGCTGACGCGACCCATAACACCCAGGGGTAGTCTGGCCCAAGTCTGCGTCTTGTTCTTGATCAGAGCAAACAGGGGTTCAATGTTCAGTAGTTTATAATCTGAGAGCGATCTGGTGACCTGTACGCCAAGGTATTTAATCTGGGAGACCCTTGGAAGAGCCAGAGGAGGGGACGCGAATGAGGAGGGGAAATGGTCAATCGGAAGGATCTGGGACTTAGCCCAATTAATACTCAGACCCGAATGGCCACCCATACGTTCTATGGACTGGAGGGCTGCTATAAGAGAAGGACCGGAGTCCGCCAGATACAAAAGTGTGTCGTCGGCATACATCCCAATCTTTTCTTCCAGGTTCCCCATCCTGAGACCTCGGATGCAAGTGTCCGCACGGACCATTATGGCCAACGGCTCCACAGCCAATGCGTAAAGCATGGGGGAAAGGGGGCAGCCCTGCCGGGTCCCTCTCTCCAGCGGGAACTGGTCAGAAAGCCAACCATTCACAAACACTCTGGCCCTCGGGGATTGATAGAGGAGTTGGACCCAGCGAATAAAGCTGGGGCCAAATCCAAATCTTGAGAGACACTCCCACAGGTAGTTCCACTCCACGGAGTCGAAGGCCTTGGCGGCATCCAGCGCCACCACGACCCTCGAGCCAATTTCATCATGGGACCCCTGAATATTCATAAATAGGCGGCGAATATTCATGGCCGTGTTCTTCCCTGGCATAAAGCCGGTTTGGTCAGGGTGTATCAATGACAGAATAACCTGGTTAAGGCGGGAGGCTAGAATCTTAGCTAATATTTTAATATCTACCTGTAACAGGGAAATGGGCCTATACGACTCCGGGTATTTAGGGTCCTTTCCGGGTTTGGGAATTACGACTATTTGGGCTTCTCGCATAGATGGGGGTAGAACTCCTGAGTCAAATATAGATTTACACAGGTACTTAAGTTCAGGGATTAGGATTTCAGAGTAGGTGGCATAGAATTCAAGAGGTAGGCCATCCAATCCTGGGGCCTTGGATGAGGCCAGACAGGAAATGGCCTCGGAGATGTCCTCCTCAGTAATAGGGGCTTCCAGAATTTCAAGCTGGTCGTCTGTCAGTTTAGGGAATTGAACTCCCGCTAGGTAGTCCCTGGTGTCTTGGGGAGTGTGGGCGACCCTGGAAGTGTAAAGTGCACGGTAGAATCTCCCAAATTCCTCCGCCACCAATTGCGGATCGGTGATGTCGTTCCCCTGCGGGTCGGTCAAGGACACCACCACAGGGGGACGCATATCCAAGTGGGCGAGATATGCGAGCAATTTGCCTGATCTCTCTCCATACTCAAACACCCTCTGTCTACAGAAGAAGATACGTTGTTTAGCCTTCTCTATGTGCAATTGGGAGACCTGGCGCGCCTGAATCTTTAGATTATTGGCCGCGCTGGGCGAGGGGTCCCGGTGGAACGCCTCCTCCAGCACCTGCAGGTACTCCGCAGCCTGCTGGACAATAAATGTTGATGACCGTTTAAGCCTGTTAATACGTGTGGAAAGTAGGGAACGAGCGTGAAGTTTAAACATTTCCCACACCACATCATGCGCGGCAGTGTCCCTGTTGGCCGTAAAATAGTATTGCAATTCTGTGGGGATGTCATCCTGGTCCTGCAGGGCAGTCAGCCAGAACGGGTTTAGCCGCCAAGAAGGAGCAGGGGAAGCCCTCAGGAGCTGAATCGTGACCCAGTAGGGGGCGTGATCCGAGAGTACTCTCGGAGCAAAGCCCACATCTCCTAACTTAGGCAGCAGGGACATTGAGATAAAAACAAAATCAATTCGTGACATTGTGTTATGACTGGCTGAAAAGCATGAGAAGACTTTAGTGTGCGGGTGTCTGTGGCGCCAAGTGTCGACAAGAGCAAAGTCGGTCATTATGCGGTGCAGTCTGGTATGGGTCGGTGGGTTAAGGGGGGGATCCAGTGTGCCCAGACGGTCCAGGGCGGGGATCAGGGTCATATTAAAGTCCCCCATCCACACTGCCGGTACGGAGGGGTATTGTGTCATAAAGGCAAGGCCTTCCTGAATTACAGCTGAGTTGTACGGGGGGGGGAATATAGCAGGCAAGTAGCAGGATAGGAGACCCATTAATGGTGACGTGCATAAACACATATCTGCCCTGCTGATCCGTGCGGAGCAGTATAAGCTCAAAAGGTACCCGTTTGGCAACCAGGACCGATACTCCTCTGGAATATGAGGTGTGAGTGGCATGATAAGCCCACCCCACCCAAGGTTTTTTAAGGGAGGATTGCAAGTGGCCCGTGACGTGGGTCTCGACCAGTGTGATAATGTCAGCTCTCTGAGATTTGAGAAATGTCAGGACCGCTGTGCGTTTGATCTTATTGCGTAAGCCTCTAACATTCCACGTGAGGAACTTCAGGGAACTCATGGTGGGTATATGGTGTGTATAATAGACCGCAGCCAAACCAGGACCAGCAGAGCAGATAAGGACACATCAGACAGTACAGAACATATCAGCAACCAATATTGATAGTGCATGTATGACAATGACATAGTACCTTTAGCAGAAATGAACAATTGTGAACATAGTGGCAGATAAAAAACAGCCAAAACATTTCCCCTCCCTCCCAGTCCAGTGCCACCCCAACTCGGCATGAACATAGTATCCCAAAACCAGGTATCAACCGGGGACATCCAACGTGAAAAAAGCATTGGAGGCGAGGGACTTAATTTCAAAGGGACATAGATACCTGTGATGAACAGAAAACAAAAAAAGAGGAAAAAACAATCAGGTAAACGGGGGGAGTGAAAAAAGTCCATAGAGAACCTAGGGGGACGACTTCTTCTCTGAGAAGTGCATGGGGTGTAGGGGCCACAAAAGCACAACACCATTGCAGCCGTGCAGAAGGGAGCCGCGCCTGCCATCAGGGTGGTACGTAAAGTAGGATAGGAAGTTCCAGCAACGTTCGGTAAGCTGCCCTCTACAAGCATCTCCCATGCGTGGGGAGAACGGGGAATTAACAGTTAGATCACCCGAAGGTGGCGAGCACGCTGTGAGATCCAAGGAGGGGCGGAAAAGGCTTTTAGGTCTGTCTCCCCCGTCCCGGCGGAGGGCACTCACCAGCAACAGAGCAACCGTGATGCGAATCACCAGGGCACGAACAGGGAGTGCCACCGGCACAGGGGGCGGCAGGGGAGAGAAAAGAAAAGTACTCACAGCTCCCAGACAGCGCGGTATGCTCAATCTCGCCGATCTCTCCGGTCAATCCAAGTGGATGCAGACTCTGGGTCCTCGAAGAAGTGGGTCCGACCGTCGCACTCCACACGAAGCTTTGCAGGGTACAGCATGGCGTATTTGAGGTGTAGAGTGCGGAGGCGCTTCTTAACATCCTGGAACCTGGACCGCTGCCGTTGCACCTCATTGGAGAAGTCCGGGAAGACGGCAACACGAGCGTTGGTATGGGGGATATTCCCCTTCTCTCTGGTTAGGCGGAGGATCTTGTCGCGATCCCTGAAATTAAGGAACTTCGCTATCAGGGTACGCGGTGGAGCTCCTTGGGGAGGAGGGCGGCCAGGGATTCGATGAGCTCTCTCCACTGCAAACATTACCGAAAATGCGTCTCTGCCGAAGGTTGAGGTTAGGAGGTTTTCAAGGAAGCTCTCCGGATCGGTGCCCTCAGCAGACTCAGGAAGACCGATGAAGCGGAGGTTACATCTCCGAAGGCGATTTTCCATGTCATCCTGTTTTGCGCTAATCTGTTGTAACTGGCGGCGCACCTCATCGGTGGTATGTTGTAAAGGGTGTAAGATATCCTCTGCTCTGCTAATACGGGTCTCCGTCTCCGTCACGCGGTCCCTGAGGGTAGAGAGATCCTGCCGGATAAGGGACACATCAATTTTTACCTCCTCGATCTTGGTGGTAAGCGTGCTCTGGCACATGGCGATGGCATCCAGTAATTTGTTAGTAGCCACCACAGAGTGATCCGCATCCAGGATAGCAGCAGCGCCGTCTCTGACCTGCCGATCCCCCTCCTCAAGCCTGCGGTATCTGGCCAGTTTATCGATGGCTTCAGAATTATTTTTAGACGGAGACATGCTGTAAGGCGACAGGGAAGATCCCTGGGTGCACCAATATGGCCGCTGTTAAGGAGGCCGGGTCCTCCACAACCTCCCCCCCCCTCCGCTGCCCAGGGACGGCCCAACGTAGGCAGCAGGTCACTCTCAAGCAGCTGTAATGGCAACAGGCTGTATGCAGGGGAATCTGAGCTCAGGGGAGTCAGGGAGGCCTGTAATACTTGCCAAAGATGTCTCCGGGTGGAGCAAGATGGCCGCCGTTCCGGGAGTCAGGCCGAGACCGTGGTCCGCTCACACAGCAGGTGTAGAGTGCAAAGACACCCCAGCAGCTACAGCAGGTAATCCGGGGGCCGATGTAGAAGAGGATGGAGCCCAGTGCGCCCAGGGAGGCAAGGAGAAGTGTCCAGGGCCGCCGTCGGGAGGGCCAAGATGGCCGCCGAACCAGGAGCTAGGCCGAAGCCGGGGCCTTTCCTGAAGCAGAGGACCGGGAAACGCCGCGACGGCAGTGGCGGCAAACCAGCGGGCTAACAGGCTTCAGGAACCGCAGGGAGAGCAGGACACGTCCTCGGATGTAGGGGATGGCAGGAACCGAGCAGGATGCAGGCAGGATGGTAGGTTAGGAGTATGGGCAGACGGAGCTCACATCACATGCGACCTATCCCATTGCCATCCAGGCCACGCCCCCCCACATTCCATATCTTTATATCCGCATCTTTCACCAAAGTGTTTTTAATCCTCAGACATGGAATCTGAACAAAGCACATCCCTCTATAGTGTGTACTTGTCTCACTCCAGAGCACTGAGTATCATTTCTATCTGCTGCCTCCTTCCTCTGCTATCTGCATCAGTCACTTCTGAGAAGTTTTCCCTGACACCAAGAGAAAAAAAAAAGGTGACAGGACAGCACATAGCCTGTGATTGACAGCCTCAGCTTTGTTCCTCTGTGAAGGAAGGGGGGGGGGGTGTGTCCCTTCCCTCCAATCAGCTCTCAGAGCTCTCCTCACTGAGCTCCGAAGTGCGTAATTTCAGCTCTCTGCCCTGTTTTCTGAAAGCTCAGACAAGCTTGATAAATTTGGGTTGTTAAACAGAAGTGGAGAAGAGAAGACTGCAGATAATCATGTACAACGTATGTAGGAGGATTCGTTTCCTCTCTGTGCATCACCTGAAGCCAGTCACTTCACTGGGGATATGGAAGAGCTTACAACCAGTAGAATGCCAGCTCAGCAGATCCCCAGCTAAGTAGTACTTCCAGCTCTGCTAATGCCCCGCTCAGTAGTAACCCCCAGCTCTGCTGATCCCCCGCTCAGTAGTAACCCCCAGCTCTGCTGATCCCCCGCTCAGTAGTAACCCCCAGCTCTGCTGATCCCCCGCTCAGTAGTAACCCCCAGCTCTGCTGAACCCCCGCTCAGTAGTAACCCCCAGCTCTGCTGATCCCCCGCTCAGTAGTAACCCCCAGCTCTGCTGATCACCCGCTCAGTAGTAACCCCCAGCTCTGCTGATCCCCCGCTCAGTAGTAACCACCAGCTCTGCTGATCCCCGCTCAGTAGTAACCCCCAGCTCAGCTGATCCCCCTGCTCAGAAGTAACCCCCAGCTCTCCTGATCCCCCACTCAGTAGTAACTCCCAGCTCTCCTGATCTGGTACAACTTATGTAGGTGGATTTGTTTAATCTCTGTGTATCACCTGAGGCCACTCACCTCACTGGGTGTATGTAAGGGTTTACAACCACTTTAACATAATCCCTGGTGATCCTGCCATAAACAGTTTTTGATGCTTTAGTGATGCTTTTTTAATGCAAAAGCCCTGCGTGTGTTGATTTTCTATTTGTTTTAAAGGGGCTCAGTAGTACCCCCACTCAGTAGATCCCCAGCTCATTAGTACCCCCACTCAGTGCTTTTCTCAGCCACTTCCTGTTACAGGGTGACAACAATATGTCCCTGTCTCCCAATTGCACTCATGCATCCCCACCCTGTCACATGCTCCCACGGTGAAGACTACAAGCAGCCGCACCAACATACATTGCACAGTCACGGGTCACCATTGTCTCTATCAGGAAGCCAGTCTAGAGCAATGGTGTGCCCTGGACACTGGAAAGGGAGCAAGTAGGCGGGAAGTGGCTGAAAGAGATCAGCAGCACTGAGTTGGGGAAACAAAGGATGTAAAAAAGAGAAGTAAAAAGTGAAACTAAAAAGCCAACATCTCCCCCGTGACATTGTTTTTTATATTTGTTTTGCAATTCGTTGTTTACAGGTTCACATCAGGACTCAACAATAAGTTACTGTTCCAATGCAAAAACAGAAAGGGTACAAGTAGAAAATAGTACTATGACAGTGATAGATTGTAAAAGAATTACCGTCAGTCTGCAGATAAGTTTGTGCTTTACATTTTTTCCATTGGTTGCTAGGACGGAGGCAGCTGCCTGCACCCTAGCAACCAAAAAAAAAAAAATCACACTGAGCTGACAGTGGGCAGAGCCTGAGGGGGGACTCAGAGTCTGGTTTTCCACCAGGTACACTATGCTTGTGATTGACAGCGCAGGGCAGTGGGAAGCTTCCATAGCCGCTCTTCAGCCCAATAGCGGCTTCGGAATTCGCCCGCTGTCATCTGCAGACAATCACAGGCAAATCGGAACGGATGGTGAAACAGTCTCTAAAATTCCCAATTAGGCTCCTCCCTCCCATACAAGTTAATGTCCGCTGCACCTGCTACGACATTCCTTGGCCCCTTTCACACGGGCGCCTCCGTTTTGCGGAATCCGCTTGCTCAGCAGGGGA
Organism: Rana muscosa; assembly: GCA_029206835.1. Classification (NCBI taxonomy): domain Eukaryota; kingdom Metazoa; phylum Chordata; class Amphibia; order Anura; family Ranidae; genus Rana; species Rana muscosa. The sequence goes on from CM055128.1 coordinate 8,156,890, forward strand.
TCCCTCCACTGATCCCTCCGCTGAGCCAGGGGATGACAGGTCTGTCTCAGCTCACTGAGCGGAGTGGACACGGCCCCAGTCCTCCTCTCCCCTATGGCAAAATCAAGTGAAAGCAGACCACCAGTCCATTTTCATCCGATCCTATCCAGTCCGATCTGCCAGACGGATGGAAAATAGGACCACCATTCGCCTGCATTTTGCGTGCAGGATCGGATATCGGCGGACACGTGTCTTCTGACATCCACTGCTCCATAGGGGAGTGTGCAAAATCCGAACAGGTCCACCTGAAAAACTGGACAGGAGGACCTGATTAGACAGCCCATGTGAAAGGGGTCTAAATTATTTTCCCAGAATAGTTTTTGGCAGCGTAATCCAGTCTAAGACATATGTGTCAAACACAAGGCCCATAGGCCGAATCCGGCCCGCCAGGCTATTTCATGTGGCCCTCGCACCCCTCTTGCAGCTGCGGCACCCCCTTTGTCTCCGCCCACCTGGACTCAGTAAGCAAAGAGGAGGACAGAACTCTCCCACCAGATCCTGCGCTTCTCTGTGCAGCTGAGGAGAGGCTCGTCTCTGCCCCACCCCCAGCAGTCGGCAGCAAAAAGTTCATAACTCCTCCCACAGATTCTGCGCTTCTCTGTGCAGCTGCAGCACCCCCCCCCCTCGTCTCCACCTCCCCCTGGTCTCAGCATTCAGCAGCTGACTCCAGCCCTCCTTTGGTCCTCCTCCAGACCGTGAACTTTCTGCTTCCCAGCTCTGCCCCCAGCTTCTTGCTTCTTCCCAGCAGCAGCACAAAGTAAGGGTGGTGCATTGTGATTAGAGCTGGGGAAAGAAATTGATTTAAATCTTGAAGCGAGTTGAAAGGTCAAATCGATTCAAAATTTCAGCAAATCGTTTTTTGTTTTTTTTCACCAGAACCGGCGGTGACACCGCGCCAGTCCTGAGGAGCTGCGGGCAGGAGTTTTTAGGCGAGGCCGCGGCTTCAGCCTAGTCCGCGAGGCCGGACGCCGCGGACTAGACCACAGCCTCGCCTAAAAAAAAAACTCCTGCCCGCAGTTCCTCAGGACCGGCGCGGTGTCCATCAAAAAAAAAAAAAAAAATTGATTCAAATTGTGAATCGCGTTTTTTTTTTTAAAAATCGCAGAATTTTTTTGGAGAAAATTTTCCAGCTCTAAGGCCCCTTTCACACTGGGGCGGGCAGGTGCGGTGGCGGTATAGTGGCGCGATTTTCAGCGCCGCTATACCGTCGTTATCACCGCGGTATGCGGCCGCTAGGGGGGTGAATTTAACCCCGCTAGCGGCCAAAAAAGGGTTAATACCGCCAGCAAACCGCGGCTATTGCCGCGGTTTGCGGGTGGTATTACCGCGGTGTCCCACTGATTTCAATAGGCAGCCGCGGTAAAGGAGCGGTGAACACACCGATGAACACACCGATGTAAGGGAGGGTGCAGGAACTCTTGACTTCTGATGTACGAGGGTGGGGGGGGGGGTGGCGATGTTCTGGACATCTAGACTTCACAGACACAACCGTTGAGGTCAACCACAACGCTGATGTACTGATACAAAGACGGAGCTGTGCCGCTCTAGGTGGGAATGATTGCTCCCGTCAACCTTGTGGTGCAGGTCCAGTCCGCAGCCTGGATAAGAGCCAATGGTTCAAGAAAGGTTGACCGCACTCCCAGGTATGAAGAAGTGATGGTAAAAATCCATAAAGATACATCATGAGACCTCTATGTAGGCCTGGCAAGATTAACGCGTTTCACCAATCAAGGCTCGCTTAGTCATAATCTTAGTTATATGAATAAGCGAACCTTAATTCGTGAAACGCGTTAATCCTGCCAGGCCTGCAAAGAGGTCTCGTGATGTCTTACGATTTATCTTGATGGATTTTTATCTTCAACAAAAGTAATCATCACTGCTTCATACCTGTGAGTGCGGTCAACCTTTCTTGAACCATAATGCTGATGTAGCCCCGGGAAAAAATGACAGCCCTGCTATAAGAAATGGGTTCAAAATGAAGCACAATTCATCCCTTCCTTCCCCCCCCCCTTACAAGACTTTACCCTGGTTGGGTTCTCTCCATTCCGCAAGTATCGCTCCCTCTCGTGGATTTTCTCGGCGATCTCCTGGGCGAGGTGGTACGTGTCATCGTAGATCGATAACCTGCATCCAGAATACAAATAAAACTCCGTCAGTCATACATTGATACCTTCTCTACTGAAACTCATACAGTATAATAAACTACCCTTGTAACCCCCCCCCCCCACCCCCCACACACACACAACCATGCAAATAAAACCTTCCAATCAAAACATTTTGTTTACAAAAAAAAAAGAAAAAAAGACACTCCTTGCGCGGTCGTGCGACGTGGCTCCCAAACAAAATTGGCGTCCTTTTTTCCCCACAAATAGAGTTTTCTTTTGGTGGTATTTGATCACCTCTGCGGTTTTTATTTTTTGCGCTATAAACAAAAAAAGAGTGACAATTTGGAAAAAAAAAAAAAGACATCTTTTTTTTCTTTTTGCTATAATAAATATCCCCAAAAAATATATAAATAAAAACATTTTTTTCCCTCAGTTTAGGCCGATACGTATTCTTCTACATATTTTTGGTAAAAAAAATTTTTTTTAAATATATCGCAATCAGCGTTTATTGATTGGTTTGCGCAAAAGTTATAGCATTTACAAAAAAGGGGATAGTTTTATGGCATTTTTATAATTTTTTTTTTTTTACTAGTAATGGCGGCGATCAGCGATTTTTTTTTCCGTGACTGCGACATTATGGCGGACACATCGGACACTTGTGACACATTTTTGGGACCATCGTCATTTTTACAGCGATAGATTTTTAGAGCAATAAAAAAGCTTACTGTGAAAATGACACTGGCAGTGAAGGGGTTAACCACTAGGTGGCGCTGTAGGGGTTACGTGTTCCCTGCATTGTGTTTCTTACTATAGGGGGGATGGGCTCGGTGTCACATGACACCGAACTCCGCTCCGATTACACGGAGCCGAGATCCGTGTCATTGTCACTAGGCAGAGCGGGGAGATGCTTGTTTACACAAGCATCTCCCCGCTCTATACCTCCGTGAGACGATCGAGGGGATCCCCGCGGCAATCGAGTTCCGCAGGACCCGCGGGGGATGGCGGAAGGGTCGCGAGCGTGCGACCACACGGACAGGCATTTAAAAGGGGACGTACAGGTACATCTAGCTGGCCTCACCTAAAAGTCCCAACCTCTTAGTTTCAATTCAATAGGACGTACAGGTACGTTGATGTGCCTGTCCGTGCCATTCTGCCGACGTATATGTACAGCAGGAGGCGGTCGGCAAGTGGTTAACCGGTTCCCGACGGGCTCACGCAGATATACTGCGGCAGAATGGCTCTCCTGGGCGAAATCCCGTATATATACGGCTTCGCCCAGGAGAGCCACCGGAGGGTGCGATATTCGGTCACTAGCGGTGCGGTTTTAACCCCCGCTAGCGGCCGAAAAAGGGTTAATACCGCTCGCAAACCGCGGCTACAGCGGTATTACCGCGCTGTCCCATTGATTTCAATGGGAAGGAGCGGTAAAGGAGCTCCTTCACCGCTCCAAAGATGCGGCTTGCAGGAGTATTTCAGGCGTTATTCATGCGCTATTTTTAGCGCTAAAACGCCTGAAATACGCCTCAGTGTGAAAAGGGGCCTTACACAGTAATCAGTGCATATTTATAGCACCGATCACTCTGTCAATGGTCCCGAAAATGTGTCAAAAGCGTCCGACCTGTCCGCCGCAACGTCACAATACCGCAAAAAAAAAAAAAAACGCCGTAAATCTTTCCCATAATTTGTAGAAGCTATAACTTTTGCGCAAACCAATCAATATACACTTATTGCGATTTTTTTTTTACCAAAAATATGTAGAAGAATACGTATCGGCCTAAACTGAGGAAAAAATAAATATTCTTTTTGTTTTTATTTTTAAATTGGGAAATTTATTATAGAAAAAAGTAAAAAGTGTTTTTTTTTTTCAAAATTGTCGCTCTTTTTTTGTTTATAGCGCAAAAAATAATATACCGCAGAGGTGATAAAATATCACCAAAAGAAATCTCTATTTGTGGGGAAATAAAGGACGTACATTTTATTTGGGTACAGCTCCAGGTTTGGCTCCGACACAGAGCTTACACAGGGATGATACCCCCCCGTGGCTCCGACACAGAGCTTACACAGTGATGAGGCCCCAGCGGCTCCGACACAGAGCTTACACGGGGGATGAGGCCCCAGCGGCTCCGACACAGAGCTTACACGGGGGATGAGGCCCCAGCGGCTCCGACACAGAGCTTACACAGGGATGATACACCCCGCGGCTCCGACACAGAGCTTACACAGGGATGATCCCCCCGCGGCTTCAACACAGAGATGAGGCCCCCCGCAGCTCCGACACAGAGCTTACACAGTAGTGATAACCCTCGCGGCTCTGACACAGAGCTTACACAGAGATGAGGCCCCCCGTGGCTTCGATACAAAGCTTACACAGGGATGATACCCCCGCGGCTCTGACACAGAGATGATACCCCCCACGGCTCCGACACAGAGCTTACACAGGGATGATACCCCCCGCGGCTCCGACACAGAGCTTACACAGGGATGATACCCCCCGCGGCTCCGACACAGAGCTTACACAGGGATGATACCCCCGCGGCTCCGACACAGAGCTTACACAGGGATAAGCCTCCGACACAGAGCTTACACAGGGATGATACCCCCCGCGGCTCCGACACAGAGCTTACACAGGGATGATACCCCCCGCGGCTCCGACACAGAGCTTACACAGGGATGATACCCCCCGCGGCTCCGACACAGAGCTTACACAGGGATGATACCCCGCGGCTCCGACACAGAGCTTACACAGGGATAAGCCTCCGACACAGAGCTTACACAGGGATGATACCCCCCGCGGCTCCGACACAGCTTACACAGGGATGATACCCCGCGGCTCCGACACAGAGCTTACACAGGGATAAGCCTCCGACACAGAGCTTACACAGGGATGATACCCCCCGCGGCTCCGACACAGAGCTTACACAGGGATGATACCCCCGCGGCTCCGACACAGAGCTTACACAGGGATGATACCCCCCGCGGCTCCGACACATAGCTTACACAGGGATGATACCCCCCGTGGCTCCGACACATAGCTTACACAGGGATGATACCCCCCGCGGCTCCGACACAGAGCTTACACAGGGATGATACCCCCCGCGGCTCCGACACAGAGCTTACACAGGGATGATACCCCCCGCGGCTCCGACACAGAGCTTACACAGGGATGATACCCCCCGCGGCTCCGACACAGAGCTTACACAGGGATGATACCCCCCGCGGCTCCGACACAGAGCTTACACAGGGATGATACCCCCCGCGGCTCCGACACAGAGCTTACACAGGGATGATACCCCCCGCGGCTCCGACACAGAGCTTACACAGGGATGATACCCCCCGCGGCTCCGACACAGAGCTTACACAGGGATGATACCCCCGCGGCTCCGACACAGAGCTTACACAGGGATGATACCCCCGCGGCTCTGACACAGAGCTTACACAGGGATGATACCCCCCGCGGCTCCGACACAGAGCTTACACAGGGATAAGCCTCCGACACAGAGCTTACACAGGGATGATACCCCCCGCGGCTCCGACACAGAGCTTACACAGGGATGAGGCCCCCCCGCGGTTTCGACATGGAGCTTACACAGTGATGATACCCCCGCGGCTTCAACACAGAGCTTACACGGGGATGAGGCTCCGACACGGAGCTTACACAGTGATAAGGGGGCCCCGACACACCAGTAACACCCCCCTGAACTGGTTTTTTAAGGTGGGCAGCCATAGAACTGGAGGTGGAGGCTTCTCCTGACTCTCCAGCTGCGGGATAACTAAAAGGACAACTCCTCCCAGCATGCCAAGTGGGCCTCTCTGAGCCAGCACCCTCCCCACCGTTCTATTTACCCACCAGGGATCCGGAGCCATCTCTGCAGCCGCTGCACACCGGCGACACTTCCTGTTTGTGTCACGTGACGGACGGCGCGGCCGGAGGGACAAATGTATCCGGGAGAGGGAGCGCGAAGCTGGAATGGTGCTCAGTGCGGGCTGGGTGAGGAGAGGAGGACATCTAGCGGTCACTGGAGGAATTGTCTTTAAATGGGTTATGCCTATCCCTGAGAGCTACTTGCAAGTGCAACTGGAGACAATATTTTTTATTATTATTTTTTGGATGGAGTGGGAGTTGGTAGAACCCCTGCCAGATTTTTATTGCTCAGAGTAAATATGCAAGAGGTGCTAATAGTATTGCAGGGACCCACGTCAGAGCAATGGAAGAATTTTAGACGGCATCACTGAGACTCTGACTGCATCCTAGTAACGGAAGAATGTTAGACGGCGTCACTGAGAATCCGCCTGCGCCCTAGCAACGGAAGAATGTTAGACGGCATCACTGAGAATCTGCCTGCGTCCCAGCAAAGGAAGAATGTTAGACGGCATCACTGAGAATCCACCTGCGTCCTAGCAACGGAAGAATGTTAGGAGGCGTCACTGAGAATCCGCCTGCGTCCCAGCAAAGGAAGAATATTAGATGGCATCACTGAGAATCCGACTGTGTCCTAGCAACGGAAGAATGTTAGACGGCATCACTGAGACTCCGACTGCGTCCTAGTAACAGAAGAATGTTAGGCGTCACTGAGAATCCGCCTGCATCCCAGCAAAGGAAGAATGTTAGACGGCATCACTGAGAATCTGCCTGCGTCCTAGCAACGGAAGAATGTTAGACGGCATCACTGAGACTCTGACTGCATCCTAGTAACGGAAGAATCTTAGGAGGCGTCACTGAGAATCCAACTGCGTCCCAGCAACGGAAGAATGTTAGACCGCATCACTGAGAATCCGCCTGCGTCCTAGTAACAGAAGAATGTTAGGAGGCGTCACTGAGAATCCGCCTGCGTCCCAGCAAAGGAAGAATATTAGCTGGCATCACTGAGAATCCGACTGTGTCCTAGCAACGGAACAATGTTAAACGGCATCACTGAGACTCCGACTGCGTCCTAGTAACAGAAGAATGTTAGGAGGCGTCACTGAGAATCCGCCTGCATCCCAGCAAAGGAAGAATGTTAGACGGCATCACTGAGAATCTGCCTGCGTCCTAGCAACGGAAGAATGTTAGACGGCATCACTGAGACTCTGACTGCATCCTAGTAACGGAAGAATCTTAGGAGGCGTCACTGAGAATCCAACTGCGTCCCAGCAACGGAAGAATGTTATACGGCATCACTGAGAATCCGACTGTGTCCTAGCAACGGAAGAATGTTAGACAGCATCATTGAGAATCCACCTGCGTCCTAGTAACGGAAGAATGTTAGGAGGCGTCACTGAGAATCCGCCTGCTTTCTAGCAACGGAAGAATGTTAGGAGGCGTCACAAAGAACCCATCTGCGTCCTGGCATTGGAAGAATGTTAGGAGGCGTCACTGAGAACCCACCTGCATCCTAGCAACAGGAGAATGTAAGGTGGCACAAAGCAGCTTTAAGAGGCAGCCTGCATCCTAGCAACGGTAGGACACTAGGTTGTTTCATTGAGAAGCTGTCTGCACAGTAGAGACAGAAGGGCACTCAGTGGCTTCCTTAAGAAGACACCTGCATCCTCACTATGGAAGGGTACTAGGTGGTTTCTTGAGAAGCCATCTGCATCCTAGCAACAGAAGTACACTAAAGCTGGCCAAACATGGATAGAATTTCCATCCATAAATGGCCCAGTGGTTGCACAGAAGTCAATCTAAGTCACTATATCCTGCAACGCTGATCAGTGTTCTCTAACACTCGCCCCACTGTCCACATACAGGATTCACCCATCCACCTCGTGGGTGTGGATGGGCGAATCTGGTCAGTTTTTTTTTTTGTTCAACCCACTGATTGAAGGAAACAAACTGATCCATCTATGGACTGCCTAAGCGGCTTTATGGAGAAGCTGCCTGCATCCTAGCAATGGAAGAACGCTAAGCGGCTTTAAGAAGCGCCTGCATCCTAGCAACAGAAGGACACCTTGCAACTTCTATGAGTAACCGCCTGCGTCTTAGCAACAGAAGGATACTAAGCTTCTTCACTGAAAAGCTGCCTGCATTCTAGCAATGGAAGAACGCTAAGCGGCTTTAAGAAACGCCTGCGTCCTAGCAACAGAAGGGCACCTTGCAACTTCTATGAGTAACCGCCTGCGTCTTAGCAACAGAAGGATACTAAGCTTCTTCACTGAAAAGCTGCCTGCATTCTAGCAATGGAAGAACGCTAAGCGGCTTTAAGAAACGCCTGCATCCTAGCAACAGAAGGGCACCTTGCAACTTCTATGAGTAACTGCCTGCGTCCTAGCAACAGAAGGATACTAAGCTTCTTCACTGAAAAGCTGCCTACATCCTAGCAATGGAAGAACGCTAAGCGGTTTTAAGAAACGCCTGCGTCCTAGCAACAGAAGGATACTAAGCTTCTTCACTGAAAAGCTGCCTACATCCTAGCAATGGAGGAACGCTAAGCGGTTTTAAGAAACGCCTGCGTCCTAGCAACAGAAGGATACTAAGCTTCTTCACTGAAAAGCTGCCTGCATCCTAGCAATGGAAGAATGCTAAGCGGCTTTAAGAAACGCCTGCATCCTAGCAGCAGAAGGGCACCTTGCAACTTCTATGAGTAACTGCCTGCGTCCTAGCAACAGAAGCATACTAAGCTTCTTCACTGAAAAGCTGCCTACATCCTAGCAATGGAGGAACGCTAAGCGGTTTTAAGAAACGCCTGCATCCTAGCAACAGAAGGATACTAAGCTTCTTCACTGAAAAGCTGCCTACATCCTAGCAATGGAGGAACGCTAAGCGGTTTTAAGAAACGCCTGCGTCCTAGCAACAGAAGGATACTAAGCTTCTTCATTGAAAAGCTGCCTGCATTCTAGCAATGGAAGAACGCTAAGCGGTTTTAAGAAACGCCTGCGTCCTAGCAACAGAAGGATACTAAGCTTCTTCACTGAAAAGCTGCCTGCATCCTAGCAATGGAAGAATGCTAAGTGGCTTTAAGAAACGCCTGCATCCTAGCAACAGAAGGACACCTTGCAACTTCTATGAGTAACTGCCTGCATCCTAGCAACAGAAGGATACTAAGCTTCTTCACTGAAAAGCTGCCTGCATCCTAGCAATGGAAGAACGCTAAGCGGTTTTAAGAAACGCCTGCGTCCTAGCAAGAGAAGGATACTAAGCTTCTTCACTGAAAAGCTGCCTACATCCTAGCAATGGAAGAAAGCTAAGCGGTTTTAAGAAACGCCTGCGTCCTAGCAAGAGAAGGATACTAAGCTTCTTCACTGAAAAGCTGCCTACATCCTAGCAATGGAGGAACGCTAAGTGGCTTTAAGAAATGCCTGCATCCTAGCAACAGAAGGACACCTTGCAACTTCTATGAGTAACTGCCTGCGTCCTAGCAACAGAAGGATACTAAGCTTCTTCACTGAAAAGCTGCCTGCATCCTAGCAATGGAAGAACGCTAAGCGGTTTTAAGAAACGCCTGCGTCCTAGCAACAGAAGGACACCTTGCAACTTCTATGAGTAACTGCCTGCGTCCTAGCAACAGAAGGATACTAAGCTTCTTCACTGAAAAGCTGCCTACATCCTAGCAATGGAAGAACGCTAAGCGGTTTTAAGAAACGCCTGCGTCCTAGCAACAGAAGGATACTAAGCTTCTTCACTGAAAAGCTGCCTACATCCTAGCAATGGAGGAACGCTAAGCGGTTTTAAGAAACGCCTGCATCCTAGCAACAGAAGGATACTAAGCTTCTTCACTGAAAAGCTGCCTGCATTCTAGCAATGGAAGAACGCTAAGCGGTTTTAAGAAACGCCTGCGTCCTAGCAACAGAAGGATACTAAGCTTCTTCACTGAAAAGCTGCCTACATCCTAGCAATGGAAGAATGCTAAGCGGCTTTAAGAAACGCCTGCATCCTAGCGACAGAAGGACACCTTGCAACTTCTATGAGTAACTGCCTGCGTCCTAGCAACAGAAGGATACTAAGCTTCTTCACTGAAAAGCTGCCTGCATCCTAGCAATGGAAGAACGCTAAGCGGTTTTAAGAAACGCCTGCGTCCTAGCAATAGAAGGACACCTTGCAACTTCTATGAGTAACTGCCTGCGTCCTAGCAACAGAAGGATACTAAGCTTCTTCACTGAAAAGCTGCCTACATCCTAGCAATGGAAGAAAGCTAAGCGGTTTTAAGAAACGCCTGCGTCCTAGCAACAGAAGGATACTAAGCTTCTTCACTGAAAAGCTGCCTACATCCTAGCAATGGAGGAACGCTAAGTGGCTTTAAGAAATGCCTGCATCCTAGCAACAGAAGGACACCTTGCAACTTCTATGAGTAACTGCCTGCGTCCTAGCAACAGAAGGATACTAAGCTTCTTCACTGAAAAGCTGCCTGCATCCTAGCAATGGAAGAACGCTAAGCGGTTTTAAGAAACGCCTGCGTCCTAGCAACAGAAGGACACCTTGCAACTTCTATGAGTAACTGCCTGCGTCCTAGCAACAGAAGGATACTAAGCTTCTTCACTGAAAAGCTGCCTACATCCTAGCAATGGAAGAACGCTAAGCGGTTTTAAGAAACGCCTGCGTCCTAGCAACAGAAGGATACTAAGCTTCTTCACTGAAAAGCTGCCTGCATTCTAGCAATGGAAGAACGCTAAGCGGTTTTAAGAAACGCCTGCGTCCTAGCAACAGAAGGATACTAAGCTTCTTCACTGAAAAGCTGCCTACATCCTAGCAATGGAAGAATGCTAAGCGGCTTTAAGAAACGCCTGCATCCTAGCGACAGAAGGACACCTTGCAACTTCTATGAGTAACTGCCTGCGTCCTAGCAACAGAAGGATACTAAGCTTCTTCACTGAAAAGCTGCCTGCATCCTAGCAATGGAAGAACGCTAAGCGGTTTTAAGAAACGCCTGCGTCCTAGCAACAGAAGGACACCTTGCAACTTCTATGAGTAACTGCCTGCGTCCTAGCAACAGAAGGATACTAAGCTTCTTCACTGAAAAGCTGCCTACATCCTAGCAACGGAAGAATGCTAAGCGGCTTCAAGAAGATGCAGTTTCTCTTCATTTCCTGTCTGGGTAAACTGTTGTCACCGGTACATGAAGGACATCCAGCATTATCTTTCCTCCCTGGCCTGACTGTCCCTGGCCCCGCCCCTTCCAATCACTGAATTTCAGTGTTCAATCATGCCCGAGTGTCTCCGAGCGTCTCCGAGTGTTTCCGACTGTCTCGGCCGCCCCCCCACCTCTGGCCACATGCGGTACTGCATACATCAGCAGTGGCACTGGAACGCCTTATCTGAGTTTCCATTGATTCCTATGGGGAAACCCGCTTTGATATACGAGTGCTTTAAAATACAAGCCTGCTTCTGGAACAAATTATGCATGCAATCCAAGGTACTACATAATAGCAGGGTTGAGGGTTCTTGAGAGGAGTACTGAGGCCGGGTGCTGGGATGTTTTCAGGAAGCGCTGTACAGCACCCCGCTGGCCCCTCCCGCCAGCCATGATCTGCCTGCATTGCATAGAGACGCACAGAGGCCAAGTGATGAGTTCAATAGGCATAAATTAGGTATATAATGGAAATGAAAACGTTTTATTTAAAAAATGTCATTAGCACGTTGATGGCGGGCAGAGGGAGGAACAAGGGAAGGCAAAACATAAGCATAATAAACTTCAGATTTAATTTAACATGGTTCTGTTTACAGAAAAATCGATCCATTTTGAGTTCCGGGTGTGTCCCATGTTGTGACAGAGTTGAAATGCGCTGTAATAACTGTGATATTGCAACACTGCATGGAAATTTCAACACAGCCGGAGAGTATACACAACACGGGGGGTCATGATTCCTGTACTGTGGTCCTGTTATTGCCATCGGTTACCTCAAGCCGATTCCATCCCATGACTCTTATTTTCCACTTGGCGTCGGTGCCGGGGAGTGAAGGTCACAGAGGACGGGGGTCGGAGGATCACGTGCGGCTACAGCCACTGCGGGCGATTTACACAACAAACACGAGGAGGGGGACTTGCTGCTTTTTTTTTTTTTTACAAGGATGACTTCTTCCCTAATGGAAAATGAACTCTTCTGTTCAAACATTGCAAATCTGCTGCTGCCTGACCGCCGATCCCTTCCATGGAGACGTGTGCGCTTCGTTCCGTTCCCAATCCAAATCCGGACAATTTTTTTTTTCTTAATTCGGAACGTATCTGAAAATTACAATAGTAATGAATTGAAACAAATCCAAAAAAACGAATAAAAATTTCGGATGAAATTCGAAATTCAAATACTTTTCAAATCAAATTTGAATTTCGTGAAGAGAATAAAATAGAATAGAAGATAATGGAATAGAATAGAAAATAATATAATAGAATATAATATAGAATATAGAATAGAATACAACAGCGTAAAACGTAAATCTAAAATAACGAATACAATTTTCGGATGAAATTCGAATTCAAATACTTTTCAAATCAAATTTGAATTTCCTGAAGAGAATAAAATAGAATAGAAAATAACAAAATAGAATAGAAAAGAATATAATAGAAAATAATAGAATAGAATATAATAGAGTAAAACGGAAATCCAAAATAACGAATACAAATTTTGGAGGAAATTCGAAACTTAAATACTTTTCAAATCAAATTTGAATTTCCTGAAGAGAATAAAATGGAATAGAAGATAATGGAATAGAATAGAGAAGAATATAATAGAAAATAAAAGAAGACAACATAGAGTAAAATGGAAATCCAAAATAACAAATGAAAATTTTGAACAAAGTTCGAAATTCAAATACTTTTCAAATCAAATTAGAATTTCTGAAGAGAATAAAATAGAAGAGAAAATAATGGGATGGAATAGAAAATAATAGAATAGAATATAATAGAGCGAAAAAGGAAATCCAAAATAACGAATAAAAATTTCAGATGAAATTCGAAATTCAAATACTTTTTAAATCAAATTTGAATTTCCTGAAGAGAATAAAATGGAATAGAAAATAATGGAATAGAATAAAAATTAATATAATAGAAAATAAAAGAAGACAATACAATAGAGTAAAACGGAAATCCAAAATAACAAATAAAAATTTCGAACAAAATTCGAAATTCAAATACTTTTCAAATCAAATTAGAATTTCTGAAGACAATACAATAGAAGAGAAAATAATGGAATAGAATAGAAAATAATAGAATAGAATATAATAGAGCGAAAAAGGAAATCCAAAATAACGAATAAAAATTTCGAACAAAATTCGAAAATCAAATACTTTTCAAATCAAATTTGAATTTCTGAAGAGAATAAAATAGAAGAGAAAATAACGAAATAGAATAGAAAAGAATATAATAGAAAATAAAATAATAGAATATAATAGAGTAAAACGGAAATCCAAAATAATGAATAAAAATTTCGGAGGAAATTCAAATTCAAATACTTTTTAAATCAAATTTGACTTTCCTGAAGAGAATAAAATATATTCAAAAATAATGGAATAGAAAAGAATAGAATAGAAAATAAAATAATAGAATATAATAGAGTAAAACGGAAATTCAAAATGACGAATCAAAATTTTGGATGAAATTCGAAATTCAAATACTTTTCATATCAAATTTGCATTTCCTAAAGAGAATAAAATAGATTAGAAAATAATGGAATAGAATAGAAAAGAAAAGAGTAGAAAACAAAAGAAAAGATTATAATAGAGTAAAACGGAAATCCAAAATGCCGAATCAAAATTTCGGATGAAATTCAAATACTTTTCAAATCAAATTTGAATTTTCTGAAGAGAATATAATAGAATAGAAAATAATGGAACAGAATAGAAAATAATATAATATAATATAGAATATAGAATAGAATATAACAGAGTAAAACAGAAATCCAAAATAACAAATAACATTTTCAGACGAAATTCTAATTCAAATACTTTTTAAATCAAATTTGAATAAAATAGAAGAGAAAAGAATGGAATAGAATAGAAAAGAATATACGGTAATAGAATATAATAGAAAATAAAAGAATAGCATATAATAGAGTAAAACAGAATTTCCTGAAGAGAATAAAATAGAATAGAAAATAATGGAATAGAATAAAAATGAATATAATAGAAAATAAAAGAATACAATATAATGGAGTAAAACAGAAATTCAAAATAAAAGAATAGAATATAATAGAGTAAAACGGAAATCCAAAATAACGAATAAAAATTTTGGACGAAATTCGAATTCAAATACTTTTCAAATCAAATTTGTTTTCAATTTCTTTTTTTATTTGTCTTTTTTCCATACAAAAAACGTTTACATTTATACAAGATTCACTTACAAATACATTGTTCCGATTAATTGTTCAATATACCAAATCTTGGTGTATATAAGTTACTTATCGTTTAAAAACAATATACCATCCATCTATCAACTACATTTATCTTCCATTTCCATTCGTCCTGACATTCATTCACCCACGGAAAAAAAAAAAAAGGCAATCAAGGGTTTAATTCCCCCCCCCCCCATCTCCCCCCTTCTCCTCTATCATTTTCCGTTTCATTCATCTTTCCCCCTCATATCTCTCCTTATTTTCCCATTATATATATTCCTTCATTCCTTCCGAGAGCCGAAATTCATCCAATTTTTGCCAAATTTCTGGCATTTGACTATTTATATATCCTTCTTCTCTTATCTGTCTTTCCATATTGTGTATTTCGTTCATTTCACATATCCATTCTACTATATTTGGGCTTCTATTTTCAAATCAAATTTGAATTTCCTGAACAGAATAAAATAGAATAGAAAATAATGGAATAGAATAGAAACTAATATAATAGAATATAGAATAGAAAATAACAGAAATCCAAAATAACAAATAAAAATTTCGGACCAAATTCGAATTCAAAATACTTTTTAAATCAAATTTGAACTTCCTGAAGAGAATAAAACTGAATAGAAAATAATGGAATAGAATACAAAAGAATATAATATAATATAGAATAGAATAGAGTAAAACGGAAATCCAAAATATAAGAATAGAATATAATAGAGTAAAACGGAAAATAATGGAATAGAATAGAAAATAATATAATATAATATAGAATATAGAATAGAATATAACAGAGTAAAACGGAAATCCAAAATAACGAATAAATTTTTTGGATGAAATTCGAATTCAAATACTTTTCAAATCAAATTTAAATTTCCTGAAGAGAATAAAATAGAATAGAAAATAATGGAATAGAATAGAAAAGAATATAATAGAATATAGAATAGAAAATAACAGAGTAAAACAGAAATCCAAAATACCAAATAAAAATTTCGGACCAAATTCGAATTCAAAATACTTTTTAAATCAAATTTGAACTTCCTGAAGAGAATAAAACTGAATAGAAAATAATGGAATAGAATAGAAAAGAATATAATATAATATAGAATATAGAATAGAATATAACAGAGTAAAACGGAAATCCAAAATAACGAATAACATTTTTGGATGAAATTCGAATTCAAATACTTTTCAAATCAAATTTGAATTTCCTGAAGAGAATAAAATAGAATAGAAAATAACGAAATAGAATAGAAAAGAATATAATATAAAATAAAAGAATAGAATATAACAGAGTAAAACGGAAATCCAAAATAACGAATAAAAATTTCGGACGAAATTAGAATTCAAATACATTTTAAATCAAATTTGAATTTCATGAAGAGAATAAAAAAGATTAGAAAATAATGGAATAGAATATAAAAGGATAGAATATAATATAGAATATAAAAGAATAGAATATAATATAGAATATAAAAGAATAGAATATAATATAGAATATAAAAGAATAGAATATAATATAGAATATAAAAGAATAGAATATAATATAGAATATAAAAGAATAGAATATAATATAGAATATAAAATAATAGAATATAATATAGAATATAAAAATATAGAATATAATATAGAATATAAAAGAATAGAATATAATATAGAATATAAAAGAATAGAATATAATATAGAATATAAAAGAATAGAATATAATATAGAATATAAAAGAATAGAATATAATATAGAATATAAAAGAATAGAATATAATATAGAATATAAAATAATAGAATATAATATAGAATATAAAAGAATAGAATATAATATAGAATATAAAAATATAGAATATAATATAGAATATAAAAGAATAGAATATAATATAGAATATAAAAGAATAGAATATAACAGCGTAAAACGGAAATCCAAAAAAACAAATAAAAATTTCTCACGAAATTCGAATTCAAATACTTTTCAAATCAACGTTGAATTTCATGAAGAGAATAAAATAGAATAGAAAATAATGGAATAGAAAAGAATATAATATAATATAGAATATAGAATAGAATATAACAGAGTAAAACGGAAATCCAAAATAACGAATACAATTTTCGGACGAATGAAGAATGGAGAGCGGAGGAAGGAGTCGGTAAATCTGCCATTTACCGGCTCCTTCCTTTTCTGAATGCACAGAGTCAGTGATCACTGATTGTCCATTTATAACTGTCGCTGAGGATCGTAAACGATGCTTCAGTTTATGAATGAAGAGGAGCCGCTGTCTTCTCTCTCCATTCATTTTCAGTGCAGAGGCTGCAGAGAAAGGGGACTGGGGAATCTGTGACCTCAGTCCCTTTCCCCGTCTCAAAGGGGAGAGGTCAGGGGTCTGTTTAGAACCCCCCCCCCCCAAAAAAAAAAAAAAAAAGAATACAAATATATATATATATATAAATTGTGAAAAATAATTTTTAAAAAATTGTAAAAAAAAAAATACTGACACAGACCACGCCTCATCAGTGCTGCATATTAGTGCCGCTGTCACACGATATTAAAAAAAAAGTATCGGTAATCGGCGAGTACTTGAAAAAAAAGGATCGGTAATCGGTAATCGGCGAGTACTTGAAAAAAAGGATCGGTGATTGTACTCGGCGAGTACTTGAAAAGAAGGATCGGTAATCGGCGAGTACTTGAAGAAAAGGATCGGTGATTGTACTCGGCGAGTACTTGAAAAGAAGGATCGGTAATCAGCGAGTACTTGAAAAGAAGGATCGGTAATCGGCGAGTACTTGAAGAAAAGGATCGGTGATTGTACTCGGCGAGTACTTGAAAAGAAGGATCGGTAATCGGCGAGTACTTGAAAAGAAGGATCGGTAATCGGCGAGTACTTGAAGAAAAGGATCGGTGATTGTACTCGGCGAGTACTTGAAAAGAAGGATCGGTAATCGGCGAGTACTTGAAGAAAAGGATCGGTGATTGTACTCGGCGAGTACTTGAAAAGAAGGATCGGTAATCAGCGAGTACTTGAAAAGAAGGATCGGTAATCGGCGAGTACTTGAAGAAAAGGATCGGTGATTGTACTCGGCGAGTACTTGAAAAGAAGGATCGGTAATCGGCGAGTACTTGAAAAGAAGGATCGGTAATCGGCGAGTACTTGAAGAAAAGGATCGGTGATTGTACTCGGCGAGTACTTGAAAAGAAGGATCGGTAATCAGCGAGTACTTGAAAAGAAGGATCGGTAATCGGCGAGTACTTGAAGAAAAGGATCGGTGATTGTACTCGGCGAGTACTTGAAAAGAAGGATCGGTAATCGGCGAGTACTTGAAAAGAAGGATCGGTAATCGGCGAGTACTTGAAGAAAAGGATCGGTGATTGTACTCGGCGAGTACTTGAAAAGAAGGATCGGTAATCGGCGAGTACTTGAAAAGAAGGATCGGTAATCGGCGAGTACTTGAAGAAAAGGATCGGTGATTGTACTCGGCGAGTACTTGAAAAGAAGGATCGGTAATCGGCGAGTACTTGAAAAGAAGGATCGGTAATCGGCGAGTACTTGAAAAGAAGGATCGGTAATCGGCGAGTACTTGAAGAAAAGGATCGGTGATTGTACTCGGCCCTGAAAAGGTGGTTTCAGTCCAACCCCACCCAAAAGGCATTGACAGTACAGATGTTAGAGGACACCTTCCTGGAAAATCTTGTCCCAGCAGTATCAGGCCTTCTAGGATCAGTCACAAAAACAATGCAGAGTAAAGAGAGGACAATCGGTAAATCCCGATAGAGACCCGGTAAGAGTCGGCACAGTCCTTGAGCAACAACTTCTGGTGTCTCGACCTCAAATATGTACTTCCATAGGCATGAGGTCCAACTCCCAATGCTCAGGGGCAGCTACCAACCTGCTCCCCCCAAAACACTTTTTAGTGAAGGTTTCCCCCTCCAGCTCAGCTTCCTGCAGCACGTTGCCTTTGGGCCCCCAGGACGTGGGACCTACTGGAGCAGGGCTTCTCAACCAGGGTTCCTCCAGAGGTTGTTGGGGGTTCCTTGAGCACTCAGCAATTTCTGCCTCTCAAGCCTCGTACACACGACCGAGTTTCTCGGCACAAACCAGCAAGAAACTTGCTGGCAGAGATTTCTTGCCGAGAAACTCGTTCGTGTGTATGGTTTCTCGTCAAGAAAAGCGACAAGAATCTCGACGAGAAAATTGTGTGTGTGTACACTTACCTGTCCGCCGGGAAGCCCGCGCATGCTCGAAATGACTTCAACGCATGCGCGGTAGCTTCCTAGGCATAGGTAGGGTGAACCAAGATGGCGGCGACGGCATCGAATGTGACGAGCGCATGCTCGTCGTATTCGATGACATCACCGCGTTCGCTCCATTCAAAGAACCGCGGGTTCTTTGAATCGAGCGTGTGTACACTCGGCCGGGACAAGTTTCTTGTCCAAGAATCTCGTCGAAAAAAACTACATGTTTTTAACGACGAGATTCTCGGCCGTGTGTACGAGGCCTCAGATAAGTTCCCACTGACACCACTGATCTTTTTAGATATTTTTAGGAGAGAAATTCTTACAACTGACTATCAGGGCCGCTCTTTAATGTTGATTGGACCCTGGGCAAAAAATTCCTTGGGGCCCCATTTTCCATGCGATTTTGCTCTCCACCTGCTCTGAGACATACAATAAATATCAGCTGGACTTAAAATCAGTTTACTGTATCAGATCAGACAGTGATAGCGATTGGTTGCTAGAGGTTACAGCATATCATTACCACTTACTGACTGGTTGCTAGAGCTTACAGCACACATTACGGCTCACTGATTAGTTGCTAGAGGTTACAGCACATGATTTATTTTTGTTGATTGGTTGCTAGAGATTACTGTACAGTAATACTGCTCACTGATTGGTTGCTAGAGGTTACAGCACATGATTTATTTTTGTTGATTGGTTGCTAGAGATTACTGTACAGTAATACTGCTCACTGATTGGTTGCTAGAGGTTACAGCACATGATTTATTTTTGTTGATTGGTTGCTAGAGATTACTGTACAGTAATACTGCTCACTGATTGGTTGCTAGAGGTTACAGCACATCATCTCTTCACTGCAGAGGGGTGCGATATACATAAGAATGCCGCCTTTATTTATATATGAATGCCGCCAACCTCAGCTATTTACATATGAATGCTGCCGCTATTTACATATGAATACCGGTTATTTACATTTAACACAGGGTCTGCAGGTGTGTCATCTGTACACAATAGGGCAGAGCTGGGACAGCATTAGTAGCAGCACTTCACACTGAGATATCAGGACACAGCACAGGACTAAAACTTCAAGGGACAAGGGAATTTAAACTAGGATAGTTGGCAAGTATGAGGCAGCTTCTTTGGGCCCCACAACAATGACAGGGCCCAGGGCAGCTACCCCTTTTGCCCTGCCTTAAAGACTGCCCTGCTGACTATCATACTTATAGTTGTAGCTATAGTTATGTTATTGGTGCTGCTATCTCGTCTTAAGGCAGAGTTTCTTAACCAGGGTTCCTCCAGAGGTTGCTGGGGGTTCCCTGAGCAGTCAGCAACTTCTGCCTCTCAGATAAGTTACCACTGACACCACTGATCTTTTTAGATATTTTTAAGGGGGGGGGGGAATCTTCCCAATGTCCACAAGTATAAGGAGCATTCTTCTCACTGACCATCACACCAATGTATCATGAGTTGTAGATATAGTCATTTTTAGCAGGGGTTTTCCTGAGACCGGAAAGTTATTTTAAGGGTTCCTTCATGTAGAAAAGGTTGAGAAAGGCTGTACTGAAGCATAGCAACATGCAGGCCGCCTCCCAGGGAAGGAAGCCCCAAGGGAAGTGAGCACTGATCAGATCCTCCCAAACACTTAGCTTCTCCTCAGCTGCTGCCCATTAGAGTGAGGACATCTTGTGGCAGAAAAAAGGAAGTGCAGGGAAATCTCTGGATTAAAGATGAACATTGCAGCAAAAGCTGGCTTTGTTATTTTATCTTTTTAATGGGCCTATTCATTTTATCTTGTTATTTTTGGCTGGAAGTCTCTCATAAAGTTGCCTGCCTTGGAAACCTCCAAACCTCATGGGCTCCTCTGGTCAATTGAGTCATTCCAGAGCACAGAAGGGTGAAATTGGCTTCCCCGCAATATAGGAGCCGGCCAAGAAGAAGCTCCGCTTGCGGTTGGAGTCGCTTATCGCGCCGTTCATCCTGAACTGTGATACGTTTGTATTTCAGCGGCTGTTAATTGTCCCTGAACTTCCTGGCAGACTCCTCGCCCTGGATGTTACATTGATTTGTAATTGCTAAATAGAATGTGGCCATTGTTCCTCATTTATTGCTCCTCTGTCATCGTTTCCTTATTGTAGTGCTAGAAGGAAACAAAGTGGTTACACGTTACGAAAACAGAAAACAAAAGATTATCGCCATTTAAGGCGGACTAAATGAAAAATGACATAACGATGCCGGCATTTTAAGGTGGACACAATAAAAATTATATACACTGTATTGTCAAAAGTATTGGGACGCCTGCCTTTAGACACATGAACTTTAATGGCATCCCAGTCTTAGTCCGTAGGGTTCCATATTGAGTTAGCCCCGCCCTTTGCAGCTATAACAGCTTCAACTCTTCTGGGAAGGCCGTCCACAATGTTTAGGAGGGTGTCTATGGGAATGTTTAACCATTCTTCCAGAAGAGCATTTGTGAGGTCAGGCACTGATGGTGGACGAGAAGGCCTGGCTCGCAGTCTCCACTCTAATTCATCCCAAAGGTGTTCTATGGGGTTGAGGTCAGGACTCTGTGCAGGCCAGTCAAGTGCCTCCACCCCACACTTGTTCATCCATGTCTTTATGGACCTTGGTTTGTGCAGTGGTCCAAATCACTTGGTGGAGGGGGGATTATGGTGTAGGGGGGAGGGGGGATTATGGTGTGGGGGTAATTATGGTGTGGGGGAGGGGGGATTGTGGTGTGGGGGTTGTTTTTCAGGGGTTGGGCTTGGCCCCTTAGTTCCAGTAATCAGTGCCACCTATCAGTGCCCATAAGTGCCACCTATCAGTGCAGCATATCGGTGACCTGATTATCAGTGCAGCCCCATCAATAATGCCTGTCAGTGCCCATCAGTGGAGTCCACCAGTGCTGCCTTCCAGTGTCAATCAGTGAACCCCGTCAGTGCCCATCAGTGCAGCATATCAGTTCCCTGATTATCAGGGCAGCCCCCTCAGTGATGCCTGTCAGTGCCCACCAGTGATGTCCACCAGTGATGCCAATCAGTGCCCATCAGTGCTGTCTATTAGTGTCGCCCATCAGTGCTGCCTATCAGCGCCTATCATAGCCCATCAGTGCCTATCATTGCCCATAAGTGCCGCCTATCAGTGCTGCATATTAGCGCCTCCTCATCAGTGCCTATCAGTCAAGGAGAAAAATTACTTATATTTACAAAATTTTATAACAGAAACTAAGAAAAAATATTTTTTTCATAGTTTTCAGTCTATTTTAGTTTATTTAGCAAAAAAATCAAGCAGGGTTTAAATACGACCAAAGAAAGCTCTATCGGTCTCAAAAAAAATGAAAAAAATGTCCTATGTGTACAGTGTTACATGACCGCGCAATTGTCATTCAAAGCGTGACAGCGCTGAAAGCTGAAAATTGGCCTGGACAGGAAGGGGGTAAAAGTGCCCGGTAATGAAGTGGTTGAACCCGCTGCTCCTCTGAAAAGCAATCAGGATCGTCTAAAAGATTCCAAATCCCTCCTTTGCACTTCAAAGTTTTTAAATCGCCAAAATTGCCGTTTCTGAATACGGTCATTTTTTTTATTTTTTAAATCGGTGCCACTGTCAGCCGAGTAAACGGGAAGTCATGTCGCTTCCGGGATTTCACCAGAGACCCGATCAGAGCCGAATCCGGCTTCGTTCAGGTCTCAGCCTAGCCGGCGGACGCGCCGACTGGTGGCTCCGGTCTCCCGTGGGACGGGGAGCCCAGGAAGAGCGGCGGAAGGCATCGCCCCGGTATAACCCCTTCAAGCCGTTGAACGAAAATCGGCGTACGATCGGCGTGAAGGGGATAAGAAATGTTTGCTTTTTGGGTTTTATCGCCACTTTGGTTTTTTGTTTTTTTTAACACAAACCCCTTAAACTTTAAAAGGTCTAAACATTGCCGGTACTTTCCCATTCTCATTTCTACTTCATTTTTTACACTTGGGAACATTCCATTTCAGGAGGTGGAAGAAGGTGACTCGTTCTTCGATGTTTTCCCCATCGCAGAGGGTCAGGAAGACGTAAACGGAGAATCTGATTCCATTCTCAAAGGATTTGTCCTTGAAAAGTGACAGTTGTGCTCCTGGCGTGGAAGAAAACCGTTTCTCCAACCTATTATCTGCCGAAGATCTGAGCCAAAACAAAAACACGGCTCTGCCTTTCCCGGGTTGGGTCAGGCAGGAAGGCGTGGGCAGGTATGACATCACCTGGAGGCGGAGCTTAATCTACCTGCCCTTCATAATGAAATAGTGACAGGTGAGAGCAGGACGCAGAGAGCTCCTGGGTACAGATTTTATCTGAGAGCGACCGAGAGCATCGCAGAGAGCACTGGTAACATTGTATTAAGTAAGGAATTTTCTATTTTATTTCATGCTTTCTTATGAAGATAAACCCCTTGAAATGTCATAATGCGCGGGGAGGGGGGGTCATGCTTGACACTGATAGGACAAAGCAGTAGAATCATTCAACCTGCTGTCCCATTTTACTCGCACAGGCTCTAGAAGTATCAACTGTACAGAATATATTTTTTTCCATGGTGTCCATGGAGAATAAAATGGTGGTTGTTGCAATTTTTTTGCAACACATAAGAAATTATAATGCTGCTTATCAGTCTTTAGATGTGGCCGCATTTGTTTTCTTTCTTTTTTTTCACACACTTCCTGTATTAGAGCGATAACCATAGGAATGGGTGTAGGGTGTGACTGGTGTGCCTGGGCACACCCTAATCACCCCCTGTGGGGCAGATTCCCCCTGCTGCTCGGGGGCTCCCTCCCGTAGCGCTGCCAGCTCCCCCCCCCCTCTTCCACCGGCTGCTTCTGCGGGCGCACACAGATGATGTTTCAGGATGAGTGGGGGGAAGGGGGTGATGTCATTTACTGCCCCCTTCCCTTTCTGAATGAGCACAGTGAGTGATTGGCACCGTGTGTTTGAGCTTACCTATGGCAATAACACTGATTTACTATGCTGTACTAATAGAGGAGAGGAGCAGTGTTGCCCCATGGACAGAACTACAAAAACCTCTTCTCTTCTGCACCATAACATAGATAGGGAGGGTTCTGTAGTCCTCATAGATAGCTGAGAACAATGTAACTGATAACAGTCAGCCCAGGCAGAGAGCGCAGGATCAACAAACATAAATATATATTATACAATATTTTTAATATACTTAACGGGGACATTACAGTGTCTTCTGCTTGCACTGACACTTGGGGGTCCCAGAACAATGACACACTGACACTTGGGGGTCCCAGAACAATGACACACTGACACTTGGGTGTCCAGAACAATGACAGGCTGACACTTGGGGAACCCAGAACAATGACACACTGACACTTGGGGGTCCCAGAACAATGACACACTGACACTTGGGGAACCCAGAACAATGACACACTGACACTTGGGGGTCCCAGAACAATGATACACTGACACTTGGGGGTCCCAGAACAATGACACAGTGACACTTGGGTGTCCAGAACAATGACAGGCTGACACTTGGGGAACCCAGAACAATGACACACTGACACTTGGGGGTCCAGAACAATGACACACTGACACTTGGGGGTCCCAGAACAATGATACACTGACACTTGGTGGTCCAGAACAATGACACACTGACACTTGGGGGTCCCAGAACAATTACACAGTGACACTTGGGGGTCCAGAACAATGACACAGTGACACTTGGGGGTCCCAGAACAATGACACAGTGACACTTGGGGGTCCAGAACAATGACACAGTGACACTTGGGGGTCCCAGAACAATGACACAGTGACACTTGGGGGTCCAGAACAATGACACAGTGACACTTGGGGGTCCCAGAACAATGACACAGTGACACTTGGGGGTCCCAGAACAATGACACAGTGACACTTGGGGGTCCAGAACAATGACACACTGACACTTGGGGGTCCAGAACAATGACACACTGACACTTGGGGGTCCCAGAACAATGACACAGTGACACTTGGGGGTCCCAGAACAATGACACAGTGACACTTGGGGGTCCAGAACAATGACACAGTGACACTTGGGGGTCCCAGAACAATGACACAGTGACACTTGGGGGTCCCAGAACAATGACACAGTGACACTTGGGGGTCCCAGAACAATGACACAGTGACACTTGGGGGTCCAGAACAATGACACACTGACACTTGGGGGTCCAGAACAATGACACACTGACACTTGGGGGTCCAGAACAATGACACACTGACACTTGGGGGTCCCAGAACAATGAGACAGTGACACTTGGGGGTCTCAGAACAATGACACAGTGACACTTGGGGGTCCCAGAACAATGACACAGTGACACTTGGGGGTCCAGAACAATGACACACTGACACTTGGGGTCCCAGAACAATGACAGGCTGACACTTGGGGGTCCCAGAACAATGACACTCTGACACTTGGGGGTCCCAGAACAATGACACACTGACACTTGGGGGTCCCAGAACAATGACAGGCTGACACTTGGGGGTCCCAGAACAATGACAGGCTGACACTTGGGGGTCCCAGAACAATGACACTCTGACACTTGGGGGTCCCAGAACAACGACACTCTGACACTTGGGGGTCCCAGAACAATGACAGGCTGACACTTGGGGGTCCCAGAACAACGACACTCTGACACTTGGGGATCCCAGAACAATGACACTCTGACACTTGGGGGTCCCAGAACAATGACACTCTGACACTTGGGGAAATCAGAACAATGACACTCTGACATTCGGGGGTCCCAGAACAACGACACTCTGACACTTGGGGGTCCCAGAACAATGACACTCTGACACTTGGGGAAATCAGAACAATGTCACACTGACACTTGGGGGCCCCAGACTAATGACACACTGACACTCGGGGGCCCCAGAAAATGACACCCTGACACTTGGGGATCCCAGAACAATGACACCCTGACACTTGGGGGTCCAGAACAATGACACTCTGACACTTGGGGGTCCCAGAACAATGACACTCTGACACTTGGGGAAACCAGAACAATGACACTCTGACACTTGGGGGCCCCAGACTAATGACACACTGACACTCGGGGGCCCCAGAACAATGACACCCTGACACTTGGGGATCCCAGAACAATGACACCCTGACACTTGGGGGTCCAGAACAATGACACACTGACACTTGGGGGTCCCAGAACAATGACACACTGACACTTGGGGGTCCCAGAACAATGACACACTGACACTTGGGGGTCCAGAACAATGATACACTGACACTTGGGGGTCCCAGAACAATGACACCCTGATACTTGGGGGTCCCAGAACAATGACACAGTGACACTTGGGGGTCCAGAACAATGATACACTGACACTTGGGGGTCCCAGAACAATAACACACTGACACTTGGGGGTCCCAGAACAATGACACAGTGACACTTGGGGGTCCAGAACAATGATACACTGACACTTGGGGGTCCCAGAACAATGACACAGTGACACTTGGGGGTCCCAGAACAATGACACAGTGACACTTGGGGGTCCAGAACAGTGACACTTGGGGGTCCCAGAACAATGACACAGTGACACTTGGGGGTCCCAGAACAATGACACAGTGACACTTGGGGGTCCAGAACAATGACACACTGACACTTGGGGGTCCAGAACAATGACACCCTGACACTTGGGGAACCCAGAACAATGACACTCTGACACTTGGGGGCCCCAGACTAATGACACACTGACACTCGGGGCCCCAGAACAATGACACCCTGACACTTGGGGATCCCAGAACGACACCCTGACACTTAGGGGTCCACAACAATGACACACTGACACTTGGGGGTCCCAGAACAATGACACACTGACACTTGGGGGTCCCAGAACAATGACACACTGACACTTGGGGAACCCAGAACAATGACACTCTGACACTTGGGGACCCCAGAACAATGACACACTTACACTCGGGGCCCCAGAACAATGACACCCTGACACTTGGGGGTCCCAGAACAATGATGCACTGACACTTGGGGGTCCCAGAACAATGACGCACTGACAATTGGGGGTCCAGAACAATGACACCCTGACACTTGGGGGTCCAGAACAATGACACCCTGACACTTGGGGGTCCCAGAACAATGACACACTGACATTGGGGGTCCAGAACAATGACACACTGACACTTGGGGGTCCAGAACAATGACACACTGACACTTGGGGGTCCATAACAATGACACACTGACACTTGGGGGTCCAGAACAATAACACCCTGATACTTGGGGGTCCAGAACAATGAAACACTGACACTTGAGGGGCCCAGAACAATGACACACTGACACTCGGGGCCCCAGAACAATGACACCCTGACACTTGAGGGGCCCAGAACAATGACACACTGACACTTGGGGTTCACAGAACAATGACACCCTGACACTTGGGGACCCAGAACAATGACACCCTGACACTTGGGGGTCCAGAACAATGACACCCTGACACTTGGGGATCCAGAACAATGACACCCTGACACTTGGGGATCCCAGAACTATGACACCCTGACACTTGGGGATCCAGAACAATGACACACTGACACTTGGGGACCCAGAATGATGACACCCTGACACTTGGGGGTCCAGAACAATGACACCCTGACACTTGGGGATCCAGAACAATGACACCCTGACACTTGGGGGTCCCAGAACAATGACACACTGACACTTGGGGATCCCAGAACTATGACACCCTGACACTTGGGGGTCCCAGAACAATGACACCCTGACACTTGGGGGCCCCAGAACAATGTCACACTGACACTTGGGGGCCCCAGAACAATGATGCACTGACACTTGGGGGTCCAGAACAATGAACCCCAATGTCTCAATAAAGGGGACTTTTCACCTGCCCATGCACACATAAGGATCTTGTGATAGCAATAAAGTAACAAATACATAAATAAATAAATGTAAAAATGTGTAAATCACGCCTCGCACACACATCTAAATATCACCTGTGATAGCAATAGGCAGTGACAGGTACTCTTTACTGAGAGATCTGTCTATCAGACCCCAGAAAGAAAAATGGTTTACATTCAGGGGAAATGAATGCTCATCACTTCCGGTTCCTATGCCATAGAGGCAGTTGGAGCCGTTCTGGTCTCTGATTGCCTCTATGATCAGCCAGCGGAAGCGCGGGCTGGTCCATCAGGTCTATCAGTAGGACAGGAGAGCCCGAGAAAGCCGCAGAAGGCAGCGGGATGTTCCTTCCCACTGCTTGTAAAAGCGATCTGGCATCTAACTAGCCCCTTGGATAGCTTTTACAAGAAAGCCGACCGGCAGCTCTAAAAAACGATAATGGAATGACACCTGCGGCGGCGGCGGACATTATCCCGGTATAACCACTTGAAGTCCAGTGATGTATGTGTGCGTCGTTGGTCGTTACGTGGCATTGACGATACAGGATTTTGGGTACCATCGTGTTTTGTGATTTCATGGGCCTGTGCAATTTTACGGCTTGACATGTTAGGTATCTATTTACTCGATGCAACATCATCTTTTATATTTTACTAATAAATTTGGTATAATATTGTGTTTGATTGCACTAAAATTCATTTCACTATATTGCCAAAAGTATTGGGACGCCTGCCTTTACACGCACATGAGCTTTAATGGCATCCCAGTCTTAGTTCGGAGGGTTCAATATTGAGTTGGCCCCACCCTTTGCAGCTATAACAGCTTCACCTCTTTTGGGAAGGCCGTCCACAAGGTTTAGGAGGGTGTCTATGGGAATGTTTCACCATTCTTCCAGAAGAGCATTTGTGAGGTCAGGCACTGATGTTGGACGAGAAGGCCTGGCTCGCAGTCTCCGCTCTAATTCACCCCAAAGATGTTCTAATTGGCTGAGGTTGAGGAGATTTTTTAAAGTTTGTTGCCATTCCGCGAGCGGGCGCAATTTTGAAGCGTGACATGTTGGGTATCAATTTACTCGGCGTAACATTATCTTTTCACAATATAAAAAAAAAAATTGTGCTAATTTTACTGTTGTCTTATTTTTTTTTATTTTTTTAAAAATGCCCCTTTAAGACTGCTGTGCAAATACTGTGTGACAGAAAGTATTGCAACGACCGCCATTTTATTCTCTAAAAAAAAAAATATATATATATATATATATATATAATGTTTGGGGGTTCCAAGTTATTTTCTAGCAAAAGAAAAATGATTTTAACTTGTAAACACCAAGTCTAAAAAAAAAAAAAAAAAGGCCCGGTCCTTAAGTGGTTAAAGCCTTATTGATTCCCCCCCCCCGCTATCTGTAGGGGCCCCAGAAGAGAAGTATAAATGGGCCCGTGTAGAGCCCCTATTCAGAATGTTACAATAACAAAACCATCACAGGTAACGTTGGTTCTCCACACCGTGAGCTGAAAACAAGGTCAACTCATTCATTTACTGTAAACAGACGCAACCTGCTTTGTTGTGAGGAATACAAGAGCATGACATGTTTACCTCCTTACCCCGATTATTCCTCCTCCGTGCCACCGGGTTCCTTCCTAAGGTCACACCCTCCGCCCTACAGCAGGATAAACACAACGCATGCACTGGTCCTGCATACAAAAGTTCACACAGGTGAGAACACTGGGGGCCACCTGTCAGGTGACTTACCTGCCTGACAAGTCGCACTCCGTTCAGTACAATGGAACCGTTCTAACAGGAGCGACTCAAGTCCCTCGGACTTAGAAAAAGGTTTCTGTACTACTTGGGGGGCGACTTCAGGGCGGCTTGTATTGACTTCTAGACAGAAGTTGTTTTGCGAACAGCGCTGAAGTCGCGCTGTACGGGGCGGCTTCAGAGTCAGACGAGAGCCGGGCGACTTTGAAGCCGCCCCCCGTGTGAACCGGCACTAATGCACACAAATAAACAGTGCAAAAAATGTGATACACTCAATCTAGTGATAGATCCTTACATTGTGAAAAAGTATTTTAAATATATATTTAAAATAGTGGCGCTAAAACATATATTGTGAAATATGCAACTAAAAAAATTAAATATAAATCTTAATTTTACACCACGTGATAATGTGCCAAAATATAAATAATATTCAATAAATAACATCCATTTGGTGAATTCCAAAATAATTAGAATGCTAGGCTAATTATTCTGGTGAGTGCAATACCTTTGGGAGAGGAGTCACAGTCACAGCGGTGTTGGTGGAAGGAATTACTTTTTATATCAAGTTATGGACTTTGAATGCTGCGTTTAAGTTGAAACACTTGGATACATTATAGAGAAATTTTCTTTTGGGCTTTTTTTAGCCCCTTCCTTTTCTGAAAGTGTGTGATCACTTTGGAATTCACCAAATGGATGTTATTTATTGAATATTATTTATATTTTGGCACATTATCACGTGGTGTAAAATTAAGATTTATATTTAATTTTTTTTAGTTGCATATTTCACAATATATGTTTTAGCGCCACTATTTTATATATATATTTAAAATACTTTTTCACATTACTATTTTGTTTAAGTTGGCAGCTTGTTAGGTTAACATTTTATTTTCATGTGCGCAGTGGTGGTTTAATTGATCAGGGTGCGTGTGAATCTTTTAACCAACATTTTTAGATCCTTATATTGGTGATCAGTGAGAAGAATGTTCCTTACATTGGTGATCAGTGAGAAGAATGTTCCTTACATTGGTGATCAGTGGGAAGAATGTTCCTTACATTGGTGATCAGTGAGAAGAATGTTCCTTACATTGGTGATCAGTGGGAAGAATGTTCCTTACATTGGTGGTCAGTGGGAAGAATGTTCCTTACATTGGTGATCAGTGGGAAGAATGTTCCTTACATTGGTGATCAGTGAGAAGAATGTTCCTTACATTGGTGATCAGTGAGAAGAATGTTCCTTACATTGGTGATCAGTGAGAAGAATGTTCCTTACATTGGTGATCAGTGGGAAGAATGTTCCTTACATTGGTGATCAGTGAGAAGAATGTTCCTTACATTGGTGATCAGTGGGAAGAATGTTCCTTACATTGGTGATCAGTGAGAAGAATGTCCCTTACATTGGTGATCAGTGAGAAGAATGTCCCTTACATTGGTGGTCAGTGGGAAGAATGTCCCTTACATTGGTGATCAGTGAGAAGAATGTTCCTTACATTGGTGATCAGTGGGAAGAATGTTCCTTACATTGGTGATGAGTGGGAAGAATGTTCCTTACATTGGTGATCAGTGAGAAGAATGTTCCTTACATTGGTGATCAGTGGGAAGAATGTTCCTTACATTGGTGATCAGTGAGAAGAATGTTCCTTACATTGGTGATCAGTGGGAAGAATGTCCCTTACATTGGTGATCAGTGGGAAGAATGTTCCTTACATTGGTGATCAGTGAGAAGAATGTTCCTTACATTGGTGATCAGTGAGAAGAATGTTCCTTATGTAGCGCTACCCCCAGTTAAGAGAGCCGCTGATATTGATTTGGGCCCTGTAGTGCACCGCTGTCAACCCCCGGCAATCGGCTCTAACCTCCCGTGGCACAGCTGGAGATAGAGGGATAGGACCGCGTGATCGCAACTGTTGGTGACGCAGTCCTATAACAAACATACACAGAATATACTTTAAAACTCCTATTAAAGTAAGCGGAACTGACACCAAATGTACTTTACCCAGATATTTTACTGAGGCTAATGGGCAAGTAATAAACAACAGTATAACAAGTTGCAGATCCCTGCAACAAACAGTAATAAAGATAAACAGAGTAATCAGAATAATAAAGTATTGCTATGCAACTCTAGCGCTGCCCTTTTACAGCTACTTCCCCTCATGGGTAGACTAACACCCAGCAATGTCTACCTATGCAGTCAGGCCTGACTGATCTAAATGGAAGTTCAGTGAAACAATATTCGCTAGCAATCTCTCGGTGGTGCACTTGAAGAACAACTTTGTAATCCCAACGAATAGTAAAGATAAAGTATCTGTCTTTAAACAGCTCTCACCACCTGGACAAGTCCAAGTCCCTTTCCTCCATCGATTCGTCTAGGAACAGGAATCCACCGACATCCAAGTCTTCAATCCTTCTGGTGTACTGCAGCAAGGAGGATTAGATGTCTCTAAGGCTCTGCTAGGCTGGCAGAGGGCTCTTTGGAAAGGAGCACACGGCCCAGGCTTCAGGCCTTGTGCACACAGCAGTTCAGCACAGAGATCCTCTTGCTAGGAGAGGGGTGTCCAAAGAGGCCGACCAAAACTCCGCCTCCCCTTTATAAAGTCTGCCCCAGCAGTCTCTGTTCTGGAGCAATGCACCCTGGGTGCTGCAAGATGTACTGGGAGATGTAGTCTCTCTCTCCTCTGCTTTCACTTCCATAATGTCTCTTTACTTCCTCCCGACTCACCTCTCACCTGGAACTTCTTGTCTCTCTGCATTAAAGGGGAACACCCCGCTACACACTCCCCCCACTTGAACTCTTTGGTCCCCAAAGATAAACTTCAACAAATACTGTTTACCATTTTGGACAATGTCGAGTATGATGTTGGCATAGGGAATTCCCACCAAAACTTTGGGATGGAACTCTCTTGCCCACAGGTCACACTACCATGAGTGGCCTGCCTAACTGTGCCAGAGAGTGAGCTGGGGTTGCCCTCCACCAAATGGACGGTGGAAGGATCAGGCTGTTCAACACTTCTCCTAGCCGTTACAACAGAGTCCTCTGAGCTCGTCCCCATTTGGGGGTAAGTTAGTTTCTTGGGAGGCCTGATGACTCTGCGAGCCCTCTGCTCTCTTGGTGCTTCTGACTCTGGCACCACAGGCTCTTCTTCAGGAGTAAATTCAGGTAACATTGCTGGTTCTGGAACCTCTGATTCAGAAGTCGACTGACGTATGGAATCTCTAGAGTCCTCCTCTGCGCAAGTGTCAGGAACATCTTCCCAGTAATCAGCTGAGGGACTGAAGGGTATGAATTCAGTAGCCTCCGGATTCAGCGTTGCATCTGGGGTATCCCCTCCATTTGGGAGATCTATGGCGGACGTTCCCAGAGTCGAGGGAGGCCACAGCCAGTCCAGTTCTCCACCTTCTTCTGTACTCAATTGGGAGGCCTCCCCATCTTTGGCTCGAGAGGTCTGGGACCGAGTGTTCGGCCTAGGAATATCCAGGATAGAGGCCGGTTCAGGGGAGTCTCTCACGGGAGGTATTCTGACTGCCTCAGCAAGTGGGAGCAGGTGGTTCCGATGCCACGTCTTCAGTGGACCCACCTTTCCTTCTGGCTTTAGTTTGTAGACAGGCAAACCGGGCAACTTCCTACAGACAACATAGGGCTCAGATCTCCACCTGTCGGCAAGCTTGTGTTTTCCAGGGACCCCCAGATTGCGTAGCAGTACTCGGTCCCCGGGCTGCAGATCTTGCACTCGAACCTTCAGATCAAAATTTCTCTTGTTGCGGGCCCCCCTTTGATCCGAAGCCGCCTGGGCTTGTTCATAGGCCACCTGCAAGCTACGTCTAAGTCTGTCCACGTATCCCTTGTGGGATGTAGCTGAGGTATTGTCTATAGAAGTGCCAAAGGCCAGGTCCACAGGTAGCCTTGCTTCTCTCCCAAACATAAGTCGATAAGGGGAGTAGCCAGTGGCGTCACTTGTGGTACAGTTATAGGCATGTACTAGGGCTGATATGTGCTGACTCCAGTGTTGCTTCTTCTCTGTTTCTAAGGTTCCCAACATGTTGAGCAGGGTCCGGTTAAATCTCTCCGGCTGAGCATCTCCTTGTGGGTGGTAAGGCGTAGTTCTGGTCTTCTTTATTCCTAATGAATCCAAAAGTCTTCGGATCAACCGACTCTCAAAGTCCCTTCCTTGATCTGAGTGGAGTCTCTGTGGTAGTCCGTAATGGACAAAATACTTCTCCATAAGTATCTTGGCCACGGTGGATGCCTTCTGGTCTTTGGTTGGGAAAGCTTGAGCATAGCGGGTGAAATGGTCGGTTATTACCAGAACATTCCCCAATCCACTCAGGTCGGGTTCGAGGCAGAGAAAGTCAATGCATACCAGATCCATTGGGCCTTGACTCTGTAAGTGGCCCATTGGGGCAGCTTGATGGGGTAGGGTCTTTCTCTGAATGCATCGTGCACAGGAATGGCAATACTCCTCTACTTCTGCCCTCATGCAGGGCCAATAGAACCGATTTCTGACAAGCTGGAAGGTCCTTTCTGCCCCTAGGTGACCATGATGGTCATGCAGGGCAATTAGTACAGTCTCTCGGTGCTTCTCTGGAAGAAATAACTGCCACTTATCTTCTGAGTCATCAGAGGGGCCCCTTCGGTAGACCACTCCCTGATGTACCTGTAGCCTGTCCAATTCCTTCCTCAACAGGCGAGCCTCCTTTGAGGGGTGATGTAGGAATTTGTTGGGATCCTGATTCTCCAGGGCTTCGAGGACCAATCTCCCCATGGGGTCTTCCAATTGGTCACACCTCAACTCCTTCTTGGACAGTCTCGGTAGGTTGTCTTCCTCCAGTTGAGTTACCCCACAATAGTGTTTGGGGACTCCTACCATGGTAACCCCTATTTCTTCTGCTCTGGAGCCTCCTCTGGCTTGGAATTCAGCCCCTTGACAAAGGGCCCGCACCCCGTCTGGTGCCACTTGGGTCCAATCTTCCCAGTCATTTGTCGTGGCATGAGACCTCCGGGACAGGGCATCTGCATCCCTATTTCCGGCTCCTGGTCTGTACTTCAGACTGAAGTTGAATCCAGACAATGCGGCCAACCACCTGTGTCCGGTGGCATCTAGTTTCGCGGTGGTGAAGAGGTAGGTCAGGGGGTTGTTGTCTGTCTTCACAGTAAACTCTGCCCCATACAAGTAGTCTTTTAGCTTGTCTACTACCGCCCATTTGAGGGCCAGGAATTCCAGCTTATGAGTGGGGTAATTCTTTTCTGAGGGGGTCAGGCTCCTGCTCACATAGGCCACTGGTCGCAGTTGTCCTTCATGTTCTTGGTAGAGTACACCACCTAGACCCTCATGGCTGGCATCCACATGTAATTCATAAGGTCTGGTAGGGTCGGCGTAGGCCAGGACTGGAGCAGTGGTTAAGCTCCTCTTCAGAGCATGAAAGGCCTCTTCACACCTTGGGTTCCACTGATCTTGAACTGACTCACCAGGCTTCCTGGGCCCTGAGTCATCCTCTTCCCCTTCTGCCTTTAGCAATTCATTCAACGGGCGGGCAATCCGAGCAAACCCCTCCACAAACCTCCTATAATAGGAGCAGAACCCCAGGAAGGATCTGAGCTCTGTTACTGTGGTGGGTCGTGGCCAGGAAGTGACTGCTTCCAACTTCTCAGGATCTGTGGCCACCCCTTCTTCAGACACTATGTGCCCCAGATAGTTCACAGAAGACTGGTAGAACCGACACTTCTCGGGGGAAAGCTTAAGTCCCTCTTCGCTGAGTCTTCTCAATACTTTCTCCAACCTGGCTTCATGTTCTTCCAAGGTTCTTCCAAAGACAATGACATCGTCCAAGTACACAAGGACTTCTATAAGATTCATGTCTCCAACAGTCTTCTCCATAAGGCGTTGAAAGGTAGCAGGAGCTCCAGACAGACCCTGAGGCATCCTATTGAATTCGAAGAATCCCACCGGGGTTATGAAGGCTGTCTTCTCCCTGTCTTCTGGGTGCATAGGGATTTGATAGTACCCACTCTTGAGGTCCATCACACTGAACCATTTGGCTCCAGACAAACTTTGTAGGGCATCTTCTATCCTTGGCGTGGTGTATTGGTCAGGGATGGTTCTCCTGTTGAGAGTCCTGTAATCGATACAAAGCCTCAACGACCCATTCTTCTTTCTGACCACCACGATTGGGGAGGCATAGGGACTTCTAGTCTCCCGGATCACACCAGTCTTCTTTAGTTCTACAAGTTGTTCCCTCAGATCCTCCAGATCTGCCAGGGGGACCCGCCTGACCCTCTCTCGGAAGGGCTTATCTTCTTGGAGGCGGATCCGATGGGTGGCACTTCTTGCACACCCCACATCGAATTCATCTTCGGAAAAGATCTTCTCCCACCTGGTCAGCTGGGCCTTGGCTCTTTCTTTCCAAGCCCTGGGTAGGTTCGGGTTTTCCACGGACAGTTTCTCCCAAACATCTCCTCCGTCACCCGTCCCCTTGACTTCGGACCAAGTGACCGGGGCAGCAGGGCTCACCTGACCAAGCAACACTCTGGCAGGGATCTCCATGGGTCCTCCCGTAGTGTTCCTAACACTCACCGGAACTCTGCCATGGGCCTTCTTCAGAGCCTTGAACGGAATCACTTCTGGTATCACTTCCAGGCCTGAGGACTCTTCTCTTGGGTCTGATTCCAGCATGACAAAGGGGCCAGGTTGTTCCCACGAAAGCTTCACAGTGGCCCTAAGACAGGTTACTTCTCCGGGCTGTAGCACTACTCCTTCTCTGCCAAGTCTCCACACCTTCCCTATCCCCTCTCCCGGGGTCTTCTGCTCTAAGACCAGTCGTTGGTAGGCCGTCTTTAGCATGGGATGGATTTTGGTGGCTGAATGGTTTCTCTCTTTCACTAGAGGGGTCAGGAGTCTCCTGACTAGATCCGTGTTTGTCCCAATGATCAGGGAAATCTTGCTGGCTCCAGGCGGCCGTGGACACACAACTGCCAGGGTGTCAAACACTTCAGCCTTCCCAGCCACGGATGGGTCGAAAGTCATCTTTATGGGCAGGTACCCATCATAAGGGAAACTCTGGGTTCCAAGTCCCCATATCTCCAGCTCTTCTATCTTCTGGATAGGCAGATGACTCAAGTGCCTATCATAGAAGTCCCGGTATAGTAAAGTCACCTGTGCTCCGGTGTCCAAAAGAGCTTTAGTATAGACTCCTTCCACTTGAATGGGCACAGTAGGAGACGGGCCCACCAGTTCCTTTGGGTATGGCCGGACTGGGGTCACCTCTTTTTTTTGGCTTTCGACCCTTGCCCTGCTCCTTTTGGACTTTAATTTTTCCTGAGCCTGGCATGCATTGACTTTCTCCCTCTCAATGGGGGCACAAACCCGCTGAGGGATGTTATTGTTCCTTTTAGGTGGATGTTCCTTCTTTGGGGTGCTGTACTTCCACTGAGGGGTCTTGCCCCCTCCCTCTGGGGTACATCTTGGTGGGGGTGTACTATACCTCCTCCTAGGAGTTTTGTCTCCTCCATTCTTGGCCTTTTTTTTTAGTTTGGAGCGCACTGAAGATGATGGGCACCCGGTTGACTCCTTCACCGGGGCCCCTTTGGAGTTTCCCGCCGGCTTGCAATTATCTGTTCTCTTCTTCTTTGGGCTGGAGCATACGTTAGCAAAGTGGCCACTCCCTCCGCAGTTATAGCAAATCACCTCTTCTCGGTCCTGTAGGGAGGCCGGTGCTGAGGTGTTCGGGAACAACTCCTTTCTTGGGCTCGGTTTCTCTCGTCTTCTCTGATCTTTCTCCATCAAAGAGGTCAGCATCTCCAACACTTGGGCCATTTGCGATTTCAGAGTGTCAACCTCCGCATCTCTTTCTGGGCTCTTGACCGAATGGACAAACACTGGTACAGGTGTGACATTCGCCTTGGCCACCTGCTGATCTTCCTGCAGCGCCTCTTCGTCCCTAATAATTTTTATTAGATCAGAGTAGGTTAGTGACATTCCTCCTCCTGAGGTTTTCAGGTGCAGCCAGACCGGGTCTGAGCGCCGCGCTCCCCTCATGATCTGCTTCATGCGTGCTTCATCTGCATCTTTGGGCAGCATTCCCTTCTTCAGTACAATCTTGCATAACTGCCTGTTCAGCCTTCTAACATATTCTGACAGTTTCTCATTCGGCTGCTGGAGAGTGTGTTCAATTTGATAAATCATCTCTGACACCTTCTCCAGCTGACCAAACTCTTCCTGCAGCATGGCCAGGCAATCTTGAGCTGTACAGTTTTCATTTCCAAACCGGAAGCTCTTCACCGCTTCTGCCGCGGCACCTTTCAGACTTTCTAAGACTCGCTGTCTCTTCTGTGCCTCAGGCACCTCCCATGCTTCTACTGCCTGCAATGCCTGTTCCACCCAAGTGTCAAAATCTTCCTCCCCCGCAGGGACGGGGAGCTTCCCTGAGAAGGTGCTAAGCTTCCGGTAACCGGCCTCCACATGCACCGTACTACTTTTCTGGCACTTAATTACAAGGTCTCCTAGAGCATTCAACAATTCAGGCCCTATAGCGGCCAGCGGTGATCCCGGGCTTAATAGTTCCTTAAGCTTTTCTGCTTTAGGGGATAGTGGTGGAGATAATTGTGGGAGTGATGGCTTTGGTGTCTGAAACCATTCTTCCTTCACTGGCAGCGTATGTATCAAGTGATAGATCTGATTATCTATGGCTTGTATACTCTGACTTTTAAAATGCTCTGGGATTTCGTTTTTCCATTCTACCAGTGCGTATGTAAACGAGATCACTGGATCTGGCCTAAAATCCATCACCCATGCTTTGTGGCTCGGAGACAGTAACAATACGAGCTGTTTTATCTCCTCTTCCTTCCATCTTTCCCCCGGGAGTACAATGACTACCGCCGCGGTTGGATCGGCGCCAATCGCTGCGCACCACTGTGACATTGCCAGCGGGTCCATGCTGGTATTTCTGACCGGCTTGATTGCAGCGTGCAACGTACAAGGATCCCGGACTCGAGCCCCCACGTGTAGCGCTACCCCCAGTTAAGAGAGCCGCTGATATTGATTTGGGCCCTGCAGTGCACCGCTGTCAACCCCTGGCAATCGGCTCTAACCTCCCGTGGCACAGCTGGTGATAGAGAGATAGGACCGCGTGATCGCAACTGTTGGTGACGCAGTCCTATAACAAACATACACAGAATATACTTTAAAACTCCTATTAAAGTAAGCGGAACTGACACCAAATGTACTTTACCCAGATATTTTACTGAGGCTAATGGGCAAGTAATAAACAACAGTATAACCAGTTGCAGATCCCTGCAACAAACAGTAATAAAGATAAACAGAGTAATCAGAATAATAAAGTATTGCTATGCAACTCTAGCGCTGCCCTTTTACAGCTACTTCCCCTCATGGGTAGACTAACACCCAGCAATGTCTACCTATGCAGTCAGGCCTGACTGATCTAAATGGAAGTTCAGTGAAACAATATTTGCTAGCAATCTCTCGGTGGTGCACTTGAAGAACAACTTTGTAATCCCAACGAATAGTAAAGATAAAGTATCTGTCTTTAAACAGCTCTCACCACCTGGACAAGTCCAAGTCCCTTTCCTCCATCGATTCGTCTAGGAACAGGAATCCACCGACATCCAAGTCTTCAATCCTTCTGGTGTACTGCAGCAAGGAGGATTAGATGTCTCTAAGGCTCTGCTAGGCTGGCAGAGGGCTCTTTGGAAAGGAGCACACGGCCCGGGCTTCAGGCCTTGTGCACACAGCAGTTCAGCACAGACATCCTCTTGCTAGGAGAGGGGGTCCAAAGAGAGCGACCAAAACTCCGCCTCCCCTTTATAAAGTCTGCCCCAGCAGTCTCTGTTCTGGAGCAAATGCACCCTGGGTGCTGCAAGATGTACTGGGAGATGTAGTCTCTTTCTCTCCTCTGCTTTCACTTCCAGTAATGTCTCTTTACTTCCTCCCGACTCACCTCTCACCTGGAACTTCTTATCTCTCTGCATTAAAGGGGAACACCCCGCTACACTTACATTGGTGATCAGTGAGAAGAATGCTCCTTACATTGGTGATCAGTGAGAAGAATGTTCCTTACATTGGTGATCAGTGAGAAGAATGTTCCTTACATTGGTGATCAGTGGGAAGAATGTTCCTTACATTGGTGATCAGTGGGAAGAATGTCCCTTACATTGGTGATCAGTGGGAAGAATGTTCCTTACATTGGTGGTCAGTGGGAAGAATGTCCCTTACATTGGTGATCAGTGAGAAGAATGTTCCTTACATTGGTGATCAGTGGGAAGAATGTTCCTTACATTGGTGATCAGTGGGAAGAATGTTCCTTACATTGGTGATCAGTGAGAAGAATGATCCTTACATTGGTGATCAGTGAGAAGAATGCTCCTTACATTGGTGATCAGTGAGAAGAATGTTCCTTACATTGGTGATCAGTGAGAAGAATCCTCCTTACATTGGTGATCAGTGAGAAGAATGTTCCTTACATTGGTGATCAGTGAGAAGAATGTTCCTTACATTGGTGATCAGTGAGAAGAATGTTCCTTACATTGGTGATCAGTGAGAAGAATGTTCCTTACATTGGTGATCAGTGAGAAGAATGCTCCTTACATTGGTGATCAGTGAGAAGAATGTTCCTTACATTGGTGATCAGTGAGAAGAATATTCCTTACATTGGTGATCAGTGGGAAGAATGTTCCTTACATTGGTGATCAGTGAGAAGAATGCTCCTTACATTGGTGATCAGTGAGAAGAATGTTCCTTACATTGGTGATCAGTAAGAAGAATGTTCCTTACATTGGTGATCAGTGGGAAGAATGTTCCTTACATTGGTGATCAGTGGGAAGAATGTCCCTTACATTGGTGATCAGTGGGAAGAATGTTCCTTACATTGGTGATCAGTGGGAAGAATGTTCCTTACATTGGTGATCAGTGGGAAGAATGCTCCTTACATTGGTGATCAGTGGGAAGAATGTTCCTTACATTGGTGATCAGTGAGAAGAATGTTCCTTACATTGGTGATCAGTGAGAAGAATGTTCCTTACATTGGTGATCAGTGAGAAGAATGTTCCTTACATTGGTGATCAGTGGGAAGAATGTTCCTTACATTGGTGATCAGTGAGAAGAATGTTCCTTACATTGGTGATCAGTGGGAAGAATGTCCCTTACATTGGTGATCAGTGGGAAGAATGTTCCTTACATTGGTGATCAGTGGGAAGAATGTTCCTTACATTGGTGATCAGTGGGAAGAATGTTCCTTACATTGGTGATCAGTGGGAAGAATGTTCCTTACATTGGTGATCAGTGGGAAGAATGTCCCTTACATTGGTGATCAGTGAGAAGAATGTTCCTTACATTGGTGATCAGTGAGAAGAATGTTCCTTACATTGGTGATCAGTGGGAAGAATGTTCCTTACATTGGTGATCAGTGGGAAGAATGTTCCTTACATTGGTGATCAGTGGGAAGAATGTTCCTTACATTGGTGATCAGTGGGAAGAATGTTCCTTACATTGGTGATCAGTGAGAAGAATATTCCTTACATTGGTGATCAGTGGGAAGAATGTCCCTTACATTGGTGATCAGTGGGAAGAATGTTCCTTACATTGGTGATCAGTGGGAAGAATGTTCCTTACATTGGTGATCAGTGGGAAGAATGCTCCTTACATTGGTGATCAGTGGGAAGAATGTTCCTTACATTGGTGATCAGTGGGAAGAATGTCCCTTACATTGGTGATCAGTGAGAAGAATGTTCCTTACATTGGTGATCAGTGAGAAGAATGTTCCTTACATTGGTGATCAGTGGGAAGAATGTTCCTTACATTGGTGATCAGTGGGAAGAATGTTCCTTACATTGGTGGTCAGTGGGAAGAATGTCCCTTACATTGGTGATCAGTGAGAAGAATGTTCCTTACATTGGTGATCAGTGGGAAGAATGTTCCTTACATTGGTGATCAGTGAGAAGAATGTTCCTTACATTGGTGATCAGTGGGAAGAATGTCCCTTACATTGGTGATCAGTGGGAAGAATGCTCCTTACATTGGTGATCAGTGAGAAGAATGTTCCTTACATTGGTGATCAGTGGGAAGAATGTTCCTTACATTGGTGATCAGTGAGAAGAATGTCCCTTACATTGGTGATCAGTGAGAAGAATGTTCCTTACATTGGTGATCAGTGGGAAGAATGTTCCTTACATTGGTGATCAGTGGGAAGAATGTTCCTTACATTGGTGATCAGTGGGAAGAATGTTCCTTACATTGGTGATCAGTGGGAAGAATGTCCCTTACATTGGTGATCAGTGGGAAGAATGTTCCTTACATTGGTGGTCAGTGGGAAGAATGTCCCTTACATTGGTGATCAGTGAGAAGAATGTTCCTTACATTGGTGATCAGTGGGAAGAATGTTCCTTACATTGGTGATCAGTGGGAAGAATGTTCCTTACATTGGT
This sequence comes from Rana muscosa, assembly GCA_029206835.1. Classification (NCBI taxonomy): domain Eukaryota; kingdom Metazoa; phylum Chordata; class Amphibia; order Anura; family Ranidae; genus Rana; species Rana muscosa. The sequence goes on from CM055128.1 coordinate 8,198,547, forward strand.
GATCAGTGAGAAGAATGATCCTTACATTGGTGATCAGTGAGAAGAATGCTCCTTACATTGGTGATCAGTGAGAAGAATGTTCCTTACATTGGTGATCAGTGAGAAGAATCCTCCTTACATTGGTGATCAGTGAGAAGAATGTTCCTTACATTGGTGATCAGTGAGAAGAATGTTCCTTACATTGGTGATCAGTGAGAAGAATGTTCCTTACATTGGTGATCAGTGAGAAGAATGTTCCTTACATTGGTGATCAGTGAGAAGAATGCTCCTTACATTGGTGATCAGTGAGAAGAATGTTCCTTACATTGGTGATCAGTGAGAAGAATATTCCTTACATTGGTGATCAGTGGGAAGAATGTTCCTTACATTGGTGATCAGTGAGAAGAATGCTCCTTACATTGGTGATCAGTGAGAAGAATGTTCCTTACATTGGTGATCAGTGAGAAGAATGTTCCTTACATTGGTGATCAGTGGGAAGAATGTTCCTTACATTGGTGATCAGTGGGAAGAATGTCCCTTACATTGGTGATCAGTGGGAAGAATGTTCCTTACATTGGTGATCAGTGGGAAGAATGTTCCTTACATTGGTGATCAGTGGGAAGAATGCTCCTTACATTGGTGATCAGTGGGAAGAATGTTCCTTACATTGGTGATCAGTGAGAAGAATGTTCCTTACATTGGTGATCAGTGAGAAGAATGTTCCTTACATTGGTGATCAGTGAGAAGAATGTTCCTTACATTGGTGATCAGTGGGAAGAATGTTCCTTACATTGGTGATCAGTGAGAAGAATGTTCCTTACATTGGTGATCAGTGGGAAGAATGTCCCTTACATTGGTGATCAGTGGGAAGAATGTTCCTTACATTGGTGATCAGTGGGAAGAATGTTCCTTACATTGGTGATCAGTGGGAAGAATGTTCCTTACATTGGTGATCAGTGGGAAGAATGTTCCTTACATTGGTGATCAGTGGGAAGAATGTCCCTTACATTGGTGATCAGTGAGAAGAATGTTCCTTACATTGGTGATCAGTGAGAAGAATGTTCCTTACATTGGTGATCAGTGGGAAGAATGTTCCTTACATTGGTGATCAGTGGGAAGAATGTTCCTTACATTGGTGATCAGTGGGAAGAATGTTCCTTACATTGGTGATCAGTGGGAAGAATGTTCCTTACATTGGTGATCAGTGAGAAGAATATTCCTTACATTGGTGATCAGTGGGAAGAATGTCCCTTACATTGGTGATCAGTGGGAAGAATGTTCCTTACATTGGTGATCAGTGGGAAGAATGTTCCTTACATTGGTGATCAGTGGGAAGAATGCTCCTTACATTGGTGATCAGTGGGAAGAATGTTCCTTACATTGGTGATCAGTGGGAAGAATGTCCCTTACATTGGTGATCAGTGAGAAGAATGTTCCTTACATTGGTGATCAGTGAGAAGAATGTTCCTTACATTGGTGATCAGTGGGAAGAATGTTCCTTACATTGGTGATCAGTGGGAAGAATGTTCCTTACATTGGTGGTCAGTGGGAAGAATGTCCCTTACATTGGTGATCAGTGAGAAGAATGTTCCTTACATTGGTGATCAGTGGGAAGAATGTTCCTTACATTGGTGATCAGTGAGAAGAATGTTCCTTACATTGGTGATCAGTGGGAAGAATGTCCCTTACATTGGTGATCAGTGGGAAGAATGCTCCTTACATTGGTGATCAGTGAGAAGAATGTTCCTTACATTGGTGATCAGTGGGAAGAATGTTCCTTACATTGGTGATCAGTGAGAAGAATGTCCCTTACATTGGTGATCAGTGAGAAGAATGTTCCTTACATTGGTGATCAGTGGGAAGAATGTTCCTTACATTGGTGATCAGTGAGAAGAATGTCCCTTACATTGGTGATCAGTGAGAAGAATGTTCCTTACATTGGTGATCAGTGAGAAGCATGTTCCTTACATTGGTGATCAGTGAGAAGCATGTTCCTTACATTGGTGATCAGTGAGAAGAATGTCCCTTACATTGGTGATCAGTGAGAAGAATGTTCCTTACATTGGTGATCAGTGAGAAGCATGTTCCTTACATTGGTGATCAGTGGGAAGAATGTTCCTTACATTGGTGATCAGTGAGAAGAATGTCCCTTACATTGGTGATCAGTGAGAAGAATGTTCCTTACATTGGTGATCAGTGGGAAGAATGTTCCTTACATTGGTGATCAGTGAGAAGAATGTCCCTTACATTGGTGATCAGTGAGAAGAATGTCCCTTACATTGGTGATCAGTGAGAAGAATGTCCCTTACATTGGTGATCAGTGAGAAGAATGTCCCTTACATTGGTGGTCAGTGAGAAGAATGTTCCTTACATTGGTGATCAGTGAGAAGAATGTTCCTTACATTGGTGATCAGTGAGAAGAATGTTCCTTACATTGGTGATCAGTGAGAAGCATGTTCCTTACATTGGTGATCAGTGGGAAGAATGCCCCTTACATTGGTGATCAGTGAGAAGAATGTTCCTTCCATTGGTGATCAGTGAGAAGAATGTTCCTTACATTGGTGATCAGTGAGAAGAATGTTCCTTACATTGGTGATCAGTGAGAAGAATGTTCCTTACATTGGTGATCAGTGAGAAGCATGTTCCTTACATTGGTGATCAGTGGGAAGAATGTCCCTTACATTGGTGATCAGTGAGAAGAATGTTCCTTACATTGGTGATCAGTGGGAAGAATGTTCCTTACATTGGTGATCAGTGGGAAGAATGTCCCTTACATTGGCGATCAGTGGGAAGAATGTTCCTTACATTGGTGATCAGTGGGAAGAATGTCCCTTACATTGGTGATCAGTGAGAAGAATGTTCCTTACATTGGTGATCAGTGAGAAGAATGTCCCTTACATTGGTGATCAGTGGGAAGAATGTCCCTTACATTGGTGATCAGTGAGAATGTCCCTTACATTGGTGATCAGTGAGAAGAATGTCCCTTACATTGGTGGTCAGTGAGAAGAATGTTCCTTACATTGGTGATCAGTGGGAAGAATGTTCCTTACATTGGTGATCAGTGAGAAGAATGTTCCTTACATTGGTGATCAGTGAGAAGAATGTTCCTTACATTGGTGATCAGTGAGAAGCATGTTCCTTACATTGGTGATCAGTGGGAAGAATGTCCCTTACATTGGTGATCAGTGAGAAGAATGTTCCTTACATTGGTGATCAGTGGGAAGAATGTTCCTTACATTGGTGATCAGTGGGAAGAATGTCCCTTACATTGGCGATCAGTGGGAAGAATGTTCCTTACATTGGTGATCAGTGGGAAGAATGTCCCTTACATTGGTGATCAGTGAGAAGAATGTTCCTTACATTGGTGATCAGTGGGAAGAATGTCCCTTACATTGGTGATCAGTGGGAAGAATGTTCCTTACATTGGTGATCAGTGGGAAGAATGTCCCTTACATTGGTGATCAGTGGGAAGAATGTCCCTTACATTGGCGATCAGTGGGAAGAATGTTCCTTACATTGGTGATCAGTGGGAAGAATGTCCCTTACATTGGTGATCAGTGGGAAGAATGTCCCTTACATTGGTGGTCAGTGGGAAGAATGTTCCTTACATTGGTGATCAGTGGGAAGAATGTTCCTTACATTGGTGATCAGTGAGAAGAATGTCCCTTACATTGGTGATCAGTGGGAAGAATGTCCCTTACATTGGTGATCAGTGAGAAGAATGTTCCTTACATTGGTGATCAGTGGGAAGAATGTTCCTTACATTGGTGATCAGTGGGAAGAATGTTCCTTACATTGGTGATCAGTGAGAAGAATGTCCCTTACATTGGTGATCAGTGAGAAGAATGTCCCTTACATTGGTGGTCAGTGAGAAGAATGTTCCTTACATTGGTGATCAGTGAGAAGAATGTCCCTTACCTTGGAGGTCAGTGGGAAGAATGTCCCTTACATTGGTGATCAGTAGGAAGAATGTTCCTTACATTGGTGATCAGTGAGAAGAATGTTCCTTACATTGGTGATCAGTGAGAAGAATGTTCCTTACATTGGTGATCAGTGAGAAGAATGTTCCTTACATTGGTGATCAGTGAGAAGAATGTTCCTTACATTGGTGATCAGTGAGAAGAATGTTCCTTACATTGGTGATCAGTGGGAAGAATGTTCCTTACATTGGTGATCAGTGGGAAGAATGTTCCTTACATTGGTGATCAGTGGGAAGAATGTTCCTTCCATTGGTGGTCAGTGGGAAGAATGTTCCTTACATTGGTGATCAGTGGGAAGAATGTCTCTTACATTGGTGATCAGTGAGAAGAATGTCCCTTACATTGGTGATCAGTGAGAAGAATGTTCCTTACATTGGTGATCAGTGGGAAGAATGTTCCTTACATTGGTGATCAGTGAGAAGAATGTTCCTTACATTGGTGATCAGTGGGAAGAATGTCTCTTACATTGGTGATCAGTGGGAAGAATGTTCCTTACATTGGTGATCAGTGGGAAGAATGTTCCTTACATTGGTGGTCAGTGGGAAGAATGTTCCTTACATTGGTGATCAGTGGGAAGAATGTTCCTTACATTGGTGATCAGTGAGAAGAATGTCCCTTACATTGGTGATCAGTGGGAAGAATGTTCCTTACATTGGTGATCAGTGGGAAGAATGTCTCTTACATTGGTGGTCAGTGAGAAGAATGTCTCTTACATTGGTGGTCAGTGATCTGGAGAGTCTGTAAGTGATCTGCTACGGTGTCCGGGACCCCTAACCCTCACCTTCTTATCCGCTCTGCAATAAAACGTAAAACTACAGTGACAGAACCTTTAAGCCGACCCGGCAACACTGTAAGCACATTCCCAAATTTTAGTGTGTCCTCCAAGTGAGTCACCAGGCCCTTCTGAGAGCCCAGTCTTCTTCCTGGCTCTCTCCAGCAAAGGGTCTCCCCTGGGTGTCCTCCTTGGTACAACTTCCTGTTGATCAAGCAGGATAGCTTTAGGACCACTTCAAAACACGTTGGGCCACGAAGCAGGCTATCGGGCCTAACAACAGAGCTCCATCCAGCAGCACCTCCCTAGGCCTCAGCCTAGGGGAAGAGAGAGAGAGCACATGGCCTGTCCCAGATATTTATATCCTCCCCCAGCATGCACCAGTGACATAAACCACGTACTGGATTAGCTGAAGAAAATATAATTAATAATAACAACTTAGATTTGCTTGTGAAATCTCATACTATGACCAGTGATAACAGTGACATATACTGGTGACAGTGAGAAATCACAAGCCCACTTAAACTTAGGGGAAAAACCAGGTGAAAAACGATACAATCAGTCGGAGCTAAAAGCAGCCCAGCCAAACACGAAATTGACAGAGCAGCTGCTGTATAGGACAAGGTGGGCTATACATGGTGTCTTCATTGATATTATGACCCCTCAGACAAATTATTGACGTTCTACTTAGGCTCAGCCATTTGATAACTGCTGATGTCAGGTGTATCTATTGAAGTGATTGAGGTTGCATAGGTTGTGTCTTTGAACTGGCTAAAAAAAATGTGACTATTCCTTTTTATCTGTGTTTTTTGTACAATAAAGTTGGTTTTATTTTATAAATATTTGTCGTCTCCCATGCCGGGCCCAGTAAAGTCTGGTTGTTTGCTATGTTTGGCTTGATTTATCTAGTCAACATTTTTTTTCTAAATGTTTCGGATGTGGCTTGTGGAAGTCGAACCCACAGTTCTTTTTCTATGGATATAAATAATATTTTCTATTTTTATCTCATTGAACAGGTATGAGTGACTTTTGCTCCCCGCCAATCATTGTTACGTCAGACGACAATCCCTGGGATATTGACTCTTCTCACTATGCTGACTGTGGCCATTTTGTGGACTGGGATCAGTTCCCCACCAAGCCTCAGAAGAAAAGTCCCTCACATCTGGAAATCCCCTTCTCTCCCAAGGAACTCAAGCGGATGGCCAGAGAGGGTACTTGGGCTAGCCATCGAACCTTGAGAGCAGAGGCCTACAACAGGATCATCAAGGACATCAACTGCCGGATATTCACACCCAATGAGAAGGTGTACCATGATGTAGCTGAGAGGCTCTTCGGTCATGACGACACAATCGCCCATCCTTTGCCAGAGTTTGTGGACGGTTGTCTTCTGCCCATGTACTGCCTCAGTGCTAGAGGAGAGAAGGCTGTGAAGAAAGTACTGATCTGTATTAGTAACCAGTATCCAGACATCACCTATTCCCCCGCCTTGCCGGCAGTGGTGGCGCTCTTGATGCACTTCAGCGAAGATGAGGCAGAGTGTTTCGATAAGACTTGCCGCCTCATCTCTTGCACCGATCCGCACAAGTCTTACATTGAGCAAAGCTTCTTGTCCTACGAAGCCTCAAGCATGACCTTTGGTGACTTGGCCAAGAAGTATTGTCAAGCCGGTCATAAGTTGATCGTCTCCCACTGTGAAAATTCAGCAGAGGTCTTCTCCGACTGGCAAACATGGGTCTTTGGTGACCTACCCTTTGAGTATGCCATTAGGGTCTTTGACGTTTTTCTTCTTGAGGGCAACAAAGTCTTGTATCGAGTGGCTCTAGCCCTACTCAAACAGTACAAACTCCAAACTGATTATGTAGGACAGGACATCAGGGGTGACATCCAGAATTTTGTGAAGAACATCTCCCAATATGTCTGTGTAGAGAAGCTGTTAGATAAAGCTTTCAGCATTCGACTTTTCACCCACAAAGAGATCTGGCTGTTGCACATGGCCAACAGAAAAGCCTTGTCCCAAAGTGGGATTACCGTAATGCAGCCAAGGTACGTAGTATATTAGCTATCCGCCAAGTATTCCATTGACTGACCAAATCATGGTATGCTTTTCAAATTCTCTGTTCCTTGTGGTTCCTTCTGTCTACTTAGTGATTGGGTACATGCCCGTTTGACCTTTTCCTAACTTTGTAAGCCATTTTGAAAGGCATTGTTTAAAGTTCTAGCTGGTAAACTCTTCCCATTAGCAATCTGAGTTCTGCTAAAAAAAACACCATGCTTTCTGTTTCAGTCCAGACACTCGCCTACACAAGACCCTTCCTGCTAGTTTTAACCACTTGCCGACCGCCTCCTGTAGATATACGCAGTGCCGAATCGCAAAAAGTGCTCTGGTCATTTGGCAGCCAAATCCCCTGGGGCTGAAGTGGTTAACCACTTGCCGACCGCCTCCTGTAGATGTCGGCAGAATGGCACGTACAGGCACATCAACGTACCTGTATCTCCCCTTTAACTGCCTGACGTGGGGGTCGCGCGTGCATGCCGCCGGTGGCGCGCTTGCGACCCTTCTGCCTTCCCCGTGTGAATCGGACCGCGGGTCCCGCGGACTCGATAGCCGCTGGGATCCCTGCGATCGTCTCACGGAGATATAGAGCGGGGAGATGCTGGTGTAAACCAGCATCTCCCTGCTCTGCCTAGTGACAATGACACGGATCTCGGGTCCGTGTACACGGAGCCGAGATCGGTGTCATGTGACACAGAGCCCAACCCCCCCCCCTCAGTTAGAAACACAATGCAGGGAACATTTAACCCCTACAGCGCCACCTAGTGGTTAACCCCATTCACTGCCAGTGTCATTTTCACAGTAATCAGTGCATTTTTATTGCACTGATCGCTGTGAAAATGACAATGGTCCCAAAAATGGTGTCAAAAGTGTCCGATGTGTCCGCCATAATGTCGCAGTCACGAAAAAAATCACTGATCGCCGCCATTACAAGTAAAAAAAAAAAATAATAAAAGTGGAACAATACAAGTGAATTTCTTCTTCATCGTGTTGTACAATCGATACTTCCAATACAAGTGAGGAACCATAGAGCAGCCATGCAGGAAGGGGTGCCACCGTCCCATCAATAGTTATTGTGTCTCTATAAACGCTAATATTACACCTTTTGTAACTATGTGTGATGCGTAATGACCTGATTATAGACATTTCATGTTGATGCTACAATATTTATCACAATCACCATTGATGAAATGACCTTAACAGTACAGTATATAGTTACAGTGCCTTGAAAAAGTATTCATACCCCTTGAAACGTTCCACATTTTGTCATGTTGCAACCAAAAACATAAATGTATTTTATTGGGATTTTATGTGAAAGACCAACACAAAGTGACACATAATTGTGAAGTGGAACGAAAATGATAAATGTTTTTTCAAATTTCTTAAACATAACAACCTGAAAAGTGTGGCATGCATTTGTATGCAGCCCCCTTTACTCTGAAATCTAGTGGAACCAATTGCCCTCGGAAGTCACTGAATTAGTATATACAGTCCACCTGTGTGTAATTTAATCTCAGTATAAATACAGCTGTTCTGTGAAGCTCTCAGAGGTTTGTTAGAGCAGTGTTTCTCAACTCCAGTCCTCAAGGCGCCCCAACAGGTCATGTTTTCAGGCTAAAGCCTCGTACACACGGGTGAGATTCTCGTCGAAAAAAACATGTCGTTTTTTTCGACGAGATTCTTGGACAAGAAACTTGTCCCGGCCGAGTGTACAGACGCTCGATTCAAAGAACCCGCGGTTCTTTGAATGGAGCGTACGCGGTGACGTCATCGACTACGACGAGCATGCGCTCGTCACATTCGATGCCGTCGCCGCCATCTTGGTTCACCCTACCTATGCCTAGGAAGCTACCGCGCATGCGTCAAAGTAATTTCGAGCATGCGCGGGCTTCCCGGCGAAAAGGTAAGTGTACACACACACAATTTTCTCGTCGAGAAACAGGCTGACGAGAATCTCGACGAGAAAATAGAGAGCAGGATCTCTATTTTCTCGTCGAGATTCTTGACGCTTTTCTTGACGAGAAACCATACACACAAACTAATTTCTCGGCAAAAAATCTCTGCCAGCAAGTTTCTTGCTTTACTATTATATCGCACAGGTTATTTGATAAGTTTTACTGCCTGAGTAATTACCACCACAGCTGTTTTCTCTGAGAAAAAAAATCCTGAAAACATGACCTGTTGGGGCGCCTTGAGGACTGGAGTTGAGAAACACTGTGTTAGAGAAACTTAGTGAACAAGAAGCATCATGAAGGCCAAGGAACACATCAGACAGGTCAGGAAAAAAGTTGTGGAGAATTTTTTATTTTTTTGTAATTCTTTTATTGTCCAAAAAGTTGCAGTTTACAGTAAAAAAAAAAAAAAAAAAAAAGGATAGTAAAACGGCATATTCAAATAACATTTTAGGTCTCACAAATACGTCCAAATGCCGACAGATCTAGCATGTCATGGCATGGATGGGCATATAAAACAGTACGGGTTCGGAAATAGCCATCCGCTTGCACATGTATGGCATATGTAGCTGTGCCATGAGAGACCTAGAGACACGGATATCGAAAACGGTTCAACTATTTATACCAAAACAACGTACGGGGAAGCCTTGCATCCGTTGGCCAGTATGAGCCAGAAGGGGGACAATAATGCCTTGTACACACGATCGGATTTCCGATGGAATTTTCCCGTCGGAATTCCGATGAAGCTGACTTCCATCAGTTTTGCATACACACTGTCGGACTAAATTCCGACCGTCCAAAACGCGGGTGACGTAAAAAAAAATAAGACGAGCCGAGAAAAATGAAGTTCAATGCTTCCGAGCATGCGTCGACTTGATTCTGAGCATGCGTGGATTTTTCTCTGATGGAATTTCGCACAGACGATCAGAATTTAGCATCGGATTTTTTTCCATCGGAAAAATTTAAAACATGTTCTATTTTTTTACTCCGATGGAAAATAAGTCAGATGGGGCCCACACACGATCGGAAATTTCTGATGAAACAAGTCCATCGGATTTTACTCCATCGGAAATCCGATTGTGTGTACAAGGCATAAGACTAGAGCATAGGCGTGCGCACAGGGTGTGCCGGGGGTGTCCAGGCACACCCTAATCACCCCATGCACATTAGTGTTTTCGCTCTGTGTAGCAACAGGAACATGGGAAAGATCTCCGTCTTACCAGGTCTGCCATAAGAGAAGTGTTTATGCCGGCAGGGAGATCAATGTGTCAGGGTCATATATATGTAGATACATACACATGCATGTGTGTTTTGAGCTTAAGGGTGCACACCCTAATGCATTAGGCTGCGCACACCTATGGACTAGAGCAGGGGTCTCCAAACTTTTTAAACAAAGGGCCAGTTTATTGTCCTTCAGACCTTAGGGGGGCCGGACTGTGGACAGCAGGAGCAGAAATTTTCCTGGCATCAGTGGGAGTAAACTTTGCCACATTTGTCATTAGGGGGAAGAATGGTACCCCGTCGTTGGTATCATTGGAAGGAATAGTGTTCGATTGTTGGCGTCAATGAGATAAATAGTGCCCCATTGTTGATGTCAATTGGCAGAATAGTGTCTCGTATCAGAGGAAGGAATAGTGTCTCAAGGGCCGGATAAAGGCGCGCAACGGGCCACATCTGGCCCCTGGGCCGCAGTTTGGAGACCACTGGACTAGAGTAATGTATATAGACAATCAGATGTGGTATAGTAGTACCCAGACCTGAGCCAGATACATGGGGTAGGTGAATAAACAGACAAAGCAGGGGGGGGGGGGGTCAGAGAGGGACAGAAATTAGGGACTAGGTGTCCCATACAAGAGGGAGAACAGACATATAGTAGGAGGAAACAGAGCCCTTCGCCCAGGGTGTCTACACTGAGTTCAGGAGGTCAACCAGTTTGTAAAAACCCCCTGAAGATCGGCATCAGTGTATACAAAATGTTGCCAGGGCCTCCAGGTGTCATGAAAGATCTCCTCCAGGGTATTCAAGGTAGCTGTGAGATTAGGGTGCCCACGTTTCCCAGATTGCCCGGGACTGTCCAGCAATTGACATGTCTGTCCTGGGTCCCGGGCACCTTCATTCCGGGACAATACAATGTCCCGGAATGAAATAGAGGACACAGCCACCCCCTACTAACTAATAACTACATTTCCGGGACTGGTTGCTGGGGTCAGCGCTGCCTGGCATCTTGCAACCAGTGTCAATTTACTCTCAGACAGTGAGACCGGGAGCGAGGCCTACGCCTAGTGCAGCACCCACCTCGGCACCTCCTCCTTCTCCGACACCCAGCGGCAAGTAGCAGGGAACTGGTGTCATCTTCACTCTCCAGATAGTGACGCCACTCCTTTCCTTCTATGCAGGGAGTGACGGCAGCACTGCATCTGGTGGCAGGCTATAGGTGGCAAGCGGCACTGCATCTGGTGGCAGGCTATGGGTGGCAAGCGGCACATTCACCTGACAAATAACCTGCCGCCAAATTCCCCATCAACCCCGAGACTATATTACCCCCCGCCCCCCCTCATCTTTTTTTGGGGAAGGTGAGAGAGGGGGTGTGTCCCTGAATGGCAGTTTGGAAATGTGGTCACCCTATGTGAGATCCTTCATGTCCCTAAGCTCATTGACTTCTGAGAACCAGATTCTCAGATCTCCAACACAGGGGGGGGGGGGGGGGGGTGCATGCCTTATGCCTTGTACACACGATCGGAATTTCCGATGGAAAAAGTCCGACGAAATTTTTCCATCGGATATTCCGACCATGTGTATGCCCCATCGGAGGTTTTCCATCCGAAATTCCGTCGGAATGTTCTCTTTTACTCCGATGGAATTGCGTCGGAATTCCGATGTGCTTTTGGCTGGACAATAGTCCGACCGCGTGTAGGGGGGCATTAGCCGCGTTCAATAGCTGGATTATAAGAGAGGCCTTATATTTCTTGCTAGGCCGTTCTGAGAGATGTAGAGTTGTGGAGAAGCTTTGAAGATCTCCCAGAGTTCTGTTCAATCCATCATCGGAAAATGGAAAGAGTACGGCACAACTGCAAACCTACCAAGACATGGCTGTCCACCTAAACTGACCGGGCCGGGCAAGGAGAGCATTCATCAGAGAAGCAGCCAAGAGGCCCCATGGTAACCCTGGAGGAGCTGCAGAGATCCACACGGGCGGGTATCCTGTCTTTTTGAAAACCGTCGGTTTTCCTGGCGGGATTCCTGGCAAGCTTGTCTTGCCAAGCCCTGTGTACAGACGGCCACTCCAAAAAAACGCTGTTCTTTTGAATGGCAAGAACGCAGTGACGTCATCGACTACGACGAGCCGGCGCTCGTCACAATCAATGCCGTCGCCGCCATCTTGCTACACCCTACACTACCTTTGTATTCTACCGCTCATGCGTCAAAGTCTTTTCAAGCATGCGCGGGTTTACCTCGGACAGGTAAGCATACAGACGACCGGTTTTCTCGGCAGGAAACACTCTCCCGAGAATCACGACGAGAAAAATAGAGAGCAGGTTCTCTATTTTTCTCGTTGAGATTCCCGGCAGTTTTCCTGTCAAGAAACCATACACACGGACGGTTTTCTCGGCAAAAAGCTCTCCCAGCAGTTTTCTTGCAGAGAAAACCGGTCGTGTGTACGAGGCTTAAAGGTGGGAGAATCTGTCCACAGGACAACTCTGATGCCTCGTACACACGACCGTTTTTTCCGTCGGATAAAAAACAGACAGGTTTCCCGACAGAATTCCTCCCAGCCTGCCTTGCATACACACGCTCAGACCAAAGTCCGTCCGTCCGTCCAACACATAGGACGGCACTATAAAGGGGAAGTTCCATTCCATCGGCGCCACCCTTTGGGCTGCTTTTGCTGATCCTCGTGTTAGTAAAAGTTTGGCGAGAGACGATTCGCGCTTTTCAGCCTCGTGTTTTCAGTCCGTTACAGCGTGACGAATGTGCGATCTCCATTACGAACGCTAGTTTTACCAGAACGAGCGCTCCCGTCTCATACTTGATTCTAAACATGCGCGGTTTTCTGCCCGTCGGAAAACCATACAGACGAACGGATTACCCGCTACGATTTTTGGCCTGACGGGGAAAAAAAAGAGATCCTGATCTTTTTTTTTTTTGTCCGGCAGTTTTCCCATCGGAAAAACTGCGATGGAGCACACACACGGCCCGGGATTCCCGACGAAAAGCTCTCATAGCAGTTTTCCTGTCGAAAAAAAAAAAACGGTCGTGTGTACGCGGCATTAGTCGTGCGCTCCACAAATCTGCCCTTTATGGAAGAGTGACAAGAAGAAAGACATTGGTGAAAGAAAGACATAAGAAGTCCTGTTTGCAGTTTGCGAGAAGCCATGTGGGGGACACAGCAAACATGTGGGGGGCACAGCAAACATGTGGGGGACACAGAAAACATGTGGAGGACACAGAAAACATGTGAGGGACACAGCAAACATGTGGGGGACACAGCTAACATGTGGGGGACACAGCTAACATGTGGGGGACACAGCAATCATGTAGGGGACACAGCAAACGTGTGGAGGACACAGCAAACGTGTGGAGGACACAGCAAACGTGTGGAGGACACAGCAAACGTGTGGGGGACACAACAAACGTGTGGGGGACACAGCAAAAGTGTGGAGGACACAGCAAATGTGTGGGGGACACAGCAAACGTGTGGAGGACACAGCAAACGTGTGGAGGACACAGCAATCATGTGGGGGACACAGCAAACATGTGGAGGACACAGCAAACATGTGGAGGACACAGCAAACATGTGGGGGACACAGCAAACATGTGGGGGACACAGCAAACATGTGGAGGACACAGCAAACATGTGGGGGACACAGCAAACATGTGGAGGACACAGCAAACATGTGGGGGACACAGCAAACATGTGGGGGACACAGCAAACACGTGGGGGACACAGCAAACACGTGGGGGACACAGCAAACATGTGGGGGACACAGCAAACACGTGGGGGACACAGCAAACACGTGGGGGACACAGCAAACACGTGGGGGACACAGCAAACATGTGGAAGAAGGTGCTCCCCCCAATGTGTATCTGACTGAATATCTATTTCTTTGACTTCAATTATTTAAATCATTACATTTTGGGGACACTAATTTGTTTATGATAACAAGAATAAAAATAAAAAATCTGGTGCTAGATCGATAGAACTGAACCGCCTCAACCATGCAAACGCTTGCTTCCATTTTGCAACCTGCACTTTGCAAAGGTTACATCTGATTGGCTGCCATGGGCATGACTTTTATTCTGTTCTGCGTTATTGTACTGTGTATATATATATATATATATATATGAGCTCCATTATGCTGTGGTGGGCGCCATCCCGTCATCCCGATAACCTTGTAATAATAATGTTGTATTTCTCGGCAGGCAGTCTGCGCATATGTCGCTCGACATCTTAAATTTCAGCTCTGAGATTGTCACGGCGCAGGAAATGAGGGTGATTTGGTCCTGGATACCGGAACGGTTTTCCTTGTACCCCCCTGTCCTGCTGTTCTCTACGCTGGAACATGGCTACAGCTTACAGAGGTCAGTAATCAACAGTCAAATGTCTGAAAAGCAGATGGAGGCGTTGTCAGGGGGGAGTACTGTGATGTCTGTGTAATAAATACCTGGATGTGTAAAACACACATTACTTAGCATGCTCCACTTCACATGGCAAGATACACTATATTGTCAAAAGTATTGTGACGCCTGCCTGTACACGCACATGAACTTTACTGGCATCCCAGTCTTAAAGTGGTTGTAAACCCACTTAGACCACTTGCACCTACAGGTAAGCCTGGATTAACCTACATGGTTAAGGAGATATTTACTATAAATCGATGCACCGATGACGTCACGCACATGCGCACTAGCGGGCCGGCTTCATTGCCGGTTTTCTGAATGGGCTCTTGCCGGCCCCAGCGCGCATACGTGTGACGTCATCGCCGCTCCGGCCAATCACAGCGCCGGAGCGGCGATACATTGACATCCGTGACGGGACATCGAGGCAAGATGGCGGCAGAGGTGACCGAGGACCACTGCGGGGGCTTCAATCTCAGGTAAGTCATTCATAATGAGCTAGTATGCTATGCATACTAGCTCATTATGGCTTTCTTTTGCAGGGTTTTTTTTTTTTTTTTTTTTACATTTTTCCAGGGTTTACTTCCTCCTTAAGCCCCGTACACACGGTAGGACTTTTTGCCAACAAACTTCAAAATGAGCAAGTTTTCCAAAAAATCCGACCGTGTGTACGCTCCATCAGACAAACTTTTTCGGTTTTCATCGGACAAAAGTTCGCTCTGCAAACTGACAAACTTTTCGGCAACAAAAGTCCGATGGAGCAAAGTCCGACCGTGTGTACAGAAATCCATCAAACTTTTGTCCGAAGTACAAACACGCATGCCCAGAACCAATGTTAAAATCAACCAACAATAGCAGAAGTTGACCAAAGGGTGGCGGTAAAGATCAGAAAAACCACATGATGTTGGAAAAGTTTTGGGAAAGTTTGCAGAAAATGGGTGTGCTCGGCAAACTGCCTTCGGACAAAAATCCACGGAAAAGTTTGTTTGAAGTTCGACCGTGTGGACGGGGCTTAAGACTGGGATCCCATTAAAGTGCATGTGTAAAGGCAGGTGTCCCAATACTTTTGACAATATAGTTTATATCAAAGGCAAGCTCCCCTTTGACACCTCCCATGATCTCTTGCAAGCCTTCCCCAACAGAAACAAACAGTGATAATTGTATATCTAATTGCAGATTTTATGCCCACTGTGAAGGGTTTGAACCTACCGTCTTGCTCATCAAAACAACTACAAGCAAGGTGATCAACGGCTCCAATAAAAAAAAGCTATGAAGTTTTTATTTGTTGCTTTTTTTTTTTTTTTTTTTAGTGCCAACAAATTCTGCAAATGATAAATTGGCCATAGTATTGATGGTTATTCATGCTTCCCATATTTTGTTTGGCGAGATCTGAAGATGGTATCTGTGTGTTTCGCAGGTGTTCGGAGCGTACCTCTCCACCGCCTGGAATGAGCGCAGGAAATGCTGCGGACAAGTGGCCACCTTTTTCGGCACTGGAGAATGCTTCGTGTTCACCGTAAGTTGTCCCAGATGTAGTTAAAGGAGACTGCAAATATATTTTTGTATCTATATAGATAAATATATATACATATCTCACAAAAGTAAGTACACCCCTCAGTCACATTTGTGTAAATCTTTTCTTGTATCTTTTCATGTGACAACACTGAAGAAATGACACTTTGCTACAATGTAAAGTAGTGAGTGTACAGCTTGTATAACGGTGTAAATTTCCTCTCCCCTCAAAATAACTCAACACACAGCCATTAATGTCTAAACCGCTGGCAACAAAAGTGAGTACACCCCTAAGTGAAAATGTCCGGATTGGGCCCAAAGTGTCAATATTTTGTGTGGCCGCCATTATTTTCCAGCACTGCCTTAACCCTCTTGGGCATGGAGGTCACCAGAGCTTCACAAGTTGCCACTGGAGTCCCCTCTTCCCCTCCTCCATGATGACATCACAGAGCTGGTGGATGGTAGAGACTAGGGGGTGTACTCACTTTTGTGAGATACTGTATATACTGTATATGTAAAGGTAACAGACTCCAGTCAAAATTGACCTTTATAGGACATCTGAGGTTTGTAGTTCTACAAAAATTCTTAGAGAATAATTCCACTTATGTTGAGAAGAAAAAAAAAACAATCCCCTCTGGGTACCGTATATACTCGAGTATAAGCCGACCCGAATATAAGCCGAGGCACCTAATTTTACCACAAAAAAACAGGAAAAACGTATTGACTCGAGTATAAGCCTAGGGTGTCCATCTGCATGCCTCACTGTGTCCATCTACATGCCTCAATGTGCCCATGCCTCACTGTGTCCATCTACATGCCTCACTGTGCCCATGCCTCACAGTGTCCATCTACATGCCTCACTGTGCCCATGCCTCACTGTGTCCATCTACATGCCTCACTGTGCCCATGCCTCACTGTGTCCATCTACATGCCTCACTGTGCCCATGCCTCACTGTGTCCATCTACATGCCTCACTGTGCCCATGACTAGACTGACGTTTAACATGGGAGTCTATGGAAGGAGTGCCCGGCTTTGAAAAATCGGTTCTCCCCGACTGTAGGTCCTCCAGACAAAAAACTTTGCACACTTATAGAGGAGAACTGGGGCTACATGTGTGCCAAGTTTCGGGTCCAGGGATCCTACGACCGGCCGGTACCGGGTCCCCATATTCACTGGAGAAATTACAGTTTAACATGGGAGTCTATGGAAGGGGTGCCCGGCATTGAAAAATCGCTGCTCCCCGGCCGTAGGTTTTCCGGACAACAAACTTTGCACACTTATAGAGTAAGAGTGGGGCTACATGTGTGCCAAGTTTGGGGTCCAGGGGACCTACGGCTGGCCAGTACCGGGTCCACAAAGTCCAGGAGATCAGGCACAAAAAGGTGGTCTCGAGTATAAGCCGAGGGGGGCATTTTCAGCACAAAAAAAATGTGCTGAAAAACTCGGCTTATACTCGAGTATATACGGTAATCTATGTACATTGCAGGGATTTTAATAAACTTTGTAGCAGATTCCTACCTTTTTCTTTTTTGAAGAAATAGCTGTTTGCGTCACCATGTTCTTTTGCAGACTGATTCTGAATGGGAGGGTTCATTATAATCATCTGGTGCACTCTCAGTATTCTGATGAGAAAAGCTGCAGGGTCTGCATCCATTTTAGTTAAAAAAAAAAAAAAGTATTGGACACTTTTAAAGATTCTCACCAAAACTGAAATTCTTATTTCAGAGGATGCCTAAAATCTGACTTGTATCTTAGTTCAGACTTTTGGGAAAATCAGCGAGCCAATCACACAAGCAGGAAAATACATTTCTGGAGGCGTTCTGTGATTTAGATATCATTTCTGTTAGGCCCCATTCACACCTAGCGATTTGGGGATTCCAAATCCCGCTGAAATTGTGCAAAACGTGCAACATGCATTCATTCTTAATGCCACCCTATACACTGTGCGTTTTTTTTTTCCCTGCAATTCTCATGCTAGCCCCGCCCCATTGCGTTTCGTCGTAAGGAGGTGTTTTTAAGAGGCTCTATGCTAACGGATCACTACATTTACAGGTGCATCTAAAAAAATATATGAATATATTTAAAAAGTTACATTTATTTCAGTAATTCCATGCAAAAAGTGAAACTCATATACAGTGCCTTGAAAAAGTATTCATACCCCTTGAAATGTTTCACATTTTGTCATGTTACAACCAAAAATGTAAATGGATTTTATTGGGATTTTATGGGTCTATCACATAAAAATCCCCATAAAAGCCATTTACATTTTTGGTTGTAACATGACAAAATGTGGGAGATTTCAAGGGGTATGAATACTTTTTCAAGGCACATTATTATATACTGTAGATTCATTACGCACAGAGTGATATATTTCCAGCATTTCTTTCTTTTAGTTTTGACGATTGTGGCTTACAGCGAGTGACACCCCAAAAATCTGTATCCCAGAAAATTAGAATATTGTGAAAGTTGAATATTGTAGACTCCATAGGGGGGGGGGGGTGATTTAGGCCCCTTTCACACTGAGGCGTATTTCAGGCGTTTTAGCGCTAAAAATAGCGCATAAATAACGCCTGAAATACTTCTGCCCCAGTATGCTGAATGTGAAAGCCCGAGGGCTGTCACACTGAGGCGGTGCGCTGGCGGGAGGAAAAAAAATCACCTGCAAGCCGCATCTTTGGGGCGGTGAAAGGAGCGGTGTGTATACCGCTCCTTCCCATTGAAATCAATGGGACACCGCGGTAATACCGCGGCTGTAGCCGCGGTTTGCGGGCGGTATCAACCCTTTTTCGGCCGCTAGCGGGGGGGTTAAAACCGCAGCCGCTAGCGGACGAATATCGCGGTAAATACGATGGTACAGCGGCACTAAAAATCGCGCCGCTATACCACCACCGCACCTGCCCGCCCCAGTGTGAAAGGGGCCTTACTAAAACTGGAGAGTGCAAAACCTGGTGCAGCTGTTCATGGGAGCCAATCAGCTTCCAACTTCAGATTGTTCATTTAGGCCGCATGCACACGGGACGTTAAAATAACTTTATAAAAACGCCAGTAGCTTTGCAGTGAGTTTTTCAACTTTTTAAAGCTTTTTTCAACGTTTTTGCAATAGCGTGTTTTTGCATTCATTTGCGGTTTTTTAGCGTTTATTCGCTTTTTTTGCGTTTTTCCGCGTAAGCGTTTTTTTGTTTTTTAAGATTTTTTTTTTCAATGGATCAAAAACGTTAAAAAATGCTCGTGAGTGACGTTTTTGAGCGTTTATCAGCGTCAGAGCGTTTTTACAGCTGAAAAACGTCTCTCAGAACCCACTAGTTTTGGGGTTTTTTTACTGCTCAAAAACACCACTGCCCAAAACTGCTGAAAACAGCCTATGGGTGCATGGACACGTAGGATGACATGATTTAATGACTGTAGAGAAAAAAACAGCTTCCAAAAACGTCCCGTGTGTGTGAGGCCTTAAAGCGGAGTTCCACCCGCCATTTTTTATTTTTTTTTAAAAAGTCAGCAGCTACTAACACTGTAGCTGCTGACTTTAAATTAGGACACTTACCTGTCCTAGACGCCCGCGATATCGGGCCCCCCGACGGCAATCACTCGGTCCTGGCAGGTCCCGGCGCCGCCATCCTCACTAAGGCCCCTTTCACACTGAGGCGTTGAAAAAACGCAAACAAATTATGAGTTTTTTTACCGCAAATTTACTGCAATTTTACCGCGTTTTTACAGCGTTCGCGGTAAAAATAGCGCTAACGCAAATGCATTTTTACCGCATTTTTGCGGTAAAAAGGGGTATTTGGTATCCCACAATCCTCCACTCTACTGCGGTCATGTGACCTTCCCACAGCTTCTGGGTGTTTTTTACCGCGTTTTTACAGCGGTACTCATTCATTTCAATGGAGATAGGCGTTTTTACAGCGCTATTTTATGCGCCCCCAAAGATGCTCCAAAAAAGCTGTTTGCAGGATTTTTTCCAATGCACAGCCAGCAAAACGCCTCAGGGCTTTCACATTGAGAATGCTGGGGCAGGATTATTTCAGGCATTTTTACAGCACTGTTTTTATCGCGAAAACGTGGTAAAAACGCCTCAGTGTGAAAGGGGCCTTAGGGAAACAGGCAGTGGAGCCTTACGGCTTCACTGCCCGTTTCCTACTGCGCATGCGCCACTCGCACGGCGCTTTGTGAATGGGCGGCTGCCTCCTGGGATTGCACACAGTTCCCAGAAGGCAGCGCGCCCCATTCACCAGAAGACACCGCAACGGAGGACGAGGAAGAAGACCATAGCAACCGCCCTTTCTGGTGAGTATAATTTTTTTTTAATTTTTTTTTATGATTTTTAGAAAAAAATAAAAATCAGGGTGGAACGTCACTTTAAGCTTTGCCCAAAAAAAAAACCTGGAAGCTGATTGGTTTCTATGCACAGCTGCACCAGATTTTGCACCCTCCAGTTTTAGTAAATCAACCTCTATGGTGTCCCATTCTAATCTGCTAATAAACTCAAAACACCTGTAAAGGGTTCCTGAGCCTTTAAATCAGGGGTCCCCAAACTACGGCCCTCCAGTTGTTCAGGAACTACATATCCCATCACGCCTACCTACAGAGGGCAGAGTTCAGCAGTGCGCTATGTACAGAGTCCAGGAATTCAGGGGTACGCTATGTAAAGAGGGCAGGGATTCAGGGGTACGCTATGTACAGAGGGCAGGGATTCAGGGGTACGCTACGTACAGAGGGCAGGGATTCAGGGGTATGCTATGTACAGAGGGCAGGGATTCAGGGGTACGCTACGTACAGAGGGCAGGGATTCAGGGTGCGCTACGTACAGAATGCAGGGATTCAGGGGTACGCTACATACAGAGGGCAGGGATTCAGGGGTGCACTACGTACAGAGGGCAGAGATTCAGGGGTGTGCTACGTACAGAGGGCAGGGATTCAGGGGTACGCTACATACAGAGGGCAGGGATTCCGGGGTGCGCTACGTACAGAGGGCAGGAATTCAGGGGTACGCTACGTACAGAGGGCGGAGATTCAGGAGTACGCTACGTACAGGAGGGCAGGGATTCAGGGGTGCGCTACGTACAGAGAGCAGGGATTCAGGGAAGCGCTACGTACAGAGGGCAGAGATTCAGGGGTGCGCTACGTACAGGAGGGCAGAGATTCAGAGGTGCGCTATGTACAGGAGGGCAGAGATTCAGGGGTGCGCTATGTACAGAGGGCAGAGATTCAGGGGTGCGCTACGTACAGGAGGGCAGAGATTCAGGGGTGCGCTACGTACAGAGGGCAGAGCTTAGGAGTGCGCTGTGCCCAATGTGCAACATCTCACTTCCACCCCTCCTCCTGGGTTCTGACCCCTGCACCCAGCACTCTACCCCCATCCCCCCACCTCTAAACACATCTTCCTACACACCTCCACAGTCCCCCCCCCACCTCCCAAAGCAAACCTCACATCTGTACTCTCTCCTACTTGGTGTTAGATGTCCTCAAAACTCCTCCCTCAAGATGCAGCCACTGGATGTAGATTGGAACACACAGCCCAGGCCGCACGTGTTCTGACGAGATGGGTCCCGCTGTTCAAAAAATCTGAGATTTTCAGCGGCTCAGTTTGCGTATGCGCTGCGCCTGCGCAGTCCAGCCCGGGCATTATCCGACGGGGGAACCATCTCGACAGGACACCTGATCAACAGCGCATGCGCTCAGCTACACACACAGCCGGCGCCGCTGGGGATACTGAGGAGGAGAGCGGAGGAAGTGTTTACTCCGGTTGCCAAGGAGACCTGTTCCTGACAGCAGAAAGCGGCTGTGAGAAGAGGAGGTGGAGGCTGGCATGCCGCTGCACGGGCCACGGATTCGGCCCGCGGGCCTTGTGTTTGCCACCTGTGCTGTATATGGACAGACTTTTCACTAAGCCAACATTTCTGTATTAAAAATCTTTTTTTTAATTATTTATTTATTTTTTTATGTAATATTCTAATTTTCTGAGATACTGAATTTTGGGGTGTCACTCGCTGTAAGCCATAATCATCAAAATTAAAAGAAAGAAATGCTGGAAATCACTCCGTGTGAAACGCATATATATGAAATATAAAAGATATGAGTTTCACTTTTCGAATTGAATTACTGAAATAAATGAACTTTTTTGATATTTACACTTTTTGAGATGCACCTGTCTATGAACCGCTACCAATGGGAGATGCTTCCAACTAATGTATCCAGAATTTGATTCCTATTCCCTCAATTGTACTCATTAGGATCTAAATTAATTGGTAAACAATTCATAAAAAGGTACAGATGTTAAAATGTTACAAATAAAATCAATTTATATTAAATAACACAATTCATAGTTATATCGCCATCTTGTGGTCGATTCAATAATTACACCCTACCACATACTGTACATCAATTCATGATGGGAAGCACTTTCCATTTACAAATTTAATGTCGTACATTAATTATAACGTGCCAATATAATTACAGATCATTCATTACAGTTAGTATAAGCAAACTTTTAAAAGGCTCAGCTGTGGCAGATTTTTATCAATCGTATGCACAGGGGTCTATATATGCAGATGTCTTAACAATTCGCGTGGGTACCACCGAGGCTTTTTTTTAGGCGGGAACGCGGGGGAACGCAGTTCTGTTACCTCCAGCACTGAATGTATGTAATGGCAAGGGGTACTAGAGTGTTCTGGAGGGTCTATTGATGCTGGCTGCTGGGTGATCTATGGTCACTGGAGGGGGGTTTGCTGTGGGGGGGGGGGGGGTCCAGTGTTGCAGTGGGGGTTTATTGTTGCTGGTGGAGGATCTATTGTTTTTGGGGGGCAATAATTGTTGCTGGGAGGGATCTACTGTCGAGGGAGGGGTCTATTATTGCTAATGGGGGTCTGTTGTTGCTGGGGTTGGGGGTATTTTTTGCGGTGGCTCTATTGTTGCTGGAGGCATCTATTGTTGCAGGGGGAGGTCTATGGTCACTGGGGAGATCTATTGCTGTGGGGGGGGGGTCCAGTGTTGCATTGGAGGTTTATTGTTGCTGGGGGAGATTAATTGTTGCTGAGAGAGATCTACTGTCGAGGGAGGGGTCTATTATTGCTCATGGGGGTCTGTTGTTGCTGGGGGTATTTTTTGTGGTGGCTCTATTGTTGCTGGAGGCATCTATTGTTGCTGGGGGGGTCTATATTCACTGGGAGGGTTTATTGCTGTGGGGGGGGGTCCATTGTTGCTGTGGAGGTTTATTGTTGCTGAGGGGGATTAATTGTTGCCTGGAGGGATCTACTGTCGAGGGAGGGGTCTATTATTGCTAATGGGGGGCTGTTGTTGCTGGGGCTGGGGGTATTTGTTGTGGTGGCGCTATTGTTGCTTGGGGGGGTCTATGTTCACTGGGAGGGACTATTGCTGTGGGGTCCAGTGTTGCTGTGGAGGTTTATTGTTGCTGAGGGGGATTAATTGTTGCCTGGAGGGATCTACTGTCGAGGGAGGGGTCTATTATTGGTAATGGGGGTCTGTTGTTGCTGGGGTTGGGGGTATTTGTTGTGGTGGCTCTATTGTTGCTGGGGGAGTCTATTGTTGATGGGGGGGTCTATGGTTACTGGGGGGAGCCAGTGTTGCTGTGGAGGTTTATTGTTGCTGGTGGAGGATCTATTGTTGCTGGGAGGCATCTACTGTTGAGGGAGGAGACTATTGTTGCTAATGGGGGTCTGTTGTTGCTGGGGTTAGGGGTATTTTTTGTGGTGGCTCTATTGTTGCTGGGGGAGTGTATTGTTGATGGGGGGGGGGTCTATTGTTGTTGGCTGCAGGGGATCTATTTTATTGCTTTTCTTGTTATCCATACAAATGTCAAGTTACAGTATTCTCTAAAAGGGGTGGTACTATAAAGTGGATATGGGGGTGGAGCCAAGGGACGGTGCTCAGAGGTGGGTAGGATGTGGAGACGAGGGGTGATATGGAAGGAGGGAGTATCTGCACCTATTCCCTGAGAAAAAAAAAAAAAGCCTTGTGTACCATGAATGTTTGACATATTATTTGTGTTCTGATTATTTCCTATATTCATCAGCTCCATCTAGTGCCCATAATGTGGTATTATTTTTACAGTTTTTGTTTTCCCCTCCCCAGGTCCAGCCAGAGATGGAGAGGTACGAGTGGGTCGTGGTGAAGAAGCCGGAGATGGGGAAGGTGGCCCCGCCTTCCCCGCGCTCCAGACCTCGCTCCTACTCCCACGGGTCCCGTATAGCTTTACCCCCGCTGCGCCCTCATTCATCGAGTATGAGCTCTGCGCCCAGCAGCCCTTCCGAGTCCTCCAACTTTCTGACTGTCCCCATGGAAGGAAACCCAAGCCGGTTATCTCCATTCCTGTCCGTCCGTCACTTCCAGCTGCCTTCCAAAACTGCCTCCATGTTTATGTCCGGCAACAGCCAAGGTTTTATCATAGGTAAGGTGGGTCCAAACCATTATAGAGGGCTCATTAGGAGGGCGTGGCCTGGTCGGAGTCCAGGCTGAGGTTACCACTCCAGGACATCTAGATGTGCGACCCCATTGTTCGGGCTGGGAAGCCGGCCGCCGTGTCCTTAACAACCGATGAGTCAGCTGTCCCCACTGATAGCTGAATGTAAAAAAAAATAATTGGCGGCTAAAAAAAAAAAAGTTGTGAAAAAAACGGTGTGGGTTCCCCCTTCCAATCCACCCCACACCAGAAAAAAAATTTAAAAAAATGGCGTGAGGTCCCCCAAAACCATGCCAGACCCTTATCCGAGCATGCAGCCTGGCAGGTCAGGAAAGGGAGGGGACAAGCGAGCGCTTCCCTCCCCCTCCTGAACCAGCCCTCAACATGGGGGGTGCTTTGGGGTGGGGGGGCTCTGCTCCTCCCACCCCAAAGCACCTTGTCCCCATGTTGATAATCCTGCCCCCCCCATGTGAAAATGTCCCCCAGGTGCCCCCCCTCCACACCTGTAGAAAAAAAAAAGCTCTGCGCACTCGTCAAAGGCTAACCACCAACTGCCGCCTCTTCCATCTTACAGTTCTTAAATAGGTAAGGGGTGGGGCCACCTGGCCATGTCACCTTGTGGCCCTGCCCCCCTGTGATATCACCAACCCAGCATGCAAAGGTGTGAACGTAGGGTAAGAAAACTAAGGATTCGGTAAAAGACATATCCTGAATTGATCCCCCACAGCAGCCAGTAGTGATGAGCCGAACACCCCCGGGTTCGGTTCGCACCAGAACCCGCGAACGGACCGAAAGTTCGAACGAACATTAGAACCCTATTAAATACAATGGATGCGAACGTTCGAATTCTAAAGTGCTAATTATAACAACTATTATGCATGTTATTGTCCTAAAAAGGGTTTGGGAACCCGGGTTCTGCACCAGGGGACATGTATCAATGCAAAAAGAAGTTTTAAAAACGGTCGTTTTCCGGGAGCAGTCATTTTAATGATGCATAAAGTGAAAAAAAAAAAGTCAAATATTCCTTTAAATATCGTACCTGGGGGGTGTCTAAAGTATGCCTGTGAAGTGCCACGTGTTTCCCGTGTTTAGAACTGTCCCTGCACAAAATGACACTTCTAAAGGAAAAAAAAGCCATTTAAAACTGCTTGCGGCTTTAATGTAATGTCTGGTCCCGGTAATATGGATGAAAATCTTTAAGAAAAATGGCATAGCTACCCCATGACCCCCCCCCCTACCCCAGCCCATTACCAGCCCCTTTGGGTCTTGTATGGATATTAAGGGGAACCCCGCACATAAAATAAAAAAGGCCCTATATACTCTGAACAGCCGTATACAGGCGGTGCATACAAGACAGGGACTGTAGGTTTGTTCTTATGTAGAATCTGTTTGTAATTTTGAACAGGTACATTGTTGAAGTGTAGCTCCAGACCAAAAATCTATTTTTAAACTTTTTGGAAAACATAGGTAAGGGTTATCACCCCTGTAACATTTGTTTTGCTGTCTGTGCCCCTGTTCAGAACATTTCACCTCACTTTCCGTCCTAATGACAACTGTTTTTGAAATGTGGTGTTTTTCTTGAAACAAGGATTGCTGATAAAGCATCAGTACAGAGGAGACACCTTTCTCCCATATTTATTCTTACAGGAGAGAATTTTCCTTCCTAGTGGTAGATTTCCTCTCACTTCCTGTTGTCTTCTTGCGTTTGCAAGTAGGAGTCGTTTGTAAGTTGGATGTTTGAAAGTAGGGACCTGCCGTATATACTCTGCAGAAATAGGCCCCTTAGTTGTTGGTGTTGGCACAACACTGTAAGCACTCACAGTTACTCTTGGTTGGTGCTGGAACGCCCTGCTGTCAACTATTATATCAGGAATTTTAATTACATATAATTGTTGAACAGTGGTAGTAAAAATTGGGCCTTTGATGGTGGTGCTGGTGCCACAACACTGTAAGCCCTGACAGTTACTCTTGGTGGGTGCAGCAATGGGCCCTGCTGTGAATTATTAGATCAAGAATTGTAATTACATGCCCCTGTTGAACAGGGGCTGAAAAATTGGGCCTTAGGCACTGGTGGCACAACACTGCAACCCCTCACAGATACTGTACTTGGAGCACAGCAATGAGCCCTGTTGCAAAGTATTGCTTCAAAAATTGTAATGACACGCCCCTGTTAAACAGGGGCTGAAAAATTGGGCCTTAGGCACTGGTGGCACAACACTGCAACTCCTCACAGATACTGTACTTGGAGCACAGCAATGAGCCCTGTTGCAAAGTATTGCTTCAAAAATTGTAATTACACGCCACTGTTAAACAGGGGCTGAAAAATTGGGCGTTAGGCACTGGTGGCGGCACCCATAAACAAAAATGATCTTCCAAGCTATCATCATCAATCGTATCATTGAGGACTCGGAGGAGGAGGATAGGCAGTCAACATAACAGCACAGGCACTCAGCATCAGCATCAGTCTTGAAGGGATGTGACATTTTAAAATCAATTAGTCTGTTATATCAGCATCAGGTGTGTGGTAGCTGGTGGTGATCCAAGACTGGTTCATCTTGATGAAAGTCAGTCGATCAACCGAGTCGGTGGACAGGCGCACCCTGTGATCCGTGACAAATCCTCCAGCAGCACTGAATGTGCGTTCCGAAAGAACGCTGGATGCAGGACAGGCCAGTAGCTCAATTGCATACTGTGCAAGCTCTGGCCAGTGATCCATCCTCAAGACCCAGTAAGCCAGAGGATTTTCGGTGGGGAAGGTGTCCAAGTCTGACCTTGCCCCTAGATATTCCTGCACCATGTTTATCAGACGCTGGCGATGGTTGCTGGAACCGATCATACTTTGGGGCTGCGGACTAAAGAATTGTCTGAACGCATCGGTCAGACGGCCACCTTCCCCACCGCTCCTTCTTTGACTGGCCGAAGCCTCAGCAACTCGTTGTCCAGGACCAGGAGTTTGCAACCTCCCAGTCTCTGGGAACGCGTTGCACAGACCTTTCTGCAAGGCCTCCCGGAGTTGTCTCATCCTCTGCTCCCTCTGCGACGGTAACATAAGGTCCGCAACCTTACCCTTGTACCGTGGATCAAGGAGAGTGGCCAGCCAGTAATGGTCCCTCTCCTTGATCCGAAGAATACGAGGATCCTTCCGCAGACTTTGCAGGATCAGGGAGGCCATGCAGCGTAGGTTTGCTGAGGCATTCGCTCCGGAGTCCTCTGGGTCACTAAGGACGACATGATCCGCAGCCACCTCCTCCCAGCCACGTACAAGTCCACTGGTTTCTTGGGACTGTAAATCATCCCTAAAAGACTGCTGCTGATGATGCTGAGTGCCAGCCTCCACCTCCATGCTGACACAATCCTCCTCCTCCTCCTCCTCCTCCTCCTCTTCCTGTGCGATGGGTGGGACAGAAGGAACACTGTCTGGGTAAAGGGGGCCTTGAGAGGCAAGGAAGTCCTCCTCTTCCTGCCTCTGTTCTGCCTCAAGTGCCCTGTCCATTATTCCACGCAGCGTGTGCTCCAACAGGTGGACAAGAGGTACAGTGTCACTGATGCATGCACTGTCACTGCTCACCATCCTCGTGGCCTCCTCAAATGGTGCCAGGACAGTGCATGCATCCCTGATCATGCCCCACTGGCGTGGAGAAAAAAAACCAAGCTCCCCTGACCCTGTCCTGGTGCCGTAGTCGCACAGGTACTCATTGATGGCCCTCTGCTGCGTGTGCAGCCGCTGCAGCATGGCCAACGTTGAGTTCCACCTGGTGGGCATGTCACATATAAGGCGGTTCTTGGGCAGGTTCAACTCCTTTTGCAGCTCAGCCAGGCGAGCACTGGCATTATAAGATCTGCGGAAATGCACACAGACTTTCCTGGCCTGCCTCAGGACATCCTGTAAGCCCGGGTACCTGCCCAAGAACCGCTGCACCACCAGGTTAAGGACGTGAGCCACACAGGGCACATGGGTCAGTTGTCCCTGTCGGAGGGCGGAGAGGAGGTTGGTGCCATTGTCGCAAACCACCATTCCTGGCTTAAGCTGGCGTGGCGTCAACCACCTCTCGGCCTGGCCCTGCAGAGCAGACAGGACCTCTGCCCCAGTGTGGCTTCTGTCCCCCAAACACACCAGCGC
Organism: Rana muscosa; assembly: GCA_029206835.1. Taxonomy (NCBI): domain Eukaryota; kingdom Metazoa; phylum Chordata; class Amphibia; order Anura; family Ranidae; genus Rana; species Rana muscosa. The sequence continues at coordinate 8,226,947 of CM055128.1, forward strand.
AAGCACGGCATGGCATCTTTTTGCCTGCGTACTTGCGTAGCCCCGTGAACGGCTACGGAGCACCGCTGGTTCATAGGACAAACCACAGGAAGAGGCCATGGAGGAAGAAGAAGAGGAGGGGGTGGAGGAGAGAGGTGTGTCACAACCAGTAGTAGCATTTTGGAGGCGTGGCGGTGGGACAACCTCCAACACTACTGCACCTTGTCCTGAATCCTTCCCAGCTGCCAAAAGAGTGACCCAATGGGCCGTGAAAGAAAGGTAACGTCCCTGTCCATGCCTGCTGGACCATGAGTCAGCGGTAATATGCACCTTACCGCTGACCGCCCTGTCCAGCGAGGCCAAGACATTGCCTTCCACATGCCGGTAGAGAGCCGGAATAGCCTTCCGTGAGAAAAAGTGGCGTTTGGGAACCTGCCACTGAGGAACCGCACATTGCACAAACTCACGGAAGGGGGCCGAGTCTACCAACTGAAAAGGCAGCAGTTGAAGCGCTAGCAATTTAGCCAAGCTAGCATTCAACCGCTGGGCATGTGGATGGCTGGGAGTGAACTTCTTTCGACGGTCCAGCAGCTGGGGCAGGGAAATTTGCCTGCTAGAATCGGACGTCGGTGTACTGCTAGCAGAGTGGGCGCAAGTACTTGGCTGTGACACACCTAATTCTACACCTTCATTCCTCTCAGTGCATGTTTCAGAGAGGACTGAAGTTATAGTGGGGTTGGAGATCCCAGCTGATGCGGTGCAAGGAGAGGTCCGCTTTGTTCTTTGGTGTGGGTCTTTGAGGTAGGCTTGCCAACGAGCTGCATGGCAGGTCAACATATGTCTGGTCAGGCATGTGGTACCCAAGCGGCTGATGTTTTGGCCACGCGATATACGCTTGAGACATATGTTGCAAACAGCAGCTGTGCGATCTGATGCACTAGCCTCAAAAAAGGCCCACACCAAAGAACTTTTTGAATGACGGGCAGAGGCAGCGCCCTGCACAGGCGGAGCTCTGCGGTGTGATTCCGTCGGTGTACTGCCCTTACGCTGGCCACCAAAGGGCATCCTGCCTCGTTGGAGATGTGCCTCCTCCTCATCCTCCTCCTCCTCCTCTCTCCTATTAGGCACCCACGTGGAGTCATTGACCTCATCATCCCCTCCCTCCTCATCACTGGAGCCAATCTGGCAGTATGCTGCAGCTGCTGGAACATGACTGCCAGATTGGTGTCCTTCTTGAGCATCCCCTCTGTCTGCTCTCACGCTACTGCCTTCCTCTAGCTGGGTTTCATCATCAGACCCTTCGAAACGCTGGGCATCCTCCTGGAGCATGTACCCAACACTGTGCTGAAACAGTTCGGGGGACTCCTCAGGAGGAGGACATGGTGGGTCTAGGGAAGGAGTGACTGATGATGAGTCTGACATTGATACCAGGGAAGACGACGCTTTGGCAGCTGCTTTTCCAGTACCCTGAGCCTGGGTGAGAGAGGATGAGGAGGAGGAGGAGGGCTTGGTCATCCACTCTACCAAGTCTTCGGCATGATGTGGCTCAACATGTCCAGCTGCCGAAAAGAAGGACAAGCGTGTCCCATGGCCATGTGCTGATGACAATGCACCGCGTCCACGACCAGCACTGTTGCCCCCAGACACAGAGCCTGCTTGCCCTCTTTTATTGCCTCCTGACTGTCTGCCTCTCCTTGTTTGCCTTCCAGACATTCTAATAGATGGCCTGCAGGGAGATGGGAAAAAAGCAATAAGGGCTACCTTCAGGTGTCCTTCTCTGTCCCTTGAAACAAGGACTTTCACAGTGAAAGAAACTGACACTGTCCCTACCTAGAGTTTTCTATCCCTAGAATAAATGTTTTTTTTAATCACAATATAGCACAAGGACAATTCACTCAATGTCTCTCCAGGTCCCTGGAAACAAGGACTTGCAGAGTGAAAGAAACTGACACTGTCCCTACCTAGAGTTTTCTGTCCCTAGAATAAATGTTTTTTTTAAGCACAATATAGCACAAGGAAAATTAACTCACTGTCCTTACAGGTCCCTGGAAACAAGGACTTGCAGAGTGAAAGAAACTGACACTGTCCCTACCTAGAGTTTTCTGTCCCTAGAATAAATGTTTTTTTTAAGCACAATATAGCACAAGGACAATTAACTCACTGTCCTTACAGGTCCCTGGAAACAAGGACTTGCAGAGTGAAAAAAAAAAAACACTCTCCCTACCTAGAGTTTTCTGTCCCTAGAAAAAATGTTTTTTTTAATCACAATATAGCACAAGGAAAATTAACTCACTGTCCTTACAGGTCCCTGGAAACAAGGACTTGCAGAGTGAAAGAAAAAAAACACTCTCCCTACCTACAGTTTTCTGTCCCTAGAAAAAATGTTTTTTTTAATCACAATATAGCACAAGGAAAATTAACTCACTGTCCTTACAGGTCCCTGGAAACAAGGACTTGCAGAGTGAAAGAAACTGACACTGTCCCTACCTAGAGTTTTCTGTCCCTAGAATAAATGTTTTTTTTAAGCACAATATAGCACAAGGACAATTAACTCACTGTCCTTACAGGTCCCTGGAAACAAGGACTTGCAGAGTGAAAAAAAAAAAACACTCTCCCTACCTAGAGTTTTCTGTCCCTAGAAAAAATGTTTTTTTTAATCACAATATAGCACAAGGAAAATTAACTCACTGTCCTTACAGGTCCCTGGAAACAAGGACTTGCAGAGTGAAAGAAAAAAAACACTCTCCCTACCTACAGTTTTCTGTCCCTAGAAAAAATGTTTTTTTTAATCACAATATAGCACAAGGAAAATTAACTCACTGTCCTTACAGGTCCCTGGAAACAAGGACTTGCAGAGTGAAAGAAACTGACACTGTCCCTACCTAGAGTTTTCTGTCCCTAGAATAAATGTTTTTTTTAATCACAATATAGCACAAGGACAATTCACTCAATGTCTCTCCAGGTCCCTGGAAACAAGGACTTGCAGAGTGAAAGAAACTGACACTGTCCCTACCTAGAGTTTTCTGTCCCTAGAATAAATGTTTTTTTTAAGCACAATATAGCACAAGGACAATTAACTCACTGTCCTTACAGGTCCCTGGAAACAAGGACTTGCAGAGTGAAAGAAAAAAAACACTCTCCCTACCTACAGTTTTCTGTCCCTAGAAAAAATGTTTTTTTTAATCACAATATAGCACAAGGAAAATTAACTCACTGTCCTTACAGGTCCCTGGAAACAAGGACTTGCAGAGTGAAAGAAAAAAAACACTCTCCCTACCTACAGTTTTCTGTCCCTAGAAAAAATGTTTTTTTTAATCACAATATAGCACAAGGAAAATTAACTCACTGTCCTTACAGGTCCCTGGAAACAAGGACTTGCAGAGTGAAAGAAACTGACACTGTCCCTACCTAGAGTTTTCTGTCCCTAGAATAAATGTTTTTTTTAATCACAATATAGCACAAGGACAATTCACTCAATGTCTCTCCAGGTCCCTGGAAACAAGGACTTGCAGAGTGAAAGAAACTGACACTGTCCCTACCTAGAGTTTTCTGTCCCTAGAATAAATGTTTTTTTTAAGCACAATATAGCACAAGGACAATTAACTCACTGTCCTTACAGGTCCCTGGAAACAAGGACTTGCAGAGTGAAAAAAAAAAAAAACTCTCCCTACCTAGAGTTTTCTGTCCCTAGAAAAAATGTTTTTTTTAATCACAATATAGCACAAGGACAATTAACTCACTGTCCTTACAGGTCCCTGGAAACAAGGACTTGCAGAGTGAAAGAAACTGACACTGTCCCTACCTACAGTTTTCTGTCCCTAGAAAAAATGTTTTTTTTAATCACAATATAGCACAAGGAAAATTAACTCACTGTCCTTACAGGTCCCTGGAAACAAGGACTTGCAGAGTGAAAGAAACTGACACTGTCCCTACCTAGAGTTTTCTGTCCCTAGAATAAATGTTTTTTTTAATCACAATATAGCACAAGGAAAATTAACTCACTGTCCTTACAGGTCCCTGGAAACAAGGACTTGCAGAGTGAAAGAAACTGACACTGTCCCTACCTAGAGTTTTCTGTCCCTAGAATAAATGTTTTTTTTAAGCACAATATAGCACAAGGACAATTAACTCACTGTCCTTACAGGTCCCTGGAAACAAGGACTTGCAGAGTGAAAAAAAAAAAACACTCTCCCTACCTAGAGTTTTCTGTCCCTAGAAAAAATGTTTTTTTTAATCACAATATAGCACAAGGAAAATTAACTCACTGTCCTTACAGGTCCCTGGAAACAAGGACTTGCAGAGTGAAAGAAAAAAAACACTCTCCCTACCTACAGTTTTCTGTCCCTAGAAAAAATGTTTTTTTTAATCACAATATAGCACAAGGAAAATTAACTCACTGTCCTTACAGGTCCCTGGAAACAAGGACTTGCAGAGTGAAAGAAACTGACACTGTCCCTACCTAGAGTTTTCTGTCCCTAGAATAAATGTTTTTTTTAATCACAATATAGCACAAGGACAATTCACTCAATGTCTCTCCAGGTCCCTGGAAACAAGGACTTGCAGAGTGAAAGAAACTGACACTGTCCCTACCTAGAGTTTTCTGTCCCTAGAATAAATGTTTTTTTTAAGCACAATATAGCACAAGGACAATTAACTCACTGTCCTTACAGGTCCCTGGAAACAAGGACTTGCAGAGTGAAAGAAAAAAAACACTCTCCCTACCTACAGTTTTCTGTCCCTAGAAAAAATGTTTTTTTTAATCACAATATAGCACAAGGAAAATTAACTCACTGTCCTTACAGGTCCCTGGAAACAAGGACTTGCAGAGTGAAAGAAAAAAAACACTCTCCCTACCTACAGTTTTCTGTCCCTAGAAAAAATGTTTTTTTTAATCACAATATAGCACAAGGAAAATTAACTCACTGTCCTTACAGGTCCCTGGAAACAAGGACTTGCAGAGTGAAAGAAACTGACACTGTCCCTACCTAGAGTTTTCTGTCCCTAGAATAAATGTTTTTTTTAATCACAATATAGCACAAGGACAATTCACTCAATGTCTCTCCAGGTCCCTGGAAACAAGGACTTGCAGAGTGAAAGAAACTGACACTGTCCCTACCTAGAGTTTTCTGTCCCTAGAATAAATGTTTTTTTTAAGCACAATATAGCACAAGGACAATTAACTCACTGTCCTTACAGGTCCCTGGAAACAAGGACTTGCAGAGTGAAAAAAAAAAAAAAACTCTCCCTACCTAGAGTTTTCTGTCCCTAGAAAAAATGTTTTTTTTAATCACAATATAGCACAAGGACAATTAACTCACTGTCCTTACAGGTCCCTGGAAACAAGGACTTGCAGAGTGAAAGAAACTGACACTGTCCCTACCTACAGTTTTCTGTCCCTAGAAAAAATGTTTTTTTTAATCACAATATAGCACAAGGAAAATTAACTCACTGTCCTTACAGGTCCCTGGAAACAAGGACTTGCAGAGTGAAAGAAACTGACACTGTCCCTACCTAGAGTTTTCTGTCCCTAGAATAAATGTTTTTTTTAATCACAATATAGCACAAGGAAAATTAACTCACTGTCCTTACAGGTCCCTGGAAACAAGGACTTGCAGAGTGAAAGAAACTGACACTGTCCCTACCTAGAGTTTTCTGTCCCTAGAATAAATGTTTTTTTTAAGCACAATATAGCACAAGGACAATTAACTCACTGTCCTTACAGGTCCCTGGAAACAAGGACTTGCAGAGTGAAAGAAAAAAAACACTCTCCCTACCTACAGTTTTCTGTCCCTAGAAAAAATGTTTTTTTTAATCACAATATAGCACAAGGAAAATTAACTCACTGTCCTTACAGGTCCCTGGAAACAAGGACTTGCAGAGTGAAAGAAACTGACACTGTCCCTACCTAGAGTTTTCTGTCCCTAGAATAAATGTTTTTTTTAATCACAATATAGCACAAGGAAAATTAACTCACTGTCCTTACAGGTCCCTGGAAACAAGGACTTGCAGAGTGAAAGAAACTGACACTGTCCCTACCTAGAGTTTTCTGTCCCTAGAATAAATGTTTTTTTTAAGCACAATATAGCACAAGGACAATTAACTCACTGTCCTTACAGGTCCCTGGAAACAAGGACTTGCAGAGTGAAAGAAACTGACACTGTCCCTACCTAGAGTTTTCTGTCCCTAGAATAAATGTTTTTTTTAATCACAATATAGCACAAGGAAAATTAACTCACTGTCCTTACAGGTCCCTGGAAACAAGGACTTGCAGAGTGAAAGAAACTGACACTGTCCCTACCTAGAGTTTTCTGTCCCTAGAATAAATGTTTTTTTTAATCACAATATAGCACAAGGACAATTAACTCACTGTCCTTACAGGTCCCTGGAAACAAGGACTTGCAGAGTGAAAGAAACTGACACTGTCCCTACCTAGAGTTTTCTGTCCCTAGAATAAATGTTTTTTTTAAGCACAATATAGCACAAGGACAATTAACTCACTGTCCTTACAGGTCCCTGGAAACAAGGACTTGCAGAGTGAAAGAAACTGACACTGTCCCTACCTAGAGTTTTCTGTCCCTAGAATAAATGTTTTTTTTAATCACAATATAGCACAAGGAAAATTAACTCACTGTCCTTACAGGTCCCTGGAAACAAGGACTTGCAGAGTGAAAGAAACTGACACTGTCCCTACCTAGAGTTTTCTGTCCCTAGAATAAATGTTTTTTTTAATCACAATATAGCACAAGGACAATTAACTCACTGTCCTTACAGGTCCCTGGAAACAAGGACTTGCAGAGTGAAAGAAACTGACACTGTCCCTACCTAGAGTTTTCTGTCCCTAGAATAAATGTTTTTTTTAAGCACAATATAGCACAAGGACAATTAACTCACTGTCCTTACAGGTCCCTGGAAACAAGGACTTGCAGAGTGAAAGAAACTGACACTCTCCCTACCTACAGTTTTCTGTCCCTAGAATAAATGTTTTTTTTAAGCACACTATAGCAGAAGCACAAAACACACTGACACTCTCCCTACCTATCCTTCTCTTTCCCTAAACTAAAGGAATCCAGGTTAAGCAAGAAAGAAATAACAGTCACTGTCCCTGCCTATGCTACTCTATCCCTGCTCCGGAACACACTACACTAGGCCGCCGTGCTGGCGGCCTTTTATAGTGTGGGGCGTGTACTAAACACCCTCAGCAATAATTGGCCACAGGCATCCTGCCTGTGGCCAATCATTGCTCTCCTCGCTGCCGGCGCTGTGATTGGCCAAGCATGCGGGGTCACAGTGCATGCTTGGCCAATCACAGCGCCTGGATGACACTGCGATGGCGTAGTGCATTGTGGGCCGTTCGCGTCACTCGAATTTGGCGCGAACGGCCCAAATCGTTCGATCTTCGTCGAACGATCGAACAGCCAATGTTCGAGTCGAACGTATGTTCGACTCGAACACGAAGCTCATCCCTAGCAGCCAGCGGGAGAGGAGAAGGGGGAAGCAAGCAGTGCTGCGGGGGGGAGGGAGCACACAGGGAGGCAGGACAACAGAGGAAGTTCTACTAAATCCTGCCCCTCCTCTTCAGGTTTCGGGGTTTGGCAACCAAGGGACGCGCTCTACCCGTCACCTGCCCACGATCGACGGGTTGCCGACCCCGCTCTAAAATGTCTTTGTATGGTGTAGCATTACTGGAACCCTTCTTTGGAAACATCTGATCTCAGTCATCCATAGGGGTGTTCACACCCTATTGGCCAGCGGTCTCCAAGCTGCAGCCCAGGGGCCGGATACGGCCCATTGCTTGCTTTTGTCCAGCCCTTTGGGCACTATCACTAATGAAGGGCACATATCCTCTCAATGACACCAACAATGGGGCCCAATAACACCAATGATGATGCACAGTTCCTCCCAATGACACCAATGATGGACACAATTCCTGCCAATGATGGACACAATTCCTCCCACTGATGGGCACAATTCCTCCCAATGACGGGCACAATTCCTCCCAATGATGGGCACAATTTCTCCCAATGATGGGCACAATTCCTGCCAAATGACACCAATGATGGGCATAATTCCTTCCAATTATGGGGCACAATTCCTCCCACTGACGGGCACAATACCTCCCAATGACGGGCACAATTCCTCCCAATGATGGGCACAATTCCTCCCAATGATGGGCACAATTCCTGCCAAATGACACCAATGATGGGCACAATTCCTCCCAATGATGGGCACAATTCCTCCCAATGACGGGCACAATTCCTCCCAATGACGGGCACAATTCCTCCCAATGATGGGCACAATTCCTCCCAAATGACACCAATGATGGGCATAATTCCTTCCAATTATGGGGCACAATTCCTCCCAATGAGGGGCACAATTCCTCCCAAATGACACCAATGATGGGCATAATTCCTTCCAATTATGGGGCACAATTCCTCCCAATGACGGGCACAATTCCTCCCAAATGACACCAATGATGGGCATAATTCCTTCCAATTATGGGGCACAATTCCTCCCAATGATGGGTACAATTCCTCCCAATGACGGGCACAATTCCTCCTAATGATGGGCACAATTCCTGCAAAATGACACCAATGACGGGCACAATTCCTCCCAATGACAGGCACAATTCCTCCCAATGATGGGCACAATTCCTGCCAAATGACACCAATGATGGGCACAATTCCTCCCAATGACGGGCACAATTCCTCCCAATGACGGGCACAATTCCTCCCAATGATGGGGCACAATCCCTCCCAAATGACACCAATGATGGGCACAATTCCTCCCAATGACGGGCACAATTCCTCCCAAATACACCCATGATGGGGCACAATTTCTACCAATGACAGCGCACAGTTCCTCCCAAGGACACCAATAATGGGGCACAATTCCTCCCAATGAAGGGCACAACTCCGCCTAATGACACCAATGACGGGGCACAATTCCTCCCAATGACACCAACAATGGGGCTCTGTTCCTCTCACTCACACCAATGATGGCGGATTGTTTTACTCCCACTGATTCTGGGACATTTTGTACTCCCGATGGCCACAGTCCAGTCCCCTAAAGTCTGAAGGACAGTAAAATGGCTCTTTTGTTTAGAAAGTTTGGAGACCCCTGCGATTGGCCATACAGGCGTAGGTGTGATGGTCAGGTGCCCACATACCTTTAGTTGTCATTCAGATTTTTATTTATTTTTCCCCACCAGCTGACCAAACCTTCTCCTTTTTTTTTTTTGCTCCATTCCAGGTGGTGGCGGGGGTCAGGCCTTAAACATTGACGCAGATCTGAACATTGGGCGGACGGAGCACTGCGAGACCTTCGACAACCCGCCGCTTTGCGAGGAGAACTTTCACATCCAGCACCTGGAGGTCTGGGGCTACCAAAATTCCTAAATGCCCAGATAGGCCACAGGAAAAGACTACCGTATAAATAGGTGGTGGCTAGAGCCAGCGCCGCGCTCTTCTTATCCGTACAAAATGGCCTCCGACGTTCCTGCGTCTCTGCTCTCCATCCACCGATTTTATACTTAGGCGCAGACTTTGAAGACAGAATAGACTGGAAGACGAGAACAAAGCAAAAGGAAAAACTTAATATTAAAACTGGATTGCAACACGTCTTTGCCTCGTGCATTCTGCAATACGGACTGTTCGAGCTGCAAGGGCCCCTTTATACACTACTGAATGTGAAACATGTTTTTATGTGCACATTTTATTTTATTTTTTTGTATTCGAATTTCAAATGTGTTTTTAACCCCTTCAACACCGGGGCTTTTTTTACCACCTCAATACCGGGCCTATTCTGGCACTTCTCTCCTACATGTACAAATCATCATTCTTTTGCTAGAAAATTACTCAGAACCCCCAAACATTATATATGTTTTTTTAGCAGACACCCTAGGGAATAAAATGACGGTCATTGCAACTTTTTTTCCTGCACGGTATTTGCGCAATAATTTTTCAATTGCCTTTTTTTGGGGAAAAAAAATGGTTTCATGAATTAAAAAAAATAACAAAACAGTAAAGTTAGCCCAATTTTTTTGTAAAACATGAAAGATGATGTTACGCCGAGTAAATAGATACCTAACATGTCATGCTTTAAAATTGCGCACACTCATGGAATGGCGCAAAACTTCGGTTCTTAAAAATCTCCATAGGCGACGCTTTGAATTTTTTTACAGGTTACCAGGTCAGAGTTACAGAGAAGGTCTAGTGCTAGAATTGTTGCACGCGCTCTAACGCACGCGGCGATACCTCACATGCGTGGTTTGAACGGCGTTTACATATGTGGGTGGGATTTACGTGTGCGTTCGCTTCTGAGCACGTGCTACCAGGGACAGGGACATTTTAATTTTTTTTTTTTATTATTATTTTTTTTATTTTACTTAATTTTTACACTTTTTTTTTTTTGATCACTTTTATTCCTATTTCAAGGAATGTAAACATCCCTTGTAATAGGAATGATGTCTGACAGGTCCTCTTTATGGAGAGATGCGGGGTCAATAAGACATCTCTCCTCCAGGCTGAAAAGCATGAGATCGGTGAAAAAAAATTCACCGAACTCATGCTTACTAGCCAAAAGGCGGCTTTGTTTACTTCTGAGGACCCGGGCGTGACGTCATCACATCGCGCCCGGGCCTCTGACAGTCATAGAGATGACTGGTGACCATCTGGTCACCAGTCATCTCTATGCTTGTCATGTGACAAGACAGCGGCGCCGGACGATTCATTCTCCGGTTCCCCGATGGCACAGGAGAGCCCGGAGAAGCACCGGATGGCGGCGGGAGGGGGGGATGTCCCCTCCCGCCGCCTATAAGAACGATCAAGCGGCGGAACCGCCGCTATGATCGTTCTTATCGTGCGCAGAATCGCCGGCCTCTAGCTGCAGCCATCATTCAGATATCACCCCACAAAGCCCAGGACGTCATATGACGTCCACCTAGGATGGGAGATCCAATCTGTGGACGTCATATGACTATGGGCGGGTAGGGAAGTGGTTAAAAAACGTTCTTGGTGGATAGGGACAGTACTGTTATTGCACCACAGAATGGCCTCTAGCGCCTAGACAAAGGTCTGCTCCACCAATGGGACATGAGTGTAATAAAGCAATAAAGTACTTTGTGGAAACTTCAGAGCACTTCAACATGTAAAATAATTGCCTACCGGCCATGGGTTGTGCAGTTTGCACCGTTTTATTAAGTTGGAGCTCTGGTCAATCTTATTTTGGATAAAGTGAGGAAGAGTTGATTTTTATTGCAGGCTGTGCCCCTGTCGTAGGACAGAGATCGTTATTAAAAGACTATTCCTATCCTGGTGACAACTGTTTAAGTTTATTCTGCTTTTATTTTGACTTCACCGCCCCGCCCCCCTCACATCCCCATCAACTTGCTAATAAAATTGTTAAATAAAATTGTTTTGTGTTCATTATAAACCTTTATTTTAGACCCAATAATGTCATCACTGGGTCTCCGCGCTTCTTTATACAATGAATGCAATTCATACAATATGAGTGCGTCCCTGGGGAAGACTTACAGAGGCACGTCTAGGCTGGAGGGAGAGACTGAATGCAGTAAGTAGCGCGGTTCTATCACACGTCCCACACGCCGCTTGAGTGCTTCCGTCATATACCACTTCCTCCAGTGTGAATATAGATATTATAGCCGCATATTACAACCAAGAACTAGGCAGGACTCGTTTGGCTGCAAAGATGGAACTCTTTATTTGAACAAGAATACAGGCTTTTTATACACTTGAGAAGGACATTCCCCCTCCTGATCATATTACCCTAACAATACAAACTGTAACCAGAAACATAAATTAACATGAGCTAATTAACTAGTCATTTAAAGTGGTTGTAAACCCCTAAAAAAATTTTTTTTTTTTTTAAAACCACCTGTAAGAGAAAGCTATAAGTAGCTAATATGACTAGCATACTAGCTCATTATGCATCACTTACCTTAGATCGGGGCCCCCAAAGCGGTCCTCGTCTTCCTCTTCAGCCGCAGCCATCACTGCGGCGATAGCCGAAAGGTTACTTCCGGGTATCGCCGCTCCGGCTCTGTGATTGGCCGGGGGGGCAATAACGTCACACGCATGCGCGCGGGAGCCGTCAAATCCGGCTAAGCCGAAGCATTGCTGGGACTTAGCCGGATTTGTGAATGGGATTAACCCTATGAATGCGCCGTTGTCTACGGCGCGCATGCACTGTAGACACTGATGCATGTCATTTTTAGCAAATATCTCTTAAACCGTGTAGGTTTATGAGATATTTCTTGCACCTACAAGTAAGCCTTAATCTAGGCTTACCTGTAGGTACAAGTTGCAAAAGTGGGTTTACAACCACTTTAACCAGCCTAGGTGACTCAGAGGTCTGACCTTGCCGTCTTCTAGCTCAGAAGACACAATCCACATTATCATAACACAGAACACAATAGCAGGAGCCCCCAGTAACAGATGGACCGGCTCCTACATTGAAGACCATGAAATCCATATCTATGCAATGCTTTGATTAATCAGGGATTGCAGATGTCATGGCAACAGTCTACAAAACTCTTACAATGTTCCATCATTTTCTTTGTCACCCTGTGCCCCTAATAGACACAGGGTGACTAATGCCTTGTACACACGGCCGGAATTTCCGATGAAAAAAGTCAGACGGAGTTTTTTCATCCGAAATTCCGACTGTGTATGTGCCCCATCGGACATAATTCTGAGGAATTCCGTCAGAGTTTAGATAGAGAACATGTTCTATCTTACTCCGATGCAATGCCGATGTGCTTTTGTCCGGACAATAGTCCAACCGTGTGTACGGGGCATTAGACATAGGAGGCGCACGAGGAGCTGAAACAAGTTTCCCAACCTCTTCATGGGATTCTGGGTTCCATGGGCCCCCCGCCCAAAGTGACTCCCGTCACAATACATATCTAGATTATGAGTTACGTTTTATACAATGTTCATTACTCTGACTATAAAAAATGTCGATGCTACTGAATAAAGATGTAAATTTCATTAGTTAGATCTTGTGTGGTGCAGCAACCTAATGAGGTCCATTCCATGTTCATAGGAAGGACTTACCAAAGGTTCTGTATGTCATGCGTGATCTCATTCAAAAGATTATTTAATGCTGGACTATAAAATATCGGTTGTTGGGTTATAGCACACGATTGTACAGAAATATTGGTACAGTTTAGAAAACTGGATCTGAGGAACTGACCATGGAACTTTCATAAACATTCTGACATCCGCTCTTCAGACACTTTCCGAGGTGATGTCATTTCTGCAGCCGCCCTCCCTGATTATTTCTTGAGAGCCAATGACTCCGATTCCCCGGATCCGGCTTATGTTACATTCAACTAAACTTAGAGGATCTACAAACCAACTTCAGACAAAACTCCCCCACATTCTGTACCCCCATTACACCTACTATGCACTTCTATAATACCTCACTATGCACCCCCGTATTCTATACCCCAAAACACCCCACTGTGCCCCCCCCCATTATACCTCACTGTGCCCCCCCCCATTATACCTCACTATGCACCCCCATATTCTATACCCCCAATACATCCCACTGTGCCCCCCCATTATACCTCACTGTGCCCCCCCCCATTATACCTCACTATGCACCCCCATATTCTATACCCCAATACATCCCACTGTGCCCCCACCATTATACCTCACTGTGCACACCCAAATTCTATACCCCAAAACACCCCACTGTGCCCCCCCCATTATACCTCACTGTGCCCCCCCCATTATACCTCACTATGCACCCCCATATTCTATACCCCCAATACACCCCACTGTGCCCCCCCATTATACCTCACTGTGCCCCCCCATTATACCTCACTATGCACCCCCATATTCTATACCCCCAATACACCCCACTGTGCCCCCCCCCCATTATACCTCACTGTGCACACCCAAATTCTATACCCCCCATTACACCCCACTGTACCCCATTACACCTACTATGCACTTCTATACCTCACTATGCACCCCCATATTCTATACCCCAAAACACCCCACTGTGCCCCCCCATTATACCTCACTGTGCCCCCCCATTATACCTCACTATGCACCCCCATATTCTATACCCCCAATACACCCCACTGTGTCCCCCCATTATACCTCACTGTGCACACCCAAATTCTATACCCCCCATTACACCCCACTGTACCCCATTACACCTACTATGCACTCCTATAATACCTCACTATGCACACCCATATTCTATACCCCAAAACACCCCACTGTGCCCCCCCATTATACCTCACTGTGCCCCCCCATTATACCTCACTGTGCCCCCCATTATACCTCACTATGCACCCCCATATTCTATACCCCCAATACACCCCACTGTGCCCCCCCATTATACCTCACTGTGCACACCCAAATTCTATACCCCCCATTACACCCCACCGTACCCCATTACACCTACTATGCACTCCTATAATACCTCACTATGCACACCCATATTTTTTACCCCAATTACACCCAACTGTGCCCCCCATTATACCTCACTGTGCACCCCCACATTCTATACCCCCATTACACCCCACTGTGGCCCCCATCCATTATACCTCACTGTGCACCCCAATATTCTATACCCCCCATTACACCCCACTGTTGCCCCCATCCATTATACCTCACTGTGCACTCCCACATTCTATACCCCCACTGTGCCCCCCACATTATACCTCACTGTGCACCCCCGCATTCTATACCCCCTTTACACCCCACTGTGTCCCCCCTATTATACCTCACTCCCCCTCTGCATTCTATACCCCATTACACCCCACTGTGCCCCCCATTACACCTCACTGTCCACTCCCCACATTCTGTACCCCCATTACACCTACTATGCACTCCTATAATACCTCACTATGCACATCCATATTCTATACCCCCAATTCACCCCACTGTGCCCCCCTATTATACCTCACTATGCCCCCCATTATACCTCACTGTGCACCCCGCATTCTATACCCCTTTACACCCCACTGTGTCCCCCCTATTATACCTCACTCCCCCCACATTCTATACCCCATTACACCCCACTGTGCCCCCCATTACACCTCACTGTCCACTCCCCACATTTTGTACCCCCATTACACCTACTATGCACTCCTATAATACCTCACTATGCAAATCCATATTCTATACCCCCAATTCACCCCACTGTGCCCCCCATTATACCTCACTAGGCACCCCCATATTCTGTACCCCCATTACACCCAACTGTGCCCCTGCAATATACCTCACTGTTGCCCCCATTATACCTAACTGTGCCCCCCCGCATTCTACACCCCCCTCTACACCCCACTGTGCCCCCCTATTATACCTCACCCCCCCCGCATTGTATACTACCCCATTACACCCCACTGTGCCCCCTATTATACCTCACCCCCCGCATTGTATACTACCCCATTACACCCCACTGTGCCCCCCCATTATACCCCACTGTCCACTCCCCACATTCTATACCCCCATTACACCCCACTGTGCCCCCCCCCCCATTATACCCCACTGTCCCATTCCCACATTCTATACCTCCATTACACCCCACTGTGGCCCCCATCCATTATACCCCACTTTGCACCCCTATTATACCTCACTGATCCCCCCATCATACCTAACTGTGCCCCCCACATTCTATACCCCCTTTACACCCCACTGTGCCCCCCCCCATTATACCTCACTCTATACTCTCCCCCCCCCCCCATTACACCTACTATGAACTCCTGTAATACCTCACTGTGCCCCCTCTAATCTTTCCCTAAAGGGAGGGCCGCCTGTCTACCCAATCAGCGTCCCTTCTCGGAAACCTCCTGCAATTCATAACGCATGCGTGCTGAGCAGAAAGCCGAGACTGCCTCCACTGCGCATGCGGAAAGAGGGGGCGCCTCCCTATTGGTGGTGTCAGCGCGCCTGCGCAGATCTAGGTTCCCACGGCAACGGGGTAAACACATCGAAGAGCCGGTTACTAGGAGACCGGAGGAAGCTGCAGACAGAAATCATCTCCCAGAGCAACACAAGACATGGCGTCCGAGGGGCAGGAGGGAGACATGGAGCTGGAGCTGGACTCAGTGATCGGCTTTAATGGTGAGAGGGGGGAGTGGTGGTGGGTGGGGGGCCCTGGGGGGGAGGGGAAGGGGCCCCACTGGGAGGACTCCACTTCTCTTCTGATCTTTGTAACTTTGTATTTATTTTATTTTGTATGTTATAGATCACATATACAGTATATATCTATCTATCTATCTATCACATATACAGTATATATCTATCTATCTATCTATCACATATACAGTATATATCTATCTATCTATCTATCACATATACAGTATATATCTATCTATCTATCTATCACATATACAGTATATATCTATCTATCTATCACATATACAGTATATATCTATCTATCTATCACATATACAGTATATATCTATCTATCTATCTATCACATATACAGTATATATCTATCTATCTATCTATCACATATACAGTATATATCTATCTATCTATCTATCACATATACAGTATATATCTATCTATCTATCACATATACAGTATATATCTATCTATCTATCTATCACATATACAGTATATATCTATCTATCTATCACATATACAGTATATATCTATCTATCTATCACATATACAGTATATATCTATCTATCTATCACATATACAGTATATATCTATCTATCTATCACATATACAGTATATATCTATCTATATATCACATATACAGTATATATCTATCTATCTATCACATATACAGTATATATTTATATCACATATACAGTATATCTATATCTATCTATATATCACATATACAGTATATATCTATCTATATATCACATATACAGTATATATCTATCTATCACATTTACAGTATATATCTATATCACGTATACAGTATATATCTATTGTGACAGCAGGAAGGTAAAGTCACCTGGTTGCATCCAGGGGGGTAGATATATTTCGCCCAGATTCAGGCTTTACGCCGACTTATACAACTAGGTGGAGAGTTGTATAAGCCCAGCTAAGGCTAGTGGGCTCATGGATGACTCATACCTCTAGGGAGAGGGCTGGGCGTCGTGCAGACAGGAAGTTGATGAGGCCAGCTGAAACTTGTCAGCTCATTTAGGCCTCTATAAGAACTCCCAGCTTCATTAGATGTTAGCTCATGCCTGGAAGCAGACCTGTGTGGACTTCCTGGAGAGAGTGAACCCTTGTCCGGTGAGACAAAGCCTGTGTGGCTATTTGCTTGGACATTTAAAACCAGGGACTTAGGGACTAGGACAGCACTAGGCTGATCCCAGTTGTTAGTTAGGAAACCTGTATGTTTAGTCAGAGGTCAAGTTGACCAGGATTTAATTTGTTTATGTTTCTTTTGGCTTTGCTGTGTTTTGTCACTGTAAATAGAAAATAAACCGCACCTTTTTTTTGATTTTGAAAACCACAACCTCCGTTTGCTGGGCCTGTTTTTGTGTGGGGAGCCCATCCCGGGGGTCACACACACCCGCTGCCAAGCTAACCCCCTCACAGTTGGTGGAGAACCAGTGGCAGTTTTTTTTTAAGCCAGCATGGAGGAGATACTGAAGCAGCTGGCTCTAGCAAATGCCAATCAACAGCAGACAAATGCAGGTTTGCAAAAGAGCCTTGCAGCTCAACAACAGAACTTCGCAGCCCAGCAGCAAGCTCACCAACAGAGTCTGGAAGCTCAGCAACAAGCCCAGCAGCAATCTGAGGCCCGCTTCATAGACCTGTTACAGAAGCAAGAGCAGAGACTACAACAAATGGAAGCAGTAATGCAGCAACGTCCGCAGACCAGTGAGGAAAGCCGTCCCACTAATACCGCGTCCTTTGGGGTGAGTCGTTTATTGACAAAAATGACTGGAGAGGATGATCCAGAGGTATTTTTGACCACATTTGAAAGGACTGCTGAAAGAGAAAAGTGGCCTGAGGAGCAGTGGGCTGGACTGGTGGCTCCTCTGTTAACTGGTGAATCGCAGAAAGCTTACTATGACCTAGAGCCTGACCAAGCAAAAGACTATGCGATGCTAAAAGCTGAAATATTGGCAAGGCTGGGTGTCACCCAGGCTGTCCGGGCTCAGCGTGTGCATAACTGGACTTTCCAGCTTGGAAAACCCCCCAGGTCTCAAATGTATGATCTCATTCACCTGAGCAGAAAGTGGCTACAGCCAGAGACTTTGTCCGCACCAAAGATTGTGGAACGTGTTGTAATGGATCGGTTTTTGAGAGCTCTTCCTACTGCCATCCAAAAGTGGGTAAGCCATGGAGACCCAGAGACGGCCGATGGTCTTGTGGATCGTGTGGAGAAATACTTGGCTACAGAGAACCTGACGGCCTCTTCCAGAGACACTCGGACTTTCCACCCTAAGACCAGACCATCCCCAGGGGCGGATAAGAGGATTCCAAGGGGTGAGGGTGGAGAGAGTGAGAGGGTGGGAGCTCTACCCCAAGTTTGGCGAGAACAGCCTGGGAAATCAGCGGCTCAAGAGGCGGCAAGAAGGATCGTTTGCTACCACTGCCGGCAAGCGGGACATATTGCAGCCAATTGCCCGGTTGTGGAGGAACCCATGCAGTGTGACTTTCTGATGGGCAGACGTCAGTCGCTGTGTGCGACAGTCGCATGCACTGCCATTCGAGGAACTGAGAAACATTTATGCAAAATGTGTGTTAATGGTAGAAATGTTGTGGTATTGCTGGATTCAGGTAGCCTTGTGACCCTGATAAAGGCTGAGTTAGTTAAAACAGAGGTCTCTGGGAATAGCAAGGTAGCTGTTATTTGTGTGCATGGGGACACCCGAGAGTATCCAGTGACTACAGTGTGTTTCGAGACCCCCAAGGGTACCCTCTCTCATCCAGTGGGCTTAGTATCTCAGTTACCGCATGACGCCATTGTGGGAAGGGATTTTCCGAAGTTCTGGGAACTGTGGGATGATCCTGAGCCCCCCACTGGTGCCCCTATGTACCAGGAATGGGATAGCCAGAACTCCCCTGAGAGTGGTGAGGACTCTCCGGAATTTCCCTTATCAGTATTGGCAGGGGAGACTCAAGAAACTGGAGAGGAGCCCACCTCCTCAGACGAAAACCTACCGTCTGTGGAGTTTTCTGATCTTGAGGTTCACAGGGAAAACTTTGCCACAGAACAGTTGAAAGACCCCGCCCTAATAAAGGCACGGGAAAACGTAGTGAAAATAGATGGCGAGTTAGTGAACCCAGATAATACCTGCACTTACCCATACTTCAGCGTAGAGAAGGACCTACTGTATCGGGTGGCAAAAAGGGCAGAAGAAACCGTTGAGCAGCTTGTGGTGCCCAAACCTTACAGGAAGTTGGTGTTGGAGTTGGCCCATGGGCACATTCTTGGAGGTCATCTGGGGACAGAGAAAACCCGAGAGAGGGTATTACAGAGATTCTATTGGCCGGGGGTGATAAAGGACATAGAAAATTATTGTTCCTCCTGCCCTGTGTGTCAGAGGTCGGCCCCGATGCCACATTTCCGTACCCCGCTGGTCCCTCTACCCATCATTGAGGTCCCGTTTGAGAGGATCGCCATGGATTTGGTAGGTCCTATAATCAAGTCCGCTAGGGGGCACCAGTACATATTAGTTATAATGGACTATGCCACCCGTTATCCAGAAGCGATCCCTCTCCGAAATACCTCGGCCAAAACCATAGCCAAAGAGCTATCTCTTGTGTTTAGCCGGGTGGGTATTTGTAGAGAACTGCTTACGGACCAAGGTACACCCTTTATGTCCCGGGTTATGAAGGAGCTGTGTAAATTGTTCAAAGTGACGCAATTACGTACATCTGTGTATCACCCCCAAACCGATGGGCTGGTTGAAAGATTCAACAAAACCCTAAAGCAAATGTTGAAGAAAGTGGTGGATAGAGATGGAAAGGATTGGGACTGTCTACTTCCTTATCTGATGTTTGCTATTAGGGAGGTGCCCCAATCCTCTACGGGATTCTCCCCCTTTGAGTTACTGTATGGGAGACACCCAAGAGGGCTGTTGGATATTGCCAAGGAAACTTGGGAAAGTGGGAGTTCTCCCCACAGGAGTGTGATTGAGCATGTCGCCCTGATGCAAGACCGAATTGCACAGGTAATGCCCATCGTGAAGGAACATTTGGCCCAAGCGCAGTTAGCACAGCAGAGAGTGTACAACCGTGGAGCCAAGACCCGTACCTTTTCCCCGGGGGATAGGATACTGGTACTTGTCCCTACGGTTGAAAGTAAATTCCTTGCCAAATGGCAAGGCCCCTACGAGATAATGGAAAAAGTGAGCGAAGTGAATTACAAGGTCAGACAACCAGGAAGGCGAAAGCCCGAACAGATCTATCACGTTAATCTGTTGAAAGCCTGGAGGGATAGAGAGTCCCTAGTCGCAGACACTTGGTCACCAGCTCAAACTGGTTGCGTGATTCCTGAGGTTGGAATAGCAGCCACCTTGTCACAACCCCAACAACAGGAGGTTAAGGAGTTTGTGCTTCGCAACAAGGAGGTATTCTCTGAGCTGCCGGGACAAACATCTGGGGTAGAGCATGACATCATTACCCCGCCCGGTGAAAGGGTGAAGTTAAAACCCTATCGGATCCCAGAGGCCCGACGGGAGGCAATACGGGAGGAAGTACAGAAAATGCTAAACTTAGGGGTGATAGAGGAGTCCCAAAGTGATTGGTCTAGTCCCATTGTGTTGGTGCCTAAACCGGATGGGAGCTGGCGATTTTGTAACGATTTTCGTCAGTTGAACAAAGTTACAAAATTTGACACCTACCCCATGCCACGTATAGATGAGTTGATCGACCGGCTGGGAACAGCCCGATACATGACGACTCTTGACCTCACAAAAGGGTATTGGCAAATCCCCCTGGCCAAATTGGCCAAAGAGAAAACCGCATTTGTAACCCCAGACGGGGCGTTCCAATATAAAAGAATGCCGTTCGGGTTACAGAATGCGCCGGCCACATTCCAGCGGAAAATGGACCAGATGCTGAGGCCCCATCGGAAGTATGCTGCGGCTTACCTGGATGACGTAATTGTCCATAGCACAGATTGGGCCTCACATCTGCCAAAAGTGCAAGCAGTCCTGGACTCTGTTCGGGAAGCGGGGTTTACGGCTAACCCCAAGAAGTGTACCATTGGGCAGGAGGAGGCCAAATATCTTGGGTACACCATTGGGAGGGGAGTAATAAAACCCCAACTCAACAAAGTCGAGGCCATCCAGAGTTGGCCACGTCCCAACAGCAAGAAGCAGGTACGAGCCTTTCTGGGAATCGCTGGGTATTATCGGCGATTCATTCCCCACTTTGCCTCTAAGGCTGTGCCCCTAACCAACCTAACGAAGGGGAAAGGGTCGGTCATGATTAAATGGACCCCCGAGGCTGAGGCAGCATTCCAATTCTTGAAACAAGCCTTATGTAGCCAGCCAGTGTTGTACTCACCCGACTTCTCTAAAGACTTTGTCGTACAAAGTGATGCGTCAGATGTGGGGTTAGGAGCAGTATTGTCCCAGGTCTGGAACGGGGAAGAGCACCCAGTCATTTACCTCAGCAGGAAGTTGAAGTCCCATGAGGTAAATTACGCCACCGTTGAAAAGGAGTGTTTAGCGGTGAAGTGGGCTCTAGATTCCCTTCGGTACTACCTGCTAGGTAGGCACTTTGACATGGTTACGGATCACGCTCCGTTAAAGTGGATGGCTCAAAACAAGGAAACAAATAGAAGAGTGAATAGGTGGTTCCTGGCCCTCCAGGAATTCAACTTCACAGTAAAGCATCGCCCTGGCGTTCAAATGGGGAATGTGGATGCTTTGTCTCGAGTACATGAATGCCTGATTGCTGGTGTTCCAACCCCGAGGTTAAAACAAGAGGGGGGGGTATGTGACAGCAGGAAGGTAAAGTCACCTGGTTGCATCCAGGGGGGTAGATATATTTCGCCCAGATTCAGGCTTTACGCCGACTTATACAACTAGGTGGAGAGTTGTATAAGCCCAGCTAAGGCTAGTGGGCTCATGGATGACTCATACCTCTAGGGAGAGTGTGGGGCGTCGTGCAGACAGGGAGTTGATGAGACCAGCTGAAACTTGTCAGCTCATTTAGGCCTCTATAAGAACTCCCAGATTCATTAGATGTTAGCTCATGCCTGGAAGCAGACCTGTGTGGACTTCCTGGAGAGAGTGAACCCTTGTCCGGTGAGACAAAGCCTGTGTGGCTATTTGCTTGGACATTTAAAACCAGGGACTTAGGGACTAGGACAGCACTAGGCTGATCCCAGTTGTTAGTTAGGAAACCTGTATGTTTAGTCAGAGGTCAAGTTGACCAGGATTTAATTTGTTTATGTTTCTTTTGGCTTTGCTGTGTTTTGTCACTGTAAATAGAAAATAAACCGCACCTTTTTTTTGATTTTGAAAACCACAACCTCCGTTTGCTGGGCCTGTTTTTGTGTGGGGAGCCCATCCCGGGGGTCACACACACCCGCTGCCAAGCTAACCCCCTCACACTATCTATCTATCACATATACAGTATATCTATATCTATCTATCTATCACATATACAGTATATATCTATCTATATATCACATATACAGTATATATCTATATCACATATACAGTATATATCTATCTATCACATATACAGTATATATCTATATATCACATATACAGTATATATCTATCACGTATACAGTATATATCTATATCACATATACAGTATATATCTATCTATATATCACATATACAGTATATATCTATATCACATATACAGTATATATCTATCTATCTATCACATATACAGTATATCTATCTATTATATACAATATCTCACAGAAGTAAGTACACCCCTCACATTTGTGTAAATCTTTTCATGTGACAACACTGAAGAAATGACACTTTGCTACAATGTAAAGTAGTGAGTGTACACAGGGGGGAGGAGTGTACACAGGGGGGGAGGAGTGTACACAGGGGGGAGGAGTGTACACAGGGGGGGAGGAGTGTACACAGGGGGAGGAGTGTACACAGGGGGGAGGAGTGTACAGCTTGTATAACGGTGTAAATTTCCTCTCCCCTCAAAATAACTCAACACACAGCCATTAATGTCTAAACCGCTGGCAACAAATGAGTACACCCCTAAATGAAAATGTCCAAATTGTGCCCAATTAGCCATTTTCCCTCCCCGGTGTCATGTGACTCGTTAGTGTTACAAGGTCTCAGGTATGAATGGGGAGCAGGTGTGATAAATTTGGTGTTATCGCTCTCACTCTCTCATACTGGTCACTGGAAGTACAACATGGCACCTCATGGCAAAGAACTCTCTGAGGATCTGAAAAAAAAAAATTGTTGCTCTACATAAAGATGGCCGAGGCTATAAGAAGATTGCCAAGACCCTGAAACTGAGCTGCAGCACGGTGGCCAAGACCATCCAGCGGTATAACAGGACAGGTTCCCCTCAGAACAGGCCTCGCCATGGTCCACAAAAGAAGTTGAGGTCACGTGCTCAGCGTCATATCCAGAGGTTGTCTTTGGGAAATAGACGTATGAGTGCTGCCAGCATTGCTGCAGAGGTTGAAGGGGTGGGGGGGGGGGGGGTCAGCCTGTCAGTGCTCAGACCATACGCCGCACACTGCATCAAATTGGTCTGCATGGCTGTCGTCCCAGAAGGAAGCCTCTTCTAAAGATGATGCACAAGAAAATCCGCAAACAGTTTGCTGAAGACAAGCAGACTAAGAACATGGATTACTGGAACCGTATCCTGTGGTCTGATGAGACCAAGATAAACGTATTTGGTGTCAGATGGTGTCAGGCTTGTGTGGCGGCATCCAGGTGAGGAGGACAAAAGACAAGTGTGTCTTCCCTACAGTCAGGCATGGTGGTGGGAGTGTCATGGTCTGGGGCTGCATGAGTGCTGCCGGCACTGGGGGGCTACAGATCATTGAGGGGACCATGAATGCCAACATGTACTGTGACATACTGAAGCAGAGCATGACCCCCTCCCTTCAGAGACTGGACCGCAGGGTGGTATTCCAACATGATAACCACCCCAAACACACCTCCAAGACCACCACTGCCTTGCTAAAGAAGCTGAGGGTAAAGGTGATGGACTAGCCAAGCATGTCTCCAGACCTAAACCCTATTGATCATCTGTGGGGCATCCTCAAATGGAAGGTGGAGGAGCGCAAGGTCTCTAACATCCACCAGCTCCGTGATGTCATCATGGGGGAGGGGAAGAGGACTCCAGTGGCAACCTGTGAAGCTCTGGTGACCTCCATGCCCAAGAGGGTTAAGGCAGTGCTGGAAAATAATGGTGACCACACAAAATATTGACACTTTGGGCCCAATTTGGAGATTTTCACTTAGGGGTGTACTGACTTTTGCTGCCAGCGGTTTAGACATTAATGGCTGTGTGTTGAGTTATTTTGAGGGGAGAGGAAATTTACACTGTTATACAAGCTGTACACTCACTACTTTACATTGTAGCAAAGTGTCATTTCTTCAGTGTTGTCACATGAAAAGATAGAATAATATATTTACAAAAATGTGACTGAGGGGTGTTCACACTTTTGTTAGATACAGTATATATAAAATGTATGGTGGAACGGGAGAGCACAGAATGTGTCTGGGACGTCTTTACACAAAGGAGATGGAAGAACATCGGTTCCCTGATCTCCTCTGTGGCTAATGATGCCAGAAGCGACGATTATTCCGTCACTTCCACTTTCAGAACTGTCATTCCCTGGTTATTCCAGCCAGAGAAGCCCGCTAACCAATCACAATCTGTACTTGATTAGCTACTTTGGAGGACAAGGGAGACATTGGAGGTCTGATAGACCCCTGATGTCTCCATGAAGAGGTCCTGTCACCTGCCCAGAGCTATTTCAAGGGGGTTTGTTCATCCCTTTGTGATAGCAATAAAGTTAAATGAAAAAAAAAGCGCAAAATATAAATTTTATTAAATTAAATAAAAAATAATGTAAAAAAAATGTAAGAGCACCTCCATCCGCCCAAATAAAAAGGCAAGCGCGTACCTAGGTCTGCATGCAGCTCCAGGACATCTCGGGCACCAGAAATATTACGTTGCACGGGTGAATGCGCGTATGTGAACGCAGCCTTAGGGTTATACTGTATATTATAGACAATGCGATACTCAGAAGGATGGATAAAAGATTAAAGCGGAGCTCCGCCGTAAAAATAATATTAAAAGCCAGCAGCTACAAATACAGCAGCTGCTGACTTTTAATATTAGGACACTTACCTGTCCTGGAGTCCAGCGACATCCGCAGCAGAGGACGAGCAATCGCTCGTCACTCTGCTGCCCCCACCGCCATCATGGGTGAGGGAATCAGGAAGTGAAGCGTTGTGGCTTTACTACCCAGTTCCCTACTGCGCATTTGCGAGCAGCGCTGCGCGTCTTTCACTGGTCCCCGCTGTGTTCCGGGAGCCGTGTGTTTCCCAGAACACAACGGGGGGGGGGCGGGAAGTGACGCACTGCCCGCAGTCTACCCGCAGTGTGTATTCCCGGAAGTGGGTGCAAATACCTGTCTTAGACAGGTATCTGCATCCCCCTCCCCCCTGAAAGGTGTCAGTTGTGGCACCGGAGGGGGGTAGGAATCCGATGAGTGGAAGTTCCACTTTAGGGTGGAGCTCCGCTTTAAGTGGGACATTGGGGGTAGAATGAGGGTTGGTGGGATTTGGTACTAAAAGAGGGATAGTCCTCCCAAACATGGGACATTTGTGAGCTGTTGGGTGCCTTATGTCTGACATTGGCAATTGCCGAATCTCACATGCTGCCTACTTAGGAGATGGGAGGCAGCATACAGGAGTTCAGGTTGGCAGCTTTCATACTTCAGTTGACCCTTGGCCTTCCACAGTGGTAGTTCCCATACTTCCATCTTGACAAGCTTTGAAATCTAAGGTCACCAGATGTCTGACAGTAGTTGCCTTGACCTCAGGTGCTACCTACTAAGAAGCTGGAAGACCTGCGGTAGGTCAGGTGGTTGACATGGCTGCTGACCTGTCAAAGCCCAAACAAGGGACATTTGGGAACTGGTTGGAGCCCTATGCCTGACATTGGCAACTGCCATATCTCACTCTGCAGCATACAGGAGGTCAGAGCAACAGCTTTCCGACTTCAGTTGACCCTTGGCCTTCCACAATGGCAGTTTCCATACTTCTATCTTGACAAGTTTCTATAACCTTAAAGCGGAAGTAAACCCATTAATTTAACAATTTCAAAAAACAGTTACATTCCCAGCATGCCGGAAATGCTAACTGACACATTGGTTGTGCTCTCAACCAAACTGTCAAACCATCCAATGGCTGGTGCCATAACTGATCACATGTGCAGCATCATGGCAGTTAAAGATTAAATAGAGGCCAAGATGGCAGCTTCCTTGGCTGAAAAGGATAGGAGGGTTTACTTCCACTTTAAGCTTGAAGTCACCTGGTGTCTGAAAGTGGCTGCCTTGGAGAGTCCTGGACCTCAGGTGCTGCCTACTAAGGAGCTGGGAGGTAGCATACGGGATTTCAGGCTGTTGCAGTTTTTAGACTTCTGTTGACCCTTGACCTTCCACAGTAGCATTTCCCATACTTCTGTCTTGACAAGCTTTGAGGTCCAGGGTCACTGGATGTCTGACAGTGGTTTCCTTGACCTCAGGTGCTACCTACTAAGAAGCTGGAAGACAACATGCGGTAGGTCAGGTGGTGGACATGGCTGCTGACCTGTCAAAGACCAAACAAGGGACATTTGGAAGCTGTTGGGTGCTTTTTGTCTGTCAGTAGCAGCTGCCGGGTCTCACAAAAGTTTCTATAAGCTTAAGCTTGAGGTCACCTGATGTCTTAAAGTGGCTGTCTTGATAAGTCCCCGACTTCAGGTGCTGCCTACTAAGGAGCTGGGAGGCAGCATACAGTATTTCAGGCAGTGGACGGACCAGCTGCTTTCAGACTTCAGTTGGCCCTTGACCTTCCACAGTGGCAGTTCCTATACTTCTGTCTTGACAAGCTTTGAGGTCCAAGGTCACCTGATATCTGAAAGTGGCTGCCTTGGCAAGTCCCGGACCTCACGCACAGCCTACTAAGGAGCTGGGAGGCAGCATACGGTATTTTAGGCAGTTGACAGACCAGCAGCTTTCAGAATTCTGTTGGCCCTTGATCTACCACAGTGGCAGTTCCTATACTTCTGTCTTGACAAGCGTTGAGGTCCAAGGTCACCTGATGTCTGACATTGACTGCCTGGGCAACTGCCAGACTTCACACACTGTCTACTAGGGAGCTGGGAGGCAGCATACAGGATTTTGGGCAGTTGACAGACCAGCAGTTTTCAGACTCCAGTTGACCCTTGACCTTCCACAGTGGCATTTCCCATACTTCTGTCTTGACAAGCTTTGGGGTTCAGGGTCACCTAATGTCTGACAGTGGTTGCCTTGACCTCACGTGCTGCCTGCTAAGAAGCTGGAAGACAACATGCGGTAGGTCAGGTGGTGGACATGGCTGGTGACCTGTCAAAGACCAAACAAGGGACATTTGGGAGCTGTTGGGAGCCTTATGTCTGACAGTGGCAACTGCTGGATCTCACACATTGCCTACTTAGGAGCTGGGAGGCAGCATATGGGATTTTAGGCAGTTGACATACCAGCAGCCTAGACTTCAGTTGGCAGTTGACCTTCCAAGGTGACAGTTCCTATACTTCTGTCTTGACAAGCTGATGTCTGACATTGACTGCCTGGCCAGGTGCCGGACTTCACACACTGCTTACTAAGGAGCTGGGAGGCAGCATATGATGTTTTCGGGCAGTTGACAGACCAGCAGTTTCCAGACTTCTTTTGACCCTTGACCTTGCACAGTGGTAGTTTCTATACTTCTTTCTTAACAAGATTTGAGGTCCAGGTCACCAGATGCCTGACATTGGCTGCCTGGACCTCTTGTGCTGCCTACTAAGAAGCTGGAAGACAACGTGCAGCAGGTCAGGTGGTTGACATGGCTGGCGATCTGTCAAAGACCACAGTGATGGCAGTTCCCATAGTACTGCAACCAGGGCCGCCATCAGGAATTTTGGGGCCCCTTACACAGCTTCAGGCATGGACCCCCTGGAGGAGAGGAGAACCGGGAGGGGGGTGCTGCCGCCGCAAATTGAGAAGCGGGGGGGTGCCACGAATTGAGAAGCGGGGGGTGCTGCCGCCGCAAATTGTTGAGGTTGGGGGGGCTTTGAGTGCTGACAAACACAAAAAAAAACAAAAGAACAAAAAAAAGGGGGGTTGCCATCTGGGGCCCTGGGGACCTCTGGGCCCCTTACAAAAAAAAAAAAAAAAATTATAACAATAAAAAATTAAAAAATAATAATAATTTTTATAAAAATAAAAAAAAAGGGAGGTTGCCATCCGGGGCCCTGGGGACCTCCGGGCCTCTGGGGACCTCTGGGTCCCTTATAAAAAATAAATAAATAAATAACTAAATAAAAAAAAAAAGGGGGGTTGACATTCGGGGCCCTGGGGAACTCCGGGCCCCTGGGGACCTCTGGGCCCCTAACAGGTGTACTGCCTGTACCCCCCTGATGGCGGCCCTGACTGCAACAAAGTTTGAACCATCATGATGATTACCAGCCTCTCGCAGCAGCTGGTAGCTTCAACCTCCCCCCCCCCCTGCACGCACACTAGTTTTGGTTCAATCACAGTGACGGTGGACACAAGTGCTTCAAGTATGAATGAGGGATAAGAGAATGATCCAGGATTTTCTAGCTTGGTGAGTACAACAACAACAACGTCTCTATAATCCTTAAATTAGACATTAGGCAAGGAAATGGAAGGCTTCCTTCACTGCGCACATGCTGTCTTGTTTATAATAAAGACAAAAATGAAGGAAAAACCTCCGGCAGTCTGTGGCAGAGCGGTCGGTTATTGAATCTGTTGTAGCTGTTGATGGAAGGTTGCCTCCACTTCGCAAACTTAACCAACTTTACCATTCCAGGCCACGTGCCCTCTGGGCTGATCTCTCACCCGGACAGGGAGCACCTCATCTACCCCTTAGGATGCACCGTCGTCATTGAGAATCTCAGGAAACACCAGCAGTACTTTCTTCATGGCCACACCAACAATGTCTCCTGTGTGGCTGTCTCCAAAAACGGACAATACCTGGCATCAGGGCAAGTCACCTACATGGGATTCAAGGTCAGTTTCCCATAATCCCTACCAATCCCTCTCATATTTACCATGCCGTACATTCACACCTAACGTCTATCCCCAGTGTATGAGCCTCCGGTGTTTAGGTGAGGCTGGAAGGTACACTGCCGGCCAATGTTGCTGCTAGAAATTTTGGGGCCCCGTACAGCCAACCTGATAGGGCCCCCCTCCCCAGCCTGGGTGGGTGTGTGGGTGCAGGTGTATGACCCTGAACACGGCTCCAGCTGCATGAACAAATCACTCGTTCATGTGGCCAGAGTACCCATGTGAATGAGCCGTTAATTATGTTTTCTTTAAATAATTTTTTAACATTTTTAAAATTCTTTGCATTTTTTATTAGCCCCGAGGCAAGGGGCGGGACAAGACGGCGGAATTGGTGGAATATAAGGGGTCTAAACAGACCCCTGATGTCTCACTTTTGAGACAGAGAATGTGATTGAGGAGAGAAATCCTGCTACAGAATGAAAGAACAGGAAGCACTCTATCCAGAGTCTTCCTGCTCATTCAAAAAATCTGAAGCATAGTAAACACGGGGAGGGGGGTACAGGGGAACCAAAGCGTCAGATGAAGGAGATTTTTGGCAGGAGAGGGTGTGATCGGAGTGGTGAAGGGGGGCCAATCCCTGAAACCGATCGCCCTGTGGCTCCTCCTGCAGCAGCTGACAGTCAGCAGGAGAGAGATGAGGAAAAGCTTGCTGTGCTGCAGGGAGGGGGAACTACCTGCATTATAAAGCAGCCCGGGCCCCCCTGTTGAACTGGTGGGGCCTGGGCCTCCCTGTTGAACTGATGGGGCCTGGGCCTCCCTGTTGAACTGATGGGGCCTGGGCCTCCCTGTTGAACTGATAAGGCCTGGGCCTCCCTGTTGAACTGATGGGGCCTGGGCCTCCCTGTTGAACTGATGGGGCCTGGACCTCCCTATTGAACTGATGGGGCCTGGGCCCCCCTGTTGAACTGATGGGGCCTGGGCCTCCCTGTTGAAATGATGGGGACTGGGCCTCCCTGTTGAACTGATGGGGCCTGGGCCTCCCTGTTGAACTGATGGAGCCTGGGCCTCCCTGTTGAACTGATGGGGCCTGGGCCCCCCTGTTGAAATGATGGGGACTGGGCCCCCCTGTTTAACTGATGGGGCCTGGGCCTCCCTGTTGAACTGATGGGACCTGGGCCTCCCTGTTGAACTGATGGGGCCTGGGCCTCCCTATTGAACTGATGGGGCCTGGGCCCCCCTGTTGAACTGATGGGGCCTGGGCCTCCCTGTTGAACTGATGGGGCCCAGGCCCAGGCCCCCATACAAAGGGGTTGGTGCTACCCCTTTATCAGCGGCCGCAACAGCTGTCAGCTTCTCATAGACTTTGACAGGGCGCCAGCAGCAGGGCCGCTGATAAAGGGGTAGCACCAACCCTCTTGTACGGGAGCCCGGGCCCCAACAGTTCAACAGGGGGGGGCAGGTCCCCATACAAGAGGGTTGGTGCTACCTCTTTATCAGCAGTCCTGCTGCCAGTGGCCTGTCAAAGTCTTCGAGAAGCTGACAGCTACTGCGGTTGGACAGGGTAGAACAGTGCACTGATTGGTACTTACAATAGTACAGTATGTGCCCAGGTAAAAATGCTCAGAACCCAAGCAGTCTGCATTCTGGGCATTCGCCCCTGGGTACATACTGCACTAAACATACTGTATGTACCACTCAGTGCACCGTCCAGCAGCTGTTGGCTTCTCGTGCACTTGGGTAGGCCGCCGGCATCAGGGTTGGACGGTGTGCCTTTGCCTTCCAGCCGCACACAAATGCGCAGCCTCATGCTAAACACCAAGTGTACACGAGGCCTTAAAAAACCTCTGTATATAAATATTTTTTTTCTCTCTCTCTAGGCGGACATTTTCTTGTGGGATTATGTTAAGAGAGAGTCTTGCGGCAAACTGACCCTGCACAAGGTGAAAGTGGAGGCCCTGGCATTCTCACCAAATGACCAATACCTGGTGTCACTGGGAGGGCAGGATGATGGCAGGTACGTCAGGGCAGTCATGTGGCACAGATAGAGTACGGCATAACCTGCCAATCTCATTAGAATCAGTGAAGTCACCTAAGGATGCCTTTCTTTGGCAAATAATGTCCCACTTCCTTCTTTTAGACACCATTAGACTGGAAGCCATGCTGTATGCTCAAATTTTAGGTTGTTATTGAACAGTTTACCTGAAAGTCATTGTGCACTGGTGGGCAGTCATGTTGGAACAGGAAGGGGCCGCCCCCAAACTGTTCCCACAAAGTTGGGAGCATGAAATTGTCCAAAATGTCTTGGTATGCTGACACTTTAGGAGTTCCCTTCACTGGAACTAAGGGGTCAAACCAACCCCTGATAAACAACCCCACACCCTTATCCCCCCCTCCACCAAATGATTTGGACCAGTGCACAAAGCAAGGTCCATAAAGACATGGATGAGTGAGTTTGGAGTGGAGGAACTTGACTGGCCTGCACAATATTGAACCCTACGGAGTTAGACTGGGATGCCATTAAAGCTCATGTGCGTGTAAAGGCAGGCGTCCCAATACTTTTGGTAATATAGTGTATTTAGGATGGAATCCAGGTTCCAGAAAGGCAGATGGGGCCCAGACTGACAATGATCAGAAGGAGCTCAAACAAGCTGTGAAAAATGGAGTCCCAAAAATTTGCAGGTATAATCCAAAGCATGGACAGTCAAATAAAAAATCACACAGAGTCGAGAGTAGGAGCTGACAGACCTGTTAGGCCCCTTTCACCCTGGGGCGGCGGCGGCGTCATTTTTGCGGAGGTTTTCGGTCGCTAGCGGGGCGCTTGTAAACCCCAGCTAGGTGCCAAAAAAGGGTTAAAACCACCCGCAAAGGGCACTTTGCAGGCGCTATTTTTATCGTTATGGCGCCTGCAAAGCGCCTCAGTGTGAAAGGGGTCTGAATCAGGTACACACTTAGGCCTGATTCACACCTATGCAGTTTTAGTGCTTTTTGCATTTTGCAGATTTGTACTACAGTCCATTTACCATGGTTTGCTATGGAACACGTTCTGTAGTGCAAATCTGCAAAATGCAAAAAGCACTAAAACTGCATAGGTGTGAATCCAGCCTGAATGTCCAGAAGTCTAATTAAGCTTTCCTGATTGAGACAGGTGTGCGCTGCAGTGCTGAGTTAAACCCAGCTAATAGCAAAGGTTCAAGGCTGTTTGTTTTCATGGTTGCCATGGTTTCATCTACTGTTTTTACTTAATCCATTGTCATAGAGAAGCCTTCTTCGAGGACATGCATTTTACCAATAATACAGCTAATTTAGGGGCAGCAGGTTTCATGTTTTCTCCATGTCAGTTGTCAGATTTGTTCTTTCAGCGTCGTCCTATGGAATGTGTTAACCAAAGAACCTATCTGCGGGAGCCCAGCGTCATCGCTCAGTGCCGGACATGCCGTGGCTGTGTCCTTCTCCAACAACAGGGATGATGTCTTCATAACTAGTGGACAGTAAGCTGACTACCTTGTATCACAATCTTCTGCCATGATGATGCTTTGTCCTGACATTGACCACTCTTAAGCCTAGTACACACCGGCCCAGGGTCGGGACAATGGGGTGGCAGGAGGGCCAGCTGTCCTGGGCACGGTAGGGATTTTGGGGGGTTGTGTTAGGATTAGACATGTGCAATTAATTTTGTTTCTAATTCGTTTTTCACAAATTTAGTGAAATTTGTTAATTCCGAAATTTCCGAATTTCCGAATTTTTCAATTTCCCAATTTTTGGATTTCCGAATTTCTGAATTTTTTTTCAATTTACGAATTTTCGGATTTACGAATTTTTCAATTATCGAATTTTCAGATTTCCGAATTTTAGGATTTCCGAAATTTAGAATTTCCGAATTTTAGAATTTCCCAATTTCCGAAATTGCAAAATCCGAAAATCTAAAATTCGAAAATGGGAAATTTGGAAAGTTGAATTTCCGAATCTCGGATTTTTAGAATTTATGAATTTACGAAAATCAGAAATTCTTTTTTTTCGTTTTTTTGCTTTTTTCAAAAATTCGAAAAATTCTTTTTTTTCGTTTTCGTTTTATTAGTTTTTTTGGAAATTCGAAAATTTGGAATTCCGAATTTCCCGAATTTATGAAAAAAGCAAAAAAACGAAAAAAACTAAAACGAAAACAACAAATTTTTAGAATTTCCCGAATTTCCGAAAAAAGCAAAAAAACAAAAAAATTATTTTTTTAGGCAGTACACATGTCTAGTTAGAAAAATAAAACCGTGTTGTGCTGTCACATAATTGGAGCTTAAATCTCCATAAATGACGTGATAAGTAATATTAATAAATGAATTAAAGTCCAAAATAAAGGAAAAATTATTTAAGTGTCCAGAGAAAAGTCCATAAAAGTGATACACATTCAAGTGCAAATGTTCTTCGGTTCTTAATAAGTGCAACACCCAGTGCTCCCCATTGGAAATCAGGGCAAATATATCCTCTTACCAGATCCTTAGACCTTTCAAGGTCTATACTCACATCAGTAAGCTTGACCCCTCACTATAGGTATAAGCCACCTCTGCTTTTCAACTGCCTTGTGGATACCACTGATGGAAGCCACCATATAAATACCTAAAGAACCTCAGACCGGCCATGCAGTATGTCAATGAGAAGAGAAAAAAAAATGTGT
Source organism: Rana muscosa (assembly GCA_029206835.1). Lineage (NCBI taxonomy): Eukaryota > Metazoa > Chordata > Amphibia > Anura > Ranidae > Rana > Rana muscosa. The sequence goes on from CM055128.1 coordinate 8,260,773, forward strand.
CCAGTAAAAGCAAAAAGGTTTAATAGAAATCTACTTACAGCAGCAAAATGGCAACAGGCATTAGGAAACAAACATCAGTCCTCCACCCTCCACGGGCACCACAACGTCACTGCTGCTTCCTTGCCTTACCTGACGTATGTTTCGTCTGAATAGACGTCTTCTGTAAGGCAGTCACGTCTGCCTCACAGAGTGCTGCTGTTGACCTAATTTATTTATTATCACGTTGAACACATCAAGCGCAAGTTTTTTTTACATACCGTACTTTTTTTTGTGTTAGAATGGGTGATTTGAAGGAGGGGATTTGTACTACTAGGTATGATTGGGAGGATTTGTGCTAGGAGGGGATATTTGGGGGGAGGGGGGGGGGAATAGGTTCTAGGAGAGGGGATGGTGGGGGGGAAATTTGCACTAGGAGGGGAAGTTGGGAGGGGCGAGGATTTTAGCTGGTAAGGGGGGAATATAGTACTGGAAGAGGGGGAATTTGCACTAGGAGGGGGAGTTGGTAATTAGTACTGGAAGAGGGGGAATTTGCACTAGGAGGGGAAGTTGGGAGGGGCGAGGATTTGAGCTGGTAAGGGGGGTAATTAGTACTGGAAGAGCGGAGATTATTTTGGGAGGAGAATTTTGGCTTGCAAAGGGAATTTATGCTTAGGGGTAAGTGTTAAGATTAGTGTTTTCATTTTTTTGTGTGGAGGGAGAGGATTTTTGCTGACACATAATGCTCATAGGACACGCATTGCACGCAGTTGCAGGGCAGCCCATTCAGTTAAAAGGGACATGCTCATCTGGCACATTTTGAGGGGGCAGGGGCGCCATTTGGCATCTTCGCCCTGGGCGCTAGATGACCTTTCCCGGCACTGCACGGCCCGAATGCCGAACGTTTGGGTGGAGGAACTTGACTGGCCTGCACAGAGTCCTGACCTCAACCCGATAGAACACCTTTGGGATGAATTAGAGCGGAGACTGCGAGCTAGGACTTCTCATCCAACATCAGTGCCTGACTTCACAAATGTGCTTCTGGAAGAATGGTCAAACATTCCCATAGACACCCTCCTAAACCTTGTGGACGGCCTTCCCAGAAGAGTTGAAGCTGTTATAGCTGCAAAGGGCGGGGCCAACTCAATATTGAACCCTCCGGACTAAGACTGGGATGTCATTAAAGTTCATGTGTGTGTAAAGGCAGGCGTCCCAATACTTTTGGTAATGTATCTGTCATATGTTGTACAGTAAGGCATACTACTGTTAATAAAAAAGCTTGTAAAGTTTTCTGTAATAATTTTACTAACCCCAATGTTGTGTTTCCCCACAGCGGCACACTGCGTGTCTGGGAGGTGGACCTCCAGAACAGGAAACTGCGTCCAACTGAGTGTCAGATGGGTCAGCTGAAGAGGGTGGTCACCTGCCTGGCTGTGAGTCATATAATAAATTCTATCTTTTTTGTCTTTGTTATACGCACAGCCTTTGCCCGATCAAGGTGCTTCCTCAACCCATCCTCCCATACAAGAAAAGAAGCCCAATCTGCCCTTCTGTCAGGAATCAGCAGCAGGGATAACCAAATTTGCGTAGCTACACTAGGAAACGGAGACCAGACTATTATATAGTAAAGTAAAATTATTAATAGTAAAAGAAAAGACATCCAAGCACCAGCAAACAGGAAGCACAACAAACAAAAAGACATAAGTGGACCACAACCCAATAACCAAAAATGCCTAACTAGCAACCTAAGTACAGTGGGGTTGATTTACTAAATCTGGAGAGCGCAAAATCTCGTGCAGCCTTGCATAAAAACCAATCAGCTTCCAGGCTTGTTTGATCAAACTTTAATTGATCCACAGATTGGATGAAGCAGAAGCAGGGAGATTCTTGCACTGCAGGTCTCTAGATACAGCTTCCTTTCCAGCAAGGATAATATTGAGCGGCAGAAGCAGGTTTGCGTATTCATTCACCTAGCTTGTCCCCATTCACCAAAGGGATAGGCTCCTTCCTGTTCAGGGTCACACAGGGGTTGATTTACCAAAACTGGACAGTGCAAATACTGGTGCAGGTCTGCATAGAAACCAGTTAGCTTCCAGGGTATTTTTGTCAAAGCTTAAAGGGGTTCTAAGGGCAGAAGATTTGTATCTTAATGCATTTTATGCATTAAGATAAAAAACCTTCTGTGTGCAGCAGCCCCGTCCGGCCCCACTAATACTTACCTGAACCCCATCTCGATCCAGCGATGTTGCACGAGAGCCTCGGCCGTCCAGCACTCTCCCTCCTAATTGGCTGAGACATAGCAGCGGGCGCCATTGGCTCCTGCTGCCGTCAATCAATGTCAGTGAGCCAATGAGGAGAGAGAGGGGGCGGGCCGAGCCGCAGCTCCATGTCTGAATGGACACGTAGAGCAGCGGCTCAGCTTGGGGCCCCCATAGCAAGCTGCTTGCTATGGGGGCACTCGGCAGGAGGGAGGGGCCAGGAGCGCTGGTGAGGGACCCGAGAAGAGGAGGATCAGGGCTGCTCTGTGCAAAACCATTACAGAGCAGGTAAATATAACATATTTATTTTTAAACAAAAAAAACAAGACGTTAAAGAGGAAGTAAACCCTGATGGGTTTTACTTCCTCATTTTTCCGATGCAAAGTAAAAGCATAATGGGCTAGTATACACGCATACTAGCCCATTATGTTGCACTTACCTGCAATCGAAGCCCGTGCTGTCCCCGTTGGTGGACGCATCCATCTTCGCCCCTCTTTCTTCCGGGGCCGCGGATTTCGGCTCTGTGACTGGTTGGAGTCGCTGGATGTCACTCCCACGCATGAACGCGGGAGCCGTCGGTCACGGCACTTGCTAGTGAAGAAACGGCCTCAGTGGGCCGTTTCTTCACAGCACATGCGTCGATGACATCATCGATGCACTACAAGGTAAATATCTCCTAAACGGCTCACGTTTAGGAAATATTTACAGTACCTATATAAGAGCCTTATTGGGGTATACAACCACTTTAATTGAAGAAGCTAAAGTTAGAAGCTGATTGGCTCCCATGCACAGCTGCACCAGATTTTGCACTCTCCAGTTTTAGTAAATTAATCCCAATTTGTACAAAAGCAAAGAACACAGATAAACAGGGTAAACTGGAGATGCAGGGAACAGATGGGAAGGGGGAACCAGGACTGGGATGAGGTACAAAGGGAGCAGGAAAGAGGCAGCAGGGTACGGGATGCAGGACAGGAGCAAAATCAGCTTCTAGGCTCAGGATAAGTGGCAGTGACAAGCTGTATCTGGCAGCAAAGCAAAACATTGATCTGAGAGGCACTAGTACAGGAGGAACTAAATACCCTCCCAGCAGCCAGCACCAGATGGAGACTGATAGCTGGGATATTCTGGCTGCTGGGAGACACCTACTGGTGGACACTGGAACTACAGCCCCCCACCCAGGGAATTACAGTGCCACCAGCAGGTGATGCAGGTCTTGACACCTTCTTTATACATACACAGATAAAACAGCATGAACAGCTTCATTACCCACCTCTTGTCCTCTATGTATACTGAGACACCTAGAGAAGCCTTTCACTGCGTTTAGCTTTTACTGATATCAGGAGGCAGACGAGGGATGCTCCAAATCTTTCTGCTATTAGAGACAACACTTAAATTGTGTCCCATTCCCCGGCATTAATTCCCAGCTACTTCACACTCTCACTTTTCTATTGTTGTAGAGGGTCCACGGTACAGATCGTGCATCACATCTGTGGTTCCACACCTTATGTAAAAGCAACAAACAGCTACAGGACTATAGCACATCATTGTCTAATGCCTCCTCCAAATTCCCACCTTGCTTTGTGGAAGGTTGTGGGTCTGGACTGGAGGTCAGAATAGGCAGACACAGTCATTACCTGATTATGTTCGCCATCATTTGTGGGCCATCAGGGCCGCCATCAGGGGGTACAGGCAGTACACCTGTACGGGGCCCAGATGGCAACCCCCCCCTTTTTTTTTTTGTAAAGGGCCCAGAGGTCCACAGGGCCCCGGATGGTAACCCCCCTTTTTTATGTATTTTTAAAAAAAAAAAAATTTTTGTAAGGGGCCCAGAGGTCCCCAGGGCCCCGGATGGTAACCCCCCTTTTTTATTTTTTATAAACTTTATTTTTTTTGTAAGGGGCCCAGAGGCCCGGAGGTCCCCGGGGCCCCGGATGGTAACCCCCTTTTTTATGTATTTTTTATTTAAAAAAAAGAAAGACATCTTTTTTTTTTTTAATTTATTTTTATTTATTTTTTGTAAGGGGCCCAGAGGTCCCCAGAGGCCCGGAGGTCCCCAGGGCCCCGGATGGCAACCCCCCTTTTTTTTTTAATAAAAATAATATTTTTTTTTATAAATTATTTATATATTAATTTTTTTTGTAAGGGGCCCAGAGGTCCCCAGGGCCCCGGATGGGAACCCCCTTTTTTTTTTTTTGTTCATCAGCATCCAAAGCCCCCCGACCAAAATTCCTGATGGCGGCCCTGTGGGCCATTGACGTAAATCCCAGTTGATGTCTTACACCAGGAGTAGGCAACCTCAGCCCTCCAGCTGTGGTAAAACTACAAATCCCATCATGCTTCTGCCTCTAAAGCCTTGTACACATGACCGGTTTTCCCGTCAGGAAAACTGCCAGGAGTGCTTTTGGCCGGGAATCCCGGCCGTGTGTATACTCCCTAGCAGTTTTCCCGACAGGAAAACTGCCGGAAAAAAATAGATAACCTGCTCTCTATTTTCCCGTCGGGATTCCGGCAGAGTGTTTCCTGCCGAGAAAACCGGTCGTCTGTATGCTTACCTGAAGGGGAAATAAACCATGCATGCTCGATAACAATTCGACGCATGCACAGTAGCATAGAACGTAATTTAGCCGGCTCTTTGTAGTCTTTGACGTCACCGCGTTCTTGCCATTCAAAAGAACGGCGGGTCTTTTGTGTGCCCGTGTGTATACACGGCTTTTCAAGACAAGCTTGGCAGGAGTCCCGTCGGGAAAACCGACGGTTTTCAAACAGACGGGATTCCCGGTCGTGTGTACAGGGCTTGAGAATCATGCCTGTGATTGTCAATGTCTCATGGGACTTGTCGTTTTAAAACGGCTGGAGAGCCGAGGTTGCCTACCCCTGTCTTACACCTTTATAGCACTGTACCCCCCCCCCCCCCCCCCCCCAGTGGTGTATTTAGGTTTTGTGCTGCCCTAGGCCTGACTAAACTCGTGCAACCCCTAATTTAAATATGATCCACCCCTTCCTGTCAAGGTCACACCCCTTTCCTGTTTAAGACCTGCCTTGAAATTTTGCAGTGGGGACACTAGTTCTGAGGGCCTTGGGGGGGGGGGGGATTCCCTTAATCTGCAGAGATTTCCTCTCACTTCCTGTTTGGCTATGGGGCAGGAAATGAAGGAAAGGAACGGATGGCAAAAAAAAATTAACAGGGGCTATAACCCCAAAAAAACTTTAAGCACAAATTTCTGCTGAGTTTATGGAGGACTGAGAGGATATAACATGCCAGAGGTGCAGCAGAAAACATGTAAACATGTAGGACAGTGATGAAGGTCCAGGCAGTGAGCAAAGGAAGGATTGGGGGCGGGAACAAATAAATCCATCTGTTTATTTTTCTCATCAGCAATCAACAGAAATAAAATTCCTTAATATGTACAACTGACACAAGCAAAGGATTGCAGGAGAGTCCTACTACCTACCTGCCAGGTATAGGTGACCATGTCAGTGTCCCTTGTGTCTTGGCCATCCCTATCATACCGGCCGCTTTATGGGGGCGCCAGACCGACTTGTCTTGCGGCCCAGTCCACCTCATAAGACCGGCGCTACACTAAAAGTGTAGCGCAAGCCGGCGGGGACTCTTTCCATGCTGCCCCCCTGCAAACTCTAGGCTAAGATACAGCGCACGCCCCCCCCCCCCCCCCCCCGCACGGTATGATCGATGACTAATTTTTGCTAAGAAATGCCCCATACTAAGTTTTGAAAATCCTGCCTTGTGCTCTCCCACTCCAGTGCTCTGTCGTGGCAGAGCTGAGTAACAGCCACGCCCCCTCAGTACAAGTGTCCTTACACAGACTTGGGGTGGGGGTGTGTCTGACCAGGTTTATTACTGAGTGCTGATTACTGTGTGAACTGGGTCTATTCTGGTTCCTGTTAGACTGCTCAGTCAAATTCAGACACCCTGCACATGTGCAGTAACAGGAAAGTGCAGCAAATATTATGAAAATAGGGCTGGTTAGTACAACCGCCATGTGAATGCATAATTTCTTATATGACTTCAAATGAACTTTAATAAGTATAGCAGAGGACATGTCATGTATGCATCTCTCTAGGTCCCGGTGGGTTATAGGTTGTCACCCGGTGTAGATTGTTGTTCCATTGTTATTTGACCAGTGTCCTCCTCTCAGGTGGCAGAAGATGACAGCTGCTTCTACTGCGGCACCTCCACAGGAGACATCCTGAAGATGAACACAAAGACCAAACTGCTGAACAGCTGTGGGCCCCAGAAAGGCAGATTCAGCCTGGTAAGAGAACCTGTCACTTGTACTCTGCAATACTTCTATAAACAAAGACAGTGCCGGGACAAGGTCATTCAGTGCCCAGGCCAAAGATGCTAAACGGTGCCTCCCCCTTACCTTAGGTTTAGGGTCAGGGCACCCTCATCCCTGCAATAAACCATTGCGCCCAGGATAGCCGCCCCCTTCTGCCCACCCTTTGCCCCCGGCCCTGAACACAGAACAACAGTGTTCACTGAAGAGGACCTGTCACCTACACAACAACAACAACATAAGAACAAACATCTAAGCCAGTGGTTCTCAACTCCTGTCCTCAGGACCCACTAACAGGCCAGATTTTAAGTATTACCTTGGTGAGATGCAGACTAGAATACTGCAATCCCTGAGCAGCAAATTATATCACCTGTGATGCATTTCAGTTATCTTGCAAACCTCGCCTGTTGGTGGGCCCTGAGGACTGGATTTGAGAACCACTGATCTAAGCTTACAGTGCTTGTCTGCTACAGCATACTTGCCAACAGTCCCGATTTTTCCAGGACAATCCCGATTTTGGGACCCTCGTCCCGATCGGAGCTCGTCCTGATTAATTACCCGGGATTTTGCCTTTGTCCTGGGAAAATCGGGAATGTTTTAGCAAAACGGCTGGCGGGCTACAAAAAGATGAGGACTAATCCCCTTGTGTTCAGTGGAGAGGGGAGGGGCAGCCAATCGGCTTCTCTCTTCAGTGTACAAGTAGACAATTCTCTTGTACACTGAAGGCGATTGGTTCTACGGCCCGGAGGCCCCTCCCTTCTCCACTGAACACACAGAGAAAGCTGAAAACAACTGACTAGCTTCCGCTGAAGGGGACAGACGCGGCATGGAGGGCTCTGCTGCCAGGGACACACAGATGTGAGGCCGGCTCCACTGATGGGGACACAGATGAAAGGAGGGGATCCGCTGCCGGGGACACTGATTTAAGGTGGGACTCCGCTGCCGGGGACACTGATTTAAGGTGGGACTCCGCTGCCGGGGACACTGATTTAAGGAGGGACTCCGCTGTCGGGGACACTGATTTAAGGAGGGACTCCGCTGCCGGGGACACTGATTTAAGGTGGGACTCCGCTGCCGGGGACACTGATTTAAGGTGGGACTCCGCTGCCGGGGACACTGATTTAAGGTGGGACTCCGCTGCCGGGGACACTGATTTAAGGTGGGACTCCGCTGCGGGGATACTGATTTAAGGTGGGACTCCGCTGCCAGGGATACTGATTTAAGGTGGGACTCCACTGCCAGAGACACTATTTCGCTGAAACCACGCCCATTGCTCGCCGGGGCGCGTAATGCGCGGCGCATTTTTATTTTACCCTATTTCACGCTTACAAACACATGCCTCGCCCCCTATTTATAATAAGACTCCGCCTAGAGGCAAAAAAGTGTCCCTATACATTTTTTCACAATGTTGGCAACTATGCTACAGATGTATCATTTCTTTGAGGAATACCTGGGATCAGGGGCTTAACCTACTTACTAAATGTCTTTAACCACTTCCAGACCTCTCGCCATCGTTATACGTCGGTACTTTGACATTGAATACCGTTGTTATAGCAGGAGATAGCTGCCATAACCCTGGTATCTTCTGAAACAGCAGGCGGTCCGCTTTAAGATAAAAGTGGTCTCCGCAGTGAATTCGCCGCAAAATCACTTTTATCAGCAGAGGGAGAGGTGCCCACCCCCCTCCCGCCGCGTTCCGGTCCTCTCCGCCGCTTTCCGGAGCCGTCGGTAGCGGTGGAGACGATCCGATCCTTTTCCCTCAGAGGCTGTGAGTCGAGTGAGGGAATGATGGCCCCCACTTGACTCGGTGACGGATGACGGAAGCGACGTCAAACGTCACTTCCACCCAACGACCTTAAAGGGACATTTTTTATTATTATTATTACATCTAAGTGTAAATGTGAGATGTGAGGTCTTTTTGACCCCAGAATGTTTACTTTCCTTGTAATAGGAATACAAGTGATACAATTTTTTTTTAAAGGGACAGTGTAAAAAAAAAAAAAAGTAAAAAAAATAAGAAGAATTTTTTTTTTAAAGCGCCCGTCCTGCCGTGTATGCGCGCAGAAGCAAATGCATACATAAGGCGTCCGAGTATATGAAAACGGTGTTAACCACTTAAGACCCGGACCATTTTGGCTGGTTAAACACCGGACCCCTTTTTGCGTTTCGGCACTGCGTCGCTTTAACTGACAATTGCGCGGTTGTGCGACGTGGCTCCCAAACAAAATTGACGTCCTTTTTTTCCCACAAACAGAGCTTTCTTTTGGTGGTATTTGATCACCTCTGCGGTTTTTATTTTTTGCGCTATAAACAAAAAAAGAGCGACATTTTTGATAAAAATTCAATATTTTTTACTTTTTGCTATAATAAATATCCCCAAAAATATATAAAATTTTTTTTTTTTTCCTCAGTTTAGGCCGATATGCATTCTTCTACATATTTTTGGTAAAAAAAAAATCGCAATCGGCGTTTATTGATTGGTTTGCGCAAAAGTTATAGCGTTTACAAAATAGGGGATAGTTTTATGGCATTTTTATATTTTTTTTTTTTTACTAGTAATGGCGGCGATCTGTGATTTTTTTCGTGACTGCAACATTATGGCAGACACATCGGACACATGTGAGGTATCGCCACGATCGTTAGAGCGAGAGCAATAATTCTAGCAAAATATGTCCTCTGTAACTCTAAACTGGTAACCTGTAGAAATCTTTAAACATCGCCCATGGAGATTTTCAAGTGTCAAAGTTTTTCGCCATTCCACCAGCGGACGCAATTTTGAAGCGTGACATGTTGGGTATTAATTTACTCTGCGTAACATTATCTTTCACAATATAAAAAAAAAAAATTGGGCTAACTTTACTGTTTTCTTATTTTTTAATTCACAAAAACTGTATTTTTTCCAGGTTTGTAAGACCGCTGCGCAAATACGGTGTGACATAAAGTATTTCAACGCCCGCCATTTTATTCTCTAGGGTGTCTGGAAAAAAAACATATATATATAATGTTTGGGGGTTCTAAGTAATTTTTAAGCAAAAAACAATGATTTTAACTTGGAAACACAGAGGTTGGACTTGATGGACTTTTTCAGCCTCACCTACTATGTAACAACAAGTTTGAAAAATAGACCTGGTCCTTGAGTGGTTAATGTCCATCCCGGCATTAATTTTTCGTCAAGCCAATCCACTTGCTAAATTCCTACTGCTGCCGGTATCTTCATTTCCTGAGATTAGGCCTGTAAAATGTAGTCTGACCTGTTCCCAGTTCCGAATGCTGGAAGGCATGGCCAGAGCAGGATCATGTGACATGTTGCAAGAGACCTGGTCAGAAATACCATGGAGGGTCTGATGACTGGCGGGCGCATATTCAAGAAGCAGAAGAAGAGATTCTTTAATAACAGATCCACTGAATGGATGAAGCAGAATCAGGGAGATCCATGCAGTGCGAATCCTCTCCAGCAAAGAGAACAGTGAGCAGTAAATGTGTGGGAAGCGCAGAGGCACAGATTGGATGGAACAGAAGCAGGGAGATTCTTGCACTGCAGGTCCCTAGACACAGCTTCCTTTCCAGCAAGGAGAACAGTGAGCAGCAGGACCAGGTTCACATCATAGGTGTGCGCAGCCTATGGCATTAGGGTGTGCACTCCAAACCTCAAACACACTCACGATCCTCATTTAGAAAGGTAAGGGGCCAGTAAATTACATACTTACTTACCAGCCCCTTCCTCCACTCATTCTAAAACATCCCCACAGCAACAACCCGGCTGGAGAGGAGAGGAGGGAAGCCAGAAGTGCTGTAGGGAGAAGGGGAGGAGCGAGGGCAGTAGGGGGAATTTGTGCTGCACAGGAGGATTAGGGTGTACCTGGGCACACCTGGCACACCCTGTGCGCACGCCTATGGTTCACATATTCATTCACCTAGCTTGTCCCTATTCACCAAAGGGGCAGGCAACATCCTGTTCAGGGTCACACAGGGGTTGATTTGGTAAAAACCAGGGAGTGCAAAATCTGGTGCAGCTCTGCATAGAAACCAATCAGCTTCCTGGGTTTGCACTCTCCAGTTTTAGCAAATCAACCCCACAGCATCCAATCCATGCCTTGCCAATTCCTCTGTGTTGCAGAGTGGATGAAGCAGGAGCATGGAGATCCTTGCACTGCGGGTCCCTAGGTACAGTTTACTTTCCAGCAAGGAGAACAGTGAGCAGCAGAGCTAGGCGGTCAAAAGAAGTGTCCGCCTTGGTTGATTCAGAGGGTGAGGGGAGCAATTAGGGTAGAACCTGCAACCTATGCTGCTGATGTAGTTCAGAGTTCATAGGGGGAGAAGAGCCACACTTTGGCCCTTTTGCCTTGCGTGTTAAATAACCTTGTCTTGGCAATGCTGAGCAGGGCTTTGCTTCTTACTGTCGGTGCTTACATCTTGATGACTGCTGATCTGATGACAGGGTGGGGTAGTGATGAAAAAGGTGAAGGAGGCACAGATCTACAGTATGGATGAAATAGAAGCAGGGAGATCCTTGCACTGCAGGTCCTCAGGTACAGCTTCCTCTCCAGCAAGGAAAACAGCTCAGTAAGTAACATCACCAAATCTCATGCCGGATCTGGTGAGACTAGCAGTCCGAGGAAGTGGTGCCTTAGATCTCACACTGTGATATACAGCTATAAGGCTAATGATCAGGAGTACATAGGTACCGGAAGTGCACTGCTATTTATCAGGAGGAATTTGAGGCAAAAGGCAAATTTTTCAGTTGCTTTTTGCTTAGATACAATTAGGATTTCTAGGTGTTCCCTATAAGACAGGGAATCTTTCGTTTTTGAGTTCAGGTTCATTTTAAGGTATTCCCCATCTTCATTATATACAAGTAATTATTTTATTTCTTTTTAGGGAGTGACGTCTCTGAATTTGCTGAAAACAGGAGAGCTTCTGATTGGCTCTGGAGATGGAAAACTGTCACTCTGCAAAGAACCGAACTATAAGGCAGCTAAGTGAGTGTCAAATGTTGGGTGCCTTGTGTAGCTTATAAACCGAAAATACACTATATTACCAAAAGTATTGGGACACCTGCCTTTACACACACATGAACTTTAATGGCATCCCAGTCTTAGTCCATAGGGTTCAATATTGAGTTGGCTCCGCCCTTTGCAACTATAACAGCTTCAATTCTTCTGGGAAGTCCGTCCACAAGGTTTAGGAGGGTGTCTATGGGAATGTTTGACCATTCTTCCAGAAGCACATTTGTGAGGTCAGGCACTGATGTTGGATGAGAAGGCCTGGCTCACAGTCTCCGCTCTAATTCATCCCAAAGGTGTTCTATCGGGTTGAGGTCAGGACTCTGTGCAGGCCAGTCAATCTCCTCCACCCCAAACTCACTCATCCGTGTCTTTATGGACCTTGCTTTGTGCACTGGTCCAAATCATTTGGTGGAGGGGGAATTATGGAGTGGGGTTGTTTTTCAGGGGTTGGACTTGGCCCTTTAGGCCCCTTTCACACTACCTCGTCTTCAAAGTCGCATGATTTTGCCGCAATTTTTACCGCGATTTTGTGGCCGTGATTTTGACGTGATTTCAGGGAATGCCTGTGTAAACTTGAGGTCTATGGACTTCAACTCGCATCAATGTTGGACCAAAGTAGTACAGGGACTACTTTGAAGTTGGTGTGACTTGAAGTTACAGATATGAATGGTACTCATTAGAAATCATGGGGTACAACTTGTCATGCGATTTTGCAGTTCCAAGTCGCAGGATAAGTCGCACAAGTGTGAAAGGGGCCTTAGTTCCAGTGAAGGGAACTCTTAAAGCGGAGTTCCACCCAAAATTGGAACTTCCGCTTAATCCACTCCTCGCTCCCTTACATGCCACATTTGGCATGTCATTTTTTTTGGAGCTTTTTGGAGCGTCAGTAGGAGTGGGACTTCCTGTCCTACTTCCGCCCAGGGACCGCTTAGGCGATCCGTCATATCGCCTATTGGCAGCCCCTCCCTGTAGGCGATCACCTGGGACACATGACAGGTCCCAGGCGATCGCCTGTCCACTCAGAGAGTGCTGCGCCGTTCGCGAATGCGCAGTGAGTGCCCAGCCGTGAAGCCGAAAGCTGTCACGGCCGGGTGCCCACAGTTATAATGGAGGCGCCGGCGGAGAAGGGGGGGGGCGGAGAGGAGCGAAGGTCCGGGCAGCGCGTCGCTGGACAGTGGAACAGGTAAGTGTCTGTTTATTAAGAGCCAGCAGATACACTTTTTGTAGCTGCTGACTTTTAATAAACATAAAAAAAGGTCTGGAACTCCCCTTTAAGGCATCAGCATACCAAGACATTTTGGACAATTTCATGCTCCCAACTTTGTGGGGACAGTTTGGGGACGGCCCCTTCCTGTTCCAACATGACTGCACACCAGTGCACAAAGCAAGGTCCATAAAGACATGGATGAGCGAGTTTGGGGTGGAGGAACTTGACTGGCCTGCACAGAGTCCTGACCTCAACCCGATAGAACACCTTTGGGGTGAATTATAGCGGAGACTGCGAGCCAGACCTTCTCATCCAACATCAGTCCCTGACCTCACAAATGCTCTTCTGGAAGAATGGTCAAACATTCCCATAGACACCCTCCTAAACCTTGTGGACGGCCTTCCCAAAAGAGGTGAAGCTGTTATAGCTGCAATGGGCGGGGCCAACTCAATATTAAACCCTCCGGACTAAGACTGGGATGCCATTAAAGTTCATATGTGTGTAAAGGCAGGTGTCCCAATACTTTTGGATATATAGTGTAATATTTATTGCCTTTAACAGGCTTAGCTGAAGTTGATATAGTAATAATAGAGCACACTGAGTTCTGGGGTGCCCGGGTTGGTTCTGGGGTACCCGGGTTGGTTCTGGGGTACCTGGGTTGGTTCTGGGGTACCTGGGTTGGTTCTGGGGTACCCGGGCTGCTCTAGGGTTTAAGCTGAACCCATAAAAAATTGTATGCTGTCCAGTTCATAAAAAAATAAGACAGCTAATAATGTTGTATGACTTGTGCTTCTCCAACCCTTAGGAGGGTCCAGCTGCAGGGGGCCATCACCTCCATCACCCTCCGAGGACAGGGCCACCAGTTCTTCGTGGGCACCTCCCAGGCGCAGATCTACCGTTTCAACTATCCAGAATTTAAAGAGGAGCTTGTAGCTACTTGTCACAGCGAAGCCATCAATGACATCGTCTTCCCCTTGTATGTATTACGCCTGATGAAAACATAGAAATCTGTGCCGTCATTATCCTGACCTAGATGATAATAGAATGTTATTTAGATTGCAAAATCATTGTATATCCTCAACATTCGCCATTTTTAAATCTAAAATTCGTTTTTAACATTTTTTTCATCCATTCATCTCGGCACTGCCAATCTCTTTTGGCCACCGCCTACTACATGGCATTTCTCAAGGCGGGTTACCTGATGGTGACAACAGTACATAGGTGTGTGCAGCCTATTGCATTAGGGTGTGCACCCCAAAGCTCAAACACATGTGTGCGTGTGTGCATGTGTGCGTACAGTGGAACCTTGGATTACGAGTATAATCCGTTCCAGGAGAATGCTTGTAATCCAAAGCACTCGCATATCAAAGCGAGTTTCCCCATAGAAGTCAATGGAAACGAAGATAATTCGTTCCGCATTGACTTCTATTGCATGCAATACCGCATGTGGCCAGAGGTGGGGGGCGCCAGAGAGCCTCGGAAATACTCAGGGACAGCGCGGCTGATCTCGGAAACCCTCAGAAAGGCCAGAGTGTTTCCGAGTAATTTTGAGTACAGGGGGCCCCTGACTTACGAACGCCCCGACTTACGAACAACTCCTACTTACAAATGAGACGCTGTGGGGACTATCTGCTGTTCTGCGCATGAGCGGCGAGACGGAACATCGGAAAACGACGCATCTCCCATTCTGCACATGCGCAGCCATTCGACGGAACATCGGAAAATGACGTAAATGTTCGTAAATGCCATTCTGCGCATGCGCGGCCCGACTTATGAACATTTCCGACTTAAAGGGGGGGTTCCACCCGCAATTTTTTTTTTTTTTAAAGTCAGCAGCTACAAACATTGTAGCTGCTGACTTTTAATAAGGACACTTACCTGTCCTACTCGCCCGCGATGTCAGCCCCTGCCGAGGCCGATCCTGGCAGCTCCCGGCGCCGCCATCCTCAGTAAGGGAAACAGGCAGTGAAGCCGTGCGGCTTCACTGCCCGTTTCCTACTGCGCATGCGCGAGCAGAGCGGCGCTTTGTGAATGGGCAGCTGCTCTCTGGGATACACACAGTTCCCAGAAGGCAGCGTGCCCCATTCACAAGAAGAATCCGAGTGTAGGACGAGGAAGAAGATCCACTGCGGAGGATGAAGAGGCCGATTAGGGACTTCCGCATAGCAACCACTATTTCTGGTAAGTAAAAAAAAATGTTTTTTTCTTTTTTTTTTTCTTATTTGTAGATTTTTGGTGAAATTTTTTTTTCAGGGTGGAACTCCACTTTAAGAACAAATTCATAGTCCCTAACGCGTTCGTAAGTCGGGGACCCCCTGTATTTCTGAACGGCTCCTAACCGTTCTGAGTGTCACTTGCGCCCCCGCACCTCTGGCCAAATGCGGTACTGCACACCCCATTAGCTTGAATTCTGCTCGTTTCGCGAGACAACACCCGCAAACCGAGTCAGGATTTTTTTTTAAAGTTGTTCGTCTTTCAAAACGCTTGTTAACTGCGTTACTCGTAAACCGAGGTTCCACTGTGTGTATATATATATTGTGAGGGGGTTAGCTCGGCAGCGGGTGTGTGTGACCCCCGGGATGGGCTCCCCACACAAAAACAGGCCCAGCAGACGGAGGTTGTGGTTTTCAAAATCAAAAAGGTGCGGTTTATTTTCTATTTACAGTGACAAAAACACAGCAAAGCAAAAGAAACATAAACAAAATAAATCCTGGTCAACTTGACCTCTGACTAAACATACAGGTTTCCTAACTAACAACTGGGATCAGCCTAGTGCTGTCCTAGTCCCTAAGTCCCTGGTTTTAAATGTCCAAGCAAATAGCCACACAGGCTTTGTCTCACCGCACAAGGGTTCACTCTCTCCAGGAAGTCCACACAGGTCTGCTTCCAGGCATGAGCTAACATCTAATGAAGCTGGGAGTTCTTATAGAGGCCTAAATGAGCTGACAAGCTTCAGCTGGTCTCATCAACTCCCTGTCTGCACGACACCCCACACTCTCCCTAGAGGTATGAGTCATCCATGAGCCCACTAGCCTCAGCTGGGCTTATACAACTCTCCACCTAGTTGTATAAGTCGGCGTAAAGCCTGAATCTGGGCGAAATATATCTACCCCCCTGGATGCAACCAGGTGACTTTACCTTCCTGCTGTCACATACCCCCCCCCCCTCTTGTTTTAACCTCGGGGTTGGAACACCAGCAATCAGGCATTCATGTACTCGAGACAAAGCATCCACATTCCCCATTTGAACGCCAGGGCGATGCTTTACTGTGAAGTTGAATTCCTGGAGGGCCAGGAACCACCTATTCACTCTTCTATTTGTTTCCTTGTTTTGAGCCATCCACTTTAACGGAGCGTGATCCGTAACCAAGTCAAAGTGCCTACCTAGCAGGTAGTACCGAAGGGAATCTAGAGCCCACTTCACCGCTAAACACTCCTTTTCAACGGTGGCGTAATTTACCTCATGGGACTTCAACTTCCTGCTGAGGTAAATGACTGGGTGCTCTTCCCCGTTCCAAACCTGGGACAATACTGCTCCTAACCCCACATCTGACGCATCACTTTGTACGACAAAGTCTTTAGAGAAGTCGGGTGAGTACAACACTGGCTGGCTACATAAGGCTTGTTTCAAGAATTGGAATGCTGCCTCAGCCTCGGGGGTCCATTTAATCATGACCGACCCTTTCCCCTTCGTCAGGTTGGTTAGGGGCACAGCCTTAGAAGCAAAGTGGGGAATGAATCGCCGATAATACCCAGCGATTCCCAGAAAGGCTCGTACCTGCTTCTTGCTGTTGGGACGTGGCCAACTCTGGATGGCCTCGACTTTGTTGAGTTGGGGTTTTATTACTCCCCTCCCAATGGTGTACCCAAGATATTTGGCCTCCTCCTGCCCAATGGTACACTTCTTGGGGTTAGCCGTAAACCCCGCTTCCCGAACAGAGTCCAGGACTGCTTGCACTTTTGGCAGATGTGAGGCCCAATCTGTGCTATGGACAATTACGTCATCCAGGTAAGCCGCAGCATACTTCCGATGGGGCCTCAGCATCTGGTCTATTTTCCGCTGGAATGTGGCCGGCGCATTCTGTAACCCGAACGGCATTCTTTTATATTGGAACGCCCCGTCTGGGGTTACAAATGCGGTTTTCTCTTTGGCCGACTTGGCCAGGGGGATTTGCCAATACCCTTTTGTGAGGTCAAGAGTCGTCATGTATCGGGCTGTTCCCAGCCGGTCGATCAACTCATCTATACGTGGCATGGGGTAGGTGTCAAATTTTGTAACTTTGTTCAACTGACGAAAATCGTTACAAAATCGCCAGCTCCCATCCGGTTTAGGCACCAACACAATGGGACTAGACCAATCACTTTGGGACTCCTCTATCACCCCTAAGTTCAGCATTTTCTGTACTTCCTCCCGTATTGCCTCCCGTCGGGCCTCTGGGATCCGATAGGGTTTTAACCTCACCCTTTCACCGGGCGGGGTAATAATGTCATGCTCTACCCCAGATGTTTGTCCCGGCAGCTCAGAGAATACCTCCTTGTTGCGAAGCACAAACTCCTTAACCTCCTGTTGTTGGGGTTGTGACAAGGTGGCTGCGATTCCAACCTCAGGAATCACGCAACCAGTTTGAGCTGGTGACCAAGTGTCTGCGACTAGGGACTCTCTATCCCTCCAGGCTTTCAACAGATTAACGTGATAGATCTGTTCGGGCTTTCGCCTTCCTGGTTGTCTGACCTTGTAATTCACTTTTTCCATTATCTCGTAGGGGCCTTGCCATTTGGCAAGGAATTTACTTTCAACCGTAGGGACCAGTATCCTATCCCCCGGGGAAAAGGTACGGGTCTTGGCTCCACGGTTGTACACTCTCTGCTGTGCTAACTGCGCTTGGGCCAAATGTTCCTTCACGATGGGCATTACCTGTGCAATTCGGTCTTGCATCAGGGCGACATGCTCAATCACACTCCTGTGGGGAGAACTCTCACTTTCCCAAGTTTCCTTGGCAATATCCAACAGCCCTCTTGGGTGTCTCCCATACAGTAACTCAAAGGGGGAGAATCCCGTAGAGGATTGGGGCACCTCCCTAATAGCAAACATCAGATAAGGAAGTAGACAGTCCCAATCCTTTCCATCTCTATCCACCACTTTCTTCAACATTTGTTTTAGGGTTTTGTTGAATCTTTCAACCAGCCCATCGGTTTGGGGGTGATACACAGATGTACGTAATTGCGTCACTTTGAACAATTTACATAGCTCCTTCATAACCCGGGACATAAAGGGTGTACCTTGGTCCGTAAGCAGTTCTTTACAAATACCCACCCGGCTAAACACAAGAGATAGCTCTTTGGCTATGGTTTTGGCCGAGGTATTTCGGAGAGGGATCGCTTCTGGATAACGGGTGGCATAGTCCATTATAACTAATATGTACTGGTGCCCCCTAGCGGACTTGATTATAGGACCTACCAAATCCATGGCGATCCTCTCAAACGGGACCTCAATGATGGGTAGAGGGACCAGCGGGCTACGGAAATGTGGCATCGGGGCCGACCTCTGACACACAGGGCAGGAGGAACAATAATTTTCTATGTCCTTCATCACCCCCGGCCAATAGAATCTCTGTAATACCCTCTCTCGGGTTTTCTCTGTCCCCAGATGACCTCCAAGAATGTGCCCATGGGCCAAATCCAACACCAACTTCCTGTACGGTTTGGGCACCACAAGCTGCTCAACGGTTTCTTCTGCCCTTTTTGCCACCCGATACAGTAGGTCCTTCTCTACGCTGAAGTATGGGTAAGTGCAGGTATTATCTGGGTTCACTAACTCGCCATCTATTTTCACTACGTTTTCCCGTGCCTTTATTAGGGCGGGGTCTTTCAACTGTTCTGTGGCAAAGTTTTCCCTGTGAACCTCAAGATCAGAAAACTCCACAGACGGTAGGTTTTCGTCTGAGGAGGTGGGCTCCTCTCCAGTTTCTTGAGTCTCCCCTGCCAATACTGACAAGGGAAATTCCGGAGAGTCCTCACCACTCTCAGGGGAGTTCTGGCTATCACATTCCTGGTACATAGGGGCACCAGTGGGGGGCTCAGGATCATCCCACAGTTCCCAGAACTTCGGAAAATCCCTTCCCACAATGGCGTCATGCGGTAACTGAGATACTAAGCCCACTGGATGAGAGAGGGTACCTTTGGGGGTCTCGAAACACACTGTAGTCACTGGATACTCTCGGGTGTCCCCATGCACACAAATAACAGCTACCTTGCTATTCCCAGAGACCTCTGTTTTAACTAACTCAGCCTTTATCAGGGTCACAAGGCTACCTGAATCCAGCAATACCACAACATTTCTACCATTAACACACATTTTGCATAAATGTTTCTCAGTTCCTCGAATGGCAGTGCATGCGACTGTCGCACACAGCGACTGACGTCTGCCCGTCAGAAAGTCACACTGCATGGGTTCCTCCACAACCGGGCAATTTGCTGCAATATGTCCCGCTTGCCGGCAGCGGTAGCAAACGATCCTTCTTGCCGCCTCTTGAGCCGCTGATTTCCCAGGCTGTTCTCGCCAAACTTGGGGTAGAGCTCCCACCCTCTCACTCTCTCCACCCTTACCCCTTGGAATCCTCTTATCCGGCCTTGGGGATGGTCTGGTCTTAGGGTGGAAAGTCCGAGTGTCTCTGGAAGAGACCGTCAGGTTCTCTGTAGCCAAGTATTTCTCCACACGATCCACAAGACCATCGGCCGTCTCTGGGTCTCCATGGCTTACCCACTTTTGGATGGCAGTAGGAAGAGCTCTCAAAAACCGATCCATTACAACACGTTCCACAATCTTTGGTGCGGACAAAGTCTCTGGCTGTAGCCACTTTCTGCTCAGGTGAATGAGATCATACATTTGAGACCTGGGGGGTTTTCCAAGCTGGAAAGTCCAGTTATGCACACGCTGAGCCCGGACAGCCAGGGTGACACCCAGCCTTGCCAATATTTCAGCTTTTAGCATCACATAGTCTTTTGCTTGGTTAGGCTCTAGGTCATAGTAAGCTTTCTGCGATTCACCAGTTAACAGAGGAGCCACCAGTCCAGCCCACTGCTCCTCAGGCCACTTTTCTCTTTCA
Organism: Rana muscosa; assembly: GCA_029206835.1. Lineage (NCBI taxonomy): Eukaryota > Metazoa > Chordata > Amphibia > Anura > Ranidae > Rana > Rana muscosa. Next base: position 8,280,623 of record CM055128.1, read on the forward strand.
GCGGTCCTTTCAAATGTGGTCAAAAATACCTCTGGATCATCCTCTCTAGTCATTTTTGTCAATAAACGACTCACCCCAAAGGACGCGGTATTAGTGGGACGGCTTTCCTCACTGGTCTGCGGACGTTGCTGCATTACTGCTTCCATCTGTTGTTGTAGTCTCTGCTCTTGCTTCTGCAACAGGTCTATGAAGCGGGCCTCAGATTGCTGCTGGGCTTGTTGCTGAGCCTCCAGACTCTGTTGCAAAGTTGCGTTTGTCTGCTGCTGGGCTGCAAGGCTCTGTTGATGAGCTTGCTGCTGGGCTGCGAAGTTCTGTTGTTGAGCTGCAAGGCTCTGTTGATGAGCTGCAAGGCTCTTTTGCAAACCTGCATTTGTCTGCTGTTGATTGGCATTTGCTAGAGCCAGCTGTTTCAGTATCTCCTCCATGCTGGCTTAAAAAAACTGCCCGCATTCTCCACCAACTGTGAGGGGGTTAGCTCGGCAGCGGGTGTGTGTGACCCCCGGGATGGGCTCCCCACACAAAAACAGGCCCAGCAGACGGAGGTTGTGGTTTTCAAAATCAAAAAGGTGCGGTTTATTTTCTATTTACAGTGACAAAAACACAGCAAAGCAAAAGAAACATAAACAAAATAAATCCTGGTCAATTTGACCTCTGACTAAACATACAGGTTTCCTAACTAACAACTGGGATCAGCCTAGTGCTGTCCTAGTCCCTAAGTCCCTGGTTTTAAATGTCCAAGCAAATAGCCACACAGGCTTTGTCTCACCGCACAAGGGTTCACTCTCTCCAGGAAGTCCACACAGGTCTGCTTCCAGGCATGAGCTAACATCTAATGAAGCTGGGAGTTCTTATAGAGGCCTAAATGAGCTGACAAGCTTCAGCTGGTCTCATCAACTCCCTGTCTGCACGACGCCCCACACTCTCCCTAGAGGTATGAGTCATCCATGAGCCCACTATCCTCAGCTGGGCTTATACAACTCTCCACCTAGTTGTATAAGTCGGCGTAAAGCCTGAATCTGGGCGAAATATATCTACCCCCCTGGATGCAACCAGGTGACTTTACCTTCCTGCTGTCACATAATAAATATATATATATATATATATATATATATATATATATATATACATACTGATGGTGTCAGTAGTTTATATTTTTTACAATTTAATTTAATTTTTTTTTACAATTTTTTTACGAGCCCCATTAGGGGGCTTTGCTGAAATATCAGGGGTCCAAACAGGGGGAATCTGCACTACATGGGGTAATTAGGGTGTGCCCAGGCACATCTGTGCACACGCCTAGGCAACAATGGGCCATGCCTGTGTAATGTGTGGTCTCACATTGGGAGGCAATGTTCAGGATGACAACACCCAAGCAGGATTGGGAGACAGTGACGAAGCGTTGTTAACAGAAAGAGCCTAAACTAGGCCTTCATGGCAGGATCCCCAGGGATTACTTTAATGAAATTTGCAAAACCCACCCGTGGACCGACCAGACCGACGCATTTCACTCAAAGCATTCTTAATTGTAGGCAGGGCCGCCATCAGGAATTTTACACAGCTTCAGGCATGGGCCCCCTGGAGCAAAGGAGAACCGGGGGGGGGGGGAACAAAAAAAAGGATGGTTGCCATCCGGGGCCCTGGGGACCTCTGGGACCCTTACAAAAAAAATAAAATTATAAAAAAAAAAGGAGGGGTTGACATTCGGGGCCCTGGGGAACTCCTGGCCCCTGGGGTCCTCTGGGCCCCTTACAAAAAAAAGGGGGGCATCCGGGCCCCTGGGGACCCCCGGGCCCCTTACAGGTGTACTGCCTGTACCCCCCTGATGGCGGCCCTGATTGTAGGCCACTTTGGGTGAAAGTCGTAGAGCGGCTAGTCCACAAGTGGGGACTGTCATTGAGGCTTTGAGTTGAGTGATGTCAGTGGCTGAGGATTCTTTTCTTCTTGTGTTATGACTCCATAAATCAGGAATTGGCGTGTTAATCTTATGTGACAGATTACATCATATATGTCCTTTCTTTTGCCTAAAGTTACACTCCAAACCCATCCCCCAACTCTAACCTCACATCTAAACTAGCTCAAGTCCCATTATGTGATTTTATCATGAACATGGCTGCACTTATATGACCTTCCCGGGTTTTATTTTCTCCAGTGGTACTTCAGAGCTGTTTGCCACGTGTGCCAAAAATGACATCCGGGTTTGGCACACAACCAGCCACAAGGAGCTGCTGCGGATCACCATACCCAACATGACCTGCAACGCCATCGAATTTACTAGAGACGGCAAAAGCATCCTATCAGGTGAGACCAATGTTCTGTTAGTGGGATGTCCCAATTGTCCTCTGATTGGAGGAATAACCATAGAGAATAGTGTTTAGCAATATGAGGGATGCCCTACATGTCGTCTGATTGGAGGAATGATTATAGGACACAGTGTTCAGTGATGTGGGGGATGTCCCACCCGTCTTCTGATTGGAGGAATAATCATAGCGAATAGTGTTTAACAATACAGGGGATATCCTGCCTGTTTTCTGATTGGAGGAATAACCATAGAGCACAGTATTTAGCACTGCAGGGGATGTCCCATATCTCCTCTGATTGGAGGAATAACCATAGAGCACAGTGTTTAGCACTGCAGGGGATGTCCCATCTGTCCTCCGATTGGAGGAATAACCATAGAGCACAGTGTTTAGCACTGCAGGGGATGTCCCATCTGTCCTCCGATTGGAGGAATAACCATAGAGCACAGTGTTTAGCACTGCAGGGGATGTCCCATCTGTCCTCTGATTGGAGGAATAACCATGGAGCACAGTGTTTAGCACTGCAGGGGATGTCCCATCTGTCCTCTGATTGGAGGAATAACCATAGAGCACAGTGTTTAGCACTGCAGGGGATGTCCTATCCGTCCTCTGATTGGAGGAATAACCATAGAGCACAGTGTTTAGCACTGCAGGGGATGTCCCATCTGTCCTCTGATTGGAGGAATAACCATAGAGCACAGTGTTTAGCACTGCAGGGGATGTCCCATCTGTCCTCTGATTGGAGGAATAACCATAGAGCACAGTGTTTAGCACTGCAGGGGATGTCCCATCTGTCCTCTGATTGGAGGAATAACCATGGAGCACAGTGTTTAGCACTGCAGGGGATGTCCCATCTGTCCTCTGATTGGAGGAATAACCATAGAGCACAGTGTTTAGCACTGCAGGGGATGTCCCATCTGTCCTCTGATTGGAGGAATAACCATAGAGCACAGTGTTTAGCACTGCAGGGGATGTCCCATCTGTCCTCTGATTGGAGGAATAACCATAGAGCACAGTGTTTAGCACTGCAGGGGATGTCCCATCTGTCCTCTGATTGGAGGAATAACCATAGAGCACAGTGTTTAGCACTGCAGGGGATGTCCCATCTGTCCTCTGATTGGAGGAATAACCATAGAGCACAGTGTTTAGCACTGCAGGGGATGTCCCATCTGTTCTCTGATTGGAGGAATAACCATAGAGCACAGTGTTTAGCACTGCAGGGGATGTCCCATCTGTCCTCTGATTGGAGGAATAACCATAGAGCACAGTGTTTAGCACTGCAGGGGATGTCCCATCTGTCCTCTGATTGGAGGAATAACCATGGAGCACAGTGTTTAGCACTGCAGGGGATGTCCCATCTGTCCTCTGATTGGAGGAATAACCATGGAGCACAGTGTTTAGCACTGCAGGGGATGTCCCATCTGTCCTCTGATTGGAGGAATAACCATAGAGCACAGTGTTTAGCACTGCAGGGGATGTCCCATCTGTCCTCTGATTGGAGGAATAACCATGGAGCACAGTGTTTAGCACTGCAGGGGATGTCCCATCTGTCCTCTGATTGGAGGAATAACCATAGAGCACAGTGTTTAGCACTGCAGGGGATGTCCCATCTGTCCTCTGATTGGAGGAATAACCATAGAGCACAGTGTTTAGCACTGCAGGGGATGTCCCATCTGTCCTCTGATTGGAGGAATAACCATAGAGCACAGTGTTTAGCACTGCAGGGGATGTCCCATCTGTCCTCTGATTGGAGGAATAACCATAGAGCACAGTGTTTAGCACTGCAGGGGATGTCCCATCTGTCCTCTGATTGGAGGAATAACCATAGAGCACAGTGTTTAGCACTGCAGGGGATGTCCCATCTGTCCTCTGATTGGAGGAATAACCATAGAGCACAGTGTTTAGCACTGCAGGGGATGTCCCATCTGTTCTCTGATTGGAGGAATAACCATAGAGCACAGTGTTTAGCACTGCAGGGGATGTCCCATCTGTCCTCTGATTGGAGGAATAACCATAGAGCACAGTGTTTAGCACTGCCAACTTGTAGTGTAAAACTTACTACATTGGACCCAATCTTGGAAGGAATTTTCTTTCCACCACCTCACACACATGCTGGGAGGTTCTGACCAGCCCAACATTAGTGTGTGTGCGCTAGAGAGATTAGATTGTAAGCTCTTGTGGTGCAGGGAGAGATGTGAGTGGACTCTGTAAAATAAAATAACATATATGCTCCCTTTTCATTGCATCGAACGGAGAGATTCTAAAAATGTATTTTTCTCCACAGCCTGGAATGACGGAAAGATCCGATCATTCACACCCGAAAGCGGACGACCCATATTCCAGATAGAAAACGCCCACAGCATGGGAGTGACCGCCATCGCAGTGACGAGCGACTGCAAGAGGATTGTGAGCGGAGGAGGGGAAGGACAGGTGTGTGACCTCTGACACTGGGGACTTAAGGCTAAACTCCAGGCAAATATAAAAGCCCCCCCTCCCCCCCCCCAAATAAATTTAGCTGCATATTCAATAATGAAATGCATTTTTTAAATACAAGCAATACAAGCACCTGATTGTGACTTGGTATTAGACCCTGTACAGCAGAGCTCAGAGAGCGAATGAAAGTAGCAGCACCAGGAGCCAATCAGTTATGTTGCAGTACAAGGGGTATGCTGATAGGAGAAGAGAACAGAGTGGCAGATGGATGAAATGATCAGTCTACTGCACATTTTTAAGTAGATTTAAGAAGGGTTAAATTGTTTTTATTGCTCATTTACTTCCTGTCCCAGTGACACACCACCCATTGTTTCATTGTTTGTAAAGGTGTCACAGGGACAGGAAGCAAGGGAGACTCTTCCCAACCGGGATCACAAACAAATATAAAAACTTGATAGAAATGCAAAGATATGGAGCATACTTATAGGAGGAAAGAGCTGATCAGTGGCGGTCCGTCCATTAGGGGTGCCTCCCCCCTAATCCAATGCGTCTGGCCCCTAATGTTCATGCATGGCGCCGGACGCATGGATTTCAATGTTTTGTTTTTTTAAGCACATGATTAGAGCCAGAGGCTCTAAGGCTACTTTCACACTGAAGCGCTGGGTGCGCTGGGTGCACTGGCGGTAAAATGCCGCTATTGTTAGCTGCGTTTTACCGTCGTGTTTGCTGCGATTTGCGGGTGCTAGCGGGGTGATTTTAACCCCCGCTAGTGGCTGAAAAAGGGTTAAACCCACCCGCAAAAACGCAGATTTGCTGTGTTTTGCGGGCGGGTTGGAGGCGCTACCCCATTGATTTCAATGGGCAGGGGCGCTATAGGAGCGGTATTTTTACCGCTCCTACCGCGCCTCAAAGATGCGGCTTACAGGAGTTTTTTTACCCTCCTGCCAGCGCACCGCTCCAGTGTGAAAGCCCTCGGGCCTTTACATTGGATACAAAGGAGCGGCTCTTTCAGGGCGCATTGCAGGCGCTATTTTTAGCGCAATAGCGCCTGCAAAGCGCCTCAGTGTGAAAGCAGCCTAATTGGCTTAGAAAAAGTCTGAGCTCGGGGCGCAGAGCATTGCGCCCACAGCCCACCCACTTGTGTGGCAATAGCGAATTAAAGGCCGAGAGGAGAATCGATCGTATTGGCCACTGAGGGAAGGAGGAGAGAAGCCGCGGAGGGTGAAGCCGCCAAGGAGGAGGAGTCGAAGCTGCTAGATGGGCTAAGTGCAGGGCTGGTGGTGGGGGATGGACGAGCGAGCGACCGACGGACCAACCGTGGGGGGTGACAATGGGTCTTGTTTGCCGCCCCCCACCAAATCTTTAGCACCAGCCGCCACTGGAGCTGATTAGTGACCTCATCAGTCTGCCCGCTGCTCCTTCACTTTCCAATCACGGGCTGAGGGCAGAGAGATGACCAAGCTGTGTTGCTTTACTGCAGCAAAGAAAAGTCAGGTCCCCAGTCTAGCCGTACAGTCTGGTGTATCTGTATATGTCGGGACCCCCTGATCAATATGCAATGAAAACATTTTCAATCGGATCATTTTGTTACCGATAGCGATTTTGAAGCTCCGTGACGTCATCACTGGGTCTGTCTGCTGGTCTTTGCTCATAGTAAAGTCAGCCATAGTCGGTTTGAAACTCGGCCAGTTCCTGCAGGCAGGCTGAATGTACCCAATTTGATCGATCAACTTGAGTACAACCAGCCTGTCAGATTTTACATGTGATTACTGCGAGCACCAGGAAAACACAATGGCTCTGCGGGAGGGATTCCCCCATCAACACTAATGCCGCGTACACACGATCGGTTTTCAGATGAGAGCTTTTGGTCGGGAATCCCCACCGTGTGTATGCTCCATTTGACTTTTTCCAAAGGAAAAACTGCCGGAAAAAGATAGAGAGCAGGTTCTCTATTTTCCTGTCGGGAAAAAATCCGATCGGAATTTCCGATCGTGTGTACAAATCCCGACGCGCTAAATTCCGACGCATGCTTGGAAACAAATCGACGCATGCTCGGAAGCATAGAACTTCATTTTCTCGGCTCGTCGTAGTCTTTTACGTCACCGCATTCTTGGCAGTCAAAAGTTCACCGAACTTTTGTGTGACCGTGTGTATGCAAGGCAGGCTTGAGCGGAATTCCGTCGGAAAAACCATCCAAGTTTTTTTCCGACGGGAATTGCGCTCGTGTGTACGCGGGCATTACTGTGTTGATGGTGGAATTAAGCAATTTATTTTCTTTCTCGCAACCCAAGGTTGCAGGAAAGAAAATCTCTGCGTCTATGGCGGACTTAAGATTGAGTATGATGGGAGTGGTCTTCTGTAATCATTAGGGCACCTTGACTTGAGCTTTATACAGTACGTTATATGAAAAGACACATCCCTGGCATCCCTTTAGACATGCATCCATGCTGCCCACTGGGTGCTGAAGGCTTTATCTGTGCAAACCGCTGATAAGTTGCTTGATTTGTAATCAAGCGACTGAACAGTAGATTGCACAGCTAAAGTCTGCACCACCCAGGAAGCATGCACATCTAAAGGGATGCTAAGATGTGTTCTTTCATTTCATGCCCAGGAACAAAATGATTGATGTCAAAGAAAGGTATTGGCTGTGAGAGGTGGGCAATGACAGTACAGGTCAGAGGAGAAGGGATTGATGGTGATTAACCACTTGCTTACTGGGCACTTAAACCCCCCTCCTGCCCAGACCAATTTCCAGATTTCAGCGCTCTCACTCTTTGAATGACAATTACTCAGTCATACAACACTGTACCCAAATGACATTTTTGTAATTTTTTCCCCACAAATAGAGCTTTCTTTTGGTGGTATTTGATCACCTCTGCATTTTTTATTTTTTGTTAAAAAAAAAAAAAGACCAAATTAAAAAAAAAAAAAATACAAAACCGTTTTATATTGTGTTATAAAATTTTGCAAACGGGTAATTTTCCTCCTTCTTTGATGTACGCTGATGAGGCTGCACTAATGGGCACCAAAAGGTGCCACTGATGGGCACCAATGGGCTGCACTGATGGGCACCGATAAGGCGGCACTGGTGGGCATGGATAGGCGGCACTGGTGGGCACTGAGAAGTGGCATTGGTGGGCACTGATAGGTGGCACTGATGGGTGGCACTGAAGGGCATTGATAGGTGGCACTGGTTTGCACTGAAAATTGGCACTAATAGGTGCCATTGATAGGTGGCACTGATAGGTGGCAGTGATGGGCACTGATAGGTGGCAGTGATGGGCACTGATGGGTGGCAATGATGGGCACTGATCAGCACTGGTAGGTGACATTGATAGGCAGCACTGCTAGGTGTCACTGATGAGGCACTGACTGGCACCACTGGTGGGCATTGCTAGGTGGCAGTGATTGGCATTGATAGGTGGTACTGATTGGCACTGACAGGTGGCACTGGTGGGCACTGTGGGCACTGGCAGGGGGTACTTGTGTCCACTAATGAGGCAGGATTGCCTCTTCCACTGGGGACCGATGTACCTCACTCAGCAGCCGGTGATCGGCTTTTTTTTCTCCTCACGCTGTCAGCACGAGGAGAAAAAAAAAACGATTATTGAGCTTTGTTTTGATCACGTGATCAGCTGTCATTTGCCCCTTACTCGGATCCGAGTCTCAGTGACTCGGTGATCATAGCGCGCGCTGCGCGTGCCCTGCAGGGGAGCGCGCAAAGGGGATGCCATCTACTGACGGCCTCCCGGATTTTCAGGTCCGCGCTGAAGCCGTCATTTGGCTATAGCGCGGGCCTCAAGTAGTTAAAGTCATTCAGACAGGAAATTAAAACGGGCTCAACTAAGCTGCTGCAGCTTCACAATGTTATCTTTGTGAAGAAGCAATTTGCAGGGAATTGAGAGTAAGGTAAGTCCAGGGTTCACCTTTATTTTCAGCATTTGGAAACTATGACTTTATGCTGCAATTTTGTGCTGCAGGTGAGAGTGTGGGAGATCGGCAGGGAAAGCCAGCAGCTCATAGAATCCATGAAGGAACACAAGTCGGCGGTATCGTGCATCAAACTGAAGAGCGACAACCGGGAGTGTGTTACCGCCAGCTCAGACGGAGCCTGCATCATATGGGACCTTGTGTCAGTTCTTCACCGATTACCCCCCCCCCCCCCTATTTGTGTGTTCATGAGCCACCAAACATTATGGTAGTGCCGGCAGATCTCAACCGGGACTCCAAACAGCCTAGGGCAGTGATGGGGAACCTTGGCACCCCAGATGTTTTGGAACTACATTTCCTATGATGCTCCTGCACTCTGCAGTGTAAGTTGAGCATCATGGGAAATGTAGTTCCAAAACATCTGGGGCGCCAAGGTTCTCCATCACTGGCCTAAGATATTTGTTCTCTGTGCACGGCATTTAGGACTTCCCTAGGAGGACATTATCAAGTCCTGGCATCAGAAGTTCATAATACATACAGAGATTTTCAAACTTCTGACTATCCAACATGTTTCAAGCACTGGGGGTTTGAGAGGGAGAATGTTTAGGTAGCTTACATTACCGGAGAGGACAGGGAGGGGCTCTGCAAGGTGAAAGCTGGGCTAAAAAGGATAGGCAAAGGGAACGGTCACCTTGGGTGCTTCAGCAAGGGGGGGGGGGGGAATTGGCAGGACCTGCAACTGATGCCTCGCACACACGACCGTTTTTCCGGCAGGAAAACTGCCATGAGAGCTTTTGGCCAGGAATCCCGGCCGTGTGTATGCTCCATCACAGTTTTCCCGACAGGAAAACCGCCGGGAATCCCGGTGGGAAAAATGAGAATATGTTTTCTTTTTTCCCGCCGGGATTCCAGGCGGTTTTTAACCCGGCAGTTTTCCTATGGGAACCACTGCAGTGGAGCATACACACGGCCGGGATTCCTGACCAAAGCTCTCATGGCAGTTTTCCTGTCGGGAAACCCGGTCGTGTGTAGGGGGAAAAAGTTACCGAGCAGGTTATCGGTTTTCCCCTCGGGTTTCCCGGCGGACTTTTTACCACCGGGAAACACGGCATTACGGGGGTGAAGTTCACAGCCCATGGTGGCCTTTGATTTTGGTGCCAATGGACCGTGTCCTGGAATGCCGGGACAAGGTCATCCAGCGCCCAGGGCAAAGATGCCAAACTGCGCCCCCCCTTTCCTTAGGGTCAGGGCGTCCCAACCCTGCAATAAACAATTGCGCCCAGGGCAGCTTCCCTTCCTGCCCACCCCTTGTCCCGGCCCTGGTCACTGTCCTGCTACTTGATGTGATACGGGAAGCTACTGAACCACCAGTGGCGGTGTCATTCAATGTTTAGGGGGTTTGTCAGCGTAGTGTGAATTATATGACTGGCTGAACAGAACACAAAATATCTTGCCAGCTAAAGCAGTTATGAGTATCAGTTGTGCGTTTATCTGTTTGTTCCGGAGCAGCGTGCTTTACAGGGGAACTGAACTGTGGAGACAAGCAGAGGACAAGTCACTAGTATAGCCTCCAATCTCCCAACAGCTGGTCTGTTCTCCAGTACTGACTTATGTCTCTGTGTAGGGGGGGGGGGGGGGATCATCATGGTAGAGATGTGCCCCCACCAGTGCCGGGACAAGGTCATCTAGAGCCCAGGGCGAACATGTCAAACTACGCCCCCCCCCCCAAGATATATGAACATTACATGTCAGCATGCTTACCCTCTAAGCATAAATTGCCCCTCTTCCCAGGACAAATCCACTCTCCTGCTAAACTGCCCCCTCCCAGCACAAACCTTTGTCCCCCCCCCCCAGCTCAAATCCTCTCTTCAAATCTCCCCAAGCACAAATTCCCCTCCCCCCCCAAAAAAAGAAATCACTCCTCCTGGCACAGTTCAATCTAGCCCTCAAATTTCCCCTTCGAGCAGGGCCATCTTCAACGCAGGGAAAAAGGGGCAGCTGCTCCGGGTCCAGTCATTGTTGGGGAACCCAAAGCAGCTGCCCCTTGAGCCCACGCTGCCTGCAAATAGTTGATAAGTGAAGTCGGGTGGGCCCAAGAAAATATTTGCCAAGGGTCCAATCAATATTAAAGACAGCCCTGCCTCCGAGTATACATCCTCTCCACCCACTCCAAATCCCCCCACCTTCCTCTAGGCCTCCTCTTCCCCCCCCCCCACATTTCCCCTTCTAGTACAAATATGCCCCATTCATCCCTACTAGCACAAATCCCCCCCCCCCCAAAAAAAAATTCACCTCCTAGCACCAGTCCCCTCCACCCTCATCACCACTTCTAGCACAAACACCTAAAACCCCCCCCCTCCTACCACAAATCCTCTTCCCAACACAAATCTTCCCTAATCACCTTTCTAGCACACCCCCTACAAATTTACCCTCCTCCCCCCTGTTGCCCCCAAACTTCCCCCACTCAATTCAAATCCACTACCCCAATCTCCTTATGGTGCCCCCACCTTACATGATACCACAGTGCCCGGGGCAGCCACCCCTCCTTCCCACCCCTTGTCCCGGCCCTGGCCCCCACACCCCCTTGACTGGTGATCTGGTGATGAAGAAGCAGCAGAAAAGGTGGAGGAGGCACAGATCTACAGAATGAATGAACTAGAATCAGGGAGGTCCGTGCACTTCGGGTCCTCAGGTGCAGCTTCCTCTACAGCAAGGAGAACAGCATAGTCGTGTCATCAGCAAATCTCACCCCAAATCTGGTGAGACTAGCAGTCAGAGGAAGCAGTGCCGTAGATGATCTCACACTGCAGATACATGCCTCCCAACATTTTGAGATGGGAATGAGGGACACCTACTAGCAAATATATGTAGGCATAGGACACACCCCCTGTCACACCCCCTTAAAGGAGAATTAACCAAAAAAAAGGTTAATTAAATCCACAAGGGTTTTTTTTTTACCATTACTATTCCTTTATATTGGCTTTTAAAACTTACAAATGCAGCCATTTAGAAATTAGATGAAAGGTTTAGCACTGGGAAACACTTTTTGAAAGATAAAAAGTGCATTTTATGTACAACTATAGAGATCAGACCAAAATGAGGGACAAAGGAGGGACAGAGGGACATTGTTCCAATTCAGGGACAGTCCCTCGAAATCAGGGACAGTTGGGAGCTATGCAGATATACTGCTCTGATGGTACAGAACAGGAGAGCCTAGGCACCCAAGTGCACTACTTCTCTGACAATATGGGACAGCTGACACCCCTCAGTTACACTTTCTGGTCTTCTTCTTCTATAACTTGGATCTGTTCTGTCCTTGCAGGAGGTTTATACGGAAACAGATGATCTTATCCAATACATTGTTCCGCTGCGTCTGTTACCACCCCGAGGAGTTCCAGATCATCACCAGCGGCACTGACAGAAAGGTACAACCATGAGTAGGACTTATCTGTATGTCCAGGACAAGGGAGGTGGCAAAGAAAGATGGATACTGATAAATAACATTATATTTTATAAGAGATGGTTATTTAGAAAAGCAAATTGTATCCAATGACACTGTCCCGTAACGGAGTTAGGCCCCTTGCACACAGGGCTGTTCAGCAGCAGTGTGTCCCTCCCTCCCTCCCTCCCAGCGCGTTGTTGGCCCAGGAGCAGGGCCGTTTTTAAAGCAGGGAAAAAGGGGCAGCTGCCCTGGGCCCTGTCATTGTTGTGGGGCCCAAAGCAGCTGCCTCATACTTGCCAACTATCTTAATTTAAATTCCCTTGTCCCTTGAAGTTTTAGTCCTTTGCTGTGTCCCGATATCTCAGTGTGAAGTGCTGGTACTAATGCTGCCCAGCTCTGCCCTATTGTTGTGTACAGATGACTCACCTGCAGACCCTGTGTTTACATGTAAATAACCGGCATTGATATGTAAATAGCTGCACCCGGCAGCATTGATATGTAATTAAAGGCGGCATTCATATGTATATCATGCCGCTCTGCAGTGAGGAGATGATGTGCTGTAACTTCTAGCAACCAATCAGTGAGCCGTATTACTGTACAGTAATCTCTAGCAACCAATTAACAAGCAGAAATCATGTGCTCTAACCTCTAGCAACTAATCAGTGAACCGTAATGTGTGCTGTAACCTCTAGCAACCAGTCCGTAAGCAGTAATGATATGCTGTAACCTCTGGCAACCAATCGCAATCGCTGCCTGATCTGATACAGTAAACTGATTTTAAGTCTAGCTGCTATTTATTGTATGTCTCAGAGCAGGTGGAGAGCAAAATTGCATGGGGGGGGGGGGGGCCCAAGAAAATGTTTGCCCAGGGTCCAATCAATATTAAAGAAGGCCCTGCCCAGGAGGGACAGGAGGTGGGGTGTCCAGCCCTGCTGCAGGAAGCCTGTCAAAGCCAATGGCAGGCTGCGGCTGGACGGGGTATCAGGCGGTACCATCCTTGTCTGTGCAGGGACAACACAGATCTGTTTTCCGGAAACCTCATCCCTGAATGGACAAGGCCCCTAAATGCCGCTACAACTCAGTACAGCATTCAGCAGCCCCATCCAGCCACAGCCTACCATAGACTTTGACAGGCCGCCTACAGCGGGGTTGGATGATCCCTCCTGGATGCACTGAACGCCCCCCGCGTGCTTACACTCCAGTTACAATGGAAAATGATATTAAAGTTTAAGATGCATATAGGGCAGTGGCCCGAGGGGGCCGGATGTGGCCCTTCACTTGCTGTTGTCCGGCTCTTGAGGCACTATTCCCTCTACCGACACTAACCATGAGGCACCGTTCCTTTCACTGACACCAACAGTGGGGCATTATTTCTAAACATGTGCACTGCCGAAAAACATGTTTGTTTTCTCACATTTTTTTTTATTTTTTTACGTTTTTCGGGTCATTCGTTATAATCGCAATTCGAAAATAAGAAAGAAAATCCAAAAATTCTAAGTAATAATGAACTAACTAACTAACTATTAAATTATAGGTATTGGGATTTCCTTTCCAATTTGGCTGTAATGCCCCGAACACACGACCCGTTTTCCCGTCGGAAAAAACATCCAACTTTTTTCCGACGGGAAAACCGGTCGTGTGTACGGGGCATTACAGCCAAATTTGAAAGGAAATTCCAATACCTATAATTTAGTTAAGCCTGCCTTGCATACACACGGTCACACAAAAGTCCGGTGAACTTTTGACTGCCAAGAACGCGGTGACGTAACAGACTACGACGAAACTAAGTTCTATGCTTCCGAGCATGCGTCGATTTGTTTCCGAGCATGCGTCTAAATTTAGCGCATCGGGATTTGTACATACAATCGGAAATTCCGAACAGTTTTTTTTTCCTGACGGGAAAAAAGAGAACCTGCTCTCTGTCTTTTTCCAGCAGTTTTCCTGTTGGAAAAAGTCTGATGGAGAATACACACGGTGGGGATTCCCGACCAAAAGCTCTCATCGGACTTTTTCCCACAGGAAAACCGATCGTGTGTACGCGGCATTAGTGAACGTAACGAATTCGAATTTATCCGAAGTTACAAATTATCCGAAATACCGAATGCCGTATCTAAATGAATGGAACGTAACAAATTAATAAGAAAAAATAACAATAATAAGAAAAATATTTTATTATTATTATATATTATTAATTTGTTCAGATAATTTGTAACTTCGGATAAATTCATATTCATTACGTTCACTAACAGACAAATTTGAAAGAAAATACCTAGAATTTAATAGTTAGTTATTATTTCAGATTTTCGAATTTTCTGGTTTTCGAATTTGGGAATTTGGGAATTTTTGGAAAAATTCGTTAAACGGGTTTTCGTGAAATCAGATGTTTCAGAATGAACGAATTTGTCGAAATTTGTTAAATGAATTTGTAACAAAACTAATTGCACATGTCTAATTATTTCTCCTAATGACACCAACAATTGGGCACTGTTCCTCCCATTGACACCAACAATTGGGCACTGTTCCTCCCATTGACACCAACAATTGGGCACTGTTCCTCCCATTGACACCAACAATTGGGCACTGTTCCTCCCATTGACACCAACAATTGGGCACTGTTCCTCCCATTGACACCAACAATTGGGCACTGTTCCTCCCATTGACACCAACAATTGGGCACTGTTCCTCCCATTGACACCAACAATTGGGCACTGTTCCTCCCATTGACACCAACAATGGGGCACTGTTCCTCCCATTGACACCAACAATGGGGCACTGTTCCTCCCATTGACACCAACAATGGGGCACTGTTCCTCCCATTGACACCAACAATGTGGCCCTGTTCCTCCCATTGACACCAATAATGGGGCACTGTTCCTCCCATTGACACCAATAATGGGGCATAATTCTCCCAGCTGACACCAACGATGTGGCACTATTCCTCCTTCTACTGAACACATTTTTTAAATCCCACTGACCACCAAACCTAACACATTGTGGACGCCCATTGGTGCCGGGGCATTTTCTACTCCCACTGGCCACAGTCTGGCCCTCCTTAAGTTTGAAAGGCAATTAAACTGGCCCTTTGTTTAGGAAGTTTGGAGACCCCTGATACTGTAGATCAGGGGTAGGCAAACTGGGGCCCTCCAGCTGTTGCAGAACTACAAGTCCCATCATGCCTCTGGGAGTAATTGTAACTGCCAGCCTTGCAATGCCTCGTGGGACATGTAGTGCCACAACAGCTGGAGGGCCCCGGGTTGCCTACCCCTGCTGTATAAGGAGTCCAGGGCACTTGTTCCAGGAAAATTCCACATTATGGCCACTAGATGGTGCTACAGTTAGTAGTCACATTTATAAAACAATATATTTTTTAAAGTGTATGTATAGCTATTTTTTTTTTTAGTTTGTATGAAGTAATAAAGGATTAAAAACACGATAAGATTATTTTTAGCTGCCTGTGCCACGCTGGGAGATTCCCCTAATTCCATGTCCTGGAGACACAGCAGGAAACGTCCCCAAACTGAGGGAAAATATCTTCTTAGATCATCACCAGAACACAGCTGTAAGATTTCCCCTTATTGTCTGTCTCAGGGACATTGTTCACCAATACAAATAGAGAGGGTCAACCCCCTCCTCCCCCACCCCCACCCCCATCAGGGGCAGACAGCAATAAAAACCTGCCAGGGGGTCTAATCCTTCCACAATCTATCCAAAAAAATAAATAAAGGTTTTGTCTTTACATACTTGTGCTCAGGGCATTTTTTCTCAGATAATAGGTGCAGGAGCTCCCCTTTTCCGAGTCACTTGTTTTCTCCGCCCCTACCCACCTCCGAGCAATGTCCCTTGGTTTCATCCCCTACCCACCTCCCAGTACCGCCCCTTTTAGACAATACAGAACCAAGTATCATTTTGTTGTGCTAAGTAATTTGTATGGAATTTGGTTTCCCCTTCAGCCAGCAACAACAGATCCCCCTAACAATGTACCACCCACAACAAAATCCCCCCCCCCCAGCAACAATAGACTCCCGGCAGCATTAACAGATCTCCGCACAACCAGCAATAATAGACTCTCTGTCAGCCATCAACAATAGACCCCTCCCCCAACAGTAGATCTCCTTCAGCAACAACTGACCCCCCCAGCAACAATAGGTCCCCCACCAGGAACACTAGACCTCCTCAGCAACAATAGACCCCCCTGCAATAATAGATCCCCTCCAGCTAGAATAGATCCGCCAGCAGTGGGCATCAATATCCTGCAGCACACCCCAGCACCCCTTGACATTACATACAGTCAGTCCAGGAGGTGCCGGAACTGCGTTCCCCCACGTTTCCCTGAAAAAAAAACCCTGCTTGTGCTGATTGAATTATTTCTTTGCAGATCGGGTACTGGGAAGTGTTCGATGGCTCGCCAATAAGAGGTCTTGAGGGATCCATGTCTGGTGCCATCAATGGAATGGACATAAGTGACAGCGGAAGTCACTTTGTGACAGGTAACATCATTTACATTGCAGTATACTGTGTGCTGATTGGAGGACCCTTTCTGACCACCGGTCAATGATGGATCATGGTAGAATGGGGCCACGGGCAAGGTAGCAACTTTGGTTTCCCCATCCTTTGGAGCAACATTGACTGAAGGACTGTAAGAGGCACAGCAAAGTCACCCCATTCGCATTGTCTGTTATCATCACACACTTAGGTGTCTGTTGTGACATCACCGCACACTTAGGTGTCTGTTGTGACATCATCACACACTTAGGTGTCTGTTGTGACATCATCGCACACTTAGGTGTCTGTTGTGACATCACCGCACACTTAGGTGTCTGTTGTGACATCATCACACACTTAGGTGTCTGTGGTGACATCGTCACACACTTAGGTGTCTGTTGTGACATCACTGCACCCTTAGGTGTCTGTTGTGACATCACTGCACACTTAGGTGTCTGTTGTGACATCACCGCACACTTAGGTGTCTGTGGTGACATCACCGCACACTTAGGTGTCTGTTGTGACATCATCACACACTTAGGTGTCTGTTGTGACATCATCACACACTTAGGTGTCTGTTGTGACATCACCGCACACTTAGGTGTCTGTTGTGACATCATCACACACTTAGGTGTCTGTGGTGACATCGTCACACACTTAGGTGTCTGTTGTGACATCACCGCACACTTAGGTGTCTGTTGTGACATCACCGCACACTTAGGTGTCTGTTGTGACATCACCGCACACTTAGGTGTCTGTTGTGACATCATCACACACTTAGGTGTCTGTGGTGACATCATCACACACTTAGGTGTCTGTGGTGACATCATCACACACTTAGGTGTCTGTGGTGACATCGTCACACACTTAGGTGTCTGTTGTGACATCACTGCACACTTAGGTGTCTGTTGTGACATCACTGCACACTTAGGTGTCTGTTGTGACATCACCGCACACTTAGGTGTCTGTGGTGACATCACCGCACACTTAGGTGTCTGTGGTGACATCGTCACACACTTAGGTGTCTGTTGTGACATCATCACACACTTAGGTGTCTGTTGTGACATCACCGCACACTTAGGTGTCTGTTGTGACATCATCACACACTTAGGTGTCTGTTGTGACATCATCACACACTTAGGTGTCTGTGGTGACATCATCACACACTTAGGTGTCTGTGGTGACATCATCACACACTTAGGTGTCTGTGGTGACATCGTCACACACTTAGGTGTCTGTGGTGACATCATCACACACTTAGGTGTCTGTTGTGACATCATCACACACTTAGGTGTCTGTTGTGACATCACTGCACACTTAGGTGTCTGTTGTGACATCACTGCACACTTAGGTGTCTGTGGTGACATCACCGCACACTTAGGTGTCTGTGGTGACATCACCGCACACTTAGGTGTCTGTTGTGACATCACCGCACACTTAGGTGTCTGTTGTGACATCACCGCACACTTAGGTGTCTGTTGTGACATCACCGCACACTTAGGTGTCTGTTGTGACATCACCGCACACTTAGGTGTCTGTTGTGACATCACCGCACACTTAGGTGTCTGTTGTGACATCATCGCACACTTAGGTGTCTGTGGTGACATCATCGCACACTTAGGTGTCTGTGGTGACATCATCACACACTTAGGTGTCTGTGGTGACATCATCACACACTTAGGTGTCTGTGGTGACATCATCACACACTTAGGTGTCTGTTGTGACATCATCACACACTTAGGTGTGTGTGGTGACATCATCACACACTTAGGTGTCTGTGGTGACATCATCACACACTTAGGTGTCTGTTGTGACATCATCACACACTTAGGTGTCTGTGGTGACATCATCACACACTTAGGTGTCTGTGGTGACATCATCACACACTTAGGTGTCTGTGGTGACATCACTGCACACTTAGGGCTCATTTTCACTTGCTTTAAAATGTGGCATTGGACATGCTTTTTAAAGCACTCTGAATGCCAATCAAAGCTCCTGTCACTAAATAAAATGGTCACCTTACAGTCCTGGTCACACGTTGTGTTTGTGTTTGCATGCTTCAAAAATTATTCCCATGTCGTTTTCTTGGTGCTTCAAAGCGTCTCCAAAGCCTCCATAGAAGTCTATGAGAACGCTCGCTAACAGCACCTGAAGCTTTTGAGGGGCTTTTATTCAGCTTTAGCCTTGCTTTGTTTTGGAGGTATTAGAGGTATGAGATATCCCAGGATGCACTGGGAAACCAACAAGCGAACCAGAAAGACGTCATCAGCAGTCACTTCCTGTTCATGTGTTGATATTCTGGGAGTGTCTGATGCAGACTTTACATGTGGTGTGCAGGGTGGAGCAGGAGGAAGGTGAGCGAGATCCGGATTGAAGCAGAGCAACTAGCAGACGGCACACGTGGTGTGCAACATGGGAACGCTATAGTGGGAGGTGAGCGGGGACCGAAGAGAAATGACTGAGCGGCAGAGGATCAGTAGAGCTGGGGGACTGGAAGAGGAGAAACTAGCAATGTCACACATGGTGAGCAGCGTGGGAGCAATGTAGCAGGAGGTGAGTGGGGACCAGCGAGAAAGGAGGATTAGCAAACCAAAGGATCAGCAGAGCTGGGGGTTACTACTGAGTGAGGGATCAGCAGAGCTGGGGGTTACTACTAAGGCCCCTTTCACACTGTGATTTTGCCACGATTTCAGGGAATTCTTATGTAAACTTGAGGCCTATGGACCCTTAACTTGCATCAAAGTCGGACCAAAGTAGTACAAGGAAATCACACAGATATGAATGATACTCATTGGTAATCTTCGGGTACGACTTGTCATGCCACTTTGCAGTCCCAAGTCGCAGGACAAGTCGCACAAGTGTGAAAGGAGCCTAAGCAGGGGATCACCAAATCTGGGGGTTACTACTGAGCGGGGGATCAGCAGAGCCGGGGGTTACTACTTAGCAGGGGATCTGCTGAACAATGGTACCAATAAGCCAATGATCTGCTGAACAAGGGTACTAATAAGCTGGGGATCTGCTGAACAAGGGTACCAATGAGCTGGGCGTCTGCTGAACAAGGGTACCAATGAGCTGGGCGTCTGCTGAACAAGGGTATCAATGAGCTGGGTGTCTGCTGAACAAGGGTACCAATGAGCTGGGGATCTGCTGAACAAGGATACCAATGAGCTGGGGATCTGCTGAACAAGGGTACCAATGAGCTGGGGATCTGCTGAACAAGGATACCAATGAGCTGGGCGTCTGCTGAACAAGGGTACCAATGAGCTGGGGATCTGCTGAACAAGGATACCAATGAGCTGGGGGTCTGTTGAACAAGGGTACCAATAAGCTGGGGGTCTGCTGAACAAGGATACCAATGAGCTGGGGGTCTGTTGAACAAGGGTACCAATAAGCTGGGGGTCTGCTGAACAAGGATACCAATGAGCTGGGGATCTGCTGAACAAGGATACCAATGAGCTGGGGGTCTGTTGAACAAGGGTACCAATAAGCTGGGGGTCTGCTGAACAAGGGTACCAATGAGCTGGGGATCTGCTGAACAAGGATACCAATGAGCTGGGGGTCTGTTGAACAAGGGTACCAATGAGCTGGGGATCTGCTGAACAAGGATACCAATGAGCTGGGGGTCTGTTGAACAAGGGTACCAATAAGCTGGGGGTCTGCTGAACAAGGGTACCAATGAGCTGGGAGTCTGCTGAACGAGGGTACCAATGAGCTGGGAGTCTGCTGAACAAGGGTACCAATGAGCTGGGAGTCTGCTGAATGAGGGTACCAATAAGCTGGGGGTCTGTTGAACGAGAGTACTAATGAGCTGGGGGTCTGTTGAACGAGGGTACCAATGAGCTGGGGATCTGCTGAACGAGGGTACCAATGAGCTGGGGGTCTGCTGAATGAGGGTACCAATGAGCTGGGGGTCTGCTGAATGAAGGTACCAATTAGCTGGGGGTCTGCTGAACAAGGGTACCAATGAGCTGGGGATCTGCTGAACGAGTGTACCAATGAGCTGGGGATCTGCTGAACAAGGGTATCAATAAGCTGGGGGTCTGCTGAACGAAGGTACCAATGAGCTGGTGGTCTGCTGAACGAAGGTACCAATGAGCTGGGGATCTGCTGAACGAGGGTACCAATGAGCTGGGGGTCTGCTGAACGAAGGTACCAATGAGCTGGGGGTCTGCTGAACGGGGTACCAATGAGCTGGGGATCTGCTGAGTGGGGGTACTACTGAGCTGGGGATCTGCTGAGCTGGGGTTCTACTGGGCCCCTTTAAACTAAAAATAAAATCAACACACACCGGGCATTTTGTCAGGCTTCAAAAACACAATAAAAAAGATCATGTTGAAGTGGGAGGGGCTGTAATGTGTGTTGAAGCGAGTGTAAATGAGCCCCAACTGCCTACAAGTACATCCTCTTTTGGGTGGGTCCAGCTATGAAAAGAGGGAACCATCATGGTGACGGCACAAACGTCTGCGGGTAAATCCGGTTATTGGAACCCTCCTGGGGCCCAACCAAAACTCAATTATAATACTTGGGTAAAAATCAATCAGAAATGGAAGGACCAGTGACCATAAAATGCCGTTCCCCCTCAGCCGCTGGAGAACTACAGGTCTCAGCATGCCCTGCCAGCTTCCAGGCAGAACAGAGCAGGAAATCCGGTTATCTTTTCTTCTTTTCTCTCTTCCAGGTGGGGATGACAAACTGGTGAAAGTTTGGGATTACAACGAGGGCGAGGTGACCCAAGTGGGCATTGGACACAGCGGCAGTATCAGCCGAATAAAGATCTGCCCCCTCTCCAAATACATCATCAGCGTCAGCAGTGACGGGGCTATTCTGCGCTGGAAATACCCGCATCCCGTCTAGACAGCCCTCAGCCGGCATCCAATTGTTTACCATGGTGGACCTCTAAAAAGACGTTGTCATTACTTGTAATAAGATTGAGGTGTAACTCTGAGCACAATAAAATGGATGTATATGATGGATTCTATCAGTAGCATCAACACGGCCGATTTTGTTTTCCCCGAGTCCCCCTGTAAGATTGTTTTATTATCTGTGGATCCTGCCCAGGGCCGAGACAAGGGGTGGGCAGAAGGAGCGATCCTGCCCAGGGCCGGGATAAGGGGTGGGCAGAAGGAGCGATCCTGCCCAGGGCCGAGACAAGGGGTGGGCAGAAGGAACGATCCTGCCCAGGGCCGGGATAAGGGGTGGGCAGAAGGAGCAATACTCCCCAGAGCCGGAATAAGGGGTGGGCAGGAATAGCGATCCTGCCCAGGGCGGGATAAGGGGTGGGCAGAAGGAGTGATACTCCCCAAGGCCAGAACAAGGGGTGGGCAGAAGGAGCGATCCTGCCCTGGGTCGGGACAAGGGGTGGGCAGAAGGGATGATCCTGCCCAGGGCCGGGATAAGGGGTAGGCAGAGGGAGCAATACTTCCCAGAGCCGGAATAAGGGGTGGGCTGGAATAGCGATCCTGCCCAGGGCGGGATAAGGGGTGGGCAGAAGGAGTGATATTTCCCAAGGCCAGAACAAGGGGTGGGCAGAAGGAGCGATCCTGCCCTGGGCCGGGACAAGGGGTGGGCAGAAGGAGCGATCCTGCCCAGGGCCGAGACAAGGGGTGGGCAGAAGAAGCGATTCTGCCCAGGGCCGAGACAAGGGGTGGGCAGGACGAACGATCCTGCCCAGGGCCGGGATAAGGGGTGGGCAGAAGGAACGATCCTGCCCAGGGCCGGGATAAGGGGTGGGCAGAAGGAACGATCCTGCCCAGGGCCGGGATAAGGGGTGGGCAGAAGGAGCGATCCTGCCCAGGGCCGGGATAAGGGGTGGGCAGAAGGAACGATCCTGCCCAGGGCCGGGATAAGGGGTGGGCAGAAGGAGCGATCCTGCCCAGGGCCGGGATAAGGGGTGGGCAGAAGGAACGATCCTGCCCAGGGCCGGGATAAGGGGTGAGCAGAAGGAGCGATCCTGCCCAGGGCCGAGACAAGGGGTGGGCAGAAGGGATGATCCTGCCCAGGGCCGGGATAAGGGGAGGGCAGAAGGAACGATCCTGCCCAGGGCCGGGATAAGGGGTGGGCAGAAGGAGCGATCCTGCCCAGGGCCGGGATAAGGGGTGGGCAGAAGGAGCAATACTCCCCAGAGCCGGAATAAGGGGTGGGCAGGAATAGCGATCCTGCCCAGGGCGGGATAAGGGGTGGGCAGAAGGAGTGATACTCCCCAAGGCCAGAACAAGGGGTGGGCAGAAGGAACGATCCTGCCCAGGGCCAATATAAGGGGTAGGCAGAAGGAGCGATCCTCCCCAGGGCTGGAATAAGGGGTGGGCAGAAGGAACGATCCTGCCCAGGGCCGGGACAAGGGGTGGGCAGAATGGGCAGCTGCCCTGGGCACAGCGTGTATTATAAGGATGGGGATGCTGCAAGTTCCTTCTGCTATAAGGCTGACAGGAGTAAAGACAGCGGCATCACTACTTCTGTCAGCCCAGCGCTGGGAGAGGAGGGGAGAGCCGGGAGGAGGTGCAGGCTGTGCTCTCTCTCCCCCTCCTCCTCATAGGCTCACACACAATGAAGGGGGGGGGTGGGGGCACAAATCGGTATCTTTTGCCCTGGGCACTGGATGATCTTGTTCTGGCACTGATCCTGCCAGTAGGGTCATTATTTTTCCAGCCACTTTCTATAACAGGGTGACAACGCTGTTCAGTCTGCAGTAAAATCACAGCCGTGTTGTCACCCTGTAGACAGGCCAGTTCTAGACGAACAATATTACTATTACAAGTATTTATATAGCGCCAACAATGTATGCAGTGCTTCACATATTGTACAGTCACATCAGTCCCTGTCTAAGGAGCTTACAATCTAAGGCCCCTCCCCCACATGCTGACATATACTCGGGCCGGGTTAGACAGGAGACAGTTCACCTCCCAGCATGGAGTGTGGGAGGAAAACTAAAGCAAGCCATAGCCCAGGGATCCTCAAACTACGGCCCTCCAGCTGCTGCGGAACTACAAATCCCATGAGGCATTGCAAAACTCTGACATTCACAGACATGACTAGGCATGATGGGAATTGTAGTTCCTGAACAGCTGGAGGGCCGTAGTTTGATTGAAGACCCCCGCCATAGATGATGCAATTTCCTTTCCTGCAACCTGCAGTCAGTGTTGATGGGGAAATCAACACTGGGGGGTGGGGGGGTGGGATGGGGAGCCTTCACTGCCAGCAGAACACAATGATCACTGCTGTCAGCTATGGCCGCCGGCAGTAATCGCATGAAAGAAATCCGACAGGCTGGTTGTACTTCAGTCGATCGATGAATCAACTTCTGTACAAGCAGCCTGACCACAGATGGATCGAATCTCGGCCAGTTGCTGCTGAACTGTGAGATGCGGTCCATCTATGGACGGTTTTACTGTTGTCAGCACCCCCTGCAGTGTTATATGGTTTGTCCCAAGCGCCGGAACTGAGGCTTTTGCTGGACAGCTTCACCTGCTGCAGGAAGTGAACAAATACCAGATCTACTGGCAGGATCAACAGGTCATAAAACCAGGTTATAAGGAGGACTCCGAAAAGAAAAAATGGCCGGGATAATGACAGACTGCGTCCCGTGCGTTTTCACATATAGTAGTTCCAGTTTAACCACTTCCCGCCCAGTCAATAGCAGATTGACGTCCGGGAAGTGGTTCTGTTATCCACACTGGACGTCATATGACGTCCTGCAGGATAACAGCCGCCGCGCGCCCGGGGGGGGGGGGGGGGGGCACGCATCGCGGCGATCGGTGGGTCAGTCTGACACACCGCTTCACTGATCTCAGTAAAGAGCCTCCGGCGGAGGCTTTTTACCACCTGATCAGCCGTGTCCAATCACGGTTGATCACGATGTAAACAGGAAGAGCCGTTGATCGGCTCTTCCTCACTCGCGTCTGACAGACGCGAGTAGAGGAGAGCCGATCGGCGGCTCTCCTGACAGGGGGGGTTCGCGCTGATTGTTTATCAGCGCAGCCCCCCCTCGGATACCCACACTGGACCACCAGGGAAGCCCCCCAGGACCACCAGGGAAGCCCCAAGCATGTGGATGGCCTCCATGGCCATCCACATGTAGTAAAACAAAAAATAAAATAAAAAAAACATAACAAAAATATGCCAATCAGTGCCCACAAATGGGCACTGACTGGCACTACCACAATGTGTGGTGGCTGGCATTGCTGGGCATCAGTGTCCATCAGTGCCACCTACTAGTGTCCATCAGTGCCACCTATCAGTGCCCATCTGTGCCCATAAGTGCCCACCTATCAGTGCCCGTCTGTGCCACCTATCAGTGCCACCCATAAGTGCCCATCAGTGCCGCCTATAAGTGCCCATCAGTGCCGCCTATGAGTGCCAATCAGTGCCGCCTATGAGTGCCAATCAGTGCCACCTATGAGTGCCCATCAGTGCCGCATACCAGTGCCACATATCAGTGCCGCCTATCAGTGCCCATCATCAGTGCCCATCAGTGCCACCTCATCAGTGCCACCTCATTGGTGCCACCTCATCGGTGCCCATCAGTGTCGCCTTATCAGTGCCGCCTTATCAGTGCCCGTCATTGAAGTAGAAAAGGTACTTATTTACAAAAAAAATTAACAGAAACAAAGAAAAACTTAGTTTTTTTTTAAATTTTCGCTCTTTTTTTATTTGTTGTGCAAAAAATAAAAATCGAAGAGGCGATCAAATACCACCGAAAGAAAGCTCTATTTGTGGGAACAAAATGATAAAAAATTAGTTTGGGTACAGTGTAGCACGACCGCGCAATTGTCATTCAAATTGCGACAGTGCTGAAAGCTCAAAATTGGCTTGGGCAGGAAGCTGTATAAGTGCCCCCTGGTATTGAAGGGGTTAAACAAACGCAGCTTTGAAAATGACAAATGACATTACTTATCATCAGTGCCTCAGTTGTGTCCAATCCCGTGCTGTATTTCAAGAAGAATCCTCAGCACTCAGTGCTCCCGGGTGTGTCGAATGCCTGTGTCTCATCGCTGCCCCTAGTGGCCCCTCCTTATACCTCTCACATCCCTAGTGCATCCCTGAGCTCAATAGTCACACTATGATGTAGCAGCTTAGGGGGGAGGGACTCACAGCAGCCAATGGGGAGACGTAGTCATCCGACGCACCCGGAAGCGTTGAGTGCTGGAGGTTCTCACCTGAAAGGCAATGGATGCAGCGGAGGAGCCAATCATAAGAATTATTGGTTTCTTTTACAATGTTGCATTTTTTTTTTTTATCTGTTTTTTGGAAGCTACAAAGTAATCTGCATTAAACTTTAGCAATCGTCAGAAATGATTTCTGGTATTCTGAATGGAATGTATAGAATGATAGTTACAGGTCACATCTGATTAAGGGTTCGCTCACACGGGGGGGGGGGGTGGTAAAAACAGACAATTGAGCCTTGTGTTTACCACCCTTGTCTCTCAACGTAAAGAAGGACAGGCAGTCACTTAGGCAGAAGCATTGAGGCAGCAGCAAAAACAGAGGCGGCTCTAGGCTTTGTGAGGCCTTAGGCAAAACTTAGACATGGGGCCCCACTCACACCCATAATGGGAAAAAATAATTCAAACAAGAAAAATGGCTGCAGAAAATGCACAGATCTGGCACACAGGTGATCAGCGCCACTTCCAGGGCACCCTCCTCACCCATCAGACATATTCAGCCAATGCAAGAGGGGGGAGAGAGGGGGAGGTGATAAAGAGAGAGGGGTAATAGAGAGATCCGATGATGCCGAATTGATCACAGGCAAATTAGGCGGCCGCGAGGCCCCTGTGAGTGTGAGGCCTTAGGCGACCGCCTAACTTGCCTAATTAGAGAGCCGCCTCTGAGCAAAAATGACCCCCCCCACCCACTGTGGTGTTTAACAGGCAGTACTGCAGCTTAAATGCAACCCACTCAAGTGAATAGGGGCCATTCTGCAACCACCCTGCAGCTGCATGCGATGCTGACGGTTCAGCCTTTTCAGGCGGCAACATATCGCCTTCCAGCTGCCCGTCAACTGCCTTGTGAAAAGCGATCCGCTGTGATCGCTTTTCAGAGGGGAAGCAAGTTTTGCCACCTGTCTGAGCGAGGCTGCATTGCAATGGATTATTGCCCAGCGCTGATCTATGAACTGCCCCATCAAAGGGTCAGGTAACCCGGAAGGGCACATTCTGATTAAAGGGGAAGTCGCCTGTTATCTCCGTATTTCATTCTCCTCTATAGAAAGTAATAAAAACATCAGGAGGAGCGGCGAGGAGATCCCCTCATAATGCAGAGATTTCATTACTGGAGAAAAAAACACGAGAAGCTCTTTATTTCTTATTTTCTTCAACATCTACCAGACTCCGAAATCCTGACTGTCCCTTTAAATATAATCCATACAAGTAGAACATTCTGAGAGATGACCACACTGCGCCGTTCTGACCACACTGCGCCGTTCTGACCACACTGCTCCGTTCTGACCACCCTGCGCCGTTCTGACCGCACTGCGCCGTTCTGACCGCACTGCGCCGTTCTGACCTCACTGCACCATTCTGACCACACTGCGCTGTTCTGACCGCACTGCGCCGTTCTGACCACACTGCGCCATTCTGACCGCACTGCGCCGTTCTGACCGCACTGCGCCGTTCTGACCGCACTGCGCCGTTCTGAGCACACTGCTCCGTTCTGACCGCACTGCGCCGTTCTGACCGCACTGCTCCGTTCTGACCGCACTGCGCCGGTCTGACCGCACTGCGCCGTTCTGACCGCACTGCGCCGTTCTGACCGCACTGCGCCGTTCTGAGCACACTGCTCCGTTCTGACCGCACTGCGCCGTTCTGACCGCACTGCTCCGTTCTGACCGCACTGCGCCGGTCTGACCACCCTGCGCCGTTCTGACCGCACTGCTCCGTTCTGACCACACTGCACCGTTCTGACTACACTGCGCCGTTCTGACCACACTGCGCCATTCTGACCGCACTGCGCCGTTCTGACCGCACTGCACCGTTCTGACCACTATGCGCCGTTCTGACCACTATGCGCCGTTCTGACCGCACTGCGCCGTTCTGACCACTATGCGCCGTTCTGACCACTATGCGCCGTTCTGACCTCACTGCACCATTCTGACCACACTGCGCCGTTCTGACCTCACTGCACCGTTCTGACCACATTGCGCCGTTCTGACCACACTGCACCATTCTGACCACACTGCGCCGTTCTGACCTCACTGCACCGTTCTGACCACATTGCGCCGTTCTGACCACACTGCTCCGTTCTGACCGCACTGCACCATTCTGACCACACTGTGCCGTTCTGTTCACACTGCGCCGTTCTGACCGCACTGCTCCGTTCTGACCACACTGCGCCGTTCTGACCACACTGCGCCGTTCTGACCACACTGCGCCGTTCTGACCGCACGGAGTGTCTGAACTTTGTATCAATTCTGAACGTCTTTACATCACAATCCCCCCGCTAGGAACATGTCACCGGAAAAGTTCTCCAGGGTGACGCTCTGCAGAGGCTCCTTTACTGTTTCCTGAGTTATATTCTGATTGTTTTACTGTTAGATAAAGATTTACTCCTTTGTATTAAATTTGGTGATTCCTGTAATATTACAAAGTGATTTTATTTTTCTGCAGCTGTAATAACTAAGCTCTCCTAGTGCTAGAGGGTGAAATTGCCTTCCATTTGACTGCCACAGGAGGGCAGTATTACCATAGAGGAGATAGAGAGAAGATTCCTGTCCTTTCTCCCCCTCTGCTCTCCATTCTTCCCCTCTCCTTTTCCTCTCCCTTCCTCCTCCCTCTCTCTCCTCCCCCTCTCCTCCTCTCCTCTCCCTTCCTCCTCCCTCTCTCTCCTCCCCCTCTCCTTTTCCTCTCCCTCTCTCCTCTCCTTTTCCTCTCCCTATTTCTAAACAAAGGACCAGTCTACTGTCTTTCAGACTTTAGGGGGGCTGCACTGCACTGGCCATTGGGAGTAGAAAAACTCCCAACGGCAGTCGGAAAAAACATTGCCCCATCATTGGTGTCAGTGTGAGGAATAGTGCCCCATCATTGGTGTCAGTGGGAGGAATAGTGTCCCATCATTGGTGTCAGTGGGAGGAATAGTGTCCCATCATTGGTGTCAGTGGGAGGAATAGTGTCCCATCATTGGTGTCAGTGGGAGGAATAGTGCCTCATCATTGGTGTCAGTGGGAGGAATAGTGTCCCATCATTGGTGTCAGTGGGAGGAATAGTGCCTCATCATTGGTGTCAGTGGGAGGAATAGTGTCCCATCATTGGTGTCAGTGGGAGGAATAGTGCCCCATCATTGGTGTCAGTGGGAGGAATAGTGTCCCATCATTGGTGTCAGTGGGAGGAATAGTGCCCCATCATTGGTGTCAGTGGGAGGAATAGTGTCCCATCATTGGTGTCAGTGGGAGGAATAGTGTCCCATCATTGGTGTCAGTGGGAGGAATAGTGCCTCATCATTGGTGTCAGTGGGAGGAATAGTGCCCCATCGTTGGTGTCAGTGGAAGGAATAGTGTCCCATCATTGGTGTCAGTGTGAGGAATAGTGCCCCATCATTGGTGTCAGTGGGAGGAATAGTGTCTCATCAGTGGGAGAAATAGTGCCCCATCATTGGTGTCAGTGGGAGGAATAGTGCCCCATCATTGGTGTCAGTGGGAGGAATAGTGCCCCATCATTGGTGTCAGTGGGGGAATAGTGTCCCATCATTGGTGTCAGTGGGAGGAATAGTGTCCCATCATTGGTGTCAGTGGGAGGAATAGTCCCCCATCATTGGTGTCAGTGGGAGGAATAGTGCCCCATCATTGGTGTCAGTGTGAGGAATAGTGTCCCATGATCCCCATCATTGGTGTCCGTGGGAGGAATAGTGCCCCATGATTGGTGTCAGTGGGAGGAATAGTGCCCCATCATTGGTATCAGTGGGAGGAATAGTGCCCCATCATTGGTGTCAGTGGGAGGAATAGTGCCCCATCACTGGTGTCAGTGGGAGGAATAGTGCCCCATCATTGGTGTCAGTGGGAAGAATAGTGTCTCATCAGTGGGAGAAATAGTGCCCCATCATTGATGTCAGTGGGAGGAATAGTGCCCCATCATTGGTGTCAGTGGGAGGAATAGTGCCCCATCATTGGTGTCAGTGGGAGGAATAGTGCCCCATCGTTGGTGTCAGTGGGAGGAATAGTGTCCCATCATTGGTGTCAGTGTGAGGAATAGTGCCCCATCATTGGTATCAGTGGGAGGAATAGTGCCCCATCATTGGTATCAGTGGGAGGAATAGTGCCCCATCATTGGTGTCAGTGGGAGGAATAGTGCCCCGCCCATCATTGGAGCACAGGTGTGTCAGGAAGAAGGTGCCTCTGAAGCTGCTCTGTGAGAAGGGAGTGGTGGTGAAATCTATCCCAGCTCCCTGGCCCCCTTTCTGGGGAGGCCATGGAGGGCAGCGGGGCTTCTCCTGCTGGAGGCTCCCAGCCATCTCCTGGGCCGTCAGGTGAACTGCCTGCCTCTGCACAAGCCGATCTCTCTGCCCCTGGTGAGGATGAAGGCTCGGAGGCCATTCGGGAGCGAGTGGTGGCCGGGATTAAGGTCCTGAACAGGGAGAGGGACAAGCTGTACAAGCTGAGAGCGGAGTTGAAGCGCCTGCGAAGGCAACGTGAGGGCTTACACAGCCAGAAACGGGGATCCATGGATCCGGAAATCCAGCTGGCCAAGGTCCGTGTGGATCATCAGGAGACCATCGTGGCCATGATGGAAGGCAGAGATGGGCCCTTTAAAGAGAAGTTTTGCAACGACAAGAGGTTTGGAAGGGTGACAAAGATGGAGGTGGAGGAGGAGGAGACCCCCAGTTCTGACCCCCTGCCCCCCCAGGGAGAGGTAAGAAGCCCCAGGCCTTCCCAGGACTCAGGAGGCATGCTGAGGGCCATCCAGGTAATGGAGTCTCCTATGCGGGGGGATCAGATGGTGTTTAACGAGGAAGACATTACTGATGATGTGCCTGATAAAGTAAAGCCTGCTAAGTCCCATGTTGTGGATAAGACTGTTTTTGTGCCATCTAGCACCATGACTGATAATGTGCCTAATGACAATGTTGTGCCTGCTGAGGCTGCAATGCAGCAAGACTTGCATTCAAAAAATGTCATTTCTGTAAATGAACTGCAAGTGTCAGAAGAGCCCATTAACCTTTCTTTGGCTGAGTCCAAAGCTGTTTGCCCCACTGCTGCTGAGGGCTCTACAGTGCAGCATCAGGAGACAACTGGTATTGCAGCAACTGTGACTATTGCTGATGGGAATGTGTGTGTGGCTGAAAAAAATCCTCCCAGTTCAGGTGTGATGAACAATGGTCCCAGTACAAGTGTGATGGACAATGGTCCCAGTACAAGTGTGATGGACAATGGTCCCAGTACAAGTGTGATGGACAATGGTCCCAGTACAAGTGTGATGGACAATGGTCCCAGTACAAGTGTGATGGACAATGGTCCCAGTACAAGTGTGATGGACAATGGTCCCAGTACAAGTGTGATGGACAATGGTCCCAGTACAAGTGTGATGGACAATGGTCCCAGTACAAGTGTGATGGACAATGGTCCCAGTACAGGTGTGATGGACAATGGTCCCAGTACAGGTGTGATGAACAATGGTCCCAGTACAGGTGTGATGAACAATGGTCCCAGTACAGGTGTGATGAACAATGGTCCCAGTACAGGTGTGATGAACAATGGTCCCAGTACAGGTGTGATGAACAATGGTCCCAGTACAGGTGTGATGAACAATGGTCCCAGTACAGGTGTGATGAACAATGGTCCCAGTACAGGTGTGATGAACAATGGTCCCAGTACAGGTGTGATGAACAATGGTCCCAGTACAGGTGTGATGAACAATGGTCCCAGTACAGGTGTGATGAACAATGGTCCCAGTACAGGTGTGATGAACAATGGTCCCAGTACAGGTGTGATGAACAATGGTCCCAGTACAGGTGTGATGAACAATGGTCCCAGTACAGGTGTGATGAACAATGGTCCCAGTACAGGTGTGATGAACAATGGTCCCAGTACAGGTGTGATGAACAATGGTCCCAGTACAGGTGTGATGAACAATGGTCCCAGTACAGGTGTGATGGACAATGGTCCCAGTACAAGTGTGATGGACAATCCTACCAACTCTGTTCATGCAGATAATGTGCAGACTAATGTGACTTCAGTGTGGGCCCCTGGCCCTGAGAAACCTACATTTGCACAGGTGGCACACTCTGCTCCTGGTAGGCCCGCTCCCAAGCGGGGTTTTCCCCTACAAGCTGCCACTTTGAGCGCCCCAGGATCTGGTCTTGGGTCTCTGGTTTCTGCTGGGGGTCCCAGACGGAATGTAGTTATTCTGAAATGGGAAGGTGGTGCCATCCCTCCAGCACGGCGTGCAGTGGTGGACTTGATATTGGAGATGGGTTTTGGTGCAAATGACCTGTATGCCTTTATACACGTAGCTGGGACAAGGGACTATACGGTTAGCTTCACCAGGCCAGAGGGTCTTGACCTGTTCTGGGAGCGATATGAGGCTCGGTGCAGGTCAAGACCTGAATGGGAAGGTCTGGTCCCAGTTGCGGTTTCTCAGAGGTCAACAGTAAAAAAAATTACCATTATCCTGACCAATGAGAGTGTTCCTGCTCGGGATCTAGAGGTCTGGTTAAGGAACTATGAGGAGGTTTTGACCAAACCTAATAAAATCCATGATGAGCGTAACATCTGGACTGGGGGATGGTCGGTAACAGTCAGGTTGGCCAGGGATGGGAATGTTGTCCGTCACTTGCCCTCCTCAGCTTTCATAGGGAGGGATAGGATGACTGTTTTCTACCCTGGTCAGCCGAAGCTGTGTCACCGCTGTGGAGAAAAGGGGCACTTGAGCTCCTCCTGTTCAGCCTTGATATGTTCAGTGTGTCGGGGTCAGGGTCATATGGCTAAGGACTGCACTAAGATGATCAGGTGCAATCTGTGCCTGCGCCTTGGCCACCCCTACAGCAGATGTCCTGAAGCCTGGCACAATATGGAGAAGGAGGTAGTAGATGACATGTCAAGGCTGGACAGGATGGAGGGTGAGACCCCTGGTGTACCATCCTCCTCTGCGGTGACCCCCTCCCCCGGTCCTGCTCAGGATCCCTCTCCAGTTCCTGTGGCCACCCCTCCTGTGTCTGTAAGTACTCCTTCTGTTTCTGTCTCTGTGTCCCCCCAGCCTACTGTACCCTCTCCTCTTGTGTCAGAACCTTCCAAGTCTGTGCCCCCCGAGTCTGTTACCCCCCAGGAGTCTACCCCTCCTGAGTCTGACTTAAAGGGATCACCCCCCACCAGCGTGTACTAAAAAGGGCGCCCCTTCCTCTGTAAAGAAGTCTTGTGGAAAGACTTTAAAGAAAAAAATAAGAGATGAGGGCATCTCTGAGGCTGACCTGCAGTACCTGGAGGAGAGAAGGAAGGTTGGGAGGCGGAAGAGGCAGGCGGTGAGGACGGAACGGGGACGGGAAGCTCCGGTTCCTGTCTCCAGCCGTCATAGGTCCTCCAAGTGGGATATTTCTTCATCCGGAGCTTCTTCTGAAAGAAGTTCCGATTCCGAAATGGACTTTGAGGCGGCCTCTAGAAAGAGAGAGGCTTCTGGTGATGAGCAGCAGAGGGGAGCTAAGAAGCAATCCACCCAATAACCCAAATGGCGGTTCCCCCTCCGTTAAAAGTGGTGACAATTAATGTCGCCAGCATTAAGTCAGTAAGAGCTCGTTCTATGGCCTTCTTTTTGTTCAGCCAATTAGATGCTGAAATTTTATTTTTGCAAGAGACTAGGCTCACCTCCTTGGCAGATATTCATATGGCCAAGAGAGAGTGGAGGTATGGTCCATCTTACTGGTCTCTTGCGGCCGAGCCTTACGGCGGTGTGGCGGTGTTGTTTAAAACCGGCATGGTAACTGTCCGGCGGGTTATTGAGGTGGAGATTGGGAGATGTATGGTCTTAGACGTCCTTGTGGGAGGGCAGGACCTGTGCCTAATCAATGTTTATGGGCCGCACACAAAGTGGGACAGGAAATGCCTTTTTACAAGGATCAAGCCATTTCTTTTTACATCCCGGCAAGTGGTCTTTGGAGGTGACTTTAATACAGTAACTAGGCCCAAGGACAGGAAGGACTTCAAGGACAGGCTGGGATATGATAGCGTTTTTTTAAATAGTATGGTTAGGGATGCTGGTCTTGTGGATGTGCACATTAAGCACCTCCCGGATGACACCGGGTTCACTTTTCATCGTGGTAATAGTCAGAGTAGGATAGATAGGTTTTTTTTGAAGGAGGCCTCTGCTTTCTCGCCCCCAGTGGTGCAGGCAGTAGAGTTCTCTGATCACTGTATGCTATCTGTGGTACTGAATGCTTCAGACGCCCCTCAGAGGGGCAAGGGCATCTGGAGATTAAATTCGACACTACTCAAGGAAGAACATGTTAGACAATCCTTTGAGGAATTCTTTCAGGCACAGGTGACCATCCTGGACTTTTGTAGCAGCAAGGCTGAGTGGTGGGAGCTGACCAAAAAGAGGATCGCTGGATTCTTCAGGGGCCTAGCCAATAGAAATCAGTTTAATAAATACATGACCTACCAACGTTTACGGAGGAAGCTGGATATTCTTGTCTCGAGAGGAGGAGATCCTGGGGCAATCTCCGAAGTGAAACTCCTTCTCAGGAAGTGTCAATATGACCGGCATGCCTCTTTGGTTCTGGAGAGGGACTATGGGAAGTACCACTCGCCTGACCCTTACCAGAACTGCAAACAAGGTGTAGCTGTTAAAACGGTCGTTGGCCTTAAGGACAGTACAGGTTCCTTGACAAAGTCCAGGTCAGGGATTCTGGAGGTCGTGAGGTCCTTTTATGCCGACCTTCTTGGGAGGAAAGAGCTTGATCGTGACAAGATGGAAAGCTTTTTGGACTCTACTCCAGGTCTAAATGGTGGAGATGTTCCATTGATGAATTTGACAGAGGAGATCACAGTTGAAGAGGTGATGAGGGCAATTGAACAGCTTGCCATCAAAAAGTCACCTGGACCTGATGGCTTGACGGCTGAGTTTTACAAAGCCTTAAAGTCTATTCTGGCCCCACATTTGGTAGAGGTTTTTAACAGTTGCATTGCTGAGGGGGTGCTTTCCCCTTCCATGAGGCACTCGGCTGTGATTCTTCTTTCAAAGGGTAAAGATCCTTCGATGATTGAGAATTGGCGCCCCATCAGCCTTCTTAATGTCGATAGAAAGATACTGGCAAAGATATTTTTCTGGCGCCTATCGTCAGTGGCAGAGTCTTTGCTTTCTCGCCATCAGCACTGTTCGGTCCAGGGTAGGAGCACCTTCTCAGCGGTTTTAGCTGCCCGGGAGGCCTTGGAGCGGTGCAGGGCTGCAGGCTGGGGAAAGTATTTGCTGACATTGGATCAGGCAAAGGCTTTTGATCGTGTTAACCATGAGTACCTGTGGTTGCTCCTTAGTAAGTACGGTCTGCCGGGTGGTTTTGTCGATTGGCTGAAAGTCTTGTATAAGGGGGCAGAAAGCTTCCCTCTTGTTAATGGTTGGGTTGGACAGTCCTTTGAGGTTGGCTCCGGGGTGCGCCAGGGTTGTCCCCTGAGTCCCCTGCTCTATGTGTTTGCAATCGACCCCTTCATCAGGAGGCTAGAGAGCGGCATGTTGTGTGGGGTACCAGTGGGGCTCCCGGGTGAGCCGCCATTGAGGGTTGTTGCCTATGCGGATGATGTGTCGGTGATTGTCACTGGGACGGATGAAGCGGAGGAGGTGGTCTCTCTGACATCACGGTATTCTGAAGCATCAGGCTCCAAGATCAATCAGGAAAAGACTGAAGTTTTCTGGATGGGAAAGGAAGGTGAGGGGTTTGATCTCCCAGACACCTTTCCAGTGCCCCAGGAAAGAATTAAGATACTAGGCATTGAATTTGGACCCGGCGATTATGGCCTCAAAAACTGGGAAGGCAGACTGGAAATTGCCAATACTAAGGTGGTCAGCTGGAAGAGATGGAAGTTATCTATGAGGGAAAGGGTTGATCTGATTAAGACTTACCTGATTCCGATCTTCTTGTATGTCAGCTTTGTCTGCATCTTGCCAGTGTCTCTCTATGCTAGGGTCAGTAGTGTGTTCTTCCAGATGCTGTGGGGGAACAGACTGAACCCCATCAAGAGGAATGTCACCTACCTATCCAGGAGGGAGGGTGGCTTAGGTATGGTCAACCCAGTTCTTTTCTTTTCACTGCTATTTCTAAAGTTTAACATTGGTAATATGCTTGCAGTGGAACCTCCTGGATGGGTAGGCATATTTAGATCTTGGTTTAGGCCTTTTCTACGACTTTGGGAAGAAGGTGGCCAAGTGAAGAATCGCAGGGGTCATCGTGGTCAGCTACCAGCCTATGTCGCTCCGTGCCTGAAGTTACTGCGGCAGTGGCGATTGTCGGCTGAAGATCTCAGATCGGTTCCAAGGAAAGTCCTTATGAGTCGAGTCTTGAGCGAAGTCTTTCATGACCCACTGGCCTTAAGGGATTGCCCGGGCCCAGTTTTGAGGACGGGGTTAAGACTGATTAATTTGGATAGAGTACCCCCTAAATTTAGGGATCTGGCCTGGTTGTGCTTCCATGGGAAGCTCTATGTTCGGGGCAATTTGAAATTCCGCAGTGGGATGGATCGTAGCTGTCCTCGGGAGGAGTGTTCAGATGAGGAGGAGACTATGGACCATTTTCTGCTTCATTGCCCTTTTAACATAGAGGTGTACAAACAGGTGGGGCGGGCCCTCGGTGTTCCTTTCCTCTCCAGGCTGGGTTATGCTGAGTGGGTGTACGGAGCATTCAATACCGGTGGAGTTTTTTGTTTGGATACACTTTTTTTAGTTAGCCTAGTAGTCCGTTATTTCACCTGGAATGCACGGTGTCAGGTCAGCATTCGGCAAAAACTCCTTCCTGTTGAGGTGGTGGTGTATGACATTTTGCATGAGGTGGGGAAGATTCGGGAGCTTGAAAGAGACAAGCGGGGTCAGGGGGCTTGGTTGAAGGCGTGGAGGGGTTTCAAGCCTCCCTGACTGCCAGGAGTCTCTTTCCCGGGTGTGGCTGTCTGTCTCTTATCACCCTAGATTATCAGTATTTTTGATGAATTTTTGATAAATGGCTGCGTACATAGGTGATGGGTTGTGCCTCTTAGGCCCTCTCTGCTGCTTTATGTAGATAGTTTTCTAGGGATGTTTTGGTCGTGGATTATGTGTATATATTGTATATATTCTGAACATGGATGTGTATTCCTTTGTTTTCTGTTGAAGTTTTGTACTATGGTTTTGTTTTTTACTTTTGTATAAAAATTGGTTGCTTGATTCTTTTCAATAAAAGATCAATAGTGTCCCATCAATGGTGTCAGTGGGAGGAATAGTGCCCCATCATTGGTGTCAGTGGGAGGAATAGTGCCCCATCATTGGTGTCAGTGGGAGGAATAGTGCCCCATCATTGGTGTTAGTGGGAGGAATAGTGTCCCACCACTGGTGTCAGTGGAAGGAATAGTGTCCCATCATTGGTGTCAGTGGGGGAATAGTGCCCCATCATTGGTGTCAGTGGGAGGAATAGTGCCCCATGATTGGTCTCAGTGTGGGGTGGGGGAATTAGGGTTGGGGTTTGTGTCATAAGGGCTGGATAAAAACAAGCAAAGGACTGCATCTGGCCCCCAGGCCGCAGTTTTGAGATCACTGGGATAACCAAACACTTTGAAGGGTATAATAAACGGACCAACGGAGAGAAAATACATAAGAGAAGTTCATTGTTGGGCTTTACACTTTAAACTTATGAACAGCAATGTCCATGGGTGACACATATAATTAAATACAGAAGATAATGAATAGCTGGGATAAAAGAATGGAAAAGGGAAAAGGTTCCAAAAAAAGAAAAACTGCAGCAAAACTAGAATTTCACAGCAGAAGTGTATTATGGAATCTCACCACTAGATGGCATCGGATTCCATCAGCCTTTCTTCCCATCACATGCCTTACATTGCCGGACGTTCATTAGACTTCATTAGCATTTTTAACAACCTGAACCTTTTACTAAAGAAAACAATTGTGACTAATGACTGAGGAAGAGACGATCAAACAACTTCTATATAGTTTCTGCCACACCCCTGAGGTGACTGTATGTTTGATGTATAAGGCCATTCATAGGTCAATGTGTTTACATTCACTATGATGTCATCACATATCACCATATTTAATAATGACAAATATTTTTATTACTCCCAAATATAACGTCTGATATGGGTGAGGTGCAGCGAGCTTCTTCCTATACACACCGAGAGCAAGAATGAACTCTGCTCCTTTCTCTATATCTCTCCTCTCCTGAAATACTCTGCACTGCTGGAGGACTCTGCTCCTTCCTCTATAACTCTCCTCTCCTGAAATACTCTGCTGGAGGACTCTGCTCCTTCCTCCAGAACTCTCCTCTCCTGATATACTCTGCACTGCTGGAGGACTCTGCTCCTTCCTCTATAACTCTCCTCTCCTGAAATACTCTGCTGGAGGACTCTGCTCCTTCCTTTATAACTCTCCTCTCCTAAAATACTCTGCACTGCTGGAGGACTCTGCTCCTTCCTCTATAACTCTCCTCTCCTGAAATACTCTGCTGGAGGACTCTGCTCCTTCCTCTATAACTCTCCTCTCCTAAAATACTCTGCACTGCTGGAGGACTCTGCTCCTTCCTCTATAACTCTCCTCTCCTGATATACTCTGCACTGCTGGAGGACTCTGCTCTTTCCTCTATAACACTCCTCTCCTGAAATACTCTGCTGGAGGACTCTGCTCCTCACTCTATAACTCTCCTCTCCTGAAATACTCTGCTGGAGGACTCTGCTCCTTCCTCCAGAACTCTCCTCTCCTGATATACTCTGCACTGCTGGAGGACTCTGCTCCTCTCCTCTATAACTCTCCTCTCCTGATATACTCTGCTCTGCTGGAGGACTCTGCTCCTTCCTCTATAACTCTCCTCTCCTGAAATACTCTGCTCTGCTGGAGGACTCTGCTCCTTCCTCTATAACTCTCCTCTCCTAAAATACTCTGCACTGCTGGAGGACTCTGCTCCTTCCTCTATAACTCTCCTCTCCTGATATACTCTGCACTGCTGGAGGACTCTGCTCCTTCCTCTATAACTCTCCTCTCCTGAATCCTGATATACTCTGCACTGCTGGAGGACTCTGCTCCTTCCTCTATAACTCTCCTCTCCTGAAATACTCTGCTGGAGGACTCTGCTCCTTCCTCTATAACTCTCCTCTCCTGAAATACTCTGCACTGCTGGAGGACTCTGCTCCTTCCTCTATAACTCTCCTCTCCTGAAATACTCTGCACTGCTGGATGACTCTGCTCCTTCCTCTATAACTCTCCTCTCCTGAGATACTCTGCTGGAGGACTCTGCTCCTTCCTCTATAACTCTCCTCTCCTGAAATACTCTGCTGGAGGACTCTGCTCCTTCCTCTATAACTCTCCTCTCCTGAAATACTCTGCACTGCTGGAGGACTCTGCTCCTTCCTCTATAACTCTCCTCTCCTTAAATACTCTGCTGGAGGACTCTGCTCCTTCCTCTATAACTCTCCTCTCCTGAAATACTCTGCTCTGCTGGAGGACTCTGCTCCTTCCTCTATAACTCTCCTCTCCTGATATACTCTGCTCTGCTGGAGGACTCTGCTCCTTC
The DNA here is from genome assembly GCA_029206835.1 of Rana muscosa. NCBI lineage: Eukaryota > Metazoa > Chordata > Amphibia > Anura > Ranidae > Rana > Rana muscosa. Next base: position 8,319,875 of record CM055128.1, read on the forward strand.
CTCTATAACTCTCCTCTCCTGAAATACTCTGCACTGCTGGAGGACTCTGCTCCTTCCTCTAACTCTCCTCTCCTGATATACTCTGCACTGCTGGAGGACTCTGCTCCTTCCTCTATAACTCTCCTCTCCTGAAATACTCTGCACTGCTGGAGGACTCTGCTCCTTCCTCTATAACTCTCCTCTCCTGAAATACTCTGCACTGCTGGAGGACTCTGCTCCTTCCTCTATAACTCTCCTCTCCTGAAATACTCTGCTGGAGGACTCTGCTCCTTCCTCTATAACTCTCCTCTCCTGAAATACTCTGCACTGCTGGAGGACTCTGCTCCTTCCTCTATAACTCTCCTCTCCTGATATACTCTGCACTGCTGGAGGACTCTGCTCCTTCCTCTATAACTCTCCTCTCCTGATATACTCTGCTGGAGGACTCTGCTCCTCCCTCTATAACTCTCCTCTCCTGAAATACTCTGCTCTGCTGGAGGACTCTGCTCCTTCCTCTATAACTCTCCTCTCCTGAAATACTCTGCTGGAGGACTCTGCCCCTTCCTCTATAACTCTCCTCTCCTGAAATACTCTGCTCTGCTGGAGGACTCTGCCCCTTCCTCTATAACTCTCCTCTCCTGATATACTCTGCACTGCTGGAGGACTCTGCTCCTTCCTCTATAACTCTCCTCTCCTGATATACTCTGCACTGCTGGAGGACTCTGTTCCTTCCTCTATAACTCTCCTCTCCTGAAATACTCTGCACTGCTGGAGGACTCTGCTCCTTCCTCTATAACTCTCCTCTCCTGAAATACTCTGCTGGAGGACTCTGCTCCTTCCTCTATAACTCTCCTCTCCTGATATACTCTGCTGGAGGACTCTGCTCCTTCCTCTATAACTCTCCTCTCCTGAAATACTCTGCACTGCTGGAGGACTCTGCTCCTTCCTCTATAACTCTCCTCTCCTGAAATACTCTGCTGGAGGACTCTGCTCCTTCCTCTATAACTCTCCTCTCCTGAAATACTCTGCACTGCTGGAGGACTCTGCTCCTCACTCTATAACTCTCCTCTCCTGAAATACTCTGCACTGCTGGAGGACTCTGCTCCTTCCTCCAGAACTCTTCTCTCCTGAAATACTCTGCTCTGCTGGAGGACTCTGCTCCTCTCCTCTATAACTCTCCTCTCCTGATATACTCTGCTCTGCTGGAGGACTCTGCTCCTTCCTCTATAACTCTCCTCTCCTGAAATACTCTGCTCTGCTGGAGGACTCTGCTCCTTCCTCTATAACTCTCCTCTCCTAAAATACTCTGCACTGCTGGAGGACTCTGCTCCTTCCTCTATAACTCTCCTCTCCTGAGATACTCTGCACTGCTGGAGGACTCTGCTCCTTCTTCTATAACTCTCCTCTCCTGAAATACTCTGCACTGCTGGAGGACTCTGCTCCTTCCTCTATAACTCTCCTCTCCTGAAATACTCTGCTCTGCTGGAGGACTCTGCTCCTTCTTCTATAACTCTCCTCTCCTGAGATACTCTGCTGGAGGACTCTGCTCCTTCCTCTATAACTCTCCTCTCCTGAAATACTCTGCTGGAGGACTCTGCTCCTTCCTCTATAACTCTCCTCTCCTAAAATACTCTGCACTGCTGGAGGACTCTGCTCCTTCCTCTATAACTCTCCTCTCCTGAAATACTCTGCACTGCTGGATGACTCTGCTCCTTCCTCTATAACTCTCCTCTCCTGAAATACTCTGCTGGAGGACTCTGCTCCTTCCTCTATAACTCTCCTCTCCTGAAATACTCTGCACTGCTGGAGGACTCTGCTCCTTCCTCTATAACTCTCCTCTCCTGAAATACTCTGCTGGAGGACTCTGCTCCTTCCTCTATAACTCTCCTCTCCTGATATACTCTGCTCTGCTGGAGGACTCTGCTCCTTCCTCTATAACTCTCCTCTCCTGAAATACTCTGCACTGCTGGAGGACTCTGCTCCTTCCTCTATAACTCTCCTCTCCTGATATACTCTGCTCTGCTGGAGGACTCTGCTCCTTCCTCTATAACTCTCCTCTCCTGAAATACTCTGCACTGCTGGAGGACTCTGCTCCTTCCTCTATAACTCTCCTCTCCTGAAATACTCTGCTGGAGGACTCTGCTCCTTCCTCTATAACTCTCCTCTCCTGAAATACTCTGCACTGCTGGAGGACTCTGCTCCTTCCTCTATAACTCTCCTCTCCTGAGATACTCTGCTGGAGGACTCTGCTCCTTCCTCTATAACTCTCCTCTCCTGATATACTCTGCTGGAGGACTCTGCTCCTTCCTCTATAACTCTCCTCTCCTGAAATACTCTGCTCTGCTGGAGGACTCTGCTCCTTCCTCTATAACTCTCCTCTCCTGAAATACTCTGCTCTGCTGGAGGACTCTGCTCCTTCCTCTATAACTCTCCTCTCCTGAAATACTCTGCTCTGCTGGAGGACTCTGCTCCTTCCTCTATAACTCTCCTCTCCTGAAATACTCTGTACTGCTGGAGGACTCTGCTCCTTCCTCTATAACTCTCCTCTCCTGAAATACTCTGCTCTGCTGGCGGACTCTGCTCCTTCCTCTATAACTCTCCTCTCCTGAAATACTCTGCTCTGCCGGAGGACTCTGCTCCTTTCTCTAACTCTCTTCTCCTGAAATACTCTGCTCTGCTGGAGGACTCTGCTCCTTCCTCTATAACTCTCCTCTCCTGAAATACTCTGCTGGAGGACTCTGCTCCTTCCTCTATAACTCTCCTCTCCTGAAATACTCTGCTCTGCTGGAGGACTCTGCTCCTTCCTCTATAACTCTCCTCTACTGAAATACTCTGCTCTGCTGGAGGACTCTGCACACTGAACATCCGGAAGCCAGTCCAGACAATGATGTGCAGCGGACGGACGTCGAGTCGCACGTAGACAGGAAGTGTCTGACAGAGGCTGCAGGAGATCAGCAGCACTGAGATGGAAAAATAATGGAATGAGGATTCTTAGGAAGAATAAACTTGTTGGTTGTTCAGGAGAGAATGTCGGGCAGAGAAGACGTTGGTTGGCAGCCCAGGTGCGGTGGGACGGCAGGAACTTCTCCTGTAAGGAGTTTCCTCCAATCCATTGGTTGAGATTTCCTGATGATGTCACTCGCTGACCTCGGGATGGGAGGAAACGGTTGTTTTTGCCGGATCTGGATAACAATCGGTCATTGTGCGGGGGGGGGGGGGGGCTGCGGAGAGAAGAGGTTCAACCGGCAATTCAAAGAGTAATAGAGCTGAGTTATTAAAGGGTCCAACCTCAGGCCAGCCAATGGGATTCTCCCGTTCAAGTACAGAGATGGGGGATTGGGCTGCTGGGTGTATTTTAGGGAAGGTGGTTGGACAGGTTCAGCCTGATCTCACTAAGCCCCCCCCCTCCCCATCCCCCCCACCCCCGTCCACCAGCAACATGAATTATCTGGTTGGCCCGGTGTTCATGTTTATGGCCAAACATTGGCGCCACGGCGTATCCTCAACCGGCGGCCTCCAAACTGCGGCCCTTTGCCTGGTTTTACCCCCCCCTTGGGGGTACTATTTCATTCACTGACACCAACGAAGGGGCACAATTCCTCCCAAGGACACAATGCCCACATGGGATTCTGAGCCTCCATGCCTGGTAGACCTGCAATCCAATGACCGACAGGGACGGGCCGGGGACAGCCAGGCGGGGGAGGAAAGGTCTAGATCCGGGGTCTCCAAACAAGGGGCCAGTTTACTTTATGGGGGCCGGACTGTGGTCATCAGGAGTAGATAATGCCCCATCATTGATGTCATTGGACCCCATTGTTGGTGTTATTGGTAGAAATAGTGTCCCATTATTGATAGGAATAGTGCCCCATCATTGGTGTCATTGGGAGGAATAGTGCTCCATCATTGATGTCATTGGGAGGAATTTTGCCCCATCATTGGTGTCATTGGGCCCCATTGTTGGAGTCATTAGGAGGAATAGTGTTCCATTGCTGGTTTTATTGGGAGGAATTTTGGCCCATCACTGGTGTCATTGGACCCCATTGTTGGTGTCATTGGTAGAAATAGTGCCCCATCATTGATAGGAATGGTGCCCCATCATTGGTGTCATTGATAGGAATTTTGCTCCATCATTGGTGTCATTGGGAGGAACTGTGCCCCATCGTTGGTGTCATTGGGCCCGATTGTTGGTGTTATTGGGAGGAACTGTGCCCCATCACTGGTGTCATTGCTAGGAATTTTGGCCCATCACTGGTGTCATTGGACCCCATTGTTGGTGTCATTGGTAGAAATAGTGCCCCATCATTGATAGGAATGATGCCCCATCATTGGTGTCATTGGGAGGAATTTTACCCCATCACTGGTGTCATTGGGCCCCATTGTTGGTGTCATTGGTAGAAATAGTGCCCCATCATTGATAGGAATTTTGCCCCATCATTGGTGTCATATGGCTCCTTTGTTGGTGTCATTGCTAGGAATAGTGCCCCATCACTGGTGTCATTGCTAGGAATAGTGCCCCATCGTTTGGTGTCATTGGAAGGAATCGTGCCCCATCATTGATAGGAATGGTGCCCCATCATTGGTGTCATTGGGAGAAATTTTGCCCCATCACTGGTGTCATTGGGCCCCATTGTTGGTGTCATTGGTAGAAATAGTGCCCCATCATTGATAGGAATTTTGCCCCATCATTGGTGTCATATGGCTCCTTTGTTGGTGTCATTGCTAGGAATAGTGCCCCATCACTGGTGTCATTGCTAGGAATAGTGCCCCATCGTTTGATGTCATTGGAAGGAATCGTGCCCCATCATTGATAGGAATGGTGCCCCATCATTGGTGTCATTGGGAGGAATTTTGCCCCATCACTGGTGTCATTGGGCCCCATTGTTGGTGTCGTTCGGAGGAACTGTGCCCCATCATTTGGTGTCATTGGAAGGAATCGTGTCCCATTGTTGGTATCAGCCAATGAAATAATTGCCCCAAGGGATGGATAAAAACAAACAAAGGGATGCGTCTGGCTCCCGGGCCGCAGTTTGCAGACCACTGGTCTAGATGATGCTGGGCGTCCTCCAGGAAATGGGGGCGGGGCTCTCTCTGAACTGCTGCAGCTTCTAATGCACATTGTGAGAAGCTCGCGGCGTGCGGTGAAATCAGAGTTAGGGCCCTTTCACACTAATACTTTTTCCTGCATTTTTATCTTGCAGGAAAAATATTTCCTTTCAATCCTATTGGATGTTTCACACGACTGCGCTGTGGATGCGGTGCGTTGTCCAAAAGTCCCGCCTACTGCATCTTTGGTGCGGTTTTCAAAACCGCAGCTTCCCATTGAAATGAATGTAAATCGTGGCAAAAATGCACCGGAGTTTTGTATTTTTTTGGTGCATTTTTGTCCATTTTCTGTCTATTTTCACAGGTGCCGGCGGCGGAAAAAACGCACCTTAGAAACGCATCTTTTAAAACGCAGCAAAAAAAAATGGAGTCTTTACTGTGATTTTGCTACAGAGCAGTATGAAGGGGGCCCAAGGCTCCATTCACACCCGATAGCGGGCTGAATCGCCGCAATTTCAAATCGCTGCAAAACCCAGATGCGTTTGGGGTGCCGTTAAGGAGTAATGGCATCGCAATCGCGCCCCGAACGTCACCGCGCCTCCATCGCACCGCGTGACGCTCGAAAAAGGAACCAAAGTTTATTTTGGGGCGACGCCATCACGTGTCGCGATTTGCCGCAATTGCAGCACGATTGAGCGCTTGGGGCGCCGTTAGAAGTAAATGGCATCGCAATCGCGCCCCGAACATCACATGGTAAATCGCGCTGCCATCGCACCGCGTGACGCTTTAAAAAAAGGAACCGGAGTTTATTTTGGGGCGACGCCGTCACGTGTCGTGATTTGCCGCGATTGCAGCATGATTTAGCGCTTGGGGCGCCATTAGAAGTAAAGAGCATCGCAAATACGTCCTGTGTTTTGCAGCGATTTGAAATCGCTGGGGGGGGGGGGCGGAGTTGCGGCGACTCAGGTGTGAATGGAGCCTCAGCAATTTGCAGGACTGAAGGGAAAAGCCGGAGTCACCTGTTGCTCTGCCCCCCAGGGGGCGCCTGTGTGTCTGTTCACTGATTGCCCTCAGCTGTTCCTAATACCAGCCTCCAGCCCTCGAATTATATTGTAAAGTGCTGCAATAATAAATCCTCGATAATAAGATTTGCTTCCATTGGTGTAGAATGTGCGGTTGGGAAAAGCCGCTGTCACTCAGGGATCCGCTCAGCCTGTCTGTCCAGCTCTGACCCCCCCTTCCCCCCTCCCCAGCAGGCTGATTAGTAAGCTGATCCTATGAGTGACACATTGCATGAGGAATGTGTCAGCTGCAGTACCCAACACTCACCAGCAGAGGACCCCCTCCCCCCCCCTCTCCGCCTTCTTCCACCACCCAGCTGCACAGACCTGTCTGTGTCTCTCCCTCTTGTCTTCTTTGAAAGTAAAGCTAATAAGATTCACAGACAGGAGGTGGAGCTGAGCACAGGAGGATCTCCCTCTCCCCAGCAGCAGCAGCAGCCGGCACAACTGAGCCCAGAAAAAGGGGGCCATGGCTCGCCGCTCACCTTCCCCCTTCCAGGTAGGGCTCTTCCCGCAACCTTTGGGATAAAGCCAAGGCTCCTGGCTGCCATGGGGAGGCTGGAATTTTAAGGAGGAAGCCCGGTTGCCGAGTCCTGCTTTCCTTCCTGGTCTGGAGCAAGATAAAGATAGAAGAGCAGCAGGTAGTAGAGACAGGTGAAAAGCCATGGAGGAGACCAAAGCCACCAAAGACAAGAGCCAAGGGTCCAAGAAACTCTTCCGGAGCCGCTCTCTGAAGTCGGTGGGGAATTTCATGCACAGGATCCTGAGAACTTTGAGCAGTTTGTCCCACCTGGGAGATGGCGAGAGGGGCCCCCCGGACCTGGGGGACGACGACGGGGGCTTCAGGCGGAAGGACCACCCCGGAGAACTTGGCAGAGGGGTCCCTCAAGAGGAGACCAGTGTGGTGCAAGGAGGGGACAGCAACAATAACCTGGGCAAGGGTCAGGGGCCACCCCGGGGCCAGGAGGTGCCCAACTGGAGCTTAGAGGACAAGGTGCCCGGGGTGCTGGGGCTGAAGAACCACGGGAACACCTGCTTCATGAACGCCGTGGTCCAGTGCTTGAGCAATACGGATCTCCTGGCGGAGTACCTGGGGATGGAGCAGTACCGGACGGAGCTGGGCAGAGCGAAGGTCAATGGGTTGGTGCAGAAGGACTCGACGGTGGAAGCGCCAGCTAATGGGTGCAGAGGGGAAGTCACCGAGAGGCTGGCCTCTCTGGTCAGGGCGCTGTGGACCCTGGAGTACACCCCTCAGCTATCAGTGGAGTTTAAGGTGAGCGACTTCTTTAATTGTAACTCGTTGCATGCTTGAAGTGCTAGTATGCCCAGCCTTAGGCAAAACATGGGCACTACAAAACCCAGCATGCAGGGTCCGATCTAGCCTGTCTTATGTGGGGGTGCAGGGGGAAAAAAGATGGGAGGTCAGCAGGGCAGAGGGTACCATCAGCAGTTTGTATGAAAGTGTCTGGGGTCAGCAGGGCAGTGCATGGGGTCAGCAGGGCAGAGGGTACCATCAGCAGTTCGTATGAAAGTGTATGGGATCAGCAGGACAGGGGTCAGCAGGGCAGTGTATAGGGTCAGCAGGGCAGAGGGTACCATCAGCAGTTTGTTGGGCAGTGTAGAGGATCAGCAGGACAGGGGTCAGAAGGACAGCGTACGGGGGTAGAGGGTAGCATCAGCAGTTTGTAGGGCAGTGTACGGGACCATCAGGACAGGGGTCGGAAGGGCAGTGCATGGGGTCGGCAGGGCAGAGGGTACCATCAGCAGTTTGTTTGAAAGTGTCTGGGGTCAGCAGGGCAGTGTATAGGGTCAGCAGGGCAGAGGGTACCATCAGCAGTTTGTTGGGCAGTGTAGAGGATCAGCAAGACAGGGGTCAGGAGGACAGTGTACGGGGGTAGAGGGTAGCATCAGCAGTTTGTAGGGCAGTGCACGGGACCATCAGGACAGGGGTCGGAAGGGCAGTGTATGGGATCAGCAGGGCAAAGGGTAGCATCAGCATTTTGTAGGACAGGGGTCAGCAGGGCAGTGTATGGGGTCAGCAGGGCAAAGGGTAGCATCAGCATTTTGTAGGACAGGGGTCGGAAGGGCAGTGTATGGGGTCAGCAGGGCAAAGGGTAGCATCAGCATTTTGTAGGACAGGGGTCAGCAGGGCAAAGGGTAGCATTAGCATTTTGCAGGACAGGGGTCAGCAGGGCAGTGTACAGGGTCCGCAGAATGGAGCACAGGGGTCAATAGGGCAGTGTACAGGGCTCCTCAGTGTGGAGGACAGACGGGGTCTGCAGGGAGAAGCACAGGGGTCATTGTGGCAGGTCAGAGGACAGGGGTCACTGCTGGCTGGGTATTCAGCAGAGCTCCTTTGGCTTTTTGGGGGGGGGGGGTGAAATTGAAATCTGCCCACCCCAGGACACCCCTAGATCTGGCCATGCCAACATGTCCTGCCAGTACAAGCAGTCAACCTTTAATCTCCAGTTGGTGTTGAACTACAAGTGCCAGCATGCATGACTTCCACCCCACCTGTGTTCCTCCAGGTTGGAGGGAACTCCAAAGACCACTGTGCCTCACCAATGTAAAACCCTTTGGGTTCCAAGGCAGATGAGCTCCAGATCTCAACAACAGGCTTTGGAAATGCTGAGGCTTGTAGTTCCACGGCTGCTGGTCATAAGTTTCACGACTGGTAATGTCTTCTGCCAGCAGGGCCTGTTGGGTCTTCTAGTCCTCCAGCTGGTGGCCCCCAGTACTTTACCATCAGAACATACTGGGTCAGTTAGTTCCACCACAGGTAGCAATGTCTTCTAACAAGACCTGCTGGGTCTTGTAGTTCTTCTGCTGCCGGTGGCCCCAAGTACATGAAAAGAAGGGAGTACTGGGTCGTTTCGTCCCACCATAGGTAATGATTCTCGCCATCAAGGCCTGCTGGTTCTTATAGTCCCCCTGCTGCTGGTGGCCCCCAGTACTTTAGCAGCAGAACATTCTGGGCTGTTTAGTTCCATCACAAGTAACATTTTTGTCCAATAGGACTTGCTGGGTCTTGTAGTTCTTCTAATGATGGTGGCCCTATATACTTCACAAGTTGGGAATACTAGATCATTAAGTTCCACCAAACGTAATGCCTCCTGCCAACAGGAACTGCTGGGTCTTGTAGTCCCCCCATGCTGCTGGTTGTGACTCCCTAGTACTTGACCAGCAGAGTATACTTGGTCAGTTTAGTAGCATTGTCCTCTAACTAGGCCTGCTGGGTCTTGCAGTTCTTCTGTTGTCAGTGGTTACAAGTACTTTGCCAGCAGGGAACACCGTAGGTAATGCCTCCTGCACATGAGTGGATTCCCAGACAGTCTGTATGTCGCAATGATGCATGTCACTGACCTCGCTGCCCTCAGGGTGTCCCAACAATAAACGACAAAAAGGGGCGCACCAGCCTAGTGCATTATCCTTGGGTGGATTTTATTAAAATTTGATAAAAAAGAAAGCTACTCCCAAACGTGCGTGAAAAGTTCACAGTGTAAAAAGTTTCCACAAATAGCAACAATGCGACCGAAACCGAACCCTCTCTAAAAGGGGTCACCGAGGAATTGACGGGGGTCACTGCCGGCTGACGCGTTTCGAAGGTTAACCTCCTTCCTCAGAGCGCAGCCTTCTTCCTCAGGCTGGGCTTCTGAGGAAGAAGGTTAACCTTTGAAACGCGTCAGCCGGCAGTGACCCCCCCCCCCCCCGTCAATTCCTCGGTGACCCTTTTAGAGTGGGTTCGGTTTCGGACGCATTGCTGCTATTTGTGGAAACTTTTTACACTGTGAACTTTTCACGCACGTTTGGAAGTAGCTTTCTTTTTTATAATTTTTTTTTTTTTAAAATAAAATCCACCCAAGGATAATGCACTAGGCTGGTGCACCCCTTTTTTTTGTCTGGTAGTTCAGCTGCTGCTGTTTGCCCTCAGTACTTTACCAGTAGAGCATGTGGGGTTATTTGGGTCCATCGCAGGTCAAGTTGTCTTCTAACGGGACCTTCTGGGTCTTGCAGTTCTTCATCTGCTGGTAACCCCAATTATTTTACCATCAGGGAAGACTAGGTCAGTAAGTTCCACCATGGGCAATGCCTCCTGCCAGCAGGGCTTGCTGGTTCTTGTAGTGCTCCTGCTGCAGGTGGCTCCCAGTACTTTACCAGCAGAGCCTAGTAGTAGGTTGTTCCATCCCAGGCAGTGTTGTCCTCTTAACAGGTCCTTTTTAGGTCTTTGTAGTTCTTCTGCTGCTGGTGGTCCCAGTACTTACCAGAAGGGAATACCGGGTCTTAGAGACCCACGACTGCTACCAGAACTTTCTGGGTCTTGTAGTCCCCAAGCTGCTGGCATTGCCCTGTACTTTACCAGTACGGCCTATTGGGGCATTTAGTTCCGCCTCCATTTAGCATTGTCTTCTAACGTGACCTGCTGGGTCTTGTAGTTCTTCTGCTGCCGGCTGCGCCGAGTCCTTTAACAGCAGGAAAGACAGGGTCATCCAGTTCCACCATCATTACTGCCTCCTGCCCAGGGCCGCTATCAGGAATTTTGGGGCCCCTTATACAGCTTCAGGCATGGGCCCCCTAGAGCAGAGGAGAACCAGGGGGGGGGGTCAGCCGCCAATTGTTGAGGTCGGGGGGGCTTTAGGTGCTTACGAACAAAAAAAAGAACAAAAAAATAGAGGGGGTTGCCATCCGGGGCCCTGGGGACCTCTGGGCCCCTTACGGAAAAAAAATATAAAAATAAATAAAATTTAAAAAAATTAATATTTTTAGTTTTATAAAAAATAGATAACAAAGGGGGGTTACCATCTGGGGACCTCTGGGGCCCTTACAAAAAATAAATAAAAATAAAATAAAATAAAAAATAAAACAAAAATAAAATGCAAAAATAAATAAAATTAAAAAAATAATAATAAAAAAAAATTGGAAAAAAAAAAGAGGGGGGGTTGCCATCCGGGGCCCCTTACAGGTGTACTGCCTGTACCCCCCTGATGGCGGCCCTGCTCCTGCCAATAGGGCTTGTTGTTGTTTCCTATAGTTCCCCTTCTGCTGGTGGTTCCCAGTACTTTACCAGCAGAGCCTAGTGGGGTGATTTAGTGCCAGCACAGGTAATGATACTTTCTAACAGGTCCCACTGGGTCTTGTAGTTCTGCTGCCCCTGGGGATGTTGTGATTAGCTACATATCTGCACCCCTTGGATCATACCATTAATTCATCATTTTATATTTCTCTTTTCTTACATTGTTAGTAAGTACACTATATTACCAAAAGTATTGGGACGCCTGCCTTTCCATGAACTTTAATGACATCCCAGTCTTAGTCCGGAGGGTTCAATATTGAGTTGGCCCCGCCCTCTGCAGCTATAACAGCTTCACCTCTTCTGGGAAGGCCGTCCACAAGGTTTAGGAGGGTGTCTATGGGAATCTTTGACCATTCTTCCAGAAGAGCATTTGTGAGGTCAGGCACTGATGTTGGATGAGACGTCTTCCTGGTGGTGAGATGTGATTAGTAGGTGAACGCCCCTCCCCCGGAGTACATGGAACCTGTGAATGGGGCTGTGTACACAGAGCGGTGACACCACGGAGGAGGAGTGACAATGTGATGAAGTCACCGCATGGATTTCACAATCCGGATTCCTGTTGGTATCGGACGCGGATCTTCTCTGCCCCCCCAACTCTCCAACAATTATTCCGCCGGAAAGAGCCAATCGGGTTCTTCTGTTCTCGGTATTCGGAGAAACTTCACTGCGACATAAAATCGCCGCCATTGCTAAACGTGCAACTAAAACAAAGAGAAGATAAAATTATCATGAAAAACATTCAAATATTTTGTATTAAAAAAAAAAATGAATTGTATGGATTTAAAGTTTCTGATCAAAAAGTATTCATTACACCAAACTTTCTAAACAAAGGGCCAGTTTACTTTCCTTCAGGCTTTGGGGGGGGGGGGGGGGCGGGGGATAGAAAATGTCCTGGAATCAGTGGGAGGAATAGTGTCCCATCATTGGTGTCAGTGGGAGGAATAGTGTCCCATCATTGGTGTCAGTGGGAGGAACAGTGCCCCATCATTGGTGTCAGTGGGAGGAATAGTGTCCCATCATTGGTGTCAGTGGGAGGAATAGTGCCCCATTATCAGTGGCTTGAATTATGCCCCTATTGGTGGTGTCAGTGGGAGGAATAGTGCCCCATCATTGGTGCCAGTGGGAGGAATAGTGCCCCATCATTGGTGTCAGTGGGAGGAATAGTGCCCCATCATTGGTGTCAGTGGGAGGAATAGTGCCCCATCATTGGTGTCAGTGGGAGGAATAGTGCCCCATCATTGGTGTCAGTAGGCCCACAGTTTGGAGACCCCCCCTGCATTACACCACAGTGTGTGTGTGTGTGTGTATATATATATACAAACAATGTCGTCCTAAATTTGTATCGAAACCTTTTTATTTGCAAAATAATAATGAAAACCTCCTCACAGAAGATTGTGATATTTGATATTTTGGACACTAAGCCGCGGTCACACCGGTTCCTGCGCTAATTTTTGCCAATATTCTTTGTGACTTTCATAGACTTCTAAGCCCCCCGTTCACATCAAATGCAGCTTTGAAATTGCGCTACTTGAAAGCTGCCGGTCAGTGCGATTTTCATGTGCGAGTTTTTATTGTGGCTGTTGGATAGCACAGTCAGCACCTCTGCTATACGAGTGCTGAGATAAGAACATTTATGTTGGATTCTGAGGCTGAGTGACAGACGTGCTGCAAAGAGCAGTAAAGCAAAATCACTCGGCAGGAAGCAGAACCTGCATATGTAATGAACACGGCGTCTTCCTCCTATTTATATATAATTACAAGCTATACATGGAACAGAAGAATTTGGAGCACATTGATAAGAATATTTACATTAAGTTTTTCACATTCTATAGACTCCCTTCCAATCAGTCTCCAGCTTTAATTCCATTGGCCCCAATGAGTCATGTGATTCCAGCTCAGTCTGGGGTGGGTGAAGAAGAATTCGTGCCAATTCCACATTCCCTTCCAAATATAACGCTAGGGAATGCCCGGTACAAATAGCTTGATAATAATGATATGAAAGTTTTATTAAATACAATGTATCAACTTGTTTCGGGGAAAGAGCCCCCTTCATCAGGGCCTAATCACTTCAGCCCCAGAAGGTTTAACCCCTAATGACCAGGCCATTTCTTTTTTTCGATACGGCACTGCATTATTTTAACTAACAATTGCGCGGTCGTGCTACACTGTACCCAAATAAAAATGATGTTGTTTTTTTCGCACAAATTTCTTTTGCCAGTATTTGATCACCTCTGCAGTTTTCATTTTTTGCGCTATAAAAAAAGAGCCCAACAATTAAAAAAAAAAAAAGGAAAAAAAAATATGTTGTTGTTGTGTTTTTTTTATATATATATATATATATATATATATATATATATATATTTTCCTCTTAAACATCCAATTAATTGTGTAAAAAAAAAAAAAAAGAAAAAAAAAAGTCTTCATCAATTTAGGCCAATGTGTATTCTGCTACGTATTTTTGGTAAAAAAAAAATCCTAATAAGCGTATATTGATTGGTTTGCGCAAAATGTCTACAAACCATGGGATAGATTTGGGGACTTTTCATTTTTGATTGTTTTTACTGGTAATGGCGGCGATCAGCGTGTGTGTGTGTGTGTTTTTTTTTTTTTTTTTGCGGGGCTGCGACATTGCGGCAGACAAATCTGACACTAAGTGACACTTTTTGGGGACCAGTGACACCTATACAGTGATCAGTGCTAAAAAAAACACACTGGCAGGGAAGGGGTTAACATCAGAGGCGATCAAAGGGTTAAGTGTGCACCTAGGGAGTGATTTCCAACTGTGTGGGGGATGGTTTATCTGGAGAAAGAGAGAGAGATCCATGTTCCTGATTAGAAAGCAGCTAGAGCGAGCAGCCTCCTTAAGGTTGAATATATTATATATAAAATACATTTCACATTGCACCTATTCTAAGTCCTGATGAAGGGGGACCCTTCCCTTGAAACAGGTTGATACATTGTATTCAATAATGAATGCTTAATGAGTACAATGTACCAAACGTGGTTCAGGGAAAGGATCTCCTTTGCCAGGGCTTTAGAGAATAAGTGGAATGTTTTTTTAAATGCAATGTATCAACATGTTTCAGGGGAAGGGCTCCCTTCATCAGGACTTATCGGTAACCGAGTATTTCCGAGTGATTCCGATTTATTTCTGAACGGCTCGGAACGGTTTCGAACCGTTTCAAGTGTCACCGGTGCCCCTGCACCTCTGACCAAATGCGGTACTGCACACCCCATTAGCTTGAATTCTGCTCAGTTTTCAGGACAACCAGGCCCGGACTGGCCATAGGGCAAACCGGGCACTTGTCCTGGGGGCCGCAAGTCCTAGCTGGGCTGTTTTTTGAGCCCGCGCCACTCACCTGGCCTCTCCGCGGGTGCTAGTTTAGGGGGAGGAGCTAGATGAGACACCTCCATGGCCGCACGTATAGTTCAGCTGTCTGTGCCAGGGGGGCGTGACCACGAAGGGGGAGGAGCTAGAGTTGACATCTGCTGTAGACACCTTGGAGCCGGATCATAGAGAACGTGAGTGTAGCCCCCCTGTAACCTGGATAGGAGGAGCAGTGGGGGCGGCTGCATATAGAAGAATCACTCTCTCCATCTTCCTCCTGCTCCAGCTGAAGCCAGCAAGAGGGAGAGGAGAAGCAGGCATTCAAAGACTGCAGGAGGAAGATGGAGAGAATGATTCTTCTATATGCAGCCACCCCCACTGCTCCTCCTATCCTGGATATTTCTGCTGCCCCTCCTGTGCTCTCCGCCCCACCCATCATCTTTGCCCCCTCGTGCTCTACACCATACTCTTTGCCCCTGTGCTCTCTGCTGCCCCCCTGTGCTCTCTGCTGCCCCCCCTGTGCTCTCTGCTGCCCCCCCTGTGCTCTCTGCTGCCCCCCCCTGTGCTCTCTGCTGCTCCCCCCTGTGCTCTCTGCTGCTCCCCCCCTGTGCTCTCTGCTGCCCCCCCCTGTGCTCTCTGCTGCCCCCCCCCTGTGCTCTTCACATGCCCCCCCCTGTGCTCTTCACATGCCCCCCCCTGTGCTCTGCACATGCCCCCCCTGTGCTCTTCACATGCCCCCCCTGTGCTCTTCACATGCCCCCCCCTGTGCTCTTCACATGCCCCCCCCCTGTGCTCTTCACATGCCCCCCCCTGTGCTCTTCACATGCCCCCCCCTGTGCTCTTCACATGCCCCCCCCCTGTGCTCTTCACATGCCCCCCCCCCTGTGCTCTTCACATGCCCCCCCCCTGTGCTCTTCACATGCCCCCCCCCCTGTGCTCTTCACATGCCCCCCCCCTGTGCTCTTCACATGCCCCCCCTGTGCTCTTCACATGCCCCCCCCTGTGCTCTTCACGTGCCCCCCCCTGTGCTCTTCACATGCCCCCCCCCCTGTGCTCTTCACATGCCCCCCCCCTGTGCTCTTCACATGCCCCCCCCTGTGCTCTTCACATGCCCCCCCCCCCCTGTGCTCTTCACATGCCCCCCCTGTGCTCTTCACATGCCCCCCCCTGTGCTCTTCACATGCCCCCCCCCTGTGCTCTTCACATTCCCCCCCTGTGCTCTCCGCTGCCCCATGTGCTCTCCACATCCCCCCCATGCTCTCCGCTGCCCCCTGTGCTCTCCACCTCCCCCCCCATGCTCTCAGCTTTCCCCCTGTGCTCTCCAGACCCCCAGTGTTGTCCGCCTCCCCCCAGTGATCTCTGTCTCCCCTGTGCTCTCTGCCCAACCCCTGTGCTCTCCTGCCCTCTCTGTGCTCTTCGCCGCCTCCCCTTTGTGCTCTCCGGCCCCCCTGTACTCTCCTCTTCCTCCCTGTGTTCACTGCCTCTCCCCTGTGCTCTCGCCCCACCCCTTGTTCTCAAGGTTCCTTCCTGTGCTCTCCACCCCTCCTTCATGCTCTTTCCCAGTCCCCCTCACCCCCCCCCCGCACCTCTGCTGGGTACCCCCCTCCCCTCTCCCGGGGATCCGTCAGGGTGGGGAAGGGGCCAGTTAACATGTCACGGGCTGCTTAGTCCAAAATGCCTGGGCCTATTTTTGTCCCAGTCCGGGCCAGGAGACAACAGTTGCAAACCGAGTCAGAATGGAAAAAAAAAAAAAAAAAAAAAGTTGCTCATTATTCAAAACGCTCGTTAACCGCGTTACTCGTAAACCAAGGTTCCGCTGTATATTGTATTGAATAAACATTGCACTTAATCTTCCTGATGAAGGGGGCCCATCCCCTGAAACCCGTTGAATACAGTCCATTCAATAAACTATCCATATGAATATCAAGCTTTCTACCGTCTCATTGAGGCAAGTATGGAGAAGGAGGGGGGTGGGTGGGGGGGGCAAAAAAGATGCATGGACTTTGCCTTTTTAAAGTGAACTTATCCTTTAAATGTGGACTTTATCTATTCTAACGCTACTATGAGGGTGCAAGGGCTGAGATATTGGAGTATCCACACTGGGATTAGAGCGATCGGCCTATTCCTGGCTTGGGTGTCATGCTCTCCCTTCCCCGGTATTGAGTCGGGTGACAGATCGCACCTTCGGCTCCGGATTGTATATTACAGGGCCGTTTGCAGGAATTTTTTACCTGTCAAGAAAGTTGTTGCCGATCGCGCGCGGGAAGGTTGGGGGGGGCGATTGCGCGAGGGGGCGCTGATCATTTGGGGGCGACGATAGCCCGACATTAGAGTGAATCTTGTCTTACCTCCTCTCGTGCTGCCTCCTCTTGCTCCTCCTTCCTGCTGTGCGGGAAAATTCCTTCCTGCTGTGCGGGACTGCTGGGGCCCCGGGCCAGCTCGGGGCCCCAAGCAGTTGCTTGGTTTGCCTGTCCTGTTCCGACGGCCCTGCGTTCGACTCTCGGGTGTCATCCAAACCCAATCAATGACCTTCTTCTCTTTTATATGCTCCTTTTTGGTCTGTTCAAGTGGAACTAAACCCTCCTCTCCAAGGAAGCCGCCATCATAATCTCACCACACACTATGACATTTTATTAAACGTTTTTTTTGAAGCAGCGGGATGGAAAACTTTGCCAACAAATTTCTAACCTTTGAATGTGCTTTAGGAAAAGTCCGCGATCGAATGTTACGCCACATTGGCAAATTTTTATTTCGAAGTACTTTTTCCAACAACGTTTGTCAAGTCATCGAATGTTTCTTTGAAAATCGAATTCCTGCCCAGCTTTGGCGCCTCTTTGATGTGCTGCACATGTGATCTGTTATGGCTCTTGCCGTTTGATGGCCTGACCGTTCGGTGGAGAGCGCGAGCAACTGTGACCGTTATCATTGGCAGCGTGCCTTAAATGTAACTGCTGGTTAAATTGATGGATTTAGTTCCACTTTAAAATATACAATCGGTGCAAAAAGATACATGTTGATCCCGCCAGAAAGATTCTTTTCCCGGCCAATCCGAAAGCAGGTCCTGAGACCTGATTGGCCAGGGAGTCTTGGAGCAGAGTGAGGAGACGAGGAAGAATGACGAGGGGGGGGGGCGTAATCTCTACAGCAAGAAGCCCAAGGAGCGGAGGTCCCTGAGGCTGATCATCACCGCCCAAGGGAGGAGGAGGATGCATGACGAACGATGCCTTGGACGGCCTACAAAGTTACAATGTACAGTCTGATCACTGGGGAGGGGAGACTGAGCAAATGCCGCCTCCTCCTCCTTCTACAAAGTTACTATGCGCAGTCTGATCGCTGGGGGAGGGGAGAATGAGGAAATGCCGCCTCCTCCTCCTTCTACAAAGTTACAATGTACAGTCTGATCACTGGGGGAGGGGAAACTGAGGAAATGCCGCCTCCTCCTCCTCTTCCTCCTACAAAGTTACAATGTACAGTCTGATCACTGGGGGAGGGGAGACTGGAGAAATGCTTCCTCCTGCCTGCAGAAGACTGATGACATCATCTCAGCTTAGGTGAAGTCACTGGTCTGGAGTTGGGGGGTTTGTTGGGATTTGTAGTTCCCCGGCAGTAGATGAGGCTGTACAGGCGGCTCTTCCTGTAGTTCTATTACCTGGTCAGAGTAAATGTTGGTGGCGGCGGCTGGGGGAGTTGGTGGCTGGGGGGGAGTTGGTGGCGGTGGCGGCGGGGGGAGTTGGTGGCGGCGGGGGGAGTTGGTGGCGGCGGGGGAAGTTGGTGGCTGGGGGGAGTTGGTGGCGGCGGGGGGAGTTGGTGGCGGCGGGGGAGTTGGTGGTGGTGGTGGCGGCGGAGGAGTTGGTGGCGGCGGGGGAGTTGGTGGTGGTGGCTGGGAGGGGTTGGTGGCGGCGGGGGAGTTGGTGGTGGGGGGGAGGTGGTGGCGGCGGGGGAGTTGGTGGTGGCGGGGCGGGGGGAGTTGGTGGTGGCGGCGGGGGGAGCTGGTGGTGGGGGGGGGAGCTGGTGGTGGGGGGGAGCTGGTGGTGGGGGGGAGCTGGTGGTGGTGGGGGGGGGTTGGTGGCGGTGGCTGGGGGGAGTTGGTGGCGGCGGGGGAGTTGGTGGTGGTGGGGGAGGTGTTGGCGGCGGGGGAGTTGGTGGTGGTGGCGGCGGGGGGAGTTGGTGGTGGCGGCGGGGGAGTTGGTGGTGGGGGGGGGAGCTGGTGGGGGAGTTGGTGGCTGGGGGGAGTTGGTGGTGGCGGCGGAGGAGTTGGTGGCAGGGGGAGTTGGTGGCGGTGGGGGAGGCGCACGGACTGGTCTGGCTGCATTCTGTGTGTTGCGTATTCAGGATGTGCGGCGGTGCTCCTCGCCGGCCCCTTCCCTGATATCATAGCGGCTCCAATACAAACCTTTGAACTTGGTTACCAGGCTACGGGGCGATCGAGATCCTCGCCGCAAAAAGACCGCAGCGAGTTTTCCTGCGGGGAGGCGTCCGGGAAAATTCCTTCCCAAAGATTTGTTTAAAGGGGAACTCCACCTGCTGAGTCACTACATAGGTGTCCATGAATGAACTCTCCCCTGGAAAATGCTCATTGCCTGGCTGTCATGTTGATTAAATGGCTGTAGTTCTTTCTGAGTAACTGACCTGGTAATAATCAGGCTCTGAGACTTTTCATCTGAAAATGCTAATTGCCTGGCTGTTGTGCCCAACCTCTGTTTTTAGTACTATATTCACTGTCTGGCTGTAATGCTCAGCCTCTGTTTTCAGTACTTTTTGTTAGTGCCTGGCTGTTATTCTGAGCCTCTGTTTTCAGTGCTATTTTGAGTCTCTGGCTTTCATGCTTGACCTCTGTTTTCAGTACATTTCTCATTGCCTGGCTGTCATACTGAGCCTCTGTTTTCAGTACTATATTCCAGTGTTTCTCAACTCCAGTCCTCAAGGGGCCCCAACAGGTCATGTTTTCAGGATTTCCCTCAGATGAAACAGCTGTGGGAATTACTAAAGCAGTTAAACTGATCAGATCACCTGTGCAAAACAATGGAGAGCCTGAAAACATGACCTGTTGGGGCGCCTTGAGGACTGGAGTTGAGAAACACTGCTATATTCATTGCCTGGCTGCCATGCTGAGCCTGGGGGCCCTTGTACCCCGAAGCCGGGGGGGGGGGTTTGTACCTGGCTGGCATCCCACACACTGTCTACATGTGAACTGGGCACACATTGTGTGGGACGCGGATGGTGAGGACGGGTAGTGCCAGCTCCTCCTGCGTCATGCTCCTCCTCACCCCCCCCAGGACACTGATGGAGACAATGGCTTTTTGTGCCACCCCGGGCACAGCGGAGTGCTGCACCTCTTGTGTAACACCCAGCGCCCCCCCCCCCCCCCCACCACCCTCTGTAACCTCCAGATATATCTCCTGTTAAATGAGCAGGTCCCCCTTTTTTTTTTTTGAGGGTGCCACAGGCCCACAGAACTACAAGATCCAGCATGCCCAGTCATGAAAGCCTCCCAACTACGGCCCACTGCAAGGTTTTATCCAGCCCACAGCTGATGTGTGCAGCCTCTGCTCCCCCCCCCCCCCCAGCAGTAAGGGGGACTCTGATGAGGACAATGATGTATGGGGGGGGGGGGGGGCTCTGATAAGGGACAGTCATGCAAGTGTGGAACCCTGATGTAAGGATGGAAGAAGGAGGAAGAATTCTGATGGCGACCCCAATGTAAAGGGGGGACTCTGCTGGGAACCCTGATGTAAGGGAGGACTCTGATCTGGATGGAAGAAGGAGGAAGAACTCTGATGGGGACCCCGATGTAAAGGGGGGACTCTGCTGGGAACCCTGATGTAATGGACGATGCTAATGGGAAGCCTAAAGTAAGGGGGGGCTCTGATGGGGACGCTGATAATAGAGGGGACCCTGATGCAAGGGGAGCCTCTGATGGGGACCACGATTTGAAGGGGGGACTCTGGTAGGGACTCAAGTGTAAATGGGGACCCTTAAGTAAGGGGGGACTCTGCTGGGAACCCTGATGTAAAGGGGAATTCTGATGGAGACCCTGATGTTAGAGGAGCTATGGTGGGGACTCTGATAGGGGTGACTCTGATGGAAACCCAGATATACAGTAAGGAGGATGCTAATGGGGAGACTATGATGAGGACCCTGATGTAAGGGGGAACTCTAGTGTAAGTTGGCACCCTGGAAGAAGAGCTCTGATGGGGACCCTGATGTAACATGGGACTCTGATAGGGGCCCCCGAAGTAAGGGGGTACTGTGATGGGAACCTTGATGTAAGGGGGATGCTAATGGAGACCCTGATGTAATGGGGAATACTGATGGGGACCATAATGTTAGGGGGGCTATGGTTGCGAGTGGGACTCTAATGATAGAGGGCAGACTCTGATGGGACCCCAGATGTAATGGGGACCCTAAAGTAAGGGGGGCTCTGATGGGGACACTAATAATAGAGGGGACCCTGATGTAAGGGGAGCCTCTGATGCGGACCCTGATTGAAGGGGGGACTCTGGTAGGGACTTGATTGTAAGTGGGGACCCTTAAGGAGGAACTCTGATGGGAACCCTGATGTAATGGGGGCCTCTGATGGAGACCCTGATGTAATGGGGGCCTCTGATGGAGACCCTGATGTAATGGGGGGCTCTGATGGAGACCCTGATGTAATGGAGGGGCTCTGATGGAGACCCTCATGTAATGGAGGGGCTCTGATGGAGACCCTCATGTAATGGAGGGGCTCTGATGGAGACCCTCATGTAATGGAGGGGCACTGATTGAGACCCTGATGTAATGGAGGGGCACTGATGGAGAACATGATAGGGGGGGCTCTGATTTATTACAAACTTTTTTTTTTTTTTTACCCACAAATATTTGTAAAATACACCATGTGACCCCCATAGTGACCCCCGTAGAGGCGGGAAGGCTCATCTCATTGCAGATCTCGGGGAACATTCTGACCCCTCGTTGATGTTTCCTTTTTGTATCTTTTTCGATTTTTAGTAACTATTATTGTGACAACAAATGTATCAATTAGAAGTCCCATTTCCTCATTCACACCATGTGAGCCAATGAGCCTCCTGCTTTTTGATTGGTGGACGGTCAGCGGCTCAGCGTTATTCACAGGACCACCTACAACGCACCGCGGGGAAAGGCGCCATTTTATTATATAATGTTTTGTAGAAAGAGTTAAATCTTCGTCGCTTCCTGGAAAGGTCCCCATTGGAAGAGCATCTGACGGTGACATTCGCCATCTTTGTCCCCTCCGGCGCCCACCGTGTCAAAGGCGTCACAACAATTCAGTTTGGTTTACTTTACGAATGACTTTGCCTTATTAGAAATACCGCACAGGCGGCACTGTGTTCCCTTAAAGTGGACCTGTCATTTTATATATAGAAAAGTCCTGACATGTCACAATATACAGCAATGATATCATTGGTCAGAAAATCTCCTCCTTTTATCAATAAAAAGCCGTCCGGTGACTTTGCCTAGGCTGGGATGATGTCATCAGTCTGCTGCAGGCAGGAGGAAGCATTTCCTCAGTCTCCTCACCCAGTGTTCTTACTGTAAGTTTGTAGAAGGAGGGTGAAGCATTTCCTCAGTCTCCCCTCCCCAAGTGATCAGACTATACATTGTAACTAGTCACAAGGTGAGAGGCTGCAGCAGGGGCTGAACTGTGTCAGACATTTGTGAACACAGGCGCTAGGATTTACAGTCTTCAGTCTAGGAAGTAGATGGAGACCCTGGATGATGCCTGGATAAAGATGGTGCCGTTCCTTGAAGGCATTGTCGGAGGGAGTACTGTGATCTCTGTGGGAGTTGATGGGTGCATGGGTAGATGGATTATTTATGCGTTGGTTCCCCTTTTAAGCAAGTTGAGCGACGCATTTCGGGAAAAGGAATTGGAAAAAAACTGTTGTGTCGTGCATCTGTCAGGAGGAAACTCGCTCTGGCATTTTTTGGGGTTCAAGAAGTTCTCCATTTGCCCAATGGGAGATGCACCAACACCCCAAGGTGGGAGGGAACTATGATGGAGCGGCGCTCTGGTGTCTCGGGGGGTTAAGTCGTTGTCTGCCTCCTGAGCTGGAAGTGACTGAGGCGGCTGATCAAACCGGTTTGTTGAGCTCACACAATGGCTCAGTGTGCCGCAACCGGACTGGGCAGTGCGCTTGTTTTCGTCACGCCGGCCGGATTCCATTCCACCGATACTCAGAGGTTCGGAATCTGCCTGGGGGAGGGGGGGCACTTTAAGGAGGGGGGGGGGACAAGAACACAAAATAATAACAAGGAACTGGCGGGAAGTCAGGGGCCGTGTCACAACGCGATGAAGGGCGGCTAAAGACGCAGCCGAGATTCAATTATCAGAATTATTTTACCTGCCGCCAGGAGGGGGTGCATATTCAAATCCTACAGATCTGCAGGCCATGTGTCACTGCCCCGCCCCCTGCCTGCTCATTGGACAAGGAAACCATGTTTGCTTGTCAAACCCAGATGACGTGTCACTGCCCCGCCCCCTGCCTGCTCATTGGACAGGGAAACCATGTTTGCTGGTCAGACCCAGATGACCTGTCACTTCCCCGCCCCCTTCCGCTTATTGGACTGGGCAGGAAAGCAATGCTTGCTTGTCAATCCCAGGTTGCCATGTGCCACTGCCCCGCCCCCTTCTGCTCATTGGACAGGGAAGCCATGCCTGCTTGTTAAACACAGATTGATGTGTGTCACTGCCCCTCCCCCTGCCTGTTCATTGGACAAGGAAGCCATGCTTGCTTGTTAAACCCAATGACGTGTCACTGCCCCACCCCCGCCTGCTCATTGGGCAGAGAAGCCATGTTTGCTGTTCAAACCCTGATTGACGTGTGTCATTGCCCCGCCCCCTGTCTTCTCACTGGACAAGGAAAACATGTTTGCTTGTCAAACCCATATTGACATGTCACTGCCCCACCCTTCTGTCTGCTGATTGGACAGGGAAGCCATGCTTGCTTGTTAAACCCAGATGATGTATCACTGCCAGGGCCGCCATCAGGAATTGAGAAGCGGGGGGGGGGTGCCACGAATTGAGAAGCGGGGGGGGGGTGTTGCCGCGAATTGCTGAGGTCGAGGGGGCTTTGGGTGCTGACTAACAAAAAAATAACAAAAGAACAAAAAAAAAAAGGGGGGGGGGTTGCCATCCGTGGGCCCTGGGGACCTCTGGGCCCCTTCCAAAAAAAAAAAATATAAAATAAAAAAGGGGGGGAGGGGCCTCTGGGGACCTCTGGGCCCCTTACAAAATAAAATAAAAATAAAATAAAAAAAAATTATTAATAAAAAAAATTAAATATTAAAAATAAAATTATAAAAAAAAGGGGGGTTGCCATCCGGGGCCCTGGG
Organism: Rana muscosa; assembly: GCA_029206835.1. Classification (NCBI taxonomy): domain Eukaryota; kingdom Metazoa; phylum Chordata; class Amphibia; order Anura; family Ranidae; genus Rana; species Rana muscosa. The sequence continues at coordinate 8,343,708 of CM055128.1, forward strand.
GACCTCTGGGCCCCTTACTAAAAAAAACAGAAGAAAAAAAAAAGGGGGGCATCTGGGCCCCTAGGGACCTCCGGGCCCCTTACAGGTGTACTGCCTGTACCCCCCTGATGGCGGCCCTGGTCACTGCCCCGCCCCCTTCAGCTCATTGGACTGAGAAGCCATGTTTTCTGTTCAAACCCAAAATGACGTGTGACTGCCCCGCCCTCTTCTACTATTTGGACTGGGAAGACATGTTTGCTTATCAAACTCAATGACGTCACTGCCCCACCCCCCTGCCTGCTCATTGGACAGGGAAGCCATGCTTGCTTGTCAAACCCAGATGACAATTCAACCAACATCAGCTGGGGTTATAGGGCCGCCCGCCATACGGAGGGGTGACATGTGCATGCCCTGTGTCACTGCCCCGCCCCCTGCCTACTCATCGGATAGCTAGCAATAGTATGCTAGCTTTTATATGCCTGCCCAGGTATCTCCCATTCCCATCTGCCAGGTTACAAAGCACCCCCCCCCCCCCCCCATCAAGCCTTATTTCTACTTTCAGCTGGTGTGTAGTAACAAAAGGAAGATATTGTAACTACATTAAAATGATTTGGGAGGAATAGAAGTGGATTCAAGTTTTTTTATTTTTTCTGTTAATATGTGCCAGGAGCCTTCTATAGGACAGATGGCATTTTTTTCGAGCGAATGTGACGTCCTACTTGACGCTCGGCCAGCTCAGCGCCGTTTGGAAGATGGAGCGCAGATCTCTGATTCTAAAGCCAGTCCTGTCTTCCTCCTCTGCTTGCTTCTGTGCTTAAAGGGGGTCTCCCACCTGATCTGTTTTTGTAATTTTTAGTGTGACACCCCTTCAGGAATTGATTACCTTTCATAGAGATCACAGGACTCCCCCTGACAACGCCTTCATCTGCTTTTCTCTCCAGAAGGAAGTCACCATCTCTGTCTAGGCATCATTCAGGGTCACCTTCTACTTCCTGTTGAAATTTTCCAATGGAATTGCCTAGGTGATTCCACTGAAAGTGGGGGCGGGTACCTCGCAAAATTAGGTACCCCTCCCACCCCAAAAAAAATTACATTCCAAAAGAAAAAGAGGCGGGTGGTAGGAGGAGATACAACTTCCATTTTAGTGTGAAGTTCTGCTTTATCAGAGATACCTCCAGATGATAGTTGCAGCAAAGTTAAGTAGCAGGGGCCCCTGAGAATGAAGCGGGGTCTGTCTTTGTTACCGAGACCTGAATCTGAAGTCAGGGGGAGATTCTCTAACTGGTGTCCAATCAGCCTGGAATGGAGCTTCTCACTGTCAGGAACTGTGGTGTGGCATCGAAACTCAGTCAGCAAACCTACTCTGTGCTTTGGTCCATCCCCAGTACTTCCTAATCTGACATGCAACCGGACCTCTAGGCTAATGATCCCGACGTGGCTGTTGGTTGCCAAACCTGGCTCTAGCTTATACCGGTTACTGAGCCCTGAGCTAAAACTAGATATAGAAGCCCAGACAAGAAGGGACAGGGTTAATTAAGATAACAGGAGCTGTATATAAACTCTACTATAATAAACAGGTTCACTTACTAATATATACTGGAAGGTGACCACTACACACCCTACAGTAGCACATACCTAGTTATGTGGCATTGTGCATGTGAGATAATGGCAATAAGACAGAGATACTCTGTCTGTCACAAGGATTCCGATGCGCACTAAAGAAGCTTTGGGCAGCTGCAACTAAACTATTAGAACATAGGAATACATGCCTAATAGTCTCTGCTTTTGGTCTGAGTGAAAATAAAGCAGCATGAGCACCTCCTGTGGCCCAGTTTTCTCTCTTTTCCCTTTTTTCTCTCTTTTCCCTTTTTTCTCTCTTTTTTCCCTTTTTTTTCTCTCTTTTTTTCTCTTTCCCTTTTTTCTCTCTTTCCCTTTTTTCTCTCTTTCCCTTTTTCTCTCCTCTTTCTCTTTCCCTTTTTCTCTCCTCTTTCTCTTTCCCTTTTTCTCTCCTCTTTCTCTTTTCCTTTTTCTCTCCTCTTTCTCTTTTCCTTTTTCTCTCCTCCTTTCTCTTTCCCTTTTTCTCTCCTCTTTCCCTTTCCCTTTTTTCTCTCTTTCCCTTTTTTCTCTCTTTCCCTTTTTTCTCTCTTTCCCTTTTTTTTCTCTCCTCTTTCTCTTTTTTTTTTCTCCCCATTTCTCTTTTTTTTTCTCCCCTTTCTCTTTTTTTTTCTCCCCTTTCTCTTTTTTTTTCTCCCCTTTCTCTTTTTTTTTTCTCCCCTTTCTCTTTTTTTTTTCTCCCCTTTCTCTTTTTTTTTTCTCCCCTTTCTCTTTTTTTTTCTCTTTCTTCCTTTCTCTTTTTTTTTCTCTTTCTTCCTTTCTCTTTTTTTTCTCTCTTTCTTCCTTTCTCTTTTTTTTTTCTCTTTCTTCCTTTCTCTTTTTTTTTTTCTCTTTCTTCCTTTCTCTTTCTTCCTTTCCCTCTCTTCTTCCAGGTTTTCAAAGCCAACAACCCAGGGATCGGAAGTGCATACATAATTCTACATAAACCTATATTCGCAGCTAACAGTAGAGGGCAGCAGATCCCTACACGATCTTACTGGCTGTATGAGGATGATGTTATGAGTGATGGTAGTCTCACCGTAGAGGAAGTAATAAGATACAATGTATACCTTTCCTTCATTAGTCTACATTGTATCATTCAGATTGGGTTTTGTAAATGGACGCACACGTAAGGCGGCTGGGCAGTTCTAAGACTTGGAAATCACTGACCACGCTTCTTCTCTTTTCCAGAACGCCGTCTCCAAATACGGCTCCCAGTTCCGGGGGAACTCGCAACACGATGCCTTAGAGTTTCTGCTGTGGCTGCTGGACCACATCAATGAAGACCTGGACGCCTCTTCGGGACAGAAAGCCAAGTCTGCCAAGGTAGGTGCACTGCGGGCGATGCTGATGTAATAAACGAGTACGTTGAGTGTAAACCCATAACAGCCAATCACAGAACAGCATTTGGTAGATTCGCTGTGCCGCTGCGTTAAAGGTGTGGTCTATAAGTTTCAAGAACTCCTGTCCGAAACGCACTTCCTGTCCTAGGGTGACAACGCTGCTCCTAAAGTCCAATGGAGATTTGAACCCAGTGTGTATTAAAATGATGCAAAATTGTGGGTTTATGATTGGACCCCACCCATACTTGCAGCAGGAACCCCTCGCAAATCATGGCCGTTCATGCGGCATTAATGCGTTGCACTGACATTTATTCATGGGACCTCGCAGGTGTGTTTTTTGCTAGAAAATTACTCAGAACCCCCCCCCCCCAAAAAAAGTGTGTGTCTGTCTGTGTGTCTGTCTGTGTGTCTGTCTGTGTGTCTGTCTGTGTGTCTGTCTGTGTGTCTGTCTGTCTGTGTGTCTGTCTGTCTGTGTGTCTGTCTGTCTGTGTGTCTGTCTGTGTGTCTGTCTGTGTGTCTGTCTGTGTGTCTGTCTGTGTGTCTGTCTGTGTGTCTGTCTGTGTGTCTGTCTGTCTGTGTGTCTGTCTGTGTGTGTGTCTGTCTGTGTGTCTGTCTGTCTGTGTGTCTGTCTGTGTGTCTGTCTGTCTGTGTGTCTGTCTGTCTGTGTCTGTCTGTCTGTGTCTGTCTGTCTGTGTCTGTCTGTCTGTGTCTGTCTGTCTGTCTGTGTCTGTCTGTCTGTGTCTGTCTGTCTGTGTCTGTCTGTCTGTCTGTCTCTGTCTGTCTGTCTGTCTGTCTGTCTGTCTGTGTAATAAAAAAAATATATAAAAATATTTTGATTATAAAAAATATATATATTTATAATAATTATAAAAATAGATTTATTATTATTATTATTATTATTATTTTTTTGTGGGGGGGGGGGGGGGTGGTCTGAGAATTTTCTAGCAAAAAAAAAAATGATTTTTACATGTACGACAGAAGTGTCGGAATAGGCTTGGGCTGGATTAAAGTAAAAAGCTGCCCTAAATTGTGCCTCTGTTGCACTTGGACGCGGCTTACGGTGCGGCGCGTAAACAGGCCTTTTTTTTTGGTATTTTCACACTACACACATAGGGCTGCCCATTCATTTGCTCTGCGAGTGACAATCGCTGAACCTCCTGCACCTTTTTGGGTATTTGAGCTTTGTGCATTTTTATTTTTTTACTGTGCGTTTGTTGTGCGCGAAAGCGTGCGTCTGCTGAGCACGTTTGGGGAGTGCCATTATTAGTGAATGGTTCTGCAATGCTTAGATGTGAATAGAGCCTTGGGCTGCATTCATACCGCGGCGTATTTATGCGTGTTGTGTTGTGTTCTTGCGTTACATGCCTAGGGGCCCTCCCATTCATTTCAGTAGGATACCGTTGCTCATGTAACTTTTGGCACTTTGCCCTTTGACGCCTTTTGTTGCGCGTTTTTCCGCACAGAAAAATGTGCGTCGGCTTGCCGCATTTGAGACGTGTTCACGTAACGCTCAATTGTGAATGGGGCCTTAAAGTAAACTTAACATTTCAAAATCAGTACACCTAAAATAAAATTGACGACAAAATCTTTATAGGTGTCGTCCTATCTATATATACGATTGGACTGCTGACGTGGCTTGGGCGCCGTTTTGTGCACAAAACCAGCAATCTGCCAATCATACAGAACGAGCAGCGGCTTTGCGTCCAGAAGGCGTTTTGCATTGCTTCCTCGTACAGCGATGGGTAGAGGTTTCCAGCCAACAAAACCTCTCAGACTTTGATGGTGACAGGTGCTCTTTAGCTGTAAGGGGTTAACCCCCCCCCCTTTCACCATTTGTTTCCTCCAAATCCTAAACCGCCATTTTTCTTTCCACCCAATGCAATATATGGAATCCCTACTTCCTAATCCCCTCTTAATTATAAATCTTGATGCTCCGAATCCAACTTAATTGGCTCCTCGAAATTCAGCCAGACAAATCTGTTGATTAGCCGGGTGGGGGATGGGTTCATCCTATAGACTGAGTGGTGGCCATGTTTGTTTGGCTTGGTTGCCGTTCTGTTCATGAATGAAGGCCAAGAGCGGCAATGCTCTACTGCTGTGCAAGTTTTTATGGGTGCGGTAAGGGACGAGGCGAGCTGATTGGTTGCCGGGAGTTGCAGGCGACTTTGTGTACAACAAAGCAAGAGTTTAAAGATATATCTCTATCTATCAAAAAAAAAAGACTGCAGTTTTTTATGACCCAATTTTTTTGTTTTTAAATAAAACACCTTTTCACTATATATATATATATATTGTGACAGCAGGAAGGTAAAGTCACCTGGTTGCATCCAGGGGGGTAGATATATTTCGCCCAGATTCAGGCTTTACGCCGACTTATACAACTAGGTGGAGAGTTGTATAAGGCTAGTGGGCTCATGGATGACTCATACCTCTAGGGAGAGGGCTGGGCGTCGTGCAGACAGGGAGTTGATGAGACCAGCTGAAGCTTGTCAGCTCATTTAGGCCTCTATAAGAACTCCCAGCTTCATTAGATGTTAGCTCATGCCTGGAACCAGACCTGTGTGGACTGTCTAGGGAGAGTGAACCCCTGTGCGGTGAGACAAGCCTGTGTGGCTATTTGCTTGGACATTTAAAACCAGGGACTTAGGGACTAGGACAGCACTAGGCTGATCCCAGTTGTTAGTTAGGAAACCTGTATGTTTAGTCAGAGGTCAACTTGACCAGGATTTATTTTGGTTATGTTTCTTTTGCTTTGCTGTGTTTTGTCACTGTAAATAGAAAATAAACCGCACCTTTTTTGATTTTGAAAACCACAACCTCCGTTTGCTGGGCCTGTTTTGTGTGGGGAGCCCATCCCGGGGGTCACACACACCCGCTGCCGAGCTAACCCCCTCACAGTTGGTGGAGAACCAGTGGCAGTTTTTTTTTAAGCCAGCATGGAGGAGATACTGAAGCAGCTGGCTCTAGCAAATGCCAATCAACAGCAGACAAATGCAGGTTTGCAAAGGAGCCTTGCAGCCCAGCAGCAGACAAACGCAACTTTGCAACAGAGTCTGGAGGCTCAGCAACGAGCCCAGCAGCAATCTGAGGCCCGCTTCATAGACCTGTTGCAGAAGCAAGAGCAGAGACTACAACAACAGATGGAAGCAGTAATGCAGCAACGTCCGCAGACCAGTGAGGAAAGCCGTCCCACTAATACCGCGTCCTTTGGGGTGAGTCGTTTATTGACAAAAATGACTGGAGAGGATGATCCAGAGGTATTTTTGACCACATTTGAAAGGACCGCTGAAAGAGAAAAGTGGCCTGAGGAGCAGTGGGCTGGACTGGTGGCTCCTCTGTTAACTGGTGAATCGCAGAAGGCTTACTATGACCTAGAGCCTAACCAAGCAAAAGACTATGTGATGCTAAAAGCTGAAATATTGGCAAGTCTGGGTGTCACCCAGGCTGTCCGGGCTCAGTGTGTGCATAACTGGACTTTCCAGCTTGGAAAACCCCCCAGGTCTCAAATGTATGATCTCATTCACCTGAGCAGAAAGTGGCTACAGTCAGAGACTTTGTCCGCACCAAAGATTGTGGAACGTGTTGTAATGGATCGGTTTTTGAGAGCTCTTCCTACTGCCATCCAAAAGTGGGTAAGCCATGGAGACCCAGAGACGGCCGATGGTCTTGTGGATCGTGTGGAGAAATACTTGGCTACAGAGAACCTGACGGCCTCTTCCAGAGACACTCGGACTTTCCACCCTAAGACCAGACCATCCCCAGGGGCGGATAAGAGGATTCCAAGGGGTGAGGGTGGAGAGAGTGAGAGGGTGGGAGCTCTACCCCAAGTTTGGCGAGAACAGCCTGGGAAATCAGCGGCTCAAGAGGCCGCAAGAAGGATCGTTTGCTACCGCTGCCGGCAAGCGGGACATATTGCAGCCAATTGCCCGGTTGTGGAGGAACCCATGCAGTGTGACTTTCTGACGGGCAGACGTCAGTCGCTGTGTGCGACAGTCGCATGCACTGCCATTCGAGGAACTGAGAAACATTTATGCAAAATGTGTATTAATGGTAGAAATGTTGTGGTATTACTGGATTCAGGTAGCCTTGTGACCCTGATAAAGGCTGAATTAGTTAAAACAGAGGTCTCTGGGAATAGCAAGGTAGCTGTTATTTGTGTGCATGGGGACACCCGAGAGTATCCAGTGACTACAGTGTGTTTCGAGACCCCCAAAGGTACCCTCTCTCATCCAGTGGGCTTAGTATCTCAGTTACCGCATGACGCCATTGTGGGAAGGGATTTTCCGAAGTTCTGGGAACTGTGGGATGATCCTGAGCCCCTCACTGGTGCCCCTATGTACCAGGAATGTGATAGCCAGAACTCCTCTGAGAGTGGTGAGGACTCTCCAGAATTTCCCTTGTCAGTATTTGCAGGGGAGACTCAAGAAACTGGAGAGGAGCCCACCTCCTCAGACGAAAACCTACCGTCTGTGGAGTTTTCTGATCTTGAGGTTCACAGGGAAAACTTTGCCACAGAACAGTTGAAAGACCCCGCCCTAATAAAGGCACGGGAAAACGTAGTGAAAATAGATGGCGAGTTAGTGAACCCAGATAATACCTGCACTTACCCATACTTCAGCGTAGAGAAGGACCTACTGTATCGGGTGGCAAAAAGGGCAGAAGAAACCGTTGAGCAGCTTGTGGTGCCCAAACCTTACAGGAAGTTGGTGTTGGAGTTGGCCCATGGGCACATTCTTGGAGGTCATCTGGGGACAGAGAAAACCCGAGAGAGGGTATTACAGAGATTCTATTGGCCGGGGGTGATGAAGGACGTAGAAAATTATTGTTCCTCCTGCCCTGTGTGTCAGAGGTTGGCCCCGATGCCACATTTCCGTAGCCCGCTGGTCCCTCTACCCATCATTGAGGTCCCGTTTGAGAGGATCGCCATGGATTTGGTAGGTCCTATAATCAAGTCCGCTAGGGGGCACCAGTACATATTAGTTATAATGGACTATGCCACCCGTTATCCAGAAGCGATCCCTCTCCGAAATACCTCGGCCAAAACCATAGCCAAAGAGCTATCTCTTGTTTTTAGCCGGGTGGGTATTTGTAAAGAACTGCTTACGGACCAAGGTACACCCTTTATGTCCCGGGTTATGAAAGAGCTGTGTAAATTGTTCAAAGTGACGCAATTGCGTACGTCTGTGTATCACCCCCAAACCGATGGGCTGGTTGAAAGATTCAACAAAACCCTAAAACAAATGTTGAAGAAAGTGGTGGATAGAGATGGAAAGGATTGGGACTGTCTACTTCCTTATTTGATGTTTGCTATTAGGGAGGTGCCCCAATCCTCTACGGGATTCTCCCCCTTTGAGTTACTGTATGGGAGACACCCAAGAGGGCTGTTGGATATTGCCAAGGAAACTTGGGAAAGTGAGAGTTCTCCCCACAGGAGTGTGATTGAGCATGTCGCCCTGATGCAAGATCGAATTGCACAGGTAATGCCCATCGTGAAGGAACATTTGGCCCAAGCGCAGTTGGCACAGCAGAGAGTGTACAACCGTGGAGCCAAGACCCGTACCTTTTCCCCGGGGGATAGGATATTGGTACTTGTCCCTACGGTTGAAAGTAAATTCCTTGCCAAATGGCAAGGCCCCTACGAGATAATGGAAAAAGTGAGCGAAGTGAATTACAAGGTCAGACAACCAGGAAGGCGAAAGCCCGAACAGATCTATCACGTTAATCTGTTGAAAGCCTGGAGGGATAGAGAGTCCCTAGTCGCAGACACTTGGTCACCAGCTCAAACTGGTTGCGTGATTCCTGAGGTTGGAATAGCAGCCACCTTGTCACAACCCCAACAACAGGAGGTTAAGGAGTTTGTGCTTCGCAACAAGGAGGTATTCTCTGAGCTGCCGGGACAAACATCTGGGGTAGAGCATGATATTATTACCCCGCCCGGTGAAAGGGTGAAGTTAAAACCCTATCGGATCCCAGAGGCTCGACGGGAGGCAATACGGGAGGAAGTACAGAAAATGCTGAACTTAGGGGTGATAGAGGAGTCCCAAAGTGATTGGTCTAGTCCCATCGTGTTGGTGCCTAAACCGGATGGGAGCTGGCGATTTTGTAACGATTTTCGTCAGTTGAACAAAGTTACAAAATTTGACACCTACCCCATGCCACGTATAGATGAGTTGATCGACCGGCTGGGAACAGCCCGATACATGACGACTCTTGACCTCACAAAAGGGTATTGGCAAATCCCCCTGGCCAAGTCGGCCAAAGAGAAAACCGCATTTGTAACCCCAGACGGGGCGTTCCAATATAAAAGAATGCCGTTCGGGTTACAGATGCGCCGGCCACATTCCAGCGGAAAATGGACCAGATGCTGAGGCCCCATCGGAAGTATGCTGCGGCTTACCTGGATGACGTAATTGTCCATAGCACAGATTGGGCCTCACATCTGCCAAAAGTGCAAGCAGTCCTGGACTCTGTTCGGGAAGCGGGGTTTACGGCTAACCCCAAGAAGTGTACCATTGGGCAGGAGGAGGCCAAATATCTTGGGTACACCATTGGGAGGGGAGTAATAAAACCCCAACTCAACAAAGTCGAGGCCATCCAGAGTTGGCCACGTCCCAACAGCAAGAAGCAGGTACGAGCCTTTCTGGGAATCGCTGGGTATTATCGGCGATTCATTCCCCACTTTGCTTCTAAGGCTGTGCCCCTAACCAACCTGACGAAGGGGAAAGGGTCGGTCATGATTAAATGGACCCCCGAGGCTGAGGCAGCATTCCAATTCTTGAAACAAGCCTTATGTAGCCAGCCAGTGTTGTACTCACCCGACTTCTCTAAAGACTTTGTCGTACAAAGTGATGCGTCAGATGTGGGGTTAGGAGCAGTATTGTCCCAGGTCTGGAACGGGGAAGAGCACCCAGTCATTTACCTCAGCAGGAAGTTGAAGTCCCATGAGGTAAATTACGCCACCGTTGAAAAGGAGTGTTTAGCGGTGAAGTGGGCTCTAGATTCCCTTCGGTACTACCTGCTAGGTAGGCACTTTGACATGGTTACGGATCACACTCCGTTAAAGTGGATGGCTCAAAACAAGGAAACAAATAGAAGAGTGAATAGGTGGTTCCTGGCCCTCCAGGAATTCAACTTCACCGTAAAGCATCGCCCTGGCGTTCAAATGGGGAATGTGGATGCTTTGTCTCGAGTACATGAATGCCTGATTGCTGGTGTTCCAACCCCGAGGTTAAAACAAGAGGGGGGGGGGTATGTGACAGCAGGAAGGTAAAGTCACCTGGTTGCATCCAGGGGGGTAGATATATTTCGCCCAGATTCAGGCTTTACGCCGACTTATACAACTAGGTGGAGAGTTGTATAAGGCTAGTGGGCTCATGGATGACTCATACCTAGCTTGCCTCTATAAGAACTCCCAGATTCATTAGGTGTTAGCTCATGCCTGGAACCAGACCTGTGTGGACTGTCTAGGGAGAGTGAAACCCCTGTGCGGGTGAGACAAAGCCTGTGTGGCTATTTGCTTGGACATTTTAAAACCAGGGACTTAGGGACTAGGGACAGCACTAGGCTGATCCCAGTTGTTAGTTAGGAAACCTGTATGTTTAGTCAGAGGGTCAACTTGACCAGGATTTATTTTGGTTATGTTTTCTTTTTCTTTGCTGTGTTTTTGTCCCTGTAAATAGAAAATAAACCGCACCTTTTTTGATTTTGAAAACCACAACCTCCGTTTGCTGGGCCTGTTTTGTGTGGGGAGCCCATCCCGGGGGGTCACACACACCCGCTGCCCGAGCTAACCCCCCTCACAATATATATATATATATATATATATATATATATATATATATATATAATTTTTTTTTTGCCCTAAATAACATTTTAAAAATAAAACCCATTTTCACCATTTTCCCATATACATTTAATTATCTTTATTTTATTTTTTGGGCCCTAAAACAAGTGCTATTTAAACAAAAAAAAAAAAAAAAAAATTCACCATATTTTTTTTCTTTAATCCCCACGTTGAATCTCAGTGCTGCTGATCACCTGCAACCTCTTTGCAGCCACTTACTGTCTTCATGTACTCCAGCGTTTCTCATGGCGGGGTTTCTGATGGTGACAGCAGTGAGCCGTTGTGTTTGTTTTTTTTTTTTGTTTTTTTTTTAAATGGCCACTTGTAGTCTCCATCGGAAGCCCAGGGTGACAACACAGGAGCACAATTGGGGAGGGCGGGGTCAGAGCGTTTGTCACCATAACAGGAAGTGCTTGAATAATGACAAGAATATTGGAAGTTACTTTTTGGAATGACATTAACCTGCTGAAAAAGGTGAGATGAGATTTTAGTGACTTGGTTTTATATCCCTTGCAACTTACATTTCACGTTAACATGCGTTGCATCAAATCAGCTCGTCCCCTGTGAATGGGCTGCCAAAGCCACACAAGCGACACCCCCTTCCTTTTTTTTATTTTATTTTTTTATTGGAATGCAGCGACAAATTTTATTTTATTTTTTTGTTCTTGGAATGCATCAGTGATTTTTTTTTTTTTTTTTTTTTTACCCCTTAGAATGCAGTGGAATATTTTTTTTTTTTTTTTTTTTTTTTTTTTTTTTTTTTTTTTACAATACAGCAGGGATTTTCTATTTATTTTTTTTTTAAATGTAGTGGGTCTTTTAATTTTTTTTTTTTTTTTACAATGCAGTGGGACGTAGATGGCAAAAAAAATAACTGACAGAGGTTATAACACACCCCCCCCCCCCCCCCCCCACACTCTTCCCTAATCCATCCAAACTGAAAAAAAAGTTTTGCCTTTTGGAGCAATGGCCGGTTCCACATCCCTGTTCTGATTGTTCACCTTTACAGCAGAAATTCACCCTCCTCATAGTAGACTATTTGTAATCCTTGTGCTGCTAGTATTAGTACATAGATAGGAGAGTATATGTTCTTGTTTACTGTTTTTTTTTTTTTTTTTTACGTTTCTTGAGTTACTTCCTGGTTTCTGGCAAATGATGTCATACATCCCAGGAGTCTTCAGGGAGGGGTTTTCTCAGTTAAGCAAACCCTCCTGCCTGCACGCCTGAGCTAAGGACAGATCGATTCCAGGAAGTAAATGCTACACGAATCATCTGCCCTTACTAAAGATGGCCAGACCCTGGAAATGCTAGGGTTTTTTTTATTCATTTTTTAAGTTTTGTTTTTTTCCAGCAAAATAAAGCATGAAGACGTGGATGGGTGGGTGCAGACATGGATGGAGACGTGGAGGTATGGCTGGAGATATGGAGGTATGGATGGGTGGAGACATGGAGGTATGGATGGATGGGTGGAGACATGGAGGTATGGATGGATGGGTGAAGACATGGAGGTATGGGTGGATGGGTGGAGACATGGAGGTATGGATGGATGGGTGGAGACATGGAGGTATGGGTGGATGGGTGGAGACATGGAGGTATGGATGGATGGGTGAAGACATGGAGGTATGGGTGGATGGGTGGAGACATGGAGGTATGGAGGTATGGCTGGAGACATGGAGGTATGGATGGATGGGTGGAGACATGGAGGTATGGAGGGATGGATGGATGGGTGGAGACATGGAGGTATGGATGGATGGGTGGAGACATGAAGGTATGGATGGATGGGTGGAGACATGGAGGTATGGATGGAGGTATGGATGGGTGGAGACATGGAGGTATGGATGGGTGGAGACATGGATGGATGGATGGATGGGTGGAGACATGGGGATGGATGGGTGGAGACATGGAGGTATGAATGGATGGATGGGTGGAGACATGGAGGTATGGATGGATGGATGGGTGGAGACATGGAGGTATGGATGGATGGAGACATGGAGGTATGGATGGATGGAGACATGGAGGTATGGATGGATGGTGGAGACATGGAGGTATGGATGGATGGGTGGAGACATGGAGGTATGGATGGGTGGAGACATGGAGGTATGGATGGATGGAGACATGAAGGTATGGGTGGAGACATGGAGGTATGGATGGATGGGTGGAGACATGGAGGTATGGATGGATGGGTGGAGACATGGAGGTATGGATTGGTGGAGACATGGAGGGATGGATGATGGATGGATGGGAGGATGGATGGATGGTGGAGACATGGAGGTATGGATGGATGGGTGGAGACATGGAGGTATGGATGGGTGGGTGGAGACATGGAGGTATGGATGGATGGGTGGAGACATGGAGGTATGGATGGGTGGGTGGAGACATGGAGGTATGGATGATGGTGGAGACATGGAGGTATGGGTGGATGGTGGTGGAGACATGGAGGTATGGATGGGTGGGTGGAGACATGGAGGTATGGATGGATGGGTGGAGACATGGAGGTATGGATGGATGGGTGGAGACATGGAGGTATGGATTGGTGGAGACATGGAGGGATGGATGGGTGGAGACATGGAGGTATGGATGGATGGGTGGAGACATGGAGGTATGGATGGGTGGGTGGAGACATGGAGGTATGGATGGATGGGTGGAGACATGGAGGTATGGATGGATGGGTGGAGACATGGAGGTATGGATGGATGGGTGGAGACATGGAGGTATGGATGGGTGGGTGGAGACATGGAGGTATGGATGGATGGGTGGAGACATGGAGGTATGGATGGGTGGGTGGAGACATGGAGGTATGGATGGATGGGTGAAGACATGGAGGTATGGGTGGAGACATGGAGGTATGGATGGGTGGGTGGAGACATGGAGGTATGGATGGATGGGTGGAGACATGGAGGTATGGATGGATGGGTGGAGACATGGAGGTATGGATGGATGGGTGGAGACATGGAGGTATGGATGGGTGGGTGGAGACATGGAGGTATGGATGGATGGGTGGAGACATGGAGGTATGGATGGGTGGGTGGAGACATGGAGGTATGGATGGATGGGTGAAGACATGGAGGTATGGTGGAGACATGGAGGTATGGATGGATGGATGGATGGATGGGTGGAGACATGGAGGTATGGATGTGTAGCGGGGTGTTCCCCTTTATGCAGAGAGACTACATTATCCAGAACCCTATTCGGCAATATTCCGCCGCAGAGACTCATGGGAGGGGTTATCAAAGAAGGAGGCGAGGCTGGGCTCGGCCTCTTTGGGACACGAGACTTCAGAGACTGATCCTCCTGTGCGGATGTGTCGGAGTGCAGGGCCTGAGGCCTTGCGCAACACCAAAGAGCCTTCCACCCCTCTGCGAGCCTGGGTGGCATCTGACTTTGCTCGACTACAGCCTTGTTGGATCGGGGACCCGATCGCTGAAGAGACGGAGTGTGTGTGTGAGGACACAACAGGTGGAAGTTCCCGGACTGGGACCGTAGTCCGGGCGGGTGAGAGGGCGTACGCCCAACCGATATACTGTTACTGCATCTAGGCCTATAGACTGCCGTGGCCTATGAGTTGTTCTTAGTGCTCTTATTGAAGACCCCCCTTGTTAGAACTAAATCTACCGTTCGCATAGTCAAGTTCTACTCCATCTTTACCTACCCCATTGGATTACAAAGTTTGTACTCTGTTAATGTGCACCACCGTTAAAGATCTGCCGGTGAAGAAAAATAACTAAGTTGTAGATACTAAAACCAGGCCTGGTGGGTTTCTAGGGTGGTTTGGTTACTGCGCCACAGGGCACTTGGCTAACGGTTGCCCGCGTGGTGCACTTGTTATGTGTTAACCCTATAGTGTGTTAGTGTGGCAGGGCTCTGCATTACAAATGATTATTTTGTAAACTGTTATTGATGTTACCTTCTTTTCCTTTACCAAGAGTTTAAGTAAAATCTTACATTTATTTAAATTCAGTATTGTTTCAGTGCTCAGTTATTCATACAGTATAAGACATACAATTTACTGTCAGTACTAGCTGTGCCAGTAAGGGGGTAGAGCATATTGCCGGGGGTTGGCGGAGCTGTCTTCAGGGCCCAAACTAAATCAGCGGCCTTCTTAGTTGGAGGTATCGCTACAGATGGATGGGTGGAGACATGGAGGTATGGATGGATGGGTGGGTGGAGACATGGAGGTATGGATGGATGGATGGATGGGTGGGTGGAAACATGGAGGTATGGATGGATGGATGGGTGGAGACATGGAGGTATGGATGGATGGGTGGAGACATGGAGGTATGGATAGATGGGTGGAGACATGGAGGTATGGGTGGGTGGAGACATGGAGGTATGGGTGGGTGGAGACATGGAGGTATGGATGGATGGGTGGAGACATGGAGGTATGGGTGGGTGGAGACATGGAGGTATGGATGGATGGATGGGTGGAGACATGGAGGTATGGATGGATGGGTGGAGACATGGAGGTATGGGTAGAGACATGGAGGTATGGATGGATGGGTGGAGACATGGAGGTATGGATGGATGGATGGGTGGAGACATGGAGGTATGGATGGATGGAGTTATGGGTGGGTGGAGACATGGAGGGATGGATGGATGGAGACATGGAGGGATGGATGGATGGAGACATGGAGGGATGGAGACGTGGATGGATGGAGACGTGGATGGATGGAGACGTGGATGGATGGAGACGTGGATGGATGGAGACGTGGATGGATGGAGACGTGGATGGATGGAGACGTGGATGGATGGAGACGTGGATGGATGGAGACGTGGATGGATGGAGACGTGGATGGATGGAGACGTGGATGGATGGAGACGTGGATGGATGGAGACGTGGATGGATGGAGACGTGGATGGATGGAGACGTGGAGAGATGGAGACGTGGAGAGATGGAGACGTGGAGAGATGGAGACGTGGAGAGGTGGAGAGGTGGAGACGTGGAGACGTGGAGAGATGGAGACGTGGAGAGATGGAGACGTGGAGAGATGGAGACGTGGAGGGATGAATGGACAGATGGATGGAGACGTGGAGGGATGGATGGACAGATGGATGGAGACGTGGAGGGATGGATGGACAGATGGATGGAGACGTGGAGGGATGGATGGACAGATGGATGGAGACGTGGAGGGATGGATGGACAGATGGATGGAGACGTGGAGGGATGGATGGACAGATGGATGGAGACGTGGAGGGATGGATGGACAGATGGATGGAGACGTGGAGGGATGGAGACATGGAGGGATGGAGATGTGGAGGGATGGATGGACAGATGGATGGAGACGTGGAGGGATGGAGACGTGGAGGGATGGAGACGTGGAGAAATAGAGGGATAGGGGAGTTTGCGCGGAATAATAAAAAATAATAAAATTGTGTCTTCGGTTTGTGGTGCTCAGATGCCGCGTAGTTCCGCTTTAAGTAGTGAGCGGATTCCTGAGCACATTAGCGGAGTCTTGGCTCTGGGTGGGCCGTCATTCTCTCATGTGCTGAGGTGGGATAAAAGTTGCGTTCCCGTCAGGTCGCGGTGCGGTCAGCCGGCATCCCCTGGGCTGCGGCGTAGATGCACCGAACTGTAGAGCTCAAAAGGCAAAAAATTATTTAACGCTTTACCTACCGGATGCTTCCATCCATCTATACTGCGAGCGTGACAATTTAAGAAAAGATCGCACTTTAACTTTACAGCATGGGCGCTCAACCTACGGCCCTCCAGCTGTTGCGGAACTACAAGTCCCATAAGCCATTGCAAGGCCGACAGTTACAAGCATGACTCCCAAAGGCAGGGGCATGATGGGACTTGTAGTTCCACAACAGTTGGAGGGCCAAAAGTTGAAGCACCCATGCTTTACAGGATGGAACTATCGCATAACAAGAAGTAATTTATCCTTTCTGGATACAACACCATCGGAGGTTTGTAGATTGTAGCCCCTCCCTGGGCGCAGTAATGGCGGGGACACCCTACTACATAACATTTTATTAGAATGATATATATTCCACCTGTTTTATACAAGTGTTCTAGTTTATTGGGGGGGGGGGGGGGGGGTAGATGGCAGTGTTGCGGTTTGTGGTAAAAGCATGGTCCAGCCATGGGGCTTTACGTCCAGCCACTACTACTTCTAATTAGGGGCCCCGTCTACACCCATGGCGGTTCCATTTCTTGTTTTTGTCATTTGTCTTGAGTCTATGGTGTGCCTGCCGCTTTCTGTGATGGAGCCCATGAAAACGCAGACCATTGTGTTCCCTGGTCCCCGCCCTCTGTACAGGTGTAGCACTATGAAAGGCCTGCTGAGTTTTTGGCATTTATGGACAATGTTGAACTTATGGTAAAGGGAAATGGAATTCTTAACTGGCACGTGTATGGAGATGGAGGGCCGCCATGAGCTCCGAGTCCCAGAGAACCTGTTGGGGGGGGGGGGTGGGGGGGGCGCGAGGCTTCCAAATCCGCACTGCTGGGGCGTTGATCCCGCCTTTCCTGGCTGCTCAGGGGTTAACACTTAAAGAGACAGTCTAAATAATTTAAAGCCTCCTGTGCAGCGTGCCGGGGAGCCTCACGCAGGATTCTTCTGCCTCAGTGTCTTCGGAAGTTATTCTATCTGACACGTCTTCCATTCTTATAAATATCCATCGCTTGGCGGCTCCCGTGTCCCGAGCATTACGTGTGAAGGCCTCGCCTGCCGGGCGCCCTCTTATCCCAGCGCATTAGACGCAGCCGGCCTGCAATATTCATGAGATGAGAAAGAGAGAGCGAGCGAAGGGGCCGCACTGGACGGCTCAGGGAAAAAAAAGAACACCCGGGAGAAGATTCCATTTTTA
Organism: Rana muscosa; assembly: GCA_029206835.1. Classification (NCBI taxonomy): domain Eukaryota; kingdom Metazoa; phylum Chordata; class Amphibia; order Anura; family Ranidae; genus Rana; species Rana muscosa. The sequence goes on from CM055128.1 coordinate 8,361,273, forward strand.
AAAATACTTTTTTATTAAAAAATATTGATCATCCAATTGCGATCAATGGATCGTTCTGAGCTCAACTCCGGCACAAGCAAATATTGTCTAGGTGAGACTTCCTGTAATAAAGACCGCTCATTGCTGCCCTCTCTCCTTGTTCAGGGGGACTGGTCTTGTCTCCACCCCATCTCATGTAGTAGGTGGAGCCTGTTGGGCCCCTCCCACAGCTTGGCTCTCTCTCCTTGTGCAGGGGCACTGGTCTTGTCTCCACCCCTCCTCCTGTAGTTTTATGCAGCGTGTAGTGGGTGGAGCCAGCTGGGCCCCTCCCACAGATCTGCTCACTCTCCTTGTGCAGGGGGACTGGTCTTGTCTCCGCCCCCTCCTGTAGTTTTATGCAGCGTGTAGTGGGTGGAGCCAGCTGGGCCCCTCCCACAGATCTGCTGTCTCTCCTTGTGCAGGGTGACTGGTCTTGTCTCCGCCTCAAACTGTAGTTTTCTGTAGTGGGTGGAGCCTGCTGTTTCCCCTCTATATATACAGCAGAGTGAGGATGTCACAGCTACTTTTACAAGGTAATATCTGAGTTTGCAAAGTCATTTGGTGCTCACGAAGCAGATTTATATCCTTGGTGGTTTATGAAGAATATATTTAATTTAAAGTTTTTTTTTTATCATTTCTGGAGTGTAGCTTTATTTTTTTTATTTTTTAAATGTACCTCTAGCCAAGAACTTACTTTTTATTTATTTTTTTATGGAGTGGGGGAGGGTTATACTCTGTGCTTGGGTTGTATCGCTGTGTCCCCGCTAGTGTGATTGACCTTCACTTCCTGTCCTGGGCTCACACCACAAAGTTAAAGGAAATTTATCCAAAATGAGGGAAAAATATGTCAAGTGATTCAGATATTTTTTTTTTTTTTTGTGAATTGAGCCCCCTCTTGGCTGTCACCGGAACAAGTGTGCCTATTAGAAAATGTCATCAGTGGATTATTATGATGTCATCACTGGGTCTCTGTGCATCTCTATGCAATGCAGGCAGATCATGGCTGGTGGGAGGGGTAGCAAGGGGCTGTACATCGCTTTCTGAAAACATCACAGCACCTGGCTACTCCTCAGTTCAAGCAGTGGGAGGAGCTATGCAAATATCAAACTGCCTTGATAGGTGGAGGAGGAGTCTGGAGGAGTGGCAAGCTCCAGGTAGGTAACGCCCACATGTGATGCTGAGCCTCCATGATTGGAAGAAATGCAATGAAGGAAAGGGGCAATAAAAGGAGGGGCAATAGAAGGACGGTCAAGCCGGGGAGGAAAGTGCTAAATGATGCTGGGCGTCCTCCAGCCAGGAAATGAGGCGGGGCTTTATCTGACTTGCTGCAGCTTCTAAAGCTCACAGTGTGCGGTGAAATCAGAGCTCAGTCCAGGAGAGGAGCCGATACACCCAAGCAAGGCTGAAGGGGCAGTCCCCCGGGTGATGGGAGGGGCCATTCCATGTCGCACGCATGGCGGGTTTTGTATCCATCCGATCCGCCATATAATCCCCGTGTGCGTCCCGGGCGCCCCGGCTTAGTGTGACCCCAGCTGGAATCCTCCTATTCAATGGCAGGAGGCCGGCCGTGTCTACGCAGCACAATTCTGCGGCCCGTGAATGGCGGGCGCCGGACGCCTGTCTGCCCTGTCTGCTCACCGCCGCCGAAATGTCAGCCCCCCCCCTCTAATCCTTTAAGCTCCGGATAGATGGCTATCTTTGGCGATGATCGGTGTCACCGGAGCGCCCAGAGGTCACAGTCTGTCCCAAGGGGTCACCGGCACGGGAAAATGAAAGTGTGTGTCAGCGCCTCCCGGAGGACAGACGGCAAAAATATTCATTTATCAAAAAGGAAATGGATCTGGTTGTGTGTGACATACAATTTAACGGGTGGGCTGTTTATTATGAGGGGTTCCCACCATCCCTGTGCTGAGTTCCTGGGTCTGTACACCCGCTGTGCCCATTATGAGGGGTTCCCACCATCCCTGTGCCGAGTTCCCGGGTCTGTACACCCGCTGTGCCCATTATGAGGGGTTCCCACCATCCCTGTGCCGAGTTCCCGGGTCTGTACACCCGCTGTGCCCATTATGAGGGGTTCCCGGGTCTGTACACCTGCTGTGCCCATTGTGAGGGGTTCCCATCATCCCTGTGCTGAGTTCCCGGGTCTGTACACCCGCTGTGCCCATTATGAGGGGTTCCCACCATCCCTGTGCTGAGTTCCCGGGTCTGTACACCCGCTGTGCCCATTATGAGGGGTTCCCACCATCCCTGTGCTGAGTTCCCGGGTCTGTACACCCGCTGTGCCCATTATGAGGGGTTCCCACCATCCCTGTGCTGAGTTCCCGGGTCTGTACACCCGCTGTGCCCATTATGAGGGGTTCCCACCATCCCTGTGCTGAGTTCCCGGGTCTGTACACCCGCTGTGCCCATTATGAGGGGTTCCCACCATCCCTGTGCTGAGTTCCCGGGTCTGTACACCCGCTGTGCCCATTATGAGGGGTTCCCATCATCCCTGTGCTGAGTTCCCGGGTCTGTACACCCGCTGTGCCCATTATGAGGGGTTCCCACCATCCCTGTGCTGAGTTCCCGGGTCTCTACACCCGCTGTGCCCATTATGAGGGGTTCCCACCATCCCTGTGCTGAGTTCCCGGGTCTCTACACCCGCTGTGCCCATTATGAGGAGTTCCCACCATCCCTGTGCTGAGTTCCCGGGTCTCTACACCCGCTGTGCCCATTATGAGGGGTTCCCACCATCCCTGTGCTGAGTTCCTGGGTCTGTACACCTGCTGTGCCCATTATGAGGGGTTCCCACCATCCCTGTGCTGAGTTCCTGGGTCTGTACACCCGCTGTGCCCATTATGAGGGGTTCCCACCATCCCTGTGCTGAGTTCCTGGGTCTGTACACCTGCTGTGCCCATTATGAGGAGTTCCCACCATCCCTGTGCTGAGTTCCTGGGTCTGTACACCCGCTGTGCCCATTATGAGGGGTTCCCACCATCCCTGTGCTGAGTTCCCGGGTCTGTACACCTGCTGTGCCCATTATGAGGAGTTCCCACCATCCATGTGCTGAGTTCCTGGGTCTGTACACCTGCTGTGCCCATTATGAGGGGTTCCCACCATCCCTGTGCTGAGTTCCCGGGTCTGTACACCCGCTGTGCCCATTATGAGGGGTTCCCATCATCCCTGTGCTGAGTTCCCGGGTCTGTACACCCGCTGTGCCCATTATGAGGGGTTCCCACCATCCCTGTGCTGAGTTCCCGGGTCTGTACACCTGCTGGGCCCATTATGAGGGGTTCCCGCCATCCCTGTGCTGAGTTCCCGGGTCTGTACACCCGCTGTGCCCATTATGAGGGGTTCCCACCATCCCTGTGCTGAGTTCCTGGGTCTGTACACCCGCTGTGCCCATTATGAGGGGTTCCCACCATCCCTGTGCTGAGTTCCCGGGTCTGTACACCTGCTGGGCCCATTATGAGGGGTTCCTACCATCCCTGTGCTGAGTTCCTGGGTCTGTACACCCGCTGTGCCCATTATGAGGGGTTCTCACCATCCCTGTGCTGAGTTTCCGGGTCTGTACACCTGCTGGGCCCATTATGAGGGGTTCCCACCATCCCTGTGCTGAGTTCCTGGGTCTGTACACCCGCTGTGCCCATTATGAGGGGTTCCCACCATCCCTGTGCTGAGTTCCCGGGTCTGTACACCTGCTGGGCCCATTGAGGGGTTCCCACCATCCCTGTGCTGAGTTCCCGGGTCTGTACACCCGCTGTGCCCATTATGAGGGGTTCCCACCATCCCTGTGCTGAGTTCCCGGGTCTGTACACCCGCTGTGCCCATTATGAGGGGTTCCCACCATCCCTGTGCTGAGTTCCTGGGTCTGTACACCCGCTGTGCCCATTATGAGGGGCTCCCACCATCCCTGTGCTGAGTTCCCGGGTCTGTACACCCGCTGTGCCCATTATGAGGGGTTCCCACCATCCCTGTGCTGAGTTCCTGGGTCTGTACACCTGCTGGGCCCATTGAGGGGTTCCCACCATCCCTGTGCTGAGTTCCTGGGTCTGTACACCCGCTGTGCCCATTATGAGGAGTTCCCACCATCCCTGTGCTGAGTTCCTGGGTCTGTACACCTGCTGTGCCCATTATGAGGGGTTCCCACCATCCCTGTGCTGAGTTCCCGGGTCTGTACACCCGCTGTGCCCATTATGAGGGTTCCCACCATCCCTGTGCTGAATTCCCGGGTCTGTACACCCGCTGTGCCCATTATGAGGGGTTCCCACCATCCCTGTGCTGAGTTCCCGGGTCTGTATACCCGCTGTGCCCATTATGAGGGGGCAGTAATTGGCGGCTGAGCTGTCTTTGTCCTGTGCCGTCATCGTTGGCCGTCTGGCGGGGTCAGGTGACTCCTGGCTGCACCTATATTTACTCTGCAGATCTCTCGCTCTCCAGACTGCTGTGGGTGGAGATCGGAGGTCTGGGCCTTCCGCCATCTATAATAAAACCTCCATGTGGGTCCAGAAAGAGAGACGAATCCCAGCCTAGAAATGACACCAGAATTCCTCCATCCCGAAATATTCTACAAACACAGAGAGGTGGTGGAGTTGGGACTTTAGATGAGGTGTAGAAATGAATGAAATAACTTGGATGTCATGGTTCCCAATACATTGCCATGATACGGTATTAATAAACCAGTAACCACAATACATTTATGATACAGAAATATAATCACAAAGAAGCAATTCATAATCATCATTCATTTAATAACACATGATTCGTTAGGGAACATGATTAATGACAGACAAACATGGTAATAAATACATCGAGGAATAATAAAAAAAATAACTATTAATGACTACAACATGTGTAAAGACCGATATACGATGATATGGGGCTTTGTGTCAGGCATCCGAGGATGTAAACTCTACGCGTTTCATGGCCGCCTGCCACTCGTCAGGAGTTTGGATGCATGAAAGTAATCCTAGAATTAAGTAAATATAAAGATTTGTTGTGGTGGTTTCTGGGGATCCACTATTCCCGATAGACGGACCCAAAAAGGTAAGAGGAAGGTAAGAAAGACGTGGAGAGGAAGAAGGAAAAGGGTAAATAGGAATAAAAGTATCAATATACCTTGCCAGTTGCCAGACAGCCCATGTGCCATGATTGGGGAGATGTGTGGGAAGGTAGTCCCGCATATATATTTATTTAATTCGACGACTTTCATGCATCCAAACTCCTGCACTATTCCCCCCCCCCAAGGATGGGGCACTATTCCCCCCCCCCAAGGATGGGGCACTATTCCCCCCCCCAAGGATGGGGCACTATTCCCCCCCCCAAGGATGGGGCACTATTCCCCCCCCCAAGGATGGGGCACTATTCCCCCCCCTCAAGGATAGGGCCCAACCCCCCCCCCCCAAGGATAGGGCACTATTCTCCCCCCCAAGGATAGGGCACTATTCCCCCCCCCCCAAGGATGGGGCACTATTCCCCCCCTCAAGGATAGGGCCCAACCCCCCCCCCATGGATGGGGTACTATTCCCCCCCCCAAGGATGGGGCACTATTCCCCCCCAAGGATGGGGCACTATTCCCCCCCCTCAAGGATGGGGCACTATTCCCCCCCCCTCAAGGATAGGGCCCAATCCCCCCCCCCAAGGATAGGGCCCAATCCCCCCCCCCCCAAGGATAGGGCACTATTCCCCCCCCCAAGGATGGGGCACTATTCCCCCCCCCCAAGGATGGGGCACTATTCCCCCCCCAAGGATGGGGCACTATTTCCCCCCCCCCAAGGATGGGGCACTATTTCCCCCCCCCAAGGATGGGGCACTATTCCCTCCCCAAGGATGGGGCACTATTCCCCCCCCCCCCCAAGGATGGGGCACTATTCCCCCCCCCCCAAGGATGGGGCACTATTCCCCCCCCCCCAAGGATGGGGCACTATTCCCCCCCCCCCCCAAGGATGGGGCACTATTCCCCCCCCCCCAAGGATGGGGCACTATTCCCCCCCCCCAAGGATGGGGCACTATTCCCCCCCCCAAGGATGGGGCACTATTCCCTCCCCATGGATGGGGGATAGTTTCTCCCAAAGATGGGGCACAATTTCTCCCAGTGACACCAACGAAGGGGTGCAATTCCTCCCACAGACTTCGGGACCTTTTTTCTACTTCCACTGGCCACAGTCCGGCCCTCTTAAAGCCTGAAGGACAGTAAACCGGCCCTTTGTTTAGAAAGTTTGAGGACCCCTGCCTTAAAGGACCGACAGGCACCGGCATCATGGGGGTTAAAGAGACAAAGGAATGCAGTTCTGTGATAATTAATACTTCAGTAGCTCTTAAATAGAAGCAGCGCAAGTACCTGAAAGATGAGCTCATCACTGTGCTGCTTCTCCTTTTACTGTCCAGTCACGGGTTGGGGGCTGGTCCGGGATCAAGTGGGCTCAGAGGAAGTGGATTGAATGATGCCGTCTATCAGACCTCTAATGGCAGAAAAAATAAGTACTAATGGGGGGGGGAATCTCTGGATTGAAGGTGAGTATTGCAGCAAAAGCTTTTTAATGGGACTTTCATTTCCTTCACTTGGCTGGAGTTCTGCTTTTAATATACAAAATATGAAACAATAAAAAATGTCTTTAACTTTTTCCTTCATGTGATAAGATTCCACTTTCTTTATCTCTCCGGCTGGAGTGAGATTTTAACCCCCGCCGTGCCGCAGTACGTGGTGCCAGAAGGTGATGGCGGCCAATCTCCCCCCCCCCCCCAGGAGAGCTGGCAGCAGGACCGCGCATCGCTTGGCATGGCGTCTTCCTGTCACCGGAAGGTTGAGTTTCTGGGGTGGAAGAGGAGGACCGCCTTAAAGACACAACTAATGCAGTTCTGTAATAATTATTACATCATTTAACTCTTAAATAGAAGCAGCAAAAGTACCTGAACATGACCAGCTGGCTTCCTGTACAGCCGAGCTCCGACTGGGAGAAGTATAAGCAGTGTAAAGAGCTATTGAGTTGATATGCTGAAGAAGCATGCTGATAGGAGGAGATAGAAGAGTGACAGGGAAGATGAGCTCATCACTGTGCTGCTTCTCCTTTTACTGTCCAGTCATGGGTTGGGGGCTGGTCCGGGATCAGAAGAAGTGGCTTGAATGATGCCGTCTATCAGACCTCTAGTGGCAGAAAAAAGTACCGCGGGGGGGAATCTCTGGATTGAAGGTGAGTATTGCAGCAAAAGCTTTTTATTTTTTTAATCTTTTATTGGGCCTTGTGGAGTTCTGCTTTTAATATTTAAAATCTGAAACAAGAAGAATGAGAAGTTCTTGTTACAGAAAATCTTTTTTTTTTTCTATTTTTTTTTTTTATTCTGCTTTCTGTGGAAATCTCTGGATTGAAGGTGAGTATTGCAGCAAAAGCTGGTTTTTGTTTGTTGTTTTATCTTTTTAATGGGCTTTTTTTTTTCTTTTCTTTTTTTTTTTATCTTGTTTTTTGTCTGGAGTTCTGCTTTAATAATTTAAAATCTGAAACGAGAAGAATGAGAATTTCTTGTTTTACGGAAAATCTATTATTTTTTATTTTTCAATCCTGCTCTCTGTATCTCTCCGGCTGGGGTGAGATTTTAACCCCTGCCGTGCCGCAGTATAAGAGGCAGGACTTGCCAGAAGGCGATGATGGCCAATGCCCCCCCTCCCCCCGGAGAGCTGGCAGCAGGACGGCGCATCGCTTGGCATGGCGTCTTCCTGTTATCGGAGGTTGAATTCCTGGGGGGGGGGAGGGGAGGAGGGCCGCCGCAGATTCGCCTGTGTGGGTGTTATCCTTCTGCTTATCATATTCTCCCAATTATAGAGAACGCTCGCTGGATTTAAAGACGTCTAATCCCTCGAAGGCCGCTTACCCTGCTTAACGCGCTTCGCTACACAAAATCTTTTATTTAAAAATTTGGAGCAAAAAATTAAAATCCTTCATTCTTTCTTCTGAAAAACTTCAAAGTGGACGCAATGTACACCAATGTGATCGTTTTCCTCCACCTTCTATCATTTCAAAGCTTTCCCTGAGCTCCAGGCTAGTGACTTGGCCTGGGCTGTGATGTCATCAGTCTGCTGCAGGCTGGAGGAAGCATTGCCTCAGTCTCCCCTCCCCCACTGATCAGACTGTACATTGTAACTTTGTAGAAGGAGGAGGAGGCATTTCCTCAGTCTTCCCTCCCCCAGTGCAGAGGTCCGTAGTGTGTAATGCAGAGGTCAGTAGTGTGTAATGCAGAGGTCAGTAGTGTGTAATGTACAGTGCAGAGGTCAGTAGTGTGTAATGCAGAGGTCAGTAGTGTGTAATGCAGAGGTCAGTAGTGTGTAATGTACAGTGCAGAGGTCCGTAGTGTGTAATGCAGAGGTCCGTAGTGTGTAATGCAGAGGTCAGTAGTGTGTAATGCAGAGGTCAGTAGTGTGTAATGCAGAGGTCAGTAGTGTGTAATGCAGAGGTCAGTAGTGTGTAATGTACAGTGCAGAGGTCAGTAGTGTGTAATGTACAGTGCAGAGGTCAGTAGTGTGTAATGTACAGTGCAGAGGTCAGTAGTGTGTAATGCACAGTGCAGAGGTCAGTAGTGTGTAATGCACAGTGCAGAGGTCAGTAGTGTGTAATGCACAGTGCAGAGGTCAGTAGTGTGTAATGTACAGTGCAGAGGTCAGTAGTGTGTAATGCACAGTGCAGAGGTCAGTAGTGTGTAATGCACAGTGTAGAGGTCAGTAGTGTGTAATGCACAGTGCAGAGGTCAGTAGTGTGTAATGCACAGTGCAGAGGTCCGTAGTGTGTAATGCAGAGGTCCGTAGTGTGTAATGCAGAGGTCAGTAGTGTATAATGCACAGTGCAGAGGTCAGTAGTGTGTAATGCAGAGGTCAGTAGTGTGTAATGCAGAGGTCAGTAGTGTGTAATGCACAGTGCAGAGGTCAGTAGTGTGTAATGCACAGTGCAGAGGTCAGTAGTGTGTAATGCACAGTGCAGAGGTCAGTAGTGTGTAATGCACAGTGCAGAGGTCAGTAGTGTGTAATGCACAGTGCAGAGGTCAGTAGTGTGTAATGCACAGTGCAGAGGTCAGTAGTTTATAATGCACAGTGCAGAGGTCAGTAGTTTATAATGCACAGTGCAGAGGTCAGTAGTGTGTAATGCACAGTGCAGAGGTCAGTAGTGTGTAATGCAGAGGTCAGTAGTGTGTAATGCAGAGGTCAGTAGTGTGTAATGCACAGTGCAGAGGTCAGTAGTGTGTAATGCACAGTGCAGAGGTCAGTAGTGTATAATGCACAGTGCAGAGGTCAGTAGTGTATAATGCACAGTGCAGAGGTCAGTAGTGTATAATGCACAGTGCAGAGGTCAGTAGTGTATAATGCACAGTGCAGAGGTCAGTAGTGTATAATGCACAGTGCAGAGGTCAGTAGTGTGTAATGCACAGTGCAGAGGTCAGTAGTGTGTAATGCACAGTGCAGAGGTCAGTAGTGTGTAATGCACAGTGCAGAGGTCAGTAGTGTGTAATGCAGAGGTCAGTAGTGTGTAATGCAGAGGTCAGTAGTGTGTAATGCAGAGGTCAGTAGTGTGTAATGCAGAGGTCAGTAGTGTATAATGCAGAGGTCAGTAGTGTATAATGCAGAGGTCAGTAGTGTATAATGCAGAGGTCAGTAGTGTGTAATGCAGAGGTCAGTAGTGTGTAATGCAGAGGTCAGTAGTGTGTAATGCAGAGGTCAGTAGTGTGTAATGCAGAGGTCAGTAGTGTGTAATGCAGAGGTCAGTAGTGTGTAATGCAGAGGTCAGTAGTGTGTAATGCAGAGGTCAGTAGTGTGTAATGCAGAGGTCAGTAGTGTGTAATGCAGAGGTCAGTAGTGTGTAATGCAGAGGTCAGTAGTGTATAATGCAGAGGTCAGTAGTGTATAATGCACAGTGCAGAGGTCAGTAGTGTATAATGCACAGTGCAGAGGTCAGTAGTGTATAATGCAGAGGTCAGTAGTGTGTAATGCAGAGGTCAGTAGTGTATAATGCACAGTGCAGAGGTCAGTAGTGTATAATGCACAGTGCAGAGGTCAGTAGTGTGTAATGCACAGTGCAGAGGTCAGTAGTGTGTAATGCACAGTGCAGAGGTCAGTAGTGTGTAATGCACAGTGCAGAGGTCAGTAGTGTGTAATGCAGAGGTCAGTAGTGTGTAATGCAGAGGTCAGTAGTGTGTAATGCAGAGGTCAGTAGTGTATAATGCAGAGGTCAGTAGTGTATAATGCAGAGGTCAGTAGTGTGTAATGCAGAGGTCAGTAGTGTGTAATGCAGAGGTCAGTAGTGTGTAATGCAGAGGTCAGTAGTGTGTAATGCAGAGGTCAGTAGTGTGTAATGCAGAGGTCAGTAGTGTGTAATGCAGAGGTCAGTAGTGTGTAATGCAGAGGTCAGTAGTGTGTAATGCAGAGGTCAGTAGTGTGTAATGCAGAGGTCAGTAGTGTGTAATGCAGAGGTCAGTAGTGTGTAATGCAGAGGTCAGTAGTGTATAATGCAGAGGTCAGTAGTGTATAATGCAGAGGTCAGTAGTGTATAATGCACAGTGCAGAGGTCAGTAGTGTGTAATGCACAGTGCAGTAGTGTGTAATGCAGAGGTCAGTAGTGTATAATGCAGAGGTCAGTAGTGTGTAATGCAGAGGTCAGTAGTGTGTAATGCACAGGTCAGTAGTGTATAATGCACAATGCAGAGGTCAGTAGTGTATAATGCACAATGCAGAGGTCAGTAGTGTATAATGCACAGTGCAGAGGTCAGTAGTGTGTAATGCACAGTGCAGAGGTCAGTAGTGTGTAATGCACAGTGCAGAGGTCAGTAGTGTGTAATGCACAGTGCAGAGGTCAGTAGTGTGTAATGTACAGTGCAGAGGTCAGTAGTGTATAATGCAGAGGTCAGTAGTGTATAATGCACAGTGCAGAGGTCAGTAGTGTATAATGCAGAGGTCAGTAGTGTATAATGCACAGTGCAGAGGTCAGTAGTGTATAATGCACAGTGCAGAGGTCAGTAGTGTATAATGCACAGTGCAGAGGTCAGTAGTGTGTAATGCACAGTGCAGAGGTCAGTAGTGTGTAATGTACAGTGCAGAGGTCAGTAGTGTATAATGCAGAGGTCAGTAGTGTATAATGCACAGTGCAGAGGTCAGTAGTGTATAATGCAGAGGTCAGTAGTGTATAATGCACAGTGCAGAGGTCAGTAGTGTATAATGCACAGTGCAGAGGTCAGTAGTGTGTAATGCACAGTGCAGAGGTCAGTAGTGTGTAATGTACAGTGCAGAGGTCAGTAGTGTATAATGCAGAGGTCAGTAGTGTGTAATGCACAGTGCAGAGGTCAGTAGTGTATAATGCAGAGGTCAGTAGTGTATAATGCAGAGGTCAGTAGTGTATAATGCAGAGGTCAGTAGTGTATAATGCACAGTGCAGAGGTCAGGAATGTGTAATGCACAGAGTGCAGAAGTCAAAGATCAGGAGTAAGTAATGCAGAGTCCAGAAATAGGTAACACCATACTCAGAGGTCATGAGTAAATAATCGGAGTGTCAGCATCAGTAGCAGGTAAAGCTGGGTTCAGACGTAAATACTATATTTTAATTGAGTGCAGGGGTCAGTAGTTTGTAGTGTAGAGGCCAGTAGTATCTAGTGCCAAGTGCAGAGGCTAATAGTATTTAATGCACAGTGTAGAGGTCAGCAGTATGTAATGCAAAGTCCAGACGTATGGAACACCATGCTCAGAGGTAGATAGTAGTTAGGACAGAGCGGTAAGTAATGCAGAGTGCAGGGGTCAGTAGTAGGTAAAGCAGGGTTCATTTGTAAGTAGTGTATGTAGGCAATTGAGTGCAGGGGGCAGCAGTTTGTAGTGCTGAGTACAGGGTCACTTGTATGTAATACAGTACATAGGTCAGTAGTAATTGACGTAGAGTTCAGTGGTCAGTAGTATTCAATGCAAAGTGCAGGGGTCAGTAGTATTCAATGGACAGTGCAGGGGTGAGTGGTATTCAATACACAGTGCAAGGGTGAGTGGTATTCAATGCACAGTGCAAGGGTCAGTGGTATTCAATGCACAGTGCAAGGGTCAGTGGTATTCAATGCACAGTGCAAGGGTCAGTGGTATTCAATGCACAGTGCAGGGGTCAGTGGTATTCAATGGACAGTGCAGGGGTCAGTGGTATTCAATGGACAGTGCAGGGGTCAGTGGTATTCAATGGACAGTGCAGGGGTCAGTGGTATTCAATGGACAGTGCAGGGGTCAGTGGTATTCAATGGACAGTGCAGGGGTCAGTGGTATTCAATGGACAGTGCAGGGGTCAGTGGTATTCAATGGACAGTGCAGGGGTCAGTGGTATTCAATGGACAGTGCAGGGGTCAGTGGTATTCAATGGACAGTGCAGGGGTCAGTGGTATTCAATGGACAGTGCAGGGGTCAGTGGTATTCAATGGACAGTGCATGGGGTCAGTGGTATTCAATGGACAGTGCATGGGGTCAGTGGTATTCAATGGACAGTGCAGGGGTCAGTGGTATTCAATGGACAGTTCAGAGGTTAGTAGTAAGAAATACAGGCTCTTGAAGTCTCCACCATATACAGTTGGCTCTGGGGGGGGGGGGGGTTTGTTTGGATATTTGGGGCTGTTTGTCGCTCTCGCGTCTTTCTCTTTAATGAATTTTCTTTTCTCCTGCAGCCTCCGGTCTCTGAGCAGAGCAGCCTCAGCTCCTCGCCCTCCTCCTCGCAGGCAGATGGAGGACACAGCTTTGTACAGGAACACTTTCAGGCTCAGTACAGGTGAGGAGTAATCAGAGGGCCATCAGGAGGAGCGAGACGTCAGTCTGCGAGGTTCTGACTCCGCCCTACATTGATTTTTGGTTCGAATTTACTGCGATACGTGTTCAGGCTGGCCAAGTGCGTCATAGTGATCCCTCTCTGGCCATCCAACCAGTCCCTACTCTACTGTGCAAGGGGCCAAATACTATCTCGTGCCAATGTGGGTCAGACGGACACAGGTGGAGGAGGAGTAGATGGTTTTTATTTGTGGGATGGAAGTTATTTGTTAGCTACTTCTGACCTCTGCACATTGTATTACATACTACTGACCTCTGAACCCTGTGTCACTTACTACTGATTTATGTACTGTTACATACTACTGACTCCTGCACTTGGCACTAGATACTACTGCCCCCTGCACTCAATTCTACTACTTACATCTGAACCCTACTTTACCTACTACTGACCCTTTCAGTCTGCATTGCTTGCGCCTGATCTCTGCACTCTGACTTAACTACTACTTACCCCTGAGCATGGTGCTGCATACTTCTGGACTCGGTACTTGCTACTGACCCCTGCACTGTGTTACTTACTCCTGACCTCTTCCCTCTGTGTTAACATTCTACTGACACCTGCAGTGTGCATTACACTCTTCTGGCCTCTGCATTTTGTTACATACTACTAACCTAACCTCTGAATTCTGCTTTACATACTACTGACCTCTGCACTGTTACTCTTGACCTCTGAACTCTGTGTTACGTACTACTGATTCTGCATGGTGCATTACTTACTCCTGACCCCTGCACTGTTGCCTGCTATTGACCCCTGAACTCTGCTTTACCAACTTCTGAACTCTGTGTTACTAATGACCTCTGCCCTGTATGTTGCCTACTCCTGACCTCTGCACTGTGCATTACTTCTGACCTTTGCACTGCGTGTGACTTACACCTTACCTCTCTATCTGTTGCCTGCTATTGAGCCCTGCACTGTGAATTACCTACTCCCTAACCTCTGCATTGTGCATTACTTACTCCTTACCTTTGGGATGTGTGGGACTTACTCCTGAGTCCTGACCCTTGCACTCCGTGTTACATATTACAGATCCCTGAACTCTTACTTCTGACCCTACTAGTACTCTGTGTTAGTCCTTATCTCTGGACCCAGCATTACATACTACTGACCCCTGCATTCTGCTTTACACCTAACTCCTTCACTCCTTATTACTTACTCCTGAACTTTGCACTCTGCGTTACTTGCTCCTGACCTCTGCATTCTGCATAATTTCTGACTCCTGCACTCTGCCTTTCTTTATCCTGATCTCTGCACTCTTGATTACATGCTACTGACCCTTGCATTCTGCGCTACTCTTAACCCCTGTGCTCTGTGTTACTCCTTAGCTCTGGCCCAAGCATTACATACAACTGACCTCTACATTCTGCTCTACTCTTAACCCCTTAACTCTTGTGTTACTCCTGAGCTCTGCATTCTACCTTACATACTCCTGACCTCTGCACTCTGCGCTCTACATTACATACTCCTGACCTCTGCACTCTACATTACATACTCCTGACCTCTGCACTCTACATTACATACTCCTGACCTCTGCACGCTACATTATACACCTGACCTCTGCACTCTGCATTCTACATTACATACTCCTGACCTCTGCACGCTACATTATACACCTGACCTCTGCACTCTGCATTCTACATTACATACTCCTGACCTCTGCTCTCTTTATTACATACTCCTGACCTCTGCTCTCTTTATTACATACTCCTGACCTCTGCTCTCTTCATTACATACTCCTGACCTCTGCATTCTACATTACATACTCCTGACCTCTGCACTCTACATTATACTCCTGACCTCTGCACTCTACATTACATACTCCTGACCTCTGCACGCTACATTATACACCTGACCTCTGCACTCTGCATTCTACATTACATACTCCTGACCTCTGCTCTCTTTATTACATACTCCTGACCTCTGCTCTCTTCATTACATACTCCTGACCTCTGCACTCTACATTACATACTCCTGACCTCTGCACTCTACATTACATACTCCTGACCTCTGCACTCTACATTACATACTCCTGACCTCTGCACTCTACATTACATACTCCTGACCTCTGCACGCTACATTATACACCTGACCTCTGCACTCTGCATTCTACATTACATACTCCTGACCTCTGCACGCTACATTATACACCTGACCTCTGCACTCTGCATTCTACATTACATACTCCTGACCTCTGCTCTCTTTATTACATACTCCTGACCTCTGCTCTCTTTATTACATACTCCTGACCTCTGCTCTCTTCATTACATACTCCTGACCTCTGCATTCTACATTACATACTCCTGACCTCTGCACTCTACATTATACTCCTGACCTCTGCACTCTACATTACATACTCCTGACCTCTGCACGCTACATTATACACCTGACCTCTGCACTCTGCATTCTACATTACATACTCCTGACCTCTGCTCTCTTTATTACATACTCCTGACCTCTGCTCTCTTCATTACATACTCCTGACCTCTGCATTCTACATTACATACTCCTGACCTCTGCATTCTACATTACATACTCCTGACCTCTGCACTCTACATTATACTCCTGACCTCTGCACTCTACATTACATACTCCTGACCTCTGCACGCTACATTATACACCTGACCTCTGCACTCTGCATTCTACATTACATACTCCTGACCTCTGCTCTCTTTATTACATACTCCTGACCTCTGCTCTCTTCATTACATACTCCTGACCTCTGCACTCTACATTACATACTCCTGACCTCTGCACTCTACATTACATACTCCTGACCTCTGCACTCTACATTACATACTCCTGACCTCTGCACTCTACATTACATACTCCTGACCTCTGCACGCTACATTATACACCTGACCTCTGCACTCTGCATTCTACATTACATACTCCTGACCTTTGCTCTCCATTACATACCCCTGACCTCTGCGCTCCACATTACATACCTCTGCTCTCCATTATACGCCTGACCTCTGCGCTCTACATTACTACCCCTCACCTCTGCGCTCTACATTACATACCCCTGACCTCTGCGCTCTATATTACATACCTCTGTGCTCTACATTACATACCCCCTGACCTGACCTCTGCTCTCCACTACATACTACTGACCTCTGCGCTCTACATTACGTACCCCTGACCTCTGCGCTCTTCAAACCTTCCTTTTTAATGTGGCCTTTCTAGGTAATCTCTTATTAAACCCCCAAAACCAACCTTTTATTATATTGCAGCTCACCTATTCTTAGATGTGGCGACTGCATTTGTTTCCTTTTTAGGCTCTCTTTTCATTTATTTTCACTTGCTGATCCGGCCAGTAAGTCCGTTGTTTTTCAACAGAACAAGCTGTCCTGCAGATGCAGCAGTTACAGGGATGAGACAAACCATTTACCACTGACAAGGGAGCTTACATTGATCAGCTTTTATTTCTTCATGTAAATCCTTTATCCCACCCAAAAAAAAAAAACTGTAACTGATTATAAACTGTGAGCTGGAGTTTGGCTTTAACACTCCCCTCCCCCCCAGACTGACCGTGCTGCTGTCCAAAGATGCCCCCTGTGCGCCTTCATCCAGAGTGGGGCAGGGGTGCTCTAATTCAGAAGGGGTGTTACTGGCCAGATCACCAGGTGAAAACAGAGCGGATAAGGGCTAAAAAAAAAGGAAACAAATGCAGCCGCCACATCTAATGATTGGTAAGCTGCAATATGTTCCATTTTTGGTTTGGGGTTTATTACCGATTTGTGAACTGAGAGTTGAGTTGGGTTTTAGGGATCTTTGAGGATGAATTACTGCGCAGTGCAAGCAGCTGGACAGGTCAGTGGAGGATTAGTATAAAATCTTTTATTGATGGTCACAATGTAACTTTCTTTGTATCTTTTTATCGTGTGTTCTGGGGTGGGAGGTTGTGAGATAAATAACAATTGGGAAAGGAAGATGTTTGCAGACGGGAGCAGATCTGGCTGTCCAGGGACGGGACAAAGCGGTGACTTCACCGGTCCTGGCGGGGGGACCACACCGCTATAATTACCAGCAGACACCTCGTCTGCCTCCTCCAAGTATAGAGCCGGCTGTTTTTGTCTTCTGTTCATATTTTACCATTCTTGCCTTCAGTAATAAAACAATTGTGCAGGGGACATTTGAAAACATTCCCCACAATCGCAGGAGAGAAAGGGGGAGGTTGCAGCAGGCAATGTACTCTATGAAAGAGGAATAGTGCCCCATCATTGGTATCAGTGGGAGGAATAGTGTCCCATTATTGGTGTCAGTGAGAGGAATAGCGCCCCATCATTGGTATCAGTGGGAGGAATAGTGTCCCATCATTGGTATCGGTGGGAGGAATAGTGTCCCATCATTAGTATCGGTGGGAGGACTAGTGCCCCATCATTGGTATCGGTGGGAGGACTAGTGCCCCATCATTGGTGTCAGTGGGAGGACTAGTGGCCCATCATTGGTGTCAGTGGGAGGAATAGTGTCCCATCATTGGTGTCAGTGGGAGGAATAGTGTCCCATCATTGGTGTCAGTGGGAGGAATAGTGTCCCATCATTGGTGTCAGTGGGAGGAATAGTGTCCCATCATTGGTGTCAGTGGGGAGGAATAGTGTCCCATCATTGGTATCAGTGGGGGGAATAGTGCCCCATCATTGGTATCAGTGGGGGGAATAGTGCCCCATCATTGGTATCAGTGGGGGGAATAGTGCCCCATCATTGGTATCAGTGGGAGAAATAGTGCCCCATCATTGGTGTCAGTGAGAGGAATAGTGCCCCATCATTGGTATCAGTGGGGGGAATAGTGCCCCATCATTGGTATCAGTGGGAGAAATGGTGCCCCATCACTGGTGTCAGTGGGAGGAATGGTGCCCCATCACTGGTGTCAGTGGGAGGAATAGTGCCCCATCATTGGTATCAGTGGGAGGAATAGTGCCCCATCACTGGTGTTATTGGAAGGAATAGTATGGGGCACTATTCCTTCCACCGACAGGTACAGGAACAGGGAAGTTAAACTTCAGACTAATGTAGGTTCCAGCCTTTCCCATCCTACATTCAAAAGTGTTTTAATAGCTAATGTGTCTCTCTTAGAGCGATTTTTTTTTTTCTCTTTTTATTCCCCCCTGCTTCCTGTGCTGGTGACAACCTTCTGATGGAAAGAGGAAGTGGGGGGAAAAAAATTAGACACAGTCTAAAGAAAACCTGAGAGGGTTTTAGGCCTGAGATACAGAATGTCTTGTATTGCTGCGCTGGGTTCCCCCCGGGTTCCTGTATATCAACCCCCCCTCCCCCCTCCCCCCCCCCCCGTATTGTGTCCTGACTTCATACTGACATTCAAAGACTGAAAAATTGGAAATTTCTTTTAAATTGTCTCATTACAGATCATCGCTCACCTGTCCGCACTGCCACAAGCAGAGTGACACGTTCGACCCTTTCCTCTGTGTCTCCCTGCCCATCCCCCTGCGGCAGACCAGGTAAGACGTGTGCTATTCCAGAGGAAGAATTTAAATCAGAGCTCCGGGATAAGTAAATATTGTCTAAGGGCCAGTTCACACCACATGCAGTCCAGGGCGGTTTTTTTTTCTGCATCAAAAACGCACGGAGAGTAGGTTATGTGGAGAGTAGGTTATATGGATAGTAGGTTATGTGGAGAGTAGGTTATGTGGAGAGTAGGTTATGTGGAGAGTAGGTTATGTGGAGAGTAGGTTATGTGGAGAGTAGGTTATGTGGAGAGTAGGTTATGTGGAGAGTAGGTTATGTGGAGAGTAGGTTATGTGGAGAGTAGGTTATGTGGAGAGTAGGTTATGTGGAGAGTAGGTTATGTGGAGAGTAGGTTATGTGGAGAGTAGGTTATGTGGAGAGTAGGTTATGTGGAGAGTAGGTTATGTGGAGAGTAGGTTATGTGGAGAGTAGGTTATGTGGAGAGTAGGTTATGTGGAGAGTAGGTTATGTGGAGAGTAGGTTATGTGGAGAGTAGGTTATGTGGAGAGTAGGTTATGTGGAGAGTAGGTTATGTGGAGAGTAGGTTATGTGGAGAGTAGGTTATGTGGAGAGTAGGTTATGTGGAGAGTAGGTTATGTGGAGAGTAGGTTATGTGGAGAGTAGGTTATGTGGAGAGTAGGTTATGTGGAGAGTAGGTTATGTGGAGAGTAGGTTATGTGGAGAGTAGGTTATGTGGAGAGTAGGTTATGTGGAGAGTAGGTTATGTGGAGAGTAGGTTATGTGGAGAGTAGGTTATGTGGAGAGTAGGTTATGTGGAGAGTAGGTTATGTGGAGAGTAGGTTATGTGGAGAGTAGGTTATGTGGAGAGTAGGTTATGTGGAGAGTAGGTCTATATGGAGAGTAGGTCTATATGGAGAGTAGGTCTATATGGAGAGTAGGTCTATATGGAGAGTAGGTCAATGTGGAGAGTAGGTCAATGTGGAGAGTAGGTCAATGTGGAGAGTAGGTCAATGTGGAGAGTAGGTCAATGTGGAGAGTAGGTCAATGTGGAGAGTAGGTCAATGTGGAGAGTAGGTCAATGTGGAGAGTAGGTCAATGTGGAGAGTAGGTCAATGTGGAGAGTAGGTCAATGTGGAGAGTAGGTCAATGTGGAGAGTAGGTCAATGTGGAGAGTAGGTCAATGTGGAGAGTAGGTTATGTGGAGAGTAGGTTATGTGGAGAGTAGGTTATGTGGAGAGTAGGTCAATGTGGAGAGTAGGTCAATGTGGAGAGTAGGTCAATGTGGAGAGTAGGTCAATGTGGAGAGTAGGTCAATGTGGAGAGTAGGTCAATGTGGAGAGTAGGTCAATGTGGAGAGTAGGTCAATGTGGAGAGTAGGTCAATGTGGAGAGTAGGTCAATGTGGAGAGTAGGTCAATGTGGAGAGTAGGTCAATGTGGAGAGTAGGTCAATGTGGAGAGTAGGTCAATGTGGAGAGTAGGTCAATGTGGAGAGTAGGTCAATGTGGAGAGTAGGTTATGTGGAGAGTAGGTTATGTGGAGAGTAGGTTATGTGGAGAGTAGGTTATGTGGAGAGTAGGTTAATGTGGAGAGTAGGTTAATGTGGAGAGTAGGTTAATGTGGAGAGTAGGTCAATGTGGAGAGTAGGTCAATGTGGAGAGTAGGTCAATGTGGAGAGTAGGTCAATGTGGAGAGTAGGTCAATGTGGAGAGTAGGTCAATGTGGAGAGTAGGTCAATGTGGAGAGTAGGTCAATGTGGAGAGTAGGTCAATGTGGAGAGTAGGTCAATGTGGAGAGTAGGTCAATGTGGAGAGTAGGTCAATGTGGAGAGTAGGTCAATGTGGAGAGTAGGTCAATGTGGAGAGTAGGTCAATGTGGAGAGTAGGTCAATGTGGAGAGTAGGTCAATGTGGAGAGTAGGTCAATGTGGAGAGTAGGTCAATGTGGAGAGTAGGTCAATGTGGAGAGTAGGTCAATGTGGAGAGTAGGTTATGTGGAGAGTAGGTTATGTGGAGAGTAGGTTATGTGGAGAGTAGGTTATGTGGAGAGTAGGTTATGTGGAGAGTAGGTTATGTGGAGAGTAGGTTATGTGGAGAGTAGGTTATGTGGAGAGTAGGTTAATATGGAGAGTAGGTTAATATGGAGAGTAGGTTAATATGGAGAGTAGGTCAATATGGAGAGTAGGTCAATATGGAGAGTAGGTCAATATGGAGAGTAGGTCAATATGGAGAGTAGGTCAATATGGAGAGTATGTGGAGAGTAGGTCAATATGGATAGTAGGTCAATATGGATAGTATGTGGAGAGTAGGTCAATATGGAGAGTAGGTCAATATGGAGAGTAGGTCAATATGGAGAGTAGGTCAATATGGAGAGTAGGTCAATATGGAGAGTAGGTCATGTGGATAGTAGGTCATGTGGATAGTAGGTCATGTGGATAGTAGGTCAATATGGATAGTAGGTTATATGGTTTCCAATGGCATATTCTAGTGAATGTGCAGAACAACCCTAATAGCAAAAAAGGTGCTGCAATGGGGGTGACAGCCACGCCTCTAGATTAAAACATAATTAAACTTTCAGCGTAAATAATCTAATTATATTCCAGATGTATCAAAGTCTTATAGAACATTTTCTTTAGAAAGCTGCCCCTGCCAGCAGTGCAAAAGCAGTGGGTGGGGAGAGTTTGTTAGACCTCTGCAGAGAGACCCCACTGCTTCCACACTGGGGTCAGGGTATTCCAGTTCCAAAAGAAAAAAAGTACAACATGCTGCATTTTTCCTTCACTGGACTGTACTGGAACGCGGTAAAACTAAGTGTGAACCTAGCCTGAATCTCGGTGATCTTTGTGTATTTCTTCCAGATCTGTGCAGTGATCCAGTGTGAGACTTCCTGTAATAAAGACCGCTCACTGCTGATCTCTCTTCTTGTGCAGGGGGACTGGTCTTGTCTCCGCCCCTCCTGTAGTTTTAGGTAGCTCTGCTCGCTCTCCTTGTGCAGGGGGACTGCTCTTGTCTCCACCCTCTCCAGTAGTTTTCTGCAGGCAGTCTGTAGTGTGTGGAGCCTGCTGGGCCCCTCCCACAGCTCTGCTCTCTCTCCTTAGTGCAGGGTGACTGGTCTTGTCTCCGCCCCCTCCTGTATTTTTCTGTTCTTAGTGGAGCCTGCTTTGCCCCTCCCACAGCTCTGTTCTTTCTCATTGTGCAGGGTGACTGTCTTGTCTCCGCCCCCATTCTACAGGTTTCTGTAGTGGGTGGAGCCCTCTGGCCCATCCCACACCTCTGCTCTCTGCACTGGCTATGTACAGCACGGTGATGATGTCACAGCTTCCTTTACAAGGTGATATCTGGGTTTGCAAAGACATTTTGGTGCACACAAGGCGGATTTATATGGTTTGTGGCTCCTGAGGAATATGTTAAAATGAAAACTTTAATAAGATGGTCGGTGTTTGGTTGCCTCCCAGAATCCTTTACTTTGGTTCTATACAGCTCAGGCTAAAAGGCTCCTCCACTCAGACTGGGGATTTTTTGTGGAGTAAAAACAGAAAGGCGCTTCAAAGGCATTCTGGAGATAAAGAAGAGCTGAAGTCATAAAAATGGAGGCGTTTTATCTTTGCTCTCTTGACATTGAACAGAAAAGTTTTATTACTCACCAGGTGGCTGATTGAACTCCTTTAAGGATCATAACATTACAGTACCGCCTCCACACGCTACCCATTCAAGTGAATGGCGCCATACTGCAACCCCCTACTACCATATGTAATGCAGAGGGTTGGCATTTACAGAGTTCAAACAGGAGGTGATAAGGCAACACATCGCCTCCTCACCGCCTGTCAAACACCTCTGAAAAGTGATCCACCACAGATCGCTTTTCAAAGGGGCAGCAGGTCTGTTGCAAGTCTTAACAGTAAAATGTCAGCCTAGGGAGCATCTATGCGTGTTGCGATTGATGCTTCTGGCGCGTTTTTGGAACACAAGTTTTTGACATGTTTTTGATGCATTTTGCGCTTTTTTTTTTAGGAAAGTATGACCGTCAGTTCATGGAGTGCGACGTTGATGCTACTTGAGTGCAAGAGAGTGTAAAGTCGCACTCCATGAATAGAACTGTCGTACTTTTCCTATTAGCCAGACAGTACGTATAAAAAAAAAAATGCATAAAAAAATGCAACACTTTCTGGTGCAGGTCTTTTTAAAATCTATTACATGCAAAACGCAATATGTTGTGGGATAAAAGTTGCCGACCCTTTCTAAAAAACGCACTGGCCCAAAATGCACAGATGTGAACTAGATCCATAGGAAGCCATGTTAAATGGACTGTAGTGCATTTCTGCAAAACGCACTAAAAATGCATAGGTGCGAACCAAGGGTTAGATACCGGCACATGCTGCATAAGGATTTTTTCTTTTTTTTTTGCCTTCCTTTGGATCTATTGGGGGTTTAAGGTTTTAGAGGCTGCTAAGTATTAATGTGTTTTTTTTTTATATTGAACTCGCTGGTCACATGTATTTTTTATCCTAATTATGAATCTACCTTTTTTTTTGTGGCAGCTCAGTCATTATTTAATGTCTTGTATCCTCTGGGACCAATCTGTTGGTTTAATATTGCACATTGTAAATACTGGATGGCACAACATAGCTAGCCAAAAACATGGGCACTGCCATGGCTGCTAAGAAACCATTAATCAATGAAGCTTTGCTGCAGATGCACGCATAGAGTGACATTGCACTCCACTCCAAATGACCAGCAAGGCCCCCTTTGCCTGCCCATTTTAGTGGATAAGCAGAACAACCCTAATAGTAAAAAGGTGCTGCAATGGGGGTGACAGCCATGCCTTCCTTTCATATCTTTACTAGTCTAATTAAACTTTCCATTTAAATAAGTTAATTAAATTCCAGTTGCGTTAAAACAATAGGGGCAAGGTTTTAGAGGTCTTTTTTTGTTTAGGAAGCAACAACAGATTAATAGAAAAGCCTGACCCCTGCCAGCAGTGTGGAAGCAGTGGGGTCTCTCTGCAGAGGTCTGAGAAACCTCCCCCCCCACTGCTTTTGCACTGCTGGCAGGGGCAGCTTTCCAAAGAAAATTACCTCTAAGACTTTGCCCACTTTTGCTTTGATACATCTGGAATTTTATTCGATTATTTACACTGAAAGTTCAATTTGGTTTTAATCTAGGAAAGGCATGGCTGTCACCCCATTGCAGCACCTTTTTTCCCTATTAGGGTAGTTCTGCACATCCACTAGAATATGCCATTGGAAACCATAAAACCTACTATCCATGCATTTTTGAAGCAGAAAAAAAACCCCGCACTGGATGGCATGTGGTGTGAACTGGCCCTTAGACAATATTTACTCATCCCGCTAATTTAAACTGAAAGTTAATTCTCTTAGATTGCAAACTCTAATGAGCAGGACCCTCTGATTCCTCTTGTATTGAATTGTAAATGTACTGTATGCCCTCATGTTGTAAAGCGCTGCACAAACTGTTGGCGATTATATAAATCCTACAAATACAGGCTCACAGGGAAAACCCTATGTGCAAATAGCGCTTGCAATATATTAGTTATATAAAAATATGATCAGTGCAATTAACCAAAAACTGTTAAACTATGTGTAGGAAATCCATTCTTGGGTTCCTATGTTAATTATTTTAATATATAAATCCTGTATGATAATTAGGCTTTAATCTAGTAAAGGTATTAGAAAGGAAAGGCTTGGCTGTCACCCCCATTGCAGCACCTTTTTTCTATTAGGGTTGTTCTGCCCATCCTCTAGAATGGGCAGGCTAAAGGGCCTGCTAGTCATTTGGAGCTGAGTGCAATGCCACTGTGTGCGTGCATCTGCAGCAAAGCTTCATTGGGTAACTGGTCCTTAGCTTAGATAATTATCCCTTTTAACTGAAAGTATATTTAGGCTTTAATCTAGTAAAGGTAGGACAAAGTAGAAGCATTGCTGTCACCCCCCATTGCAGCACATCTTTAGGGTTGTTCTGCTCATTCGCTAGAACGGGCAGTCAAAAGGGCCTGCTAGTTATTCAGAGCTGAGTGCAATGGCACCATGCATGTGTGGCAAAGCTTAAAACTGAGGGCCCAATTTGGCTTCAAAATGATACACAACGGACCCTTTAAGTGAGAAATTGCAAAGGTTAACATCTAGAAACGGCAAATATTAGTTTTCATGAAAAACATTGCATGGCCCAAAACACACATCATTAGGCAGAAGTGTAAACCCTGAGCTGGAAACTTCCACCGACGGGAGTGTGTGCCCAGAATCGAGCGGGTGGGCGGCTTTAATTATTACAACAAAAAAGAAAAGAAAATTATACGTGAGAGAGCGAGAGAGAGAGAAGGAAAAGATCCGATAATTATAGCTGGTGAGTGCTGATAATATCCTTAATGTTTATCTGACTCCCACTGCCAGTCCCGCCAAGCAGCACAGAGCCGGGAAGGGGTTAATCCTGGAGACCGCATAAGAAAAGCCTATGTGCTGCGCCTCAGTGTTATGTTTCTCACAGTCATTACAGCTCTGTAATTGCTGTTTATGAAATATGCATTACTGTTTACTATGCGGCGTGTACTACACATCGCTGCACAGCAACCGCACTCCAAGATGCGTTCTCACACAGGTACTTCTTTGTTACTTGGCTTGTTATGAGAATTCATGTGCAATTAATGTTTACCCCTCAGCAATAAATTGCTCACATGTCACAATATACAACAATAAGATACATTTCCCCCCAAAAAATCAACATTTTTTTTATTTTTTAATAATAAATGGCCATCCTTGAGCTCCCATCAGTGACTTTGCTAGGCTGAGATTATGTTCTCGTCTCTGTCTGCCCTCATGTTGCTGCAGGCAGGAGGAAGCATTTCTTTTCCCTCAGCAATCAGACTGCAACATCGTAACTTTTGTGGCAAATCACAAGATGAGAGGCAGCAGCTGACCTGCGTCAGACATTTGTGAATAGACATGTGCACTGCCGAAAAATTCGTTAGTTTTTCGTTTCTTGTTTTTTACTTAGTTTTTCGGGTCATTTGTTATGATCGAAATTAGAAAATTCAGAAATTCGAAAATAAGAAAGAAAATCCGAAAATTTGAAGGAATGAAAATCCAAAAATTTGAAATAATTTACTAACTAATAATAACTAACTTATAAGAACTATTAGATTATAGGTATTGGAATTTCCTTTTAAATTTGGCTGTTAGTGAACGTAACCAATACTCATTTATACGAATTATCCAAAATAACGAATGCTGCATCTAAACAAATGGAACGTAACTAATAATAATTATAATACGTTTTTATTATTATTGTTTATTATTATTCAGGATTTATATAGCACCAACAGTTTACGCAGCGCTTTACACCATTATTCGTTACATTCCAATCATTAAGATGCGGCATTCGTTATTTCGGATAATTTGTAACTTCGGATAAATTAGTATTCGTTACGTTCACCAACAGCCAAATTTGAAAGGAAATTCCAATACCTAAAATTTAAGTTTTCCGATTTTCGTTCTTTTGAATTTGCGTTCCTATTTTCAGATTTTCGAATTTCCAAATTTTCGGAATTTTTAATTTCCGATTTTTTTTATTTTTTTTTCAAATTTCCGGATTTTAGAAATTTCTAATTCTACAAATTTTTGAATATTCCCAAAAATTCCTTTTTAAACGGGTTTTCGTTAATTCGGATATCTCCGAATGAACTAATTTTGTAGAAATTCGTTAAACGAATTCGGAACACAACGAATTGCACATGTCTATTTGTGAACACTGTTGAGAACTTGCATAGAAAGCATTGCCAATTGCCACTTTTTTTTTTTTTTTCCCATCTTTTTTCCCAATCTCGGTTTTGCTGATCTCCTCCAGCCTCTTTCAGCGGCTTCCTGTCTCCATGCACTCCCTCCAGTGTCAGCTGCGCACATCATTGCTGTGGACTGACTGACTTCTTGATGGTGACCATGGTGGACCTTGCATGAACAATTTGTGTTGGTGCAGCTGTTTGTAATCACAGTCATGGTTGATCGAGTGACAACGCAATTAAAAGTGATCCTGAACATTGACCGGGGGGGGGGGGGGGGGGTCACAAAACATTTTAATTTAAATGTTTAGTGCAGAATTGGGGAGAAAAAAACGGCGCTAACCAAAAATCTTTAAAAAATATAGGCGGCAGCTTGAGTGGGATAACGCAAACCGCATATACAAAAATAAAAGCTGCGCCAAGCATCAAACAATAAGTAAAAAGAGTCCTTGGATGACCCAAGAATGAACACAATCAGCGTGGTTCAAACATCAAACACCGGGTACCAGTCTATAGACATATCATAGTTCTTATATTGATAAAAATGACACCACAGTGACTTCTTAGGCACGTGTGAAGCCCACCACCGAATAAAGGAGCCGCTTACTGGAGGGCAAGCACAATGGAGCAGTCGGCTATAGCCCAGCCAAGGCCTTTTATCCAGGGGGGAGATGTACCTCCTAAGGAACGAAGGCTCACGGACATGAATCTCTCCACACTCGTGCAGGCAATATCAACATATGCAGGTATAAAAGAGAGGGGGTAAGTTTGTTAAAAAAAAATTGTTGTACTTGCAACATAGAAGATTAAAAACAGCGTGTATATAATGCCGGCCGGCATAGCAAGGCGCCCTTCCTCCTCAGTTCAGCGTGGTGACGTCACTGCGCGTCCTCCCATGCGCGTTTCGTCATCAAACAGACGTTCTCAATGGGGAGATGCTTGGCGCAGCTTTTATTTTTAAAATTGCAGAATTGAAGGTAAATCACAAGGCGATGGGCTGCAGCAGGGGCTGATCTGTGTCAGACATTTGTGAACACCACCAAGGACTGCACAGGCAGCAGGGTTTACATGATACTGTCGTCTCTGAGCCAAAGTCAGTCCGGGAAGTAGATGGTGAGCCTGGATGATGCCTGAACAAGCATGGCACCGTCCTTCTGAAGAAAAAAAAAAAAAGCAGATGAGGGCATTGTCAGGGGGGAGTAGGGTGATCTCTAAATACCTGGAAGGGTTACACTGACACATTACTGAGCATGCTCTGATCAGCCCGGATTAACATTTCCCATGATGCTTTGCTATGTTCGCAGGGCCCTGAACGTCACTTTAGTATTCCAGTCTCAGCAGCAGCGCTTCCTGCGGGTTGGCTTGGCCGTTCCGTTATTTGGCACTGTGGCAGCACTGCGGCAGATGGTGGCCGATCTGGGCAAGATACCCGCCGACCAGGTAAGTTGTCTCCTTGGACAACCACATCGGGTGTGATTTTTTTAATTTATTTTTTTAACTCGAATGTTTGTTTCTATTGTAAAAATGTAACGTTTTCATGGGCTCCCATTACCTCTTCTGTGCTATATTGTTGCACAGAATAAGAAGGATGCTAACCCCATTGTGCCATCATCCTATTGGTCCAGCCCACTTATGCACCTCCCCCTCCCACCGCCAAAGCTGCCACTCCCACTAAAAGCCTGATTTCAACTTCAACTGAATTGTGATTTCAGGGGGAATATTTTTTATAGATCTTCACAAGTTTTTTGTCAATGTCGTATATAAAATGTAGGAATTTTGAGATGTAAATGAATTTTGTGCAGTTGGTATATTCAGCTGTTTGTTCTTTAAGGTCATCCTGGCCGAGGTGTACCCCAGCGGATTCCAAAAATCCTTCTCGGACGATGAAGACGTGAACAGCATAGCAGAAGGTGACCCAGTCTACGCCTTCCAGGTTCCCCTTCCGTTAGCCAAGGCGCCCGCTTCTTCTAGGACCTCAGGTGGGTTTTCAATACAGGAAAGGTCTAGCTTCTGAAGATGGCACCTTCATGGCAGATTGGCCGGGCTCATGAACACGGAGATTCAAGAGTTTTTCATAATGAGAAAAATGCTAGGGCTCTTATTGATGAACTTCTGAAAATACTTACCGTATATACTCGAGTATAAGCCGAGCTTTTCAGCACATTTTTTGTGTGCTGAAAATGCCCCCCTCGGCTTATACTCGAGTCTGTGTCCATCTTCACCTTTGTTCGCCCTGATCCTGGCCAGCCGTAGGTCCCCTGGACCTCAAACGTGGCACACATGTAGCCCCACTCTTCCTCTACAAGTGTGCAAAGTTTGTTGTCCGGGGGACCTACGGCCGGGGAGCACCGATTTTATTTTTTTTTATATTTTTTTTCCAAAGCCGGGCATCCCTTCTATAGACTCCCATGTTAAACGGTCATTTCTCTGGTGATTTTGGGGACCCCGGACCGGCCGGCCCTAGGTCCCCTGGACCCCAAACTTGGCACACATGTAGCCCAGTTAAACGTCAGTCTAGTCACACAGCGCCGGAGATCAGGTAGGGAGATTGGGCACAGTGACAGTGAGGCATGGGCACAGTGAGGCACGCACATGGACACCCTAGGCTTGTACTCGAGTCAATACGTTTTCCCATTTTTTTGTGGTAAATATAGGTGCCTCGGCTTATATTCGGGTCGGCTTATACTCGAGTATCCCCCTTCCTTTACCCAAGGCTCCCAGTTCTTGTAGGACCTCAGGTGGGTTTCCAATGCAGAAATCCTTAGCTTCTGAAGATGGCACCTTCATGGCAGCTAGGCCAGGCTCGTGAACATGGTGATCCAAGAGTTTTTTTCAGGGTAACCTGTAATGGGGGAAAAAAATACGAGGGCTGTCATTGTTGAACTCCTGAAAATACTAGTTAACCTTCCGTTACCCTCTTATAAGACCTCAGGTAGGTTTCCAATGCCGAAATGTCTAGCTTCTGAAGATGGCACCAACATGATAGCTTTGAGGCTTTCATTTTTAACCTGTAATGAAAAAATTATTGGGGCTCTCATTGATGAACTCCTGAAAATACTAGTTCCTCTCCCGTTACCCAAGGTTCCAGGTTCTTGTAGGACCTTTAGGTGGGTTTCCAATGCAGAAATGTGTAGCCTCTGAAGATGAACTTACCATGGTAGCTTGGCTGGGCTCATGAACATGGAGATTCAAAAGTTTTTCAATTTTTTATGGTAACCAGTAATGGGAAAAATATTAGGGCTCTCATTAATGAACTCCTGAAAATACTCGTTCCCCAAGGCTCCTGGTTCTTGTAGGACCTCAGGTAAGTGTCCAGTTCTGAAATGTCTAGCGTCTGAAGATGGCAGCCGGGCCAGGCTCGTGAACGTGGATATTTATGGTAACCTGTAATGAGAAAAATATTAGGGCTGTCATTAATGAACTCCTGAAAATACTCGTTCCTGGATCTTGTAGGACCTCAGGTGGGTTTCCGATGCAGAAATGTCTAGCCTCTGAGGATGCCACCAATATGGCAGTTTGACCAGGCTCATGAATAGTGATGAGCCGAACACCCCCGGGTTCGGTTCGCACCAGAACCCGCGAACGGACCGAAAGTTCGAACGAACATTAGAACCCTATTAAATACAATGGATGCGAACGTTCGAATTCTAAAGTGCTAATTATAATGACTATTATGCATGTTATTGTCCTAAAAAGGGTTTGGGAACCCGGGTTGTGCACCAGGGGACATGTATCAATGCAAAAAGAAGTTTTAAAAACGGTCGTTTTTCGGGAGCAGTCATTTTAATGATGCATAAAGTGAAAAAAAAAAAGTCAAATATTCCTTTAAATATCGTACCTGGGGGGTGTCTAAAGTATGCCTGTGAAGTGCCACGTGTTTCCCGTGTTTAGAACTGTCCCTGCACAAAATGACACTTCTAAAGGAAAAAAAAGCCATTTAAAACTGCTTGCGGCTTTAATGTAATGTCTGGTCCCGGTAATATGGATGAAATTCTTTAAGAAAAATGGCATAGCTACCCCATGACCCCCCCCCCCTACCCCAGCCCATTACCAGCCCCTTTGGGTCTTGTATGGATATTAAGGGGAACCCCGCACATAAAATAAAAAAGGCCCTATATACTCTGAACAGCCGTATACAGGCGGTGCATACAAGACAGGGACTGTAGGTTTGTTCTTATGTAGAATCTGTTTGTAATTTTGAACAGGTACATTGTTTAAGTGTAGCTCCAGCCCAAAAATCTATTTTTAAACTTTTTGGAAAACATAGGTAAGGGTTATCACCCCTGTAACATTTGTTTTGCTGTCTGTGCCCCTGTTCAGAACATTTCACCTCACTTTCCGTCCCAATGACAACTGTTTTTGAAATGTGGTGTTTTTCTTGAAACAAGGATTGCTGATAAAGCATCAGTACAGAGGAGACACCTTTCTCCCATATTTATTCTTACAGGAGAGAATTTTCCTTCCTAGGGGTAGATTTCCTCTCACTTCCTGTTGTCTTCTTTCGTTTGCAAGTAGGAGTCGTTTGTAAGTTGGATGTTTGAAAGTAGGGACCTGCCGTATATACTCTGCAGAAATAGGCCCCTTAGTTGTTGGTGTTGGCACAACACTGTAAGCACTCAGTTACTCTTGGTTGGTGCTGGAACGCCCTGCTGTCAACTATTATATCAGGAATTGTAATTACATATAATTGTTGAACAGTGGTAGTAAAAATTGGGCCTTTGATGGTGGTGCTGGTGCCACAACACTGTAAGCCCTGACAGTTACTCTTGGTGGGTGCAGCAATGGGCCCTGCTGTGAATTATTAGATCAAGAATTGTAATTGCATGCCCCTGTTGAACAGGGGCTGAAAAATTGGGCCTTTGGTGGTGGTGGTGGTGTTGACACAACACTGTAAGCCCTCAGAGTTACTCTTGGTGGGTGCAGGAATGGGCCCTGCTGTGAATTATTAGATCAAGAATTGTAATTACATGCCCCTGTTGAACAGGGGCTGAAAAATTGGGCCTTAGGCACTGGTGCCACAACACTCCAACCCCTCACAGATACTGTACTTGGAGCACAGCAATGAGCCCTATGGCAAATTATTGCTAAAAAAATTGTAATTACACGCCCCTGTAAAACAGGGGCTGAAAAATTGGGCCTTAGCCACTGGTGGCGGCACCCATAAACAAAAATGATCTTCCAAGCTATCATCATCAATCGTATCATTGAGGACTCGGAGGAGGAGGATAGCCAGTCAACATAACAGCACAGACACTCAGCATCAGTCTTGAAGGGATGTGACATGTTAAAATCAATTAGTCTGTTATATCAGCATCAGGTGTGTGGTAGCTGGTGGTGATCCAAGACTGGTTCATCTTGATGAAAGTCAGTCGATCAACCGAGTCGGTGGACAGGCGCACCCTGTGATCCGTGACAAATCCTCCAGCAGCACTGAATGTGCGTTCCGAAAGAACGCTGGATGCAGGACAGGCCAGTAGCTCAATTGCATACTGTGCAAGCTCTGGCCAGTGATCCATCCTCAAGACCCAGTAAGCCAGAGGATTTTCGGTGGGGAAGGTGTCCAAGTCTGACCTTGCCCCTAGATATTCCTGCACCATGTTTATCAGACGCTGGCGATGGTTGCTGGAACCGATCATACTTTGGGGCTGCGGACTAAAGAATTGTCTGAACGCATCGGTCAGACGGCCACCTTCCCCACCGCTCCTTCTTTGACTGGCCGAAGCCTCAGCAACTCGTTGTCCTGGACCAGGAGTTTGTAACCTCCCAGTCTCTGGGAACGCGTTGCACAGACCTTTCTGCAAGGCCTCCCGGAGTTGTCTCATCCTCTGCTCCCTCTGCGACGGTAACATAAGGTCCGCAACCTTACCCTTGTACCGTGGATCAAGGAGAGTGGCCAGCCAGTAATGGTCCCTCTCCTTGATCCGAAGAATACGAGGATCCTTCCGCAGACTTTGCAGGATCAGGGAGGCCATGCAGCGTAGGTTTGCTGAGGCATTCGCTCCGGAGTCCTCTGGGTCACTAAGGACGACATGATCCGCAGTCACCTACTCCCAGCCACGTACAAGTCCACTGGTTTCTTGGGACTGTAAATCATCCCTAAAAGACTGCTGCTGATGATGCTGAGTGCCAGCCTCCACCTCCATGCTGACACAATCCTCCTCCTCCTCCTCTTCCTCTTCCTGTGCGATGGGTGGGACAGAAGGAACACTGTCTGGGTAAAGGGGGCCTTGAGAGGCAAGGAAGTCCTCCTCTTCCTGCCTCTGTTCTGCCTCAAGTGCCCTGTCCATTATTCCACGCAGCGTGTGCTCCAACAGGTGGACAAGAGGTACAGTGTCACTGATGCATGCACTGTCACTGCTCACCATCCTCGTGGCCTCCTCAAATGGTGCCAGGACAGTGCATGCATCCCTGATCATGCCCCACTGGCATGGAGAAAAAAAACCAAGCTCCCCTGACCCTGTCCTGGTGCCGTAGTCGCACAGGTACTCATTGATGGCCCTCTGCTGCGTGTGCAGCCGCTGCAGCATGGCCAACGTTGAGTTCCACCTGGTGGGCATGTCACATATAAGGCGGTTCTTGGGCAGGTTCAACTCCTTTTGCAGCTCAGCCAGGCGAGCACTGGCATTATAAGATCTGCGGAAATGCACACAGACTTTCCTGGCCTGCCTCAGGACATCCTGTAAGCCCGGGTACCTGCCCAAGAACCGCTGCACCACCAGGTTAAGGACGTGAGCCACACAGGGCACATGGGTCAGTTGTCCCTGTCGGAGGGCGGAGAGGAGGTTGGTGCCATTGTCGCAAACTACCATTCCTGGCTTAAGCTGGCGTGGCGTCAACCACCTCTCGGCCTGGCCCTGCAGAGCAGACAGGACCTCTGCCCCAGTGTGGCTTCTGTCCCCCAAACACACCAGCGCAAGCACGGCATGGCATCTTTTTGCCTGCGTACTTGCGTAGCCCCGTGAACGGCTACGGAGCACCGCTGGTTCATAGGACAAACCACAGGAAGAGGCCATGGAGGAAGAAGAAGAGGAGGGGGTGGAGGAGAGAGGTGTGTCACAACCAGTAGTAGCATTTTGGAGGCGTGGCGGTGGGACAACCTCCAACACTACTGCACCTTGTCCTGCATCCTTCCCAGCTGCCAAAAGAGTGACCCAATGGGCCGTGAAAGAAAGGTAACGTCCCTGTCCATGCCTGCTGGACCATGAGTCAGCGGTAATATGCACCTTACCGCTGACCGCCCTGTCCAGCGAGGCCAAGACATTGCCTTCCACATGCCGGTAGAGAGCCGGAATAGCCTTCCGTGAGAAAAAGTGGCGTTTGGGAACCTGCCACTGAGGAACCGCACATTGCACAAACTCACGGAAAGTGGCCGAGTCTACCAACTGAAAAGGCAGCAGTTGAAGCGCTAGCAATTTAGCCAAGCTAGCATTCAACCGCTGGGCATGTGGATGGCTGGGAGTGAACTTCTTTCGACGGTCCAGCAGCTGGGGCAGGGAAATTTGCCTGCTAGAATCGGACGTCGGTGTACTGCTAGCAGAGTGGCCGCAAGTACTTGGCTGTGACACACCTAATTCTACACCTTCATTCCTCTCAGTGCATGTTTCAGAGAGGACTGAAGTTATAGTGGGGTTGGAGATCCCAGCTGATGCGGTGCAAGGAGAGGTCCGCTTTGTTCTTTGGTGTGGGTCTTTGAGGTAGGCTTGCCAACGAGCTGCATGGCAGGTCAACATATGTCTGGTCAGGCATGTGGTACCCAAGCGGCTGATGTTTTGGCCACGCGATATACGCTTGAGACATATGTTGCAAACAGCAGCTGTGCGATCTGATGCACTAGCCTCAAAAAAGGCCCACACCAAGGAACTTTTTGAATGACGGGCAGAGGCAGCGCCCTGCACAGGCGGAGCTCTGCGGTGTGATTCCGTCGGTGTACTGCCCTTACGCTGGCCACCAAAGGGCATCCTGCCTCGTTGGAGATGTGCCTCCTCCTCATCCTCCTCCTCCTCCTCTCTCCTATTAGGCACCCACGTGGAGTCAGTGACCTCATCATCCCCTCCCTCCTCATCACTGGAGCCAATCTGGCAGTATGCTGCAGCTGCTGGAACATGACTGCCAGATTGGTGTCCTTCTTGAGCATCCCCTCTGTCTGCTCTCACCCTACTGCCTTCCTGTAGCTGGGTTTCATCATCAGACCCTTCGAAACGCTGGGCATCCTCCTGGAGCATGTACCCAACACTGTGCTCAAACAGTTCGGGGGACTCCTCAGGAGGAGGACATGGTGGGTCTAGGGAAGGAGTGACTGATGATGAGTCTGACATTGATACCAGGGAAGAGGACGCTTTGGCAGCTGCTTTTCCAGTACCCTGAGCCTGGGTGAGAGAGGATGAGGAGGAGGAGGAGGGCTTGGTCATCCACTCTACCAAGTCTTCGGCATGATGTGGCTCAACATGTCCAGCTGCGGAAAAGGACAAGCGTGTCCCATGGCCATGTGCTGATGACAATGCACCGCGTCCACGACCAGCACTGTTGCCCCCAGACACAGAGCCTGCTTGCCCTCTTTTATTGCCTCCTGACTGTCTGCCTCTCCTTGTTTGCCTTCCAGACATTCTAATAGATGGCCTGCAGGGAGATGGGAAAAAAGCAATAAGGGCTACCTTCAGGTGTCCTTCTCTGTCCCTTGAAACAAGGACTTGCACAGTGAAAGAAACTGACACTCTCCCTACCTACAGTTTTCTGTCCCTAGAAAAAATGTTTTTTTTAAGCACAATATAGCACAAGGAGAATTCACTCACTGTCCTTCCAGGTCCCTAGAAACAAGGACTTGCACAGTGAAAGAAACTGACACTCTCCCTACCTACAGTTTTCTGTCCCTAGAAAAAATGTTTTTTTTAAGCACAATATAGCACAAGGAGAATTCACTCACTGTCCTTCCAGGTCCCTGGAAACAAGGACTTGCACAGTGAAAGAAACTGACACTCTCCCTACCTACAGTTTTCTGTCCCTAGAAAAAATGTTTTTTTTAAGCACAATATAGCACAAGCACAAAACACACTGACACTCTCCCTACCTATCCTTCTCTTTCCCTAAACTAAAGGAATCCAGGTTAAGCAAGAAAGAAATAAAAGTCACTGTCCCTGCCTATGCTGCTCTATCCCTGCTCCGGAACACACTACACTAGGCCGCCGTGCTGGCGGCCTTTTATAGTGTGGGGCGTGTACTAAACCCCCTCAGCAATAATTGGCCACAGGCATCCTGCCTGTGGCCAATCATTGCGCTCCTCGCTGCCGGCGCTGTGATTGGCCAAGCATGCGGGGTCACAGTGCATGCTTGGCCAATCACAGCGCCTGGATGACACTGCGATGGCGTTGTGCATTGTGGGCCGTTCGCGTCACTCGAATTTGGCGCGAACGGCCCAAATCGTTCGATCTTCGTCGAACGATCGAACAGCCGATGTTCGAGTCGAACGTATGTTCGATTCGAACACGAAGCTCATCCTTACTCATGAACATGGAGATTCAAGACTTTTTTTTTTTTTTCATGTTAACTGTAATGAATAAAAATACTAGAGATGTATTTGATGAACTCCTGAAAATACTAGCTGCCTGGCTGCCATACTGATCCAAAGGATTACTTACTGTATGTAGTCTAGGTCTTTAACTCGGGTAATAACTCAATACTGACACCACAGATTCAATGAGGCAGCCAGGCAGGTAGCATTTCATCACCAGACCCCAGCAGCAACAGTTGCCTCAAGTACAGGTTTCCTTTTTAAAGATTGGTGTTGCATCACCACCTGGCGCGTTTCGTATATCCAGACGGGTCAAGCAAGTTTACAAATAAAACTCTTCACATTTTTCCTTTCTTCTGCTGTCCCCTGAAAAATCTTCCCGGACATTTTCAGAGACATCCTCCTTGGCATAGCAATGGAACCGTGGATTATCCTTCCCCTCTTTTTTTTCCCCTATGTATGATTGTGAAGCTGCCAGAAACAAGGGTAGTTGCGGTTTTAAAACTGATTGTGGAACCTCAGCTGCACAGCATGGTTCAGTTAGGAGGATTGTAGCCTTTGATCCGAAGGGGAATGTGTTCGTAATTTTGGATCTTCCCCCGACCCTCCATACTGGGACCTTCAATGTATTTCCTTGGCGGGTGTCAGAGTAGGTCGGCCATTGTTGAACTCAACGTGGAGGGTTTTGCGCTCCGATCCATTTCAGATACTTTATTATTAACCCAGTCTTTATATAAATTCAGTTTTGGTAATTGTGCTATTGGAGTTCTTGAAGAATATTGTACAACATCCCCTGATCAAGGTAAAATGTTATGACACCCCCTCCCCTCCCCCCTCATCCCAAAACGCGTTGGCTGCATTTTCAATTTGTCGAATGATTAAAGTTTACTTGGACTCATTTGTGGTTTGGTGCTTTCCATGCTGTCTTTCATTTCCTGTCCGGAGACATAAGAGGAAATGAGAGGACGTCTCCCCAAGGTCAAGGAAATCCTCATCTTTAGACAGTGGCCTCTGGATAGTCTAGGCCAGGGGGGTAGACCAAGCTCTTTAAAACAAAGGGCCAGTTTATTGACCTTTTGGATTTTAAGGGGGCCAGACTGTGACCAGTAGTTATAGAAATGTCTCAGGCTTGGTGGTCAGTGGAATTTTTTCTACATTGCGTCTGTGATCAGTAGGAGGAGGAATAGTGTCCCATTATCGGAGCCACTGGGAGGAATAGTGCCCCATCGTTGATGTCAGCTGGAGGAATAGTGCCCCATCGTTGTTGCCTGTGGGAGGAATAATGCCCCATCATTGGTGTCAGATGAAGGAATAGGGCCCCATCATTTGGTATCTGCTGGAGGATATAGTGCCCTATAATTGGTGTTGCTGGGAGGAATGGTGACCCATCATTGGTATCCGTTGGAGGATATGATGCCACATTGCTGGTGTCAGTGGTAGGAATAGTGCCTCATTGCTGCTCTTAGTGGAAGGAATAGTGCCCCATCATTGGTGTCAATGGAAAGAATGGTGCCTCATTGCTGTTGTCAGTGGGAGGAATAGTGCCCCATCATTGGTGTCAATGGAAAGAATGGTGCCTTATTGCTGTTGTCAGTGGGAGGAATAGTGCCCCATCATTGGTGTCAATGGAAAGAATGGTGCCTCATTGCTGCTCTCAGTGGAAGGAATAGTGCCCCATCATTGGTGTCAATGGAAAGAATGGTGCCTCATTGCTGCTCTCAGTGGAAGGAATAGTGCCCCATCATTGGTGTCAATGGAAAGAATGGTGCCTCATTGCTGTTGTCAGTGGTAAGAACATTGCCTTGTATTAGTGGGAGGAATAGTGCCCCATCATTGGTGTCAATGGAAAGAATGGTGCCTCATTGCTGCTCTCAGTGGAAGGAATAGTGCCCCATCATTGGTGTCAATGGAAAGAATGGTGCCTTATTGCTGTTGTCAGTGGGAGGAATAGTGCCCCATCATTGGTGTCAAAGGAAAGAATGGTGCCTCATTGCTGTTGTCAGTGGTAAGAACATTGCCTTGTATTAGTGGGAGGAATAGTGCCCCATCATTGGTGTCAATGGAAAGAATGGTGCCTCATTGCTGCTCTCAGTGGAAGGAATAGTGCCCCATCATTGGTGTCAATGGAAAGAATGGTGCCTTATTGCTGTTGTCAGTGGGAGGAATAGTGCCCCATCATTGGTGTCAAAGGAAAGAATGGTGCCTCATTGCTGTTGTCAGTGGTAAGAACATTGCCTTGTATTAGTGGGAGGAATAGTGCCCCATCATTGGTGTCAATGGAAAGAATGGTGCCTCATTGCTGCTCTCAGTGGAAGGAATAGTGCCCCATCATTGGTGTCAATGGAAAGAATGGTGCCTTATTGCTGTTGTCAGTGGGAGGAATAGTGCCCCATCATTGGTGTCAATGGAAAGAATGGTGCCTCATTGCTGCTCTCAGTGGAAGGAATAGTGCCCCATCATTGGTGTCAATGGAAAGAATGGTGCCTCATTGCTGCTCTCAGTGGAAGGAATAGTTCCCCATCATTGGTGTCAATGGAAAGAATGGTGCCTCATTGCTGTTGTCAGTGGTAAGAACATTGCCTTGTATTAGTGGGAGGAATAGTGCCCCATCATTGGTGTCAATGGAAAGAATGGTGCCTCATTGCTGCTCTCAGTGGAAGGAATAGTGCCCCATCATTGGTGTCAATGGAAAGAATGGTGCCTTATTGCTGTTGTCAGTGGGAGGAATAGTGCCCCATCATTGGTGTCAAAGGAAAGAATGGTGCCTCATTGCTGTTGTCAGTGGTAAGAACATTGCCTTGTATTAGTGGGAGGAATAGATTACCAAGGTCCAGATAAAGGGAAGCAAAAGGCCCCATCTGGCCTGCATGACGCAGTTTGGAGACCACTGATCTGACCCTTTTGGAAGATGACCCCTCAACTTTTGCTCTGGTAGCGACTGTCAATTTTTTGATTTCCCATCACATTCTGTGTCGGTGTCATAAAAACTAAAAGAAGGGGGCAATCTACCCAGCTGGCAGACAGAGGGCAATAAAAACCTAACAGCAGGCCTTACCCTTCCCTTCCCCCACATCTGTCCAAAAGTTACAAAAGAAGTTTTTCCGTTGGATACATTTTCATGTGTGCTCCTCTTTCCACCTGCAGGCAACCCCCACAGCCTTCCCTCTTCTCCCCGCAACTTTGACACAAATGTAACGAGGTTACCTGGAGGAGGATCCGTCTCCTCGGAGTTCCTGGCCTCCGGCTCCAAGCTTCTCCTGCTCCTGTGTAACCTGGATGGCGCGGGGAAGCAGGCCCCTAGGTAACTCCTGGCTTCAATAGAAGCACCAATTCCTTCAGACTAAACATTTTGTCCTCCATGATCTTTACACTGCGACTCTTCACTGAGCAGGTCTTTGAATTTTTACAGGTTTGGCCCTCCGCTGGTCCTGAAGGAGGACCGGACAGTAAGTTGGGATCAGCTGCAGCAAAACATCCTGGCGAAGACCCATTACTTGATGAGGAGTGAGGCACACTTACCTGTAAGTACAATTTCCAACGGTTAATAGAATAGTTTTGCTTGATTTAGATCAGACCTTCACTAAGAACGGAGAAGGATGACACTCCTTGAGGTACAATGTTCAAAGGGTTAATGGAAGCCTTAGGGGTTGTAAAGGTTCGTTTTTTATTTTCTAAATAGGTTCCTTTAAAGGGGTTGTAAAGGTAAATGTTTTTTCACCTTAATGCATCCTATGTAGTCTCCACAGTGAGGTTCTCCAGAGAATGGTTCTCGTCTCTCATGTGATAAAGACAAGTCTCTATTTCCCCCAATAACTCCAAGGTCCACACCAGCTGCAACTCCAACGTAGAGCTTATTTACTCATATGCACAGTCACTAGATAGGAAAGGGTGGATGGAGAACAAGACAGCAAAAGGTGTTGGAGTAGGTCCAGGCACAAACGAATGTATGATCCACTACCTGTCTCCAAGTAGTCTCAGCTCACCCGGATAGTCTCCCATTAAAGTGGATCCTAGCAGCCGGAGTGATGCTCGAATTAGATTACACACAGTCTCTGCTCGAACTGTGAATTTGGGTCTCTGCCACAGACCTGGTGAACTTTGCTTTTAGTATTAAGCCTCTTTCAGGGAGATGACATCCCTCCAGAGAATTACCGGGCTCCTTCCTTCACTGTGATCTCTCGCCAGTCCCTCGGAACGGTCCTCCCCCGGCCTCCTCTTCCAGATACGGGTCTCCTCGCAAGGCAGCACCCTAGTTTTTTTCTTCCCTCCGTGGGCGCCAGCCAAAGGTGCTGGACCCAAGGCCTTCAGTTGCAGCCCCAGGGCTAAAGGTGCCTGGGACTGATCCGCCAGTGTACCAGGCCAGGATGACCCGGTACTCTCAAACCTGGAACCCCCACCCTCGGGCTAAAGGTGCCCGGGGTGGCCAACGAACAGAACAACGACACACTCCCTGGGGTAGGACCCCCGGGGGTAGAAGAACACCTCACAGGCAGCGTCTGCCCCTTTTTTATATCCTCTCCCACGCCCACCATACCACCTCCAAGAGGGGACATCCAAGGCACAGCACTATACCAGCGGTTCAAACCTAGCCCCTGATGGCAGCGCCATCCACAGGCCACAGGGAACTATACACCAGTATCCCACCTGCGGTATAAAGTGGTTAGCAAAGCCCTATCAAATAAGGGGTTTGCGTACAACTACCACTCAAACATTCCCCTAAATTTGAAGACCCCGCTACATTTTTATTAATATTTTTTTTTTATTTATTTTATTTATGATGATGTTTATTATTATTATTATTATTATTTTTAGTTATTGCATTTGAGCAGAAAACCGCGCGCTAAAACGTGAAAATCAAGCATTTCCATGCATTTCTATGAAAAAAAGACGCTTCAAAAATGCACCAGTCTGCATGATTTGAGCTGAAAACAAAATCTCCAGAACCTTTTTTGGGCTTTAGGTGTTTGGCTTCTGGCTTACCTTGTAGTGGAGATGTGAACCATCTCTATAGAGAAATAGTTGATTTTTTTAAATTTTTTCCTTTTTTCCAGCATTTTGGAGCTTTGAGCTTCAAGCTACAAAATTCCGAGGTGTGAATGGGGCCTCAGAGCAAGGCTGGACCTTCAAAAAACAAGTCAGCCATTGCAGTTCCCATAACCTAACCTTTTGTTGTAATCCTCTCTCTGGGTGATTTGTTGTCCACCTCTTGACTGCTCCCAGATAATCCTCTTGTTAGTGATTCGCTCGCTGCGCCATGACTCCTCCCACTGAGCTACATTTTTTTTTTTTAAGAACCATGGCGGGTTCATGCAGGGCCGCCTTTAACGTGGGGCAAAAGGGGCAGCTGCCCCGGGCCCAGTGATGTGTGCAGAAACGGCCACTTGTAATCTTCATTTGAAGCCTGTGTGACACTGGGAGACGTGCAATGGGAAGACGGGGACGGAGCGTTGTCACCCTATTACAGGAAGTGCCTGAACAAGGACCTCCATGGCAGGCTCACCAGAAATTATTTTGATAGAAGTTGCAGATTTCTGAGATCACATTTTGTTAAAGCTTCTACGAGCTTTTAGCGGTTGCATTTACTTTTAAGTGTGCAAAATGTCCGCGGCTCAGCGTATAAAACTTGATCCAAAAATAAAATTGCCGGTCGTCGTGACCACCTGCGTCGGCCGCTACAGACGTTTGAATCCATTTTTCTGCGTTAGGCACTTGAAAGGCCGAGCCGCTCTTCTTTTATATCCCGAGCATGTTCCATGTGGCGGGAGAGCCGGGGTCAGCTTCACCGCGGAGATCACAGTGCCACAGCTGGAGGAGAGGACTCTGTGGAGGGGGGGAGGGGGGGGGGCACTGCCAATGAAAGGACCAAGAAAATCGTCTTATCGCTGATTTGGTGTCATTTCATAGGAATTTATTTTTACTCTTCTTATTCTCTGCGCAGAATGGCGGCGTCCTCTTTCACATTCGTGTGGGGGCTCCGGACAGCAACTGCTACTTATCTGCCAAGGACGCTCGGCCGCTTCAGCACGCCGCCATTGACAGGTCTGTATATGTGATGCCGTTAACCCTTTTCTACAACTTAGGGGGTGTACAGACCCGGGGAATCAGCACAGGGATGGTGGGAACCCCTCATAATGGGCACAGCGGGTGTACAGACCCAGGAACTCAGCACAGGGACAGTGGGAACCCCTCATAATGGGCACAGCAGGTGTACAGACCCGGGAGCTCAGCACAGGGATGGTGGTAACCCCTCATAATGGGCACAGCGGGTGTACAGACCCGGGGACTCAGCACAGAGATGGTGAGAGCCCCTCATAATGGGCACAGCAGGTGTACAGACCTGGGAACTCAGCATAGGGATGGTGGGAACCCCTCATAATGGGCACAGTGGGTGTACAGACCCGGGAACTCAGCACAGGGATGGTGGGAACCCCTCATAATGGGCACAGCGGGTGTACAGACCCGGGAACTCAGCACAGGGATGATGGGAACCCCTCATAATGGGCACAGTGGGTGTACAGACCCGGGAACTCAGCACAGGGATGGTGGGAACCCCTCATAATGGGCACAGCGGGTGTACAGACCCGGGAACTCAGCACAGGGATGGTGGGAACCCCTCATAATGGGCACAGCAGGTGTACAGACCCGGGAACTGAGCACAGGGATGGTGGGAACCCCTCATAATGGGCACAGCGGGTGTACAGACCCAGGAACTCAGCACAGGGATGGTGGGAACCCCTCATAATGGGCACAGCAGGTGTACAGACCCGGGGACTCAGCACAGGGATGGT